>RCTD01000018.1:5000-1404559 GCA_014898415.1 Stromatinia cepivora | reverse complement strand
CTATGTAAGGCAACATACTTCAAACTTGTATGTCAGAATAACGGGAATGAGATACACGAAATACTTGAAAATATTCTAGACAACGAAACACTATTATCCCATGCACGTCCTGCTGTTGTTCATTTGTAATGTTCATATGGCACAGCAACAATGTAATTGGTATCAGAACAAGATTTTATTCCATACTCCATCATGATGAAGTGTCGAACCAATTGAATTTGAAGCCCGGTCACCTTTACGTCTCAATAGAAATTTGAAAAGGATACCAGCAGTTACACCTCAATGTTAACTTGCCGGTTTCTTGAGCCCCACAAGTGAGTTCCGCTTACCCTTGTTGATCGAGATCCTCCACTAATCCACCGAGTCTTCTATAGGTAAACACACTAGAAGTAAATGCCTTTGATTTTAGTTTCGGAATAATCGCACCAGATAGATAAAGTACCGCACTACATGTCTTCCTTCGAGATTTCAACTCCATTTACCTGCCGCACCTTAATTTCTTATCCGGCAGTAGCATTCCCTAGATAGTAGCATTAAGAAAAATATTATGTCCATGCCATGCTACCAAATTATTGTAAAGTGTCCCTTGATCCTTGTTTTCCTCGCTTGAAGAAGACACCCTGGTCATCAAGATTGGCATTTTGAAAACCTCATAGATTGTCCGAAATGGATAACATCCGTGGGTGCTTTGAAACCCTGCCCCAACTGCGGTGTGTACACCCGAGGTATGTAGTCAATCATGTAAGTTATTATATACGAAGCCTGGCAAGTGACAGATTTATTGTGTTGTCGTTGATGCACTTGTATGAAATCGTGACAGACTGAGGTCTTCGCGGTTAGGTGTATGGTGGTGACTCGTAATCGGTGGTTCGTAAGTTGAGTTTGGCGCTCTCTGGTCACAAGAATTGTGGCCGTCAGATCTTTTTTTTATTTTTTTACATGCGTAACACAAGGCGATCATAGAAAGCCTGATTCAGCCAATACCCTGTTGTTCGTGTAAGTATGGGTCCATCTTCTGTTTATGTTGCGATAGAGGTTCGCAATCACTAAATTTTAGGAGCCCGTAACATACCTGACTATCTTTTCGTCCTCACGCTCTCGTGGCTCGACTGCTAAACTCTTCTCATACATTTCATGTACATCTCCCGCAGCTTGCATATTGCTCAATATATACTCCTGGAGTTCCGAAACTGGTTGTAAGCCATACGGAACATTTTGATATTGCTGAATGTCGCGAATGACTTCAGCTGTCTTTGCCCGTTTGGCGAAGTTGATCAATGTAGTCTTCTTGATGATAGAGGGTATACCATCCTCGATGAATGTAAGATCAGTAAGATACACACCTGTAGATATTAGCTTGTCACAGTACATCAGGCAACTAGAACTCACCAAAGAAGGGTATGCATGGAGGATTGGCAAGATGCAAACTCTCTCGATATTCTCCGAAATTTTTTGTGCTACCCATAAGGCGACGCATAGATTCCAATACTGCCAAGGTTTTGGCAGGTACTTGATCCCAGGTTCTCTTTAATCGATGGATTGGTGCCGTACCAAGGGCAGAAATGATGGAAGTGAGAGTTGAGTAGTTATTCAAAGCACGGCATTTCTAGAACAGGTTAGAAGGAGTGAAGATAAGTCATAAGAGGTACGACTTACATCAGCAACAAGAACAAAATGTTTGATGACCACAACTCGCTTTTTAACATCGAGTTGCGTCAAAATCATCTCGGCAACCCAATTCGTCAGCTGATTAGAATGCAAGATCAAAGCCTTGACGTTCGGTGCAGGCTCAGGGTCGTTCTCGCCGACTTTCTTCTGCCAAGTTTTATTCAAGCATTCCGTGGGTTTGATCTTCCCATAAAGCCTTGACTCGACAATGGTAAGTTGACGTGCAAATTCCGTCACATCAATATCTAAAAATTTAAGCTTCTTCATATTTTTGGGCATAATTGGCTGGGGCGTGGAATGGTTCAAAGTCAATACCAAACGTTTGGCTGTAGCTTCCTGTCCCCGCAACCGTTGTTCTAACAGAGTCATTAACGAACCGGACCCTGGTGTTTCCGTAGCTTTCACAGTATCCCGGGCAAATGTGTAGACATTGGCTATGAGGGCTTTGGTATCATCACTTTGGTCCTCCATCCAGAAAAGCTCAAACCATGACTTCAAAATGTTGACAACTCGGAACCTGATTGGCTTTTGTTTTCGGGACACCCAAGTTTCATAGTCTCCTGGGGGCATACCTTCAGGAGGTTGTACTTGAAAGCGCTTCACCAAATGCTCAAATAACTCCCTGGCATTTGTAAAAGACCGATACGTTAGTAAGAAGGTATTGTTGAAGTCCGAGCTCAGCTTATCATGACGTGTAAGTTGCTCAACCAATGCTACAAGGGTACCACCCTTCAAGATAGGAGGTTGCACTTTAGTATCATAAGAAATATCATCTTCGTGGTCGAGCTTTAAGCAGTCTGGGGTCTCGTCTGGGGCATCTCTTCGGGTGGGTTCTTCACCAAAGAATTTCCTGACTTTGGAGTTCTCCTTTCGAAACGGAAGAACTTGATCACCCTCAGAGTAAGTTTGAGACTTCCCAATTTCTGCTAGGTTGGGACGGAGTAATGGATTCCGTGACTCTGATCGTTGATGCGGTCGCTCATAGGGCGCGCTATCACCCCTCCTTAGACTTTTGGCTCTCTCTTCGATAGGTAAAACCTGCTGCATAGCTGTCTGAACAAGCTCACCAAGAAGCTGCAGCGAGAAGCCAATATGCGATGAGTTCGTTTCCAAGGATCTCGAGCACGTGCGCACATAATTCAACCGTCCCTCTAGTGACTCCCCGCGGACTTCCGCCCACTCATCTCCCAAGGGGCCAGCTACGGCCTGACATCCAAGTAATAAGTCGGATACATTATCATACAAACTTTGCTTCTGTTTGGCGAAGTCAATAAGCTGGGGGTTTTGAAATGCATCGCCAAGAGAAGACAGGTTGATGGATTCAACCGTGGAAACCCATGGCTTGAACATCTCGAGAACTTTTTGAGCGGCCGAACAGACGTTGTTACCAATCAGTTCGTGTCTGTAAGGGGTGATGATTTTGTCGGTGAGTATGAGATGTTCCTCCAATTTCCGGATGCTAGATGTTAACATTCTCTTCAAATCGTCCAGTCTCTCCATCAAGTTCGCATCCAAGATTGCAGAAGGTTCAACTACATTCTCATCCTCATCAAGAAGGTTAGACGTTAGTGGGTCTCTAGATCCAAGTCCGTTATTTTGCCAACTACCACCAATAGTGCTACCAACGACAAAGCCAGGTAGCAATCGCGGTATATCCTCGCCTCGCTGCTGGCGGGCGACCTCGACGTAGCTGAAGACACCTAGAAGTACGCCATCCGCTTCCTGCAAGCATTTTTGATATGATTCCGAATTAGGCCAATCAGAAGCAGCGATGTGAGACGAAATCACCAATTTCGAGAACTTAGACATCATGTCCCGAAAATGGGGGTATAGAGCTTTGTTGGTAGAAATAATAGACGGCTGGCCAGAATGATTATCAGTGGTACCAGAACCGGCAGCTAGTAACAATCGAAGATGATCGGAGATATCTTCAGCTCGGCGAACGTACTCGGAGCGATCATGGTTATTGATGGCTTCGCGATAGCAATCCACAGCTTTTTTCATATTTGCAACAAGTCTATTCCATGTCAGTGGCGCAGCGGATCCATCATCAAAGAATGATCGAGGCAAAGTAGCAGCGTGTGGTGGGCCAAGAGCGGGAGTCGTGAAAGAGGTTGTAGACGGGCCCATTATTGGCATTGCGGTCAAGGATACATTTGGTGTATTGAACGTGTCGGCTCGTGAGCGAGTACCAGGAGATGTGCCATTGATTGAGTCCATGGAGGTAGCTGGAGACACCCCTTCAGATAATTGAGATCTGCGCTTCTTCCGGGGCTGAAAGGTGTTAGCAGCTACAAAATAACTATCTAGAGCAGGCAACATACAAAGGAGGATTTAGATGCGAGCATGATAGACTCTCCGTCTAGCTCGGAGGCAGAATTTCCTTCTGATTCATCGTCAGTTTCATTTATATATCCTCGCGCCATCAATTCTGCCGGCGGCCTCGTTTTCTCTGGTATATTGACATTCATCCGATCTCTAGGCCCAATTTCTGTTGATGAGGATGGCGATTCTAATGGTAGCTCTATACTGCTTTCGCCAGTCTCCGTATTAAAGTAGAATAATCTGCCATCGGCAGTCGCTTGAGGGACCCAGAAATCTGCCCCTGATCTTCCACTGCTGTTCCCTCCGGTTGTAGGCAAATGCGAGAAGTCATCACGTTCTGATTCTTCGCCATCATCATCGTATTGCTCTTCGTATTCTTCATCGTCATCTTCATCGTCGTCGATATCATCATCTATGCCTATCCCAACCCCATTCGGCTTGCCTTCCAGGACATCTTCAGGACCCGATACGACCTGGCAGTAATTACTTGGGAACCATCCTCTCACACCATTTATGACTCCATCCCACCAGCCACTTTCTAACTGTGTAATTACTTGTATTATATCCCCCTCATGAAAACTGAGACTTGTTCGGTCGTCGGCCTCGTAGTCGTATAATGCTCGCACGTACATATTGGTTTGCGGAGGGTTCCCTAATAACCCATTCATTAGTGGCGGTAATGTTCCAGCACTCCGAGGTTTCCGTATTTTCTTCGAGGCAATTTTGAAAGTCGAAGTATTTCTGCCGTTAAAATGAAGTGAATTCTCACTGTGTAAAAGAGTCGATAGTATTACTCCACTGGGAAGTTGCAAAGGTATTTCCTTCTGAATATGTTACCGAGACCACGGTCTGTGTCACTCATTAACATCTTCAACTCATGTTTATTCGTCCCAAGTAGATGTACGCGCTTTTGAGAGTATGAAACATATATCGTATATGGATCTCGCAGAGGAGGGGTATAGCGAGGTAGTTTGTCGGGTGTTGTCGATCAATTTCGATAATGATTGGAGAGACTTCGGGCGGTTATGGTCAGTGGAACATCGATTAGCTGAACGATAGTAGTTCGATCACCACTTCCTTCACATACATACATATGTATATGTATATATGGTAATAAATGATATATGATATTTGATATTTGAAATATGGTATATGGTATATGGGATTATGATATATCCAACTGAAGTCGAAAGGAATATAGTAAAGGCGGGTAAGGTTTATTGAAGGAGGAGGTTTGCCTCGTTATCGCCAAAAATCGCAAATCGCAGTAGTGGTTTGGCGTGAAGGGATCGTTTCAACGAGGAAATAGTTCTAGCACAATTCACAATTGGAGTCAAACTCGGAAAGGTGTAGTGGTTGGTATAGGTCGTAGTGAGTAAAAGATACGAGGGTCTTATTTGGGGAGAAAAAGATTTTGATGACCTGAACCAATGGATAAACTTGGTATGTATTGATTGTTCTTGTAAGTATGTATAATTGATATATATTTCTTCCCTTTTGCGTCCTGTAGATGTTTCTAGAGATATTAAATAAAGATACAGAAAGTAGAATTCATAGAAGAAAACGAAAAAATAATGTAGGAATATTTTGAAGAAACAAGTAGAATGATTATATATTTGAAGAAGTACGAAAAATAGGTCCAGATACCTATAGCTGATAGATTATTGATAATGGATAGAAGGGGGGGGAAGTGGGATATCTTATTGGCTGAGATGATTTTTGAATGGATCGATAGTGCGGACGATTTGAGCTTTGCTGAGAAGGACAAAAATTGAGGGTTATTAGAATGACAAGTATAGAGATAGAATAGTTAAATATTCAAAAATGCCAAACAACAAGTAATAAAGATCTATACGGATCAGTAAAAAATATGTAGCCACAAACGATTTCAATATATAAAGGCTTGTATGTGTCGTTTAACTCTGGAACTTCGGGGAGGCAAAAAGAAAAGAAACGCACTGGTGGAGGTGGTGCCTATTGATAGCCAGGAGAGCAATATAGTAAGTAATAAACCAGCTGCGTGCAGTGATGCTCTAGTAAAACTAGATATAACTAGTTATTATCGAGGGTATTATTCTCTTGGAAGAGGTGCAGGTGAGTAAGCCGACCCTGGAAAGAAGAGGAATATCAAATCTTTGGGTAATTCCTCCAGCAAGATCAAACATCACCAGTATTGTAAATGTTTTGTCAAAGCACAATAACACCGGCCGCATAGGTGATGGTGCACTTACTGTTGGTGGTAGGAAAAAGAGTGAATAAAGGTATCTATCTACTCTCTTCCGGTTATTACTTTGGAGAAATTGAATCTGATTTCAAAGTAGGCACCAATGATTAATAAGTACAATACCACACCTCCCACTTTAACATAGAATTGGACTTTTTCAGAATACTTCCAAGGTTCCTCTTCCTATTTCTTGAATACGGCATGAAATGGATTCATCCTAATAAAGGCGTGCGAATAAAGGCAATTAGATCTTTTGAAAAATTGTTATTGAACCCACCCTAAGATTGAATAACTGGATCTAGAATCTCCAAAAATCATTTCAGTCTCCACTCGCAGTCCTTTCCTAAGATTCTAGATAAATTTATGATTCTCGACTTCTGATCCCGCTCCACATGCTGCGGTCTCCTCAGTCTTGGTGCCATGTGGGAGGAGGACATTCACCACGAGGTAAATCTTCACGGCATGCATCAATTACGGTCACTCTACCTTATCGGCAATTTCTTCAATGATTACTATACTCTATCTATGGAACAAAGTCCGTTCGGAGCAATCGTCATCGATTTAATTCTAATGCGTGAGATCCATGACATAGTCCAGCAAACACAGGCAACCAAGTTCAAATTCGGAAACTATACGGCTCACTCAACTCCGGATTCGCTTCCCCCCTCTTGCAGTCGGTATAACATCCCAGCACGTGAGTTGCACTTCCCAAACGTTCTCGAGAGAGAGAGCCGGTGGAAGATAAGTCAAGACATATCAGATGAACGGATGTGGGGTCTGGTGGATTTACATATGGATGAGAAGGAGGACAGTATGGCACTTGGCTGTTTCTCCGCGTTCTCTAGATATTGCGCCCCTCGTGTACATAAAGAGTTTCGGACCGACCGAGGATCAATGTTGGAGTTAATATGAGATCCGGTGGCTTGCTCATTCCATCGGTCTCGATGTATGTACTGATTCCATTAACGGGAATGGGAGCAATGAAGAAACCATCATCAGCGGTTACCTCTGTACTTGCAGAACTCAGGGGTGCAGTGAGGTAGGTCGGCTTTGCGCTGGCGCAAGCAGGTGCATGCGTTTCCTCAGAACTCCTTTTACCTTTGAATCTATTTTTGTTCCATTAATTTCCCTCGATCTAGGAAAGTAAGCATTGCAGCCCCCCTTCTTTCCCTCCCACGTAATCGGATTAATGATTTATTCATTTGTTTTGTAAGACGTAGCCACACCAAAAGAAGGCAACGACGCAATCCGTATACAACTGTAACATAAAACTGTTGCAGACATCAAGGTTTCAGCTTTCCCAGCCAGGTGGGGACCAACCTTTTCGCTTCTAGAATGTTTCTAGAAGGAGGGTAGAATAAATGAAGGAAGATGAGAGACTAGGACCTTCTGTTCTAGGGGGGTGGAGGTACGAAGGAGCCTGTAACTTTCAACTTGGCTAGGGTGATGGAGGGGTTTCGATAAGATGAGATGGTAAAGGCATGAAGGCGCACGAGAGTCCATCTACCGGGTGCGTAGGTGATCCATATGGCTCCGGGCTGTGGAGATCTCGAAACCGCATTTCGTGCTAGAAAGATTCGTTGCCGTGCATGTTTGGTGTCTAGACCCTGAAAGAGATCGTGTCGCAAAAGTAAATATACGATCTATTTTTCTTCGAGGTAAGAATGTCGAATGCTCTTGAAAGTCAACATAGTGTCTGTCTGTTGTAACTATTGAGACTTTTCGTGGTGAGCTTGTCTAAGCCCAATTTCGGACATCGGAAAACTGGGTTGACCCTCAATCCAGTTTGGGACATTGAAAACACACGCTCTTCGATGTGAATAACGAACGCATGAAGAACCAAGCCCAGCCACGTTGGATTGGGCAATTGACATGTAGGCAGGGAATGAGTTGTAGTATTTGAAGAGGGGTTCTATGATCATGCGACTGTTGTCCAGGTAACAATCTCAGCGGTGAAGTTTTTTCTCAACTATCTATCGGTGGAGTTTGCATATGTAAGATTGTGTTGTAATGCTACTTACTTACTCACTGCACATTTCTTTGTGAATTGTACAATTTGGTCGTCTTGCCGGTTCCGTTTTTGCGATAATGTTCCTGGCGGTGTCGTGGGTGTATAGATTCCCATGTCGAAATTGAGGTTCTGGATTTCCATCACTAATCGGTGAAGAGGGTGCCACGTGAATTGCCTGCTAGACCTTAAGGTTGTGAAATACCGCAACGAGTGATAAGTCTTAGTTCATAGTATTTATCGCTGGAAAAAGTATGGATTGCTCCTTGTTATGCTGATCTTATTCATTCTAGATGTTACCGGATAGCCTCCCCCGAATTGGCGGACTGAAAACACGAGGACCCAGAAATCCGTCTCCTGGATCTTTAGTACCGTGGAAGTTGTCTCATTTCATTAAACTTGATTGGATATCGGTGCCTTGTAATAGTCAAGGCGGACGAGGACGAACATGGCAGATTGATACAATCCTTGAATATTCCACTTATGAAGTATGAAAAAGACATTACTTCCGGAGGAACCCACTGTCTCGGAGGGGCATTGACCGGTGAAGGATGATTTCGGCATTAGCACCCAATTAAGTTAAGCAGGCCCATGAACTTGATTGGGCAGAATGCTGGTATAGTCTGATAGAAGTCATGGAAGGTTATCAGGACGGCTTCTATGCTTTCGATGAGGGGCAGAAGGAGCCACAAGGAGGCTGGGATCTGGACGCTTCTGCAGGAAGAACTTCTCTTCAATGAACTTCCTCACCGTTGGTTCGTAGTGCAATGGTCCAATTCCTCGTCGCTTGAATCAGGTCAGCTAGAATTACTAATCTTGATAGCCCATTGCGAGCCGTCCCGACTCAAGTGCTTTGTTGCTGTATGGTGTGCCCCCTCCCTCATCACTGACCGGGTTATGAAATTGTGCATCCAAATCATAAGGGAGACTCGGTGGGTCCGGGGAAGTGTTCCTAGCACTAGTACTAAATTAGAAAAGAGTTCAATGCGAGTGGATGCCGATGATAGATTTAATCATTCGCGTACCTGGCATATTGTTTGTCCTCTAGTCAAACAACGGGATCACCCACCAGACTAAAGTCTATGTTGATCACAAATTGTGTTGACTTGGATGAACGGTCGAAGATGAAATCATCCAGTTCGAAATTAAGGTCAACAAAGAAAATCATATAAAATACAGTAAAAGAACAAACAGCTTGTATCTAATGGCAACGAATGAACAAACTGAACCAATGGGAATTAGCCAAATATTGAAAATGCAACATCGATTATTATGTACGTTTGTGCCACAAATCAAAAGCAGCGAGGATTTCGTGAAAAGGGTATCATAGCGGTGAGAATTAAAAGTATAAAGTACCAAAAAGGCAGTAAGATGGGAATTTACGGCGCAGAAGATGATAGTGGGCTGACAACGATTAAAGTTCTGCGTTGTTCCTAATCAACTTTCCCCGCTCCTGGCAGAGGGGTAAGTTTTAAGGGAGAGGAATGTATTCACCGGCCGAATAGAAAAAACGGGTTGAAAGAGACAATTTTTGGGTGAGATAAATATTTTGTGATAAAACAAAATAATTTTGGTACGCGAGTGAAGTGGCTTTCTTTGCTTTTTTTGGGGGGTTTTCTGAAATTTAGTTGTCCAAGGAATTATAATCAAAAATAAATGATAATCTGCACTTCCCCCTTGCAGACACCCGTGGGCCATTTTTTTGACTTGGCCCAAATTGTCGGTCGCGTTATTGTTAGCCACAATGCGCGGGCAACCCCTCCTAGGTAGGTATCCAAATTCCTTTGCGTTGGAAAGGCTACAGGAATCAAGAGTTAAATGGGCTGTGAGTTCTGTGACGGCAAGCCTGTGGCAAGTGGCCCAACTGGTGGGATGGATATCTTTCGTACGTGGGGTCACCATAAGAATAGAACTTTATTCGACATAAAATGCTCAACAGTTGTTGCGCTGGCAATCACAGCCTTCAAAGTTAAGTTTGGTAGTCAGCAATGTACGGAGTAAGCATTTATGGTCGCTCATACCGACTTTCGATATGAATATTGATCAGGGTGCGGTGAGGAAGGATGAGAGGATTTATGTGGGAAGGGATTCGACACAATGCTTGACTCGTGAAATTTCAATGTATGGACCGAAAGGCTTTTACCTCAAATGCTTTTATCTCACTAACCCAAGTAACAAGTCACTCGCTACCGGTGTGAGACTTCAAAAATAACGATTGCGATATCGAAGTTTGCCATTTGTACTTGTGTTCCCCTCGTTCCCCTCGTTCCCCTCCCTACAACAAATCTAAATACTAAATAGCCACACTTGAAAAGACTGTGACAGAGTGTTGAAGATCCAGATGACGAGTAAATCATAAATCAAAGCTCTACCATTTTTATTATTAAAGATCCCATGATCACTAAAATCAATTTAGACACCCCTAGTTAGAAGATGCAAGTCAAATAAATACACGCGATACCGTACTCCGTATGGAATCAAAAAAGCAAATCCCCCCCCCGGACTATTTCGCCCTAAAACATCAAAGCTATAAACCGAATGCGACCCCTCCAAACAAGTTTCTAACCAAGTACCTTGGGATGTTGGGAGTTATGCATGCAACAAGTAACAGCTGAAGTAACAGCTGAAGTTAAATTGGGAAATGCACAGTTCAATTGAGGTGGTTGAACCTGTACGTAGACTAATAATATTTTGATTCAATCCATCCATTCAATGGCTCTCAAATTAACTAGTAGTGCTGCTGTTATTTTCAGAGAAGAGTGTTCGAAATAATGATACTAATAAAAAAAAACAAAAAACAACCCAACCATATATTAATATCCAGGGGGGTGGCGGATTACTTTAGCTCGCCTAGGTATAACTCTCACTCTATCTACTCCTTCACGCGATGTATCAACAAATACATAAAATATATACTGTACATACTAGGTACCGGTACACTTTTATTACTATCGGTGCTTCTTTCAAGATTCTGTTCTGGTGTTCTTGATAATCATTTCAAACAACAGAGTATTTCATTATCAAATCTGAATTAGAATATGAGGGAATCAATATATAGGTAAGATAGATATCTAAAGCCTAAGGGATTATTTTTGATATTTGAATTAAAGAGTATAATAATATAATATAACAGTATACAGTATAAGGTTGCTGAATCTATCTATCTATCTAAATAGATACTGAGTATATATTTAATTATCGAATTTGAGATTAGCTACTTTATTGAAGAATAATATTTTTTTTTCCCTGAAAATCCACACTAACTTGGCGGGTTCTCTTTGGATGATCCACACCAACTTTTACCTACCTAACTTACTAACCTACTAGTTCACTTAACTTTCCTTTCCTTTCTCACTAAATTCAATCGCTCCCCCCTCTCCCCTCTCCCCTCTCCCCTCTCTTTTAACAGCTTTCACCCCTCATTCATTCCATCATCTTTCATCACATACTCTTGTTTCTTCTTCCAAATTTTTCCCAACTACTAGGTACTATTTTGTGATTGTAATAATTCACATACTTATTAATTCCTCTTTGCCAAAACCAAGGCTGAATCTTTGGATATCTCAATATTTCGTCGACGCGACCCCCGTAGTTCTACTCTCATTAAAATTCCCTCTGGTTTCTGTTATCAATACACAAAACATCCATCTATGACAATCAGACCACACCAAATGAACAATATATACAACAAGCATTACACACTTTAAACCTTACGTCCCTTCTCGCGAGTCAGTCGATATTCAACCATCGATCTGTGAATATATTTCGAGGCTTAATCGATTGCGAAGCGTGTAATCCACTCAAAAAAGAGATCCTCGAACACGATGCCTGTCGCAGCCTTGAATATTTTGCCCACGGCAGCATCATCAACATCAACAATACGGAAGTCGTCCCTCGCTCCAGAGAAGAAGTACAAATGTCAGTTCTGTAATAGAGCTTTCAGCAGGAGTGAACATCGTAGTAGACATGAGAGATCACGTAAGTTTTTGATGTTCCTTACACCCCTTTTAGTTTCCCATCGACACCGAATTGCGACAACCATCAAATCCTTTTTAATTTTTCATCGCGATAATTAAATATTATACTAACATCGTCATCGCAGATACTAAGGAGCGCCCATTCAAGTGCATGAAGTGTAGAAGTACCTTTGTGCGACGCGATTTGTTGCTCCGACATGATCGGACCGTACACGCTAAAGACGGCGGTGTTCCTTTACATAGCGATGTAAAGCGACGTGCCGGCCCAAAGGCATCTGTTGTATCGGGCTCAGCTAAATCAGCTATCGCTATTGACACATCGGCCCTTGAACAGATCGAGGCCAGTAGCGATGGATTAGTTGACTTAGAGACTGCCGCTATGTTGATGACCGACCTTCACCACAAAGCTACTGCGGCGATGCGCAATGCAGGCGTAGGCCCATATGAGAATAGACCTGGAATGGCTTTCACTCATAATGGAACTCCGCTCATGGAACCATCTGTCACATATCCTTCGGGAGCAATTTCGCTTCCTCAGGTCCCGTGGGACTCTTTCATGCCGCAGTCTGTGACGGAGCCAAAGTCTCATTCAATTACCTCGGGTACTTCTGGTTCCCAAGATTCCCATGCATCTTTCACAAGTGGCAGTACGATGCAACCTCATCCAAACCAGCTTCCACCCATCGTTAAACACAAGGCGTCGTCAAGCTACAATGGACTCGTCCCCGCGTTACAGTCGATGATTGACTCGTTGCCACCTTCAGTATCTTCCACTCCGCAACTGTCCCCAATGCAGCCCCGTTCTGAAGCAGCAGCAATGAGAGCACCTCAAGTTATGGGTGATGATGAACGCAATACTATCTTGGATAATATCCGTGGCCATGATAGCGAGCGAGCAATCCCAGAGGGCTTTCGTCTTCCCCCCTTGGCGAATTTGAACCGATTCCTTTCGACCTACTTCAGCTTGTTCCATCATCACCTCCCTTTCTTGCATCCCTCAACCTTCAAGCCTACACAAGTCTCGCCACCACTGCTGCTTGCGGTGTTATCCATCGGTGCTCTTTATGCCTTTGATCAAGACCACGCATACATGATGCACATTGGTTCCAAGGTTCTTGTGAATCAATTTTTGCAAAATAAGGAAAATTTCAGCTCGCGCAAGTGTCCTTTGTGGACCATGCAAAGCTCGCTCCTCAACATGATCTTCGCCAGCTGGAGTGGAGACCCCAAAGGGTTGGAGTGGGCTTGCTCGATTAAGAGTTTACTTGCTAACATGGTTGCCGGTAACCGTTACGAGCTAAAGCTTCGCACCGATGCTCGAGAAGGTGCTGCGCCTACCCGATCCGAATGGGTAGAAGATGAAGGCTGTCGACGAACGTACTATGCGGTATACATCTTCTTTGGATTACTGACACTGACCTACAACCATACTCCCGCCATCAGTTTCAACGAATTTGAGGATCTGCAACTTCCTTCGACCGAAGCGATGTGGAACCTCAACGTTTCTGACGAAGCTACCTGGAGAGAGCATCTCAAAGCTGCTGAAATCCCATCATTCATGGAAGCGCATGCCAATCTGTTCCAGGGTGAATCCTTACGCTATAGTGCTTTTGCAACTCGTGTTATGATCAATGCACTCTTTCTCGAGATTTGGTACCACAAGCGCAGTCCGGAAGCACTTCAAGACATGGTCCTGGAATTCAAACTCCGACTCGCTTTGGAGACATGGGAGAAGTCGCTTGACCTTTGTGAACCGGAAATCGTTTCAGTTCCACTCAACGCCCCTCACAAAGGACATCCATTGATATTCAATGCTATGGCCCTGTTCCGCAATGCTAAGGCTCGCCTTGAGGTTGACCTCAAATCAATCCAGGAGGTTTTGAGGTATCACGACTCTTATGAAGTCGCTGCTGCCATGTCCAATGCCAGGGATAAGGTTAAGAGATCCAGCGAGATGATCAAGGTCATTCAAGAGTGCTATAACTGCATCGAAACTGCAGCCATTCAAGGGATTCGTTGGGTTGCGAGGACTTCTGCTACCAACTGGAGTATCGAGCATCCTCTTTGTGGCTTAGATCTCATGGTAATCCTCAGCTTGTGGCTTTATCGCCTGGAAAATGACGAGGAGCCTCCAACCGAGGAGGAAACGGCCATGCACAACAAGATCCGAGCCCTCTTTGACGATGATTCTGTTGGCTATAGCTCCAAGCTTAGCTCCACAGTCGCTCGTGTCTGGGGTAGCATGCTTGATGAAGTTGTTGTCTGGGGGTAAGTCATAACATTCACCATCAAAATTGACATTATGCTAACATTTGTAGAATCACAAAACTTATGGGAGAATCCTTTCGACTTCATTCTCAAGCCCTCGTGGGCTACGAGGATGACATCGAAGCTTCGGACGTGTCAACACCCTCCATGATCTCTCAGGGGATGGATGACGCCGATGATAGCGTGTACTAAGATTGAGTTTCCTTTAATGATTGCTATGATTTCCTATTTATTTTCCTTGATAGACTCGGTTTTGATATCCCTCATCTCTTTTCACCTCACACTCTTGGTTTTGACGAGGGTCGTCGGGTTGTCTTTGGCATTTTCTTTTCCCTTTCCTTGCATATAGCGATTTTACTTTCGTGTTCTTTTTTCTCATGAGCATTTCTTTCAAGGGGTTACGGGCAACAATACGGGCTGGGTCGGGCATACTGGGCTTTTCTTCACTTTCGTCTCATATCATCGCGCACCTAATGTCTCTACACTCATACTCATGGCTGGCCCACTGGTGTTGTTTCTGCCCTTGTCCTATTAGCACTACCACTTATTAATTGTTTTTTTTCTCTGGTCATCAATTTCACCTCAGATACCTTGTTCGATATACATCTAGTTTTTTGAGTATGTTTTTTTTTATACTTTTTTCCCCCTCACAAGCTCTTTTGGTCATGGGTCTTGCGAAATGTTTTGATGCGTCGATTGAAATTTTGATGGATTCTATTTGCATGCCCGTGAGGCGGGAATTGGAATTGGTTGGTTGGTACTTGAGAACCTAGGCAGCTTCGGCACGGAAAGGTTTAATGTCGCCTGATGGGGGATCGGGACAGTGCTGATCGTGTATGTACAGATAGTCAGTATCTCAGCATCTTATCAATCAATATTACATGTCTACTCCTATAACTTGTCTTCTGAGCATTGCATACTCAATGTGCAGTGAAACGTGATGTGAACATTACCTACGTGGCGGATGATGAATGCTTTAAGTCGATTGAACATCTCTCTGGACATAACAGAAAAGCGAATAAAGCTAACTGTCGCGATGGTAGATTTAATTCATTCCACCCAAATGTGAGTCCTCAGTCGTTTCGAAATGGACGGAAGAAATCTCTCTCTTGGTCACAAATGATGGGAAATGGACATGTAGTCTTTTTTTGCTTTGGTTTTGTAAACATGTTGTGTTCATTGATGCTCATAAAATGATCTTTAGCATCTTGTGATTGAAGTTTAGTTTAATAATCGTACAGCTGATTACAGCAAGGCAGCAAATTAAGCAAGTAATAGGCAAGTAGACAAGCCAGTGTACCAGCGAGCAGAATTTGGGAGAATATCAAATGTATAGGTAAATTTTCGAATTTTCATTCTCACTTCGAAGAGCTTATATTCTTATGATACTCCTCATTAGTAGGTGAATGATGATGAATGATGGTGAGGTTAAATTCCACTGTCATTTCTAGGAATGGCGTACTGGGGCGATGTGCTTAATATAATTAATATTGGGAATATTCCTCTCAAGCAATGGACGAAACAGATCGCACACCAAACGAATATACCTATTAAATAACCGGACCTCATGATACTCTTCAATATCTCGACTCAGAGTTTGACCATCAAATACTAACCTTCACTACCTAGGGGGTATTCACCAACCAAAGATTAAAGATTGCCTAGTAACCCAACACAAATACGGATAATCAAACACGAAAGGCTTAAATTGTATTCCATTAAATCCATTGGATGATTATTCAATCTGTGTAATATCGACTTGAAGCATTATGGGATTCACAGATAACCTATCAAACATTGGATGAAATGGGGCGGGGGAAGAAGGTTGCAAGAGAAAAGAGGAAACACGTGAGGGTGAGGAGTAAAGTATAACGTGAATGGTTTTGTTCCTGCATTTGATTTACATTGCGTTTGATTAACCTTACCGATTAAGAATCTTCATCGGATACACGCATAGAAATATCTACCTAGTAGTACCTACCTACCTAAAGTACCCATCTAATAACTATGAACCAAAGTAAGTAATTTAAGGTATTTTAAGTTTTGGTACGTAAAATCTGGACCTACCTCTTTCACAGTACTTCAGCGTTTCAGACTCCCAGTGCTCCGGCTGCTTGACTTGCTCTTTCCTTCACTCTGAACACAATACACCAATACACGCTCTTTCTTTCTCTTTTTCCCATAAATTAGTACTTTACTCGTTCTTGATATACTTCATTCTCTTGAAGAGAATTCTTCTTTCTTCCACTGAGGTGCTGCCCACCTTTTCTTTCCATAAATCACTGCCTTCACGAGGTCGTTCCTGATACACTGCCTTCACGAGGTCGTTCCTGATATACTGCCTTCACGAGGTCGTTCCTGATACACTCCCTTCTTTTAATACAGCCTTCTTCATTCACTACCTACCTACCTAGGTACTCATACACTCACACTCACACTCACACTCACACTCACACTCACACTCACACTCACACTCACACTCACACTCACACTCACACTCACACTCACACTCACACTCACACTCACACTTCCTCTTCCTCCTTCCTCCTTCATAACTCACTCAGAGTCACTACTCAACTTCTCTTCCAAACGAATCACCCCCGCAAACCCCTCTTCTTCGCAGCCACGACCACTTCTTCAACTCTACCATAGTAATCTTTCGATGTAAATCTATCTGGTAAAGAACTATTTTCAATCAATTTCAAACCCACACACTCTTTTCCTTTCAATCTCATACTTCATGTCCTGTTCAGTAAACAGATGAACATTCACTTTCATTTCAACCGCAGTTCAATTTTGCGATAATACCATATAACTTGTACATCAAGGGAAGATACTTGTTTGTTTTCGTTGTACCACCATTACGTTGACTGCACACAATCATAATATCATTTTGGCGCAAAAGAATTCTTTCTCACCATCATTCACAATGCGATTTTCAAAAGTGAGGTTCATTCTCCCAATGGTCCTGTCTTTCGCAAGCTATGCAATTGCAGACTGTGAATGCGGTTATTCCTCCTCCATCGGTGATTCTGTGAAACCCTACATCTTCACTGACCTTATCGAGTCGGACTTCTTGCATATTCCCAATATCACTCTAGATACCGACTGGAGACGACAGCAATTCAATATGTCGGCTGCCGCTGGACGCGGTCCTTACGGCATGAACTACAGTATCGAACAAGTCGCGTCGAATCCTATACTTGACGAGAATACCTGGTCTGGAAATGGGGAATTTGGTGTTGATCCTGGTGTGCAACTCACTGTCAGTGGAGGAGACCCTGCCAATGGCTTTGTTCAGACTGCGGAGATGGATTCAGCTCGTGAAGATTTACTTTGGGGAACATATAGAGCTGCTATGAAGCTGACTTTGACTCCTGGTACATGTTCAGCTTTCTTTTGGGTAAGCTATTCTTGATAAATTCGGGAACAACTATGTTGCAAATACTAATTACAACTCAGTACTTCAACGACAGCCAAGAAATCGATATGGAGTTTCTCTCTTCTCAATTCAACGCTGAAAACAATACATTTCCTGTCAATCTTGTTCTACAGTCAGTGCAATCAGTGCAGGCTGGCTACAACGCTGCTGTGACTGGTAACTACGTTGTGGCGAACCTTCCCTTCAACCCAACTACCGGCTACCATGAATATCGTATCGACTTTATCCCCGGAAACGTCATATTTTATGCTGATGGACAGATTCTGGCAAAGATGAACAGCACAGCAGTCCCGACATCGCCTGGTCATATGATTATTACACAATGGAGCAACGGGAACCCACTGTGGTCGTCAGGTCCGCCACCACAGGATGCCGTTATCTCTGTCAGCTATGTGAAAGCCTACTTTAATTCTTCGGATTCAATGCGTGAGACAGCCCTGACAAGACGCTGCAAGGACCCCAATGCCGCAAACGCCATTTGTGCCATTCCAGACCAGGTGTTGGCCCCGAATCCGGAGGGGACCAATGGTAATGTTTCAGCAAGTACATATTTCTTCAGCAATCAAAAGAATGAGACGAATAATCAGACGGTGTACAGAAAAAGTGAAGCTACTAAGGCAGCAACCGCAGGACCTCTTAGCTCAACAACACTTTTCGTTGCCATTTCTATGATGGCCGTAGTCCTGCTTTAAAGGTCACTATTAATTTGAAATAATGCGTTCTTTTTTTATTCATAGATCTTTTCTGCTTTGAGCCTACAGCTTTACCGAGTATATGGTTTAAGGGGCGATAATAGGAGAACGGGAGTTGAGGATGACCTTGGGGATTGCTTTTCTTGGAACCGGAGGAGATACCCCAAATCTTACGAGGAGTGGGTCGAGGCACTTTTGCTTTATTAATTGTATTATACGAACCATGATGAGGAGAGTTGCGTATACTCATGTTTATATGTATCTAGTCTGGAGGAAAGGTGTAGATCAAGGGTCAGAAGCACCCGGTCATTGATTACTACAATTTTGCCATATATAATGCAGCATATTTGGCAAATTGAACATTTCGGACGATGTTTGACAACTCATACGGACAAAGGCGAGGTTAAAACCATATCAGTTATCAAATATACTGTTGTGCCCACTCACGATTGGGAGAAAAGGCCGAACACCAAAATCGAATATGCCCACCCATCTAGTTGGCCTCATAACACTCCTCAAAGTCTCAATTCAAATTTGACAATCGAATAGCCTTTCCGGCATTATGTTTTGCTCTTTGGTTTTTTCTCCAAATTGTAGGTCCCTGAACACTTGAATAGATTTGCTTCCCAATGTATTGTACAACAAACACATGCCCATTCCCAAAATCCATCCGCACTAATTAACTAGATCACTTCCTTTTCTTAGCCGCTCGCTTCAGACCCCTAACATCCTTCTTTAATCTAGCATCCACAATCTTATATTTACCCTTGACACCCCTTGGTCTGCCCGCAATTCCTCTATTACCACCTGTAGCAACCACAACCTTCACATTTTGCCTTGGTTTCTTCTTCGCTGCTTTACTCATCAACTTTCCAATACTGTTCGCTTTCTCCTTCTCGGTCATGCCCTCCTCATCAGCCAACAATGCAGACTTCTTCCTCAATTTCTCTAGTCGTTGCGCTGCCTTGAACTTCTTGCGGTCTTTGGCTTCTCGCACCTTCTTAATCGGTCGGGCGTTCAGAGCTCGGAGCTTTTCTTTGATGGCTGCTGCCCCGGCGGCCGAAATCGGTCGATGTGGTCTGTCGTGTTTGCCTTCGTCATCGAGGAACCAGTCGGGGAGACCATCGCGGTCTTTAAAGGCGTATTTGTTGAAGCTTTCGTCGGCGAGGTCGTGCATGGATTTTTGGCCGGAGGCGATTTGCTGGGCGAGGGTCATGGCTTCGGCTGTGATGATGTCGATGTCTGTGGAAGGTCATGTTAATAACTGTAAGGGCAATAGGCTAGAAAACTACATACCTAACCGTCCATCCTTTTTGGGTTCTTCATCTTCCCATTGTGCTTCACCCTCTCTGCGTTTTACGACTTCGAAACTATTTTCATCATCACTGCTGTCACTTTCTTCGGGCGCTTCTTCCATGATCTCGTCTTCTTCTTCCTCTGCAGCCACTCTGTCCTTCATAAGCTTGTCAAGGTCGGCTTGGACTTCTTCATATTCCTCTTCGACTTCTTTCTCAGATTCCTCTTCGGGTATACCTCCAATGTCCTTGAAAATATCCTGATCGAAAAATTGAGATGCCCTTTTCGAGAGTCCACTAGCGTTCTTCTCATTTCGTTCCAGATCAGTCAACAACGATTGTTTGGAAGGTCCTTCTTCGTCAGACTCATCACTACTATCCTCTTCCAGATTATCGTCGTCGCTTTGTGCCTCCTCCGCTGGAAATCCTTCCCAGTCACCATCTTCATGCTCTTTCCTTGCCTTCTTGGCGCGGAACTTTGCATCGGCACTTGACTTTTGTTCCTGATACATCTCATACATTGAATCAAGCTCCCTATCAAGTCGATCTTGCTCATCGTCGCTCTCACTCTCTTCCGAAGCATATCCACCATCCTCTTTCCTAGGGTCCGATTCTTTGAGAATCGCCATTTTTCCCTTCGTGATCTTATTTGCAGCACCCGCCTTGTCTATTGCTTTCAGTCCAAACATAGATCCTTCACCATTTGGTCCTGCTTGTTCCAGACCAATATCTGTTGGTGCTGTCATATGTAACTGCATCCGAATGATCTCTTTTTGCTTCTTCTCGTTTTCTTTTCTTTTTTCACGCTTTCTACGTGCACTCTCCTTCTCACTCATAGACTGTAGTTCTTCCTGAATCTTTAGCTCCTCATCCATATCCTCTACTTCAGCTACCTCTTCCGGCTCCGCCTTTGCGCCCTTTTTGGTAGCAAATCCAAACTTTTCTCGTACTTTCAGACGCCATTTCAAAAGGTTTCTGAACTCCTTTCTTCCAAGCACTCTTAAATCTGCACAATCGTTACGAATTTCATCCGTTGTTTCTGGTAATTTATCCAGTGCAGCTAGAGCTACATCTCCATTTGGCGGTTGTACAAAGCTCAGTCGATTCATGCTACCGAGAATAGCAATGGGATCGGTTGTTTGTATGAACTCGCTAGCTGGAATTTCCTTGAATTGTGTCATATTGTCATCCTCGTAACCATCTCTCTTCCTCTTCTTGATTTCGGGATTGAAAACCTTGGCTTCGTTATTGGGTGTGGGATCGGAGAGCTCTGCGAAAACATGTCGAGGGTCAACAAATTTGGGATCAAGATGCTTTGGCGCCTTGAACCCTTGACATACAACGAAGATTTCCGCGGAAACATTTCTGGACGAGGGAGGCTTCGTTGCTTCGACCTTGGCGAACAGTTGATTGAAAACCCAGAGTAGACTATTGTAATCTTTGGACCTGAAAACCTTTGTAACAAAAGTACCGCCTGGCGCGAGGAATTCCGTTGCAAGCTTCAACGATTGAAGGGCCAACTCTGCCTGGTTGAAGGAATCTTGAACCCAAGCAGTACCAACATTTGGAGCTCCGTCGTGCAACACTGTATCTGCCTTCCAGGATTTGAAATGTGTACGAATAGTAGCGCGACATTTCTCGGTCGTAATATCACTTTGAAACGTAATAACTCGAGGAATTGGTTTAATGGGAGAAAGATCCACACCAACGATCAAACTGCTCACTGGCATAGTCTCTGCTGCGACTTGACACCATGACTATCACAAAGTTAGCGGAGCCGCGATATATGTTAAAAGAATGTACTTACTCCAGGCGCAGCGCAAAGATCCAACAAAACTTTACTCTTCTCCAAGAAGCCATATTTTTTATTCAATTGAATCAATTTGAACGCAGCTCTGGCTCTGTATCCTTTCTCCTTGGCAAGTTTATACCATTTATCGAGGCGACCTTTACCATGTTTCTTTTGAATACCCATGATGTCCGGCGGCGACGAAGATGTTCACTTGAAGGATATGAGGAAAGTATATTCCACTCTCTCAAACTCGCAGTAACGAAGAAATCAGAAGAAAAAATATCAAGGGCGCTTATCTCCACGTGATTAAGATGATAAGGATAAAAATGTCAGACTTGGAAAATTTCTGGACCGAGCTCCTGCTTCGCGTGGATCCAACGTGAGCAGGGGATAAACTTAAAGTGGTACACGTCCAATCGATGAGAGAGTTTCGCGTCCTTGGGCGTTTTATTTGGAGGTGGCTATTTTACTATTCTATTTTATATTTCTACTTTCCTTCC
Organism: Stromatinia cepivora; assembly: GCA_014898415.1. Taxonomy (NCBI): domain Eukaryota; kingdom Fungi; phylum Ascomycota; class Leotiomycetes; order Helotiales; family Sclerotiniaceae; genus Stromatinia; species Stromatinia cepivora. The sequence goes on along the minus strand of RCTD01000018.1, from coordinate 1,382,368 downwards.
CTTACCAAGATCACCCACAACTCGACATGCGCACGCACTCACGTATTCCTTGAAAGACATTTGTACCTTTATAATTGTTATTTACCTAACTTTACTTAACTCGAACCACCATCATGTCTCTATCACCTTCATTTGATCCTATGGACTTACCATCATCCTCTCCGGACATGCCAATGAGTTCTCCTCAGCTTCCAAAGCTTCCCTCCATGATCAGAACACCAAAGAAGGAACGACGACAAACATCCATTACACCTAGAAGATTCAGAAAGTTTTTCGACAATAAGGCTGCCGCAGTTTCAATGTCTTCACCTTCTGGTCGAGCCCTTAAGGAATTGGTCAATAATCGTCAAGGAACACAATCCAGCCCATTGAAGCCTTTCAACAACTTGGAGCTCCAACAGGAAAACGAGGAATTGATCTCAACACCTAGAGAATTTAAGAGAAGAAAAACGACCCACAGCGATATGAGCTCAGATATAAGTTCGGACAATGAGTGCTCATTCAGGGATCAAATTCGACATGAACAATCGCGCTGTGACTCCCGGAAGATAGCTTCTTCGTCATACTCAAAAACAAAATCGATTATTGAAGAAGCAGAAGAGGGGGAAGAAGAAGAAGGAGAAGAAGAAGATATCATTGAACCTTCACTTGCAAAAGAACCCACTGAGCGCATCATTGCCTTCGAGAATCGAGGCTTGAGTGCGAGGTTATTACAATTAAGTTTGGGTACTTCCAGATCGAGACGAGCCAATCTAGCATATCCTATCAATGGTAATAAAGCCTCTATTACCTCTTTTATACGTATTTACTAATGCTCGCCAGATTGGCGAAATGAGACCGCATCATTCTATAGTAGGCCGGAAGATGTAAGCCACACTTTAAGTCTTTTGGGTGGCAGGGACAGCATACCTTTTTGTAACGCCGGTCTAAATAGTAGGTTAAGTGACTCGTTCTTCCAAATAACCACACGTTGGATGAAATAAATCGCATACCAAAGTGATTCTCAAGAATCTAAATCCGAAGAACCATTTGTCAGATCTGACTTGGGACATTGAAAAGTACTATGAGGAGTAGGTACCTAGCAGAATTCGACATGGTGTGCGATTTATTTCGTCCATTACGTGACGACCAACAGATACTAACTACATACAGCGAATTCTCTAGTAGCCATCGGTGATGATGAAGGACGTATTAGATTAGTGGAATCCGAGAAGGATGGACAGCCTTCATTCAGCAGTATATACCTTGGTTGGCAGATTCACAAAAATGCCATTATTGATCTTTCACTTTCCGACGATGATGCTCTGATTGCAACGGCATCCGGAGATCTTTCCGCCAAAGTTTCAGACATGACAACACAAAAGCCAATATCTATCCTTGCAAACCATAGTGCAACATTAAAACAAGTTAGGTTCCAACCGGGGGCGAATAACAAGAATGTACTCGCCACCTCGGGTAGAGATGGTAGTGTTCAGATTTGGGATCTAAGATGCAAGGGCGATGATGGGCCGATCATGGAGATGCAGAAGCTACCAGGTGAAAGTCTTCCACCTTGTGGCAATGTCAATAGCATTTTGAATGCTCATCATGGTTCACATTCGCATGAGCCGAAACCTAACGCAAATCCTCGGTCTCTTTCCATTCCTAAGAAAGGACGCATCGGTGATATATCAGTTACGAGCATCCATTTCTTACCACCCGGTCAAGAGCACTTACTACTCACGGGATCAGAATCGAATTCTATTGTCAAGCTCTGGGATATCCGTAATTGTTCCAATAAGCGGAAAAGCAACCAACCAGTTGCGTACACGAAACAGATTCCCAGCCATGTCGGCAATCGTCCTTTTGGCGTCACCTCTCTCAGTATGAGTCATGATGGAAGCAGATTTTACAGCGTTTGTAAAGATAATATTGTCTATGCCTATTCCACCTCGCATCTCATCCTCGGCCATGCACCTGAATTCGAAAGGGGTAATGGAAAACGAACAGCTCAACGTGCGGTTCAAGAAGGCTTAGGCCCGCTCTATGGCTTGCGACATCCTTCTTTCCACGTGGCCAATTTCTATATCAAATCTGCAATTCGAAAACCCGTCAATGGCAATTCCGAACTTCTAGCTGTAGGAAGTAATGATGGAACTCCCATTTTATTTCCCACCGATGAACGCTACCTCGGTACAAAAGCCAATACTTCTACTCCGCTTGAAGGCATCGTCCAACAACCCCGAACATTGAGCACTAATAGCTTGCAGCGATCTGGAAAACTCAGCCTGGCGCTTGGGGAAAGTAGGAAAGATACTTCGGTGGAGGTTCCAGTCCCTATTTATACACACGGAACAGCGCTGGTGAGAGGACATGGAAGAGAAGTGAGCTCGCTAAGTTGGACAAGCAATGGTGAACTTATCTGTGCAGATGATGACTGGAATGTTAGATGTTGGAGAGAGGGAACGGATGCTAGAGATTTGAGAGTGGGCGGAGAAACTGGGGGGAGACGATGGGGTTGTGGATGGGCAGATGTTGAAGAGGATTATGACGACGAAGATGAGTAGGGTCTTGACTGGAAATTAGTTTCGTCAGATGTGTGAAAAGAGTGTTCTTTTAGCATGGAGTTAATTTTGTGAAAGACCCACGAGTCTGTTATGAGGAACATGGATCGCATTGTTTGTTCGGCGTATTAGGTATACCCTAAAGTTTATTATAGCTCGCAGTCACCAGACGGATTAGACGATTAGTATATTTTATGTAGCACACTTGGATTTAATGGTAAAGATCAATAACTATACCGGGCAATCAAGTAAATAAAAGGTAAATTCTCCAAGTATGAATGCCCCTTGATCTTCATCTCCGCCATTGAAGGAAAAGCTGAACACCAAATTTGAATAAACCTTATAACATTTCAATGTCCAAATAAGATTTGACAATTAGGTGGTTTACTTTGAAATTTTGTAACATTTTTTCAAAGTCCAAATTCAAATCCAACAATCAAATTGCCTTTCTGGTTTTGGAGTCTGGTGTCCGGGGGTTTTTTTCTTCATGTTGAACCTATTAGAAATACTGTTTTTTTTTTTCTTAATTGTGCAGATGGACGGACTTAAGGATGTCGCTTTGAATTACAACAATTTTCGTGTATTTGACGATGTTATGTGATTCCATAGTCTATAATAACGTGATGCTGCGCCGGTACATCGAGCACAAATTTTCTCCACATCCAAATCTTCCACTTATCAAACGCATGACATTGAATGTTGCTAACATCATTTTATTACTCCTATAACAGCTAGTAATATCTGAAACCCAAAAGATGGACTCTTGCTCGTCAGATCCCATAGCTGAGTTATTGACTACGTACAGCGAACTTAATTCATCCACGGTAACCGTCTTGGATGAGGCACCTTCAGCCCTTGAATTTATGCGCTTTGTCTCCTTGAATCGACCCTTCGTCGTCCGAGGATTCGCTTTAGATGTATGAAAATCCCTCCTCCATTCTGCCTTCTTGTCCCATCCATTATCTAATCTACACGAGTTTCTAACGTTGACGATCATTGACGCAGTGGAAAGCAGCATCTACATGGTCATTATCTCATCTCAAATCCACTCTCTCATCACATCAAGTGAACGTAGCAGTGACGCCCCATGGAAATGCCGACTCTCCTACCCTAAATGATGATGGAGACTTAGTCTTTGTGAAGCCATGGGAGGAGTCTCAGCTGTTTCCTGAATTCGTCGATTTCGTCTCGCGGCAAGAATTGCGCGGGAGAAAAGGAGAAGAGGTTCGCTATGCTCAAACACGTGGGTAATGTATTTCACAGTTTTTCTATATGCTAGCTTAGCTACGCCTTGATGAAGTGAATCGCACACCCAAATGAAACACCAGGTCAGCGTCTAAGCCTGAGGAACCATTTGATGGTCAACTTGAACTGGGGCAGTGTTATGAGATCTCGGTATAACCGATTTTGCTTTGTGGTTCATTTCATCCATCCTGTGCTAGCCTATCAATGCGCTTTACTGTTCTAACAGTGAGCAGAGAATGATAACCTTCGCAATGAATACTCGTCGTTATTCACTGATGTCGAAAAAGACATATCTTTCGCCAGGATAGCACTCCAGCAAGATCCCGACGCCATCAATCTCGTAAGAACCACCCATCAGCCTCTTCCTAGGACCATATCTCACACACTACTTAGTGGATAGGCAACTCGCATTCCCTCACTTCTCTTCACAAAGACCCCTACCAAAACATCTACGTCCAGATCATCGGACAAAAACATTTCACTTTACTTCCCCCCATCTTCCACCCCTGCATTAACGAAGTGCCTCTTGCCTCCAGCTCTTACATCCGTTCTACTTCCAATACCTCTACCCTCACTATGGAACCGGACTCGCCACCCACAGAATTACCCATCGCAACCTGGGATCCAGATGTTCCATCCAAAAACCCAACGAAATACTCACTTCTTGCTCAGCCAATGCATGTGACTCTGGAAAAGGGAGATATGTTGTATTTACCGGCACTCTGGTATCATAAGGTAGGGCAGAGTTGTGGAGAGGAGGGAATTTGTGTTGCTGCTAATTATTGGTATGACTCCATCTTATTTTGATATGGCCTTATGTATTTCTATAGGTCTGCCGGGCGGAAGAGCATTTTCATGTTTCTTACGAGATATCATATGTCATTTGGCAATTTTGAACGATGCCTTTCTCTTTAGAAATGGATAGACCATAGCAATCAATGTAAATATTGAGCTAACAAACATTTCATAGGTACGATATGGACTTTGGGGGAAGCTTTTGGCCTTTGTGTAATTTCGTTCGAAATGTCAGCTTACAAGACGATGGGAAAGGGAAAAGCACGGGATAGTTTACGAATAAAACAAAAAGTCCAATTCTGCCAAGTTGTTAATGGTCACAGTATTTCTTAGAATTTCATACCAGCTAAGTGTTTATATTGATGTATAAGAGAAGAGTGGTCAAGGTGATGAACACAAGTAACAAAACATGACCGAAATTGAGTTATAAATTGGCCATCGACAGGCAGCTGAAAAACTTCGGGCTCTGGAACCTCGATTTGAATGCCTCGTAACGGTTTTCAATGTTTTCAATTCAAGTCTGACAATCAAGTGATCTTTGAAGTTCAGTTGAAAGTGTTATTTCTTGGTGTGCGACTAATTTCGTACACTGCGTGCCACCATAGACTGGAAGTCTCCTCCCTGAATCGACATTTCAGCTGCTGCACAATGAGAAGACATTGCCTGATTTTCTGGAGCTGCGATGAGCAAGCCTAAATAAAATAATGGTAGATTGTATGTGATGTAGCAGGGTGGATCTTGTCAAATGTTTAATTCAGGTTCAAGTATGAATATTCATGAATATAGAATCAACTCCAAAATGAGCACCCGAAAGCAATCAGTACGGAGGTCAGAATTTAAATTAAAAACATCTTAAGCCCGAGAAATTAAACCCCAAGCCTACGCCTACGCTTTCATCCCATGCCATGTGTCCTGCTCTCCAGATCCTTATGTATGGTGTATATGCAATGTTACGCCTCCCCATTCCGAAACGCAATCTTATAATGCAGCATTTCTAGAACTCTCTCAAACCGATATTTAACGCCGTCTCCCATTCATAATTTAGATCTAACGGCCTCCAATCTGTACTTCACATCTTGTAAGACTTTAGTACTGGGTTTCCAATCATCGAATTGCTTCAGTAGTTCTACTGCTTCAGTATGCAGTTCTGTTTTTACGAATTCTTCCTCGAGAACTCCCCGCATGATCCAGGGCAAGACGTAAGGGTTTGCGTTTGTAGGTGGAGAATATTGGGATATATGCAGAGGGACGTCGGGAACTGAAGTAGTGGTAAGGGCATGATCCATTGCCATGCTGAAAATATATGTTAATAATATAGGTTAATCGAAATTAGACGAAGAGGACCTACTCATATATTTTGTCATCATCGTAGAGACGAGAGTGGCCACCGCCAGTATAAAGGCTCCCAGCCAGAGGCGCCGATAGCTCACGAATAAGTCCGTGATCTGACACACCAAGATTGCGTAATTTCAACGCGAAGCCGACTAAGTGGGCAATAAAATCCGGAGCATGTATACGTCCATCCACAAATACAGCTCGGTAAATGTAGGGATGTTCTGCAGGCGAGAAGACAGCAGACTGGTACACTGTTAGTAATGAAAGCAACAAAAAGGGAACATATGCTCAACTTGCCTCAATAGATACGAGCTGGTCGTCAATACTCGCACAAAATGTTATCCTTACTCCATACTTCAAGACTCGTCGAAGTGCCTTTTCATAAAGTTTCGCAACATCGCTTTCATAATTTGCAAACTCGAAGAGTTCTGTTATCATCTCGTTGAATAATGCTGCCTGGTATCCAGTTTGGTGACTGGCAAAAGGACCTAATGATACACCAGCTGGTGAATCTGTTAGAGATGTTTTATACGCGAGGGCAATTCTTCCATGACTTACCCATTGCACATACGCCGATCTTCGCTGATGATACTATGCCCTCTTCTATCAATTTTGCTACAAGCATCAAAGCAACTGGCACGCCTTGTGAATGAGCAGCTACCATTATAAAATCTGCTTGCCGCAATCGGTCCGTCCAATTACCGAGCAGTTTCCATAGTTTATCCACCCTCTCGAAGATTTTACCCTCGCCATCAAGTGCCACTTTCTCTATATCACAATCGGGAGACCCATTTGCATCTGTCCACCGCCTAATAGCAGCCGCTGCATGATTAGCGAATCTTATCGAAGTCCCACTGGGCTGCCCGATGAGCTTGCGCAATAGAGGTGCAGGAAACAGTCCATGGACACCTATTGCTACTGCATTCTTGATCTTTGGCACTTCCTTTGCCAGAGCTACATGTTTCATGGGTTTCTGTCGACCACGTACAATCAATCTTGTTAACTGTCGTAGGATTGATGGATTTTCCATCAGATGGTAAGTACTTTGTACAGATGGTAGTAATATATTTGGCGGAGAGGGAATTTGAGGTGAGGTCGTGACTTTCTTGGGTGCATCATCTGGTTGTACACTTGCCGTTTTTTGAGAGATTTCCTCGATCTCTACAGACTTCGGTCGACCCTTTTTGCCAGCTTTTGACTGTTTGTCGCTTTGGGATGCCTTGATTTCAGTGGCTGGAACAGCTTCGGCTGGTAACGGTTGACTCTGAGACTGCTCGCCCGAAACCGCTAGCTCGCCAGTTTCCCGACTTTCGGAAGGATCTGTAGCCTTTTTGCTGGTGTCGGAATACCAAAAAGCCGACGCCCAACTAGACCCACCAGGTTGCGTTGTAGATCTATTCGGTGTAGGTGGTGCAGGTTTAGGTGCATCTTTTGATGCATCTTTCATAGTCATGACAGGATTTGCCTCAGTGACTTGTGTTGAAACTGGTTCTTTTGGGCCTTCTGCAGATACTGGAAGTTGAGAGGCTGACCATAAATTGAACCATGACCTCGATGCTGATAAACTTTGTTTTGGAACCTCGGTCGTTTCGTTCGCAATTGTCTGCTCCGGTATGATTGTCTCGTTAGTAAGGGCCTCTTCAGTATTTTGCTTTTGAGGCTCTTCCACCACAGGAAAGGATTCTTTTGATATTTGCGATGGCATGCCTAACCAGCCTAACCAGCCCTGAGAGGTGACCGGCTGCTGTGCAGTTTCGGCGATCGGTGAGCTTTTCGACTTTGTTTCTTTGGATGTATCTGACTCCCTCGAGGATCGGGTTTTTGGAGGTGTTTCTTGATTCAAAATATCCCGTGGTACATTCTCATCTTTCTTGGTATTTATCTCATTGTTCGAAGCCTCCTCCGGTGGAACGCCCAATGTTATTTCGGATGCTGGCTTGCTTTTACCTGGGTACATTGATGGAGGTCTGGATGCGACGGATGAAGGTTTCCATTGATCGTAATGGCTAATTTCTGTCGCCATATTCCCGTTCGGTGTTTTATCAGCTGAAATTGTCTCTCTCACTACATGTGTAGAAACAGTGGATTTACGCGGCCAAGTTCCATACCAACTTGCCCTCGATCCGAGCTTTATCTTGTTAGCCTCACTACACCGACATAAACTTGTCTCAACAGCAACGAAGAGCACGGTTTTCTTACTTGTTTCTTAAAAGCTGCGGCATGCTGAACGTGATTGGGAGGACTAGCCCCCTGTTCTATGGTATCTTCTGAGGAATTCGTCGACTGCTCCTTGGGGGGATTTAGCTTTGATCGTTTGCGTGAGGGTAGCATTCCAAAATTTATTTCTCCTGGCTGTTCGGATGATCGATTCTTAACTTCCTCCAAGGGGCGCGTGTTCTATATGAGTGAGTTGATTCAGAAACCTCATATCACAATAACATGTACCGTCGCCCCGCGTATAACAAGGTTTATTTGCCCCGTGCAAGGGTGTTTGGTTTCGTCGTTATTACAATACGTCGTGATGATATCTGACAATTCGTCCCAAGTATTGAAGGAAAATGTGTAATAACCTTACTGGCGATAGATAATGATGAAAATGGGGAACAAAATGGAGAGGAACCAGTGAAAGTATGGAGTTTTTCTGGAGAGTTTAGAGGGTGTTGATTAGGTAGGATGCTAATGATTTTAGGTATTTGGTACCAGTACTAGGCTGTTTTGATGTAACAACATAATAAAGTTTTACCTAGTTACAATTTACGAAATTACCATGTGACTGAGTCCTTGTTATAAGTCACAGAGCCAAAAGAATCTATTTACGAAGCAGTAAAACAGCAGGAGGAAACTTCAAAGTTAGAGCCTCAAAAATAAAGGATTAAATGAATTTGAATTATCACAATAAAAACAATTCAAATTTGAATATTAGGTTTGTTTTATGCTTTTTTGAAATGTACGCAGATTGATTACTACTGATGACCCAGATAAGCTGCTCAGCTTCAGCCAGCCTCAGCCAGCCTTGTCAGCCTTGTCAGCCTTGCAGCTCGAAATGGGCCCGCTTTCTTTATAATGGATCAACTCAATTTAATCCCTGCAATTCTTTTTAGTTTTCCGCGATGCCGATAGGGAAAAAAAAAAGTTGTGAAGCACGATAGTTGTCGTTCGCTCTTCTGCGACTCCAATATTTCTTTTCTTAATATTCACGAACCGTCCTTCTTAATTAATAACAATGGCGCCACTTGATAAGAAAAGAAAGACTGGTCCCACCAATGATTCATTTATGCGATCGAAAAAAGCTTCAGAATCTGATGATCGACCTTCGAAACGACCAAGAGCAGAAGAGAAAGAGGGGAAAAGTACATCTACCACAAAAGTACCTCCAGCGACCAAAATATCTCGAGTTAGGGAGGAAGAAGTTGCATTTCCAAGAGGTGGTGCAAGTGTATTGACCCCATTGGAGCATAAACAAATCCAGATTGATGCTACCAGAGACGTTTTATTCGAACAATATGGAGCCAAATCTTCCAAGCCTGATGGGGAAGTTCAAGAGGGCGAAGATACTTCAAAAGTAAAGAAGAAGGGAAAGGGTAAAGGCAAGGGTAAAAAGACAGCTCAAGATACCGAAGTTGAAGAAGAGACTGTCAAAATTGAAGGACTGAGCTATAAGGTATGTGCTACAACCACTCAATACTAGAACTGGCTATTTGCTCACAATTTGCAGAGATTAGTGCCAGGCTCTTTGGTACTTGGCCAAGTGTCACAGATCAATGCTACAGATATTGCTCTATCATTACCAAATAATTTGACGGGATATGTGCCCATTACTTCGATTTCGGACAAAGCTACGGAGCGGATTGAGGCGATCGCGGCGGCCGAGGAAGATGATGCAGAGGACGAGCTCGAGGTGCAGGATATTGATTTGAAGAAGATGTTTTCAATGGGACAGTATCTAAGGGCATACGTTGTTTCTACCAGCGACGATACAAACACAGCCACACTAGGAAAAGGCAAAAGACGAATCGAATTATCCCTCCGACCCCAACATGCCAACAATGCCGTCACTCCACAGAACCTCATTACCAATACCACTTTAATGGCATCTGTTGCAAGCGTCGAAGACCATGGGTTAATCATGAACATTGGACTGGAAGGTTCTGGTATTCGTGGCTTCATGGGTGCAAAAGACATTGGCCACGAAGTGGTGTTGGCTGATGTGCAGGAAGGCGCCGTGTTTCTGTGCATGGTCACTGGCCTCAGTTCCAACGGAAAGACAGTCAAATTATGCGCGGACACTCAAAAGATTGGCAATTTGAAGAAATCAAATTACCTCACAGATGCTCCAACAGTGGATGCTTTTCTCCCGGGCACTGCGGTCGAGATCTTGATTGTTGACGTCAGCTCCAGGGGCCTTTCCGGAAAAGTCATGGGTATGGTTGATGTTACTGCAGATTTGATGCATTCGGGCACTGGTGTAATGAACCAAGAGCTAGAGAAGAAATTCAAGATTGGTGCCAAGGTCAGAGGCAGAGTCATTTGCACTTTTCCAAATTCCGACCCTCAAAAACTTGGTATCTCTCTTCTCGACCATGTTACATCGCTGTCGCCCCAGCAAGCAGGAAAACCGGGAAACAAAGTAGATCCACTCGACACCCTGCCTTTGTCTACCATCATCGAAGAAGTCACAATCAAGAAAGTCGAGTCTGGAGTCGGTCTTTTTGTGGATGTGGGAGTCAAGGGAATTCCTGGCTTTGTCCACATCTCTCGAGTCAAAGACGGCAAGATAGAGACTCTGGAGGAGACAACAGGCCCTTATAAGGTAGGGTCGGTCCACCGAGGTCGCGTACTTGGCTACAACTCCCTCGACGGTGTTTACCTCGTTTCTCTGGAGAAAAGTGTTCTGGAGCAGCCTTATTTGCGAATTGAGGATTTGAAGGTTGGCGAGGTTGTGAAGGGGAAGGTTGAGAAGCTCATTGTCAATGCAAATGGTGTCGGTGGACTATTAGTTAATTTGGCAGAAAATATCTCTGGACTCGTGCCGGAAACTCACTTGGCGGATGTACAATTGCTTCACCCGGAAAAAAAATTCAAGGAGGGCATGTCCGTCACAGCACGTGTTCTATCCACAGACCCTGGAAAAAGACAGATTCGATTGACACTCAAGAAGACGCTCGTCAATTCCGAATCGCCTGCTTTCACCTCGTATGATAACATCGTCGTTGGCATGCAAAGCCCAGGTACTATTGTAAATATCATGAATACCGGGGCGGTGGTTCAATTTTACGGCAACATTCGAGGGTTTTTGCCTGTCTCCGAAATGAGCGAGGCTTACATTCAGGATCCCAGCCAGCATTTCAAGGTCGGACAAGTCGTTAACGTTCATGTTTTAAAGGTTGATCCCGAGTCTCAGAAATTAACGGTCTCCTGCAAAGATCCCTCCGTCTTCGGACTAGCACAGCAGAATGCGTTGAAGAACCTCAAAATTGGCGAGATTGTGTCTGCTCTCGTCACAGAAAAGTCGAACGACGATATTTCTGTCGAAATTCAAGGACTAGGGCTGAAGGCAACACTTCCTGTTGGTCATCTTACCGATGGATCGGAGAATAAAAGCCGTTCTTCCTTCAAGAATATTCGAGTCGGCCAGGTATTAACAGATCTTGCTGTATTGGACAAATATGAGCAGAAACGTCTGATCGTCTTGACGAATAAACCAGCACTTGTCAAAGCGGCTCAGAACAAGATTTTACTGAGACTGTTCGACGATTTGAAGAAGGACAAGACTGTGCACGGGTTCATTAAAAATATAACCTTAACTGCAGTGTTTGTACAGTTTGGAGGTGGGCTCACCGGACTTCTACCCAAGAACATGATACCCGAAAAAAATCTTCGCTTACCAGATTTTGGATTCAAGAGATGGCAGACTGTAGAAGTTAAAGTCATCAAGATCGACAATGGACTGCGAAGATTCCTTTTATCTATGGCTGATGCTACTTCTGACAAGAAAACTCAGGAACCTTTAGCCCCCGGTACCAATCAGGAAGCCGTGAACCCTGTTGATGAAACCATCAAGAGCATTGATGATATCACCTTGGGCCGACTTACGAAAGCAAGAATATCTTCCGTGAAGGATACCCAGGTAAATGTACAGCTGGCCGACAACATCCAAGGCCGAATTGATGTGTCGCAAGCTTTTGATTCTTGGTCAGAGATAAAATCCAAGAAGCAACCTCTGAAGTCATTCTCCCCGAAGCAAATTATCGATGTTCGCGTTTTGGGGATACATGATGCGCGTAACCATCGTTTCCTACCTATCAGTCACAGATCTGGCAAGACTCTGGTCTTTGAGCTGTCCGCTAAGCCTAGTGATCAAACTGAGGCTGCCCAGGACCCGGTATCTTTGGACAAAATTAAGCCTGGCTCTTCTTGGTTAGCATTTGTCAACAATGTTGGAGCTGATTGTCTTTGGGTTAATCTATCTCCTAATGTGCGTGGCCGTATCAGCACTTTGGATGTATCAGATGACGTATCATTGCTCAAGAACCTAGAAGCAAATTTTCCCATTGGATCTGCCATTCGGGTTCACGTCAAGGGCGTGGATGTTGAAACGAATCGTCTAGATTTGTCTGCTCGCTCTAGTCAAGATTCTGAGGCCCTTACTTTTGATAAACTAAGCAAAGGCATGATCGTACCAGGAAAAGTTACCAGAGTCAACGAAAGACAGGTCATGGTCCAAATTACTGATAGCATCTCTGCGCCCATCAATCTTACGGACCTTTGCGACGACTATTCGGAAGCTGATCCTTCCAAGTACTCTAAGAATGACATCGTTCGGGTTTGCGTTACTGATCTCGATATCCCCAATAAACGTACACGGTTGTCGACTCGAGCATCCAGAGTGATGAACTCCTCGGCAGCAGTTCAAGACCCAGAGATCTCATCAATCTCGCAGTTGAAAGTAAATGACATTGTGCGTGGATTTGTCAAACACGTCGCTGACAAGGGGCTTTTCGTCAATTTGGGTGGTAATGTGACAGCATATGTTCGAATTTCGGACCTTTCGGATTCTTACATCAAAGACTGGAAATCTGAATTCCAAGTCGACCAATTAGTTAAAGGCAAAGTCACAGTTGTTGATGAGGTTTTGAACCACATTCAATTGAGTCTTAAACCTTCCATTATCGACAAAGATTACATTGCGCCTTTGACATTCAACGATATCCAGGTGAACCAAGTTATTACCGGAAGAATTCGTAAAGTTGAGGATTTTGGTGTCTTTATTGTCGTCGATGGCTCAGCAAATGTGAGTGGCCTCTGTCACCAAAGTGAAATGGCTGAAAAGCGTGTCCACGATGTCAAAAAATTGTACTCCGAGGGCGATGAAGTCAAAGCTATCGTATTGAAGATGGACCCCGAGAAGAAACGCATCAGTTTCTCCATGAAGGCTTCACACTTTGAGGACGGAGAAGATTCTGACGATGAGAGTGAGGATGACGGTGTGGAGGGCGTCAAGCTCGATACTATGGATCTCGATGACAATGATGATGAAAGTGAAGGCGGTATTGACTTTGATGATGTGCAAGATCTTGAAAGTGCTGCGGAAGATGGAGATGAAGCCTCTGATTCTGACGAGGAAATGCCAGATGCTGGGGATGATGTTCCGGCTCTTAGCGCTGGTGGATTTGACTGGTCTGCTGATATCCTGGACCAAGCAGATGATCAATCTAACGCGGATTCGGAAGGAGAAGGCGTTGAAGAGAAGCCTAAGAAGAAGAAGAGAAGGGCAGAAATTAAGATCGATAGAACGGGTGACCTTGATGCCAACGGACCGCAATCTGTCAGTGACTTCGAGCGTCTCCTTTTGGGTCAGCCAGACTCTTCCAGTCTCTGGACCCAGTATATGGCTTTCCAGATGCAACTCAGCGAGCTAGGCAAAGCTAGAGAGATCGCCGAGCGTGCCATCAAGACTATTAATGTGCGTGAGGAAACCGAGAAGCTCAACATTTGGCTTGCTCTTCTCAATCTGGAGATTGCATACGGAAACGATGAGACTGTTGAAGAGGTATTTAAACGAGCTTGTCAGTACAATGATGCCCAAGAGGTTCATGAGAGATTGGCCAGTATCTATATTCAGTCGGGCAAAAACGAGGTAAGGAACAGTCACGGAATCCTGAACACTTACGCTAACAACACTACAGAAAGCCGACGAACTCTTTCAAACTCTTACCAAGAAGTTTTCACAATCTCCCACCGTATGGGTTAATTATGCACACTTTCTTTTCAATACTCTTGGATCTCCTGATCGCGGTCGTGCTCTCCTTCCACGTGCAACTCAGTCGCTTCCTCCACACACACATCTTCCTTTGACGCTTAAGTTTGCAGCGCTAGAGTTCCGCTCTGAACACGGTTCTCCAGAACGTGGACGCACTATTTTTGAGGGTGTTTTAGCGAAATGGAGTAAAAGATTGGACATCTGGGGCCAGCTTTTGGATCTGGAAATCAAGGCGGGCGATAAGACCATTGTCAGGGGGGTCTTTGAACGAGTGGCTCGAATCAAGGGATTGAAACCGAAGGGTGCGAAGGGGTGGTTCAAAAGATGGAGCGAGTGGGAGGAGGCAAATGGTGATAAAAAGTCACAAGAGAAAGTAAGAGCCATTGCCGAGGAGTGGGTCAGGAGCAAGTCGGAGAAGAAGGATGATCAGGATTGATGAGCCATTGTGGTGACGAGAAGATACCAAAAAAGCTTTGTTCAGTAAATGCTGGTTAGGAAGGGAAGAAAATGGATGGTTTAGTGCAAATGTAACATCAAGCCAATTGAATTTCATATGCTAAAATGAATTAAATGCTGTATTTTCAAATGCTTTATTCCAGGATGTTTAGAGAGTGATGGTGGTGACTGCATATGAATGAATCCCAAAACCTTTCATTGTTAAAAATTTCTATTCTCAAATGTATATAGAGGATCAGTATGCCTTCCAGGAAGTTAGGGATTCTTTCGATCTGTTGCTTCAAGCTTTCCTGCTTCATTATTTTGCTGTTCTCGTAAAGCCTGCAGACTATCATCCAGAATTGCAATCTCGGCATCAACCTTCAATAATCTTTCCTTCAACATCCCCTCATACTCATCATCAGTCAGTTTTTTCCAAGGTACCCACTTTGAGTTCATCCAACTTTCCCCATTTCCCTTCTTTCCACCTTCCTCCAACCTCATTTCCTCCATCTTCCTCTCGTCCATCGCATCATAGATTCTCTGTCCCACATATCCAGCAGCTGCAAACACGACAAACCCAGGCAAGACATTCTTCGGTCCACGCAACATACCCCCTGTAGCACCAGCAAGAGAAGCAGAAAGGGTAGTAGAAAGGGCTTTCTCTTGTGGTGTTGGGTATATGGGAGCGGTCCTATAACGGGAAAGAAGCGCGGTACGAGTTCCCCAAAAGGTGGTGCCGAGAACGCCCCATTGAATGGAGCTAGCGATGGCGAAGAGAACTGGAGTTCGAGAGACGAGGATACCAGAGAATCCACCGACGATGGTGCCGGAAAGTGCTGAGGAAGCGTGTTAGCCAGGGGTTAGGATGGATGGTCTGGCTAATATGAATACAAGGCGATTACGATGGGGGAATTGTATAAAGATTTACAAAGGATGAGGGGATGAAAATAATGTCACAAACAGGAGGTAAGACAAACGAGGCTAGAACATACCGGAAAGACCACCGAATTGTAGAGCAGGCTTAATGATATCCATTAACTCAGGTGGTAAATTGTCCGATTTGAGGCTCTGAGATTGGTTGATAGGGGCCATTGAGGAGGAAGAATCTCCCTTTTCTCCGGAAGTTGTCATATCGTCTCTTATTTTCCGAACGAAGCAAGAATTGGGCTGCATATACTAAGTATCGGGACTAATGATACCTAAATACCTACATGAGTGTATGAAATTTATATCATGATACCCATTGCCATTTTGACACGCAAATAGGTAATCAAGCTAGGTATTGAAGAGAAAAATAAATATCACCTACCTAGGGATTTATTTTTACCTGCAATAGGTATCGAATCTTATATATGCTAGCTGACTGGGTATTATATCAACAGTATAGTATATACTAGCACTATATCTAATTCTGTTCTATTTAAAATAGGATTTTTCTAAGTTTAATTCAAAAGAGAGATTTAATTTCTAAATATTTCATACCTAGATACGATTTTTCTACCAAAAAAATTCCAATGCAAACTCATTAACACAGCACTAGTGAAAGAATTTGCCCCACTAGTTTCGCGCGATCCTTGTAAAACTTCGCACTTTTAATAATTCTTCCATTTCCATTTTGGATTGATTCAAACCCACCACGAAGAACCTCGACCTCTTCGTACCAAAACACGAAAAGATATTCGACGAGCCTCGAATATCCTAAAGAACACCTTAAAGTTAAATACATACGATCGATTGAAGGACTTTACAGTACCTTCAATACTCCGTCTTGGACAACGCGCAAACTCTTTTGCGCAGTGTCCTAAAAAAGCCGCAATCATGGGTAAGCGCTCCCCTCACATCCCTCCGTCGACTATCGCAACCACGATAGTACTGTCGCTGTGGGTCTCCAAGATGTTGCGTATATAATAGCTAATTGTGATTGTGCCATAGCTCCCAAGAAGAAGGAACAGCAGAAGATGTCCCTCGGGACCTTCTTGGCTGATGAGAGTATAAATGCCTACCGTCCTCACACAATAGTTTTTACATACTGATATCCATATAGAGTTAGGATCATGGGCCGATGAGATGGAGGATATGCCAGTTTGTAAGTACATTCCATTCCTATGTCAATGTCTAGCCTTGCTAATTTCCGTCTCCTAGCCGGTATGTGATTGCAAACGAGCAAACTGGTCATGGCCAATTGTGCAAGGATAAATGATGACTGACTAGAATAGACTCGCGTCCTTCTGGTTATGGCGGAAGCAGCAACGAGAGACGTACCTACAGCTCTACTACTGGTACTTATGGCAACAATGCCGGAGGTAAGTTTCTCATCACCTTCCTTCGACCCTTTCTCTCTCAATAAAATTTATGATTCTAATTCGCAACAGGTTATTCCGTTCGTGAGGAACTCCCCCTCCCCGATAAGCCACCTTACACTGTCCATCTTGGAAACCTTTCATTCGACGCCACCATCGGCGATGTTAACGAATTCTTCGTCGGCTGTGAATGTATCAATGTACGCATCATCGAGGATAAAATGGAAATGAAACCAAAGGGTTTCGGATATGCAGAGTTTGGCTCTTTGGAAGGTCTCAAGTCTGCCCTGACTTTGAACGGAACTCAATTCCAAGGACGTAATATCAGAATCAGCGTTGCCGATCCACGTAAGTTTGATGCCCTTCGCATTTTCGCTTTTCACTAAGATATGCTGCAGCAAAGGATCGTGGTGACCGTCCAGATGTACGAGAGCTTGGAGATTGGAGCAGAAAGGGACCATTACCGGATTTGCCAGGCCGTGGAGGGGAGCGTCGCACTTCGGATCGAGGATATCAATCCAGCCGATTTGGAGAGGAAGGCGGCGAACGTAGAGCCCCTCGTGAGCCCGAAAGTGATGGCAAGGTTCGAGACTTTGGGAACTGGGAGCGAAAGGGCCCACTTTCACCCCTCGCACAACAAGAACGTGCTCCAAGAGAAGGTGGCAGACCACGAACCAACGATGGACCCAGGGCTGAAGGTTTCAGAGACCGCAAAGCTTCACCAGCTGCTTGGGGTGAAGCAAGATCTCAAGGCCAGGGCTCCGGTTCGCAAGAGGGATCCAGACCACCTAGACGCGAATTCCAGGAGCGACCCGCTGTCGAGCGTGCCCCAACCGCTGCCGATCAAGACAACCAATGGCGTAGCAAGATGCGACCGGACCCACCAGCTGCACCAGCTGCAAAGTCACCCGTTCCATCCCGTGAAGGCAGCGAGGCACCAGCTTCTCCTGCCCTTCCATCTGCACCAGCTGGTGGTAGACCGAGGTTGAACCTCGCAAAGCGCACTGTTTCCGAGGTCCCTGCCGACTCATCCTCCCCATCTGCTGCAGGAGATGCAAAGGCAAGCCCATTTGGAGCTGCTCGTCCAATTGATACTGCCGCCAAGGAGAAAGAAATTGAGGAGAAGCGACAACAGGCAATCAAAGAGAAGAAGGATGCCGATGAAAAGGCCAAGCAGGAAAGAGAGGCTGCTAAGGCTAAGGAAGCTGAGAATAACGAGAAGAAGGTTGAAACCATACAACATGAGGGTGGAGAAGCGACAAAGGAAGGAAAGACAATTGAAACTGAGAATGCAAATGGTCAGGTAGTCGACGATAAGGCTGTCAAACCAAAAGAGATTGTAAGGGATGCCAGACCAAAACCATCCGATACTGGTGCATGGAGACGTCCATCATCCGGGCCTAAACCTCCCAGAGATGACATTCCAAGAGGACCAAGGGGTAGAGGTGATGGCCACCATGCACCAAGAGGTTCAAGACACAACGATGGCGGAAGAAACTACAGGCAAAACACAAATGGTGGTGGACAAAATGCAACTGCACCAGCCCAGACTCCTGCTGCCGCAACTGAAACTGCAGTTATGGAAGAGGATGGCTGGAGCACCGTGTCCAAACCCAAGAAAAACAATCGTGGTGGCAATGCAGGCCAACGTGCTATTGCTTCTTAGATATCAGATTTTGAGAGGCGTCAATGAAACATTGACAAACCGAGCAAGCATTCTCGGTGCACTGAGCATCTAGTGTCATAAATCCAATGCTCCTAAATGGCAAGAAGAATAATTTCCCGTTCCTCAATTCTCAAAACGATTTCCTTCGGCGTTGGATCCGCATAAATCTTTGTGTCTAGATTTCTATTCCCATGTTTAGCCTCACGGGCCCAGAACGATACCACAGCCTTGCAGCATACGAAAAGCTTTTCTGGAATCCACTCTACTCTTCTATACTAGTAATATCTAGATTGAATATGGGCGGCCTCTGCACAAATGTTACATACCTCTTTGGGGCGCATGGTGTTCCTGACTGACATGTTAGACTACCTGTCATCTCATACACTTGGGTCTGTTTGGGTCTGTTTGGGTCTTTTGTGTGTTTTGCTGGTCTACTCTCCTGTTTTCCAAAAAAGTAAATCTGGGCATCAAAAAGTTATCTATTTCTGGGGAACAATGAATCATCCTCACAATTTCCATGTTCATACAGCCATTTGCTTGCCATCACTATATTATCCTTTTAACCTTCAACATATCTGCACATGATAGGCCGAGGGTGATGAGAAGGAATCGAATGATGATGCGACATGAGATGGCTATGAGTCTAAGATAACTTAGAAGCTTTTTTGTGGTTTCCTAATTGTTGCATTTGTATTTGCACTTTTAAGATTGGTATTGGGCATTAGAATAGGAGATGGAGGGGAGGGGATCCATGAATAAGGCCAATTTATGATGTTAAATGTGAAGAAGTAGTAAAATTCTAGCAAAGTTACCAAGCATCTCAGAGATTCTTATACACATGTATCACAAGGAAATGATAACAAACTGGAATGTTGTTCTTGAGCTACATTATTGATATATGGTTTTTAATAGGTCCAAAGTTAAAAAGTCATTAAATAGTAAGAGGTTCTAATAATGCTTGATATTTTCTTATAGGAATCAAAACATATATATGCATACTATACAACTGGATATTATTGAAAAAGGACTCTCCTCTTTTCTCGATACTTAATTAAAGAATTCCTCTTTTTTTAAAAAAAAGTAAAAAAATCAATATCAAGTCAATTAATAAATGATAGTTTTGTTTTGAAAATTGAATTGAATTCATTTTGGCCTCATAATATGAATTTGTCAAATTGTGAAATATGTTGAAAGTTTTTATCGATGATTCTGTATAGTCTAATTGTTCATAAATTATATGGTGCCCCCTCTTTCCGTTTCCAGAACAATCTTTCCAGATAAGTATCATCACGTGATAAATATTAGCGTAGATCCATGCATTAGGTAGTGCAGCCTTCGATCGTGCCTGCCTGCTAGACTTATTTACTTTTTAACATGTAATATTCTACCATCCTACAACTTTGAATTCTACCATAAATCATCTCTTCACACTCCTTAGCTACCATATTCATTTTTGAGATTACAGCATCAACATATATTAGTCCTCTATTTTGGCAAGACCAAACATTTATTCTTCGTTCTTTTTCTGGGACAGCAGGAATGAGTTTGAATTTCGGACAAAAAAATCTTACAATTAAGCCTGTGGTTCCGAAATACAAAATCGAGGCCGTCAAAGTTCCAAAGCAGTCTCCAAGGCCGACTTTACCCACCAGAACATCGAGTAAAAACCTCCGAACTGGAGCACCTGCGACGAGGGTCGCGGAAGCTCGTGGCAGATTGGCAATCTCCAATTCTACCCTCGGGGTGGGAAAGAAGAGAAAAGAAAGAGAAATCAGCGAAAGTCGTGGTGTAGGGAAAAGCTCAAATCTTAAAGCTCGAAGAAGTCCAAGCCAGCGACCGTTGGAGAGTGATAGCGAGGAAGACGAAGAGATTGACATACCAGCCAAACGGGCCAAGTCGGAAAACGTGGAACTTGATTTGAGGAGAAGTCTGAGAGACCAAAAGGCTTTTTTGTCTGAAGCCGCTGACAATCAAGGTTCTAAATGTAAAATGATCCATGCGGCCGATGTCATGATGACGAAGCACAGGGCTAAGAGGGGCGAGAAGGTTTGCGATAGAAAGAAGGAGGAGGGTGAAGCAGTTTACCTACGATACCCTAGCGTTCGTCGTATGGAAAGGTACGCCTCTTCTCTGCAATCTCCGAACCTGAAGTAAGACTGAGCTAATAAATGTCAACAATAAAGATACCAACTCATTTCCGAAGGCGAAGTCATTGATCCTGGAGAAGAAGAATTAATTAATCCTTACGATGAAATACCAAAGATTGCAGAAATAGTTAAGGAGGAATATCTGACTGAAGAGCAAGCAGCGGAGTTCCAGCATCCAGAAACGGGGATCATTCGCAAGATTAACAAAGCAACGAACAATATTACTTGGACTCTCGCCAACAAAAATAAAAAGCCCTATGACAAAGCGAGGCTAAAGGAGCTATTACTCGAATTTCGGAATGCTGTGGAAGTTTACAACGACGCACTCGGTACTCTCACCAAGAATGGATCGCTGGCACAAAATCTGGATAATATGCATTCACTATCGTCTAAACTTCTCAAAATGGTTCTCCAGCAAGTCTACGACCGAGCAGTATCTCCTCAGGTTGAATTGACTAGAGAATACAAGAACGGCACAGATTATGTCTACGGCGAGCTTACATTCCCGTTCATATCCCGAATTCTCAAGGAAGATACTCGCATGAAATCCGATCAAGTTTTCATAGATCTTGGTTCGGGGGTAGGGAATGTCGTCATTCATGCCGCCTTGCAAGTTGGTTGCGAAAGTTGGGGCTGCGAAATAATGCGAAATTGCTGTAAGCTTGCTGCTGTCCAAAAGACAGAGTTCTTTGCACGCTGCAGGGCTTGGGGTCTCAGCGCCGGATCTGTCAACCTTGAGGAAGGGGATTTTTTGGAGAACACAAAGATTCATGAGGCGATGAGGAGGGCTGACGTTATCTTGGTCAACAACCAGGTCTTCAACCCTAATTTGAATCAAAGTCTTGTGAACTTATTCTTGGATTTGAAAGAGGGTTGTAAGATTGTGAGTTTAAAAACTTTCGTACCAGATGGCCATGTTATGAACCAGTACAATCAATATAACCCAATCAATCTATTGCGAGTCGAAAAGAAGACCTTCG
The DNA here is from genome assembly GCA_014898415.1 of Stromatinia cepivora. Classification (NCBI taxonomy): domain Eukaryota; kingdom Fungi; phylum Ascomycota; class Leotiomycetes; order Helotiales; family Sclerotiniaceae; genus Stromatinia; species Stromatinia cepivora. The sequence goes on along the minus strand of RCTD01000018.1, from coordinate 1,360,659 downwards.
CACAAGGAGATGTTAGTTGGCAGGGTGGAGGAGGGGATTACTATGTTGCTACAAAGGATAGTAGCTTTGTAGCTAATTATCACAAGTCCGTAGAGGATAGACAGGCACGGGGGTCTCGGGTTAGATGATTTGTGGATTAGAATATTCAGGAGTATGGCAAAAGGTCCATGGGCTTTGGACACATCGTTTTTCTTGTATTAGTTGATACCACTGGGCAGGTCATTATTGGGTACTCGGGTACACAGCGATATTAGCATCAAGTCGGTATTAAGTAGATGTATTCATAGATGAATGTATTTGTATCAGCGTCGTTATGGGTGCATATCTTACGCTAGTTCGGTGATTTTAAAACAAAAGTAATCGGGCATGGTTTATGAATCATTAGTTCCATACATTAGGTCCCAAACGTTCTATTCATTTCATCCGCTTCCCTTCCCTTTTGAGCCATCCACCTATCGATCAACTCTTTATTTTCCGCCTTTAATCTTTTCTCATTCTGCTCTGCTATATTAAGCTGTAAATTCAGAGATATCATCTCATCCTGCACATCATGGTACCCCTTAGTCTTAGCCTTCAACTCCTCATCTCTATCCCTAATCTTCCTTTCCATGATATTTCGTTCTCGAGTCAAATTTTCGATTTGTTTAGATTCTGAGATGCTTTTATTACGTAGAGCCTGAAGAGAGGTTTCAGCGGTTTTCAGGCGCGATTGAAAGTGTGAAGAGGAACGGAGTGCTTCGGCCAAGGAAGCGCGAAGTTGGAGGATCTCGAAAGAGGAGGTGGGTTGAGTTTGTTTTGTATTTTTGAAGGTTGTTTTCTGAGACGTGGAAGAAGAAGAGAGGGACGAAGGAGTATCGTGAACAGCCGCTGCCGCGGTTTGGGCGGAGACTCTGTCGAGCAGCTGAGTATCTTTGCGAGTTATTAGATTTTGGACAAAATGCACTTCAGAAGGGGTTACGTACAAACTTCTATAAACTGACGATCAAATCGCTGGTAGCTAGCTTGTTCTCGCTCGTCACGTTCTTGTAAAGCTTTAATATACTCATCGCGCCAGGAAGTCATCGTGTCGTTTTCTTGGTTGCTGATGTATAAGTTGAGGCTGCATTGCTCTGAAAGTTACAAATGGTTTTTCGTCAGTAGATAATCATAGAATACACCCTCTACCTATGGTAGAATTCCACGAAAAATTGAAGTTCTAGGTTATAGATATTAAAAATTTGTTGAAGAAAAGTGTAGCCTGATATTTTTTATGTACGAGATTCTGCAAGTGAATGGGATAAAGAGGTTCTCTCATGCAACATGCAAGATGCGTATCTATCGGATAAGGGAACGTCTGGAATGGCAACGAAACGCCCAGGCCCTTACCCAATCAAGCAACTTTCAACAATACCCCTGCCAGAATCGGGGACTTCGAACTTTTATTACATTTTCATAGTACTAATATTCTACAGACTACCCTTCAAACCCCAAATCACTAAATTATAGGGCCTTTAAGACCTAAACCTCAATTTTCAATTGAATCAACTACTTACTATCCATCAATCACGGTATTTCCATTATTTTGAATGTATGACTCAATTAGGAATATTGAACAGTATAATTTAAAAATAAGCCACTTGTGATATTTTACTGATTATGAATGAGAGTATCGTGATGTTCGCCCTAGTACATATATATTCGTATGTAGTGCTCGGTAACGTTGCTTATATAATTTCAAAAAATGATTAAGTATCCAAGTATCTAAGTTGCTACCCTAAATGGTTTAAGTAATGGGGGGTCTTGGTGTTTGGTGAGCTCTAGCCTCTTTAGTGGGATCTAGATAAGCAAAAGCTGATAGGATAAAGCGGCCGGTGCTAGCGGGTTTCTGATGATGGGTCGTTTTAGTGAGGAAGCGCACGAGGCAATGCACTAAAGCTTAATGTTGATGTTCCTCCTCTTCACTCAATCAAACCAATGACAAGGACTACATTAATACATACATATTCCGATTTCTTGAAAATTGAACGGGATTCTTTTTCAACGAACGAAACGATTCTTCAGATTACGTGTTTACGCTCCTTTTTTGATTGAGGAAAGGGACAGAGGAAAGGCAGGGAGAAAGTTAGCGCTTCGTGAAGAGAAGAGATCAGATCAAGGAAGCACAAGGAAAGATGGCTTCAAGAAAGAAGGTCTTACTGAAGGTGAGGATTATCACTAAGGTCTTATCTCTAGTTTGATACTGATCTTAAATTCGCAGGTTATTATCCTGGGCGATAGCGGTGTAGGAAAGACGAGTTTGATGAATCAATATGTACGTTGAACACCTGCCGAGTCTTTCATCTTTCACTCCTGATGCATACGCCAATATGAGAGACTAATAATGGATTAGGTCAATAAGAAGTTCAGTGCAAGCTACAAGGCAACTATCGGGGCGGATTTCTTGACAAAGGAAGTTCTGGTTGATGATCGATTAGTCACTATGCAGGTGAGGGTTCTACGCAATACATGGCGGCGAGAATGTGGTAGCTGATAGCTGGATTATAGCTTTGGGATACAGCAGGTCAGGAACGGTTTCAATCGTTAGGGGTCGCATTCTACAGAGGAGCGGATTGCTGTGTTCTCGTCTACGATGTCAACAATTCAAAAAGTTTCGACACATTGGATAGCTGGAGGGATGAATTCCTGATCCAGGCCTCGCCTAGAGATCCAGAAAGCTTTCCATTTGTAAGTTTAGTAACTTTGCTGAAAAGGAATGTGGCGCTGATGGTTAAATAGGTCGTTCTAGGTAACAAGATTGATGTTGAGGAGAACAAGAGAGTAGTAAGTTTGGCATTGGGATGGCATTACGATATTTTGCTAATGGTGCCTTAGATCTCTTCAAAACGGGCCATGACTTTCTGCACTTCAAAAGGCAATATTCCATACTTCGAGACGAGTGCAAAGGAGGCCATCAACGTTGAGCAAGCCTTTGAAGGTAACTAATCTCTATCGTCTTTGACACTTCTGAGCTAACCTCCTTTTCAGTCATCGCAAGAAACGCTCTAGCACAGGAGGAATCGGAAGAATACAATGGAGACTACTCGGATCCAATCAACATCCATATCGAGAATGATAGAGATGGCTGTGCTTGTTAAATGGCAGTCGCTGGGGTCGCGTTGGAAGTCTTTGGTCTCATTCTCTCTCTCCACCCCACCCTTTCAGTCATCGAGGGAATTATACGGGAAGCTTTGATGCGAGATCAACTGTACATAAGGATCATTCTGGCGCTATTGGGTCTGCGATTTTCTTCTTTCCTTGATGATACAGAATGTATAATGAGAGAGACGCGTTTCATAGTTCGTAAATGAAATCTTTCTTGGACGAGCCACTTTATTTGTATTAGAACAGTTCTCTTCAGTGATGCGAGTACGTTAGCGAAACTTACAGTGACATTGAAACAAAGTTCACCAGCCTCTATTTGCCTTTGACTCTCCTCGATTCAATGCTCTTGATGAAATTGCGTTTGATAACGATTTAGCGTACACCTACCTAGTCTAGTTTATTACAAGCCAAGCGATAAACTTATCATATGAGGTTGTCTTGATCCACTGGGCAGGTACAGTCAGCCTTCACTTCACTTGGCTTGACTTTTATTTTATAAGTTATTTCTCTTCGAGATTACGGGAATTGCAGAAGCATCGTTGATGATTTCGGTCGCGTGCTCAGTCTCCCGTGTTCTGAATTCACTACTGCTTCGACTATATTGATCGCATCAAGGACGAACAAACACGCTCACGCTTCAACTCCTGGTATAAGAGGATTCAACGTATTATTAAATGCATCAATATTTGTGCATGTGTTTACGACCTCCATGACCTTCCGACCTCCTGAAAAGAAATCCACATAGTTTACGTCCACTCGACGGAATTCTGGCTGCGTGGGCATAGGTGGGATATAGATAAGGTCGGAAAGGCGATTAAAGGACGATATCCCACAACTCGATCCGGAAACGACGGCACAGTCAACCAAACTCGACGCCATGAGCGTATCAACGGATCCTGCTATAATGCAGACACATACTCAGAGACTGTCGTTAGAAAGGGCGATTACAGACACCAGTGCGGACACAGGTAGCAAGAACATGGGATTTAGAGCTGGAGTGGGGTTGGAGAATGTAGCGCGCAGAACGCTGGGCATGGTGCTATTGGGAGTTACGGTGATGTTATGGACGAGTAGTAATTTTCTTGCTAGTGTGAGTATGCTTCTCTCTTTGCAAGCTTGGTATTTTGAGTTGGGAAAGTATCAAGGGATTAGATACCTACTCATACTGATACCAAGAACAATAGTATATATTCGCCGATAACACCTATTCAAAACCATATTTCGTGACATATATCAACACGTCGTTCTTTGCTATATCGTTAATCCCTATCTTTCTACGAATATCGAGGGAGCATGGGTGGTCGCATGTGAAGGATTCCGCTGTCGATTATTATCACGAACAAATCTTAAAATACCGCTCCGGACTCCAGAATCTCCGCAAAGGATGGTGTGCCCGGGAATCCAGCCTTGAAGACCAAGAATACGATTCTATGAGCGCTTCTCACTCCCGTCTCCTTAGCTCCACCGATGACTTTGACACAGATCTTCCCCAACCACAAGAGCAAGAAAAGGAAGACAAACTAAGTGTTTCCGAAACCGCCAAACTTTCTCTCGAATTCTCCCTGCTTTGGTTCGTAGCCAATTACCTCGTGGCCGGCTGTCTCGAATACACATCCGTCGCCTCCTCCACGATCCTAGCCTCCACTTCCTCAATCTTCACTCTGCTATTCGGAGCCCTCGTCCGCGTCGAATCCTTTACCATCCGGAAACTCATTGGTGTTTTGGCTTCTTTTGTAGGCATCATCCTTATTTCCTCGGTTGATCTAGGGAGTACGGACAATGACTCCAACCGCGGAAATTTTCCCCATAAATCCCAAGCCCAAATTGCTATTGGCGATATTATGGCTTTTGGGAGCGCGGTTATGTATGGGCTTTATGCAGTAGTGATGAAAAAGCGCTGCGGTAATGAGGACCGTGTCGATATGCCCTTATTCTTTGGACTTGTCGGCCTCTTCAACGTCATATTTCTATGGCCCGGTTTCTTCATCTTGCATTTCACCGGCGTGGAAAAATTTGAGCTGCCTCCCACTGGCAAAATCTGGCTCATAGTATTATTGAATTCTTTGAGTAGTTTCATAAGCGATTACTGCTGGGCCTACGCGATGCTATTGACGACACCGTTGGTGGTAACGGTAGGGTTGAGTATGACAATTCCGTTGAGTCTGGTGGGGCAGATGTGGTTGAATGAGCAGACGAGTACTGGAGTTTATTGGGCAGGTGCGTTGGTTGTGGTGGGTAGTTTTGTGTTTGTTAATCATGAGAGCAAGGAGGAAGAGAAGGGAGAAGCAGGAGACGAAAGAATCATACCTATTGTAGTTGTTGTGGATCATGATGCGGGAGCAAACGAGGCGGTTTAAATTTCTAGATTTCTAGACAAAATGGAATTCGAATTAGAGTTTGGGTTTGAATTTAGGATATATCCTAATATTCTTGGGGGTTGGATATATTCAGCATCGAAATCAGCTGGTGGTGTGTCTGAACTATGGATTTATCTTTTGATATTGCTCATAAATATTTTATATATTCTTCATGCATTGAAGGCACCGGATTGGAACTAATTAGCTTTGACTTTATGCCCCGCCGTCTAACCACGCTTAATAAAATAATATGTACTCATTTGTAGCAAACCCAGTTTAACAATTGCGCTCGAGGACCACCTTATGCCCCCTGAATAACACTGATGAGATTGAATCTAATATCGTAAAACGCAAGATAGAACTCATCACCCATATTGTAATAACTTGATATGTGCCCATCATTAACTCATTTCAAACAACTAATATCCCAAACGCCTCAAAATGGTATCTAATGCAAAACCTCTCATCGCGTTACCCTGTCCAATCTCTTGTTTCTAATGCTTTCTCCCATCCTTACACTTGACTTGCACCACTTTATGTTTAGGCGTAGAATTTCCACCTTCGATAACCACAGCTGTAAGTTTACCGCCTTTTAAACACCCCGTATCTAAGCCCATGCTGTATTTCTTTAACTGGAGACCTCGTTTTGAATCGTGACCATATATGACTGTGGTGCGTTCTTTCTTTGGTAGTTTCTTCTGGTATTTATTCCAGACCTGGTGATTTTGTACTGGTTAGTGAGATTCCTTCCATAGGGATGATGGCATGATGTGAATACAAATCCTACCTTATTCCAATGTTTCCCATCTCTTTCCTCACTCGGTATCCCATCAATCATAGTCCTCATATTCATCACCATAGATGGATCCTGTCTCTCCAATTCTACTCCGGGAGCCAGACCAGCATGAACAACCACTACCTCCTCCATGCCCTCCAAATGCCCTACTCTCAAAATAACAGGACATTTCTTCAACCACTTAATTCTCTTCTCCCCTAGCTCCCTTACCAGCGCCCGATCCTTGTAATCCCCATGACTGAAACTAGCTTCCTCCAATCCATCAACCACCTTCTCAGGGTCTTCGCTTGGTCCAGGTGCATCCATCTCCGCCTCCTTATGCTGCGCCACCATATCCGCATGTGCGAGGATAATCCTATCCTCATGATTTCCCCTCACAGCAGAAGCTCCGAGTTTCATAGCGAGATCGACTACACCTGGAGAATCGGGTCCCTTGGATATCATATCGCCAGCTAGAATCAAATGGTCGTGTTTCTCATCGAAGTTTACTTTGGCAAGTAAACTCACCAGCGCGTGTTTCATTCCATGCACATCACCCACTATGATCAAGCGATTCGGTTTCCGATGCTTACCGGTTTGCGGCAGATAATCCGAAGGGAGATTCATCAGGTGTATCATATCTGTGAAAGCGAACTGCGCATTGGTTCCATATTCGTGATCAATGATGTTTTCGTTTCCTTCATCCATTATGGAATCGACATCGTTAAAAGTGCTTTGGCGAAAATAAAATGTGTATGGAATCCAGGTGCATGCCAAGGCGATTAGGAGGCAGAGTATTATATTTCTCTTCGGGTGCGCATATTTCTTCTGGGACCGCATCTCCAATGGAGATTCAGTGGCGTGGATGGGTAGTGATGACATTCGTGAGAGAAGATGCTGTGAATTGGTGGGTGTGTGGTTACATATGACGTCCGCACACAGGTTGAATATGCAGTCGGAAGAGAAGTTCTAGGGGATACTTTAATCCAATTAAGTAAAAGAGCATTGATCAGCAAATGGCACTGTGATTCAAGTTGAAAGTTTAAGTTTCCCCTGGAAAAAACATACATTTACCCATCTGTATCTAATCTCAATAAAATCGCAATCAAATCTAATGTTGAAAGTTGCTGAAGTTGATGAAGATATACTCAGCTTCGCCAACACGGCAACACGGCAACACGGCAACACGGCAACACGGCATCCCGTGGTACCGATACCTTGATGTCTCCATTAGCTACCTAGTATTTACTTTGTAAAAAATAAGATGTCAGCTTTTATTTCGCGGCTCGGCACCGAACCCGATACGCATAGTGAGAATGGATATATGCGGTATGACGTAATGACCTGCCACCTCCTGATTACCAGATGTCTGAACGTCACTTCAAATAATACTCCGTGCCACGACCAAAGAAGAGGAAAGTCTGCATGGATGAGGCGCTGGTGGTGAGGATGTCTTTTAGAGGAGTATCTCTGACATGTGTAGAAACAGAGCAAGGCCCCGTCATGATGATCTTCGGAAGGTCATATAAACATCCATCGTCCCATTGGGTTTCAGGTTGAGTACACGGGCTCTCATCAATCATGGCCTATCGATCATATGACCATAAAACGCTTGGTAGGTGCATAATTATCATTTAACAGATTATTTTACGAACATAGGGATTTCAGGATATGGCAAAGGGGTAGTCCTCGCATGATTGAAGGTCTAATGACTAGTAAACAGACACTTGAATGTTGCATTGAAGCGGGACTGCCACTCAACGACGATATTTCCACGTCTACTCGAGAATGTTATTCGCAGATTTGTCCAAAATTGGAGAAACATCCCCCTGAGCGCTTATGTTATCCCAGAATCCCTTTAGATGAAGTTGTAACTGCATAAATGCAGGGGATCTTGGGGATTGGCACGGACCATGAGAACTATATAAGACCGACAGCTTTTCTACAACGCATTCTCCACTTCAGTTCATGAACTGCGGGAGTTATCACACAATAGTCGACTAGAGACAGTGACGGCATTGACCAGATATAAGCTGCTACTTTGATCCAAGTCTCAAATTTCACAGATTGGTGTAGTGTTAATATCTATCGAGGTTTGGTATTGACATTGTACCATTTCCAGTAGGCTCACATGAGCTGTTTGGATGTCTGTATAAAGGTAGGAGATTAGGGTTGTATGATTTCCACTCAGCTCTTATGAATGACTGGAATCTCTGTATGGGCGCTGATGATTAGGAGTGTATAATTTTCATTCGGCTCGTATGGGTAGTTTGAGTGTCTGTGTCGAAGTCACATTGAAAGTGTGTAGTTTCCAGCTATCATTTTTGAGCAAGCCGAGTGTCCTGGGGAGCCCAGACATTGAAAATGTGGTCATCCCGACTCCGGAGTGGGAGTTAAAATTTGTTTTGAAGACATTACACAATACAGACTGTTGTCGGTGTGTTACTAGATTCTTTTACATAGTCAGACATTTGAACGTATAAATTAAAATTAGAAATAGAAAGTGGCTCTCCTAACCCAGCTATAGCTACCTAGAAAAATATTTGATTGTTCAAATTAAGGAGAGATATTGATTCCTTGACAAATTCTCTCTCATTAAAACACCGCTTTTTCATTAATCAGTAATATCACCTAAATGCACAAAACATCCCGCCAAACAAAAGGCTCAAACGCCATGCTAGGCCAAAATCATCGCAACAGCACGAAAAATACGTGGAAAGAAGCGCCTATGCTCCTTCCATGTACTCATCTTCGTCGTCTTCTCCTTCCTTCGCACTCTCGTCCTCAGATTGCTGCCCGCCCTCGTCATCCTCGGCACCAGCCTCTTCTCCTCCCTCTGCAGCGACGCCAATGGCATCTTCACCACCTCTGACCTCCTCACCTGGTACTCGCTCTGGGCTAGGAGCGTCATCCTGACCCATGACCTCTCCTGGGGCTCTTCCTGGGCTAGTGGGACCCTCGCCAATAGCCTCATCCCCGACCTGTCCTGGATTGGAGCCTACACCTAAACCAGGGCTGACAATCCACGGCAACTCTTCCTCCATGACCTTGGTGCAAGTTAAATATCTCAATGGCTTGCTTCTGACTGTGGTACGGAGTTGCAAGTTGTCCTCCAAAAGATCAGCCACGATAACGCGATGGTCATCCTTGATAAGTTCAACAGCATCAGCGAGACACTGCTTTCCTTTGGTCGACATGGCGAAAAGTTGATGGAACTCATCTGCGCCGTGCTTGTCGATATAATCACAGCGGAAGACGGTGCGATAGAACTCTACACCACCATCCACGTGACGATGATGTCTGTTTGCAAGGATGGAAGACTGGAAGAACTGACGACACATGGTGAGAGCTTGCCAGTAATAGATATCCGAACCATAATCGGCACGGCCGGGGATCTTATCGGGGGTCTCTCTGCGAACGAGACGTGCTGGATAGTATTGTAACAATCTGCGCTCAACGTCTATCTTCTTATCTCTGAGCTCGAGAGATTTACGCTCCGCTACTTTCAGGCAAAGGTTTCCAAATTGGGTTTTTCCAAATCTAGCTCTTTTGATAAGTCCTGGCAGTTCGAGGCCACCGGCAATGTGGATTATGGATTCTCGAAAGATGATTGCTGATTGAAGACGAACAGCAATATCGGACCACGCCTCGGGGGCCTTGGCAACATGAACCCAGAACTTCTGGCTGATGCGCAAGAGGTAGCTCTCGATGTAAGTACGAACGCTGGGCAAGGCATTTACGTAGTCGGCAGCTTGAAGGATGGAGACGCAATCGGTAATGTAAACATTGGCGCCGCCATCTTCAATATCGTCTGTGAGGTTTGGGGGTAGGTTGTAGAGCATCCTGAAAAGGTTGTCATATGTTCTTTCGAACGAAACATCTCCGATGCCATTATAAGCACCAGCACCATTCAAGGTGAGTTTTCCCTTTTTGTTCATTGGCTGTGATAAAATTTAGGTTAGTGATTGTCTGAATTCAATTTGGATATTGGAACTTTAAATGTATGAAAGTGTTTAGTGAAATATGACCACAATATTCTCTCACAACACCAGGACAATTCTAGAAAAATGGGATACTTACAACGCACTCAAAATCTCGGAAACGATCATCTTCGAAGGCTGCAAAGGGTTTCATCTCAATCCACCACCTCACAGTAATACCTTCAGCTCTATTTGCCTTTGTGATATTTCGAGGTGAAACATCCTTAAGCAGAGCACCTATTATTGGGGCATAGGTGACAAGTTGCCAGGAATGGAGTTTCCATTGTTTGCCCATGGGTGACATGATGAGAACATCTCCATCAGGTGGGAATACGCTTTGTCTGGGATCTGACATGTTGTTTTCTGTATTAACAAATATGTATAAAAACGTTGGTTGAGAAGGTTGTCGATGTTGTACTGTTGTGCCGTTGGGAGGAGGAAGAATCGAGGGAGGTGTTGTATTGTAGAAGTGGAAGTCAGACAATCAGGAAAGGAAGGAGGGAGGGGGAGGGGAAGTTACAAAAGTTAAGGTGCGGTTCGGCCCGACCGGAGATTTGCAATCTGTTGCTACAGCAGACAATGAATGGGGACCATTCACTCGGAGAGGCGCAGGAAGTATGATATCGGACGAATGCTTATGATTGATGTATCGTTTACACTCTCTCTTGTGGATCTAAGATTGTGAGCTGGGAGAATAAGATATGAATAGCTCCATATATTTGATAGGCTACCTCAAGAAACTTTGTTTATGAAGGAGCTGGTGGAAATTTGAGTTATTAGGTTCCTGTTTGGGTTCCTGCCTTACAAAGTGTTGATTAATGGTATCCACGAAGGAGGAAATAATTCTCATTGTTCAATTTCAACTCGGAATTTTGAAATCAGAAAGAAATCAGAACAGAAATAATAAACTAACTGGATTATTGATATTTTGATATTCAATCATTGATCTTCACTGTTTAGGTAAAATCTTGATAATGATACACTAGGTAGCTAGTGCTTCAAACTAACTTGAGAATTGTAATAATTTTGAAATATTGAAAATTTGAGAATATACCAATGGAATTTAGACAATATCAAGACATTGCAAGGTTGTCCATTTTCTAATTTGGGTTTGACATCTGAATGTCCCTTAGACGAATGAATCTAATGACATTGATGAATTGAGTGAATTTGCACAGCCTGCTATAATATAATCTACCTTGGCTAGGGTTGAAACCAGATTGGAAATAAAGATACTCCAAGGTGTAACTTCCTGTATATATCTTTAGTAGACACTCATCTCATATTTGGAGACTTCACTGTTTATATTATGTATCATTACTATTCCTCCTCAACTTAGCAAACACAAGCATACACAAAGATCAAACATGCAAGCAACTGAAAAAGTAAACAATCAAGGAAATGGGGAAGATAGCAAACAAGTCACAAATCCAATTCACTTATTCAACCTAGAGATCTGCTTAACTTTAAGCATCTACAACAAATTACAGGTCATTGTTTGCGTGGAGGGGAGGGGTAATATTGTATCACAAAAGAGTATTCATAATCAATAAACGTAAATCCAACAAAAAGCCGTCCTTCTTCGTTAGTATCTTCAATATGACTGGTACTGGAGGAATCGACAGCCTCGGTCGATGACATACACCATTTCAGATTCGAGTTAGAAGATAGAATTTTATACCATGGTATCAGTACAGGTCCGAAAGTAGAACATGCATATATACTACCTACAACTTACCTTCGGCGGCGTACAGAAGGGTCGGTAAGACGAAAGACTTCTGCAAGATTTTCGACCAATTTTTGTAGCACGGGGACGTCATTTCCAGTTATGTCCTTTGCAACACAGTCGCTAACAATACTAGTCAAATTATGAATTATGTATGCAGGTAGAGCTTTCTTGACCAGCAAAGTTAGCTCTTTCTTTTCATTATCGGGGAATTGACAAGTATAGCAGCAGCTTGAACTGTGAAAAATTTGCAAAAATCTGTATGAGAGGACCATTCCATCTTGCGAACAGCCTCTTTGCTAAATCTTCAATTTTGAATTTTGGTGGATGTAGGTCAAAGAATGGAGATTTGTTCCGAGTCTGGAGTCTGCAAGGGTGCCGTAGCAATCTGACTTTGGTCCTGGCTATCTTCAATATTGTCCACCGTCTCCGAAAAGAGTGCCTTGGCCAAGTCAGGATTCGCGCGCAAAAAGCTCTGCTGAAGAATAAATAATGGTGATTCTCCAGAAGGACTACTTGTACCGAAGATGGAGTTACACTATCCATGTAAAAGAGCTCTGCTCACATAGATTTTCTTTTTGATACAATTGGTAAGTTGACGTAGCGTATCGACCGCTGCCGTTTATAATAGATAATATGGGCGATATGTCAGACACTAATGAGCACCACAGTAGCTTGCATTGAATGAATCTAACTTCAAATACTGATTTGAGGCACCTTGCAGAATGAAAACCACGGACCAGATATTGACCAGTATACAAACAAAACAAAATTTTCCAAGGATGAAATGCTTGTTTGAGTGGCTGCTTGTCAAAATGATAAGGCAAACTTCCTCTGGCTAAGTTGTGCCGCTCTCCTTGACAAGGACAATGAACCAATACTTCAGATTGAACAATCGATGAATTTTTATAATCCACGCGCATCACATATGTATCAGCTTGAGTTGATGAGAATAAGATCAATTCATCGGACCATTCTTGGAGCATAGGAATTCGATCCGATCTTTGAGGCTACGTACTTCTCATTTTGAACGATACGACGACCCCGCACTTGCAAATAACCTCATACCCACTGAATTCGATAGGTGATAACACGTACAAATTCCGTCCTCCTTCCCGATGATCATTACAATTGCTACGAATTGAAATGTAATGCGGATTCTTGATGGTGTGCGTAGACTCTAACTCACATATTGTGGTTGATGGGTTGCGAAGGGTGTTTGTTCTTGCCAATCCTTTTTGCATGGAAAATAGGCGTCTAAAGACTACAAAAGCTCTTGGAGTAATATCAAACAAAGTATTTGCAAAACAAGAAAGCCAAAGCCTAAAGGTCTGCAGGTGCTGGCGTTGGTGGTAAAGATATCACTTACCAAGCCGAGGAATTGATTGAGATAATTGGGATTTAATATGAGGAGATATCTATATGTCGTGTGTACAATGAAGGAGTTAATGATCCAGACTAAACCAACCAAACCCATTATTCCAGATCAAATTCAACAACCTCATACCTCTACCCTAAATAAGCTTCAACGCTCAAAATCATTAAAGAAAAACATCAGCCCAGATATTGTTTTGAACACATTCTGGTATAATCAAATGATACTGTACTCCGTACACACACATATTATATAGGTATGCAACATTGATGTATTCTAGGTTTCCATGTTGGGTATATACAAAAGCAAAAGCAAAAGCAAAAGAAAATTCCCATGTAAGACGAGATGGGGAATTCTCCGATTTACCATAGCACAAGTTGTAGAACCACATTCCCCGGAAAAAGTAAAATTATGAGACAAGAAGATCTTCAGCTGACAATCAACTTTAAACAAATGCATGTGTACATGCGTTGAACTACATTACCACGACAATTGCGATACGTATAAAAGACGGCACAAGGCATGATATGATTCATTAGTGGACAACTTTTACACCATCAATAGCGAAGCTATGCACACATTATGAATGTTCTCTCTTTCCTTTTGCCGCGCAAAGTTTGAATCATTGTGACTTCCTGCCGTATCAACAACTGTGAATAAGGTAATGATCAAATAGCTCAAGTGACAAGGTCAGACCACCGATTTTCTTATCTACGTCTACCTTCTGTCTTTCATACACCTTCTCTTGATATTAACCTATTTTACTCTCTTTTATCATACTTTCCTGCGTGTACTATTCCTGATATTCTTCTACTTTTCTCATTCGCAGTATGATAAATCGCACCTATGGCTGAATCTAGTATCATCAACTCTAACCCTCCGCTTCAAACCCCTCCACCAGATCGACATTCCCTATCAGAACAAAGTAAGAGAATTATCCCATTATCCCACCTTCGTTTTCCCTAGCTAACAATTTCTAGTTAACATAGCAACCAGAGCTGTACATTCTCAACTCAACAGATTGATCCTCCTTCGTTTGCCCCTCGCTCTACCTCCATATACTACGAATCCGTCCATATATGTCTCGGGCATCCTTCACATTGCGCCCATTTACATCACCTTCGAATCATTATGGCAAACTATAATAGATGCCCCCAGCCTTCCAGTATCTCTCGAAGATGAACAAACAAGATCAGATTGCCCAGGGGGAAGGCACGATTCACTGGACTCTCAGGCATCGAAAGTCTGTTCAAGAACTCAGTCTCTACTTTCACATCTGCTTCTCCCTGGTCTCTTGAGATCAGGACGCCTTCAAGCCGATATTCGTACTTTGACTGGAACCCCCGATCATAAAATTGAAGAGCAACTAAAGGCAGTCTCGGATAATGGACGGCTAGCAGAGTTTATTGCACACACAAAGAAATCTGTGCAAACAAACCCACATGTTTTATTGGCATATGCATGGGTGCTATATATGGCTTTGTTTTCGGGTGGTCGATATCTTCGAGCTTCACTTAAGATGGCAGGTGGATTCGAAGACTTTTGGGATAGGGATTCTTCTCCCGTGCGCCCATACGAGGCTACGAGAGCATCAGAACCCATCCAGTCCTCTGGCAAAGGATACCCTGAGCAAGAAGTGCGTCCTTCTGCTCGTCGACAAACACGGTCCGAGTGTAGCCAGATGATGAAGAAACAAGGTCTTCAATTCTTCGATTTCGTCGGCGATGAGGATGGCGAAGACATTAAACGCGAATTCAAACGGCGTATAGCAGAAGCTGAAGTCCTCTTGACAGATGGCGAGAAGGCCGACATTATCAAGGAAGCGCAAGCAATCTTCTCATTTATGGTTATGATGGTTTCCGAACTGGATTCAATATGTGGAAGTACGCAAGAAGATTTGGAGATGGTGAAATCCTCGCAATTCACGAGATTGCACCAGGAACACAAACCTTTGAACATGGCTCGGGGAAGTATCGCTCTTACACAAGAACGCCTTTCGAAAATGAAAGAAGACAAAAGTTCCAATGAAGAAGAAGAACGATTGGAGCGAAAACCAAGTCTTTATGCATCATTCATCCAAGCTCCAATGGCTAAATTGGTGAGATTTAAAGATGATTGTCCTGGTGGTACAGCAAGATCATTGGCAAGAAAGTGTTCTATGATCTCCCCTTCTACCCCGGGCGGAAACTCTCTAGAAGAAACAAATGTGATAACTTCAGAGACGAACCTCTTCGTGGGACTTTTGAGAGTGGGAGGACCACTAGTAGCATTAACGGCGGCATTTGCTACTTGGTACTATGTTGGCTAGCATATTTGTTTCTGGATAGACTGGGCTGCATTGCCTGGGATGTATTCATGATGTTATGAAAGAGGTACGAGCGCTCGCTGCTTCATCTGGGTTTTAGAGGAGAGGAGAGGATTGGATGAGGACATAATGGTTTATGGCTATGCTATGCTATGCCTAGAAGGCTTGTTTTTCCATACATAGGTACACAGTACACACTTTTAGGATAAGGATAGCTACAATTTGATACCCCTATTGATTGCTTTCAGGTGTTGATTTTTTGCAATTACTTTCTAGCATTGAGCCCTCACACAGTGCAGCTACAACAGTCCATACATATCTCAAGCGCAGATATTCTTCAAAGTCCCAACTAAAGTTCCCTCGTCACATAACGTGTAGCTATTGTACAGCTAGCTCATTGACAGACTTCGCAACTGTAATATCTACAGCGTCATTCCTTCCAATACTTTCTGCAGTCAGTCTCATCATATACCGTTTGACTATGCTATCTCAGCTGGTTTCCTAAGCCAGCATCCCAAAGCAAGTGAAGACGGATATCGGTGTCTTCCCAATTCGATTCCGGGTCTTCTACCCCCTCCAGCTCTTCTGCCATTCCTTGTGGTTTAAATTTTAATTATTTCATTTTACCTTTGGCTCTAGAATCTTCTCCGTAATTGAGAGCTCATCGCGATCATATATTGTCCTAACTTCTAGGACTCTCATATCATCGGAAAACCGGATAGGAAATTCAATAAACACCAAGATTACTTTAGTATCATGTCAAACATAGCTGAGTCAGGCGAAAAATCGATGGATATCTTGGTTGCAAATTTCGCATGCATGAGTCCCTGGTGCTGTGAGCGTTGGTCATACGTATCAATTTCGTTGAGTGATCCATCCACTCACATAACTTGTAAAATCAAAATTCGGTTCGCGGGGCCGACACGTCGAATACTCCATATAATCTTTACTATTAAGTTTTCAGCCTCATAGTCTCTGGAATAGTAAAGAGAGAAATAAACCTCATGGCTATCTCAATACTTCGCACCGAGGCTGACAGGGAAGCCAGAGAAGGACATCGAAATACCCAACCAGTACAATTTGGAAGGCGCTGGTGCTCTATCATTTTCAAACTTTGGTACCGTTCTCCCTATCGTCAAAGTTTATGGACTCCCACGAAGGTGACTAATCGGGCGAGAGACTTGGGAAATCCTAATTCGGTGCCTAATTCCAGTCCCATGCAAGACATGATCGAAGCTTTGATTCTCATACTGAATATTTCACGATAAAGTCTTCTCTTGAGATTCAATGCTATCTCGAGGGCTAACACACCACTCAGGTAAATGCGACGTCTGCGAGTGAAAGTGTATAACAGTCAACCTCTTCTTTACGCTCGCTGGGGATTGTGCGCCTTTCATGATCTGGAATTTGAGTGTTGTTAGTCTTCCAAAGATTCTCGCACGATTTTAAGATTGCTCTTTTCAACTATATCATCTGTGAATGGGTCAAGGGTGATCCTGAAAACTATCTATCATCTGTTGTTTCTTTGCGACATCATTGTCGGGATGAGCAAAGTAGTCGGCAAGAACCAGACCGAAGATCTCTTCTCTGATCACGACGGGAAAGACGTTTAGTGTGCAGCTGAGGCGGTTCTGTAGTTTTACTACATTGTTCTCTCCCGCGTTTTGTGTTGACTTTCCACCCTTTTGTGTAGTCGAAGAGATATTATTTTGGTGTTGGTCCATAAAGATGGATTCCCAACTGATGAACTGAGTACAATGTTCATTGACATGCCCAAGTCAACAGGATGATTCTCATGCAGCAAGTTGTGTTGTTGTATTTGAAAACTCCAATGTTGACGCAGAGAAGGACGAGGAAGAAGGCCCGTATTCTTCCCGCTAATATTATACCACGTCTCAGAATCATCAGTCATAATGCTTTGGTTGTTCAAATTGAGATGAATAAACGAGACTGAAAAAGAAAAGTGAAGAAGCTGAGATCAATAAACGACACATACGAACGAATACCAGGACGCAATAAATGTGTCCGTTTCCACTGTGCAAGAATATTGCGTTTAGTCCAGTAAGTAAACCAATTGAAAGATGAAGTGATGACAAAACCCAAAATGGAATGAACAAACACAAGGCTTCCTTCCTCAGTCAATCAAGTATTCTTAACTTCCTTCGCCTTTCCCTTCACACCTCATTTTTCTCTTCTCTCACCACTACCCACAAGAAACTTAAAAACCTCCATTTCTAGTATTAATATTTGGGTTTTCTAAAATATGTTTTTACTTACGACTAATACAGTAAGTAGGTATGCCTAAACTTCATCTCTGATGACCGAACATCTATTTTATCGTTTTTAGTTGTCCATGCGGCATGCCATGCTAATTGTTACCAAGTGCCAGTTTTAACTCCATTATTATCCAGTTCTCTCGGTAAGTATTATCTCTAGTCTTTCTTTCCCTTTCTTCCATTTCCCTCGGACCCCGTCAAACTATCCTCACTGCCTCCTACTGTAAACGAGAAATCCGTCTCTCCCACTAATTCCCTAACACAATCTACCAATCTAGCTAAATCATCCATCACCAACGAACTCGCTACTTGCATAACAGCATAAGCACTATATCCCGGTTCTTCCACATGTCTTGAATCTAAAATTCCACTGTCCAGAGCTTCAAGCCGACGATTGAGGCTATAAGGTTGGGGAAGTTGGATGAAAGGAGGAAGGGCAACCCCTGCGCTGATGGCAGCAGACAGGAGTGCGAGGGTTGAGGTTATTTGATGGCTGGTGGGCTCGGCCTCGTCCATGACGACAGCTAGATCACGAAGCCACTTGCCTCGAATGTCAGTGTTCGTATGGACATCTGTAGACCAGGCTTTTGTGGTATAGGACATCAATGCGAGGTACCCCATAATACTAAAATTCGGTGATTAGCATACGCACACGTCAAAACATAGTGGCACTTACTTGGAGCATCTCTGCGTGATGTTTCCGTAAGTCTCACGAGGAAACTTCCCTCCAATGGTAGGCTCAAACCTCTGCCAGGCAGCATGTTGTTGCAAAGACGGCAGAAGCAAGAGAAGCTTGCCAAACATCCTATGTCGAGCCTTTTCAAGGCGACGGCCAGGACTAGTTTTCAATGACATATCACCTTCCGTTCCGTGCATTCGAGAATTAATGGTCGAATGAACTATTGAGTAGTAGTTTGCCAAGATGTAAAGGGTCGCTCCCAAATCTTTTCTTAGCCAGCTGCGATCCGTGAGCGGGTAGGGGAAGAAGGTCCAGATGAATGCCACAAAAGATCCTCCCGCAACACATGCGAGTCTATATGGAGCAAGCTCATAAATCCTGTTGTCGTTAGTTTTGAGAGTCTCAATTTATCCAGAATAAAATACTAACGGATAATAGGGTTGTCCTGAGCTAGTCGATGCTGCAATTCCAATCTTCCTGACCTGTAGCTCATAGCCAACGATCAAGACTTGTGTGACTATAAACACAAGCCAAGCTGGTATAAAGCGAGGGAATTTCAGGAAAAGGTACATCTCCATGAAAATGAAAAGCCACAGCATTACTATGACTCCTGGGGTCTTTTGATCAACAATATACCAAATGATGATCGAGGTGACCATTGCTAGTGCAGTCCCTACGATACGGGCCAGAAATCCAAATATCGATTGGCCTGAAGTCATCGTCATACCTATTCTCTGTTAGCTTCTCTACGAGATCGGATCAAGATCGGCCTTTAAACATACCAATGGCAATGATAATCAAAGCCCAAACTAATCTTTGCTGCTGGAAGAAGACATGGGTATCCTTGAGAAATGCAACGATACCCAAAGTCAAGGTTGCGCAGGCGACTCTGAAACCAAATGCTGATTCTTCGCTGCCTAGAAACCTTGGGATAGTTCTAAGTCCGTTTCCAAAGTGCTGCCAAGCAGTCTTCGGTGGTAAATGCTCAGGGTCCTTCCGAGGATTGAATCCTGAGCCCAAGTAAACATCGTTTATACCTGCCTCTTGATTATCTGGAGTGTTACTATCCACAGTCGTATCTGCTTTTGCGAGGCCAAGAATCCATTTCTTTATTCGGCGTTGACCTGGCAAGATCAGACGATTCTTTTTCATAGTTCCATCTTCTACCTTTCCATCTGCAAACCGAACCAACTCAATTACTGCAAGACCGGCCGTGTAGAGCTAAACTAGTTAGCATCATTATAAATACAGGATTGGTGTAACCTACAAGATTTTCCATGAAAAGAATAAGATATAACTGCTGTTGATCTCTTCTATGCGAGGCTTCGTCTCCAGTAACAGGTTCCCCCACGGCAGGGATTGGTCTACTTGCATCGAATTGTTTCGCAGACAACCCTTTTTCCTGTGCCCATTTCTTCAAAGTTGCACCGCGTTTCATGTAAAATTCATTTAGAGTCTTTTCCATGTAAGCGAGAAATCCGGCATCACCAGGCTTTGATTGTTCACCAGCAGTCTCGATATCACCAGCAGCTTTCTTCTTTGGTCGAGGAATAAGCTCTAGAGTAAGTGCCGCGTGCTCCAACCCTTGATCCATAACCGCAGTCACGATAGCGAATGGTTCGTGGAGAGTTTTCATCACTTCATTCCATAACCTTTTTTCTTCTTCCTTGCTTTCTAACGGCATGTGTTCACATGGCTCGGAACGATATTTTGAACCCAAAGACCTGACCCAACCACGTTTTTCGCCGATTCGTACAAAAATATCCGTGATAGTACTCATTCCCAAAAGTGGAATCATGATATCTCGAAACAAATTGAAAATTTTGTCGATATCTTTAGCATCCAATTTTCCCCAGGCAACCTCACGTTTCCCGAACGGCATATCTCCATAAAGTTTTCCATGCATCCCGCGCAAGCCATCAATTGCTCTCTTTAACGCCTTTGCCTCCGGAGACAGTGCTGGATGTGAAGATTCCGTACCGCTTGTATTGGATTCGTCCGACGGATTACTAGCGGCATCACTATTCTCAGTAGCGGGACTGGCAAACATGTCACTTTCCTCTAAGCTTTGTAGATATGTTGTCTGAGCCTTGAGCACGCCCCTTACCAACTGAATGTATCCTGCTTGTCCTTTAAACACAACTAAACGACACGAGATAGGTATAACGAACAGGTTAACCGCTGTGCTTATAGCAAAGGCAGTCAAAAACGACTTCAGCATCTGTTTGATGAGAGATTCAGCCAATGCAAAAGTGGGGAAAATCGGCCCATATGTGAAAGCAATGTTCGAAAAGATGCTATACATGATGACCGGGACATTCAGGGCTGGACTTTTCGCGCGCAACAGATTCGCAAACCATATATTCGCAAATAGCCAGATGGCGCATACAGCAGCCTGCGAAGAATTATACGCTTGTGGCACTCCCGGTGTGGAAGTATGCTCTCGCGCCTTGATACTGCTCCACAGTCCCAAAATTCCGATTGAAGCTCCAATGCAGACGGCAAACAGGTTGAGTATCATCGTTTGAAAGAATTTTGCCCTTGGCATAATAGGCAAACTAATTACGCAAATGATGGCTACCAAATATCCTAAAGTTGTGTATGTTCGCGCGACTGAATTGGATTCATAGAAGGCTGGATACAAGTTAGAATTAATAACGCAATATGAGCTTCAATTGACTTACCAATAGCAATTATAGGAGCTACGGATCCCCTAAATTGTACATAAGCATCATGTCAATTGAAACTGGAGGTGAACCATACTTGAACATCATCATCAACGTCGGCGCATCGAGTCCGAGTTTTCCCCATACCGCCTTTAACTTGGAGGGCCTCTTCTCCTCACTCTTGACTTCCGTCTGTCCAGTTCCTCTTTTGGAGAATCCATCTGCGATTGGTTTCTCTTCATTCTCGCCATTACCCGTTGCGACATTTGGAGGCGCTTCATCACTTTTCTCCGTGTGCGATTCGCCATTCACAGGAACCTCCTCGGTAGCCATCTCATCAACAAGGCTGAAGACTGATTTCCCCGCAACACGTCAATTGATTATATTCGTTCTTATGTGCGCATCATTAAAATCAAAAAATATAAACAAAGAAGAAGCATTAGAAATTCTTAACTTGACTTCATGAATAGAGAGGTAAGAGAGAAAAAGTTACATTAGACTCCCTCCTTAGAATGATCTTTGCAATTACCGTGCCGGCACAATGATGTTGCGAAATTATGTATTTGATGCAGGACGATTGACCAATCATTGAATGGATAATCGTTCACAGCCTTGAGCTGTGCTGCAGTATAAATATTTATGCAAATTATGCATTTTCCTAATCAATTTTCAGCACAGCCTTATGTATTTTTTAGATGGCACATCCCTTTTAAGGGGGTGCTTACCTTAGCTCAAGTAATCCGGAATACACTTTTCCTATTATGGAATAAGGTTTTGGATAAATGATTGGATGGATTATGAAGGTGGATTGATCCTTGTCAATCCACTTTGATGATTCTCTCATTCGGTTATTCACTTCATATGAATTTATTACTAAGCAAAAATATCATGTGAACTTATTACTAAGCAGAATTTTCATACGAATTTCATTAAGCTCTTAACTCTCTTTTCAATAATAATTCTTCGATATATTATTAATTTATATTAATTCTAGATCTTTTAAATATACTATTATTGAGTATAATATAAATTATATTTTTTATTTATTATCGACTTGCCAACACCAAAAGCTTGCTATACGCGTGCGTACCGTAATTTATCCGGTGTAGATAGCAAAAAAAGAGAAACTCGCTTAAGTGAGTCGCGATCTGAGCAATCTGATTGGTCTGAAATACCCCTGCAATAAATCTAACAAAAAGCTTATATCTGACTTAGAACTTTTCAACTCAACTCAATTAATTGAATTAACTCAATATAATAATAATAATAATAATAATAATAATAATAATAATAATAATAATAATAATAATAATAATAATAATAATAATAATAATAATAATAATAATAATAATAATAATAATATATAATTTGTTTTTTGAAGATTATATAAATCCTTTGGATTTCTATTTTCAATCCTTTATAATTTCTTTGTTGTAATTGCAATATTATATTTTAAAACTATTATTACTTTCTTCAATATATCTCAATCTTTTCCCAAATTGGTAATATATTTGGTTCATGTATTTTTACAATTTATATATTTTATATATCTTTATTGTACTAAATATATTATTTGTTATAATAATACAAAATCTTTGTTTAAAGAAAAGATAATAAACGAAGAATACTGTAGGAACAACTGTATACGGGGAAGTGAAGCTTGTCAACGAACGTATTCAACTCTTTTGATTAATATGTTTTGATTTGCTTGAAAAGCTAGAATCTATGAAAGGTGAGGAGCTATATAATGGTGTATATCGAGGTATTAGTGCGAATATTAATGGGTATATGATTTTTATTATCTTTATTATCTTTATTATCTTTATTATCTTTATTATCTTTATTATCTTTATTATCTTATTATCTTTATTATCTTTATTATCTTTATTATCTTTATTATCTTTATTATCTTTATTATCTTTATTATCTTTATTATCTTTATTATCTTATTATCTTTATTATCTTTATTATCTTTATTATCTTTATTATCTTTATTATCTTTATTATCTTTATTATCTTTATTATCTTTATTATCTTTATTATCTTTATTATCTTTATTATCTTTATTATCTTTATTATCTTTATTATCTTTATTATCTTTATTATCTTTATTATATATATGATTTATATTCCGATATTGGTAATTTCTCTTAAAATCGAAGTATTGTATGCTTTAGGAATATATATATATTCGATAAGTGTTACGGTTGCTAGAAGGATATTGCTAGTAAAATTAGGAAACTTTACAAGGAAGTGGCTTTATTGTTAGAAGCAAATATACAATCAGCGATATACTATTGTTCGATTAGAAAACTCTACAAAATCTCTATATTTATTAAATTCTAGTATATAATTGATGGTTATTATTATTCCGATATCGTTTTTTATTAAATTTAAAAGAAATGAATTCTTTTAAATAGAAAGGAATAATGAAAAGTTTTATAGTTATTTTAGAGCTAATTGATTCTTTGTTATTTATGATTTTGATAATTCTTTTTATTCTATTTTTAAGAACAATTCGTTAATTAATTGTTATTGGTATTTCTTTGAATAATTATAATAAAAACAAAAAGCATTCTAAATTTTTCGATCAATTTTAATATCTTTCAAAATCAAAGGAAAGATATATTAAAGATTCTAAGCGATAATGAAAATGAAGTATTGATATTAAGTCGTTAATTTATTATATAATTTGAAATAGAATTAATATAAAGATTCGAAAATATACAAAAAAAGTTTGAAATCTTTAAATCGGAAAATCAATATCAAATTGAGGAAATCTTTATTTGTTTTATATAAAAAAGAATAATTAATTTATTAATAATAATTATTAATAATAAGAAAATAATATCTAATTTTATTCTAGTTTTTCAAGTAAAATTTCCGAAATTTCAAAAACTTTTATTTTATAAAGGTTCTATTATTATAAAAACGAAGAATTTCTTCTTTTAAATTGAATTTATATTTCGGAATGATAATGAATATTATTTTTCGATAAATCAAAAGAAAATAGATTATATTATTCAATATTTCCAAAACCAACTTTTTACAATTTAATATCGATACAAGAGTAAAACAACAGATTCTAATATATTATAAAAAGAGTTCGGGGAATATATATATAATATAATATTAAATAAAAACAATCATTAATATTTAATTATATAATAAATAATCTATACTAAATAATAATCTATACAAAATATAAATAATTTTATAATATATCTCAATAATTTGAAAAAAGAAATCGAATCTAAAATGAAAAATATTCGAAAAGAATATCTTCTAATAGATTTGTTTCCTTATATTATAAAAAGAATTTCGGAATCATTTCAATAATCAGAAAACAAAAACGAATTGATCAAATAAATATATCATTTAAAGAATATAAATAAAATATATTATATAACAAACCTTTTCGATATACTTTATAATCGAAAACAAAATAATCCCTTTATATAATCAAACTATCCTTTCAATCCTTTTCAAAATAAACAATCTTAATAATAAAATAATTCATTATCGATTATTAATATACAATTAGAATTTTAATATTCTAAATCCCTTCTTACAAAAAATAAAAATAAAGAAATTTCAAAAAAAGATTACCAAAAACAGGAATTATAATATTATTATTATTAACAATTGAATCATTATTCGAAAAAATATATCAATCTATATATTTGTTAATAATATAAAAATAATTATTCTATTTATAATTATTTTATATATCTTTTACAAAATAATAATCCAAAAAATATTAGGATTCAATAATAATTTTAATTATTTCAGTGATTTTGAATCCTTAACAAAAGAAATACATTATTCTAATTATCAAAGCAAATTTCAAAATCAATAATATTTCGATAAAGATATATTATTTTATCGATTCTAAAATACAAATTAATATTATCTAATAAAACAAATATATCGAATAGAATTGAATTCTTAATCCTAATAAAGGTATTCTATTAGTATCAATTAATAGGATTAATATATTCTTTTATAATAACCATCAATTTGTTATCGAAATAATAAATAAATATAAGAAAAAAATATATATATTCATCAATTCACTATTATTATTCTAAATTTATCAAAGATCGATATTATTCTAAAATTATCTTGATTTCAAACAATAAACCTAGATATCGATTAATAATCGATTTTATTCTATTTTAGATTTGTATTATAAAATTTCGAAATAATAATAATCAAAGAATTATATAAAGAAATAAAGACTAAAATCAAAATCTATATATTATTATCTAAAATCTAATCAATTGCAAAAATATTATCAAATTCTAAAAATATCTTTATATTATTATTTTTATAAATACCTTTGAATATAAAGAATACAAAAAAATCTTTTCCAAAAATAAAAACAATATATTCCCTAATTATTATTCAATAGAATATTATATTGATCTTAAATCCAAATCAATTTTCTTTTAAAACCCAATATATATTCTTTCAAAAGGAAATTAACAATTTTATAAGAATATTTCGAAAAATATTAAAAAAAAAATTAAATTTATTGTTCGATTAACTTTGTTAAAGCCTTAATTATATTTAATTCAAAAAAAAAAAATTATCGATTATATATCAATTATTATAATTTGAATTGAATTATAAAGAAAGATTATATTCCTTTATTTTTAATTAATAAATTATTAAATTATTTAAAATAAAAAATCTTCTTTATAAAACTTAATCTTAAAAATATATATTATCAAATATATATACAAAAAGATAACAAATGAAAAACAGTATTCTATATTCGTTATAAATAATTCAAATATCTAATTATACTTTTCAATTTGATCAATATCTCTGTTATCTTTCAAATATATATTAACTAAATATTTATTAATCTTATAAATAATATTTGTATTATATATTTAAATAATATTCTTATTTATTTCAAAAATAAAGAAACCTATATTATTAATATCTATAAAATCCTTATTAGATTATTTAAATATAAGTTTTATATCAAATTAAAGAAATATATATTCTATATATATAAAATAAAATTTCTGGGTTTTATTATATCAAAAAAAGTATTATTATAAAACCGAACAGAATTCAAATTATCATTAAATAACTAGTATTAATATCTCTTTACAAAATTTAAATCTTTTTAAATTTTATAAACTTTTATTAATAATTTTTTACAATCTATTTATAAATTATTTATAATCTAATAAATCTATTATAAAATACTAAAAAAGGAAAAACTATATTAGAATTGAAATAAACAAAAAAGGCTTAAAATACCTTTAATAATTTAAAAGAAACCTTTATTATAATATCGATACTTTAATATTTTGATTCAATATTCCGAATCTTAATCGAAATCAATATTTCTGAATTTGTATTAGAATATATACTTTTTCAATTATTCCTTAATAATATAAACAATTCTATTATCTTTCGATAATATCCTATTACTTTTTATTTATAGAAATTCAATTCAATAAAACAAAAATATTTCATTTATAATTAGGAATTTTTAATTATTTATATAGTTTTTATTCAATAATAATATTATATTACAAATAATCGATATATCATTATAATCAAAATAGATTATAATAATCTCCAATATTTTATAAAAAAAAAGAATTCAATAATAAATAAATACAATAAACCGAAATCCTGATTATTTACGATTTCATAATTATTTATAAATCGAACAAATTAAACCCTATTAATAATCTATTAAAACAATCAGATTATATAGAAAATATAAATAATATCAACGAAATACTATTTATATTATAGAATAAATTGAAAAATACTACAATAATAATTACAATTTTCTTTTTTTCAAAAATAAAAACAAAATCCTTATAAAACATTATAAATCTTTTCCAACAAAAAAAGTATAATTTACTCTTATACAATTTTGAAGAATCATTAATAGAAATTGATTACAAATAATCAATATTATATCAAATAATTAATATATTAATTAATAACGAAATAATATTTGAATCAATATTAAAATCAATAAGAAATACTTGATTATAATTTCAAAAGAATAACGATTTTATAAAAAATAAAGAATATTTGAAATATCAATATAATTCAATTAGAAATATTATACTTTAGAAAATCAATATCAATGATTTGTTTATTTGTAATAAATATATCTTTAGATTGTTAAATAAAACTATAAAAATTGAAATCTTGAAGATTTATTATAATAATTTTATAGAAGATTATTGAAATATCAAGAAAACCTAGGAAATCCTAAAAAAACAAATATTTTTGATTCAATATAATGAAAGATATAAAAAAGTATATATAAATATATATTATCTATTAACAAATAATTATAAAATACTATTAATTTTATAATAAATTATAAACTTTACTATTCCCTTTTGATTCTTGAAAAAAATAAATAAATATATATATAATACTATCTTCATTATTATCAATAAATATATAAAACTTGTTTGATATATTTCAAACAATAAAACAATAATCTTATTTAAATTAACAAAAATTCTATTTCAATGTATTTTTAAGGATTGCGATATATCGAAAAGAATAATTTCGAATCGAGAATTACAATTTACAAACAAATTTTGAAAGAACTTGCTTTTCTATTTAAAAATATATTACAAATTATCAATAATATTCTATTTATAAATCAATAATCAAATGAAATAACAAAATCAAAATCTAATCCATTATATTATTTGTTATATTAATTAGAAATAAAACGATTAAATATCGTTATTATCCTTAATAGAATTCATTTATAATACAATATAATATAATACAATTGATAAAGTATTCTTTAGAATAATATATAAATATCTATCTATATTTAATTATATTAACAAAAATATTAATATCAAAAAAGATATTTATTATATAAAAAAATATCGAATCATTAAATCAAAAAAAACCAAAACTAATAGAAATTTAAAATAACTTAACAAAAAAAAGATCAAAGAATAATAAAAAAGATTTACTTCAACAATTTTATATTAATAATAAAATTATATTCAATATCAAAAACATCAAACAATTACAACTCAAAAAGAAATTCTTTGATTATTTTATAAACCCCTTTATCATCATCAATATTATAAAAATAAATAAATATATAAATTAATATTTCCATTATTATATTAAATATATAATATTTTTTATATTTTGTTATTCGAATTATAATTTAAATATAAAAGTATTACTAATCCTTTATTTCCTAAAAAAAATCGAAGAATATATAGAATACAAAATCGAAAAAATACTAATTTATAAAAAGAAAAATAAAGAATATAATATTTGATATAATGGCAAGATTATTAATCAATAAAAAATATATAAAAAACTTTACAAAATTTAATATATATTAAAAGATATTTAAAGAATTACAAAAAAGAAAATATATTATTATTATAATAATAACAAAGAATAAAGAAATAATATTATCAAAATATATTACAAAGATAAAAAGGATTTATATTTATACTAGAAAATTAAAATATCTATATTTAAAAACTTTTATATAATCAATCTATTTTAATATATCATTAAAAATATATTACCTTCATTTCGCTATCAAATATTTATACTTCTTTTATTCTTATATTTCCTTTTTCAATAATCTATTTTCATCTATATTATCCAAATCTTTATCAATATCCGATTCCATCGATTGATAGAACATTTATCGAATATATTTTTCGATAACAAGATCCCAATAAGAAATTTATAAAATCATTATAAAAATAAATATAAATAAAGATTTATTTATATTTTATAATCAAAATCTAAAAAATCCATTAATATCTAATCATTAATCAATTAAATTCAATTTATTATATTAATCCAGAAATTCTTTCATTAATTAATTATATTCATTTAAAACAATATTTATATCATTACCGTTGAAATCCTTCAAAAAATCGAGATCCTTAATTTAAGTTATTGATTTCTTTATTACAAATATTATTGATTTTATTAAAGCTATTAATACTTTTCGATAATCGATTGACAATATTATATTTGTTTCAAAAACTGGATTTAATTTACTAAAACTTATTGGAAATAAAAGCAATATATTAATCATCAAGATTTTTCTTTTTTAAATCTTTTAAAATTCAATAACTTAATATCAAATTGTTATAAATTCTTATTATCGTTATCAAGGAATTCAGTCAATTCCAATGTTTTTCTTTTAATAGAAACCGATTTGAAAGTTTTCTTAATAGATTTCGCTTTAATTATTTGAGGTATAATGATTTATAATTTCTTTATTAATATTTTATTAATATTTTGAATACTTTTAACTTTATCTTTAACTGTTTTTTAATATACTAACTGTCGGGACAACTGTACACGGGGAAGTGAAGCTTATCAACGAACATATAGAACTCTTTGTTAATACATTTTGATTTGCTTAAAGAGCTAGAATCTATAAAGAATAAAAATCTATATAATAATATATACCAAAGTATTAATACAAGTATTAATATATATATGATCTTTACCATCTTTACCATCCTTACCATCCTTATTATCCTTACTGTATACATGATTTATATTCCAACACTAGCAATTTCTTTTAAAATCGAAGTATCATATATTCCAGAAATATATATACCCAGCAAATAAATACTTTTTCCAATCTTAACTCTTGTTTTGTTCCTTTATTCAAATCAATTTATATATAAAATAATTATATATCCGATAATTGAATATATACTCATAATAACTCTTGTTTTGTATTCGTTTTTTCGATTTCTATATTTATACCACTTTCTCTTTATCACACTCTGATCTCTTTACCCATTCTATGATTTTAATCTTGATTATATTACTCTCTACAAGATCTCTAAAAGCCTAATATAATTTTGCCTTCGTCATTATATCAACAGGATTAGATTCTTCATTAATCCATTTGATTTCTATTATCTTCCTTCGTTTATACAATTATCATAAAATTATTAAATCAATTATCAATCTTTTCTCTCAAATTGAACCTAATTTCATAAAGCAATTATAAAACGATTTCGAATTTATACATATAACTGTCACGAATCGTGAACCACAGGAGGCTAACCACGTGATACCTCTTATCTCCCATATCAATTTATGAGCTGATCATCCGTGTATATACGTTACGAATCATACAATTTAATATAGTAAAATAATAACCCTAATAATATATATATACAATTCTATAGCCTACAAATGAGTATTTATGTATATATATTTAATCGCTCTTTATAAGCTATAATTCTTTAATTATAAATTCTAAGGAATATAATTGACCCTATTTATTCAACTCTATTACAACTTTTATGTATTATATTATCTACAATTCATTTACAAGTGTCCAATCATCTAATGGCTTTTCAAATAATATCTCACTTGAATAATACCTTTTTAGATGAACTTTTACGAATATTATATCTAAAAGAAAAAGATCTATTCCGATCTAATCAATGAAAATAAACTTCTTTAGAAATATATCATCATTTTCATAATACAACGAACTCTTCTTTCTGTATACTCCGAATCTTCGAAAATATATTCTAAAAAACCCTCTCCTTCTTCTCAATTATTTCAACAACTCTTCAAAAAGAATATAAATATAAAATTGAATAATATTACTATTAGAAAAAAGAAAACTAGTAAAAAGAAGATTCCAATACATAAAACCAATATTCCTAATAATTCAATTACTTCTTTCGAATCACTATTACAATTACAAGATTTCTATATAATGATTATAAATTTGAAAGAGGAGAATCGATAATTGAAAGTTATGATGATAACAAGCTCTGCAATAATGCAATCTCCTTTTGAACTTTAAATGATGCCTATATAGGTATTTAGGTCAACAATAGTATTTGGGATTCTCTTTATTTCCTTAATCGAAATCCAAGGATCTTTATCTAAGCAAATTTAAAGATCCTGAAATCAAAAGAAGAAAACTTTGATTAAACGATTTGATTATCTGGGTGGGGTTCTTCAATAATTCTTCTTCTCTTTTAGGAAATGATAATTTATTTAATAATCAGGGGTTCCTTTATTCAAGAAATCGATTTAATTGGTCAAAATTGTATTCCTGTATTAATTACAATTCATAACAAAATATATATATATCAAAACCTATAAATCTTATTATTAAACTTAACAATAATATTAAATTTAAAATTAATTTGTAGTAATTATTAATTATAAAACAATTCGAATTATATATTATATCATTTAAGAATAAAATATAACATTGTGTATATATAATCGATTAAACCAAATCGAAAATATAAATATATTATCATACTCTTTATATACAAATACCCCGATTTACAATATTCGAATTAATCGAATAGTTTACAATGATCTATCAAAATCCAATCGAAATCGATGATACTCATTTTTAATATAAGATATAGATTATACCTAATATAATTCGATATAATAACTTTTTAAAATAATATAAGAAATTCAGATTATTTATTATTTAAACAAAGATTATCGATGATAAAATTCTATTCAAGGATTTCGAACAAAAGATTTCTGATTTTCTTTTATAAATGGTAATAATATTTATTAAGGATTATAAGATTACAAAAGAATTTATAAATATATTTACTAAAATAGATCAAAACAAAGTTTTATTATAAAAACGAAATCGATATTGTATTGATCGAGAAGCCCTTATAATTATTTGTAAACCAATAATTATTATAAATTCCTTATAACCCTTTCAGAGCTTTAACAATTTCAATTTTGGAATTTCTATATTCCTAAAACCATTTCCATTTCGAAATGCCTTTCCCGGATACACCGATCCCGCCGTATCCAATAATTATTCGAACTTCAAATGTTTATCGCCCTCTCTCTTTTTTGGAATAATATATATATCAATACCTTGTATTAATAACTTTAATGAAATCGAAATAGTACAAAAAAAAGCAAAAAAATTCGAAGAATATCGGGATATTGAAAAAGACTTCAATTTAGAAACTATAATTGAAACTATACAGAATATCTATTTAGAAAAAAAAAAGTATTTAAAATCAAATATTTAGATTCCGTTTTTATCTTAAATATTATACGGGATATAAGATTTCTTGATCTAATTAAGTTTATAAAAAAAAAGCATTTATCCTTCCTTATAATTTCTCGAAAAATGATTATATTTATTAATCAAGAATACTTATTAATTTTAAAATAAATAGATTCATTTTTATTAATACTATATTCTTTACTTATTTATTTCCTATATTTAAATCAAGAATTATATTACTTAAAGTTTTAATCGAAGTTAAAAGATATAATAATATATAAGACCATACTATTATTTATTTCATATTCCTTAATTTAATGATCGATAATTGTGAACAATCTTTTGTCCTTTTTTTTATTATTGAATTAAAAAATTATAATATTATTTTAAATAAACTTTAATTATCAAAGATTCGAGCGAAATTCGATTACTTCAATTGATATCTCAAATAACCTAAAAAGAAACCCTATACCATTTTCTATTCGAATAATCTCCTTATTATTTAATCATTCTTTTGCAAATAGAAAATCGATTGATTAGTTCAACAAGATATTGATTAATGAAATAACCAATTTAAGGAATATTGAAATCGAAGAGATTCACAATTGAATAGATCAATCGCAATTGATGATATACAATAAGAATCTTCAAATATAAATGCAATACAAATTCTTATTGAAAAAAAAGAAACCCCGATTCCTTTCAAATTCAATTCATTTTTTTTTCAATCAATTATATTATTATTATAAATTTACGAATACTTTCTCTATATATTATTCAAGATCCTCGATCTATATATATTCAAATCCGATAAATTTCAATTAAAATATAAAAAAGACAAATAAATTGAATTCTTTATTATTATTCTGAAAAAATTTGATAATATAATAGACTCCTAATAAAACAAACGATATACAAAAGAGAGAGTATTGATTATCTTGATTGAATTCAAAAATATAAAAGTTCAAGAAAAATTCGATCGAGTATTAACTGAAATCGATTTAGAATCCGAAATACTATTTGAATATTAATAATATCATTAAGTCTTTTTTAAATATAAATTAAATATTTTATCTTTTAATCGATCTTATAATTATAAAATCATATTAGAAAACGAAGAAGAATAAGTTTTGTATTGCAATCCATTTTACAAAATATCCCTAGAACAATTGGAAATCGTTAAAAAATATATTATGGATAATTTCAGCAAAAGTTTTATTAAATCCAATCAAATCTTTTATATTATATCTATTCTATTCGTTAAGAAATCTAATAATAGTTTGAGATTCTGTATAAACTTCAGATTATTGAATTTCTTGATGTATAAAGATCGGTATCCCTTCCCTTTGATTAATGAAATGCTTTTTCGATTTTCTGGTATTAAGATCTTTATCAAACTCGATATTCATTAAGTTTTCTATTATATAAAAATAAATCCTGTTTCGAAAAAGTATATTATCTTTCGAATCCGATATGGATTATATAAATACAAGATAGTATCATTCGGATTAACTAATAATCTTATAATCTATTAGTATTATATAAATGATATTCTATTCGATTATTTAAATATCTTTTGTATAATATATCTTGATAATATTCTAATCTATTTCGAGAACAAAGAAGAATACCAAATTTATATTAAACTAATTCTCGAATAATTAGAAATCATTGGTTTACAAGTAAATCTCAAAAAATATAAATTCAATATTATATATATCAAATACTTGAATTTTATTATTTCTATTAAAGGAATAAAGATAGATTTTGAAAAGATTAAGGTAATTAAAAATTAAATTTTTTCGATAACAATAAAAAGAATTTAATCATTTTTCGGTTTTTACAATTTTTATTGATAATTTATTAAAGATTATAGTATAATAGCGAAACCTTTTAATGAATTTATTAAAACAAATATTAAATTCATATTTGATAAAGTATACTAAAATGTATTCAATATCTTAAAGAAAAAACTTATCTTTGTTCTGCTTTTATAATATTATAATCATTGATTTTTTTATATACTTGAAATAAATATATCTAATAAAATAATTGCTAATATATTATTACAATAATATAATAAAGATTGATTTCTTATAACTTATTTCTTCAAGATTATAATTACTGTTAAACTGAATTACAAAGTTTATAATAAAGAAATACTATCAATCATTCGATTTCTTAATTATTAGAAAACAGAATTCGCTGGTTTATTATATAAAATCAAGGTTTATACCGATTATAAAACCCTTGAATATTTTATGATTATCAAGACTCTCAATATCCGACAAATTTACTGAACAGAAGTTTTAATTGATTATAACTTCATTATTATATATCGCCCTGAAAAAAATAACTCTTTCGCCAATGTTTTAATCCATCGGATTGATAAATTGGACCTTCAGAATCATATTAAAAAGAAGAATTGCCTCCAGTAATTTATTAAAAACAATTAAATTGATATTGAAATCATAAAAGAAACCTTACAAAAGTATTATTCAAACGAAACAACGATTACTAGTATTGATTTGAATGAAATTACTCCTTGATTCGATTTAATTAACTATATTATCGAAGCAAATAAAACTATAGATAGTTTACTAATACTTAGAATACAAGCTACCCAAAGTTATAAATATATATCACTCTAAAATAACCTTTTACTTTATGATAACCGCCTGATAATACCTGATATCGATAACCTTTGAATTTATTTAATTTGTAAAACCCATAATTTCATTTTTATTATTTATTTTGATATAAATAAAATCTATCTCTTATTATTTCAACAATATTACTAATCCAGAATATATAATATCATAACCAGATATATATACAATTGTTATACTTACAAATACAATTCTATTCTATACAATTGTACCCCCGATTTATTGCATCCATTTCCGATTCCTAATCGAATATAATAATATATCATTATGGATTACTACAGCTTTAATAAGGATAAATACAAATATAACAATATTTTAATCATTATTAATCGATTAATAAAACAAACTATCTCTATACCTTATCACAAATCAATCAATATTCGAATTCAAATACAATTATATGTTTATCATATATATCAATATTATAATCCCCCTAACATTATAATATCAGATCGCAGCCTTTAATTCATATTATAATTTTGAAAGAAATTCAACCAAATCCTAAAAACCGATTTCAAACTATTTATTATTTATTATCCCTAAACTGATAATCAAATTAAAATCTATAATTAATACCTTCAATAGTGATTAAAGCTATTTATTAGTTATTATCAAAACGATTGATCAGAATTCCTATTTATAATAAATTATATACAACTTACTCTTCTATACAACTCCTTAGAAAAATTCATACCCTACAAAATCTTATACAAATATACACCGAAATATATATAAGAATAAAAGGAAAACATTAATAAATCAATAAATAATATGAATATATATAATATCTATATATATATAGAATATAATAGATTAACTTTTATACAAACAAAAAAAGATTTATTATATATTCAAATCAAAATATCGAAATCTATGAATACTTATTAAAATAAAATCGATTTCGATATCAAAGATTATATATAATTCAATATAAAAAATTATTCTATCCAAAAACTATTCAAGAAATTGGATTTCCCAATTCAAAGAAGATTCAA
The DNA here is from genome assembly GCA_014898415.1 of Stromatinia cepivora. Taxonomy (NCBI): domain Eukaryota; kingdom Fungi; phylum Ascomycota; class Leotiomycetes; order Helotiales; family Sclerotiniaceae; genus Stromatinia; species Stromatinia cepivora. The sequence goes on along the minus strand of RCTD01000018.1, from coordinate 1,324,692 downwards.
AATCATTAATCGATCTAAGAATTCTTTCAAATTCGAATTTTCGATTATAATAAAAATTCATTCTATTTTCCCTCTAAATCGATTATATAAAATATAACAATCCTTTTCCTAATCAGATACTCAAACCATCTCCATCTATTAATATAACTAATAATTCAGAATAAAAAATAAAGAAAATCCTAACAATAAAGAAAACATAAAAAACCCTATTATACAGTAACCGTGCACTTATATTACTCCAAAACCTTAAAAACGCATAAATTTCGTAAATTGAATTTCAACTCTCTTTATTATTTATTCATCAATAGTATTACAATGTATTTCCAGAATTTTGAATATTGAAAGAGAATTAGCTTTTAAGTATCTTACTCTATATTTATATGGCAAAATTATTAGCAAAGTTTTCAATGGTTCTAGTCCTTATTGTATTGTAATTGATTTCAATCTTGAAGTGTGAATTGTTTATTATACTTTATAATAAGATACATTATATAATAAAGGAATAAATCTATCTTGTATTTTTCGAATTAAATCTTATACAGAAAGAGAAGAATATATATTAGTTCGATATATTCGATTATATTCAAAATCAATTTATATACAAACAAAAACAGTTATAGGCCTTAAATATAGTACCTCTACTATTAAGAAGATTTTGAAGGCCTATGGAATCATCAATTGAAAATATAAAAAGCGGCCGGAACTTACCCAGATATATATGTTCAAACGGCTTGTATAATGCCTAGCATATAAGGGATTGACAATAAAGAAATAGGGATTAATTGTATAAAACAACGAATACTCTGTAGAACAGGGGCAGGGTAAAAAAAGAGAATAGTGTTTCCGCATTCCCGCTCAGAAATGGAAATCTAGAATAATTCAAATATATAATACGAATAAGAATATAAAAGTTATGATCTGAAAGGGCTTTTGAGATCTTGAAAGGAACAATCTATATATAATAGATAAAGATTTTGAGAATAAGAAACATAAATATAATATCAATTTATATCTCAAGGTCCTCAATATTGAGATAAGCCCTGCTTTTGAAAGATTGAATCCAGGATATGAATTTATACAGAATAATACTTTTATTCATTGTACCCACAAAATACAGAATTAATTTCAAAAGAAAGGGATCCCAATATTAAAAGATTGACTTCCTTATTCTCCTGATCTTAATCCTATTGAATATATTTGGTAAACTTTAAAAATGAAATTATATAAAATGTTTCTTGACATTACAACCAACAAAAGCGAATCGGAATATACTAAACAAAGATTAGAGAATTGTTTACAAACAATTTGGAATACATTAGATCAAGAATTATTCGATAAATTAGAAGCAAATATGCTTAATAGAATTGAAATCTGTATCGCAACAAAAGATTAGTATACAAAATATTGATTAATTGTAGGGCGATAAAGATTTGAATTTTTTTGGGAAATAGTATAGATATAGAACTTCAATATATTCAAATTTTAGATTATAATAATTAATGGTTGATTTTATAATTAAGTTGAAAGGTAGATATTGAATATATAAAAAAACTGAAATTAGGTTATGGGATAATATAAGTTGACTAGTACTGTACAGAGTTTTATAACTTAATAACAATACCGATTTTATTTAATATCCTGCTTCCAATCTTAAAACATTGTTATACCTCCTATATAATTTTCATCTAACCAATTCAATATTATCTAATCCTTTCAATCGATTAATTGATTGAATAAAGTTTTATAAAAACAAAAAGAATAATTATAATCATATAGATAACAATTCATCTATAAAACCAAAGAAAAGAAAAGTATTCTTCAATTCAGTAAATTAGATATTATAATTTTATAATAATATATATATATACAATCATAAAAGGATCAAAAATCTATACAAATTCAAGAGAATTTGATTATATACATATATGACCCGAGCTCCATACAATAAACAAACTGCCATCATCAAGACAATATAAAAACAATATATTTCAAAAAATTTATACCTATAATCATTTCAAAAATCATACAAAGGGAAGCTTGAATATAGTAAAAACGAAATATAATATTACCCCTATCGATTTCGTTCAATTTGATTGATTTAATCAATTTAATCGATTAACTTGATCGATTTCGGAATTGACTATATTAATTATTTATCATTACTATATTATAATTCAACCTTTTTCCCTTTTTTATTGAAACTTTTTCCTTTCAGAAATTCCCCAAATTAAGAAGAATACAAATCAATATTAATTTAACCAATTGATGAACGATTTGATCGATTTGATCAATTCATTCGTTATTTTGGTTAATTTAATTGATTATTTTAGTCAATTTGATCAATTTCCAATAAATTAACTAAATCAACCAAAATGACCAATCTAATTGATTTAAAACTCATAAACCTTTACAAAACCTGGTTTCCAATGAAATAGCAATAAAACAAAGGAATGAAATACTCGAAAATAAACTTTTCCAAAAAAAGAGATAATATCACGAATCGTAAACTATAAAAGGTTAACTATATAATACCTTTTATCTCCTATATCAATTTATAAACTGATCATCCATACATATATATTACAAATTATACAATTTAATATAATAAAATAGTAACCCTAATAACACATATACACAACCCCGCAACCCACAAATAGATATTTGTATATATATATCTAATCGCTCCTTACAAACCATAATTCTTTAGTTGTAGATTCTAAGGAACATAATTGACCCTGTTTATTCAGCTCTACTACGGCTCTTGTGCGTCACAATAACTAATAATACTTTCTGCTTTGATAATATACCTCCAATAATACTCTTGAATACCATATTAACATCGAATCCTAAAATCATACTATAAAGTTCCGATATTAATACATTCCTAATAATTCTTTTGTATTTAACGAATAATCAATAAATTAAATTCGTTTTGTTGTTCTTATCTATTAATACAATGATATATCCGATTTGCAAAAACAGATCTCGATTATTAACAAATGATACATCTATAAATACTACTAATTTCAGCGAATTGAAATCGAATAATATGAATTTCAATCCTTTAATTGAATTGTCCATTTGTCATTGGATTGTTTTATTCATCAGTTTCGTATCTTCCTCCTTAAAGTTGATAATCTGGACAACAAAAGAAAAAGCAAATAATACTTCTAATTGATATATTATCGAAATATAAACTCCTTTTGTATATTGAATAATATATTGGTTCTTTGAAATTACATCTTTTCAAATTTTACCCCTTATACTATAAATATCGATTAATTATATTTTAATGAATTGTAGATTTATACATTGCCTTTCCTGATTAATATAAATGAAATCATTGTTTACTTGAATAATAATAATTCTGTTGAATTTAAAGGGATTTTCGAATAATAAGGTTTTTCGATCTTTTACAAAAAACTTCGTATTTTCGAATTCTTTTTATTCTTTGTTTGCAAATACTTTATTAACTACAATAATTATATTATCTATTTGAAATCCTATTAATCCAAATATTTCGTTTTTCTATTTGATATACATTAAATAAGGATTATAAATTAATTGGGTTATTTAAAGTATAATAAAGTAATAGTTATAATAAATATTAAATCAATAATTTCCAGCCTCTAATACATTATATAATGATTTGATCATTCGTAATAATATTCCCTTTGTGAATTCTATTTCCTTGAATGATAAAATATAAAACAATCATATTAGGTTGGATGCTACTTATATATAAACTTAAGTAATATCCTTGATATACAAAGTTGTTTATATAATTGATTATAAAATTATTATAATACTTAATATCAAATATTGATTTGCTTATTGAATTGTAAATAATTATATTAATACTATTTTTTTTTTATATCATTCTATATCTAAATTACAAATCTCGATTTTGGGAATGCTTTTTTAATGTTTTCGTTTTTGATTTTATCGACGAATCTTGATTTGAATATTTATATATCTTCTAGTATATTTATCTATTATACAATTTCGAATACACTATTTTCTATTAAACCATTAATTTTTTTTTTTTTTTGATTTTTCATAGATCAATAGATTTTAAGGTATATCGAATACCAGTAGATTTTCGTTGAAAATTCCAATAATGTTTTCTTTTTCATTATTTTAAAAATAGATAATTATATTTAGTATTTTTATTGTATCTTCAATAAGATATATTATTATAATTTCAATCAATATCACATTTATTATATTATATGATATTCTTATTAATAAAACGATTATTTGAAGGATATCAGGATTCGCTTTTACTACGTTTTTTAAAACGATCTTAAATTTCTTTTAAAAAATAATTTCGAAATCCTTCAAGGATGTTTTTTTGAAGGATTTGTTCTATTATAATAAATTTTATTTGTATAATAGATTCTACTAGTATTGCTGTTTCGATTATATAAAATTTCATTATTATAAATCGAAAGATTGTAAATCCGTTTGGTAATTGAATTGTATAGATTTCGCTCTCGATTTGTAATAATATGAATGGTTCTATTCATTTGGTAATTCAATTGTTTCCTTCTCTTTATACCTATACTTTTGAATTGATTGATAGTTTATAAATTAAAGTTATATTTGAATTATTATATTGATTCAATATATCTATTATTTGTCTTTCAATTTGAAGTTTTTTGATCTTATTGTTTGCTTTCTTAATTATCACGGGATAGTATGATTACAGAGCACTTTCAGGGATCGGGGAATAGGTGGTACATGTGATTGGTAGAGTGAAAGAATTGAATGACTTGTCCTTGATTATATAAATCAAAAGCTATATATATAGAACAAATGAATAATTATCTAGCTGATATACATCTTAATTAAACTAAATCTTTATTTATTAGTATATCAGGATCATCTTATCAATTAATAGATTGGTAAAGACTAATAGATCCTTCATTCCGATTGGAAAATTAGATCCTTCATTCCGATTGGAAAATTAGATCCTTCATTCCGATTGGAAAATATACGCTTTGATCCTTTATAAGATATAAAGGATCACAAGGTTTTCTGTAATACATCCTCCAAATCGAAAAGCGATCTGAAACAAATGGAAAGGTATAGAAAATGACAATTCATATGATTCGTGAATGAATATACGAAATGATTATAGATAGACATCAATAAAGGAATAATATAATATATAAATTTGAAATGATTCTGATATTTTTGGAATAAAGAAGAATTTGATTATATATAAATCATAAATTTCTTTTGGTTTTTGGTTTACTATTTGCGATATTCTTCGAAATCAAAATTTTGAATAATAAAAAGAAAGTTTTCTGTCGGGAGAATATAAATGAATGATCGATCTTGTGGTGTAGTAATTGAGAATGTATATAGTTATTAGGTTATAATATATTGATTGTGATAACAAAGTAAAATGAATGAATTTTTTTAAAAGTATATGGATTCCTTTTTTATATTCTTGTTTTTGTTTTAATTAAGTTTTTATTGATTATTATTATATTTAAGATTTTGGGGTTTAAAAAGGTTAAATAAGTGAATCTCAATTATATTAAGTAAATGGCGGTTGAGAAGAAAACTTTGAGAGAATCGAGTATAAAAGAAGATTCCAATATTGTTTTGAAGGATTAATAAATCAAGTAAAGAGAATTAATAAGTTCAATATAGATAACAAACCAAAATATTGATCTTTAGGAATATAGTTTAATTAAATCTATTTCTAAAATGATATATAATTATCTATTTCAGAAATCGTTTTCTTTTGTTGAAGGAATTATTATTTGTTATAATTAATTGTTTGTTATAGGTTCAAATAATAATTTGGAGGTAGATTTCATTCTTGAATTCTATTATATAATTGAAAGGTTTTATTAATTTTGTATTTATAATTATCAAAGTAAGGGTTATTCGATAAAGAAAAAAAAAGAGAAAGGGTTTCTTCATTTGATAATAACGATCTATTCGATTCTTCAATATTGGGTTTTTTGGATAATGAATTGGATGAAGAAAAGAGAGAAAAAAGGTTATTGAAAGTTGTTGGTTTTTTAATCAAAATAAAAGATAAAAGGAATTGTAAGGAAAAAAACAATTATCTATATATTCGATATATAAAGTCGTTGATTATTAAAAAACATAATTTTTATAATGAATGCTTTGTTGATTTTTTCAAACCAAATAATTATTAATATTGGAATTGTAGTATTCATTTATATACTTTTTTACTAGTTTTCCTTTATTCTTTAATAGATTATTATATCGCTATTTATTAACAAAATTCAAAAGTAAATTCTTCATTTACCTCTTACCTTTATAATATATTGATCGTTGATTATATAATTCAAACAGGAATACAGAATTGCAATAAAAATGATATTAAAAATCGAAAAGAAAAAAAAAGTTGTTCTTTCGTTTTTATATTATCATTCTTTTTTTTCTTATTGTATTACTTACCAAAATCCTCAAAAAACCAAATGGAAAAAGTATATTATAATTTCGGAAAACAATAATAAGAATAAAAGAGAAAAAGTAATGAAAAAGAAAAGAAGAAAGAGGTAGATAATATATTCAAAGAAAAGGGAAAAAAGGGATAATCCTTTAGTTTTTATAATATTAATAGTATTAATAGTTCTGGTTGTTTCAATTGTTTCTTGTTTTTTGATTGTTATGGATAATCTAAAAACTCTTTTATTTGAATTTTAAGCTATTGAATTTAAAAAGAAGTTTATCCTTCTTTGAGGATAGGAAAATGAAGAATGGAGAAATGATTAACCTTAATTATTTTTTGTTTTTCGATAAATATAAAGTAAACGAATTGAAATGTGTTATAAAAAAATATAATGATTTAAAATACCAAATAGGATTTATTTCATTTATACTAAAAAAAGAATTATGAGTTTCAGATTATCGTTATTCAAGCTTTATAATTATCATTATTCAAATTCTAAATTATTGTTATTCAAACTTTATAATTTTGTTGTTTATATTTTATAAATTGAAAAAGGATCGAAAGTATTCGAATTTTTGTTTTGTAAGATTCTTGATGAGTTTATTAACAATTATATTGGTGATCGATAGATAGATTATATAAAAGTTCCCTTTTGAATATTTTTGATATAATTATATATTTTGAATATCGATATAATATAATTTCGTAATGATCCGTTCGTTCTCATCAATTACTAATCTGATCACTTATTGATTGTTGTAAAAGATTGTTATAGGCTTTTTCATTATTAAATCAATTTTTTTTAAGAAATATAGAATTGCTATAGTTTCTTTTGATATACATTCGATTTCGAGAAGTTCTGTTTTGGTAATCGAGATGATTATAATATCTTGTTTGGATACTTTTTATACAATTAAATCATTGAAAAAGGATATAATGTACTTTTGAAATAATCAATAAGTATTTGGATCATTTGTAAAAGAAGTATTTGAGAAAATGAGAAATTGTGGTATTTGATCATCGTTATATTGGATTACAAGATATTTTATGTTTTATAGATATTGTAAATAATGATTGATAGTTTTTATATAATCATTCAATAGATTGATCAAATAGTGGTTCAATTATAAAACAGCGAATGATATATCTGCTTTTATAGTGATTATAGTATATAATATTGAATCTATTTTTTCTTGATATATTTTTATAATATATATAGGAGCTTGATCATGATTTTTCCGAAATACTATTATCGGGAGTAATGTGCTTGCTGTATTGTTTATTGCTTTGAATTTCTTAATAATCTTTTCAATGTATATGTTATGGGCTAGCTATAACTTTTTCTTGAATCGATTACAAAGTATATATATATTTAAAAACCATTTAATGTTTTCCAGATCTTGTAATTCATATATAACTTTGATTCTTTCGATGATCTTTGTAACAGTTAATTCGTTTTTCTTATGATAAATAATCTGAACATTATCTACAAAGAAAAGAATTATAATGGTATGCTTTGGGTTAATATATAAATATAATTCCTTTTTGTATTATATTAATTCTAGTTTCTCAAGTATCCAAATGAAATCCCTAAACTATATAATTGGGGAATCTTGTAGATCATATAAAGCTCGATCGATTATAACATTTTTGTTTGGGATTTTGTATTCATTAGATAGATAATATATAATTAGAATATTAGAAGGATCGTATAGAATATTGACGAAAGTATTGATTATATTGTATTGCTTTATTTCGAGATTATATTTAACGATAATTGTTATTACGATTCGGAATAATCGATTTATTAATATAGCAGTATAAATAATCTCAATAGTATTCTTAATCTGAAGATCTCTTTATATTATTAAATATAAACAGTAACAAATGATTAAACCTTAATCATTGTATTTATATATAAATATCTATTGAAAAGGGATCGGTTTTATAGATTCCGATCCAGAATCGATTTTATATCAAATTTTCCTAGCTTTAAGGTTATTAATCTCAAAATCGTAATCCTATTTGAATCAATATTCTATTTGATGATTTTCTAATTGGTGGTAAAAACGAGGTAATTTTGGAATTGCAAATATATGAATTCGAGGAAATGATATTGTCTGTACAGTAACCGTGCACTTATATTACCCCAAAACCTTAAAAACGCGTAAATTTCGCGAATTGAATTTCAACTCTCTTTATTATTTATTTATCAATAGTATTATAACGTATTCCCAGAATCTTGAATATTAAAAGGAAACTAGCTTTTAAGTATCTTACTCTATATTTATGTAGCAAAATTATTGGTAAAGCTTTTAATAATTCTAATCCTTATTATATTGTAATTGATCTCAATCTCGAAGTGTGAACTGTTTGTTATATTCTATAGTAAGATATATTATATAATAAAGGAATAAATTTATTTCATACTTTTCGAATTAGATCTTATACAGAAAGAGAAGAATGTATACTAATTCGATATATTTGATTATATTCAAAATCAATCTATATATAAATAAAAACAATTGTAGATCTTAAATGTAGTATTTCTATTATTAAAAAGATTTTGAAGGTTTATAGAATCATCAATTGGAAGTGTAAAAAGCGGCCAGAACTTATCCAGGTATATATACTCAAATGGCTTGTATAATGCCTAATATATAGAGGGTTGATAATGGAGGAATAGGGATTAGTTGTATAGAACGACGAATACTCTGTAAAGCAGAGACGGGGTAAAAAAGAAGAATAGTGCTTCCGCACTCCCGTTCAGAAATGAGAACCTAGAATGGTTCAAATATATGATACGAATAAGAATATAAAGATTATAATCTAGAGAGGCTTTTGGGATTTTGGGAGGAGTAATTTATATATAATAAATAGAGATTTTGAAAATAAAAAATATGGGTATAGTGCTAATTTATATCTCGAGGTCTTTGATATTGAAGTAGGCTTTGCTTTTGAAAGATTGGATCCAGGGTATAAATTTATATAGGATAATGCTTTTATTTATTGTATTTACAAAATATAGGATTGGTTTCAAAAGAAAGGGATCCCAATATTGAAGGATTGACCTCTTTATTTTTTTAATCTCAATCCTATTGAATATATTTGGTAGACTTTAAAAATGAAATTATATAAAATGTTTCTTGATATTGTAATCAACAAAAGTGAATCGGAATATGCTAAATAAAGGTTAGAGAGTTGTTTATAAATAGTTTGGGATATATTAGATCAAGAATTATTCGATAAATTAGAAGTGAATATACCTGATAGAATTGAAATCTGTATTGCGGTAGGGGGCTGGTATACAAAATATTGATTAATTGTGGAACGATAAGGATTTGAATTTTTTTTGGGGAATAGTATAGATATAGAACTTCAATATATTCAAATTTTAGATTATAATAATTAATGGTTGATTTTATAATTAAGTTGAAAGGTAGATGTTGAATATATAAAAAAACTGAAATTAGGTTGTGGGGTAATATAAGTTGACTAGTACTGTAATTCATTGATTATAGATTAAATGAAAAACAATGATAATTTTGTTTCAATTTTAATAATAATTATATTATAAATTATTACAAATTGAAAATACTCCTTTATATTATTTATTCTTTATTGATCAAATCAGAATATAGAATAAAAGTTGTTTAAATAGGGTAATTCTATTGAGTTTATTCTTTGAGATATAATAATTCTTATATAGAATTTAATATTGGAATCGTTCCCTTAATAGTGTTATTGTATATATAATTGCTTTTGTATATATACTAATTGCTTTAAGATATGAAAACCAAATGACTTCTAAAAGAAAGATGATTTCGAGTGATAATCATATAATTGAAACTTAGATAGATTGATTTGAACCCTGAATATTTCAATCTTTATAATACAAGTTCTCTTAAATATTTATTCGAGATTATGAATCCACGAATCCTTTATAAATCGATTAGATGAATATATAAGGCATAGCAGTCTTTGTAATGATTGGATTTCTTTTACAAAATACTCTGATTGATTATTTCAATGTATATGCTTTTTTTTGGAATATTGAAATTGATCGATTGAAGCAATCTCTAGATCATTTTTATATATACTACAAAGAATTTCAATAATACAATCAATAAGCTTATATTTTATATTCTTTATATCAATATATTCAATAAGATCGGGATCTGTATTATTATTATAGGTATCTTTTTAAATAATATCAATATCTTTATTTACAAAATATAATTATTCTTTAATGAAAAAATCAACTTCTTCAGTTTCTTCAATAGAAAAATCGATTAATGTTTATATATTTTCATTATATATTTGTCACGGAAAGCCCCGCAATCCCCTGTATCTTATGAAGGATCAAAGCATATGCTTTCCAATCGGAATAAAGGATTTACTAGCCCTTACCAATCCATCAATTGATAAGGTGATCCTGATATACTAATAAACAAAGATCTAATCTAATTAAGGTATATATCGGCTAGATAATCATTCATTTGTTTTATATATATAGTTCTTGATTTATATAATCAAGGGTAAATTATTCAATTCTTTTACTCTATTAATTACGTGTACTATTTATTCAACGATCCCTGAAAGTACTGTATAATCATATTATCCTGTGATAATTATGAGCCCGGTAGTTTTTAAAATCTATATAACTTTCTATTCGATAATTACTAAGTACTCAAGGGATTATTCTTAAAATATCATTCTTATTTTATCTATAATTTAATATTCATATCAATTCAGTTATCTTCATTCAATATAGCAAAGGATCAAAACGATCTTCTTTTTATAATTTGTACTCAATAATTGGAATAGTATCTACACTTGAAAAATAAGTGTCAAGTTTAAGGAATTTGGGATTCAATTAATCTAAAGAATGATCTATTTGTTTTTATATTAGTGATATTCATTTCAAATTTCGATCTGATGAGTGAGTTTATCCGTGCTTAGGTCGATTGGCTTTTAGTCAAACTATTTGTTTTATCTTCTATTATCGATCTCCAAATTAAATACGATCAAAAAAAACAAATTTAATACCAAAAGGAATTCTTGGAATATCTCGTAGCAATCCAATCCAGAAAAAATGCTAATGGAGATACAAAGATGAAAGATTCTGATAGTAATATATTGGGATTTATTTCTAATAGATTTATTGTTTTATTTTTAATTATCTTTTAAGAAATCTCCTTTGAGTTTGTTTCTCTTTAATTAAAGTATTGATATTGATAATAAGAATATATATAGAATTACAAAGTTTTCAAGGATATTTATAAGTAAATCGAATTATCAATTGATCAAATATATTTTATAAAGTTATCTATTCTCAATTAAGATATTATAATTCTTTTATTCAAGATGATCATTAATATATTCAAAAAGAAACTTATATTTATGGTAATTACTATTAAACTTATAATATTATAAGAATATCGATCTATTTTAATGTAAATCTCATTCGATAAAATCGATTTTATCAAATAATACAAAAATTGGATTATAGTCTATATCAAAGTTTTTATATATAAAATCATTGAAATATAGAATAAAATTGTTATCAATACTTTTCTACAAACTATTGATATTAGAATACTTTTAATCTAAATAAATACTATAATTATATAGATCGAGATAAACAATTAACTTGGATTATTCAATCTCTCATTTAAGCAATTCGGAGATGTTTTTGAAGAATTAATTTTCCAGGATTCTATTTCCTTAAAAGCTAAAAGAGGAGTATATTTTATATTTATTTCTTTTCAAAATAATAAAAGATTTAAGAAGAATAAGAAGAATATCAATTCTGGAAGCAATTAAGGGATCAAGAAGATCTGGGAATATCTTTGCAGAATCGAATCTGAATGGAATAATGGAATTGATTATGATTATATTGTATATAATTGTAAAGCTATAGAGTTAGCATTTATTAGAAGGATCAATCCATTATTCAAAAAGGTATTCAGTGAAAACGAATTACAAGCAATTAGGGATCGAGCAAGATTGTATTTATAAAAGTAATTTCATTTTGATTGGATCAAAAGGAAATGGATGAAAGGTTTTATTAATCCTTTAGGACCTTTAATCAATATTATTATTTTGGATATTCGATATAATTAATTAGGGGTATATTTTATAGTAGTAAAAGTATATTATTTGTTCAATAGTATTTTACTCGATAATTGTGGTGTTATATATATTATGAATAATATATCTCTATTGAATGATCATCGATATCAATTATCCGATCCCAATGATCTTGTAAAAGTAAATATTTCTAGTTTCCAAATCCTAGGATACAGGGTTCATATTATCAAAGGGATCATTAAAAGAGAAGATTATCCTAATAATAATCTAATCTTGAACAATATAATATTTATCCCTAGTTTTCATATCAATATCATCTCAGAAGCTCGATTGAAGAAAACCGGCCTATAATTTTCAGGATATAATTATACTCTTTGTAAAGGAGATTATACAAATAATATAATAGTTATTCAATACATTTGTACTGAAAATCTTATATTTTTAGAATACAAACCGTTTTCTATTTATTCAAGTACTCTTTTATTTATTCCTATAAGCAACCCTTTTATAATATATTCAACAATGAATAAAAAAATAAACAAAGTATTTCATTATTCTTACAATCCATTTCTTTCAAGAGAAGATATGAATGAAATATGATATAAATGTTTTGGATATTTAAGGAAGGAAGTTTTTGAATATTTAGTATTTACAATACAAAACGTTAAAATAAAAGGTATCATTCATTCCAATTACACTAATTACATTTATACTTATACAAAACAAATCATTTCTTGTATTCCAAATGATCACCAATTACCTCAATCCTTCTACAAAATTCAATAGAATCTTTTTGATTTCAATAAAGAATATAATAATGCATTATAACTTCTATTAATCAAAAAAATATATTATAATAAAATCTTTTCATATCCAATCTATTATAAAATATACAATAAAGTATTTATAATCATCCAAAACTTTATAATCTGAGTTTATTGTAAATATAGCCTAACGATCATAATGATTAAATAGAATAATAATACATCTATCATTAGAATTATAAAAACAACATTATTTGAGAAATAAATCAAATAAAAAGGTATCGAACTCGAATTATCCCTATTTTATATATATAAACCCAATAAAGGATTAAAACGTATAGGATAAGAAATAATTACAAAACAAATAAAAATATAGATCATAATAGATTTACCGAACAAATTATGAATAAAAGTGATACAAATTGTTATTTATTTATATAATATAAGTTCTTTGAAAACCAAATCTTTCAAATCGTTTAATAAGGTATTTAATATATGATTCTATAATTATTTTTGCAAAAATAATTCTTTATTTGTAAAGAAAATATTTAACGATTTTTGTTCCAATTGAAATGAAATCTACAAATATAAATATCGAGTTTATTTTTTGAATAAAAACAAAGAAACTGGAATTAATAGGAAATAATACAAAACTAATCCTTAAGTATATATTGGGTATTTAATGGGCTATATTTCAGATATATTGATTTATTATATATAAATATCTAAGCTCAATAGAATTATTATTATTCGAAATATAACATTCAATAAGGAATTCATTTATTGTATGGATTCTATTAATCGAATAATTGATATTTATATTATAAAAGAGTTTAAATAGCTTACTAAAGTTTTTAATCTACAAGATTATATCGAATTGGATGGGACGATCATTCAAAACGAGAATAATTATAAGGACTTTATTTATCTATCTATTTTCATAGATCAAAAAGCCCTTGATTTATCTACCAAATGTACTTCAGATTTATTATCTATAAATGAACTGGTTTCAAAGATAAATGCAAATTTAAGAAATGATAATAGAAATAAAGAAATCGATCTAGAATTATCTAATCCATTTAATTCTTTAGATAATAAGGATAAAACATACAATGAAGATATATAAATACTAATCGATCCTTTTATTGAAGAAACTAAAGAAGCCAACTCTTTCATTGAAAAGCAATTATATTTTATAGGTAAAGATATTGGTATTATTCAAAAAAATATTTGTAATAATAATACAGATCCCAATCTCATCGAATATATTGATATAGGGAATATAGAGTATAAGTTTATTAATTGTATTATCGAAATTCTTTATGGTATATACAAAAGTAATTTAGAGATTGTTTCAATTAATTAATTTCAATATTTCAAAAGGAAATATATATATTGGAATAATCAATTAGAATATTCCATAAAGGAAATCCAGTTATTATAAAGATTGCTATATTCTATATATTCATTTGATCGATTCATAAAGGATTTATAGATTTATAATCTCGAATAGATACTTAAAAAAACTTGTATTATAAGGATTGAAATACCTAGGGCTCAGATCAATCCGTTTGAATTTCAATCATACGATTATTATTCGAAATCACCTCTTTTTCGGAAGTCATTTGGCTCTCGTGTCCCAGAGCAACTAGTATGTACACAAAAGCAATTGTGTATACAATAACGCCACCAAAAAAGCAATTCCAATATTGAATTCTATATAAAAACTATTATATCTTAAAGAATAAGTTCAATAGAATTATCTTATTTAAATAACTTTCATTCTATATTCTAATCTAATTAATAAGGAATAAACGATATAAAGGAGTATTCTTAATTTATAACAATTCATAGTGTAATCACCGTTGGAATTGAAGCAAAACCATCACTGTCTTCCATTTAATCTACAATCAATAGATTACAAACAATACTATTTTCTCGAATTTATACATTTGCAGCTCCAAAATTACTTCGTTTTTATTACTAATTAGAAGATCATCAAATAGGATATTGATTCAAATAGAATTGCGATTTTGAGATTAATAATCTTAAGGCTAAGAAAACCTGACATAAAATCGATTCTAGATCGGAACCTTCAAAACCGATTCCCTTTTAATGGGTGTTTATATATAAATATAATGATTAAGATTTAATCATTTATTGCTATTTACATTTAGTAGTATAAGGAGATCTCCAGGTTAAGAGTATTATTAAGATTATTTACACTGCTATATTAATAAATCGATCATTCCGAATCGTAATAATAATCATCGTTAAATACAATCTCGAAACAAAGTAATACGATATAATCAATGCTTTCGTCAATATTCTATATAATCCTTTCGGTACTTCAGTTATATATTATTTATCTGATAGATACAAAATCCTAAACAAAAATGTTATAATCGATCGAGTTTTGTATAATCTACAAGATTCCTTAACTATATAGTTTAAGGATTTTATTTGAATATTCAAAAAACTAGAATTGATATAATATAAAAAGGAATTATATTTATATATTAATCTAGAGTATATTATTATAATTCTTTTCTTTATAGATAATGTTCAGATTATTTATTATAAAAAAAACGAATCAGTTGCTACAAAGATCATTAAGGGAATCAAAGCTATATATAAACTACGAAACCTGGGAAACACTAAATAGTTTCTGGGTATATATATACTCTGTAATTGATCCAAGAAAAAGTTGTAATTAGTTCATAATATATATATTAAAAAGATTATTAAGAAATTTAAAACAATAAATAAAACAATAAGTATATTACTTCTAATAATAGTATTTCGGAAAAATCAGGGTCAAGTTCTTATATATATTATAAAAATATATTAAAAGAAAGTAAATTCAATATTATATATTACAATCATTATAAGAACGGATATATTATTCGCTGTTTCGTAATTGAGCCACTATTTGATCAATTCATCGAACGATTATATAAAAGCTATTAATCATTGTTTATAATATTTATAGAATACAAAGTATCTTGTAATTCAATATAACAATAATCAAATATCATAATTTCTTATCTTTTCAAACACTTTTTTTATAGATGATTCAGATATTCATTGATTATTCTAAAGGTATATTATATCCTTTTTCGATGGTTTAGTTATATAGAAAGTATTCAAATAAGATATTGTGATTATTTTGATTATCGAAGTAGAGCTTTTTGGAGTCGAATATATATCAAAAGAAATTATAGCAATCTTATGTTTCTTAAAAGAGATCGATCTAATAGTGAAAGAGTCTATAATGATCTTTTGCGATAATTAATAAGTGATCAGATTGATAATTGATGAGAACGAATGGATCATTACGAAACTATATTATATCGATATCCAAAATATATAATTACATCAAGAATATTCAAAAGGGAACTTTTATATAACCTATCTACCGATCATTGATATAATTATTAATAGATTCACCAAGAATTTTATAAAACAAAAGTTTGAACATTTCTAATCCTTTTTTAATTTATAAAATATAAATAATAGGATTATAAAGTTTGAATAATAATGATTATAAAGTTTGAATAACGATAATCATAAAGTTTGAATAACAATAATCTGGAGTTTGTATTTCTTTTTTTTGGTGTGGATGAAATAAGTTCTATTTGGTATTTCAGATTATTATATTTTTTCATAATGCACTCCAATTTATATATTTTATATTCATCAGGAAATAAAGAACAATCAAGGTCGATTATTTTTTTGTTCTTCATTTTTTTATTTTTAAAAAAGGATAAACTTTTTTTTAAGTTTAATAATTTAAAGTTCAAATAAAAGAGCCTTTAGATTATCTATAATAATCAAGAAACAAAAAACAATTAAAGCAATTAGAGTTATTAATATTATCAATACTACAAAAGCCAAAGGACTATCCCTTCTTTCCTTTTTCTTTAAATATACTATCCATTCTTTCCTTCTCTTTTTTTCCATTATTCTTTTTCTTTCATCTTCATTATCATTCTTTGAAATCACAATGTACTTTTTCCGTTCGGCCTTTCGAGGACTTCGATGAGTAATACAGTGAAGAGAAAGGGAACAACGATATAGGGATGAAAGAACAATTTCTCTTTTCTTCTCGATCTTCAATATCATCTTCATCGCAATTCTATATCCCTGTTTGGATTATACAACCAATGATCAGTATATTATAAAGGTAAAGGGTGAATAAAGAACTTACTTTTGAATTTTGCTGATAAGCAATAATATAGTAATCTACTAAAGGATAAAGGAAAGCCAATAAAGGAGTATATAGATGAATACTACAATTCCAACACCAACAATTATTTGGTTTGGAAGAATCAACAAAGTATTTATTATAGAAATTATATCTCTTAATAATCAACGATTTCATATATCGAATATATAGATAATCGTTCTTTTCTTTACAATTCCTTTCATCTCTTATTTTGACTAAAGAGCCAGCAATTTTCAATGATCTTTTTTCTTTCTTTTCTTTATTTGATTCATTGTCCGAAAAACCTAATACTAAAGGATCGAATGGATTGTTGTTATTAAATGAAGAAATATTTTTTCTTTTCTTTTTTTTATTGAGCGATTTTTGTTTTGACAATTACAAATATAGGATTAATAAAACCTTTCAATTATACGATAGGATTCAAGAATGAAATCTATCTTCAAATTATTATTTGAATTTATAATTGGCAATTGATTATAATGAATAGCAATTCCTTTGATAGAGGGGAACGGTTTCTGAAATAGATAATAGTGTATTATTTTAAGAGCAGATTTAATTAAACTATATTTTTAGAGATCGATATTTTGGTTTGTTATTTGTATTGGATTTATTAATTCTTTCTGTTCGATTTGTTGATTTTTTGAAGAAGTATTAGAATCTTCTTTCACATTCGATTCTCTCAAAGCTTTTTTCTCAATTGTTGTTTGTTTAGTATGATTGAGATTCGCTTGTTTAGTTTTTTTAGACCCCGAAATCTTAGGTATGATAATGATCAATAAAAACTTGATTAAGATAAAAACGAGAGTGTAAAGAGGGGATTTATATATCTTTAAAAAATTCATTTATTTTACTTCATTATTATAATCAACATACTGTAGTCTAGCAATTATATACATTCTTAATTGTTACGCCGCAGGATCGATCAATCATTTGTATTCTCCTGATGGAAAACTTTCTTTTTATTGTTCAAAATTTTGATTTTGAAGAATATCGCAGGTAGCAAATCGAAGACCAAAAGAAATTTGCGATTTATATACACTCAAATTCTTTTCTATTCTAAGGATACCAGAATTATTTTAAATTTATACATTACATCAATCCTTGATTGACATCTACTTATAATCGCCTTATATATTCATTTACGAATCATATAAATTGTTATTTTCTATACTTTTCCATTTGTTTCAGATCGCCTTCCGATCTGAGGGGTGTGTTACGGAAAGCCCCGCAATCCCCTGTATCTTATAAAGGATCAAAGTATATACTTTCCAATCGGAATAAAGGATCTATTAGCCCTTATCAATCCATCAATTGATAAGATGATCCTGATATACTAATAAACAAAGATCTAATCTAATTAAGGTGTATATCGGCTAGATAACCATTTATTTGTTCTATATATACAGCTCTTGATTCATATAATCAAGGGCAAATCATTCAATTCTTTTACTCTACCAATCACGTGTACCATCTATTCAACGATCCCTGAAAGTGCTGTGTAATCATACTATCCCGTGATAATATTTTATCCTTATTATCTAAAAGATTAAATGGATTGGATAATCTTAGATCGATTTCTTTATTTCCATTATCATCCTTTAGATCTATATCTATTTTTGAAATCAGTTTTATTTATAGATAGTAGATCTGAAATATATTTGATGAATAAATTAAGGGCTTTTCGATTCATAAAAATAAGTAAATAAGTGAAATCTTCATGATTGTCCTCGTTTTGAATAATCGTCCCGTCCATTTCGATATGATTTTATAGATTAAGAATTCTAGCAAATTGCTTAAGTTTTTCTATAATATGAATATCGATCATTCGATTAATGGAATCTATATAATAAATGAATTCCTTATTGAACATTATATTTCGAATGATAATAACTCTATTGAGCTTGGGTATCTATATATAATAGATCAATATACCTGGGATATAACCCATTAAATATTTAATATATACTTGAGGATTGGTTTTGTATTATTTTCTATTAATTCCAATTTTTCTATTTTTATCTAAAAAATAAACTTGGTATTTATATTTGTAGATTTTATTCCAATTGAAACAAAGATCGTTAGATATTTTCTCTACAAATAGAGGATTATCTTTGCGAAGGTAATCATGGAACTATATATTGAATATCTTATTAGGCGATTTAAAGGATTTGATTTTCAAAGGATTTATATTATATAAATAAATAACAGTTTGTATTATTTCTATTCATAATTTGTTCGGTAAATTTATTGTAATCTATATTTTTATTTGTTTTGTGATTATTTCTTGTCCTATATATTTTGATTCTTTATTGGATTCATATATATAAGATAAGAATAATTCAAATTCGATACCTTCTTGCTTAATCCATTTCTCAAATAATATTACTCCTATAATTCTAATAACAAATATATTATTATCCTGTTTAATCATTATAATCATTAAATTATATTTATGATGAATTTAGATTATAAAGCTTTGAATAATTGTAAATACTTTATCATATGTTTTGTAATAGATTGGATATAAAAAGATTTTGTTATAATATATTTCTTTGATCAGTAAAAGTTATAATATATTATTATACCTTTTGTTGAAATCAAAAAGATTCTATTGGATTTTGTAAAAGGGCTGAAATAGTTGGTGATTACTTGAAGTGTAAGAAATGATTTGTTTTGTATAAATATAAGTGCAATTGGTATAATTGGAATAAATAATATCTTTTATTTTGATATTTTATATTATAAATATTAAATGTTCAAAAGTTTCCTTCCTTAAATGCTTAAAGCGTTTATATTATATTTCATTTATATCTTTTCTTGGAAGAGATGGATTGCAAGAACAATAGAATGCTTTATTTATTTTTCTGTTTATTGTTAGATATATTATAAAAGGGTTGTTTATAAGAATAGATAAAAGAATACTTGAATAAATAGAAAATGATTTGTATTCTAAGAATACAAGATTTTCAGTATAAATGCACTGAACAACTATTATACTATTTATATAATCTCCTTTATAAAAAGTATAATTATATCCTGAAAATTATAAACCGACTTTCTTTAATCGAATCTCCAAAACGATATTGATATAAAAACCAGGGATGAATACTATATTATTCAAAATTAAATCATTATCAAAGTAATCTTCTTTTTTGATAATCCCTTTGATAATATAAACCTTATATCCTAGAATTTGGAAATTAGAAGTGCTTATCTTTACAAGATCATTAGGATCAGATAATTGATATCGATAATCATCCAACAAAGATATATCGTTCACGATATATATAATACTACAATTATTGAATAAGGTATTATTGAATAGATAATATATTTTCATTATTATAGAGTATACTCTTGATTAATTATATCGAATATCCAAAATAATAGTATTGATTGAAGGTTCTAAAGAATCAATGGAATTTTTCATTTATTTTCTTTTGATTTAATTAGAATGAAATTGCTTCTATAAATGCGATTTTGTTCAATCCCTAATTGCTTATAGCTCATTTTCATTGAATATCCTTTTGAACAATGGATTAATCCTTCTGATAAGTACTAATTTTATAGTTTTACAATTGTAAACAGTGTAATTATAACCAATTCCATTGTTCTATTCAGATTCGGTTCTACAAAGATATTCCCAGATTTTTTTGATTCTTTGATTGTTTTTAGAATTGATATTCTTTTTATTCTTTTTAGATTTTTTATTATTTTAAGAAAAAATAAATATAGAATATATTCCTTTTTTAGTTTTTGAGGAAATAAAATCCTGAAAGATTAATTTTTCAAAAATGTTTCTGAATTGTTTAAATGAAAGATTGGGTAATCCGAATTGATTATTCATTTCGATTTATATAATTATAATATTTGTCCAGATTGGGAGTATTCTGATATTAACAATTTGTAGAAAAGTATTGATAATGATTTTATTCTATATTTCAATGATTTTGTATACGAAAGCTTTAATATAAGTTATAATCCAATCCCTGTGCTATTTGACAGAATCGGTTTTGCCGAACAAGGTTTGTATTAAAACAGATCGATATTCTTATAGTATTGCGAGCTTGATAATAGTTATTATAGATATAAGCTTCTTTTTGAATACATTAATGATCGTTTTGAATAGAAAAGCTATAATACCTTGATTGAGAATGAATAGCTTTATAAAATGTATTTGATCAATTAATGATTCGATTTATTCATAAATATCCTGAAAAGCTTTATGATTCTATATATATTCTTGTTGTCGATATCAATATTCCAATTGGAAAAAAGCAAGCTTGGAGGAGATTTTTTGGAAAATGGTTGGGAGTGGAGTAGTGGGTTTATTAGGAGTGGATCCTGATGTATTATTGTCAGAATCTTTCATTTTCGTATCTTCATTAGTATTTTCCCTGGATTAGATTGTTACGAGATATTCCGAGAATTCCTTTTAATATTGAATTTGTTTTTTTTGATTATATTTAATTTGAAGATTGATAGCGGAAGGTAAAATAGATGGTTTGATTAAGAACCAATCGATTTGAGTATGGATAAGTTCATTCATCAAATCGGAGTTTGGAATGGATATTGCTGATATAGAAATAAGCAAGTCGTTCTTTGAATTAATTGAATTCTAGATTCTTTGAATTTGATACTTATTTTTCAAATATAGATATTACTTTGATTATTGAGTACGAATTATAAAAGAAGATCGTTTTGATTTTTTGTTATATTGAATAAAGATAACTGAATTGATATAAATATTAAATTATAGATAAAATAAGAATAATATTTTAAGAATAATCCTTTGAGTATTTAGTAATTATCAGATAGAAAGTTGTATAGATTTAAAAGTTACTAAGCTTATAATTATCACGGGATAGTATGATTATAGAGCATTTTCAGGGATCGGGGAATAGGTGGTATATGTGATTAATAGAGTGAAAGAATTGAATGATTTACTCTTGATTATATGAATCAAGAGCTGTATATATAGAACAAATGAGTGGTTATTTAGCCGATATGCATCTTAATTAGGCTAGATCTTTATTTATTAGTATATCAGGATCACCTTATCAATTGGTAGATTGGTAAGGGCTAGTAGATCCTTCATTCCGATTGGAAAGCATACGCTTTGATCCTTCATAAGATACAGGGGATCACTGTCACGAGATACACGTGATCGCGTCCGATCGGGCTAGTACAGTACTAAGCTTCGAGCCGATCATATATATAGCTTCGTAGCATACTTTCTTTAGCTTTGTAGCTTTTAATTCTAAGGTTGATCTTTAAATGCTTATTGGGTTTATTATATTATTAAAAGCTCTTTCAGATAAGAAATAGAATAACATTTATATATACTTATATATACTCCGTTTGTTTTTGTTTAGGTATATCGCTTTTACTTTTTCGTTTGTATATGGATTTTCTTGATATTATTCGAAAATGTTGTCTTTTTTCTTATCTTTAATTTCTAAACTATAAATTACAATTCGATAAACCTTGCGATTGCAAAACTTCATAACGAAGTAATTCGTTAATGGGATGAAATCTTGTTCCTATACTCTCTGATTCTCGAACGCACTTCTGCTGCTCATACTCCTTCTCGTCCGAAACCCTTTCTCCCTGATCCTGAAAAGTTCAGTGGTAGCTCTCAAAAACTATGGTACTACCTCAGCTTTCTTCTCTTGATCAAAACATTCCTTTAAATCATACAACGATCCTAGATCAACTTACACGCGTTTACAACAATCCGAATAAAGTTCAAGAAGCCGAAGACAAACTATTCATTCTCAAATAAAGAATCGATTTTCTATATACTTATATTGTAAAATTCGAAAGGACTTTTTATGAAGTCAAAAATCAGAATTGGTCCGATTCGAATAAAATCTCAACTTTTCGTAATGGATTCAATGCTACTCTTAGAAATCGTTTTTTTCAATAGCTTTCTCTTTTTTGCTTTTATTCTGATTTTGTTCAGGTTATACAACAACTAATTGTTCGTATAGCAAATGGATTCTTTGTATTATCCTATTCTAATGAATCTAAAGCCCTATATATATTACAGAATCCATCCCATTCTCGGAATTACAATCTAATGGATATTAACAACCTTAATATCATTGATGCCCTTAGCTCTTTTGATATCCAATCGAACAAACCCGATCGTACCTTGATTCTACTCTGTATACGAATACTTGAGTTTTCCTTTTCTAAAAGAACTCTTTATATAAGCAAAATAAATGTATACAATATAGAAATATCTCCCATTAGGTACAAATCTATCCGCTAGATCTATATTAAGGAATCTGAGATCGATAAAAGTCTATTCCGATTATTATATTGATTATTGAATCCGAAAACAACGATGATAAAGATCTAGAAGAAATGATTAATGGCCGATATTTTAAAGATCGTTTAGAGGAGGCATATAATACAATGGATATGTATTCGTTGGCTATAATACAATCCGTATATCAAGTATTTTTATCAAAAGAAGATTAATGATCATTTTGTACTTAAATCATTCATTTTAAATGAATTCGAAGCGAACTCTTCAGAAGAAAAGGGTAGTATCACGAGATACACATAATCGCGTCCGATCGGGCTAATACGGTACTAAGCTTCGAACCGATCATATATATAGCTTCGTAGTACACTCTCTTTAGCTCTATAGCTTTTAATTCTAAGGTTGATCTCTAAACGCTCGTTGGGTTCGTTACAATCACAGGGCTTTCCGTGACATTAATTGTATTGAATCGTTATTGAATATTAAATATCAGTAAATCGAATTTGTTCATTTATAGATATATTCCGAATATTAAAAGAATAAATATAATTCTATTAGGGTCAACAATATTATTGATTGTTTTCACTACCATTTGCAGTATTAACTCTTTCATCATTCCGATACTCTTGAATTCTTTCTTGATGATATTATACATATATCGAATGATTTGATAATAGTATTTGATTATTCTAATCGATTAATATACTTTGATAGATACATTTTTTATAATGATTACTATCATTTCGGTATATTGTTTGAATTTTTTGTTTACAAAGTTTTTCCTGGTATCATGGATAATATAATCTGGTAAATCTAGATATATATTCATTCAGTATATTCTCAATTTATTCTATATATATTTCGTATTGATACTATCGAACTATTGTATTATTTGGAATCTGATTTCTTCATTGATAACATATAATATTGATTTATTATTGATATACATAATATCGATTATAATCGAATAATTAAATTCAATATTATTACAAAAATTGAACTTAAATTTACCTAGGGATTTTCCATATTTTTAATAATATTTACAGAATTTTGTAAATCTTTCGAAATCTCCTTAAATAATATTTATATAACTCGTACATTAAAGAACTCAATAGAATCTGTTTATAAAGGGATGACCAAAACGATAATACAATCTTTGTATTTCTGATTCGATTAAATAACAATCGTTTATATTAATAGATATTTGTATAAATTACTGAATTTTTATATTCCAGAATAATACTGTATACTTGAATTTACAAATACAAAAATGATTTACAATTAATAATACAAATACATCGATAATATTATTGTAATATACTTCGAATCGATTTATATTTTATAATAATAATAAAAATAATATTTCTGATTCTATAATATAGAATTCGACAAATCCTGAAAGTAGATTCAATTGAATCAATCCAATTGATTCAGTTTTTCCGATTCCGAATATCATCTTTGCAATTTCTGTTTTATTTATATTCAATTTAGTATTTTTAATATCCTTTTGGTATACTTAATACTATTTGAATCCTATTATAAACTATTGAAATACTCCTATATCGATAATGATACTCTGAAATTCTTTATCATTGTATTTCGAGAAAAAGGTTTTATACCCTTTAATTTTATTGATTAATTTATTGACAAGGCTAATCAGAGTATATATTATTGTTTTATCGAATAAATTTGTGATACAACGGCCGAATAATTTGAGTATCTTTTAGAATTAAAGCTACAGATCGAAAGGTAGAACTACATGATTATATATACACAGGCCGAGAGCTCACTTAACCTATTCGGGGAATGCTATATTCCGATTAGAGCTCGAATCGATTATGTTGTATGTATATATAATACTACCTCTTTTTATATAAAAGCTTATTTTGAATATTTTAAATAAATGATATAAAAGAACCCGAAAACAATTACAATTACAAATCATTAATTTTATTTGTCAATTTAATTAAATATATAAATTCAATAGCATCCATTATTTCCTCTATTCGATTAAAAAAATACATTTATTGATTATATTTTCCAAATATATTAAAACCTTCAATTCCTTTTTTATTCTTTTTTTATTCTATTCTGAATTTATATCATTATCATTATCATCTAAAGTAATTAGTATAGAACGATTAATTGAATCAAATAAATTATATATTCTATTATATAAATTTAAATAGCAAATATGAATTCAATGGTATAGGGATCTATATTATATGTATTTGTTTTTTTTGCGAAAACAAATTTGATTTTATAGAATGAATTCGGGAGCTTTCAATTGTCGAAGTTAAAGGGATATCTTTGGTGGTGATGTTATAGTGAGATCGGAATCGAGTATATTTAGGGTATGATGGATATTAGATATATCTATTGAATCGGAACGATTTTGAAAGTAAAAATTAGGGTATTATAATATATAGGGAGTGGAGTTAGTAATTCTATTAGGAATAAAATCATTAATTGAACGAATAGCTAATTGTTGTATAATTTGTATGAATTCAGAATAGGAATAGAGTAAACTGAATTGTTGAGTAAGTTAATTGTATAAAGTTGAATTGAACTTATTATAAAAGATTGATATTTTATTCGAATCGGGTTAATTTTGATTATAAGCTTTGTATAAAATCTTTTCGAATTTTGTAATATAGATGTATAACAAATCAATGTTTTATTTTAGAATATAAAAATGATCTTCAGGTTTTTGAACCTTATTAGAGTTATTGTAAATTTTAAAAAGTTGATCAAGAATTGTATTATAATCAAAGGAAATAATCTGATCGACGGATAAAAGTTGTAGTAATATTATAATTTGAATTTGAGATTCAAGATTAAAGTAAATGTAATAAAATTGAATAATGGAATTGTTGATTGTAATATTATTTATTTAAAGTATAATTTTGATTAAAGGAAATTAAATATCGAACTTTTGTATATTTCTATTAAACTTTTCTGGATCGGGAAGGCAAAGTTTTGGAATGGGGTTTGATCGAGTTAAGAATAAAGGATATAGGAAAGTAATTTTTTTGTATTATTATATCATTTCGGTTTGTAATTCGTTGATTATAAAGTTGATTGATTCTATTACTAAGAAATAAAATAAAATTGAAGGGAATATTATTTAAATATGAATATCTTCAATAGATTATAAAGGATTTTTTCAAAAAGGGTTTTAATAAAGGGAAAACAATTTTATAAATTGTATTATAAATATATATATATAAATAGGAATATAAGTGTATACCTAGAATTTGTAGAATATATAAGCTTGAGTGTATACATATATTATTCGATTTCTTATTTGAAAGAGCTTTTAATAATATAATACAATGGTCGAATAACTTGAGTATCTTTTAGAATTAAAAGTTATAAATCGAAAGATAGAATTATATGATTATATATATACAGGCCGAGAGCTCACTTAGCCTATTCAGGGAATACTATATTCCGACTAGGGCTCGAATCGATCACGTTGTACGTATACGTAACAAAATTCATTACAATTTCCTTTTTGTTAATCGATTTATAGAATAAAATCCAAGTATACTCTAAACCATTATCCTTCATATTCTTCTTTAGATTGTTTTGAATATATATTATGAATTCTTTATCAATATCGATATTTAATAAAATTCCTTTATATTCGATAATATATTATTCGAAATATAATCCGAAATCCTTATTATTGCTTTTGAATAGTTTTTTATATTTATATTTCGATTTAGTTTATTCAATTTCTATATATTTATTTGATCAATAATCTTCTTTTTATAAACAAAATATTTCTTAATTCCTTTTAATTGAATAAGGAATTGTTAATTGGATTTGTATTTGCAATTGTATTTAGAATTCTTTTGATTATATATTCGATTTATATAAAATATTTCGTTTTCGTTTGAATATAATTTCTTATAGATTTCGATAAATCCGATTACAGATTTTGAAGATCGATAATATATTTAATTATATATTAATATACAATTATATATATTGAAGATCTTTTTCTAAATATACACAACTATTTGAAATTCTTTTGATAAACCTTTTTAAAGATATTGAAGTTTGGTAATCATAATATCTAAACATTCTGATATCGATTTTCTAGAATTCTATACAATAATTATTTTGAATATCGTTTGATCCCATTTCTTTATAAATCCATATTAATACCTTTCTCCTTCGAAAAATATTTTCATCATTTTATAAATGCCTTTCATTATATTTAAAATATAATTGAAATTCGAATAGTAGAATATAAAAGTCTCTTCCTTAACATCATAAAGAACACTTTTGTATAAAGATTTAAATAGATATCAATTCTCTTATAATAATTAAAAAAGATAGTATACTTATAATCGAAATTATCATTTTGGCCAACATATTTATTAGCATTATCATAAAGTTTCTCGAGATTTCCAAAATCACAATCGATATTATTGCTTTATACATAATCGGATAATTTGTTCTTGTAATTTCCTAAACTATTGTTTTCTCCATTATTGAATAGATTTTTTCCTCCTCCATTATTTCTGTAAAGGTATATATAAACATTATTTTAATTTATATCATTTACCTTACAATTGTTTCTGAAATATTTATTATTGCTTAAAGGTTTCCTATCATTAGATGATCTATTTAATAATCCTTTATTATAAATAAATTTCTTTTCATTCGATGGTTTTTTATCTTCGAATGATACATTATTATCATACAATAATTGTAATAATATTGAACATTATTTTCATCCTGGATTTTGATATTTATTATATAAAAGTTCCTTGAATATATAAAATCCCAATTCTTTACTCAATTATAATAATTGAATTCCTTTGTATTATATTAAAGATGATTACCTTATATTCATTTGTACAAATTGTTTTTTTTATTGAGGATTGAATAAGGGTATTAGATCTTCGAAGATGATATCCAGATATACATTGTTATCGAATATCTTGATTTGATTTAGGATAGTTTTTGATCGGAATTGGAAATATCGATTCATTATCGTTTCTCGAATTTGATCATTCGATTATAATATATATAAAGTATAAAGCGTTTCAATCAAAATCTTATTAATTATTAATTCTATATATTATATTGTTTTCTTAACAAACAAACTATTAATTATTAATTCTATATATTATATTGTTTTCTTAACAAACAAACTATTTATTCTCAATTCAATATATAATCTGAATATATAATCTTTAAATTGATGAGATCGAAATACTCAACTTTAAAATCTGTAAAGTTGCTACAATAATCATTTTATAGATCTTTATCGATATAATCATATATTACATAGAACTCTAATTTGAATTTATAAAAGTCGATGATTTCTTGAAAATCTTTTTCTGTAAGTACGAATTGATTGTACTTTTATTTATTTGCCCATTCGTTGTATTCTTCATTTTTGATATATAAAATGATTGATACTAATAATGATAAGATTCGTATTCTTTCAGAATAAGGGATTATAAAGAAGTACTCGAATATATCTGCCATAATTGTTATAATAATAATTATCATATATTTTCGGATTGTATCGAAATTGATTATTACAAAGTTTTTAAAATAATTTTAAAAAAGAACCTAAATATAGATTTATAATATACGAAATATATACTATAATAAAGTTTCACTTGTACTATATATAATGTTATTGAATCCTGGGGTATTTCAAAATTAAGATTGATTGAATCGAATCGATCAAAATTGACCAAAATTGATCAAATTGATTAAAATGATTGGATTTGATCGAAGTAGGTTTGACCGAAATAAACGGAACAATCAAAGTAATGAAATTAATCAAATCGAATTGATCAATCTTATATATTATTGATAATTTGTATAAAGTGAATAAATGAAATAGTTTTTTATAAAAAAAAGAATATAGTGAAAAACTCGAAATTACTTTCAAATTTTCTTCAAATATATACCCTATATTATCTAATAGATATGTAATGAATATAGAATAGTTGAATCAAAAAATAAACTTCAAATTCGTTATTAGATAATGTAACGCACAAAAGCCGTAGTAGAGCTGAATAAACAGGGTCAATTATGTTCTTTAGAATCTACAACTAAAGAACTATAGCTCGTAAAGAGCGATTAGATATATATACACAAATACCCATTTATAGGCTGCAGGGTTATATATATACATTATTAAGGTTATTATTTTACTATATTAAATTATATAATTCGTAATGTATATATACAGATAATCAGCTCATAAATTGATATAGGAGATAAGGGGTATTATATAATTAATCTCCTGCAATTCACAATTTATAATACTACTTTTCCCTTCGGAAAAATTCGTCCTTAAGCGTTTCACTCCTCTATTCCATTATTATTTCATTGAAAACCAGGTTTTGTAAAAGTTTATAAACTTTAAATCGATTAGATTAATCATTTTAATTGATTTGATCAATTTATTGGAAATTGATCAAATTAATCAAAATAATTGATCAAATTGATCAAAATGATAAATGAATTGATCAAATCGATCAAATCGTTTATCAATTGATTAAATTAATATTGATTTGTATTCTCCTTGATTTAAGGAATCTTTGAAAGGAAAAAGTTTCAATAGAAAAAAAAGGAAATTGAATTATAATATAATGATAATGGATAATTAATATAATCAATTCCGAAATCGATTAAGTTAATCGACCAAATTGATCAAATCAATTAAATTGAACGAAATCAATAGGGATAATATCATATTTCGTTTTTACTATATTCAAGCTTCCTTTTGTATGATTTTTGAAATGATTATAAGTATATATTGCCTTTGTATTGTTTTGATAATAGCAGCTTATTTATTATATAAAATTCGGGCTATATATATATATAATCAAATTCCCTCGAATTTGTATAGGTTTTCGATCCTTTCACAATTGTATATATATATACCATTATAAAATTATAATATTTAGTTTACTGAATTGAAGAACACTTTTCTTTCCCTTGATTTTATAAATGAATCGTTATTTATATAATTATAATTATTCTTTTCGTTTTTATAAAGCTTTATTCAATCAATTAATCGATTAAAAGGACCAGACAATATTAAATTGACCAAATGAAAATCATACAGAAAATATAATGATATTTTAAAATTGGAAATAGAATACCAAATAAGATCGATATCATTATTAAATTATGAAACTCTATATAGTAAGGTTTTTTATATTTTCTTTATTATTAGAATTTTTTCTATTTTTTATTCTGAATCATCAATTATATTAATAGACAAAGATAATTCGAATATCTGATCAGAAAAAGGATTATTATATACTTTATATAATCGATTTAAAAGGAAAACAAAATGAATTTTTATTATAATCGAAAATTCGAATTTGAAAGAGCTTTCAGATTGATCAATGATTTTGAATCTTTTTTGAATCAGAAAATCCAGTTTTTTGAATGATCTTTAAATAAAATAATTCTTTATATTGAATTATATATAATCTTCGATATCGAAATCGATTTTATATCAATAAACATTTATGGATTTCAATATCTTGATTTGAATATACAATAAACCTTCTTTTGTTTATACAAAAGTTAATCTATTATGTTTTATATATATACAAGTATTATATATATTCATATCATTTGTTAATTTATTAGTATCTTTTTTTCATTTCTATATATATTTCAATATATACCTATATAAGATTTCGTAAGATATAAGTCCTCCTAAGAAATCATATGAAAGAGTAAGTTGCGTATAATCTATTATAGATAGGAATTCTGATCAATTATCTTGATAATAATTAATAAACAACTTTAACCATTATTAAAGATACTAATTATAGATCTCAATTTAATTATTAGTTTGGGGATAATAAGTAATGAATAATTTGAGATCGATTCCTAGGATTTGACTGAATTCCTTCCAGAATTATAATATGAATTGAAGATCGCAATCTGATATTATAATATTAAAGGGATTATAATATCGATATATATAATAAAGATATAATTGTACTTGAATTCAAGCATCGATTGATTTATAATAAAATATAAAGATAATTTGTTTTATCAATCGATTAATAATGATTAAAATATTATTATATTTATATTTATCTTTATTAAAGCTATAATAATTTATAGTAATATATTATCATACTTAATTAGGAATCGGAAATAAATATAATAAATCGGGGGTATAATTATATAAAACAGAACTATATTTGTAAGTGTAATAATTGTATATATATCTAATTACAATATTATATATTCTGGATCAGTAATATTGTTGAAATAATAAAAGATAGGTTTTGTTTATACCAGGATGAACAATGAAAACGGAATTATGGGCTTCATGAATCAGATAAGTTCGAAGGTTATCGATATCGAATATTACTAAGTGATCATTATAAAACAAGAAATCATTTTGGAATGATATATACTTGTGATCTTAAATAGCTTGTATTTTGAATACTAATAAGTTATTTGTAGTTTTATTTGCTTTGATAATATGATTAACTAAATCGAATTGAAAAGCGATTTCATTCAAATCGATACTAGTAATCGCTGTTTCGTTTAAATGATATTTTCGTAAAATTTCTTTTATAATTTCGATATCAATTTGGTTATCTTTAATAAATTATTAAAGGCGATTCTTCTTCTTAATATAATTCTAAAGGTCCAATTTGTTGATTTGATGGATTAAAGTATTAATGAAAGGATTATCTTTTCCAGGGTGATATATAATAATGAAATTATAATCGATTAGAACTTCTATTCAACGAGTTTATCGGGTATTGAGAATCTTGATAATTATGAAATATTCGAGGGCTTTATAATCGGTATAAATTTTGATTTTATATAATGAATTAATGAGTTCTATTCTCCAATAATTGAAAGATCGAATGATTAATAGTATTTCCTTATTATAAACTTTGTAATTCAATTTAATAGCAATTATGGTTTTGAAGAAATAAATTATAGAAAATCAATCTTCGTTATATTATTGTAATAATATATTAGCAATTATTTTATCGAATATATCTATTTTGAATATACAAAGGAATCGATAATTATAGTATTACAAAAGCAAAACAAAGATAAGCTTTTTCTTCAAGATATTGAATATATTTTGGTATATTTTATCGAATACAAATTTAATATTTGTTTTAATGAGTTTGTTGAAAGATTTCGTTATTATATCATAATCCTTAATAAATTATCAATAAAAATTATAAAAACCGAAAAATAATTAGATCCCTTTCATTATTATCAGAAAAATCCAATTCTCAATTATCTCAATCTTTTCAGGATCTATCTTTATTTCTTTAATAGAAATAATAAAGCTCAAATACTTGATATATATAACATTAAATTTGTATTTCTTAAAATCCGTTTATAAGCCAATAACTTTTAATCATTCGAGAATTAATTTAACATAAATTTAATACTTTTCTTCGTTTTCAGAATAAATTAGAATATTATCGAAATATATTATACAAAAGATATCTAAATAATCAAATAGAATATCATTTATATAACACTAATAAATTGCGGAATCATTCGTTAATCCGAATAATATAATCTTATATTTGTATAATCCATATCGAATTCGAAAAATAATATACTTTTCCGAAACAGAATCTATTTTTATACAATAAAAAGTTTAACGAATATCGAATTTGATAAAGACCTTAATATTGAAAAGCTGAAAAAGCATTTTGTCGATCAAAGAAAAAGGATACCGATCCTTATACATCAAGGAATTCAATAATCTGAAATTTATACAGAATTTCAAATTACTATTAGGTTTCTTAATGAATAGAATGAATACAATATAAAAGATTTGATTGAATTCAATAAAACCTTTATTAAGATTATCCATAATATATTCTTTAACGATTTCCAATTACTCCAAAGATATCTTGTAAAATAGATTATAATGTAAGATTTATTCTTTTTTGTTTTCTAATATGATTTTATAATTATAAAATCGATTAGAAAGTAAAATGTTTGATTTATATTTGGAAAAAGTTTAATGATATTATCGATATTCAAATAATATTTCGGATTCTGAATCGATTTCGGTCAATATTCGATCAAGTTTCTTTCAAACTTTTGTATTTTTGAATTCGATTAAAATAATCAATATTCTCTTTTTTGTATATCATTCGTTTTATTAGGAATTTATTATATCATTAAATTCTTTCAGAATAATAATAAAGAATTCAATTTATTTGTTTCTTTTATATTCTAATTAAAACTTATTAGATTTGAGTATATATAGATTAAGGATTTCGGATAATATATAAGAAAGATATTCGTAGATCTATAATAATAATATAATTGATTAAAAAGAAAATAGATTGAACTTGAAAAGAATTAGGATTTTTTCTTTTTCAATAGAAATCTATATTATATTTATATTTGAAGGTTCTTGTTATATATTATCAACTATAATTGATCTATTCAATTATAAATCTCTTCAATTTCAATATTCTTCGAATTGATTATTTCGTTAATCAATATCTTATTAAATTAATCAATCGATCTTTTATTTACAAAGAAATGATTAAATAATAAAAAGATTATTCAAATAGAAAATAATATAGAGTTTCTCTTTAGGTTATTCGAAACATCGATTAAAACAATCAAGCTTCATTCGAATCTTTGATAATCAAAATCTACCTAAAATAATATTATAATTCCCTAATTCAATAATAAAAAAAAGGACAAAAGATTATTCATAATTATCAATTATTAAATTAAAGAATATAAAATAAATAATGATATAGCCTTATATATTATTATACTTTTTAATTTCAATTGAAACTTCAAATAATATAATTCTTGATTTAAATATAAGAAATAAACAATTAAAGAATATAATATTAATAAAAACGAATCCATTTGTTTCAGAATCAATAAATACTCTTAATTGATAAATATAATTATTTTTCAAAAGATTATAAGGAAAAATAAATACTTTTCTTTTTATAAGTTTAATTAAATCAAGAAATCTTATATCCTGTATAATATTTAGAATAAAGATAAAATCTAAACATTTGATTTTAAATGCTTTTTTTCTTTTAAACAGATATTCTATATAATTTTAGTTATAACTTTTGGACTGAAGTTTTCTTCGATATCCCGATATTCTTCGAATTCTTCTATTTCTTTTTATACTATCTCGATTTTATTAAGATTATTGATATAAAATATCGATATATATACTATTCCAGAAAAGAGAAAGGGCAATGAATATTTGAAATTCGAATAATTATTAGATACAATGGGGCCAGTATATCCGAAAAGGGTATTCCAAAATGAAAACAGTTTCGGGAATATAAAGATTCCAAAATTGAAACTATTAAAGCTCCAAAAGGATTACAAAGGATTTATAATAACTATTGATTTGCGAATAACTATAAAGATTTTTTGTTTAATATAATATTGGTTTCGTTTTTATAATAAAACTTCATTTTGATTTACTTTAATAAATATATTTATAAATTCTTTTATAATTTTATAATCTTTAATAAATATTATTATTATTCACAAAAGAAAATCGGAAATCTTCTATTTAAAATCCCTAAATAGGATTTTATCATTAATAATTTCCATTTAAATAATAAATAATCTAAATTTCCTATATCATTTTAGGAAATTGCTATATCAAATTATATTAAATATAATCTATATCTTATATTGAAAATAAGCATCATCAATTTCGATCAGATTCCGATAAATTGCTACAAACTATTCGATCAATTCGAATACTATAAATCAGAGTATTTATATATAAAGAGTATAATAATATATTTGTATTTTCGATTTGATTTGATCGATTATATATATATAATATTGCATTTCATTCTTAAATGATATAATATACAATTCGAATCGTTCTATAACCAATAATTATTACAAATTAGTTTTAAATTTAATACTATCATTAAATTTAATAATAAAATTTATAGGTTTTGATATATATATATCTCATTGCAAATTATAATTAATACAGAAATATAATCTTAATCAATTAAATCGACTTTTTGAATAAAAGGACCCTTAATTATTAAATAAATTGTTATTTCTTGAAAGAAAAAAAGAACTATCAAAGGACCCCAAATAATTAAATTGTTTAATCAAAGTTTTCTTCCTTTGATTTCGGGATCTTCGAATTTGCTTAAATGAAGATCCTTGGATTTCGATTGAAGGAATAAAAAGAATCCCAAATATTATTGTTAATCTGGATACCTGTATAAATATCATTTAGGATTTAGAAGGAAATTGTATTATTATAGAGTTCGTTGTTACCATAACTTTCAATTATTGATTCTCCTTTTTCAAATTTATAATCATTATATAAAAATCTTATAATTGTAATAATAATTCAAAAGAAATAATTGAATCATTAAAAGTATCGATTTTATATATTGAAATCTTTTCTTTATCAATCTTCTTTTTTCTAATAATAATATTATCTAATTTTGTATTCATATTTTCTTCGAAAGATTGTTGAAATAATTGAGAAGAAAAAAAGGGTTCCTTAGAATATATTTTCGAAGATTCAGAATATACAGGAAAAGGAATTCGTTGTATTGTAAAAATGATAGTATACTTCTAAAAGGATTTATCTTCATCGATTAAATTGGAATAAATCTTTTTCCTCTGAATATAACATTTGTAAAAGTTCATCTAAAAAAGTATTATTAAAGTGAAGTATTATTTGAAAGGCCATTAGATGGCCGAATACTTATAAATGAATTGTAGATAATATGATATATAAGAGCTATAATAGAGCTAAATAAACAGGGTCAATTATATTCTTTAGAATCTATAATTGAAGAATTATAATTCGTAAAGAACAATTAAATATATATATATAAATATCCATTTGTGAATTGCGAAATTGTGTGTATACATTATTAGGGTTACCATTTTACTATATTAAATTGTATGATTTATAACACATGCGTATGGATGATCAACTCATAAATTGATATGGGAGATAAGGGGTATCACGTGGTTAGCCTCCTGTGGTTCACGATTCGTGACAGATAATTACTATTCTTGATCCTTCGATTCTCTTAGATTGTTCAATAGTTAGAAACTTATCCCTTAATATAAAAATGCTTCGTTTTACAACAAAATACCTTTATTCAATTATAAAGGTAGAATCAAAATTGATTTAAAACTTATAATTCTTTGTATCAATTCCTAATATCTGATTTATAATATCATTATAACAAAAACTAATCAGTATCAGAACAATTGTATATAAGAAAATAAAACTTATTAACAAATATATAGAACTCTTTATTAATATGTTTTAATTTATCTAGAAAACTAAAATCTATAAAGAATGAAGATCTATATAATAGTACATGCTGAAACACTAGTACGAGCATTAATGCGTATGTGATCCTTACCATCCTTACCGTGCACGTGATTCATATTCCGACACTAACTTTACCAACAAAATATAAATAGATTTCAACAATTTAAATCGAATAAAAAAAGCTTCAAAGATTTCTTTTTTATCCTTTTCATTAATAATATCTTTTAATTTATTTTTATTCATTAATTTATCTATAAATTGTTAATATAATCATATAACAATTAATAAAAAAAACAATAAATTATATCAAATATATCAATAAAATATCATTACAAATTTATATATATTTTTATTAACTTTATCAATTTCTCAATCTATATATTTAATATCAATATAATTTCTTTTATATTATAGAATAATTATATCAAATTATATTTCTTTTACTTATAAAAAAAAACCTTTATTCTCTATATAAATTTAATTTATCAATCCTTCAATTTCTTCAACAATATAATCTCTTCAAATAAACCAATTTCAATTATCTATTATTCGCAATGAAACTATAATAAACGATTTATTATAGAATTAATATATTCCGATAACATTATACAAAATTTCTTTTTTCGAGTATATTTTATATATACAAAATCTGATTCTTTTGAAAAAGAATATTTCTTATTTATTATCTCTTTTTCAAACAAAGATTTTATATTATTATAATAAACAATATATTTAGTATAATAAAGATATATAGGATATATGAATTACAAAAATATATAAATAAAATATATTATCAATTCAGAAAAGGATTAAACTATATTAAAGAAAATAATAACAAATTTAAAATATAATATTACAATTATAATAAAGAAATTATAAAAGATCGAAGATAAAACTCTGAAGGATTTATATAACCTTCAAAAAGCAAATTATACATTGTTTTTGTTATTATTATTATTATTATTATTATTATTATTATTATTATTATTATTATTATTATTATTATTATTATTATTATTATTATTATTATTATTATTATTATTATTATTATTATTATTATTATTATTATTATTATTTATCTTTTTGTTTATTATATAACAATAATCATATATCACAACTGTATAATAAATCGATGGCTCCCCGCAATCACAAACATATCAACAATTCACCGACTTCTCGAAAACGAAACCCTGAAAAGAAGATTCTATTACAATTGTTAAAAGAATATTATTAATAAAACTAAGAAACTCTACAAAAAAGCAATTTTATTATTAAAAGCAAATATACAATCAATGATACATTATTGTTCGATTAGAAAACTCTGCAAAATCTTTATATTTACTAAATTCTAATATATAATCGACAATTTATTATCATTCCGATATTGCTCTTTATTAGACTTAAAAGAAATAGATTCTCTTAAATAGAAAGGGATAATGAAAAGTTTTATGGTTATTTTAGAGCTAATTGATTCTTTGTCATTTGTGACCCTGACAATAAGTGAGTATTCTTTTCAATCTTAGCTCTTATTTCATTCTTTTGTTTGAATTAATCTATATATGAAATAATTATATATCTGATGAATTGAATATATATTTGTAATGGTTTTTATATTGTATTTGTTTTTTTAATTCTTATATTTATATTTTATTTTTTTTATCATATTCTGGTTTCTTTATTTATTCTGTGATCTTAATTTTGATTGTATTATTTTTTATAAGATTTTTAAGAGTTTGATATAGTTTTGTCTTTGTTATTGTATTAACCGGACCAGATCCCTCATTAATCTATTTGATTTCTATTATTTCCTTTTATTTATATAATTGTTATAAAACTATTAGATCGATTATCAATCTTTTTTTTTCGAATTGAATCTAATTTTGTAAGATAATTGTAAAGCGATTTCGAATTTATATATATAATTAATAGTATTTTTTGCTTTGATAATATATCTTTGATAGTATTTTTGAGTATTATATTAATATCGAATCCTAAGGTTATATTGTAAAGTTTTGATATTAATATACTTTTAGTAATCTTTTTATATTTGATAAATGATTAATAAATTAGATTCATTTTGTTGTTTTTGTTTATTAATATAATAATATATCTGTCGGAATATGAATCACGTGCATGGTAAGGATGGTAAGGATGGTAAGGATCACGTGCCCACTAGTGCTCGCACTGGTGCCTCGGCATGCACCATTATATAGTTCTTCACCTTCTATAGATTCTAGCTCTCTAGGCAAATCAAAACGTATTAACTATCAAGAGTATTCTACGTTTATTGATAAGCTTCACTTCCCCGTATACAGTTATCCCGACAATATCTGATTTATAAGGATAGATTTCGATTATTAATAAATGATATATTTGTAAATATTATTAATTTCAACGAATCGAGATCGAATAATACGAATTTCAATCTTCTAATTGGATTATTCATTTGTTATTGAATTGTTTTATTTATCAATTTTGTATCTTTCTTTTTGGAATTGATAATCTGAGTAATAAAAGAAAAAGCAAATGATACTTTTTATTAATATATTATCGAAATATAAGTTTTTTTTATATATTGAACAATATATCAATTCTTTAAGATTATATTTTTTCGAACTTTATTTTTTGTATTGTAAATATTGATTGATTATATTTTGATGAATTGTAGATTTATATATTACTTTTTCTGATTAATATAAATAAAATTGTTGTTTGCTTAAATAATAACGATTTTATTGAATTTGAAGGGGTTTTCAAATAATAAAGTTTCTTGATTTTTTATAAAAAAATTTGTATTTTCGAATTCTTTTTGTTCTTTATTTGTAAATACTTTATTGGCTATAATGATTGTGTCATTTATTTAAAGTCCTATTAATTCAAATGCTTCGTTTTTCTATTTGATATATATTAGACAGGGTGTCACGGAAAGCCCTGTGATCCCCTGTATCCTACGAAGGATCAAAGGGTATGCTTTCCAATCGGAATGAAGGATCTTCTAGCCCTTACCAATCTCTCCGATTGATAAGGTGATCCTGATATACTAATAAATAAAGATCTAGCCTAATTAAGGTATATATCAATTAGATAATCATTCATTTGTTCTATATATACAGCTTTTGATTTATATAATCAAGGGCAAATCATTTAATTCTTTTATTCTATCAATCATATATATCATCTATTCCTTAATCCCTGAAAGTACTCTATAGTTATATTATTTTGTGATAATTATGAGCCCGGTAGTGTTTATGGCGCAATGGTATCATTTCTCATTTTCGTGCTTATATTCATTTGAGTATTTAATGAATTCACTTTCGATTAATCAATTAATCAGGGTTTTCAGAATTCATTAAGCTCTTTTCTTGTTATTCAGCCAATCATCTTTTTGGTTGAATCTATTATTA
This sequence comes from Stromatinia cepivora, assembly GCA_014898415.1. Classification (NCBI taxonomy): domain Eukaryota; kingdom Fungi; phylum Ascomycota; class Leotiomycetes; order Helotiales; family Sclerotiniaceae; genus Stromatinia; species Stromatinia cepivora. Next base: position 1,284,154 of record RCTD01000018.1, on the reverse strand, counting down.
TAGGATTCACACAGAATTATTATTCTATTCGGGTTAGTAATATAGAGATTATAGCAAGGATTATATTATCAGGTATATTTATAAAGATCACTGTTTATTCCAGTTAGTCTGTAATCTCGGGGGTGTGTTACGGAAAATGATTATTATATCAATCCAATTAATTATTTGTCAAGAATGGTGTCACTTTTGGTATGATAGTTATGAGTCCGGTAGTTCTTAAATCTATGCAACTTTTTATTCAATGATTACTAAATACCCAAAAGATGATTCTTAAAATATCATTTTTATCTTATTTATAATTCAATATTTATATCAATTTAATTATCTTTATTCAATATAATAAAGGATCAAAACGATCTTCTTTTTATAATTCATATTTAATAATCGAAGTAATATTTATGCTTGAAAAATAAATATCAAGTTTAAGGAATCTGGGATTTAATTAATCTAGAGAATAATTCATTTATTTCTATATCAATTATATCCACTCCAAGTTCTGATCTAATGAATAAGTTTATCCAAATTCAGATCGATTGATTTTCAATTAAATCATCTGTTTTATCTTCTATTATCGATCTCTAAGTCAAATATAATCGAAAAAAACAAATTTAATACTAAAGAGAATTCTTGAAATATCTTATAATGATTTAATTCAAAGAAAATACAAATAAAAATACAAAGATAAAAAATTCTGATAATAATATATTGGGATCTATTCTTAATAGATCCATTATTTCATTCCTAATTATCTTCCAAGAAATCTCTTTCAAACTTACTTTTTTCTAATTAGAATATCGATATTAATAATAAGAATATATATAGAATTATAAAGCCTTTTATAACATTTACAACTAGATCAAATCATTAATTGATCAAATACATCTTATAAAACTATTCATTCTTAATCAAGATACTATAATTCTTCCATTCAAGATAATCATCAATATATTCAAAAAAAAGCTCGCATTTATAATAACTATTACTAAGCTTGCAGTACTATAAGAATATCGATCTATTCTAATACAAATCTTGTTCAATAGAATCAACCCTATTAAATGATATAGGGATTGGATTATAGTCTATACCAAAACTTTCGCATACAAAATCATTAAGGTATAGAATAAAATCGCTATCAATATTTTTCTATAAATTATTGATACCAGGATACTTTCAATCTGAACAAATACTATAATTATATAAATCGAAATAAATAATCAATTCAGATTATTCAATCTCTTATTTAAGCAATTCGAAAACATTTTTGAAGGATTAATCTTTCAGGATTCTATTTCCCTAAAAACTAAAGAAGAAATATATTCTATATTTATTTTTTCTTAAAATAATAGAAAGTCTAAAAAGAATAAGAAGAGTATCAATTTTGGAAATAATTAAGGGATCAAGAAGATCTGAGAATATTTTTATAAAATTGAATCTAAATAGAATAATGAAATTAATTATAATTATATTATTCATAATTGCAAAGCTATAAAGTTAATACTTATTGGAAAGATCAATTTATTATTCAAAAGAATATTCAACTAAAACGAATTACAAGTAATTAAGGATCAAACAAGATCGCATTTATGAAAACAGTTTTATTTTGATTGAATCAAAAAGAAATGAATAAAAAGTTCTATTAATCCTTTAGGATCTTTAATCAATATTGCTATTTTGAATATTCGATATAATCAATCAGGGGTATACTTTATAATAATAAGAATATATCATCTATTCAATAATACTTTATTCGATAATTATAGTATTATATATATTATAAATGATATATCTCTATTGAATGATCATCAATATCGATTATCCGATCTTAATGATTTTATAAAAGCAAGCACTTCTAGCTTCCAAATCCTAAAATACAGGGTTCACATTATTAAAGAGATCATCAAAAGAAAAGGTTACCCTAATAATGATCTAGTATTAAACAATATAGTATTCATCCCTGGCTTTCATATTAATATCGTTTCGGAAACTCGATTGAAGAAAACCGGTCTATAATTCTCAGAATATAATTATACTCTTTGTAAAAGAAATCATATAAATAATATAATAATTACTTAATGTATTTATACTGAAAATCTTGTATTTTTAAAATACAAATCATTTTCTATTTATTCAAATATTCTTTTATCTATCCCTATAAATAATCCTTTTATAATATATTTAATAATAAACAGAAAAATAAATAAAATATTCTATTATTTTTGTAATCCATTTTTTTCAAAAAAAGATACAAATGAAATATAGTATAAATACTCCAAACATTTGAAGAAGGAAGTTTTTGAATATTTAAATATAGTATAAATACTCCAAACATTTGAAGAAGGAAGTTTTTGAATATTTAGTATTTGTAATACAAAACATCAAGATAAAAGATATCATTCGTTTCAATTGTACTGATTATATTTGCATTTATATAAAACAAATCATTTTTTGCACTTCAAATAATCGCCAGCCATCTCGGCCCTTCTATAAAATCCAATAAGATCTTTTTGATTTCGATAAAGGGTATAACAATATATCATAGTTCCTATTGATCAAAAAAATATACTATAGCAAAATCTTTTTATATTTAATTTATTACAAAATACATAATGAAGTATTTGCAATCATTCAAAACTTTGTAGTCTGGGTTTACTATAAGTATAATTTAATAATCATAATGATTAAGCAGGATAATAATACATTTATCATTGGAATTATAGGAGCATTTTATTTGAGAAATGAATTAAATAAGAAGGCATTGAATTCAAGTTATCCCTGTTTCATATATATAAACCTAATAAAGGATCAGAATATATAAGACAAGAAATAATTACAAAACAAATAAAAATACAGATTACAATAGATTTATCGAATAAATTATAGATAGAAGTAATACAAATTATTATTTATCTATATAATATAAATCCTTTGAAGGCTAAATCCTTTAAATCGTTTAATAAAGTATTCGATATATAGTTTTATAATTATTTTTATAAAGATAATCCCTTATTTGTAAAGAAAATATTTGATAATTTCTATTCCAATTGGAATGGAATTTACAGGTATGGATACTGAATTTATCTTTTGGATAAAAACAAAAAAGCTGGAATTAATAGGAAATAATATAAAACTAATCCTTAAATATATATTGAATATTTAATGAATTATATTCCAGATATATTGATCTATTATATATGGATATTCAAGTTCGATAGAATTATTATTATTCGAAATGTAATGTTTAATAAGGAATTCATTTATTATATAGATTCTATTAATCGAATAATCGATATTTATATTATAAAAGAGTTTAAACAATTTGTTAAAGCCTTTAATATACAAGATTATATCGAAATGAATAGAACGATTATTTAAAACAAGGATAATTATAACGATTTCATTTATTTATTTATTTTTATAGATCGAAAAGCCCTTATTTCATTCATTAAGCGTATTTCAGATCTATTATTTATAAATAAGTTGGTTTCGGGGATAAATATAGATCTAGAAAATGATAATAGGAATAAAGAAATCGATCTAAAATTATCCAATCTATTCAATCCTTTAGATAATAAGAATAAAGTATATAATAAAGATATATAAATGCTGATTGATTCTTTTATTAGAGAAACCGGAAAAATCAATTCTTTTATTGAGAAATAATTATATCTTGCACGTAAAAATATTAATACTACTCAAAAAAATATTCATAATAATAATACAGATTCCGATTTCATCGAATATATTGATATAGGGAATATAAAATATAAGCCTATTGATTATACTATTAATATTCTTTGTAATATATATAAAAATGATTTAGAGATTACTTTAATCAATCAATTTCAATATTCCAAAAAGAAGTATATATACTGGAATAATCAATCAAAGTATTCTATAAAGGAAATCCAGTCATTACAGAGATTGCCGTATCCTATATATTTATCTAATCGATTTATAAAGGATTTACAGATTTATAATTTCGAATAGATATTTAAAAGAGTTTGTATTATAAGAATTGAAATACCCAGGGTTTAGATTAATCCATTTAAATTTCAATTATATAATTATTACTCGGAATCACCTTTCTTCCGGGAGTTATTTGGCTCTCATATCCTAAAACAATCAATACATATATAAAGGCAATTGTGTATACAATAATATTATCAAAAAAGCAATCCCAATATTGAATCTTATATAGAAACCATTATATCTTAAAGGATAAATTTAATGAGATTACTTTATTTAAACAATTTTCATTTTATATTTTGATTTAATCAATAAAGAATGAATGATATAAAGGAGTATTCTTAATTTGTAATAGTTTATAATATAATCATTACTGGAATTGAAATAAAACCATTACTATTTTCCATTTGATCTATAATCAATGGATTATAGATAATACTATTTCCTCGAATTCATATATTCGTAATTTCAAAGTTACCTTGTTTTTATTATCAATTAAAAGATTATCAAATAGGATATTAATTTAAATAGAATTGCGATTTTAAGGTTAATAACCTTAAGGTTAGGAAAATCTGGTGTGAAATCGATTTTGGATCGGAATTTATAAAACCGATCCCCTTTCAATAAATATTTATATATAAATATAATGATTAAGATTTAATTATTTGTTATTGTTTATGTTTAGTAATATAAGAAGATCTCTAGATTAAGAATACTATTGAAATTATTTATATTATTATATTAATAGATTGATTATTTCGAATTGTAATGATAATTGTTGTTAAATACGGTTTCGAAACAAAGTAATACAATATAGTCAATATTTTTATCAATATTTAATATAATCCTTTAGATATTTTAATTGTATATTATCTATTTGATAAATATAAAATCCCAAATAAAAATGTTATAATCGATCGAGTTCTATATAATCTATAAGATTCTCTAATTATATAATTTAGAGATTTCATTTGAATATTTGAGAAGTTAGAATTGATATAATATAAAGAGGAATTATATTTATATATTAATTTAAAGTATATTATTATAATTCTTTTCTTTATAAATAATATTCAGATTATTTATTATAAGAAAAACAAATTAATTGTTACAAAGATCATTGAAAGAATCAAAGTTGTATATAAATTATAAGATCTGGAAAACACTAAATAGTTTCTAAATATATATATACTTTATAATTAATTCAATAAAAAACTGTGGTTAATTTATAATATATACATTAAGAAGATTACTAAGAAATTCAGAGTAACAAATAGGATAATAAGTATTCTACTCCTAATAACAATATTTCAGAAAAATCAGGGTTAAGTTTCTGTATATATTATAAAAATATATCAAAAGAAAATGGGATCAATATTATATACTATAATCATTATAAAAACGGATATGTTATTTACTGTTTTACAATTGAATCATTATTTAATCAATCTATTGAGCGATTATATAAAAGCTGTTAATTATTGTTTATAATATCTATAGAATATAAAGTATCTTATGATTTAATATAACAATGATCAAATATTACAACTTTTTGTTTTTTCAAATATTTCTTTTGTAAATAATCCAGATATTCATTGATCATTTTAAGAATATATTATATCCCTTTTCAATGATTCAATTATATAAAAGACTTTCAAATAAGATACTGTGATTATCTCGATTATCGAAATAGAGCTTTTCGAAATCGAATGTATATCAAAAGAAACTATAGCAATTCTATATTTCTTAAAAAAAATTGATTTAATAATGAAAAAGCCTATAACAATCTTTTACAACAATCAATAAGTAATTAGATTGATAATCAATAAGAACGAACAGATCACTACAAAATTATATTATATCGATATCCAAAATATATGATTATATTAAGAATATTTAAAAGAGAATTTTTATATAACCTATTTATCAATCATCAATATAATTGCTAATAGACTTATCAAAAACCTTATAAAACAAAAGTTCGAATATTTCCAATTCTTTTTTAATCTATAAAATATAAACAATAGGATTATAGAACTTGAATAACAATAATCTGGATTATAAAGTTTGAATAACGATAATCTAAAATTTGTAATTCTTTTTTTTGATATAAATAGAATAAATCCTATTTGGTATTCTAGATTATTATATTTTTTTATAATATACTTTAATTTGTATATTTTATATTTATTGGGAAACAAAAAACAATTAAAATCGATTACTTCTTTACTTTTCATCTTTCTATTTTCGAAAAAAAATAAACTTTTTTCTACACTCAATAATTTGAAATTCAAATAAAAAAACCTCAAAATTATCTGTAATAATCAATAAACAAGGAACAATTAAAGCAACCGAAATTATTGATATCATCAATACTATAAAAACCAAAGAATTATCCCTTCTTTCTTTTTTCTTTAAATATACTACTCATTTTTTTCTTCTTTTCTTCTTTATCATTTTTTCTCTTTTATTTTTATTATTACTTTTCGAAATCACGATATACTTCTTGTTAGAGTTACAAATGGCAAAGAATCAATTAGTCCTAAAACAGCTGTAAAACTTTTCATTATTCTTTTCTAATTAGAAGAACCTTTTTCAAGAGTGATATCGGAATAATAACAAATTATTGATTATATATTAGAGTTTAATGAATATAAAGATTTTATAAAGTTTTCTAATCAATCGATAACAAACTATTAATTGTATATTTGTTTTTAATAATGAAACTGCTTCTTTGTAAAGATTCTTAGTTTTATTAGTAATATCCTTTCAATAATTGTAACAAAGCTTTCTTTTCGGGGCTTTGCTTTTGAAAAACCGATAAATTGTTGATCTGTTTATAATTACAAAAAGTTATCGATTGATAAAACGGTTATAATGTATAATGATTTTTGTGTAACAAACAAAAAGATAAACAATAATAATAATAATAATAAAAATATATGTAGTTTGTTTTTTGAAGGTTATATAAATCCATTGGAATTCTATCTTCGAAATTTTATATTTTTGTATTACAATTATAATATTATATCTTAAAACTTTTGTTACTTTCTTTGTTATATTTCAACCCTTTCCTGAATTAACAATATATTTGATTTATATGTTTTTGTAATTTATATATCCGATATACCTTCGCTGTATTAAATGTATCGTTTATTATAATAATGCAAAATCTTTGCTTAAAGGAAAAATAATAAATAAAGAATGCTTTTTTTTAAAAAAACCTGATCTAGTATATATAGAATATATCCGAAAGAAGAAATCCTATATAATATTATCAAAAAATGTTAATTCTGTAATAAACTATTTATTGCAGTTTTATTATGAATAATAGATAACCAAAATGGATTCGTTTGAAAAGGCTATATTATTGGGGAAATTAAAGGATCGGCAAATTAAATTCATATAGAGAATAAAGATTTTTTTTCACAAATAGAAGAAATATAATCTAATACAACTATTTTATAATATAAAGAAAGTTATATTAGCATTGAATATATAAATAAAGAAATTGGTGAAATTGATAAAGATATATATAGATTTGTAGTGATATTTTATCAATATATTGGATATAATTCATTGTTTCTTTTATTAATAGTTATATAGCTATATCAATAGCCAATGGATAAGCTAATGAATGATAATAAACTGAAGGATATCATTAACGAAAAGGATAAAGAAGAGATCCCCGAAACTTTTTTGATTTGATTATCGAAATCCGTTTATGTTTTGTTAACGAAATCAATATATCGAAAAACAATTAAAGGTAAAACTAAAAATATCAAAAGTATTAATAAAATAATAATAAAGAAATTATAGATCATTATACTTTAAATAACCAAAACGAAATCTATTAGGAAAACTTTTAAATCGATTTTTATCAAAAGAAAAGTATCAGAACCAATTGAATTTCTTAATAACAATAATAAAGATCTACAATAATCTAATATTAAATTATCAAGTTTTAAAAGATTTAAAAAGGAAAAGATTTTAATAATTAATATATTATTCTCATTTCCAATAAGTTTTAATAAATTAAATCCAGTTCTTAAGATCAGTATAATATTATCAATTGTTCATCGAGAATTATCGATAACTTTAATAAAATCAATAATGTCTATAATAAAGAAATCAATAGTTCAAACTAAAGGTCTCGATCTTTTGAAGGATTTCAGTAATAATGATATAAATACTATTCTAAATGAATATAATCAATTGGTAAAAAAGCTTCTAGATCGATATAACGAATATAATGATTTGAATTTAATTAATCAATAATTAAACATTGATAGATCTTTTGAATCTCAATTACAAAATATAATTAAATCTTCTTTTATATTTACTTCCGTAATAGTTTTACAAATTTCCTATCAGGATCTTATTATCGAAAAATATATTTAATGAATGTTTTATTAATCAATGGAACCGGATATTAATGAGGATTCAAATAATATAGATGAGGATAGGTTATTGAAAAAGGGGGTAAAAGAATGAAGAAAATAAAAATATTTAATAATAAAATGAAGATAATATATTTGTAATAATTTATTAGAGTAAATTGATTATATAAGGGTTTTTAAATATAGGTATCCTAATTTTCTAATATAAATACGAATTTTTTTTGTTTTTGTAATATATTTTACTAGTATCATTTCTTTGTTTTTCGTTATTATTATAATAGTAATATTTTTTTTTTTTGTAATCCTTTAAATACTTTTTGATATATATTAAATTTCGTAAAGTTTTCTATGAATCTTTCGTTGATTAATAATCTTTCTATTGTATTAGATATTATATTCTTTGTTCTTTTTTTTATGAATTAGTATTTTTTCGACTTTATATTCTATATATCCTTCAATTTCTTCAGGAGGCGGAAAATCGGCGGTACCTTTATATTCAAATTATAATTTGAATAATGAAATATAAAAGATATTATATATTTTGTATAATACTAGAAATACTAATTCATATATTTATCCATTACTTTTGATATTAATAATAATAAAAGGATTTATAAAACAATCGAAGAATTTCTTTTTAAATTATAATTGTTTGATATTTTTGGTATTGAATATAATCTTATCATCGATATGGAATTGTTGGGGTAAATCTTTCTTGTTATTCTTCGATCTTTTCTTTATTGAATTATTTCAAATTTCTATTAATTTTGCCCTTTTTTGGTTTAACGATTCAATATATTCTTATATAACAAATACTTTTTTTTCGATATCGATATTTTCGCCGATATAATTAAATATAGGCAGGTATCTATACATTGCTTTAAAAAATGTTTCATTAATTATATTATATTATATTGTATTATAAATGAATTCTGTTAAGGGTAATAACAATATCTAATCGTTTTATTTCCAATTAATATAATATATAATATAATGAATTAGATTTTGATTTTGTTGTTTCATTTGATTATCGATTTATAAATAAAACATTATCAATAATTTGTAATATATTCTTAAATAGAAAAATAAACTCCTCCAAAATTTACTTGCGAATTATAATCTTCGATTTGAAATTATTCCCTTGCGATATATTGAAATCCTTAAAAATATATCGAAATAGAATTTCTATTAATTTAAATGAAATTATCATTTTATTAATTAAAATATATCAAACAAACTTTATATATCTATTGATAACAATAAGGATAATATTATATATATATTTATCTATTTTTGAAGAAAATAGATCTGTAATAAAATCCATTATTATTTCTTTTTAAGGATTAAAAAGGAATAATAAGGTTTATAATTCATTATAGAATTAATAATATTTTACAATTGTTTATTAACAAATAGTATATATTCGTATATATCTTTTCATATTTTTCATTATATTAAACCAGAAATACTTGTTTTTCAATATCTCCCAGATTTTCTTGATACCCCAATAACCTTCTATAAGATCATTATAATAGATCTCTAAGATTTCGGCTTTTATAACTCTATCTAACAATACAAAGGCATATCCATTATAAATAAGCAAACCATCAACATCGACTTTTCAAAATGCAGCGTCTTCAATTGAACTATATCGATGCTTCAAATACTCCTTACTTTTTATAAAATCGTTATTCTTTTAAAACCACAACAAAATATTTCTTATTAATTCCGATATTAATTCAAATACTATTTCATTATTAATTAATATACTAATTATCCAATATAATATCGATTATTTACAATTAATTCCTATCAACGATCTTTCAGAATCATATAAAGACAAGCTATACCCTTTTTATTGAAAAAGATCTATAATATTTTATAAGGATTCTATCTCTATTTTCGAAAGAAAGAAAATTGCGATTATTATTATAATACTTTTCAACTTATTTTATAATATAAATAATATTTCATTAATATTATTCATATTTTCTGTATAATCTGATTATTTTAATAAACCATTAATAGAATTTAATTTGCTCGATTTATATATAATTGTGAAATCATAGATAACCAGGACTTCAGTTCATTATATTTATTTACTATTGAATTCTTTTTTCTTTATAAAGTATTAAAAATTATTGTAATCCATTTTAATTATAATGATATATCGATTATTCGCGATATAATATTGTTATTAAACAAAAACTATATAAATAACCAAAAGTTCTTAATTATAAATAAAATACTTTTGTTCTACTGAATTAAATTTCTGCGAATAAAAAGCAACAGAATACTATCAAGAAATAATAGAGTTGTTTATATTATCAAGGAATAATTAAGAAAATATATATTCTAATACAAATCCAAAAGTATCGATTTCGATTAAGATTCGGAATACTGAATCAAAATATCAGAATATCGATACTATAATAAAGATTTCTTTTAAATTATCAAAGGCATTTTGAACCTTTTTTATTTATTTAAATTCCAATACAATTTTTCCCTTTTTAATATCTTATAACAGATTTATTAAATTATAAATGATTCGCGAATAAATTGTAATAAACCATCAATAAAAGTTTACAAAATCTAAAAAGATTTGAATTTCGTAAAGGGATATCGACACGAATCATTTAATAATAATTTGAATTTTACTTGATTTTATAATAACGCTCTTCCTTGATATAATAAAACTCAGAAATTCCATTTTATATATATAGAATATATATTTCTTTAATTTGGTATAAAACTTATATTCAAATAATCTAACAAAGATTTTGCAAATATCAATAATATAAGTTTCTCTATTTTTGGAATAAATAAAAATATCATCAAAATATATAATACAAATATTATCTACAAAACCAACGAATACTTGATTGATATATATCTGAAAAATAATAAAGGTATTGATTAAACCGAAAAATATAATTAAATATTCAAATTATCTATAACGAATACAAAACATTATCTTTTATTTATTATCTTCCTATATATATATTCGATAATATATATCTTTGAGATCGAACTTTATAAAGAAGATCCCTTACCTTAAATAATCTAATAATTCGCTAATTAAAAGTAAAAAGATATAATTCTTTTTGTAATTTTATTAAAATCATAATAATCAATATATAATCGATAACCATCTTTTTTCTTTGAAATAAATATAATCAAGATTCTGATGAAATTAATCGAATAACAAATCCAATCTTTCTTTTAATATTCTTTAAGATATTCTTATAGAATCGTTAATTCCTCTTCCAAAAGAATATATATTAATCCCCAAAAAAAGATTGATCTGGATTCGAAATCAATATAATATTCTATCGAATAATAATCGGATAATATATTGCTTTCATTTTCTGAAAAGATTTCTTCATATTCCTTATATTCAAAAGATATTTGCAAAAACAATAACATAAAAATATTCTTGAAGTTTAATAATACTTTTACAATTGATTGAATTTCAAATAATAATATATAAATTTTGACCCTAATCTTCATTTCTTTATACAATTCCTTAATCATTACTATTTCGAGATCTTGTAATATAAACCTAAAGCAAAACGAAATCAACTATCAATCGATATTCAGATTTATCATTTAAAGCCAAAATAACCTTAGAATAATATCGATCCTTGATAAATCCAGAATAATAATAATGAATTAATAAGTATACATTCTTTTTTCTTTATATTCGTTTATTATTTCAATAACAAACTAATAATTATTATAGAAAAATATATTAATTTTATTAATTAATATTAATAAAATACTTTTACTAAAATCAAAAATCTAATCCTATTTAATACATTTATTTTATTAAATAATATTAATTTATACTCTGGAATCAATAAAACAACACATCTTTATCAAAGTATTATTGACCTTAAAGTTTGCTTTGATAATTAAAATAATATATCCCTTTTATTAAAGATTCAGGATCATCGAAATAATTAAAATTATTATTGAATCACAACATTTCCTTAATTATTATTTTGCGAAAAATATATAAAACAAATATAAACTAAATAATTACCCTTATATTATCAATAAATATATAGATTAGTATACCCTTTCAAATAATAATCCAATTATTGACAACAAAAGTATTACAGTGTTTGTTTTCAATAATCTTCCTTCGAAATTTCTTTATCTTTTTTTTCTGTAAAAAGAAATTTGGAATATTAAAGTTATAATTGTATATTACTAATCGATAATAAATTATTCTGTTTCTGAGATTATCTATTTTGAAAGAGATTAAAAGGATAATTAGATTATATAAAAAGATTACCCTATTTTCAATTATAAGGTATATCGAAGGGATCCGTTATATAATATATTTTATTTATATTTTCCAAACGATATATTTATTTGATCAATTCATTTCTACTTTCTAATTATTAAAATGATTCCGAAATTCTTTTTACAATATAAAAGAATAGATCTACTAAAAAACATTCTTTTCGAATACTATCTACCTTCAATTCGATCTTCTTCTTTAAATTATCGAAATATATTATAAAACTATTTATACTTTATGTAAATTATTATTTGATATAGATTATTTATTATATAATCAAACATTAATAATTATTTTTGTTTAATATTATATCATATATATATTCCCTAAACTCTTCCCATAATATATTAAAATCTATTATTCTACTTTTATATCAATACCAAATCACAAAAGATTGTTTTTGGAAATATTGAATAATATAATCTATTTTCTTTTGATCTATTGAAAAATAATATCTATTATCATTCCGAAATATAAATTCAATTTAAAAGAAAAAGTTTTTTGTTTCTATAATAATAAAACCCTTATAAAATAAAAGTTTTTAAAATTTCAGAAATCTTCTTTAAGAAATTAGAATAGAATTAAATACTGCCTCCCTATTATAAACAACTATTATCAACGAACTAATTATTCTTTCTTATATAAAACAAATAAAGATTTCCTCGATCTATTATTGATTTTCTGATCTGAAGATTTCGAATTCTTTTTATATATTTTCGAATCTTTATGCTAATTCTACTTCAAATTATATAATGAATTAACGATTTGATATCGATATCTTATCTTCATTATCGCTCTGAATCTTCGATATATTTTCCCTTCAAATTTGTAAGGCATTTGAACTGATCAATAAATCTAAAATGCTTCTTATTCCTATTATAATTATTCAAAGAAATATCAACAATAACTAATTGATAAATTACTTCTAAAAATAAAATAAAAAGAATTATCAAAATTACAAATAACAAAGAATCAATTAATCCTAAAATAATTATAAAACTTTTTATTATTCTTTTCTAATTAAAAAAACCTTTTTCTTTTAAATCCAATAAAAAACGATATCGAAACAATAACAAACTACCGATCATATATTAAAATTTAATGAATACAGAGATTTTACAAAGTTTTCTAATCAATCGACAATAGACCATCGATTATACATTTGCTTTTAACAATGAAGCCGCTTCCTTATAGAGATTCCTAGCTTTACTAACAACATCCTTCCAACAACCGTAAAACTTCTTCCATTCAGCCTTTTAAGGATTTTAATGAATAATATAATAAGGAAAAGAGGAACAACAATATAAAGGCAAAAAAACAATTTCTTTTTTTTCCTCGATCTTTAAGATCATCTTTATTATAATCCTGTATCCCTATTTGGATTATACAATCAATGATCAATATATTATGAAGATAAAGGGGATAAATAAAGAACTTATTTTCGAATTTTGCTAATGAATAACGATATAATAATTTATCAAAGGATAAAGAAAAATCAGCAAAAGAATATACAAATGAATACCACAATTCTAATACTGATGATTATTTAGTTTGAAAAAATCAATAAAGTATTCATTATAGAAATTATATCTCTTAATAATCAACAACTTCATATATCAAATATATAAATAATTATTTCTTTCCCTATAATTCCTTTTATCCTTTGTTTTGATTAAAAAACCAATAATTTTTGACAACTTTTTTTCTTTCTCTTTTTTATCTAATTTATTATCCGAAAAATCCAATATCAAAGGATCAAATAGATTATTATCATTAAATAAAGAAAACCTTCCTTTTTTCTCTTCTTTATCAAACAATTTTAATCTCAACAATTATAAATATAAAATTAATAAAATCTTTTAATTATATAACAGAATTCAAAAACAAAATCTACCTCCAAATTACTATCTAGATCTATAATAAATAATTGATTATAACAAATAATAATTCCTTTAATAGAGGAAAGCGGTTTCTGAAATAAATGATTATATATTATTCTAGAAACAGATTTAATTAAATTATACTCCCAGAAATCAATATTTTAATTCGATATTTATACTGGATTCATTAATTCTCTTTGCTTGATTTATTGATCCTTTGAAAGAATATTAGAATCTTCTCTCATATTCGATTCTTTCAAAGTTTTCTTTTTAATCGTTGTTTACCTAGTACAATTGAGATTCGCTTATTTAGCCTTCTTAAACCCCGAAATCTTAAATATAATAATGATTAATAAGAATTTGATTAAAATAAAAACAAAAATATAAAGAAGGGATTTATATATCTTTAAAAATTCATTCATTTTATTTTATTATTATAATCAATATACTATAGCCTAACAACTATAGATATTCTCAATTGCTATACTGCAAAATCAATCATTCTTTTGTATTCTTTTAATAGAAAACTTTCTTTTTATTTATTCAAAATCTTGATTTCGAAGAATATCATAAATAACAAATCGAAAATCAAGAGATATTTGTGATTTATATATAATCAAATTCTTCCCTATTCCAAAAATACCAGGATTATTTCAGATTTATATATTATACCATTCCTTTATTAATATCTACCTATAATCGCCTTATATATTCCTTTACGAATCAATAAATTACTATTTTCTATACCTTTTCATTTATTTCAGATCGCCTTTCGATTTAGGGGGTATATTACAGAAAATTTTATGATCCCTTATATTCTACAAAAGATCAAAGAGTATACTTTCCAATCGAAATAAAGAATCTTTTAACCCTTATTAATCTCTTCGATTAATAAAATGATCCTAATATATTAATAAATAAAGATCTAATCTAATTAAGATATATATTGACTAAATAACCACTCATTTATTCTATATATACAATTCTTGATTCATATAATCAAAGATAAATCATTCAATTCTTTTACTCTACCAATCACGTGTACCACCTATTCCCCGATCCCTGAAAGTACTCTGTAGTCATACTATCCCGTGATACAGGGGTTATAGATTGATTGGATTATTTGGAATATAATAAAGTAA
Source organism: Stromatinia cepivora (assembly GCA_014898415.1). Classification (NCBI taxonomy): domain Eukaryota; kingdom Fungi; phylum Ascomycota; class Leotiomycetes; order Helotiales; family Sclerotiniaceae; genus Stromatinia; species Stromatinia cepivora. Next base: position 1,268,457 of record RCTD01000018.1, on the reverse strand, counting down.
TGGTTATGATAAATACCAAACTAATAGTTTCTAGTCTTTGGTATATTATATAATGGTTTGATTATTTGTAGTAGTGTTTCTTTTGGGAATTCTATTTTTTTGGATAATAAAATATAGAATAATTGTATTAGATTGGATATTGTTTGTATATAAGTTTGAATAATATCTTTAATATATAAATTTATTTGTACAATTGATTACAGAATAATTATAATATTTAATATCAAATGTTGATTTATTTATTAAATTATAGATAATTATATTAATATTGTTCTTTTTTCTATATTGTTTAATATCTGAATTATAAGCTTTGATTTTGGGAATGTCTTTTCAATATCTTTGTTTTTGATTTTATCGATAAATCTTGATTTGAATATTCGTATATCTTTTAGTATATTTGTTTGTTATATGATTTCGAATATATTATTTTCTATTAAATTATTGATTTTCTTCTTTTTTGATTCTTTATAGATCAATAAATTTTGAGATATATCAGATATTAGTAAATTTTCATTGAAGGTATCAATAATATTTTTTTTTATTGTTTTGAATATCTTCAACTTTAATATTTTCAACCTTTCCAACAACTTTTATATTCAAAATTCTTTAGTTTTCCAATAAGATTCCGAAGATTCTTTATATGCTTTTTGTTCCTTCGTTCTTTTATTTGAATGATTTATATAATTTAAGAATTCGTTTTCGAATTTTATAAAATAGGGTAGGGTTCGGTTTGTATATTATATTTATATTTTTCAAATAAATCTTTTCAATTCCTTTTCTTGTTTTCTTGATTTTCTTGATTCGAAGGTTTTTCGTAGTATTTTTGATAGGTTTTCGATAATATTCTGAAGAGTTTTCGAAGGTTTATTTCGAAGTCAAATTCGTATATATTTTGAAGATAAATTTCGAAGGTTTTCGATAATATTCCGAAGGATTTTCGAAGGCTCATTTCAAGGTCCAATTCGTATATGTTTTGAAGGTAAATTTCGAAGATTAATTTCGAAGGTTTTCGATAATATTTTGAAGGGTCTCAAAAATTCGTTTTCTAAGTTTAATTCGATGATTTCCTTTTAAGGGTTTTTCGATAAGGCTTGAAGGTTTTTATGAATAAAAAAAAATAAGATTATTTCCAAAATTAATCGATGAATTGCTTTTAAAGATGAATAAAAAGAATTGTAAGGATTATAATAAAGAATCGATTAATATTCGAATAACAATAGGTTTGGGTTTAGAATCAAGACTTTTCATTATTTTCTTCAATTATATTGAAGAATTCTTTCTCTATATAAATGAAAACTCTTTAAACTAGTATACAATTCGGCCCGCTTTCGGCTAACCCTCGTTTCGTAGTTGAGGTTCGTAACATTAATAAAAGTTTTTTGAAAATATAATATTCTAAATCGAATATATTTTATAATTATTGATAATATATTGAATAATATAACTTTGATTACAAAAATAAACAAAATACTTTACAATTATGATTTTCTGAATTCATTTTTTGATCAAAAGATTATACAAATACTTTATCTTTTTTATTTTATTTAATTGGTTTTAAATGAATTTTTCTTTATTTTTTGTATCAATTTTATTAATAATAAATTTCAATATAATTAAAAAAACAACAAAAATATACTATTATATCTGAAAATATAGAAAAAGGTATTTAATATATATTAACTAAAATAAATTTGTAAATTCTATATTAATCTTTATATTAATTATCAAAAATATATTATAGAATAATCAAAATTAATACAAATTCAATATATCAAGAAAAATTCAATACTTTTCAAATATCTGAAAAGAAATCTTTATATTTCATTCAAAATATTTCAATCAAATAAAACTTTATCTATTTGATATTAATTTGATTATTATATTTATAATATATATATAATCAATATATCTTTTTTGATTTTAATATAATAAAATTTAGATTAAATAATAATAAATAAAATTAATATAAATATCTTACAAATATTATATTATTATTTTATTTTTTTATTAATAATATCAATGAAATTAAGAATTCTATTATTTTATATATTTTTTATATATACAAAAAGCTTTTTAAAAGATTTAAAAAATATAATCAATGTTTTCGAGATTTAGATTTTGATTAGATTCATTTATTACAAAATATTATCAAAAAATCTTCGAATCTAAATATAGTATTTTAATTTTTGTTATAATATTAAATCTTAAATTAAAGTTATTATATTTTCAAAAAAAGTATTTATATATTAATTTTGATTGAACAAATTGAAAAATCGAATTTCATTAATATTTTGTTTTGTTTTTTGAAAAAAATTATAAAATTTTTATCTTTATTATAATAATTTGGTTTTATAATATTTTATTTGATATATTTTTTAAATTTTTCAATCTATTATAAAAAGATATTATTTGATAATTTAATTTAGAAATCAATTGTTATTTAGGAATATATAAAAACCTTTTATATTAATTATTATATTAATCCAATTTCGATTATTAATATATTTTTAGATTATTTATTTAAAGATTTATTGATTTATTAAAAGAAAAATCAATATCTATTTCTCGATTTTATATAAATAATATAAGATATTTTATATATACTTTTAACCGAAATCTTTATTAAAAGAATATTTAATTTTAGTAAAAATATTTATAATTTTCGTTGAAAATATTTGAATTATAATATAATTCATAATTTAATATTATTTTTATATAATTTAAAATATAAAATAAATAAGAAATATCTTTTAATTAAAAAGTTTATTAATATATTAACAATAAATGAACTTTCAAATAAAAAGATTGAAATAAAATAAATAAATCGAAATAAAATAATAAAGTTAAAATTAGATTTTAAATATCTATCAAATATAGATTCTAATTTATTAAAGATTCTAAAAAGAATAAAACAAAACAAAAAACATATTAGAAAATATTAATAATTTTAATTATTATTATATTATTACTTTAAATTATTATTTACTTTATAATACTTTGAATCTCTATTTAATATAATTATATTTCAATATTTTTCAATGAAAAATAATCTATTTCAAAAGAAAAAAAAGGATTAAAAACTTTCAATTCAATTTCGAAATATTAAATAGATTAAATAAAGATAATAAAGTTTGAAGGAATTATATAAACAATAAAATAATTTATAAAAAGATAATCAAAAATAAAATTCAATGAAAATAATTATTAAAAATAATGATTTATTATATAAATGATTTTTATATTAATCTTTATATTAATTCTATATAATAAATATATATAAAATATGAATAATCTATAGATAAATAAATTATCCATAAATAATTTGCAAATAATTTGTGGATTATCTATTTATTCACAAATAATCTATTTACTTATAGATAAATGAATAATCTACAAATAACCCACAGATATCTATTTATGAATTAGATTATTTTAAAATCTTAATGAATAATTTATAAAATAAATAAATTATTCAATGAGTAATCTATAGAGCGGATTATCTATAGGTACCCGTGGGTTGCGGGTAATTTATGCGCAGTCTATACTCCGGGCAAGCCGGGCGAAGAGGAACGATACGTCGACATCACGGACTGCTTTGAGACGGACATTGTGATGAAGAGTTCCCAGTTCCCGCGACGCAATCAGCAAATGAGTGACGATGGGTATATCGCCTTCCCCTGTCCTTTTCTTTGACACGAAAAGAAACTTGTGGGTGTCGAAATGGGTATGAAGATCTTGGCGTAGCTATTTATAGCAACTGCCTTAGCTTAGACGCCTCTTAAGCTTCTATAACAATTCTAATACTATGAAGATTTTCATTTTCATTTTCATTTTCATTTTCATTTTCAAGTAAGAGTTCTGGTCTTTACTCACCGCACATTATTCGAATTCGTGATAGAATCTCCGCAAAAACTATATTTTCTTATATAAAATTAAATATCGAATAACTTTTTTAATATTAAATAAAAATAAATGAAATTTCGAAATATGATAATTAAATATAATCAAATTATAAAAAATAATATTTTTTATTTTTCGTAATTTTTGTTCAAAAGTCACACTAATTTAAAGTTCAAAATTTTCAAAATTTCGAATATGTAATGTTTTTCTCATATAAAATAAACGATTTTTTTGAACTTTTTTGCTTTTTTAATTTCGAATATATACAATTTCAGAACAAAAATAAATACAAATATTCTATTTAATTTTTTATAAATTTCAATTGGTTATTTATATATAAATACAAATTTTAATGAATTATATTAATTTTTCATCTATATAACAAGGGTCTGAAAACTTGAAAAATCGTTAATTTTGGTGTGATTTCGCTTAGTGTGCGGTGAGTATGACCAGAACTTTTATCTTGACATGTAAACAATAAAATTTATCCTTGTTTAAAGAAAGCAATTTGAGTAACGGAAGTAAACAGTGAATTTTCGGCAGAGGGTGCCAGATTCACACCTCCACGATTGACCAGGTATTGGGTTGCGTCAGTCGTAAAGCCATAGACCGTAATGCCAGTACTCTTGGTGTCGATGTTAAATAAAACCTCGGCGCATGTTAAAGAAGTTGTACAATCTGAAGGAAGTAGTAAGTAAGGGGTTGGTTATAGGGACTTAAGCGTTCTCGGCGACTGAGGAAGGGACAGGATGAAAAGTGCTACATACCAGTGCTCCAATTTTTGAAATATATAAAATAAGAAGACCCATACACTACAATATCGTGTGAGTTGGTCATGATTTGCGCCCAAGCGACTTGCCGAGGAGCACCATTGGTGCCGGTAAGAGGCCCAGAAAAGGAAGGGTCACTCAATTGGTTCTCATAGGGGTAAGGATAAGAGGCGACTGGATTTGGCTGGTAGTAGGGCACTTCTGACTGTGCCATAGACATGAAGATATTCTTGGTGTTGGCGAAGTTGTACAGGTACTTGGAGTGGTGCTCCGAGGGTGTGTTGATGAGCCAGTTGTTCCCAGCCACACTCTCGACCAGTATGCCTCTTCCAGTAAAGACCTGAATCTGGGTGACATTGCGATCGTCGATGTCGTGGTCTGCAGCCCAGTGCCAGCAGTTTTCCAGGTAGGCTCCAGTAGCGCTCTTGGTAATGTGCATCGACATGAATGCGGCCACACAGTCGGCATTAACGGGCGGCTTCTTCACTCCTGGCGTCGTCGGGCACTGTGTAACCTGCAGCTCTGAGCCTTCCCAGCCACCGACGCGAGTATGCACGTCCCAGTAACCACCGATTCCTGAATTGGAAGAGGCAAGATTGTGCTGGATGAGAATGGCACCAGCAGTGCCGCCTTGGGTACCCAGGACAAAGTCGACGAGTTCAGTTGCTCCGCGTTCGCCGGGTTGGCCAACTTGAAGCAGAGGTTGGGGGTCATCAAGAGACTTGAAGTATTCCCCGGCAGCAAAGATGTTTGGGAAGGCCTCGCCGACGATCTTCGTGTTACCAGGGATGTACAGTGTTCTCGTGACCTTGTAGCTTCCGTGGTCGAGAAAGAGCACCTTCGACTGTGCAACGGCAACAAAAATGGCTGCTTGAAGAGCCGCTGTATCGTCCGTTCGTCCATCTCCCCTTGCACCGGCAGATCGAGCGCTGATGAATGATTCGACGGCAAGGCTTTCATATCCGGGTTTGGCCCGGGAGAACCATTTCTGAGATCCAGGCTGGAGGAGCCCACTTGGCCGCTTCACTGGACTTATCGATCCTGAAAAGTTGGAGGCGATGTTATCCTGCAGCTTGTTACCTTGTCCCCATCCCACGATGGTGCCAGTCCCGCCTGCGAGCGCCGCGCCTTTACCGAGTAGCTGTACCAGGATGGTCACATTTTGATACTCTACATTCTCGAGTATCAAACTCCCCGCCGCTGTTGACGGGAAGAGAGAATTCCCACGGCTGGAAGCAATACCAACCTGAACATTCTTGAGCGAGCTGTCAATCAGAGATACTGCTCCGGTGAGAATGAACGTTTGAATGGCTGTGGAGCAACCATTGAAGGCGACTCCCTGAGCCGTAACCGTGGTAGGAACATAGAGATTGAGTCCAGTGACACAGCCGTTGAAGGTGACATTGCGAAGATTCGCTTGGCCACCAGGGATCATAAATCCATCATGACCGCCGTTGAAGACGAGGTCACTGTAAAACACCTCCCCTCCTGCACTTGTGAGTTAGCAGAGACACCGCAGATCCCAATATTGAGCAAGCACAAAATGAAGCTCACCTCCTCCCATTAGCCCGATGTGCTGGACTGCCTCAACGGTGGGCATGTTGACGACTATGTTATGAAGACTAGTTGCTTGTGCTGATGGCCAGTTAATCCCCGTGACGTTGACACTTGGAGGTACCAAGGTTGTGTCAATGACAAAATTCCGGAGCTGTCGGAAAAATATGTTTACGGCCAACGTAGCAGATGATCTATACTACGTTATCTCATGCGCACAAGTTCTTCGTGGAAGTGAAAACCAACGGGTTACCATCAATCAATCCTATCGCCCCCGGTGCATTTTGGAAGGCGGGGAGTGCCTTGATGACTGGTAAACAGTTGGGGTTCCCATGCAGAGAGACCCCGTAGTTCTGAATTATAGTAGAGTTCACCATGTAGGTGCCCGCCGGGAAGTATACCAATGCCTGGGCTTTCTTTGAATTGTCAGCGGGAACGTGTAACGTCTTAGAAACAGAGGTGCCGGGTCCCATAAGGAGGCCAACAGCCTACAGCAAGTAACAACTTACAGTGGTCGACAAACATGAGCCAGGGGCACAAGTATTACCACTGCTGATGGCGGCATTGATGGCGGCTGTATCATCTGTAGAGCCGTCTCCCTTGGCACCAAAGTCTTTGACATTGCGAAAGACGTGGAATCCACGGGGGTTTGGATTGAAGGCTGCAATGCCTTGGTGTTTGATATCCTCAAGCCAGTAGCTACAAGAGCGAGAGTGAGAGTAGGGGGGAGTATCCGAATCTCTCTGACCGCCGCTCGACCCGGCTCTAACAGAGTCCAGGAAGAGAAGGCAGGCAAGGAACTTCAAGAAGAACAATTTGAATGCCATGGTGGAGTGAGTGAGATGATGAATGTTGGCATTGAAATCTTTGATAGAAATCAGGCATCCTCCTACTCTCTCTTATACAGTGCTGGTAAGGGGTATTGTCACCAGGACAAGACTACTTCACTTGAAATTATGATGGATTCCCCAGCTTTTCAGTCCCACTACCAGAGTTGAAAACCATCCGAACTGCTAAACTCTGACGGGGATTACTCTCTCCCCCCCTCTAAATAAAACGTAGCGTCGCCACTTTTGGTGGGGCTATTCAAGGGTTGTCCTAAATACTACTCGCTGACTTAGAGTTCTTGTCAAGGGCTTTTAGGGTTACCGTCGGGAGGAGGAGAGTAGTATAGGCCATAACCTTCCAGCTATACAGCTTTGGAGTTGCCCCAATTGTGAGTCAGTCAGGGGTAGCACGTTTTCGCATGGAGACCACATTTTTTCGTACCCGAAATACGGCATTAGCTTTACCAAAGCGAATACGAAACTATACGAAAGGCTTCAACATCGGCCCTTTATTAGCCACCCTTGCAGACCGAGAATCGTGGTGAAGCCGGTTACACTGGTCCGATTAGTGTTCGAGTACGGAGGTTGAAAGGGTAAGTAATGTAAGACATTTTTTACCTACATATTGCTGTTTTTCCTGTCTTTCGATGCTGCTTTAAAGAACTCGAATAGATATTGAGCTATTCCCCTCCGAAATTTCGATATTGAAGATTTTGATCGAATTTTGACGATTTTGATGAAATCTCAACAATCTTATGATTCTGAAGCTTTTAAAGTTTGTGTAACCTCATCTAATAAATTCAGAATAATCTTAAAATTAAATTCGAAATAAAATATTAATAATTTTAAAGATTTTGAATGATTTCTATTAGAAAATTGAAAATTTACAATACTTTATCCGTTTGATTTTCATCATATAAATTTTCAATCAGTATAACGATATGATTGATTAATGCCCCTATTTGTAAAACAAGCACGATCATCTTTTGATGTGTTTTATAATAATTTCTTTATCAACCTGTGAGAATCACAGCAAAGAATCGGTTAATTTCGAATAACAGTAGGTTTGGGTTTAGAATCAAAAACTTTTCATTATTTTCTTTCTAATAATATTGAAGAATCCCTTTCTATATAGGTGAAAACTCTTCAAATTAGTGTACAATTCGGCCCGCTTTCAGTTAATCCTAGTTTTGTAGTTGAGGTTCGTAATAGAGCCTTCCCTTCTGAAGCTTTCGTTTTCGAAAACTTTTGAAATGAAATTATTTAAATTGAAATATCCAATCAAAATTAATATTATTCGATGTTGTATTGTATGCCTTTTCGTGAAACCATCGTAGATCTATATATTGTGTGGTATGCCTTTTCGTAGAACCATCGAAATTGTGTTGTATGCTTTTTCGTAGAACCATCGTAGAACCATCGATATTGTATTGTATGCTTTTCGTAGAACCATCGATATTGTATTGTATGCTTTTCGTAGAACCATCGATATTGTGTTGTATGCCCTTTCGTAGAACCATCGTAGATCCATCGAAATCCTTTCAACTCTTCAATTCCTTCATTCCTAATTCTATAATAGTCGGCCGAACTGAAACTCCAATAGAGAACTTTATACAATAATTAAATCCATAATAATTCCTTCAATAATGAAATTATAATACCTACATCTTCATTTTATAAAGTTCAGTATTTTCATATCTTTGAAAACTCTTCAATATCACTTAAAAACCCCTGTATATATATTCATTTTCGATCCATTTTCAATTCGATTTCGGTACGATTTCGGTACGATTTCGATACGATTTCGATACGATTTCGATAAGCATGCTTTCGATTCGGTATGCTTTCGATTCGGATTCGGTATGCTTTCGATTTTGATTCGGTATGCTTTCGATTTGGTATGCTTTCGATTTGGTATGCTTTCGATTTGGTATGCTTTCGATTTGGTATGCTTTCGATTTGGTATGCTTTCGATTTGGTATGCTTTCGATTTGGATTCGGTATGCTTTCGATTTGGTATGCTTTCGATTTGGATTCGGTATGCTTTCGATTTGGTATGCTTTCGATTTGGATTCGGTATGCTTTCGATTTGGTATGCTTTCGATTTGGTATGCTTTCGATTTGGATTCGGTATGCTTTCGATTTGGTATGCTTTCGATTTGGATTCGGTATGCTTTCGATTTGGTATGCTTTCGATTTGGATTCGGTATGCTTTCGATTTGGTATGCTTTCGATTTGGTATGAATGAATAGGGGATATTGATGCCTCCCTTTTTGGATCGACGTCCTCGTCGATTTCAACAATCCTGTAGATTCGGTAAATAATAAAGAAAGGGGAATTTTCAATTTGCCTTTTTTTTGAAACTTGAAACATAAAATACATTATATCCATCAATACATCAATTCAAATTTGTATCAAAAAAATAATGACTCCAGTATAAATACTGTTTTGTCTTCAACTAATATATTAACTTTCCAATATAAATCCAACTATTTGTAATCAGTTTTTATCAATGATTTTTTAGAATTATACAAAAACTAATTTCACCCCTTTTTTTGAAAAAAACCTGACATTTTATCAAAGGGAAAAAGCTTCAAGTATTCCATTAGAGTTCTATTTGAAACAAAAATACAGTTAATATCGTATATGAATTCATTTATTATACTTTTCAAGAATAATATCAAAAACTTCATTATCATCATTATCATATATGAATCCATTCATTGTACTCTTCAAGGGTAGCATCAAAGGCTTTATTATTATCATATATAAATCCGCTCATTGTATTCCTCAAAGATAGTACCAAAGGTTTCATCATCATTATTTCAACTTCAACACCTTCAACTTCAATATCTCCAATTTCTCCAATAACTTTTATATTCAAATTCTTCAGTTTTTCGATAGGGTCCTGAAGGTTCTTTATATGCTTTCGTTTTTTTGTCCTTTTGTTTGAATGATTTATATGATTTAAGGATTCGCTTTCGAATTTCGTAAAATAGGGTAGGGTTCGATTCGTATATTATATTTATATCTTTCGAATAAATCTTTTCAATTCCTTTTTCTTGTTTTCTTGATTCGAAGGTTTTTCGTAGTATTTTTGGTAGGTTTTCGACAATATTCCGAAGGGTCTTCGAAGGCTCGTTTCGAAGCCAAATTCGTATATGTTTTGAAGGTAATTTTCGAAGGGTTTTCGAAGGTTCGTTTTGAGGTCGAATTCGTATATATTTTGAGGGTAAATTTCGAAGGGTTTTCGAAGGTTTTCGATAATATTCCGAAGGGTTTTCGAAGGCTCGTTTCGAGGCCAAATTCGTATATGTTTCGAAGGTAATTTTCGAAGGGTTTTCGAAGGCTTATTTCTAGGCCCAATTCGTATGTATTTTGGAGGTAAATTTCGAAGGTGAATTTCGAAGGTTTTTCGATAAGGTTCGAAGGCTTTTATGAATTAAAAAAAATGAGGTTATTCCCAAAATTAACCGACGAGTTGCTCTCAAGGGTGAATGAAAAGAATTGTGAGAATCACAGCAAAGAATCGGTTAATTTCGAATAACAGTAGGTTTGGGTTTAGAATCAAAAACTTTTCATTACTTTCTCTAATGGTATTGAAGAATCCCCCTCTATATAGGTGAAAACTCTTCAAACTAGTGTACAATTCGGCCCGTTTTCGGCTAACCCTAGTTTCGTAGTTGAGGTTCGTAACAATAACAATAGGTTTGGATTTAGAATCAAAACTTTTCATTACTTTTTTCATTCTATTGAAGAATTCCCCCTCTATATAAGTGAAAACTCTTCAAATTAGTGTACAATTCGGCCCGCTTTCGGCTAGCCCTAGTTTCGTAGTTGAGGTTCGTAACAATATAAGTATTATAATTTCATTATTGTAAGAGTTAATAAGATTTGAAAAGGTTGAAAAGGTTTCGATGGATCTATGATAGTTTTACAAAAAGGTATACAATACAATATTGATGGATCTATAATAGTTTTACGAAAAGGTATACGATATAATATTGATGGTGTGACACAACGGCCGAATAACTTAAATATCTCTTAGAATTAAAAGCTATAAATCGAAAGGTAGAACTACATAACTATATATACACAGATCGAGAGTTTACTTAATCTACTCGGGGAATGCCATATTCCGATTAGGGCTCGAATCGATTATATTGTATATATATATAATACTATCCCTTTTTATATAAAAACTTATTCTAAATACTTTAAATAAATGATATAAAAGAACTCGAAAACAATTATAATTACAAATCATTAATTTTATTCATCAATTCAATCAAATATATAAATTCAGTAGTGTTTATTGTTTTTTTTATTCAATCAGAAAAAATATATTTATCGATTATATTTTCTAAATGTATTAAAATCTCCAATTCCTTTTCTATCCTTTCTTTATTCTATTCTGAATCTGTATTATTATTATTATTATTCAAAATAACTAATATAGAACAATTAGTTAGATCAAATAAATTATATATTCCATTATATAAATTCAAATAATAAATATAAATTCAATAATATAGGGATCTATATTATATATATTTATTTTCTTTATAAAAGCGAATTTGTTTTTGTAAAATAAATTCGGGAGCTTTCAATTATCAAAGCCAAAGGGATATCTTTGATAATGATATTAGAATAAAATCGGAATCGAGTATATCTAAGATATAATTAATATTAGATATATCTATTGAATTAGAATGATTTTGAGAGTAAAAATTAGAGTATTGTAATATATAAAGAATAAAATTAATAATTCTATTAAGAATAAAACCATTGATCAAATAAACAATTAATTGTTATATAATTTATACAAATTCAGGATAAGAATAAGGTAAACTGAATTGTTGAACAAGCCGATTGTATAAAATTGAATTAAGCTTATTGTAGAAAATCGATATTTTATTCGAATCGGATCAATTTTGATTATAAATTTTGTATAAGATCCTCTCGAATTTTGCAATATAAATATATAACGAATCAATATTTTGTTTCAGAATATAAAGATGATCTTCAATTTCTTGAACTTTGTTAAAATTATTATAAACTTTAAAGAGTTGATCAAGGATCATATTATAATCAAGGGGAATAATTTGATCGATGAACGAAAGTTGTTGTAATATTATAGTTTGAATTTGAAATTCAAAGTTAAAATAAATATAATAAAATTGAGTAATGGAATTACCGATTGTAGTATTATCTACTTGAAATTTAATTTTGATTAAAGGAAATCAGGTATCGAACTTTTGTATATTTCCATTGAACTTTTCCGAATCGGGAAAGCAAAGTTTTGAAGTAGGATTTGATTAAATTAGAAATAGAAAATATAGGAAAGCAATTTCTTTATATTATTGTATCATTTCGATTTGTAATTTATTGATTATAAAATTGATTGATTCTATTATTAAAAAATGAAGTAAAATTGAAAGGAACGTTGTTCAAATGTGAATATTTTCAAAAGGCTATAAAGAGTTCTTTCAAAAAGGGTTTTAACAAAGAGAAAACAATTTCACAAGCTGTATTATAAGTGTGTATATATAGATAGGAGTATAAATATATATCTAAAATTTGCGGAATATATATGAATTTGAGTATATATATATATTATTCGATTTCTTATTTCGAAGAGCTTTTAATAATGTAATATAATGGCTGAATAATTTGAGTATCTTTTAGAATTAAAAGCTATAGATCGAAAGATAGAATTATATAATTATATATATATAGGCCGAGAGCTCATTTAATCTATTCAGGGAATGCTGTATTCCGATTAGGGTTCGAATTGATCACGTTGTACGTATATGTAACAGATGGATCTATAATGATTTTATAAAAAGGTATATAATATAATATCGATGGATCTATAATGGTTTTACGAAAAGGTATATATATAATATCGAATGATATTAGTTTTGATTGGATATTTCAATTTAAATAGTTTCATTTCAATATTAAAAGTTTTCGAGAACGAAAGTTTTGGAAAGGAAAACTTTATTACGAATCTCAATTACAAAACAAAGGCTAGCCGAAAACAAATTGAATTATATATTAATTTGAAGAGTTTTCATTTATATAGAAAGAGAATTCTTTAATATAATTAAAGAAAGTAATGAAAAGTCTTGATTTTAAAACCAAATCTATTGTTATTCGAATATTAGCCGATTCTTTGCCATGATTCTCACAGAAGGTAAGGGCTGTTTCGGCAATTATAATCTATCGTTTTTCATTGAATATTCCGTTCCTTTTTTATACAACGAAATCCGCTCTTTTAAGAATTCTTCAAAATATCGATAGATTTGAAATCCGTTATAGTTCTTATCGTTTGTATAATCCACTATGAAATCTATTGAATCCATCGAATTCATCGAAATTTGAAAAGAAAATCAAGTATATAAATAATATATATATCATTAAATAATAAAATATGAAAATTTAATTTTATTAATTAAATGAAAATAGAAATAACTTCAATTTAAAATTATATATTTCTTAAATTTTATTTTTGAATTTCATATTTTTATACTTTATAATTTCAAAATATATCCATTAATATTTTAAATTTTAAAATCTATAATAATTTATAAAAAGAATAAATTTTGATAAAAAAAAAGTTGAAAGTACTTTTTTAATTGTCATCATTTTTAATCTATATTCTATTTTTCCTATATAAATTTTATTATTTGATAAATTAAAAAGCAGATAGTTTAATATATTTCCAAATTCTATAAAATAATCTATTAAATTATAAAATATTATACAAAATCCATTCTTTTATTGTTAAATATATTTCGTCAAAAAGAGAGGATTATTCGAAAAAAAAAAAAAAAAAGGGAATTATTCGACAGATTGTGGTTACCGAAACAGCCCTAAGCATCCCATAAATTCCCATGGATCCTCTATAGATTCTTCAAAGCTGGGTTGATAACTTTTTAGAGCCAACGAACATTATTAGGATATCACTACAGTCCAAACACACCACCGATGAAAGGATTGAAATTGAAGTATTCCAACAATTTCTAGCCTTTCAAGCCTCAAATTTCTGTCTTTAACTCCTGTTTCACACTGTGCTAGTATATATCTTCCCAATAGCTGTGTAAAGAAAGATATGTAAGAATACTTTCTGGAAAGTTTACTATTATTGATTATTGTCTCTCTAGGTTAGAAGGAGGATCTACAGGTTTCCATAAGCAATTAGGTAGATGTAAGATCGGACCTGCTTCTATTTGACCTAAAATAGTTTTTAATTTTCCATTCAAATGTTAATAAAGAGTTGAGTAATTGAAGATATATATAAAAGGCAGTGATGAAGGTGTTTATCGGACTTAAGAGTCCAACCAAACTGTCTAGAGGTTAGACTCGAAGTCCAGTCTTAGATTGGAGATTCAGGGACTTTTCTTCAAATCTCTTGACTCAAATCTCTTGACTCAAATCCACAATATCTTCCACAATCCATTCAGATTAGTATTAGGGCAATAGTATAATACTCCATTAACTAAACCTCAGTATATGCCAACATTCTTCTTTCTTCAAAATACCAATGAGTTCGCACTCGAGCATTTCCGGTATATGTCCATCTCCAATGTACCATTGACTTTCAACATTCACTAGAGAAGACCACATATTCGTTACCATATATACGGCATCAATGTAGCCAAACAGATTTATACCAGACGGCCAAGGCCAAATCTAGTGTTTCGTCACGCCAGCCGGAGAAGATCAAGTATAATAAGTATGCTATCCTAAAACCAAAGGATGTTCGATGGAGCCGGGAGGATAACATGATTTTTTAAAGCCTATCAAAAGGACATGTTTAATTTGCAAACTTGCCACCCTTTCCTTTTTCCTTTCCTCCTCCTAAAAGGGCAGATTTTCACTAAATCTTTTCCATACATTTAGCTACAGCTGATCATTGTCCTCTCAAACGCTAGACTCCCTCTCTAACATTATCGCCTATCCTTCACTTCCAGCTTCACCAACCAACCAACCAACCAACCACACACCTATTCACCCAATTCTTCTCCCCAATTTGATTATCTCCACACACTAACAATCCCATGTGCACACATAACTTATAAGCTATCTCACTGTATTTATTACCCGTAGTCCTTTCCGTATTCCACTTCTCCGCTATAACCTCTGCCATCGACGCCGCCGCCGCCTAACAAGTGTTGTTAATGGGAGAGAGAGGATTTGTGATGAGACCAAGCGCTATACTGCCATATTTGAGGTTGTTAACAGCAAAAGCGTATCACCACCGCGAGTTTGGTTAATCAAAAATGATTCAACATTCTTTGCGCACTTGGTTCCATACCGTTTCGTCGCTGGTAATTGGCACAGCCCATGCCATAAAAGAAGAGCATGGATTTGTATGTCAAGAAGTTTCGGAGGAAAGCCAAGGGTGAATAAAGCGGTATCGTAAACCTACATCGCTATACCTAACAGCTTCACTTCGATCTCTCCGAGACTTGCTATCGCAGAGCCTAGCCCTCGATTACCGCAATATAAGTTGATCGATTCTAGCCATATAATGAAGGTCCTAGTGAAGACTGCGTTGGCAGTCTTGCACTCGAAACATTTTCTTGTAAATTTCAAGACTTACGTCAGTTACCTTGACTATGCTTGCGCGAGCCGGGGCATGCAGTAAGGGATTACTCTTTCAAACCTCTCCTGCCGGAAGTTTGGAAGCAGCATCTCGATCGCATTAGAAAGCTCAGAGTCACGGCTTTCCCACAAGTCTCTTCTATCGCATTTTCTTATAAGACGATGATTCAGGGGCATGGATAGCCTCTTCTCTTCGCTAGACCAAATGATTGCGGAACTTCAACCAAATGACCGTTTCTTTTAAGGGAACATATACATAAACGAAATTGCAGATTATTACTATGCAATTGTATGTAGGAGATTGGGGGAAAAGGGGGGGTGAGAGGGTGGACCATTGGAGGAGATAGAAATGAGGTCCATACATGGGACCGAGGGATGATGAAAATGGAACTATCCATTTATGATAGGAATTAAAATCATCAATGTACTCTCCTTTTAGGACTTATCGATATTCCAAATACTTGTCCCAAAGGTAAAAATCTGAACGCTTGTTATATTTCTAAAGAGACTTCGATGAAACATGGCCTTGTTTACGAGCACACCAAGTCTATCCTCGATTTCCCTTATAGGGCTTTCCATCACCTGACATGATCGCCCCACTACCTCTAACAGACCGTGACTCTCAGGCCTGCATCATCATTTACAGCAAGACGAATCCCCCTGTTAACCCCGAGCAACACAACCTTAACCCTGACCCGACCCCCACCATTCCTCCTCATCTCACATCTCCACGGGAGCTGAACGATACGATAAAGTAATCGTGTCATGTTCATTCCCACAGAAGCAGTGTTACAAAACACAACGTGAATTATCTGTAGCCCGTGACCCCTGACCCGCGGAACACAGTAGCCCGGCACGCAGGTGACTTGTCACTCTACAATATGAGGATAAGAAGTTCGTGTCTCTGTTGCTTATCTCAAAATCTTGTCGTTCCGCTTTTACCATTATTTGGAGGGAACTGAAGAGAAAGAGCATGCTGCGTGACAACTAGGAAATGTCTCTTATAAAACGACTATTGGACAAAACCTCACACAACTAACCGCGTGAAACTCCAGCAATGTATGATTCTTGGGTATGTACAGTAGTAAAACTCCTACTCCTAACCACCACTTCCGAAGCCCTATGAATACAATCCGAGACTCCTAGTCCCCATCTCACATCGTCTTATCTGATAGCCCCAAATCAATGCCTCTTTACCAACCATCATATCATTAAAGTGTGGGTGCCCTCTCTAACCCCACGCAGTATCTAACAAATAACTGGTCCATAAAGTGAGCATGTTTGATACCCTTCGGTCTTCTCTTGGCGAATTCATCAATTGCTCCTTGAACTCCATACCCACACCTTTCCACCAGATAACAGACGATGAAATATCCAGTTCTGTTAAAGCCATAGTGACAGTGTACCCCCACGAACCATTCACCATCGACCCCTTCCTTTTCCTTCCTTGCCGTCTGCTCATCTCGTAATCGATCAATTAAATTGATGAAGGTGACGACTTCGTCAGATGTGGGTGGGATTTTAGATACCGTGGGAAATTTATGGTATCGTATGCCACCTTTTTCAAGACCTCGCGGGTCGTACACCGGACTTTCGTGACTAATGTCCACAATATCTTTGATCTGCTTCCCCCAATCTCTCACGAACACCTCCGGACAATGAGTGTCATCTACCTCTCTCAAGGTCTTCATGGCACGGAATACGCCCGCTATGGGCTCTGATACTGGAGCAACTGCTTGCCATTTTGCCAAGTTCTTCACATCCCATTTGCCGGAAGTGGAAAGAAACTGCAGTTGCCAACCCAAGGACAAACGTGGTGACACTTGGGTGCAAAGAAAATCAGAGATAAGACCTGCAAGGATTCTCACAGTGGATGGCATGTAGAGCAATGCATGCGAAGCGGGGGCTGGAATGATTGTCGTCTTTAAAACTCTCTTAGGTCTGACAGGTTGGGAAGGAATGCTTTCGATTCTTTCAACGTCATCCGGTGTTGATGGGTCTTCTGGCGAGTCTATAGCGGCACTAGGATTGTTTTCCAAGAGCTGTTTTTCGGTCAAAGGATTGATACTGCTGCTTTTAGGTTCCGTTTGTCTAGACATATTAACAGGTGCAGCTGCATCAACAATAGGCTCACTTTTGTCGTTGAGCTCAATTTGGATTGGGTGAGACTTTCCAAGATATTGAGCAATCTTCTCAATCTCCTCAGGCTTTGTGATGTTATCCACTGCTCCAGCAACAAGGAAGACAGGCATATCTAGCCCCTTCCAAACATCCCTTCCCGGAAGTCCACCTTTGGCAATATGGTTTTCGTAAACAGGCAGAGTGCCAGCTGCCATTCTCCTCCATACTGCTGTTTTACTCTGACTGTTGAATCGTTCTTGCAGTTTTTTAGTTTCCTCATCTGCTGAAGAACCGACAAATCTATGCACACTGGCACTCTCGGGGCCACCTCGACGATCCCAGTTACGCCAAAGATCAAAAACGAGATTAGGGACCAAAAGCAGCTTCCTGAACTTACTGACCTCATCTTCACTAGGAGGTTCGGCGCGTGGGCAGATTGCCTGAAATTTGCATCAGTAACCAAAAATATATACTACATATGATTTGATTTCTTACAACAAAGCCGATGACATTTTCTGATAGCGCAATTGACCGTGGCGACGTTGTAGATGCAAGTAAGGCAGCTATTGAGCACCCCAAGCTATGTCCAATCAGAACCACACCTTGCTTCGTATCCTTCTCCCTATAGTCCCCGATAACTTTCCCCACAAGCTCTGCAAGAGCATCCACAGTATAAGCATCCCAAGGTAATTTTGAATCGAACGCAGAAAGACCGCAGCCTGGTAAATCGATTGAAAGACATGATGCCAAATTCACAAGGCTTGTCAATAGAGGGTTAAATTGCGCGACTGAGCCTCCCAGACCATGAATAAAAACTAGTAGAGGTAGTGGAGCAGGTTTTGTAGGTAACTTGTCTGCTTGAGCATGTCTGCTGAAGAAAATTCGGAGCGAAGGATATGTAAATCGACTCGTTGTGTAGGATCTTATCTCGGAATGTTTTTTCAATAGCCCTGGGTCGACAACTTCGGATTCTACAAATCCAATTAATCAGTAATTCTGCCCAACAATTCCAAGATCTAGGACAAAGGTATTACGACAGAGCTCACCATTGATATCTGCACTCCTTTTGGGAATAGTTCCATGCGCACTCCCATTAAGTGATTTTGAGTCATTGGAAGTCTTAATCTTCTTTCCATTTCGCAGATACCAAAAAGCAGGAAATACACTACACAGAAGAGCAATTTGCACCATGTCCCGACCGCTCAACTTGCCCTGAAAAGTATTGGTGTAGATTCGGCTTACACTGGCTGCAACAGCCTGTATTGGCAAAATTAGTTTGCTAGAGAAGTTCAACAACGGCGAAACGCTGTTACCTGGTAAAGCAAGAACAAGAAGAAGTAGTAAACATAACGATGACAGCAGCAAGAAAATCGCCATTTTTGTATTGGCAGCCCAAAAGTATGTTTGGGTCAGACAGAAAAAATAAAATCCTATCGGGAAATTTACTTCCTGATTGTAGTCAAAGTCCCCATAGCCAATAACGTTATCACGCTGCTCTGTATAAGCTGTGCTGTGCTTGAACGAACCTTGGAAGTGATCGATGCTGTTCAATGTCCCTTACTCGTTTGGACAATAGAGGGGTTCGAATTATGGCAGATGAGACAAACGTGGTTCTTGGAAAACGGTTCTTGTCCGTATCTGTGCCGAGTTTGGAAGGTTGACTCTCTTTTCGAGTACTTCTACTCCTATCAAAGTCTTTTCATGTGAGAGTACTTCTGTACCGGTGTTGTGTACTCCGTAGTAGTCTTACAGATTTTTCATGGGTTGCAGTTATTTTACGATTTAGAGATTGCGGGACTCAGTAATTAATTGATTGACATGAAGCTTGGTCCTTCCTTCCCCAGCCCCAGCCCAGGTACCTTATTCATTTTTGCTCGTGTTTGGGTTCTTTTTCTTCATTGGCCAAAACTACTACTTCAATACATCTACCATTCCTGCCTACCCATCTACTCTGTACTTCTTGGGTACATACACGAACTACATTTCCAATAAATATATCGAATCGAATTGCGATGATCTTATCTAGGAATCATGGAATGGATAAAGCCGAGGCATATCTTACCAATACATTACATCTTTTGGGTCTAGGGTCTAGGGTGCATGCAAGTACAGCTGCATATGTAAGGTTAAGCAGAGAGGTTTTGGTACCCAACCTGAAGATTGTCGATGATCAAGTCTGTTTACTCCATGTTCGATAACACATAAACCCTATAAGAACAGATGGCCACGAATCCCTTTTTTTGGGCTTGGTTGGATCTATAGAGTGAGAACTATCAGTCGCCCAATTACTCGAACTACATTTATCAGATTCCATGGCTCTGATCTCCTACCAACCACCACAAGTTAAATTAATAGATTTTAGAAGCATAAAATCAGTCTCATATCACGTATCAAACTTATAGTGTTGAGCCTCAATTATGTATCCTTACCGGACTACACTAACTACTAAAAGCAACAGAGTGGATGGCAATTAGAACTCCTCACATTAATGCAAAATGATTCATCATTTAGTACTGTTCCTGCATCTCGGGAAGGCTAAAACGATTAACGGGCTGCAAGACACTTACGCCTAGCGCAACAACCGATGTCTGATACCTTAGAAAAAACATTTCTCATCCACAATAACGTACGTATTTCGATCAATATATTGGATACAGATGAAAACTCTAATATACATCAAGTATCTTGATATTTGTAAAGAATCAAGATTTAATCAAAATTTAATTCTTGTTATACGACAACCTGAACGAAATGGGGAGGACCTTCTTTTCTGAGCGATGTTTGCTGGATTTGGAAGGTGGTGTGTATTGATACTGTTTGATCTTTGATAGCGGTGAGGGCTCGGGAGTCGTCAAATCAATGCTTCTTGAAATGAATTGTTTTGCTGGCCGAGAGTTGGGAACTGCAGATTTGATTGGGGTCGGCCTTTTGTGTGAGCTTTGGACAGGCCTTGACGGGCTGGTAGGTTCCCGAGCATCGAAATTCTTTGGGTGTAGACTCTCCGCATGTCTTCTCAAAGGCGTTGTCTCTGGGCTAGGTAAAGCTTTAAAGGGCAGCGCAGGTGGTGTGATTATGAATCCCTCTGGTGAAGCCGTTCTTGAACTTTGCAAGCTTATGGTATCTGAGTCATCTGAGGTTCTGTAAACCTCTGTTCGGGGGGTTGAAGTTAGGGTTGGCACACAGTGAAAGACCGGCATGTTATGCTCAACAGGCCTAGAAAGTAGACTTTCTTTTGCCTGTTGAAGCTCCGCTATTGCTCGGGATCGCTCAGAAGGCACAGCGTTGCCATGCAGCTTGCTAGTCTCTACAGTCGTGGAATAGTGGTCCACTGTTGTACCCCGCGATGGGGACACTTTGGCGTACTTTGTCGAACCTAATGGCGAAACAACTCTCGTTGACTTCATGTCTACCTTAGTACTTAGTTGTTGGATTGAAGACGAGTGTGTGTTGCTAGCAAGGTCTCTCGGCGCGTCATAAGTTGCTGTTGGTTCCCCCGAACAATAAGCTTTAGATTTCGTTTTGTTGAATTTATCAACTGTTTGAACTTTTTCGTACAATCTTTTGACCTTTGGTTGCAAATCCCTGGGGATAAATGTTTCGTCATCTTCATCTTCATCCGACATTCTCTTCCGTTTTCCTCCAGATCTGCTTTTGCAAGAAGTAGAAACCTCAGAGATGCTGTAGTCCACTGGCTGCCTTGGCCGTTTCGTCTTGGATGTTGGATAATTGAATAATTGAGATTGCGTCGACGACTCAATATGCTTCCGTTGCAGCTGTTTCTTCCCATCCGCCTTTGACCACTCTGCTTCCACGAAATTTTTTGCAGTGATTATTGTGAATTCGATGCCTGTGTATTCCGTCAATAGCTTAGCAAAAAATTTACAGTGATGACAAGGATCTTTGTCAATGTATATCTGTGCTCGAAGTCCTCGCTCCCAGAGTTCGTCGAGCCTAAACATAGCTATATCGCCGGTCTGGGCATCGTAGATTATATCGAGGACAAGCATCAATATGAGCTTCTTCTCGACATGACAAGCCGCGTATCTTCCCACTTCGGTTTTATCCCAACAATTGCCTGGAAGGTGGAAGCCCAAGGAATTGCAAAATTGCAATACTTGCTACAGAATCGATAAATTAGCATTAATCTATAACGAGCGAGTAAGAGTATTATTTGTAGTCTGACCCTTGCAGCTAACTACAACACAACTGATCGCCTTGGAAATTTAGTGACACTTACAGCTGAGCAGAATTCGTTGTCTCGCAGCGAATCGTCATGATCTCTCTTTCCCCAACCGCTTGCAGCTTTAAATCTGATCTTTTCACCTTCGAGACGGATGACTCCAAAAGTTTTGCCTGATGGACCTGGGCTTTTGTACATTGCTATGGGCTGTACAAACATCACTCTACCTCCCATATTCAAGAAGTGGACCTCATCGCTATTAACAGGCCCTGCAGGAGAAAGAGACGTGATTGAAGTTTCTTTGAAATATCTTGCCATAGATTTGCATGCCCTTTTCAAAGCCGATATATGTTGCAATGAATAAGGCCGCCTGTCCGGGAGAGTATACTTTAAGCCATGAGCTAGCTCTGGCATTAAAGTACTCTGTGTCAACTTATGTCCATTGTGTACTGAACGTTGCTTTGGGGTCGCTTGATACTCAATTAATGGTCTTGTGCTAGCGCTGGCCTTGGTCCTGGTAGAAGTCTGAACAACTTCAATAATCGGTTTTGGCAAACCATAGGAGTCAAAAATTCCATTTTTCTTCCGACGAGGCATTTCTGTCGAGGGGTTGAAAAGCCAGAAGTTTGAATATTGAAGTAAGGAAAGCTGAAAATTCACAATTTGTGCGAGGCTTGAGGGGGAAAAGCAAAGTTGTGGCAAAGATAACCGATCTTGATATCGAATGTAATAGGTCACTTTGAAGCTCTTCCCGACGGCCGAACCTGAGACTGCAATTTCCCGTAATAGTATCAGAGCTGGGAAAATGATCTTCATCCAGTCTGCCTAGTACTCAACTAAAATTACCTCACTTGAGACATTAGAAAAACAGGCACAATGTTCTCTGATCCGTCAAAAGAAACTTTCGAGCGACATCATTATTCACTCCTCAATGTTGGATTTAGGCTCAAAATATTATGGACTCTCCCGAAGGTCCCTCTGTACTTCTCACATTCATCATCGTATCAGTTGTCGGATAGAAATCAAGGACTGTACTCGTCATCGTGTCAAAACTAGTGGGTATCCGAGGCAATGTACTCGAATGTTGGCAGCAATATTAAGAGCGCGGCTAGGTGAGTCAATTTTAATACAAAATTGCAGCAACTGAAAGTAGCTTATCCACGTGCCTGTATAATGTTTCGGTCATTATGCATTTTTAAGGGAAACGATACTGTGTTCTATTCCTTGCATGATATGCCTGTTTCAACAATAACGGATTTTTTGACAGCCTCCGAATTCATAAAAGAAGATGCGATTCGTAAACTTCATGTCACCAAAAGGAGCTAATATTAATCAGATCAAGGGGTTTTATTGATTTCATGTCTCATACTGACCGACAGCTGAGGATGAGCTCGACGTTATATACATAAACACTTGGTAGGGTACTTTTTTGTGAGCAGCTCACGCTTTTCGTTGTCTGTCCTTTTCTGACCTTTTTTCACTCGTTAACTCTGGCATCATGTTTGCTTCCCAGGGACTTTTACTCGTTGTGCTTTCTATCTTGGATGCTTCCACTGCTTTCGTTCTTGATAAAAGACAAGCTGCAGAACCTTCATGTCCTCCTCAACAGACTATTACTGTAACTGCATTGGAATGTCCAATTGTTTCTTCTTCTGCACCTCCTAGCAGTGGAATATATTCGACTGCCGATTTCACACCTGCTTCTACCAGCTCCGATGTTTTAGCTAGTACGACAGTATTGAGCAGTGTCAGCTATGTCTCAACCTCTTCCATACCATTAGAGACCAGCTCCCAATCATTGATCCTTTCATCATTCGTTTCGACTTCAGGTGCAGCAGCCACTTACACAAGTCAGAGTCCTGTCTCTTCAGTTGAATTTTCTACGCCTGTCTCATCATTCTTGGGCACCCTTTCTTCTACCGAGAGTTTGATATTCTCATCATTCTCTTCCGAGTCTTCACTTCCATCAAGCAGTCTTGTTGTTTCTGCAACCACCATTGAGACCTTGTCGATCAGTACGGAAGCACCCACTTCGATTCCAGCTTCTACATCGAGCAGTGCCATAATTTCAGAGCTTTCTTCATCGATAATTCAGAGCTCGGTTGGATCTTCGTCGGTTGTCTCAGAAGTTTCTAGCTCGCTGGCCTCATCAGGATCTGGTTTCACTACTTCAGCTGAAATCTTGCCATCTTCTACTTCTGAAAATCCAGTTACCAGTGGCACAGATATACCCTCGTCAACTCAGGAAGCTAGCGGCTCTACAGAACCAACGAGCATTCCTGAGTCATCAACAAAAGTTTCGGAATCAGCCAGTGTTATCTCCAGCGAAAGTTCTCTCTTCACTTCTCTAAACTCGGCTGAACCCAGCACTTCAATAGAATTTTTCCCAAGTTCGAGTTTGATTCCTAGTACTGCAGCTTCCACCACATACATCTTGCCCTTACCCTCCTCATCCTCTTTCATCTCTTCACCACTTCCATCCTCTGCCATCCCATCAACAACCATATTCACCGTAACCTCCTCCGCATCCCTACCCGCCATCACATCGGTCACAATAACCACAACAGTCATTAGTACAGTAGGAGGTCAAACCACCACTGTCTTATCAACGTTCACACAGGTTACTACCGTTGCAACAACTATAGCAACCACTGTTCAAGTACCCACCACCGTGATTAGCTTGGGTACCACGACTGTTATACAATACACTACAGTAACAGCTCCAGCTTGTACAATCCGTCCGTCTTTGATTAATGGTGGTTTTGAAGATGGCAATGGTATTGATCCATGGGTAGCGGCTGCCACGGGACCCAATCCTCCTACCTATACCACTTCAGCTACTCCTCACGGTGGATCTACCAGTTTGTGAGTTTTTCCTTTCATCAAAAAAAGAAAAAGAAACATCTACTAACATATCAACTCCAATCCTCAGAGAACTACTTTTCTTCCCATCATCCTCAGCCACCTCATACATAACTTTATCGCAAACCGTAACAGCATGCCCCTCTTCCAACTACCTCGCTACTGGCTATGTAAAAGCAAATAATGCACTCAGCATTGAGTCCTCTTCTAATTGCTACATCTATCGTAAGTCGGCTCTTTCTTCTCTGGTTCCCAAATCCCCTATCGATATCGCAGACGTCTTCACTCTTCCTTTTTCCCCAAAAAATTACTGACGGCCATTTTCCACAGTTCAAACCCCTACACAATCCTCCCCGCCTACTTTAATCAATTCCTCCACATACCCAGGTTGGAGTATGATCTATCTATTCTTCACTGCTCCTTCAGGAGATGGTCCACAGAATGTGCAGTTAACAGTGCATTCTTATTGTGATAGTGGGGCTACTGATGTACCGGGACTTTTTGTGGATGATTTTGTGGTTCTTGGGTAATAGCTTCAACGGGATGAGAAGAATGTGAGTTGTGTGTGATATGGGAGGTGGTAGGATTAGAGTGTGAGTATGAGATAAAGAGTTGGAAAGAGTCTTTTTGGGGCCAGGGTAGTTGTTTTAATTATTTTATTATTGTATTAGTGCGTTAATTAGAAGGGGTTGTGAGGTTACTTTTGATGATTAGTTTGGTGAGTGAGCGGTTGCGTCGTGGTACGAAATAATAGCTAGATGAATTTAGGGATTATTATTTTTCTAAAATGTCATGCTTGCATTGGAGTCGATTTCTAGATGAAGTTTGAGTTGTCTGATCAAGGTTTAATATCTGAACGGGAAAGGGATAGATCGCCGGGAGTGAAAGAGAACAATGATGCTGTCTTGTGTAAATTGAAATCGGATATGTATGTGTGGTGTGTAATGTGCTGGGAATCTACCATAAGGTGCATGCTGCCTATTCAACCAAGCCATCCTCCATGGGTATTCTCTGGTTTAGAGGTGAATAGCGGGGATGAAATGTGTTATCTGGAGTCAACAATGATGGTAGAAGTAATTGAAGTACACGAACTACAATTGTAGTTTTCACCTTTCCATTGCATTCTATCTTGTACCAATTATCCACGTCAGTTCCGTGTAGTATTCCACCAAGCCTGATAATCATTGTAATGTGAGAACCTCCGTGCATGAACGCAATAAGCCATCAATAACTTCGAAGTCAGAAGCAAAAGCATTATGTAACAGAAAGACATAAAACACCAGTCAACCCTCCATACCCATACTCATACTCTCTGCCCGTCCGCCACGAACCATCAAAAAGCAATTTCAAAGGCAGGGAGGCATTTGAAAGAAAGTCCTGTATTTCCAGGTATATCGACCTTTCGATGAGGACATATGATCCGGTTTTGATAGTAGAGAATCTGATTAATAGGATAGTTTGCAAAGTAATTGATGAAAATCAGATCAAATATTTGATCTCTGACTTCCGGTGGAAAGACATAGAGTGTGGATTTGTTGTCTATTTTCTTCCTCTTTTCAGCAGTGGAACTGGTTCTGAGTTTTGTAAGGAGATGAAGTTTGTCCTCAGTCGGTTGAATGGATCTTGACTTTGGCTTTAGGAAGGATAGGAACTTAGCAAAGAAGTTTTGCGGCATGTAATCTGGCTAGGGGATGATTAGTATGAACATTAATCATTTATAAATTGGAATTTGAATAACTTACTTTAAACTTAAAGTCATAATGGCTCCAGTCCTTGATCTGTCTTAACTGTTTGCAACGATCTAGATGTCCTTGTTGCATTACCTCCTTCAATTTTTGAATCTTCTCTGTGTATGGCAGGAATCGAATGTCATCATGCTCATCTGAAATTTCATCAGATCATTCTACAGTAACCGTGCACTCATATTACCCCAAAACCTTAAAAACGCGTAAATTTCGCGAATTGAATTTCAACTCTCTTTATTATTTATTCATCAATAGTATTACAATGTACTCCCAGAACTTTGAATATTGAAAAGGAGTTAGCTTTTAAACATCTTAATTTAAATACAATCTTTATAACTAAATTCTATCATAATAAACATTGTATTTAATCTTAGAATCCACGCTAAATTGTCCTCTAGTAGTTCAACTAAATATATATCCTTTATATTTATCTAATGCCCATTTATTTAATATATAAGCTCTCGATACTGAAGATAAAGTTAGAGGAATACTCTATATTTATATGGCAAAATTATTGGCAAAGCTTCCAATAGTTCTAATCCTTATTGTATTGCAATTGATTTTAATCTCAAAGCGCAAACCGTTTGTTATACTCTATAATAAGATGTATTACATAATGAAGAAATAAATCTATTTTGTATTTTTCGAATTAGATCTTATATAGAAAAAGAAGAATATATATTAATTCGATATATTCGATTATATTTAAAATCAATTTATATATAAACAAAAACAATTATAAGCCTTAAATGTAGTATTTTTATTATTAAAAAGATTTTGAAGATCTATAGAATCATCAATTGGAAATGTAAAAAGCGGCCGGAACTTACTCAAACACATACGCTCAAACGGTTTGTATAATGTCTAGTATATAGGGAATTGATAGTAAAGGAATAGAAATTAATTGTATAAAACAATGAATACTTTGTAAAGCAGAGGTAGAATAAAAGAGGAGAATGGTACTTCCATATTCCCGCTTAGAAATGGGAATCTAGAATAGTTCAAACATATAGTACAAATAAGAATATAAAGGTTATAATCTGAAAGGGCTTTTGGGATCTTGGAAAGAATAATTTATATATAATAAATAAAGATTTTGAAAATAAAAAATATAAATATAATGCCAATTTATATCTCGAGGTCCTCGATATTAAGATAAACCCTGCTTTTGAAAAATTGGATCCAAAGTATGAATTTATATAAGATAATGCTTTTATTCATTATGCCCACAAAATACAGGATTGGTTTCAAAAAAAAAGGATTCCAATATTGAAGGATTGACCTTCTTATTCTCCTGATCTCAATTCTATTGAATATATTTAATAGGCTTTAAAAATGAAATTATATAAGATATTTCCTAACATTACAATTAACAAAAGCGAATCGGAATATACTAAACAAAAATTAAAGAATTATTTATAAGCAGTTTGGAATATATTAAATCAAGAATTATTCGATAAATTAGAAACGAATATACTTGATAGAATTGAGATCTATATTGCAGCAAGGGACTGGTATACAAAATATTGATTAATTGTAGGGCGATAAAAATTTGAATTTTTTTTGGAGAATAATATAGATATAGAACTTCAATATATTTAAATTTTAGATTATAATAATTAATGGTTGATTTTATAATTAAATTGAAAGGTAGATATTGAATATATAAAAAAACTGAAATTAGGTTGTGGGGTAATATAAGTTGACTAGTACTGTATGGTATCTTGAGAAACATCTGGTTGATCCATGATCTCAAACCATAAACTTTTTGATGTCAAGAGTTTGGAATTTATGTAGAGAGGATCTCCTTTATCTTGGGGGAAAAGGGCTGTAGGACAGAGCTTTGTGTGATTGCCCAAAATAGTCAAATAACAAGCTGTGTAAAACTGCGGAGTGAAGTGAATCTTGTGCTCCGCCCCATCAGGGTTCTCTATCGTTATATCATGTTTGGAACACCATCTACAAAGTTGAATGATTTTATAAGCAAGGACTTTTGTGTTGCCCCAAATTTGAGGTGCATTAAAATTATGCCTTCCACTATCTAAACTATGAAATTCACCGCAGAAAACCAAGCCTCCCTCGGCTTGAGTAATATATATATATATACAATACTGTCCAGTGATGGGAGTAGTATACGGCATAATTCCTATACCCCTCACTATAGTGAGTCGTATAACATTTTTGGATACGCATTGGAGTGCGTAATATTGAATTCCATACCACTGACAATATTGAGTATAATATAGAATATCGTATATTACTAGCAATATACGGAAATACTGGAATTCGACAAATTCCTTTCCGAAATAGGCAATATTGAAGTAATATTAGCCAAATTCCATTGAAATCTTCCAGTATTTCCGTATATGGACGGTGGTATATACGTACTACGGTACATAATACCATAATTTAAACGTACCGATGTGATATCGAATGCTTCAATGTCAGCCACCATGATACTAATCCACACTACTCCCATCACTGTTGTGTCCATAATCATCCATATTCACCCAACATCATAGCTCTCCGGATTCTCTAGTCATTATATCCATGGTCCAAGAGGTTATGCAACAGTAGGCACAGGAAAATGCCCAGCGTATCTAATAGTAGGTACGATAGGACTAGCTGACTAAATTTGAAAGCTTTCAATACCTAGTTGAAAAACTATCAGTCTTTGAAAACATTTTACACGTTTGAAGATATTGAATATCTCAAGAAATTCTAACAAAGGTTGCAGGCCTGAATATTGGAGCCGATTTCAGACAACTACCGATGAAATAATTTGAAGCCATGTCAACCACTACTTTCGCCTCTAACTTGAGTGCCCTGAATGTGGTTTTATTCTCCTTTTTCAATGCTTTGTGGTGAACCAATGATGTTGTCTTGGGAGAGGCTCTCCATATCCTACAAGTTTCGGGGGATAATAGTGAACCTTTGGGAACGAACGAAGCATTTGTCTTCTATCATTCTAATATCATTAGATTTATACGCAAGTATTCGGGCCCTTAAATCCAATAATCCCTGATGTGGAAGAACCCTCCTCCAGAGGAAAAGTATGGTTAGGAACTTCTTGCTTGCGTTTGAATGATGTCGTTTTCCGGGGATTTCATGATTATTTAAACAAAGGTACTTGGCTTGATCGGTATATTTAAATGGGATAATTGGTATATGAGTTTGGTCCCTTGAGATATGTATCCCATCAGATACCTCTACCCCAGGTCTCAAACAAAGACAAAACTTGGAACAAGGACTGTGGACATACGATGAATGGAATCGATTTTTGGCATCGATGGATACGATCTTTAGATACTGATCACACAAATAATGATCGGGTGGATCTCTAGATAGACCTTTTAAATGCATAGTTGAGTTAATAAGCTCGAGGCAAGGTAATGGATGATCGAGGACGGGTAGCGAGATATGTGACTGCTTAGTCAGATTCGAGGCTCTGCTCTGAAGGTGGTCCGTGATGATCAACTGATTCATAAATCCCCGCCACCAATGCTGTCACGTTGTGGATTCGCATTGACCTACCACTTGCAATCCAATTGTAATCTAGGACGACAACTTCAACATGATCGAAAGATGAAGAAGACTTTGCTTCTTTGCTTTATCCATGGGTAAGCTTTTCTCCCCGCTCTTTGGATGTTACACATACTGATTTTCGAAAAAGGTTCAAAGGAGGAGACGATACTTTTGGGTCGTTTCCTGAACATCTTCGAGCACTCGTTAGCCATAGCCTTCCAAAAGTCAATGTTCGCGCAATCACATACCCACAGTATGAAACTCGAGGTGATTTGGGAGAATGTGTGAGCAGATTCAGAGATTGGTACCGCACCCTGTGGAGTTATCATTGAACCTAAAGTTAACTGGTTTTCTTACAGGCTTCAAGAAAAAATAATTGACATAGAAGTCAAAAATGAAACACCTTCTCCAACTGTCGACCCTTCTGTCCGCACAATACTCATTGGCCATTCTATGGGAGGAATCGTTGCTGCGGATACAGTACTGGCAATTACATCTGATAAAGTGATAGATTCGAAGGAAACCACAGATGCATTGAATGCTTTTATGTTTCCATTTATTCAGGGCGTTCTGGCGTTCGATACCCCTTACCTGGGCATATCACCAGGTGTTGTTGCTCATGGTGCAGAGGGTCATTATAACGCAGCCACGTCGGCTTTTGCGCAAGTGAGTAGCCTGGCAGGTGCAATATGGGGTGAAAGGGAGGTAGACAAGACCGTAAATGAAAAGAAGCCAGTCGCGGCATTACCAGCACCACCGCCTCCAGAAGCACCTGCGTGGAAGAAATGGGGGACATTGGCTATGTATGCTGGAGCTGCTGGAGCAGTAGCTGCCGGAGGTGCAGCTGCGTACTTCAAGAAGGATCAAATTCAGGAAGGATGGTCATGGGTAGGATCACATCTTGAGTTTGTGGGATGTCTAATGAAGGGCGAGGAATTGAAGAAGAGGGTCGCTGGGATGGTTACTTTGCGAAAGGAGCTAGGGGTCGGTTGGACAAATTTATACACAAGGTTGGGCAAGGAAGCAGTTAGTAAAGCCGATGGGAGCCTGGTGGGGAGTGTGATGGGGAATCAGAGAACGTTTTGCAATCTACCCAAAAGCAGTGCCAAAAATTTCTTCCGAGAGGCCATCAACGACAAGGCTGCGGATGAAACGAGTGCACATATGAGTAAGTTTCCAAGAAGGCTTTGGGGGTCTCGGGGCTAATCGTTCTCTAGCTATGTTTTTCCCAAAAGATAATCCTGGATATTATGCTCTATCTGAAGAGGCCAAGAAATTGATAGTGGAGTGGTCGACTAATGAGTGGTACGAATCGAGCACAAGACGGAAATCCACCAAGGGTATCAAGGTCGAGCACGAATTGCGATGAAATGAATTTACTTGGAGTGGGATTCTGATAATGAAAACCGAGCCGGCGCGCTGTTGACTAAGAATATATGGACTACAAGTAGACAGATTGCCAAATGACTGTGTTGCCTTTCCAGGAATGGATGAATACTCGTACAATACCAATGCCAGATGTACCATGACTCGGCCCTGTTATGCATTACCATCCAGGACACGCACTCAAAGGATTTACAACCGTCCTAACCACGGAGGAACGGCGGTCTGATGGCATGGGTGAAGAATCTTTTGAGATCCAAAATATTGGCATCAACCTCTAGCCCTGACTACATATGCTGTGCCGCCATGTTGTGACGCTATGCTGCGTTTATTCGGGCATTTTCTCGGCCTACTAGGGGTAATGCTTCGGGAACTTCTTGTTCCACAACATGATTATCGGGCACTAATTTTAGTATAAACTTTTAGCTGTCATGATTCCTGCTTGCCACGTTGGATGATTATTGGCCTCCCTGGAGATTATAGTAACACAAATGTGAGTAACCAACCATGTTGAGAAGGGATGGTGCGTCCAGTCTCGCAGATTGAAGACATTATGCCAGTGATTATCAATTAGTTTATTTGATCTCAATTGTTTCGGAGTATGTTCCTATGTACGTGGTATCTCCTTGCATTTGTTTCTTCATTATTCATAATACATCCGATCCATGATTTACAACAAGAATGCAGCAAAACTTGCAACACCGACACTTCCAACCCACGCCAAGGATCCGATAGCACCATATTGCATAGGTCCGACAGTCAAAGCTCCAGCCGCGCTAGAACTTGATGCAGCAGCTTTTCCACTCGAGGATGCGGTCGCAGTCGCAGTCGCGGAGGCCGGGAGGCTGGAGAGGGCTGTGTCAGCAGCGTAACTTGCCGATACACCAGTTCCGTTCTTGCATATGGTAGGAACGGCGGTTGCAGCTCCCTGAACGAATGATACGGCGGCGCATTGGTAGAGAAGTCCTAGAGAAAGAGATATGGATTAGTTTATGGAAAGAAATTTGGAATCCAAGGCTTGGCTAGAGGGGTATGCATACCATCTGGGCCATCTGCGACAACATTTACGACACCGTTGTTTCCAGCGAATGTGGAGGGGACGGTCACAGTTGGTTGGCAGAAATCGCCAAGACCGGATTGTTGGACAGTAGGAATGAGGTCGGTCCAATTTGCGGCGGCGGTGTCATTTCCAACCATTGCCCGGAACAACCATGTTGTAGATGGGTGAGTGGTGGTCCTGTTTCCAAATATATTAGAATTTATCTTGGTACAAAGCATACACACATTGTTAGGATGTAACCAACATTGCAATTGAATCTCCATCGACGTGGAAAGATGTGACATTGTGATCATAAGCAACGGAAAACCCGCCGCAAGGAGCTGTTCCTTCTGCATCATCGTTGAAACCATCTAGAGGAACATCAGCTTTCTTTTTTCCCTTCTTACGTCGATATCTGAATTCATGGAGCTTACAGGTTGCAGGATAGTGCAAGAGGAAATGTGCAGAGCATTGGGAGATGACGGTAACAAGACCGAGAAGAGCTGCAAGACGCGCCATTGTATGGGAGTTCTCTTTGTTAAATTTGGAAGAATTGGGTTGTCGGATGGTCGAAAGATTGGAAAGATTGGAAAGATGGAAAGGTCAAAAGGAATGAAAGTTTCTTTGTAGTTGAGAAAGGTACAGACAGATAGATTGAGGGCTTGATAATAAAATCAAGATTGCAACTATTTAATTCCTGGGGGTGAGCAAGTTATTTAATCTTCTTTCGAGCACATTGTTGGATAGGTATTGAAAAAATTGCTCAAATACCCTTAAGGTCCTAGAAGGCTGGGACGATACGATGCTCGAGCCACACCAAAGGAATATCTTGCTCATTACTCCGTGAGTACCTGCTGAATGGAGCCTTGTACTAGGTACCTACCAGTGACTATGCCACTATCCGGATAGGCGTGTTTCTCCGTGTGGTTACTTCCTAATGTTCCTTTACCTATTTGTAACTGCCCAGTAGTGGTAACTATCCCGCATCAGAATCTAGAATACCCCCTAGTAATATCTTGCTCGCTGCCCATGCTCAAGCTATGATACTTAAACAATGAATTAGGTAGGTAGATCCGTAATCTTACCTGTTCCCTTACCTGTTCCCTTGAGCTTATCATCATCATCCTGATTCCTGTGCCTCTTATCGATCTCACCATTCCCATTCCATTCCCAATTGCCCATAAAATTATAAATCCCCCGATTCATATACCTCGGATATCTTTCCATATCTTACCAATCAATACTCAAATGAGCAAGTTTTTTCTTCCTTCCTCGTTGCCATTCTATTTGATGGATCCTAGTGGTGTGATCAGACGTGTTTCAAGTGGGGGGGGGGCGGTTCCCTCCCTTCTCCAACGAGCAAGATAAACGAGCGCAATTGAGCACATTTCAAGCCCACTTGACCAGGGTCATAGGCGAGTTTAGACGCTTGGCGTACATATGATGTGTGGTTCCTCTTTTTTGATAATTAGTAAATATTAAATATGCTGAATTGGATAACGGTGAAAGATTGTTTGATTTCTCGTTTGGTTCCAGTGATTCTAATTCATTTTACCTTATTTTGTTTTATTGTGAATGTTCGAGTTGTAAAATTACCTGAGATTGCGATAACATGAGGAAGGAAAGGGAAGGAAGAGTCAAGGAAGTAAAGAAGGAATTGTGACTTTTGGTGCATAGTTGCATTTCTTATCACGAACGAGACTTTGGTCAAAGAAGAGAGAAAGAAATACGATTTACTGGGTGGAATGCTAGCAAGAGAGGTGTCGGAGACATCGAGATTTTACCAGAATTGCATCGGCTCGAGCTTTGAGATTCGATTACGATAGTGGGGGAATCATTTATCACCATACCCCTCGTCTTGCCTCATCATTATCAAAGGGAGTCAACTTTCGCTAAGGAGGAGTTTTTCCGCTGGTTCGGAAGCCGGTAAGGCTACGACGTTTACGAAGGGGAGGAAGTTTACGATTTTACGAAATTTTGGGGGGAAAATATATCTAAGACAAGATGGACGCACTTATGAGTGGGATGGGTGGTGGCATGGATATGAGTTCGGATGGAATGTTTAAGCCGTATAATCAAAAATTGGCATTAGGGTATTGGTATATTATTGCTGGGTTTGTGGGTGCTGTGTTGTTGTGTAGGGGGTTTGAGAAATGGAGGGATTGGGATAGGTTAGTGATTTTTTTCCTT
The DNA here is from genome assembly GCA_014898415.1 of Stromatinia cepivora. NCBI lineage: Eukaryota > Fungi > Ascomycota > Leotiomycetes > Helotiales > Sclerotiniaceae > Stromatinia > Stromatinia cepivora. The sequence goes on along the minus strand of RCTD01000018.1, from coordinate 1,233,748 downwards.
CTTTGGATTTAGGAAGCGTGTTGTTATTGGTGGTTTGGAAGTTGATTTTGTATGTCTCTTCTTCAAGAGCTCGATGCATGAGAGAGGGAGAGACAAAGATTTTCTCTTTTCTATGTGATGGTAATGATATAGGCTCAGATTGCTAACATACCTCAATAGACTTCGGAGAAGCCAGACAGGTTCTCTGAGATATCCAACCAGACCTAGTAATCGCCTTCAGGAGATGTACGCAACAGCTACGGCTATTTTTCGAGAATCATCATATCCTCAAATTTACATCTCAACTCCTTATCTTTCATGGCTATCCCCTCCCTCGTCAGGTCGTACTATCCTTCTCCTTTGCTATTGGGCAATCTTGATCTTCATGATGACATACGATGTCACTATAAAAGATGCCTACTACTACGAACGCATTGGATTTCGCGGCGCCTGGATCTCTGTTACACAAGTTCCACTCATCTATTTACTTTCTTCAAAGTCTAATGTCATTGGAGCTTTGATTGGAAGCTCTCATGAAAGATTAAACTGGTTCCATCGCTGGGTTTCGAGGACCCTACTGTTTACTGTTACGGTTCATGGTTCCTTCTTCTTCCGGGAATGGGTCCGAGCAGACTTTGTCGCTTTTGAGCTAAGTCTTATGCCGATGGTGAAGTATGGGATGGGCGCATGGGGTCTCTTGCTTTGGACATTTTTAAGCTCCCTAAGTCCATTGAGGAGAATGGCTTATGAAGTATTCGTGTTGCAGCATATTGCTTGTGCAGGAGTATTTTTGTGGCTACTGTACATTCATGTACCTGAATATGCTAGGTATAACGTATGGTTTGCTGTGGCAGCTGTATCTTTCGATTGGGTCCTCAGGGGTATCTTATTCATTGTCAGAAATTTCAGAGTGAAGGTTGTTGGAGCAGCTTGCAGAGGAATGCAACGAATCGGCCACCAGGCGGAGCTGCAGGCTTTGAGTGATGATATAACTATAATCAGCATCAAAGACGCACCATTCACATGGAAAGCAGGTCAACATATGTACCTCTGGCTTCCGAGGCTTGGCCCACTTGAAACTCATCCCTTCACCATCGCGAGTCCGTATCAGACATCGAATAAGTGCCATTGCAATGAGATTCAACTTGCGATCCGCGCTCAGAAAGGGTTTTCGCGAAGAATACACAATTATGCATCGAAAATGCAGAGCCTCGATAAGACCGCTATTTTGACGGCATTTGTATCCGGTCCTTATGGTGTACCTCCAGTATGTGCATTCTTTCTTCCCACATCAAATCCAACAATTTCATACTAACTCTACTTACAGAATTGGAACTCTTATGAGACTATACTTCTGATCTCCGCTTCTACTGGTGCATCCTACACCCTCCCCATCCTCGAGTCCATACTTCACAATCCCGCACCAACATGTGTGCAGAGAATTCAATTCCTTCTTGTAGTCCGCGAACGTAGCCATATCGAGTTCTATACCAAACGATTAGGAAGCGCGCTTGCTCTTGCTGACAGGAAGGGTATTCAATTAATTGTAAAAATCGCCGTGACCGGCGACGATGGAGCATCAATGACCAGCTCCAAAGTGGAAGAAGGAAGAGCAGGATATCAACCAAGCAACGAGGAGAAAGATGGTGACATAACCATCAAATCCATTGCATCTAGTACAACAGAGGCAGGAGGATGCTGCTGTAACCCACGATCCAGTGGAACAGCAAATGACGATGAAATTTCAATCCGAAGTCTCAAACGTCAATCATATACCGACGAAGAGAAGACCGATGAAACATCCTACGTCACCACCCAACAAATATCCCGCTCCTCTGAGGGTTCCCCGCAAGCTGGAGGTGGTGGATGTTGCTGTGCCAAGAAACCAGAAAAAAAATCAAGCGAGAAACCAAGGAGGGGAGAAAGAGAGATAATATATCTAAGTGGAAGACCTGATATAAGTCAGTTTATTAGAGGACCTATAGAAGCTACAGGAGGAGAAACTGCAATAACGGTCTGTGGAGGAAAGAGTTTAGTGGCTAAGGTTAGAAACTCGACAGCGAGGTTAAGTGATGAGAGGGCAGTGCATAAAGGGACCGGTGCAAACGGTATTTTCTTGCATGTGGAGGAGTATTGTTTTTGAGCGAATTCCGATCGATATACCTATGTAGTTTATATTACATCGATGTTTCCACTATTCTTGCTTGAACTATTTGAGCTTTGGTTTCTTTCTGCTGAAAGGTACCCTGGTGTGGTATTGGGTACCCCTATTTGATATCTCCCATGCCTCTTCAGACGCCTGCAAGTCATCGCATCGGATGAGTCACGTGGGGCATCTTTTGTCCTCACTTTTCCCTATCGGGGCTAGAGCTTACGGTCTATTGTGTCAGCGCCTTATTGGTGGTACCAATTATTTTACAATCGTATGAAGTGCCATCGACTTAATTCTCAGGCTGGAGAGAGGCGACTCATCTTATGTTAACTGTAATGTGCATGAATGTATATACTCGCAGTCGATGGATGTCAGCTAACCAACGACGTATTATGCTCCCAGCGGTGAGTTAATGTACGCTTTGACGTACAATGAGTCTGAATAAGTGAGATGATGTGCTTATCCCTGGCTCTATATCAAGAAATGATTCGTTCATGTAAGGTTACATTCCTTCCTTCCATGAGAAGAATAGAATCCGGTGCCGATTTACCCTCCGAACAAATGAAATGAATTACTTGGCACCAACTTCACTTGATCTATTAATATTACATCTAATATATACAACGTCTTACTCTACATCTGTAAGTAATTTTCATAACGGAACTTTTTGTGAATTTACCAGCAACACCATATCACAAGAACAATATCAATTCATGAATACCGCAATGTCCACAAAACCACGCGATCTTCTCCCGCCCTCCAGGCACCACCTTTGGGGTCCAGAACGTCGTCGTCTTTCTTCTCACCTCATACAAAAAGCTCTCGATGCACTTCCCGGCTCTCGTTCTTCAGATAATTCGCCAAGTAAACCGTATAGTGCAGTCAAGAGGCCGTATGAACAAAATAAGTTTACGGGGAAGGCGAGCAGGTCCTATGTACCAGAAGCGTCTGTTAGTGAGAGAATGAAGAGGAAGGAGAGACCGTTGACGCCGAGGGAGGGGTATGGGCTGGGGGTTTTTGGGATGGGATTTGAAGTTGAGGAGGCAAATAAGGAGGGTGAGGTGGAACGTGTGGAGAGGAAGTTTTTTGGTCAGGGGGGAAGTAGGTTTTTTGATATGTTGCCGAGGGAGGTTAGGATGGAGATCTATGAGCGAGTGCTTGGCGGGAGGGTGTTGCATATTGTGAGGAGGAAAACGAAAATGGGTCATGTTGTTTGTAAATGTGATGGGAGAAACTTGGATGGAGGGGATACGAGGAGAGAAGATGCGTGTATGGTTGCGGGGTGTAGGGGTTTGAAGATTCTTGGGGGTAGTGGGGTGCACGAGAGAGTTGGGGAGGGGAGCGGAGGGTTGATTCAGTTGCTGCAGGTTTGTAGACGGGTGTATGTTTGTATTTCATATATTCCTCGAATTTATCCTCCATGTGTTGGTGTTATTTCATTTCTTTCCTTAATTTGGTCAAATATTCGAACATTAATGGAAGAACGAAATAAAGCCAAAAATCTAACAAACTGTAGATACTCCGAGGCGATCCCCCTCCTCTACTCAACCAACACCTTCGATTTCGACAGCATGGAATCGCTTATCTCCTTCAGCAACGAAATTCTTCCCCGTCGCTTCGATTCTATCACCTCTATAGCCCTCTCCTTCTCCTTTGACACCTCCTCCCGTAAGCACAATAAATTCTTTGATTGATTCCACATTCCCCACGTCTCATCTTCCCTATTTTCTTTCCTACTCTATTCATCAGTATTCCCATTTCCCCTCTTCTTACATTGCGTTTCTCCAATCACTAACCTACCACTCAGTATTCAACGAATCCTCCTGCAACAATGTTCCCCGCTGGGAACGCACATGGATGATAATCGGCTCCATGAAATCACTCAAAAGTCTCAGAACGACAATTATCTGGCCAAGAAAGATACCGGCTTGGAGTCATGAATTGAGGTTGTTGGAACCGCTGAAGATGGTTGGGGGATTGGGTAAAGATGGGTTTGAGGTTGGATTGAGGGAGTTGACGAAGGAGGCGCGGGGGAGGGGTAAGGCGAGGGCTTATGAGGTGGGGAGGGGGTTTGATGTTGGGTGAGTTTATATGCGAGTCTCTTTGGCTTGGTTTCGGGGGCTGGATTTTGCTCTCCTTGAAGAGCATTGGGCCTTGGTTTCACTTATAAATCTTTGCTTGGCTGGTAGTTACTGACTCCATAATGTTATAGAAATGCGAGGGTTGTACCGGCAGTGGGATTTGATGAGGAAACGGAAGAAGATTTGCCCTTCAAAATTGTGAGGATGAAGTTATAAAGGTCGAAATGTTGATGTGGAAAGCATATCAATGAAGCCGTTGTCAGAGAAATGACTGTGAGAAAGACTTTGGGAAAGGTGCTATGTGAACACAAGACAAGCTCTCTAAATCAGGAATCGCAGATGAACTGATGTTATTGGAATGCTTAAAGAATCATGCTGAAAGCCAAAAGTGGATGGAAGTCTTGCGGCTATCATCGCTGGGGGATTTGATTCAATAATATTTGATGATGACAATAATGGTTACGCAATGGTCATCTTGAAGACTTGAGTTCAAGTCAAAAGTCTCCAAGGGTTCATCCTTCAGTTCAAAATGGCTGTGAAATCCAGTGAGGGTCTATTTGCATGTGAAAACCTCTTTTGGAAAGCTTTGAAATTATGGAATGGGGTATGGAAGATGACTTATTGTGGCATTAGGGAAGTTCAATGAATGGAACGAAGTTAATAGAAGTCGGGTCCTAGGCAGTACAAGTACCTCGGAGATTTACCTGGTTGTTTCCCAAGATTCACTTTACTTTAATGCAATCTTGAAGTTCAGCCTTACCAATGGAAATATGAGATGAAGTGGGTGATCAATTTTAAAAATGACACCACGATAGCGGAGATTTTTGACGCACTTCTCATGTGTAAATATCATATAACACAACAAACCTTTCACAACAACTTTCTCCTTGCATCTTACAACACAAAAATTCAAGATCGATTGATCACAATATTTTAGGATTTGGTTTTCTTCAAGCTGGTTGCTTCCTTTTTTAGATTACAAGCTTTCTTCCTCCTCGCCATCTTTGTGTCTTTGCATTCTCCAATTGCTGAGACGCTCCTTCCCCCCCCTAAAAAAACAAACCGCGCACTTTCTAGTGGCTTTTTGCTACTATCTCAACTCAACTTTTTCCTCATCTGATTTCATCCTTGCTTTCACGATGGATGGAATCGACAAAGTCAAGCCCACGATGGAAAACACGAATCCATTCCAATGGGAAATGCAACTTCTCGCTCAAGAATTCAATGAGCGCGAAGCAAAAGCCGCCAACAACATCAATCACATGGCAGATCAAGAAAACCTACGAGAACACAATCGCAATGTCGCACAATTGGAAGATCAAAAGCATCATGCTCTGGCCATCTTAGATTCGGATCAAGAATCGGAAATCAATCTCATCAACAAGAAATACATGCAAAAATTCCAAGATCTCGAGAAAGAATACACCCAAAAACGGGACGAGCTTGAACACGCATTGTACAAGAAGAGCGGCAAATCTTACAGGAAACTTCAAAAATTACATACCAGGAATCTTTTGCAAAGTCAAGAATTCGAAAGAAAAGCCAAGGATATTTTGCAGAGAATGGCCGAGAGCTTGAGAGAAGGAAACACCATCTGTGTATTACCATGTGTTTGTTCGGTTCCTACTGCTGCCGCCGCCGAAACGCCACCTGTCAGTTCGGCTAGTGAATCGACGACGCCTGTAAGTCAAGCCGAGAGAGTCATTCAGGATCAATATCTTGTGGCTAGCCCTAGTGAAATTCAGCCACTTCTCAAGGATGAACCATTATTTGACCTCGGAGATACTCCCCCGATGAATGGATCTCATGCCTCAACTTCTCCAACTCAATCTATCCTGTCCAAACAATGTTCGGATGATCACTCACTCAAGCGTCAAAAGACTGAGGACTCATCTCCTACCTCAGTCAAGAACAATCCGACCCCTTCAACAAATGATGCGTCCAAAGCTCGAAGTTCTTTGAGCATTCATATACCAATACAATTGTCAAACATGGCCTCGGACGAGTCTTTTGATTCCCATGCTAAGACTAAGTTCTCCTCTACGAAAACCTTGGTTCGAAACCATAGCCCTAGTGTCACGAGTGAAACATGCCCCCAAAATGGTTCCATGTCCCCAATTTTAGTTTCCAAAATTCGACCAGGTCATGCACAGGAGCCTTTGGACAATGATCCCATACTCGATGGCTATATGGACTTCCCACCTGCCTTCGCTCAAATTGCAGGTCGTAGTCACGCATCGTTGCAAACCACTAGATCTCTCAAGAGTGCCCCCAAGAAATTATTGTTCAAGGATAGACTTCCGGACAATGCCCCCAACATGAAGGAAGAGACTCAACGATCCGGTTTCAAAGGCAGAAAAGCAACTCCGTCAAAGCGAAAGGCATCGGATATCAACATGGAAGGACCGTACGAGGATCTATCAATTCCGAAATCTGAGAACCCAACTCGAATTCAGGTCAAGCACGAGGTAATTTCTAGGGCTCAAGAACCACGCAGAAGCGCAACCAATCTTTCAAGAATTAGCAATGCAGATAATAGTCCGGTTACCAAGAGTCCCCTGTCTGGTCGCAAGAAACTTGTCGAGAAGCCAACCCGAAGAGTAACCAGTGCCAATAGGTCCATCATTTTAGAACCAATCCGACCAGTAGCCATTACCTACAGACCTAGCAATGCAGAGGCTAAACTATCCTTCGTTTTTATTTCTATTGAGTTCATGTCTTATGATGCCGGCGCCCCTTCTAACTGCTACCCTGTTACCTGGTCTAGCATGAACGGTGGACACAACTATAGGCTACAAGTAATGCACCAAAAGAATAAAATCTTGCATCCGTATGATGGCGCTGAAGACAAATTCTCACAATATCCTAAGTTGATAATTGATGATTCTTGGATCCTCGGTGGCTTTTTTCATAAACAGTTGAACAATCACAGAGTTGAGATTTATAGGCCGAGATCAAAGAAAGAGTATAGGGCAGAAAAGGAAATAGATGTCGACCCGGCCGACATCCAGAGCGCGAGGATGCGAATCAAATTTACGAGTGGGGTGGAACTAGAATTTTTTCTAGAATGGTACAGAAACATGCATCCAGGTGCTGAAATGCGTTCCAAGTAAGCCCCTCAGATATGTGTATATCATCACTCGATCGTTGAAACTCAGCTAATCGTTTTTAGTGACCTTCTTGGCTCATTTAGAGAATTTTTCATAGAGGGTAGTCATTCAAATCCGACATTGAGAAGAGGTGAGCAATGATCTTTCGAGGTACTTATAAAGGTATAAAACAAGAAGCTAATCAAACCACCACAGAGATCGAGAACAGAGCACAGCGAATCGCACTAGCTGCACCTAGCGCACCTGTGACTCCAGCCTAATCATTTCGATTGCCTCCTGTCAAAATACCGAAAACGAATCACTCACAAAAGAATAACTGTACGAATATATCGAAGCAAATGTCTAAGTAGCATAGTACCCCCGAGAGAAATTTACCTTGTGTAATATCAAGCGGAAGTGCACGCCATTAAAAAACGAATTAACGATTAACGATTACCTGATACCTACGAATGATACCTACGAATGATACCTACGAATGACGAATGTTAAGGATTACACGATGTGTGAGTATGAAACATACATAACATTTGAGAGGTTCAGTGAGGAATTTTGTAAGGAATATTTGAGAAGATTTGAGAAGCGTTGGGAGGAGAATGGCGGAAACTTTTTTCCAATTTCTTCACCATATTGGAGATTGATTTCTACCCGGGACATCGATGTTAAGAAATATATGAGAGAAACTACATTACACTAGCAGAAGCGTTGATAAAGGGGTCGAAAATGCGAAGAAAAAAATGGGGTGAAATAACCTACAAAAGAGAGAGAGAGAGAGAGAGAGAGAGAGCACTTTCTTTGTCAAAGTAGAAGTAAAAAAAAAAATAAATAAAATTTTCTTTTATCTTTTTTCTTTTGTATTTTGTATTTTTTATCTTTTTTTTTTTTATCTCTGTTCTTTGACATCTTGTCTTGTGAGGTGAATATCTATAAATGTATAAATGCGCTTGCTAATCATTAGATTCTTCACCCTTGATTTGGGATGTGTGTATTGTGTATTTGAATTAATATATTGATATATTGATATAGTGATATGCTCACATATATATCATTTCCCTTGTTGTCCTCTATTATCCTCTATTATCCATATCAGATGAGTGAGCGAGTGAGTGAGTGCAGAATATTCTTTTGATTCTTCCAATATGGTATTTGTTTTGTTTTGTGGCATGACTAGTGTCATAAGGATTATCTATTGATATTGATATTGATATGTGTGTGTGTGTGGACCAATTAATAGTCTAGATTCTAAGCCCATTAAGCTTATGGTTGAAGTGAATCCCTTTCCTTTTTTCTTATGTTTTGTATCATTCTCAAAACCCAAATAACATGTATATCTACTCTCGTAGGCCCAGCCAACTCACACCTCCTCACAATTTACAAAAAACGCTTCCCACCTCTCCACCACCATTCTGTACCAAAGTACTCCTCTCCCTAACCCAAGCATTTAACCCTCTCCTCCCATTTTCAACACCAACACCACTCATCTTCCAACCTCCTACGCTCATCTCCGCGGGACTTTCGCCCCATGTATTGATCCATGTTATACCTGCCTCTATCTGTCCAATCACTTCATGACATTGGTTTATATTCTTTCCGAAGACACCGGCTGCTAATCCTAACTTTGTATCGTTGGCACGACGGATGACTTCTTCTGTGGTGGAATAGCTAAGGATGCAGAGGACTGGACCGAAGATTTCTTCGCGGGTGATGAGCATGTCATCTGTGCAATTTGTGAAGATGGTAGGGCGAACCCAGAAGCCGGATTCGTGACCGCTGGGGATGTTGGTTGGCTTTTCCGGGCCACCGTAGAGGAGTTTTGCTTTATCGTTTTCGATTCCGTGTTGTATGTAGTTGAGGACTTTCTTTTGATGGATTTCTGAAACGAGGGGTCCGAAATTACTGTTGGCATCCATTGGCTCCAAGGCTCTGATATATTCCATCTTTTCGAGAAGACGTTTTTCGAATGCCGATTTCATACTTTCGTGTACAAAAACTCGGGTACCGTTTGTGCAGACTTGGCCGGTGGAGTAAAAGTTGGCCATCATAGCTCCATCGACAGCATTTTCAAGGTCGGTATCTGGGAGGATAATGAGAGGACTTTTACCGCCCAACTCCATGGTAACATATTTCATACCACCAGCTGCGCCAGCAGCCACCTTTTGACCCGTTGAGACCTGACCTGTAAAACTTACTTTGGCAATACCTGGATGGGCGGTCAAATATCCTCCTACTGATCCATCTCCATGTACGATATTGAAAACTCCCGGGGGGACTCCAGCTTCTGCATACACTTGTGCGAGAATTTGGCCATGCAAAGGAGTTACTTCAGATGGCTTATAGACCATACAATTTCCGGCTGCTAAGCAAGGCGCCGATTTCCATAATGCGATTTGAATTGGGTAGTTCCAAGCTCCAATACCGGCGCATACTCCCAAAGCTTCCTTTTTGGTATATATCCATGCATCTGGTCTCAATTGTGTGGTTTCTCCATTCATTCCGCCACTTGCAACTAGGTTCGCAAAGTATTCCAGTACATCTGCTCCAGTAATGACATCGACTGCGCTAGTTTCCGAATACGCCTTGCCTGTATCGTGTGTTTCCACCTTGGCTATTTCATCATTTCGTTCGCGAAGTATCTGGACGGCTTTGAGAAGGATTCGGGAGCGGACAATTGGTGGTGTCTGTGACCATGATGGAAATGCTTTTCGTGCCGAAGCTACAGCGGAATCGATATCTGATGGTGATGCCTTTTGTACATTTGCTAGAGATTTTCCTGTGGCGGGGTTGACTGTGGTAAATGTTTCTTTAGAGGTTGCTTGTTGAACTTTGCCATCATAGTAAAGCGGTTGTTCTGCGTATGTAGACATTTTGGAAGGCAAGTTTTAATAATCAATATTCTAGTATTCAATGACTTTCAGTCTTCACTCTTTTCACCAATGAAAGCCTTGGAATGATACCATACAATGACGAGAGGTAAAGAGCAAATGGGTCTCGAAGAAACCGAACACCCTTGGTATCTTGGTGTCTTGGTGTCTCGGTAGCTAATAAGAAGCGACGGACTGATTCAGCCTTGACACCAATACTAATTGAGGCTTACTCGTGTTTATGTGGAGTGAGAAAAATGGGTAACAAATTTGATGGTAAAAAAAAGAAGGAAACTCTTCCAGATATCGCGGAATGTCGGACCAGAAAGAGGATCGATTGTGGAAGGTACCGAGCGGAATACCGAATACGGGAAATCAATTAGGTAGATTATAGTCGTAGGGAAAAACTCACTTCATTTGGCAATGACGATGATTGACCAGGGTTGTCGTCATTTTGAAGTTATTATTGGTCAAAATGTTTCAGTCCCCGGAAAAGGCTTACAAGAACTAAACCTATTTTAATTTAATTCAAGTTACACTAAACGACATCAGAGGAAAAGATCCTTTCACTCCTTTCACTCCTTTCACTCCTTTCACTCCTTTCACTCCTTTCACTCCCATCGATCAGTCATCAGTTAGAATTTCCTTTGTATGATTGATTGATTGATTGTTCGATATCATATCTATTTATTATATTCATTATATTCATTATATTCATTATATTCATTATATTCATTATATTCATTATATTCATTATATTCATTATATTCATTATACTCATTCTATTCAATTAATATTCCGTAAGTCTCTTCTTGAGGTGTTTGTTCTAGAGATATAATTTGATGATTCATGATTTCCTAAACAATTGAGATTATGAGAGTCAGAAAAGTGTCCCTGACTTGGTTGTACAAATATAAAAGAAGATGATTCATTCTATGATCCAATCTCTTTCATACCAAAAGGTCAATTCACGGTTTTTAGTCTTTTAATTACCTGGTACCTAGTTATTGATTTGATCCTTGGTAAGGTAAAGACTCAGAACTCTAAACATTTACTAGGAAGTTTAGTTTCTTAAGGCTATACTATATATTCTTAATTTTTTTTTATTTTTTTTTATTTTTTTTTATTTTCAAAAAAAAAAACTCTTACCTACTTCATATATTTTCTCACTATCGATCGATCATCTTGATTTATCTTCACCGTCATTTCATAAAAGTCATCCTCAAGTAATAATCAATAATCAATAATCGGGAAACCATCCAAGACCACGCGCTCTCTTTCCCTACTTGGCAATTTTATCTATCATTTAACATTTTACATACTACTCAAGTAATTCAACCCCAGAGAGACCCTCTTCGATCATCTTTATTTTCATTTTATACCGCCTCATACTAAATAACCTCGATCGATTCAAGAGTCCACTTCCAGCCCCTCCATTGACTAGGATCTAATCATCTCAATACCTAGAAATTACCCGAGGACGACTTTCTTCTACATTATACTATTACAAATAGATTTATTCTTATTTCTTCTTTAGGTCTTTTCTTCTAAATAGCTTCCTCTCCTTTTGGATATTCAAATTTATCAAAAAGTATTCAAGATGACTACCGATCTTTTATCATCATCACAAGTCAATGACTTTGACTATGTCATTGTTGGAGGTGGAACGGCAGGATGTGTCATTGCTAGCAGACTTTCCGAATATTTACCCAATAAGAAGATTCTTATGATTGAGGGTGGTCCAAGTGATTTCAATAATGATAAAGTATTGAAGCTCAAGGAATGGCTCACATTACTTGGTGGGGATTTGGATTATGATTATGGAACCACAGAACAACCAAATGGTGACTATGATCTTCTGAGAGCAATTGGAATTGATGCTGACCGAAAATAGGAAACTCATACATTAGACACTCACGTGCTAAGGTTCTTGGAGGTTGCTCTTCCCACAATACCCTGATATCATTCCGTCCATTCGAGTATGATTGTCAAATTTGGGAGAGTTTAGGATGCAAAGGATGGGGATTCAAGACCATGATGCGGCTCATTGATAACCTCCGCAACCAAACCAACCCAGTTCATCCACGCCACAGAAATCAAATTTGCAAAGATTGGATTCAATCTTGCTCTACTGCCATGGACATTCCCATCATTCATGATTTCAACCATGAGATTCGTGAAAAGGGTGCTCTCGAACAAGGAGTAGGTTTCTTCTCAGTATCCTACAATCCAGATGATGGACGAAGAAGTTCCGCCTCTGTCGCTTACATTCACCCAATTCTCCGAGGGGCCGAGAGTCGACCAAATTTGATCATTCTCACCAATACCTGGGTCAGCAAATTGAACCTCGACTCCAACAAAACCGTCAAGAGCGTAAACGTAACCTTGAAATCTGGTGAGAGACTCACCGTCTCCCCCAAGACCGAAACTATCCTCTGTGCTGGCGCAGTCGATACCTGTCGTCTCATGCTACTCTCTGGAGTCGGCCCCGCCCAACAACTCAAAGACCTCGGTATCCCCGTCGTACACGACCTTCCCGGTGTAGGAGAAAATCTCATCGATCACCCAGAATCCATCATCATGTGGGAACTCAATGCCCCCGTCCCACCACAAACAACCATGGACAGCGACGCGGGTATTTTCCTCCGTCGCGAACTCCCCAACGCCGCCAAAAACCACACCCATCCAGAGCTCAACCCTAAAGGTCTCCCAGACGGCACCATCGCAGATATCATGATGCACTGCTACCAAATCCCCTTCTGTCTCAACACGGCTCGTCTAGGTTACGACGCCCCCCTAAACGCTTTCTGCATGACGCCCAACATTCCCCGTCCCAGATCACGAGGTCGCATCTACCTGACCTCGTCCGACCCCTCCGTCAAGCCCGCCCTCGATTTCTGCTACTTCACCGACCCCGAAGGCTACGATGCGGCCACCATCGTCGCCGGTCTCAAAGCCGCGCGCGAAATCGCAAAAAAAGCTCCATTTTCCAACTGGCTCCTCCGCGAAGTTGCACCCGGCCCGGAAATCCAGACCGACGAACAACTTTCCGAGTATGGGAGAAAGGTCGCTCATACCGTGTATCACCCTGCCGGAACTACGAAAATGGGTAGTGCAGATGATAAAATGAGTGTGTGTGATGAGAAATTAAAGGTTAGGGGGTTGAAGGGGGTGAGGGTGGCGGATGCGGGGGTGTTTCCCACGATGACGACGATTAATCCCATGTTGACTGTTTTGGCGATTGGGGAGAGGGCGGCAGAGATGATTGCGCAGGAGGCGGGGTGGAGGGGGATGGTGGAACCAAGGTTGTAGGTTGGGTGAAAGAGAAGAGGAGAGGAGAGAAGAGAAGTGAGGGAAATGTGTATGCGGATACGGGTGGGGATAGAGATATAATTACGTTAGATTGGATAGATGAGATAGATTCAAATCCTTTCGGTAAGTGGTACCTACCTAGGTTTGGTTAGGTTAGGATAGGTTAGGTGGATAAGATTGATGTTTATTTTTTTCGCATGTGTATGTATATATTATATATATTGAATGCTTGGAGAGCAGTTAGATATATACATGTATAGGAAATATTACAGAAAACATTGTATTACAACTAACTAGTGATGATCTATCGTCAATTTATATAATATTTATATCTACTAGGTACATCCACATCCACATCCACATCCACATCCACATCCACATCCACATCCACATCCACATCCACATCCACATCCACATCCCCAAAATAATACAATAAAAACAGCGGACAAACACAAACACAAACACAAACATAAACACATATTGATTCTCCTCATTATTCTCACCATTACTCTAGTAGAGAAGAATAATCAATCAAAGAAAGATATTAATTATCAATACAACTATCAATACATACAATCATGAATATAATATATATATATATAAAAGATTTCGTTTTTCGTATCTAACATCTATCTATCTATCTATCCACCCATCCATTCATCCACCCAACCATCTATCTACTTTCCTATGAGATGATTATTAGAAAAGAGGAAGAGGAAGAGGAAGAGGAAGAGGAAGAGGAAGAGGAAGAGGAAGAGGAAGAGGAAGAGGAAGAGGAAGAGGAAGAGGAAGAGGAAGAGGAAGAGGAAGAGGAGGAGGAAGAGGAAGAGGAAGAGGAAGAGGAAGAGGAAGAGGAAGAGGAAGAGGAAGAGGAAGAGGAAGAGGAAGAGGAAGAGGAAGAGGAAGATTAAAGGATTTATACTCTAAGACAAAATATTTGTGAGGAAATAGACACTTAAAGGGCCCTTGAATTGGTTGAATAATGTGTATAAAAGCATGTAAAAACATGTAAATGTACTAGTACTCACAAGTACTATAGATATCAAAAAAGAAAGAAAAAATCAGATCAGGAAGCTATTCACAGGTAGGTAGCACTTTAATATATTATTTTTTTGCTCTTTACTCTTTGCTATTTGCATTACCATCTCTTTCTTTCTTCACCTTTTCATCCCTCACCCTTCACTCTTCTCAATTTCTTCATCTTTCCTTTCCTTTCCCCTCCCATCTCCGCAATCAAGGATATCCAACTACCACTTCTTCTTCTTCCCTCCTCGTTTTCCTACAAAATCTTCGCACTCTCATCCATTCCGTACAACGCTTTCCCAGGCCCGAAATAAATAACGCCACCTTCCGCTCATTTCACATGTCATGCCTATCCATTGCCCAAAAAAAAACGATCAAAACTGTCCTTGTTATCTACAAGACGCCCATGAATTCATACAAACCCTCAAGCCAATAAGACGCCAGCTCAAATTCCCAGACCTCTCCACATTGTTACGAGGTTTTCCCCCGTGATGCAATGCAATGCAACACAGACCCGAGGTATGTCTTCTCCTCAGCTGTGGTATCTCTTCTTTCAGTCCTCCTCCATTACGTTTGCTTTTTAATCACTTCCACATTTCATAGCATGACTTTTCAATAGTTGAAGCCGCCATAGTTCGAGTTTCGAGGTTGATGGCCCGGACTGTGCTGGTAATCCATATCTTGATAGACTGTGTTTCTTCGGTCATCTTCAAGCAGGTCCTTAACTTCCCAATTGTTCTGCTTGATGCCAACAGAAAATTCGAGATCTTCTTTAGTGATAGAATCCCAGTACTATTTACAGTGTTAGTAAATAGACTAGATTGTGAGTTATACTTAAGGCTCACCTTGTAAATCATCATGACAGCTAGAAGATTAGCAATTGAAGCAAAGAATAATCCATCCAAATAGTGGCTGATAGCGTTGCAAATGCTAGTACTGAATGCATAAAGTACAACTTGCCCCGCAGTAAAGAAGAAAAGGGCAAACGAGAGTTCACCCAAGGGCCAACGATCCTGGAGCGTGTTTACTACAAGAATGACTTGCATAATACCATAAATAGCCAATTCGATAGCTGAAAGTAAGTATAGCACAACGAAAAGTCCAACAGTTCGAGTAGGGCCAAGTCCTGCCCAAGACATGTAGGTAGCGAGGGAAACGAGGAAAGTAAGAATGAACATAGCGAGACTGATTGAGCGGAGAAGCCAAACAGAAATTCGGGTTCCATCTTCGTACAATTGAAATCCAACGAATCCATTAATCAATAAACAGACTGTGAGCGCAGATGTGAGACCATTTTGTATGGCTGAAAAGTACGGGTAAGGACTAGTTCCAGGTGGGATAACGCCAGCGTCGAGAAGTAATGTAATGAATGTGAGGAGCATATATATGTAGAAGAAGGTTGTGATTTCTTTTCGGCCTGTGATATGTCGCATTAGTTTTGATCAATTCGATGTTCACCCCAAGATGCACTCCAGGCTGACCTACCAACTGCAGTAAATTTACTCCTGACGTGCAATATCATAATCACCGTCATAATTAACGCTACGATATGCACAAAGCTTGCGGCTCCTTGAAATATAATCGTGTTGGCCAATTCGATATTGCGCGAATAGCAATTTGCCTCGATACCATGACTTCCAGCAATCGTTTTTATAGCACCCACCTCTGCACATAATGGAAGCGCTGCTTGTTCGCAGATCGAGTAAAAGTCCCCGAAACCCATCGTAGCTTATATCGTTGTCGTTCGACGTTGTTAGAGATGTTTTGAGGAGGTTGGAAATCGAATGTTGTTGGGGTGCGAGGAATGCCCGCGGAACGATGGTATGATTATCAACTTTCGTAAAACTGCAGCGAGTGAATGGATTGTAGCGATAAGAAAACTAGCGATCGTAATTGTGTAGGTCTATGTTGTTCTATCGATGTTTTGATGAGATGCAAAGATTGTGAATGTTTGAATGATGGCGAGTCGTTGCGACCAAAGGGGGGAGAAGAATGCACCAATAGCATTGATTAATCTTCAACACCTCGTATGCGGTGGTCCCTGGCAACTAATTCTCGTTGGCGGCGAAACCAATTTTCAACCAACCAAAAATAGAAACTTACTACCTTAGGCATAAACTTTTTTCTTGACGCCTTATCACGTGATATTCACGTGGGAATAGTACATCTATGTGTTTTGGGCCATGGCCCCATTGGGATGAATATTTTAGAGTGAACAGTTTGAAACCAAAGTTCAACGACATTGCTAGTAACACAACCGGCCTACCATTGTTTCACCTCAAGTAGTACACTCTCATTACGATAAGTCACGAATTACAATCCAGTAAATACGAATCCCCTGTTAAACCAAGCATGATTAATAAGGATGATTTGGGAACCTGTCAAGCCTAAAAGACGGTGGTGTCATACATCCTATTCCCGTATCGAAATGTATGCGGCAATCTCAACTGCAATATCTTAGCTACAAGAACAATCTTTGCTTTCGGTTTTCGGGATCATTGGTACAACGGGCGGTACGGGGCGTATGTTGTTTGACATACAACAGACATTTGGCTGGCCGGATGTCTGCAACCTCCCAATATCAGACAGAACATATACGAGGCTAGATATTTGATGGAAAGTCGGCCTTCATTTTTCACATAGTACCTGAGTTCCAGTCGATGAGACTTTCCTGGGCACGCGCATATCATGATGACTCTTGATGATGTGTTCATAGTGATAGTAAGACCCCTAGTCTTTCATTCATTTAAGACATCGGCCTGATCGCTGAATGCGAGTTTGAACCTCGGGAGGTGGAAGATTATCACTTGGAAAATCCATCTCATGAGGCGAGGCAATCCGGGTAAGATGTACAAATATTGTAATGTGATATGTGTGGGACATGGTTTCTCAATCAAATGATCCAGGAACGTTGGCGTCGATGGTTGGTAGACATGTGTTAATTGCAAATTCGAATCACTGATGAATTGCTGATGAGGGATCCAGTTTTCAACCTGGAGATGTTACCTGGTGTTGGATGTGCGGCCTTTTGCATTGATTAGATGCAATAGCGACAGGGGGTCCTTTGCACCGGAGGACATGCTGAACCTACCGAGCAGGCTTGTATTCCTTCCTTTCCGAGTCTCCTTTCAGTTCAGCCAACTTTCAAGGACAGCTTGTCCGCATAACCTTTGAAAGCCTAGGTAAATTCCAGCAGTACGGGAAGAAAAGATCTAGTCTACCATGTTGTTCGGTGGGGGGCTTAAAAGAGTAGCATGACAAGTTATTGTGGTGTAACATTGAGAGGAAAAAGTTGGTTAATCGTTGAGAGTAGCCAAAAAGCAAGCACAGCCGGTAAAGAACACGAATGACTTGTCGCTTTTTTGAATTATAAACACCGCGGGCAAGCATGTCTGCATGCGACGTCGAACAAGCTGACCGAGCAGATCGCCCATTTCTGCGGTTCTGTATCTTTACAATATTACGTGGGCATGATAATATAATACAGCCACAGGATGCTATGATGTGGGTGTGAGTGGCCGGTAGCTTAGAAGTCTTAGAATTGCAAGATCAAATGCTAATTCCATGATGTCGTGGAATTTTGCCGGATAACTGAGTGCATGATGCCCCGAGTCCAAAATTCGTATGGGCGTTCCTCAGCCTGGTCTAGCATTATTGATACCCTATTCGAAACGATTCCATGCTGGAATTGGTGAGCATCCCATCCCATTGGTAGTACCCGCACCCAAGAAAGTATATTGTAATGATACTCTTGGGTATGCCGAAGAGTTTTCACGATAGTGTAGGATTGGAAAGGGGCACACTTCCGGAACCGTCGCATCCAAGTCTAGACACAAGCGGTGCTACCATACAAAACAACTGACCGAGTTGTAGACCGAGCGTACTGGTGTAGACTTGCATTTCGGTATGCCAATGATCATACCAATAGGTAGAAAGTTATCAGTCGATCGATAGTGTTGCAGGGCATGCAAGATTGATTGATTGATCATTCATAGCAATACTAGGTTTGACCGTACCGGGTAAAATGCGTATTCAATTTCTGGGATTCCGTTTGCTTTCATGTTTCGTCCACTTTCCTTCCCACTTTCAAGCTGAACGAAAGAAGCCGGAGTTTATCATGCTTGGGAATATATAGAAATGATCCCAGACAGTTGTTCGAAATTTGAAGATGTGAAATGCCAATCCCACTCTCCCCACGCTAAAGTGAGAAAAACGAACGGTCTACAACGCTTGTGGCCAACTCATCTGCAGTGAGCCATCCACAAAGTAAAGAAGAAGAAAAAACCATGCCAAATTTTGATTTGGTTCGAGATTGAACGGCACCGGCAAGGTAGTTTACTTGGGTCCTTTAGTCCTTTCGTATGCAATACAGTAGTTATTGTAATCTTTTTTTTTAAGATCTGGTGGTTTTTCTCTCCAATTGCCAGTTAAAACTTGAGTGATGACGAATTTCTCGTATACAGCACTTAGGTAGGTGCAGATTGTCCTACTTTTGCCTAGATTTACTACTAATTGCTCCGATGATAATCAAATATCGTGTAAAAGTCAATAAAGTACACACTCGTTAGACTCAAACTCTGGATGGAGAATTGAGGTCTTTCGCTCGTCAGTGATAGATAGTATGTATCATGATGTTGAAAATCCTTGACAAAGTAAGACGAGTAGAATTCTCTTTTCCCTGCTAGCTACTTTGGAATCATTATCATGCAGGTTAAACCGAAACCAAAGGAAGTCAATGTTATTTATTACTCCATGAGACTATGAATATGGATGGATACGCATTTCATTCGTACTCCGTACACCCTCCTAAAATACTGATAGTCGGCTATATTATAGGCTTACTCCGTACAGCATATTCTTACAGCATATTCTGCCGTTGCCCCAACAGCTCCCACTAGAATTTGATGTCGCTAGGACTTTTCCATCACAATCCCAAAATACGAATGTCATCGTGATATCAATTTGGAACCTTACGGAGTAGATTTAAGTTCTGAGGATACGTAGGCAATTTTGGTTATATCTTATCTAAAGTAGGAATGAGCTAAAGGTCTCACCATATACATTGCTCCTTTCTATTCGATGGGTGAGCGTCACGCTTCTGATTCTGTACGTATGCATCATTAATCAATGCCCCAAATCATGTCACTCCTTCAAAAATCCTCCCCCTCGTTTTGAACAAACTTCTTCTAGAATGGAGGCGGTGAAGTAATAACCCCTAAAGTGTTTGATCCAATCACATATATTTCAGGTAATAAACAAGGATAAATTGGAAAGGCTGTGCCGCAGCCGGGCCCGGGAAAAGGTTCTTTTAGTTGTGCTCCAGATTTCAAGGTTCTCATTCAGTATTACTGGATCCATCCTATGAGCCTTCACCCCACCACCTGAAGAAAGGCTTGAGGGTCGCATGAGCTGTAACGCGAATTGGGTGGAGCATTGGACCGCGGTTGACGATCAAATCATAAATTCAATTTACGGATAACTTCATACAGCGTGTGTTCCGAGAAAGAAGAAACGGCACGCGCGGACATGTGCCTTTGAAGAGCAACAGGGACAAAGTCAAACTAATTTCTAAAGCACGCACTTATAGGCAAGCAAGATGAAGCGGCAGGCAGGCCACGGAGAAACATAAGAAACGGAACGGGAGTACAGCGAATTGTTAGCTAAATGGAAATATGCGTCGTCCTCGGTCCTCCTCCAACCTAGGCTTCCAGGGAATTTTCTAGGTGAAGGAATCCATTGGATTGGGACCAAGAAGTTACTCTATGCTCTGACTCAGACTAAATATAATAATATAGCGACACACAAGCAAGAAGGTCTAAAAAAAATTCTCGAAGGGATCACCAAGAACACGATGATATGACACACTCTTTGTTCATGCCGTCCGGCTTTGCCAAACCAAACCATACCATATCCAACAACAACATCGAACTCAACCCCCATCAATACATTACATATCGTGTTATTGTTTATGCACCATGCTCTTCTCATATCATCATCCGCATACGGAATGTAGGACGTAAGTGCAGGGAGATAGTGAAGGAAAATGGCGGGCGGATAGACGATGATTAATGGAGCATAGGTAGGTAGCAGGGTTACGATGCTAAGATAGGTGAATTTGATGTTGGGTCGATGTATTTCGAACCGCCATCCGTTTAGAATCTCATCCTACATCACTCCCAAACTTGGCTAACAAGTAGATACTATATCTAAATCTAGTGTTGTTCGCCGCTCTGCACAACGAATTACGTGAAGGGACAAACGTCTTCATTTCCAAAAGTAAGCCACCGTGTAAGGAGGATGTATATTGTACCGAGTACATACCAACATACTCCGTACACAGGCTATTGATAGAGCACAGAACAAATTGATTTGATGCCGTACTGTATATTGATAAAGGGCGACTGAAGAGACCAAGGTAAATTTTGCTTGGGTTCAACAAATGAAGATTGCCCCTCCTTACTTCCACGTAGATACGCGCTATACGAATAGATCACGATTCTTCTCGCGATTTACGAATCGCGTTAAGTGGAAACAGCGGACTTAGGATCGTTTGCCAGGGTTGCTAAATTCCTTTGGTGGTGGTGACCTGTACCTAATCTAGAACCTTTTTCACTACACTACACCGGCTTTTCTTGTTTGAAATTTTGAATATCGTAGGCGAGCGAGTTACAAGAAAGGTCTTGATCATCAGCAATATGTGTTAGCAAACTAAATACTTACTCCGTACATTTTACTATTCGCAACTTCATCTTCTTTCCGCTTCCTTGTCATGTCATGTGTATCTCCACCTAACTTTTTGATGGTAGGGTTTCTTTTTGGCAGCACCGCCCAACGGCTAAGCACGAAAAAGAACCTAGAACCAACCTACTTTTGGCTTTCACCATTACAGCCACTACGGAGGGTTGCTGGGACGGAATCAAAGCAACACGAAGTTCAAAATTCGATAATCATACCTTAAACCAGGATCGATACCAATGGATTGTAATTTAGACCGAACCCTTCTCATTCTCCATTCTCCATTCTTTGCTGGAAATCGATGGAATGAATGGATGATTGATGAACAAACACAAAATTTGGAGCTGCATTCCCCCCTTGGAAAAGCGTGTTTCGAACAAAGATCATCAGATTAATAGCTACACTTACTTTTACTGTACTGTATAAAAGTAAAGCAATTTATATAGCGAAGTGTTATTGTATGATTTGTATCGTAACGAGTGACCGTCTGCATATCGCACACACCGGCCAATGCCCAGCTGACGAACCGGATGATATGGATCAATCATGGTATAGGATTGGGGGGCACGCCCGTCGGACTTTTGGGAAGAGAAATTCAGCCACAAAAAGCGTAAGTCGTAGCGTGGTCTCCCAGAATCACGGGTCAAAATTAGGAAAATGTGCCGATGGATGGATGGATGATCATGGAAAAGTCTCATCTTAGAGTCATCTATGATCTACGATCTTTCATACTCACAATTTTCACACAGCCTGACTGACACAACACAGAAGAAGTCAGGCCATAGGTGGCCCCCTTGTCGAAGGGTACTTGCGGATCATGTTTGATATCTTTGATTCAGTGACTGGGAGGGATTTGCTTATGTTACTGCCTCAGCAGGGCATGCCTTGCTTTACATAGATGAAAACCTTTTTCAATATCATTTGAGCAGGTGAACGAAAGAAAAAGATGATTGCGCAAAAGGAAAAAAAAAAGAGGATCTAAAATTCGGCACCAATCATATATGTGAGGAATTAGACAAGTGGTGGAACAAAAAAGTCTGCAGCCTGGAAGCCCGGAAACGAATCCCCTCTCTCCTTCATCGATAATATCAATATGAGATTTGTGATTTGGTTTGATTCGATTATGGGATCCCGAGCATCGTTGTCAAGTCTGCATACGAAGTACGTAGACCTACGGGCTTTGAGGGAAAAAACAAACGGAGCGCTTTTTTTATTTTGCTTGGCCATTGAGGAGGTAGGCTTCGTAGCTTGAGAGCAATCCTGATTACATTACCCTGGAAACATTTCATCTCCTTAGTCCATTCTTGCCGTGTTGTACTTTCGTACCAATGCCAAAAATGATCAGAGTCAGAAACCTAAAGTGTAACGCTAGGTGTCAACGAATGAATATCAATAGTGGCACACTGCTGATACATTGACACATTTTCAAGGAATTTACCAATCAAATTCAATCACAACCCTCACTTCCCACTAACATTTCGATCAATTATGATCATCTTTTTCATTCTTCCACTCCCCTTCATCATACTAGTGGATTTAGACGACCTAGTACCATTTCTATCTTCATTCTTACATTTATTACTGCACAAGCACAAGTCTCATCTTAACGACCAATCATGATGAAGCAATGGTAACACACGAATGCTTCTGCATTTTGGAGTACTCTTGCGCCGCCGCCGGGGCTCCTAGACTCCTAGCACTGCAACTGGCAAGGCTTTGATCATCCACATAATCCGTATTGGCACTATCACTCCGTATATCACAAGAAGGAAACCAAAAAGACTGGCGCTTGCGAATTTCCAGGTCCAAGCCATGACATGTAAGCATTGATGATCCCAGTTTAACTCTCTATCCTGAGGGCTTGATGGAATTTCCAAGACCGAATAGGTAAGACTGAACCTGCTTCTGACTTTCTATGTGCGTGCCAGAGTGAAATGCAACATTTCATTTCTGCTGCACTGCTTTCCACCGTTCCACGCGCTGCGCTCCACCACAAAGATATACGGAGTACACTAGGCATAGGTAGGCCATCACAGCGAGAGTGCTGCAAACATCCCCGCTCCCTGTCATGTTGCCCAGGTGCCCTCGTTCAAAAAATATCGGTGTTGCTGCTCAGCTTGGCAATGGGGCAGGTGGCACATGGATTATATTTGCAGTACGCTGTACGGAGTATATCCATAGATCAAATTTTACATTTAGAATCTTGATTTTTACTCCATCAGCGAAGCATGTGGGTATGTATTGATTGTATCAATATATATCGGAGATTTGGGTACTGGTAAATATTTACCTTCAATCAGAAGTAGTACGAATACCGAAAGAGTAATAATATATCGAGCTAAAGTCAAACTCAATTCAATCTGTTTTGAATTCTAGCCAATTTTATAGGTCAACTTATGGATTTGTTCAAAAGAATCGCAAAATGCCATATCAGTCGAAAAAGCCGAGTGCCGCATGTCCGTCCATCTTCCCAGACACGAATAGAACATACATTATTGTACTTTGTTAGACATACCACACTCAATATATATTAACAACTCCCAATTTTTGAAAGCCGGCTTACTACAGCCAATCAAACAGTCCAACCCAGCCGGAAAAGACAAAACATAACTCCGTATGCGATGCAATCAAAAAGGCAATGGAAAAGAAGGAAGGGTGAAGAAGTAGTAAATAAGTATATTAGCCAATAGTAAGTTTGATTCAAGACAGCCAGCCTCAAAGGAAATATTTCCATGACTTTTTATTATATTCATGCCTCCACCTCACTCACTCCCATCCCACAAACAAAAACCCCGTACGGATATGATTTGATCAGCTTTCTTTTTTTTTTATACATACACACTGACCTTAGTTATACTTTGCCTTCCGTTTTGAAAACCTTGGAAAAGCTGTCGTTCTAAGTTCTAACACAAACTTCCTTCCCATCATATACTCTGTACATTTCTCATAGGTGGCTCTTTGTATCCCTGTACGAATTCCCCGAAAATCCTAATCATCCCATCCATCAATCATGTAATAAAATTTAATCCTGGATTCCTATTCCTGGCTGATAACTTTACCTCGCACTAGCTAACAAGCAGCCCTAGTACAAAAGCCCTTTCTCCAATGCGTGCACTGTGCATAGGTATTATTGTGTGTGTCTAATAGACTAAGAGACTAATTTGGAATCTCTTGTAGGAGCAATCCTTTCTTCGTTGCATATTTTTTCTTCTTCTTATTCTTGCAGGTGTAAGGCTTGAGTCCTCCCTAAACCCAAAAAATTTACTGATTTATTTTATCCTAGTCATACACCACCGACCAGCCTAGGTTGAGGGGTGTGTGTTATTCTTTCTAATTTCTAATTTCTAATTTCTAATTTCTAATTCTAATTTCTAATTTCTAATTTCTAATTTCTAATTTCTAATTTCTAATTTCTAATATAATTTCTAATTTCTAATTTCTAATCTAATTTCTAATTTCTAATTTCTAATTTCTAATTTCTAATTTCTAATTTCTAATTTCTAATTTATAATTTCTAATTTCTAATTTTCTAATTTCTAATTCTAATTTCTTAATTTCTAATTTCTAATTTCTAATTTCTAATTTCTAATTTCTAATTTCTAATTTTCTAATTTCTAATTTCTAATTTCTAATTTCTAATTTCTAATTTCTAATTTCTAATTTTCTAATTTCTAATTTCTAATTTCTAATTTCTAATTCTAATTATTTCTAATTTCTAATTTCTAATTTCTAATTTCTAATTTCTAATTCTATACTACTTACTATCTATCCACATTCATTCACTCACTCACTGCCTTACTCCTCTCTCTCCTTGAGTTCCTGACTCCTTGTACCTGGCTCTGCCTGTGACATCAATGAATGCTTCAATCAGCCTCCACTTTCTTCCAGTGCCATAGTATTCCTAATTCCATATTTCCATTTTCATTAACCCTTTGTCTTTCGTACCATACCAGACAAGATCAATAATCCCCCATACCAATGATACTATTACCATTGCGTATCTAACACAGATTCAACCCTAGTTGATTCTTTTACATATCGGTCAGTACTGTGCCTAGGTATTATTCCGATATGATATTTCACATTATTCGTTCCTTCTTTCATAGTCACTCTTGATCCAACGTCTCCAATTTTATATTCATACATTATTTGTTATAATTGTTTCCTTAGTTACTTCCATCACATCATCAAGAATTTCCAATTCCAATTCCAATAACTTCTCATACATCTCACACTCCTAAAGTACTTTTCTCTGTTTCTCTTACTTTTTCTGGCTTGAGATTTATCTTTCAATCCGAAGTTCAAAATTGTATTCCTTGTCTTTTGCTACTCTCAAAGTTTCGATTCGTTTAGGAAAGCTTCCTTTAATAGCAACCAACTCCTTCCTCATTGCAAAGACCAATTCACTTCACGCACTACTCTACTCAGGATTACTATACAATCTACGGATCAACAATCGCCTACTAACTATCTTCTCGACTTCCTTCATTCAAAACTACATACCAGTCCGTTCAATCTCTCTGCGATAGGATTGGCGGAAATTTCCATGGCTGCCCGGATAGCTCGATTTTAGCTTTGATCGTCCATCTTCATCAATAACTACCGCAGGGAGAGTCAGAGGAAATTTGCAGGGCATATCAAGAACTACTTGAAGGTAGCCGATAGTTAAAAGCAATACTTGAAATTGCACATCTACCGCCGGGATTCTCCCTCCACCTTTCCGAGCAACAACCCGCACTCCTCCAAGAGATAGATAACTCAACCTCCAAGAATCAACACACACACTCATTCCCCAATGCATCAAACTTCAGTTAGGCCGGCTTCGTTCAGTTTCCTTTTACCTCCCACGCCACAGACTCCCTTTGGAATCGATCGTCGGAAGGACGTCGGATTCCCTCTCACACTTCCACAAATCAATCAGTCAGGATATATAGAAGCTCCGGTTAGAGTTGGGCTTCGAACTCCACCTGAAGACGACATGCACGCAACATACCCAGGACCTCAATATCCTCATTATAAAAGTCGGCAGAATGAGACCTATCCAGAGTCTCTCAATGTTAGCAGGACAGGCGATTATGAAGGATCAGCCATACAATCTAGAATTCCACAAGCACTCGGAGATCCAATACACAGAGTAGCTAAGATTGCGGAGCCCTCTCAGCCAGAGGTAGCTTATACTTGGCCACCGGTAAAAGAAAAGCATCCATCCGAATCTTTCTATGCTACTGCCCTGACGACCCTGGAGTCTGAATCTACTCGAAAGCCGCAAGCAAAAAAACCAACTACAGACACTATTCATCCCAGTCTGCAAATACCAAAATCAATAAATGACAGTGGTGGAAGTTTAGCTGAGTTTGCTGCACAGGTAAATTACAATTCTCGATACTTCTCCTCAAATTATGAATATGGTCTGACTTTACTAGATTACTTGTTTGTTCTGGTTTGAATCTACCGATACATTGAAGAGGGCGGAAAATTCGTGGGCAGGATCAACGACCATAGAAAGACTCCGGCCAGAAGCGTTCCCATCCGTCGGATTTACAAAATGGGTTGTTACGATTCTCATGACTACACAGGTCTCGCAGAATGTGATATTATTGGCACTACTTTTCATTTACCGTCTGAAATCCATTAACCCAGTAGTTAAAGGTCGAAGTGGAAGCGAGTACAGACTCTTGACGGTGGCATTGATGCTGGGCAACAAATGTGAGTCGACAATGGATAGATGAACCACGAGGATCATTACTTACAATACAACAGTTCTCGATGACAACACATATACCAACAAGACATGGGCCGAAGTTTCGGGAATCTCTGTCACTGAAATCCATATAATGGAAGTCGAATTTTTGAGCAACATGCGCTACAGCTTACTCGCAACTGAGGATGAGTGGAAAGAATGGCAACAGAAGCTTGGGAAATTCTGGAGCTTTTGTGATCGGGCCGTGAAATTATCACCTCCACCCATGTACCAACCGACGCTTCCCTCGCCTCCTGCGTCAATGCAAGCTTCGTCTCCGACACAGACGAGTCAATACGCATCCGCAGCTGGACCATACAATCTTACTCCTCAGTGGCCTGCTAGTAGCAATGCCGCCCAGTTAGTCTCGCCACTAACTACTGCTTCGACCCCTTCGGACCAGGATTTCCGCCCGAATGCAAGAAAGAGAAGTTTCGTGGAAGATGCTGAAGAACCGGTAGCAAAGCGTGTATCCAGGTCAATAACATCTAATAACCTAGGAAACTTCAACATGGCTCCTCGACCTCGTTTGCCCCCGGTACCTAATTTGACGATCTCGACAAACCAAGCAATGAGCGGGAACAACGGTCTCACGAGCTTTTCTCAAAACGTACCACTTTTACCTCCCTTGAACGGCAGTCGAGCCATGTCCACAGTCTACCCAACTACTCCGACTTACCCACCACCTATTTTAAGTCATAACCCTTCTGGGTCACAGTCTAGTGGACCACAAGTTGCTGCATATCAACACGGTAATCAAATTGTTGGAACTCCATCTGGCCAACGCAGTCCTCGTTCAGCCGTTCAAGAACTACTTGCATCAGTTCCTTCCCCGCTAAATGTATCATTCCCCGGAAACTCGGGCCACATTTCACCTTCTGTTTTCTACCAACAACGAAACTCGCCTTACAAGCCTATTCGCCACGTGAATACCCTTCTCTATCCGCCACCACCTGCCTCGATGCACGATTATGCAGTCAACACAAACCATATACATTACCAACCGTTGGGCAAGAGACATGATTACCGATCCGGTGTCGTGCCTGGATATGGTCATCAATCGACCAATCAATGGCCTGTACTACCTCAACCCAATTTTCATGGAGTATAAACTTCATTTTCGCCGACGAATACTAATAATGTGAAAATCAATTTTCAATATTTTCAATTTCTTAAAAATAAAAGAAAGTCGAATGTACCCTTTGAAAAAAAAAAGGAATTCGCATCATAGGAGCATCTTAGCCATGGCGTTTTATTGTTTTTTTTTTCTGGATCACATATTTATTAGCAAGCAGCTGTTATACCATTATTGCATGCATCAAGACTGGTGTTTTGGGATTCCCTCGATTAGGGGAACATTGTATTTTTTAGTCTGGGATTTTATGTTTACTTCATATGAAGGGAGGGAATTATTCCCCATTGGAAAGACGGTGTTCGGATCTACGGAACACACAGGAATTGTGTGAGAATTATGATTAGTACAAGGACTCAATGGAATGCAAGGGGATGGAATGGATTGGGAAAGTCCCCTTTCAAGAAGATGCATCTGTGACGGAAATTTAGGAAATGGTACCTCGACTGGAACCTGCATATCATGGCCTTGAGTTTTATGTTTACAGTACGGGTTCCCTTGACGGATGGGATGGGATGTATTAGATATATGGTATGTAATGTGCGCGTTGCTTTACTGGTCTGCCCTTGCATGCACAATTCATAGCGATGTATGTTATGTGGCTCTGCTAGCCAATTGGGGGGAAAGAAGAGAAATGAGAAATTCAAATGAAATAAATATATTGATACCCCCTCAAAACTTGTTCACTACTTCGATTGTTCGTGATTCATTCAATGATTGTTATCTAGTATTTGCGGTACTCGCTTGTTTCTGATGAATTATCGTATTGTGTAATTGTGAGCACGCGAATGTAAGTCTTAGTATTACTGAGATCCCTAACAATAATTGGGAGGAGGAGGAGGAGAGTTGGAGGAGGGATTAATTTGCATTTGGGTTCGGGTATAGGTTTGGATATGAACGGATGGGTATAGAAGCGGCGATTGTTTTTCACTAATATATGTTTTGGTTTCATTTAGTTTTAGTTATATATTTGGTTTATATATTAGAATTGGAGATAAGATATTTTTGAGGGGTTGAGCATTTATTGTATGGAGAGATGAAGGGATGGATCGGAGGGTTATATGGAAATATAGAAAGTATGAGAGTATGGAAGTGTAAAGGGGGTTGAATGAATTGTAGGGTTATATCTAGGGTTATATCTAGGGTTATATCTAGGGTTATATCTAGGGTTATATCTAGGGTTATGTGGAAGTGTGGAAGTGTGGAAGTGTGGAAGTGTATAAGGAGTTGGATGCATATCTATTTATTTATTTATCTATCTATCTATCTATTTTTCAATATAGTATAAAGAGGTGAATAAGGATTTATGCATTATTTAATTATTGCATGTAGCTGTAGTTCACATCTGGAAATGAGATTCTCGGCGTGGTTTTGGAGATTCGTATAGAGGACGAGTGAGTGGGTTTAGGATAGTTAGCATATTAAATCGGTATTAGTATTAGGATTGAGAGATAAATAGATTTGGAAATAGAAAATGGGAGATGGGAGATAGGAGATGGGAGATGGATAGAGGTTTTTCTCAAGAATCTCAAGTATGAAGGGTATGTGAGTGATTGTGTGTGTGTATATCAATATGCATGCATCATGAATGAATGATTCAATGGTAGTGCAT
The DNA here is from genome assembly GCA_014898415.1 of Stromatinia cepivora. Lineage (NCBI taxonomy): Eukaryota > Fungi > Ascomycota > Leotiomycetes > Helotiales > Sclerotiniaceae > Stromatinia > Stromatinia cepivora. Next base: position 1,204,014 of record RCTD01000018.1, on the reverse strand, counting down.
CATTCGAGGTTACAGGTTATGAGGTCGAATCTTCATCTCCATCCATCCATCCATCCATCCATCCATCTAAAACACAATATTCGCCATTCCTCGTGTTTCTTACACTATTAACCGCCATTCAATTGACTCGGGTCCAAATGCCCATTTCATCTTGAGTGATTGAGTTTCTTTATAATCTATATTCCATCCATCTCACGCTTTGCTTAGAATCTCCCCGGGCCCAATAAATACCTCATATACCAAATCGTCGATATGGTCTCAGTATTAGAGATTCCTTGGTTGGTCTGATAACTTGGGTATATTTATATATACCCTTTTTGATTATTATTATTATTATTATCATTATAGCTCCTGCCAAAAACGGCGTAAGTTGGATTTGAGATTTGAGATTTGAGACTTGAGAAGATGATTTAGGGTAGTGGAGAAGGAGATTTTGATTTTTCTGGGTGTTTAGTTGTGTTGGGGGGATTCAGTGGGAGTGTTGGGGTGGGATTGAGATGGGGATGGATATCTTTGGTTAGGTAGCTTGGTAGTGATGGTTTTGATTTTGAGTCTAACAGTGGACTTTTGAGATGTCTGGGTCCTTGGGATTTTACTTCAATTGTATAATATAGTTGGAAATAAAAAGGGTAGATCTCCTTTCAACCAAGCCACCTTCAATACATTCTCAAGAATATTCATTCCCCTTTAAAAGGGTAATGGAAGGTTCAAACTGGAAACAAAATTTAGGTATATCCAATATAATATATTATCTATGATACCAGTTCGCCATAACTGTACAGCGGACAGATCGATATTCAATGAACTCTAGATCTCTTTTCTGCATCTTACCTTCGAGGCGAGATCTAGGGTTTGTTATTTATTCCACACGATACACTCCTGGCCGAAATTTCTTGATTGACAGTACCTCGCTTCTATGTCACAAGTAGAAGTCTAGAGTAAACCACAACACCGCGGGATGCACGTGGTGACAAAGTGCGTGAAGTGAGATATATATTTGAGATATTCGCTACTCCTAACGTGGATTACATCATTTCTTTGGATGTTGATTCGGTCGAAAGAGAAATTTGCATGCTACAAGAACGCTGTGTACTGAGAGCTTGATATATATCACCTACTTACTAGCAAGGTAGCGTGACACCAATTGCACATTTTCCTCTCTTCATTCTAATACGTCATCACGCATCAAATAAGAATCGTCACACTCTATTGTGATATCTCGTGATTGAGTGCAAATACTTGGTGGTTTGTTGCATTTCTGAAGATATGGGAAAACTATATATACCTGAATTGCCCCCCAGGTTCGCCATAGGCATATATATGCACAGCTTTCTCTCATTCTTCATCTTAAACACGGGATATTCTCACAGAACAAGCAAATGTATGTAACACATATTTGATATGTGTGACAAAATCGGACCTACCTCGGTTTGGGTCCTTTAATAGATTATTCTCAGCTGGTATGATGAGCGCCGGTAGCAATTTAGTGGAAGCATCCAACATCAAATTACTATGATTCAATGTTGGGACAAAACTCAACCATGTTATGGCATAATGAAGCTTTTCATCGTATATATTCAAGTGAAAAATAGATGACCTGACTATATACGGAAATAATTGACTTGAATAACTCTTTGAGGAAGGTACCCGTGAACCTTTGGGCCTTCTACAATTCGTACTGTTCTCTTCCGGTCTTGTTGAATGCATCAAGCCAAACTGATCTACTCTTACTTATTACCAAATTCCATGAGCTTACATGGAGACAACGGGTAGGTAGCTTCAATTTTTTGTCTGGTGAAAACTGGAAGAATGAGAACACAATAAAAGCATGGATCGCTTGATACATAACAGCTGAACTCAAAGAGAAGGTGCGGGAACCGAAAGTAAGAAAGCTGATGAATATGCCTTACTCCAAAAAGAAAGTAGCTAGTTTTGATAGCATCTGACTGGTGTAAACTCACCTTACATCAACAGACACTATCAATGAGTGCATCCACACAACAACACCCAATGACATATACTACTACCCAAAAGCCGGAGACGAAGATAATATTTACCTAAATACGATACGACCCTTCCATTGCCAAGTAAGATGGCGTGTAGTACCACAGGCTCAAAATAGATTGGAATCAAACGAATATTCTCCGAGTACCAAGAACCAGCGAGTTGGCTTCGAGGGCTGACCTCGATTAAGGTTTCAGATGCGATGTTTGAAGCTAGTTTGTCAACTTGTTACCATGTTTGTTGTCTCAACTTTGATAGATCAACACTGTTTTTGCATGAATCGGTATGATGTTCAGGGTTCGGGATGGGATTAGATAAGATGTAAGCATATAGGATGGAGAGAGAGGGGATGGCGAAGGTTTGTAGTGTGGGAATAGAAATATGAGGTGCTTGATTGGAGAGATTCTGTTTTGTTGAGATGGCGAGACACAAATCATTCTCACGTATTTTGAATGAGGGGTCTTATATGAGGATGCATAGATAGCTCAACTAAGTAATATATACGAAGAAGTTCGGTGCATTATTGCGAAGACTTCGGTATTTGAGCATTGATATAGATTGGACGAATGTCTGTGTGTGCATATTCGCAGTTTTATCCCATCACTTACCCGTAACTTATCCGTGTATTACACGACTTGCCGAGTCTGTTGGGTGTGTTCTTGGAAAATTAAGCTTTGGATTAGATTGTTTCGGATTATATCTTTCGGCTTTGGTAGAAAGATGTATTGCGATGTGCGATTTGGTGAGCACCGTGAGAATGATGAAGTCATTGATTAGCGTGATCAGCGTGTTTTCTCTCCGTATTGGGTGGTATTAGCCTGTTACCCCTGAAGCAACCTTAATATCACTTTGACAATAAGGATAGGTAATTACTGTTACTCGGGCCAGATGGATGCGAATGCTTGCTTACCTTGAAATTGAACATTCTATTGAGTACAAGTTTCAGTATCTTGATTTCTATCTATTCCTATGAATTCTCACTGGATTACTGAGTGCCTAGTAGATCCTCCGAATGGTTACGCGGCTTTCAAGGCTTATGCGCATGTTGATTCGGACGATGCGCCTCATGGGTGGGGGGAAACATACTTTGATAGGAAGGAGAAGAAGGTTCGAGTGGTCACTAGAGGAACGGAGAAACGTGGTCCGAATCTTGGTTGGAGATGCCGCGTTTCTTGGTGGAGATAGATTAAGCACATGTAAAGTAAATATACAGATCTTGTCCATCTTCTTGCATTGCATTGGTTGGGATGTTGAGGGATTTTCCCAGTTCGTGACTGGATGGAAAAGACAATACACGACACACGATACACGATACATGATCAAGTATCTAGTATCTAGTAGCTAACAATGTAAGCTTCTCCATATTGAGATACGGAAACAGACACGTCCTCATTATTAGTCTCTCCTCAGAGTCCTTACATCCAAGTAACACTAATGGCTTACTATAATATAATGAAGATAATGAAACTGTTGGTAAGAACTTAATTCTCTCAGCCTCCTTCATATTGCGTATTGCCTGAGTGAAGTTGTAGAATATAAGTTGTAGAATATTAGCTCTCACTCACCCCCGCCCCTTCTCTATTTTTGGGTTCAGCTATTTTTCGGTACTGTGCTTACCTAGTAACTAATTCCACCACTTACTCAGGTACTGTTGCTTAACTAATAACCATTATCTACAGGGATGATTCGTCACTGAATTCGGTCCATTCCTACCGTTTTAGTGTCAAGCCTTCACTGAATCTAAGTTTACCACGCACAACTACAGGCCTTATATTATCGCCATCCATGGTAATGTTGATAAATTAGGAAAGTACCGAACAATACTATATACACTGTATAAAGACAGAGGACAGAGAAGGATCAAAACGTTCTCTATTCGAGAATTTTGGTTAAAAGAACCAAAGAAGGGTTCACTTGGCTCATTTTATTTCCAAAAGGATCAACAAAGGTCGATCAATTACAACATTCATTCATTCATTGATTCATTCTGAATACCTACTGGTACGAGAAATATATACTAGGTATCTATCTTACTTTCCGCCCCAGTACTCCTTATTCTTACCCATTTCTCTTCCTCCTTTTCATACTATCATTCAAACTTTCCTTTTACTACCTACCAAGTTACAAATATCCCACTTTTGACTGGTGAATCGAGACTCATCTTTTCTTTTATTCTAGTCACATAGAAACGCTATCTGTTGGTTCCGCAATCCATTATCAAACACGCCTATGTGCGTTGCCATCTTGGCATTGCATTGATTACCCAGAATTTTTCTGGAGTTCGACCTATTCAGCGACCAGAACCTCTTTATGAGAAGATTCTACGGTACGATAGCATTCAATAATTGGAGAGTGACAAACTCGCTAGGATAGACAGAATATCGTGTATCAATTTACTCGGCAGATAGAAATTCTGCGAATTGCGCAAAGATGTTGACCTTCAGGAGAGCTTTGATAGCTGCGGCTTTCTTCCTCACTATGGTATTTCTCGTCACACGAACACACAACCCACCTACATCAAACGATATATTATTACAAGACACAAGCATAGCAAAATCGGAGGAGAAGGATGGAGGTGATTCGAAAACAAAATCTGGCTCATCAGCCTCGACGAATGCTGTTCCACCCACACCAAAGAAGAAGCCTCAAGCTTCTCAAGCACTATTACAAGATTTATCAAGAGCACCTTTAAGGGAAAAGCTCTCATATCAATTTCCATACGACGTAGAGACTAAGTTCCCAGCATACATTTGGCAGACATGGAAATATACCCCGGCATCTGGAGATTTTGGAGAGAACTTCCGCCCTGCAGAAGCAAGTTGGTCAGAAAAACACCCGGGATTCGTACATGAGGTCATTACCGATTCAGTCGCAGTTCATCTATTAAAGCATTTGTATGCTTCTGTGCCAGAAGTTTTAGAAGCTTACAATTCATTGCCCTTGCCTGTTTTGAAAGCCGATTTCTTTCGATACCTAATTCTGCTGGCCAGAGGTGGTATTTACTCCGATATCGATACCCATGCATTGAAACCTGCTTCGGAATGGCTTCCTGAGAGTGTGCCACGCGAAGCTATTGGATTAATCGTGGGCATTGAGGCAGATCCAGATCGTCCAGATTGGGCAGAATGGTACTCTCGAAGAATTCAATTCTGTCAATGGACGATTCAATCGAAGCCAGGGCACCCTGTACTCCGCGAAATTGTTGCCAACATTACCGAACAGACTCTTAGCATGAAGAAGAGTGGAACTCTAAAGAACTTCAATGATAAGAATGTTGTGGAATTCACCGGTCCGGCTTTGTGGACAGATACTATTTTTGATTTCTTGAACGACGAGAGATATTTCGATATGACTACAAGCAAGGGAAACATTACATGGAGAGAATTCACAGGCATTGAATCTGCAAAGAAAGTTGGAGATGTGGTTGTCTTGCCAATTACGAGTTTCAGTCCTGGAGTGCAGCAAATGGGCTCGAAGGACTATGATGATCCCATGGCTTTTGTGAAGCATGAATTTGAAGGTTTGTCTAGTAGATCTATCAAGGTATACGCCAACTAACTTAGAAAATTAGGAACCTGGAAACCTGAGAGCGAACGACATATCGGGATAATTACTAGGTAGTTAAAACATCGCTTCCCCGATAACCAATACTTTTCTTTATAAAATCATATGAGCACATAGCACATACCCCAGTCGAATTTCGAGCGAGCATTAAATGCATGAGCGGCATACTGACGAGCACACCTGGGCGGCTTTCTTTTTTGTTTGATGGGAAAACATAGAATGGCTGGTCTCAAATGCCTTTTACGTTGGCTTTTATTCTGTTAGCATGGAGTTTTATTATATCCGGGACATTGGGATAAAGTTCATTCTTGTTTGGATGGTTGAAGGGATCGAAGGGGAAAGTAAGTGTTTGTGGAAGCATGCCGCAGAATTTTTATGTTTGGTTGCAATGCCAAAAGCAGAAGACATGAATTTTCAAGAGCTGAAATTTGTGTATTGTTGGATTTTTTGTAATTCTGGATTTCCTTGGGAGATGGAGGAGATGGGATAGGTGACGGGGTTACTAAAGCAATGTTGGAAATTGCATAGGATACGGAGGAAATATCTTTTCATGGGTATTTTTAAAGAAGAAAAGGAAGGAGACAGATGAAAGATCCACGATGGTGGAATTGTATATATGGATAAGGAAAAGGAATGAATAAAAGTCGATGATCAACCAAAGTTGTCTTCTCCCATAGGTAATGAATATGCACTTTAAATAATGCGTTATGTTACCGTATTTATTTTGGTAAATTCGACCCATCTGAAAGAGCCCTTACAATCACCCCAGTCAAAAAATGGTTTAGGTTTCCCTGCCTAGCTCAATTGAATTACCAAATGATATATAGCCAAGACTCAGGGGTAGGTAGCTTTTCCAGCAATATACCTAAATATGGATCTGTTGGTCTAACATTCGTACCCCGCATATTTGGACCGAAAGCTGTACTTATTTGCACTTTTGTACATTTGTGGGATAGCATTACACAATGCTACATATAGTCATGGGTGTACAATGAGCTAAAAGTTTCGGTCTTTACTTGAGAGTAAACGATTTCTCTGTTTTGAATACATGATTCATGATGTTGTAGATATGGCTGCTAGAATCAGTATTGCGGGAGCGAAAACGGGAACGGGAGCTAAAGCTGGAATGTGGAGATGGCGCCATGGAGATAGCTTGAGAATTAGGTTGAGGGGTGAGATGGTGAGAAGTTTGGGAAGCGGAGTGGGAATTGGGATTGGAATTGGAATGAGGATTGGAGTGGGGGTTGGAGCTGTATCGCGTATTCAAAGGAGAGGTCTTTTGACGGAGAGTTATAGTGTTGGACCTACGGAGGTATTTGAAATTACTTTCTTTTCCTTCACTTGTTCTCAATATCCTCTAACCCTCTTTTACCTCCTCCGTGGCTCTCATAACAACCAAGCTAACCACCTGCTAACCACCTGCTCTCTCCCAGCCGCCACTCCTCCAGCATACTATCCCGCAGCATTTTCGCGACACCGTCAACGCGCACGGCTCCAACCTTGCGCTCATATCTCGCTCCCAAAACATACAACTTACATATCGTGAATTGGATGAGAAGAGTAATGTGATAGCACATGGGTTGAGAAATTTGGGGGTTAAGAAGGGAGATAGAGTAGCCGTTAGTCTGGGGAACGGATGGGAGTTTGGGGCAATAACTTATGCTGTTTGGAAATTAGGAGCGGTGTTGGTGAGTAGGCTTTGATGAGAGAACTTTTCTTCTTTGCAAGGGAAGATGGCTTTGAGAGATGGATATGCTAATTAGTGTCTGGGTAGGTACCTCTGAATCCAGCATTCAATACGAAACAAGTCGTCTCGGCATTAAACCATTTGAAAGCTTCACACCTGATAATTGGCCATGAGACACATTTACCTTTTAAATCCCCCAGGGACAATACATCTTTACTGAAAGACATCATTGGGGACCTCAGGCAACCCTCATATCTATTGAAGAGTGAAGCTGTACCAAGTTTAAAGGGCGTTGTTCTAGTGAACAAGCCGACGGATAATCTTGCAAGTTTTCCGGCTACTACAAATTTCCGAGCTATCATGGGGATGTTTGAATCGGAGAAAGAGAAGGAAGTTATTCCCGATGAAAAATTACATAAAGACGATGTGATCAATATTCAATTCACATCAGGCACAACTTCGACTCCTAAAGCGGCTTGTTTAACCCATCATTCAATACTTAACAATGGCTATTTTATTGGCTCTCGTATGGCTCTTACAGCATCCGATATAGTCTGTTGTCCGCCTCCCTTATTTCACTGTTTTGGTTCTATACTCGGATACATGGCAACCGCGACTCATGGTAGCACAATTTTATTTCCGTCTCTCGCCTTCGACCCTTCGGCCACTCTTCTAAGTATTCAAGAAAACCGGGCCACAGCTCTTTATGGAGTCGCCACCATGTTTCTCGCCGAACTCGAACTCCTCTCCAATGGTACCATTCCTCACACCGGCTTCGAACATCTACGCACAGGTATCGCAGCCGGTTCCTCTGTTCCTAAATCATTGATGGAAAAACTTCATAAACAGTTAAATCTAACTGGTTTGACGATTTGTTATGGAATGACAGAAACGAGCCCTGTCTCTTGTATGACTACTCCCACTGATCCGATGGAAAAGCGACTGGATAGCGTGGGAAGGGTATTACCTCATGTATCTGCTAAAATCATCTCGCCTTCTGATCCTAATAAGATTCTACAAATAGGTCAACGGGGCGAATTGGCCGTCTCGGGATATTTGGTCATGAAAGAATATTATGTAGATTCAAATCGCACGAAAGAAGTGTTAATCCCAGACAAGAATGGGAATATTTGGATGAAGACAGGTGATGAAGCGAGTATGGATGAAGAAGGATATGTGAAGATTACGGGGAGAATCAAAGATTTGATTATCAGGGGAGGAGAGAATATACATCCGCTAGAGATTGAAGACTGTATCTTTGGTATGGAAGATGTGAGGGAGGTTAGTGTGGTGGGTGTTCCGGATCAGAAATATGGGGAGGTAGTTTGTGCGTGGGTTGTGACTAGGAAGGGCGTGAGTCGAGGGCCAGATGATGCGGGGGTGGGCAACGACCTCATGAGTTGGGAAGAATATGAGAAATGTGTGGCCAAGGAGAATAATGCCAGCAACAATCCTCAGAGTTCCACAATGGAAGCAGAAATCAGGGATAAGGCGAAACTGGACCGCAAGATCAAACCAATTCTCACTAAAGAAGCAATCCAACATCATGTGAGGACACATCTTAGTGGGCATTTGGTTCCGAAATATATCTTTTGGGTAGATGAATATCCGAAGACTGCTAGTGGGAAGATTCAGAAGTTTAAATTGAGTGAAAGGGCGGAGTGGATTATTAAGGGTGGAGGGAATTAGATGAAGTTAGATGTGGGTGAAGGTCACGGTGACGGTGAGGATTGGGAGTGGGACTTTGCATGGGAGTGAAACCTGAGAAGATAGAAAGGAATGAGGTCTTCGGAAAGGAATTATTATGGTTGTGGACGGCCAGAAAGAAATTGAGAATTGTGAGGAAGGATTCTAGGGAGAGAAAGACGGCGGAAGGGATTGAGGAGATTGAGATGTGCTGAAGACAGTGAGATAGAGAGAGAGAGAAATGCGATGGTTTATCAGCAAAGCGGATAAATCAAATATATGAATTAGACGACGAAATTACAATTATGCATTGCATTTATACTTCAAGCCTTCGACTTATCCAAGACGTCATTACTGCTCAACTCCTTTTCCAATGTGGAAAGGTACTAGGTATGTCTATTATTTTGATTTTTGCTTAGGACGATTTATCACGATACACAGAAATGCAGTATATCTCTAGCCCAAAGTAACTGCAAAATTGTCTGGAAGAGCAGTACTCTTTTCCATCTCCATGTATGATTATGATATGTGAATGTGAATACGAAAATTTGGTGAAAAGGAATTAATCTTTTGAGTATTGATTTGTTGTTCTTTTCATATAATATTGTTGAGTTGAGTTATTTTATCCATCATATATATATACCGGTATTTCATCCTCCCAAAAGATCTTCAAGCTCTACTGAATATGCCCTCCTCACTCCCCATAGCCTCCTGTATAAACAATCCAGCGTGTAAAATGTCATCATTATTTCATATTGTTGATATCAAATGAATACTGTTCATAAATTGGAAAATATCTCCACATCTACTTCCGAGGAGATTTGTATGCTATTCATCTTATTCATAGAAAATCTCATCGGCCTGATCACTTTTTTCATCAGAAGTCGTTGAATTTATGCTTATTCTCGTTGTTTTCTGAGTCGCCGTCTTGGTCTTGGTCCATCTCATCTTCCTCATCTTCATTCTCATCCTCCCCATCTCATCAAAACCACACCCATTACTCTTTTCTCCCCCCTTTATCCTTCTATCCTTCTATCTTCATCCTCCATCTTCATCCTCCATCTTCATCCTCCACTACCTCCTCGACCCCTTCCAAATTACAGAAGATTGACCATGATAAGATAGAAACAAAGACAAAGATACAATTCTTAAGCTATCATATAATCTTCCACATTCCAAGGATCAAACGTATATATATATATATAAGCTACGATAAATCCGGAAAAGTGCTCCAACCTCATTGATTTCGATTCCATGTCGGAGGCGGGGCCCATTTTTGTGAGGAAAAGTATAGATGTTCTCCAGAGCTGGTTCATATTATCGATGTGTAGTCCATTTTGACGCTGTTTTATTTGGTTTGCTCTAATTTGCAAGTTATGGTAAGTTGCGGGATCTATGCAGGTTCCAGTTATGTCTGAATAGGTTTGGGGTGTTAATGTATATATGTATATAAATGTATACTCATGTAACTATTAAAATATAAATTTGAAAGGAAGAGCTGGAGGGCTATCAGAAGGAAAGAATTTTTACATCCTACCCAAGGCGAGCTACTATAGACTTGTATTGGCTTACTACCTCCTCTTTGGTGATGTAATAGAGGGCCGTAATGAATTAGCAATAGCATTAAGCGATTAATTGTCTAATAACGAATTGAACATTCACTTCACTGATAAAAATTAAGTTCCACAATATAACTCCTTAGGAAGTAAAAAAAGCAGACGTAAACCATGCACTTTAAGGACACAAAATCGTATTTCATAGAATATTAAATTGAAAAGTCATAAAATAAAACATACAGTTCCATAACTTCCAACTCCCAATTCATCAATAGACGTTATATACACGTCTAAGACCCCTTTACATTTAAAATAAAATAATCAATCTTTTATTCTGAAAAGATAAATAGATTTGATAAAAGCAATGCATAGTAAAGCAACAAATTATATCTACAGCTATAATAGATTCTCCATCTCAAAATCCGCGAGATATATACACAAAGATGAGAAAATAATTAGACCGAGAAAAAAGCCAAAAGAAGAAATTGGAAGCCCGGAATCTGTTTCGGTGTCGATGTTGAAGTGAAGTGAAGTGAAGTGAAGTGAAGTGAAAAAAGAAACCCCATTTCACTTCTCTCCTACCCTATCCCAACCAAACCCAAACCCACAAGCTAAAATCCCCCCTTATCCAGTCTATTAACTACAACCTACCACCCGCATACTCATAAACCAAATTTAAACGTCTTCCCCACTCTCCAACACATCATTTATATACCCATATATACCAATACACCGACACGAAAAATATTTTGCCCTCCTCTCAGTATATCCATTGATAGTACATCCTTGTAGGGAATTAAGGAATTGCGTGTGTGGCACCAGTTTGCGGTATCGGTATCAGTATAGATGGCCATGAGTTTTCTTTGTGCGGAAGGGGATGGGATGGGATTTGAGGGTTAGTTAGGTTGAGGGGGTAGAGCCTTGAGGGGGTAGAACCTTGAAGAATTGAAATGAAGGAGCCGCGGTGTTCATACGGTTTCTTAATTTAAGGTGTACGAGAGAGGAAAAGAAGAGAAGGGAAATGGAGAAAGGGCCGCGTGTAGCAGAGAAATCTAGTATGCCAGGAGAGAAAAGTTTTATGATGAGTTCTTTTGGTTTGATGATTTTGAGTGTTTGCATGTGGATTATTGTGTTTGGGGGGATGTGCAGAGGAGGGAAATGAGAGGAGGGTGGCGGGGAGAGAGGTTTTGGAAGGAAGGGATTTTGGGGGTGGAATTGGGAAGGGGAAATTGGGAGAAGGGATAATTGTAAAGAGAATTTGTAACCATAAACGGGCTTATCATTACCCGGAGTCTAACAAGTCGAGGAATTTTCGATATTGAAGGAAACCAGACGGTATATTCACAGAAAAAGCACACAACAAAGATCATGAATAATGTGATTCATCCTAACCAAGAAATATTACCACTATAACAGTATTCTTCTATGTATATGCTTGAATATATATTTCTGTATCATGATAGTCCTCCCTCCAGTTGTCTCTTCTTCTATTCGACAATATAGTAAAGATTGGATGGACGAAATGACCTCGTGAATGCGCGTGCCTTTGCTAAAGTACATTCGAAGAAGGTCAAAAAATGGTCCTTGTTCGACCAACAATGAGCCGTAATGCTCCGTGGAGTCCGTGGAGTAGCCCGGTAATATTTTAACCGTAGTTGAATGATGTGGCAGCATACCTAGATGCCCAATACCGATGGTTTGAGGATCATCTCCCAATAGAGCCGAAAAGCCGCCGTGGCTTGATTAGATTTCAGTTTTTAACCAGACATCACCCGACATATCTGTAGAGAAACATCAGATTGTCTGAATACAACTTAGACAACGATATGATACATTCCGTTCTCCAAGCAAAAGCCCTTAATATTGTGTATTGGCAATTGTAACGAAGGAGGAATAACACGTCCATATGATTACCCTCACGTTGGAGCTATCGGAGAGGCCGTAATTTGATGTGATTGAGCCACTTCAATCTCGAATCCATTGGTGAAACTTTCGCTACTAGTAACAGTGGCAGGAAGTTCATGAATAGTTGCCGAAGCTTCGATAATAGTCGTTTCAGAGGTGAATGTAGTGGAAGCTGGGTCTAAGCATCTTCCAAACCACCCATAACTCCTACAAGACGTCGAGGTGATTGTCGTTGTCGATGTAAACGTTGTGCTCGCACTGCTTCTATCCAGACAACCCCACCAGCCAGGAGTTTTGCAAGTTTCGGTACGAGTCCTTGGTTTGGATGTTGTACTTGCTGTGGTACTTGACGAAGTAGAGTGAGGTCCCTTTTCTCTTTTCCAATTGAAGCAATCGACACATTCGGTGTCCGCAACACATGTAGGAGCTTTATCATATTTCTTGTATACATTTCTGATGGAGGCTCTGATTCCATGAGTTGATAGAGATACACTCCAACCAAAATCTGCAACAACATCGTATACGCATCGTAATCCTGCATGACACGTCGACTCGAGGGCATAACCAGCAAAAGCACAAAGTGATGTAGCTCCATTGCATGTACCCATATATACGGGATCAGCAGTGTGTCCGAAATTCCAAATACCTACATTATCACGAGCTTCAGAAGCGGAGTTATACCCGGGTGGAGTAGGAAGAGCCAATCGAGAAATTGCTAATGCTTGAGGGACGGACTCAAAGGTCAGTACAGGGTGACCAAAAGTCAATGCAACGAGAGTAGCGACAAGTCCTCCGAGAGAATGACCTGTCAACCAAACGTCGGCATTGGGATATTCCTCTGTAATGTTTCCGTACAGTTCCACAGCAGCCTGATAATAACGATTTGGCTTCTTCAATGCCTTGGAAACACACATTTCGTTACATGTATATGTTGCCGTCATACAATCACATACTTTTCGTAGACCCCATCCACCTTGTCCACAGCAGCATCCAGCAAACAGATTATCATTTTCTTTATCATTTGTAGTTGTCTCCGCCCCATCAAATACAGCTGAAGTCGTACCCTTCAACGCGATAACGATTGTAGTATTTGTATTGTCGGCATAAACATGGCCCCGCAGACCATCCGATTCCCATCCAATAGATGATGAAAGATTGAAAGGAGGTTTTATGTCTTCCCACTGAGGATCATCAGGAGTTCGTTGATATGTGTTTGCTGCCATGACTGCGAAATTGACCACAGTGGATTTGTCCGTCACATCTGGCGCTGAAACATCATCAACAGACCACGCTGATGCGGGAAGATCGATAGACCATTGATTGAGAGCTTCTATATCCTGCACACCTTGCTTTCGAAGTCTGTGAATGCCTATTGGAGCTGTGGGGACGGTAAATGGACCAATATCGGATTCGCTATCGCTGCCTTCGAGTGTCGCTTTCTTTATCTTCTCGGGACTGATTTTGAGACGTCGATGTAATTCGGGATATATTTTTGTTCCATGATGGTACACGCTTCGCAGAGTGAGCGTTCGACTCTGAGTGATGCCCACACCACCTCCCGGAATTCTGGATGGTGGCGATGTCCATTTTCTGAATGGAGCTTGAACTGATTGTAGGAATGGCAACTGAAGCCCTTCCGCCCAATAATTATTCCATCCCGATACCAAAAGAACAGAAGAAAACAATGGGATTAGACACAAGGAAAATAGAAGCATCACGAATTACTAAAATATGATGCATGCAATAGTTTTAATGGAGATTTGTTGAAGGTTGATAGCAAGCTCCCAAGTAAACAGTAAATGTAGGTAAGCCTCGGTAAATTTACCCCGGATATCAACTTTTAGGCTTTCCCGTACAAATCAAAATGGTATCCAGCAATTCTTCGACGCCATTTGCATTATATAAACTTCAGTAATAAAGATTTAAGTCTTTTTTTTGATAGATATTCTCAAATTGGATAAGCTCAAACATAGATTTATTTATACATATTAAGATTCATTGTCTAAATCTTTTTCATCTTCTCAATGGCATTCCGATCACCTATCACCGATCACCGATCCTTCACCGTTTTCACCCTTTCTAGGTAGCTGCAGTTCTAACCGCTGTTTATCTTAGTACACGCCATCCATGTATCTACCATCACTGCATCATAGCAAAAGAAGGATAACGATTAAAGAAGTGAAGTAAGAAGTAGTAAGTAGGAAGTAACAAGTAGTGATGGCGTAACAGCATCTAAATTTATGCCACGTACGCCAATTCCAGCGAGATTGAAATAATTATGCACCCATTGACCACACCACACCATGCCACCGATCAACCAACCAGACTTTCATGCATATTATGATTGCTCACAACTAAAACCGAAAACAGATATGACCTCCTTGAAACCTCCGCCAAATTCAAGCGCCATCTCTCAATCGTACAACTCAAGTTCCCAAACAGGCGAACTGAGTATTGAAAGGAAAGAAATAAATAACAGACTGTTGCCACCGTGAACTACCAAGGACCATCCTTTCCCTAGGCTAAACCACATTCCTAGAAGATTTTTGATTTAACATGCAATGTCCTAGTGGTGCCCTGCGAAAGCTAAAGAAAGCGTACAACGAAGGGGTTGGCTCAAACGGGTCAGCCATTATGATTCCATAGCTAGATCATCCGGATTCAGGAGCGGTTATTGAAACCTGCTAGCAAATCACCACGGTATTGAATGTCCAACATGGGGATAATTTTCGAGCATCGACTGACGGTCAAGTGGTATCCTGGACTTGAAACCATGCATGAAACGGACGTGAGAGCGCTGAAATAGAGGCAAGATGTATGACAACATCCTGTAAGATGTAGAAGGGCCGTGAGTTTGTTATGCGTCCTTCTAGAAGCTCGCCAGGAAGGAGCGATAGGATCCCGCGCCAGGACGTGCAGTCTAAGTAACGGCCATGCTTGCAATATATCAATGTCCCGGATCTCTTTCAAATGTTGCTTGGGTGTTCGAGATCAAACTTGAGTTGCACGCCATATTTTCTCCGGGCTGTGGTAGAGAATCGCACGAGGAGCTCCTGCAATCCATGCTAGGATGAGATATTTCAGAAACACGATGGAATCCAAGGGGACAAGACGATGAGTAGATTTTGATTGATGGCGATTGGTCCTTGATACACACCTGAATAGACCAAATGCAGAGGAGGAAATGCCGACAAATAACAGGTCCAATGGGCTCGAACCTCCGAAGTCCAAGAAACGGTAGGCCGCAAGGTATCAATCCAGGTCCATATAGAAGATACGCCAATCCAGAGGGGGTTCCAAAACCGGATGGTTTGACTATACCTGTGCTGCGAAGCCATGTCTGAAAGTCAGTAATGAAAAATCCATGGTCGGGTCTTGACCAAGAAGGAATCCATGAAATGAAGTAGGTGGGCATTGTTTGAAGTGTTTGGATTATCCTTTGAATGGGTGAAGTCGATGTATGTACAAACTCCTCTATCATGCTGCCTGAACCCAGACCTGAATGCTCTAATGAGTATTGAGATACTAACCAAATCACAAAACGTGGTGAAGAAACCAGCCGGTGAGGCTTCCGGAAATTTAGGTCCAGGCAGCAGGTACGAGGGATGGTATTCTAAGATAATCCAGAAACTTTCAAGGAAACATAAACTCATAATGCGCCCCAACGGCCTGTGCGTATGCAAAAACTGATGCAACTGACAGATGAAAAATGCAAGCAAGCAAAAAACACATCCATTATCCTCATTTGGCCCGTCGAAGTCCATAAAGCCGGGTATAGCTGCTCTGCACGTGCAAAGTTCATGATAAAAACATCCGCGGTATTTCTCCGATAATACAATCCGTCATCGGTCCAGTTGGTAGTAGTCTAGCGTTGGGTATGATAGAAAATCCTGGTAATATAAAGATCATACCTCGATTTACAAGATGCAAAACCTATTGCAATCTTGGCTTTTTATTAAGATACCGATGAGGCTGTAAAGTACCCTTTGTCTAGTTTGGATCCATGTTATAGGGCTCCAAGGCTTCCTTTGACTGGTCCAGTGTTCCAGTAAATCCAGGGAAAAAAGCAATAAAAAACGCCAGAACAGTATAAAAGTCCGGCGAGGAAACAGAATCGCAAAAATCAACTACATTCCAAAGGGAACATTAATTCCTGCGGCGCTGATGATGTCTGTCACGGTCATCCCTACTGTCCCGGTCACGCGTCCTTTGAGGTGCCGAAGAAGTGGCGGTGCCACTTCGTCCAGAAGGCATTGGCTGAGAGTATGATACTGTTTCCTGGTATGAGCCTGGTTCGGTATATCCAGCATCTTGCATCTGGTAATCTGGAGTTTCCGGGTATGCTCTGGTGTCGTAGACCTCCGGGGTAGATTCATAATTGCCTGAGGGAGCAGCTAAATAGTTAGATTACATTCGTTTGCGAGAACAGAGACAATTAAGAGAATGGATGCACTTGGGCATACGCACCACGACTACTATAATAAGGATCTGTTGGTGCATGTGACGCATATGCTGAAGTTGATGCAGTTGGTCCAGATTGGGAATAGTACTGCGGTGCAGGTGCTTGGTACGATGTACTGGATGGATATTGAACTGCCTGAGTCCTAGGAACGGACTGAGGAACAGATCCGCCACGGCCAGCAGGTTCAACAGCATAATTGGATCCGTGGACATAACTCCTGGTGTCCTGAGTGGGGTATCCTTGGGGAGATGGAGCATACTGTTGTGATGGTGGCTGGGTATAGCCATCATTCTGGTAACTTGTAGGCTGACTGTAGCCCGCCGAGTAACCCTGGCCACTTGGTTGATATGATTGGGAACTAGGCACAGCAGCCGATGGTGAATTGTACATCCCTTGTTGTGCAGCAGGTCGAGGCTGCTGTGTTGCATCCATTCGAGCAATGGATTGATCCAGTGCATTTGAACTTCTGTAGTCCACTACTATAGGGGTGTTAGACTTTCGAACCATCTCGTTCGAATCCCTTAAAGAGATACCATTTGTAGGGTACTGTGCAGAAGATCTAGCAAGTCGCTCAGCTCGCCAATCTGCAGACGCCTGCTTCAAATCAAATATCATGGCCTACCCCAAAAATTCATCAGCGAGATCACTCAATCGATAGGAGCGCGACATTACATTTGTAAGATTCCTGTAAGCCGTGATCACGTAGACAGGTTTAAGTTGTTTCGTTCTCGGGTCCTGTAGATGAAGCCATTAGTCTTTCATCGACATCTCATGCAACTATGGAGGATGACTTACTTCCACGTCGCCCGGTTTGACGAGAGCATCGTTACCAAGATACCGGCAGATGTCAGCTGTGATAACTTCTCTGTCGATACCTTCAGCGTCGATAACAAACTGACCCGTTCTTCCAGCAGACGAGTGTGTTGTTGGCTGCGGTTGCGAGCGGGAAGCTCTGTCTCTATCGTCACGTCGCGACATGATGGTAATCCAGGAAAAAAGTTGGGAGGAAGAGAAAGAGAAGAACCAAAGATGGAGATTTGGCAATGCAAGTCACACAACAAGTCAGCCTAGGGAATAACTGTGGTACCACACAAAATAACCGGCGACAAATTGAGGGAGTCAGAAAATGGCCCAGAAGAAATCCTGTGTGGAGTAAGTGGAAAACTTTCTCTCAATGTCCGGGGGGGGGGGGTTTTGAGCGGGAGCCTCGAGAAAGAAGTAATCCTATGGAAGTAAGATGAAAACCGGTTGGCCCTAAGTAACTTGGGAAGGCGTGTGAGAAGAGGGTGTGAGAGTGAAAAGGTCCTGTCCAATCTAAATGTGTGGTAACGCAGAAGACGCGGAAGCTGGTTAATGTCGTGTAATATGAAGTCGTACTCAGAAAAAGAGGCAACAAATAAACTGAACCTCTTAGATGAATAATAACTGGGATGTTCTGGAATGTTTCTCTGAGCTGGCGTTTTTTTCTTCTCCTTGTGTGCTGAAGGTCTCGTTTTTGAAGGCACAAGAAAGGTTTTTGGATAGAGAAGACGGTGAATGGAAGAGTGGAAGAAGTGGCAAAGCGAGGAAGGGCTGGGGGGTGGTCTTTTTAGCCCCTGTAGCTGAATATCCGTTTAGGAATGGTGCAATGAATTAAATGGCCGCTTTTATATTCTGACACCCAACCAGCTCAAATAGTTGAATTAAATTGGATAATAACCGGTTGTGAAAAGGTTTTGTGGTTTGTGGTTTGTGATTTTGTGATTTTGTGATGGGATGGATTATGCTTATTCTGTTTTTGGATGGGAAAAGCTTTTCAAATGACTTTTTTTTTTATGGATGATGTGATGAATATGCCTCTAATATTTAAGAAAATATCGAAACTTTTTTGTTGATAAGGAAGAAGACGAAGAAATGGAAGAAGAAGAGCAGGGAGCCTTTCTTTTTCTTGGGTTATTTCAACAATCGATGGATGGATGCAATCAAAAAATACCCAATTCTTGTTCTTGTAGTCAGATAAGGAATAACTAACTTGTAAGCGGGAATGACGAACAGTAGGTTGTGGGAAGTGCGAGTGAGCCTGCTTTTTGGACCTTGGATCCTTCGTATGTGAAGGAGGCTTGATTAACAAAGTCGACAAGTGTGGCGTGAGTATGTTGATAGTTCGATAAGGTTCAAGATAGCGAGGGCATCAACAACAAAAGGAGGTAGGTAGGTTCAAGTACTAAGTAGGCACGAATATAAATATAGATATAAATATAGAGATAGATAGATAGATAGATATGCCTCCTTATAGATAGGTGTAGGTAAGAAGTCAAGGTACTTATTATGTCAATTATAGATTAAATTTTCGTATTGTTCAAGTTTCAAAATCAAAAGTCTTTTATGACTTCACACCCAAAGTGCAGTGAAAATTGAAGACATAAGTCATTAAAAAACTCAAACCAAAACCTTCTTCATGTTAAGGGCATCTTTGGGTATACTTATTAGAAAACCTTCTCAAACAATTGACATCTCACCCTATCATCAGCCCATCAATCCATCAATCCATCAACCCATTACAATTTCGAATCTTTCAAGCCTGAACTATTGGGTCAATCCAGGTTCAAATCGGTCTATCACAATACAGTTTCATCATGATTCGGTCCTACGACCAAACGACCCAACGTAAATTCTGGGTTCTGGGGAATATGGACTCGCCGACTTTGCCAGAAAGTGGAACTCTGTGGAAAGAGATGGTACAATGGGCGTGTAAAGTGATCGAGGATGACGCGTGAGTACATTAGAGGAGAATATCCATCCTGTAATGAGCGACGCCGAGGTTCCCATTTGACCAAATTCTTCGTTTATTGCAGTTAGGTCAGACCTTTCACCTACCTTGACCTTACATGAATATGCTATGCTATGCCTACCCACAGATGTTGTGCGCAGTATGTATGCTATCTGTAATGTCACATCAATATCTCAATCTCCTAGCTAGAGAAACAAATTGTAGATATGATATTTGACCCCCAATACCAAATCTCGAATTGCACAACAGAACAACTTTCAACTTTCACGAACGAACGGGAACTGGTGATTGTGAAGGGTCTAGAAAAGCGAAGGGCAGCCAGTGATTCCTGCAGTTTTGTTGGCAAGGTTGTGGTCTTGGTGCTTCGGTGGTCTGTGATTTTTTTGGTGGCGCGAAATCAATCGGGTTGGGTATTGATGCATCCCAGCCTAACGCAGCCAAATGATGCCTAACCCACATAAACCTCATGTACAGGTTCACAGCCATTCAAACCTCATTTTCATGCATCCATTGAGAAGCCATCATACACTTTTAAACATGGATTAATCCAAGGCACATTGACAACAAACTCATGCGGCTGGCGTTTGTAGACCTACCGATAATCCGATAATCAATATGTTTTTTGTTGTTTTAGTTCTTCTCACAAGCACGAAGCTCTGGATTTCTCTGCGTCTTACTGTATATGTATAGTTGATGATGTACTTTGCCGATCAGAATGTCTGACGGGAGGCGAAAGACTCAAATGTGGTAGGGCTAGCGGCATGTCTCTTATCTCATCCATATAATCGCTTCATACCTGGGTGAGACAACTATTGTTTTGATGCTTTCCATATCGCGCATGACCCTCCTGAAGATCCAAGTACGAGAGTTGCTTGCAAAAACCTGACAGTCTGGATCCATGGCAAACCTGCCTATCATTCGTAGGGCGAGAGTCACGGCCGGGTGGCTGGCTCCAGCTGAACCTCTGAAAGGAATTATATTGCAGTATTGATCATTGTTGTGTTACTCGTACCTTCGATGGTACAAGAAAGAAGATTCTGCAGATTCATTGTCCAATGGAACTCATACCGCAATCAATGTATTTGTACTTCCGGACATCTTGTTGCATCCAAGGATTAGCAATTCCGGTGAGCACATTGCTCCAGTCGCACAGTATATCGGAGCATGGTTCGCGCATAAACTGGCCGCCTTTCGGGACCACTAGGGCTCGGCCCATCAGCACGACTGGTAAAATCTCGGCGCCCGTCTGCAAGATAAAAAGTATCGTGTGGCATATCAGGATAGGGTGAGAGCGCTGTCGGTGAGAATAGCTTCATTTGTTTTCATCACCCAAATGTCAATTTACTTTGACCTTTCTCCGGTCGGCCTCCACGACCATTGCCTCGTTTCTTTGATGCGACGCCCCTTTTGTTGCCGGGGGAGGTGGCAGGAGCTGGCGATGTACGCCTCAAACGATCCTCATTCTGGAGATCTTTGGCAAAATGCCAATCTTGATGGCTCTGAAATGTCTCCGCGCAATCCAGCGCCTGATTGCAGCGGCTGCATAAAAATTCTGTGATTTGTGGTTGTTTTAAGGCCGAGAGGCCGGCCGATGTTTCTGACTTTCTGCTCGCCTCATCCTCCTGGGGTGAAAATGCAGCCTTGAAATCTACAGTGGGGGACGGAGGCCCCTTTTCCTCACAGATCATGCGTGATTCGGGTAAACTCTGCTCACCGCCAAAATCATCATCGTGCTCTTCAACACTATCTGTCTTGACGAAGAATCTTTGGATTCCTGCATCACCTGCACGACGTCTCTTTTCGGATCTCTCCGTAGATAAAATCACGGTCGGGTCTCGCGGAACTGCCTTTTTCATAGTTTTGGCTTCGTCTCCTTTGACTAAAAACGCCCCAATACCCATATTACCGCTCACCCCATCCTCAAACCCCCCAACACTTAGACTCAAATTTGAACATGGCCATACTCTTCCATCAAGCATGATTTGATTTAGAAGGGTCTTGGCTAGTTCGAAAAGGAGCGTCTCATCCATCTTCTTTCCTTGCGGTATGGGTGCTTGTCGGGATTTGGTTTGGGCACCATGTCTGTGATGCAAATTGATTGTCTTGGGTCGCCTCTTGTTCTCTAGAACTCCCTCTTCTACTAAACGGGAATGTATATCCGCCGCGAAAATGCGGAGCCACCTGTTAGCCTGCTCGGGGGTGTTGATGCTAGGTCGAAATGATTTTGCAGATAACATTGACTTTATTTGAGTTCGTGAGTTGACATCACTCGTATCGTTCCCACGAATAACATTGTGGACCCATGTCCCGGTTTCTTCTCCTAATTTCTGCTTCAGTTGCTCCATGGGAACAAGCAAAAGATCGTTGACCATATCGGTATTAAATAGCTTGACGACTTCCTCGCCTGTCTTACCCCCCAGATTTCTAATCTTTGTAAATTTGAAGCCTGATAGAAATTGCTGAACAGCCCGATTTCGAATGACGGTCTGTTGATTTGGCTTCTTATGTGCGGAACCCAGTTTGGAAAGCATTTTGGTTTGGGCAATGCCGGCAGAACAAGTATATTTGAGTTTCTCACGTATTGCGCCCCGAACTGTGCGTACGATCTCGGAACCAATAAGCATTGCTATATCATCCCAATCAGGATCATCAGTTTCCGTTTCATCTGTATCTAGATCTACCAGTGCATCCGCTTTCCAGTCAAGAACGGTCGTGGGAGGTAAAG
Source organism: Stromatinia cepivora (assembly GCA_014898415.1). Taxonomy (NCBI): domain Eukaryota; kingdom Fungi; phylum Ascomycota; class Leotiomycetes; order Helotiales; family Sclerotiniaceae; genus Stromatinia; species Stromatinia cepivora. The sequence goes on along the minus strand of RCTD01000018.1, from coordinate 1,181,655 downwards.
GCAGTTGTTCCATCAAATCATCATAAGGAGCGGGGCCTTGCAACTCCGGATATCTCTCCAAAAGGATCGCATGAACTTGGGCAGAGAGATCCATGAAAACCTCGTCTACACTAGCTTTCTCCACCCTCTGCAAATCTTTGGGAAGATAGTCCTTTATACAAGCTAGTATCCGTCTTGATTCGAGCCTGTAAGGATCCAAGGAAACCTTATGTGTAGCAATATTCTTAAACGCATCGTCATGGTAGGCCCACTTCTCATCACCTTCGCGCCAGGTCGCAACATGTTGACATATGAGATCTGGACAGAGCTTCTTGGCTTCCGTGATAGTTATATGGCGATTGAGACCGAATGCCCTCGCTGGATAATTGATAGCTATGAGCCCTTGCCTGTATTGAACCCGTGTATTAGCTTTACTATGCCTTCAAAAGACATAACTGCCAACCATTATAAAAAAAAAGGATCCTTACCATTGTTGCACCGCTAATGGTTTGTCCTCCTCGATTCCTAATCTTACCATCTCAACTTGTGCATAAAATGCATCAAGATCAAGATGTGCGATCACTCTCAGAGGGCATGATGTAGCAGAAGCAGCTAATTGCGCAAGCTGTCTATATGTAAACCGACTCTTCTTGCGGCGCGATGGTGAGGCTTGAAGAGGTGAGGACTGCATAAAGGGTTGCGAAGAAGACATGGCTCCAGGTTTCCTTCCCGATAAAAGTATTCTTACGTCGTAGTTTGCTATTCCGTGGCCATAATTTGTAGTTGTGACGATCGGAATTTTTGAAGTAAAGCTCTAAACCATCCGAATAATTAGTTTCGATGTCATAGAGCAATTGCACACCGTATTCTGAATAATCAGTTCGAACCTGAAGAATAGAGTAGCTTTCGCCAAGAAACTGCTCGACTTTTGAGGGCGATATTCCAGGTATGTTCCAACATCAAGATATAGCTTCGCCGTCGCCAGTATGGTGAAATGATTTCGAGACCTACCTTGGGTACGAAGTAGAGCAATCCAGCTCAATCGCTTGTTGAATAAATTGACTGTGATTGCCAAGCAAATGGATTTATAAAGGAAAGGCTGGTCTTGAATATCTTGTGCTCATAATGAGGTCAATAGAGAGCACAAATGCAATCCCGACGGATGAGGACGCGTTGGAGTTTGCTTTTTTTTTTGTAATGGGAGACACGATAGATTGCGCTATGTATCGCGCTTTGAGCGAAAAACCTTGTCATAGCTTGGTACTTCGTAGAGGTCAACAATTTATTATACTGTACACCACCTCACTGTGAGCTCATATTTATTTACTTATTTATTTTGTAGTTACAGCAATCTCTTTAATTTTACTTGTTTAATTCGACTCGGCTGAGCCGCATATCGACCGCATATCGATTGATCAATAATCTAAAGATAATTATGTCGTTTCTACGAAATCCTGCGGCTCTTTTTGCTCTAAACCTCACTACCTTGATTGGTGTTTTGGGGAGCACGTACACATTGAGGTCGCATATGGTTGAACTTTCTGAGGATCATGAAGCAAGAATGGTATGTTATAAATCTCTTTCTTTCTTATTGATAAGAACAACTGCATTCGGGAGGTTACCCGAGGTCAATGCCAAGAGGAAGAACTGGAGGATACCCATCACCCGGTATAGAGGACTGCCCGTTGTTGGCAGAAGATTCAGGTTAATTATCAGCTTAGCATCCGTTGATAAACAGTCAAGCTTGCAACTTGACTCGGCCACATAAGTCCATGTTCATATTCTCAATCTCGTTTTGACAGCCGGTTCTAAACGTTTTTTGCGATTAGGAAATGACTAACTTCCAAGAGATCAGAAGTTCATGGGCCTATGGAAAGATTAGCTAAATTGGGACCTTCATGCATTCTTCCCAGAATTTTGTGCTTGAGTTGAGTCAACGGCGTTGCGCTGATCAATGGCATGCAGGATGAGTTGGAAGGTACCTTGAGAGGACAAATCGGACTTATCGAAGACGCGCTTGAGAGATTGGAAGGGGAGCTGAATGGAAACAAGATGTAAGATCGATCAGGATATTACTTGTTAGCATTTCAATGTTGATGAGATTCTTTGAAGGGACCATTATCATGGAAAAGAGCTAAGGACGAGAAGAAAATGTAGCCGGCAGACGAAATCTGATCTCAGCACCCTTGATCGCCTGTATGATAAAGAACAAAAACCAAATCTTGGGGCTATGATAGGTTTGGAAAATAAAGTCTCCCTATGAGGACTAAACTGATTGTAATGATGGCCGCACAAACGGTCTCGCAATGCACGTGAGCGTTTTGGGATGGTGATGTAGTAGTTTTTGTGGACGCGCTATCAAATTCCTTGCAGAACGAGGCTCTTTTTGTATTGAGACATAGGAAGAAGAAGTCTTGGAGGAGCTGGGCCAAAGATGAATCAACTGAAAATTCCATTCAGGTCTTCAATCGAGAATCTTCGAAGACAATCTGATGACTATCAAACTTATTGGCATGAGTGATTTCACAATCCTTGTAACACCGAGATCAGTTAATTTTGAGTTTCCTGCGACCTACTATGTCTGCGATCTTGGTTCTGGCATCGATCTGGCTGCTGTGACGTGAATTAAAATTATTCGAAAGCAGATAACCCTGAATGCTACTTGTGGTTGCCATGCTTATGTTAAGTATAATTAGCGGTAGTTGCATAACTCATGTAACTCATCTCTCAAAATACTTGCAGCTTCAGGGCGGCTTCTGGAGGATGATATGGCAAAATAAAGCAATGCTACCTAATACGGTCTGATGATGCAGTCAGAACAAGGCTGTTTTGTCATATACTAATGTACTGACATGGTGTCAGACAACAATAAACACATGATAGGTTCCAGCGCCATAACTGAAAGCTTCAAGCCTCAGAAAAAGCGCATTTCCTGCTGAGATCCAACTCCTGGCTCTTCGCCAGCCTCATCATTCTTTCTGGTCACAAAGTTACACCAAAGAATCCAAAACTTGCCTGCAGGATTGAGAGAGTAGAGAATACTCCAAGAAATAGATACGTAATCTCTCCCAAAAACGGCTGCAGTGATTTTTGCAATCCTTCAAGCATTTCTCGTTGACCATGGTTTTAGGATGGATAAGATTGACTATACAAGGTACGCTAGTTGAACAGCTACCTTGGTAAAGCTCGTATTAATGACCGATCATTGAAGCGCTCTTAAAAATTCCCAGGTCTTATGAACTCAGGGGTAGGCCACTTCAAATGAATCCACGTAATGAATAGACTTTGGTATTTACTAAACCTTTCTTTCGACCTGGATCCTACACACTAGAGCTTTCCTAAACTTTTTGGGATATTGCGGATGCTCGTTATTCACCGCTTAATCGTTTGACGAGCTTCTAAGTAACCTCGAAAATGGTCTTGTTTCATCCAAGTGGTACACCAGGAGATATTCGGTGCCACACGAGCCGGTAGGATATACCTGATTCCGGTAGATTGGCTCCCAAAGGAATCTAGAAGGAGTGATGTTGCCCGGACAGAAGTTCCTTAACGGCGAACCTGCAAACTTCCAATGCATCATTGCAACATACCACGGGGAAGACTCTACATTGACAGTAGCTGTGCCACCTCCTAGCAATGATCTGGGAAAATCACTGGGGCTAGTCGCTAAAAATGACGAATTATTCGAGGGGCGGCCATGCCCGGGGCGTAGATGAGATGTTGGAACATCAACGATGGGGGCGTCGGAAAGGTAAATATCCTCTACTTGGTCTCTGGAGCAGCGATTCTTCGAAGTACTTAATCGCGTTGGTTCCTCGAAATGCTTTGATCCAGATCACTACCCCTCAAACATTAGAAGACAAAATTAAGGCGCAGCCGATCTCTCGATACATCAACTTTTCCCAGCCAAAAATTTTGTTCACTGTCTCATCAAGAAGAGTGAAACTTGCCGACAAGGAAATAATCAAGACTTGAGGTATTCGACTCTTGAGGCCACTCCTATCACTGAAATACATACTGATGGTCCAGATTCATAATGTCTGCATATACAGCAACAAATAACCCCAGCATGGACGGATGGTGGATATGCTGCCAATGCCCATATCCGCGGGAAATCGATTCCAATATGTGGGGTTGGTACTGCCCCGATTGCGCGCACCCCTATTGTACCTCTTGTTCTATTCCTTCATAACAAGGATGGAATTAGATAACATCATGTCATCGAATATGCTAGTCCAAGGAATCTGGATCGGAAATGATTAATTGATGGGAATGATGTGATGCAGAGCTGTGGGGGAGGGAAGCGGCTTTCCAGAGTGATGCAACGACTGCGGATGGAGTTTCCTTTGAGATGTGTTGTTTTTTCAGGCATAGGAGCTTTTTTTAGACGTGTTGCTTATTTTCATTCTTTACCGACACTGGGCTTTCCATTGGAGCTGATTATGGGGGCCCTATAGATTGGTTGGCGTGGAAGGATTTGTTTAGAGGCGTTAGGAATCATTTCTTCCTTTATTCTGCATATTCCCAAGATCTCCAGTTTTTGATGTAATTGAAAGTGTCGTACTCGAGGGTCGTTGTGTTCACTGCCGCCACATCAGCATGGAGATCCACGTCTGGAAGCGAGCTGTGATAGCTATAGCTGGATTATAGTCGATCCATACCATCAGGCGTAATCTTCAGCCTTTTAGATCAGGACATCTGTTTTTTGATGATGGATGAAATGGATTTTACTCCTGACAAGTTGCTTGCCTGGCTGGTAATTGAACTCGACGATTTCTCAACTTTGCCAATTGCAAGTCCAGCTAAAAGTTGCTGGAAGGTCTGGCGGTTGAACCTTGTACCACTTTTTGATTTCGATTCAGCCTCAAGGTTGATGAACTTCGTGCCATTTTTAGTATCCAAAAACTGCCTTACTGAGAGCGCTTGGGGAACTACGCATGGTGTCCTCTCGTTGCAAGCTTTGGCAGCTCTGATATTTAGGCCGCCGTGCCGGTGCCCTGGAGCAAATCATCCGCTGGAAATCCGTCGGAAACTGTCGGGTCGAAGGCACATTGGCATGGAGCAGGAATTTGCGTTGATAGAGTCAGCCCTCCCGAGACTCCCTGTACCGATTCTGCAACATTCAATTGAGGTGCTCGGTTGTTAGACAAGATGGGACATGGACCAGCTGAATTACGTGAAACACATTCTCAATGTATGAAATCCAGTCTCTCAAAAATGGGAAAATGTTAGTCATAGATTAATATCAATGTTAGGGTCTATGACGGATGCAAGAGGCGAGCTTCTTGATTCATACCCAGCTGTTAGTATACTAACAAATTGGTGTAGGCCAAAAAAACTTTTGGATACTGTAATACCTTCGCATAATTTGAGGATCAACGAGAGCGATCCCGACAACAATGGGAATCCGCTAGAGTTGGCAATCATTGAACAGCTTTGATCGCGATGCGCAGGATTCTAAATGGTGAAGAAAATGAACTGGGGATATTGCCACGGGTTAAGTACTCTCGAGACTCGACGAACTTGAAGATATCATTGTGTATTAGAATACCTTTCAACCTTAAATTACATTAATGATTACATGTAGGTAGTGATTCTATATACTGGTAATCCATCTGACGCCGATTCCATATGATGCAAGTGCTGGTTTCAAAACATATCTCCGCTTCATGCCACAACACTTACATTAAGTTTATCAAGTGGATATGAATCTAGGCTATTTATGCCGAGGATTGCCAGTGCGGAGATCTCGTAGTTCTGTTTCATCCGTGTTTCGTCCAATGTCTTCATATTTCGGGCTATAAGGTCGCCCAGACTGGTTGGCTTGGCCTTCCTCGAGTTGGTTCAGCCCACCTCGTCGTCGACGTCTTCCAGGACGTACTTCGTTAGGTGGAATGAAACAAACTGACGCTCGAAGGCGATCCACAGACGGACCAATCGAGAATTGACTTTCTGTGTTTTCGTGGTTACAACAAGGACTTCTCTTCATGGGAAGAAACCAGTCAATAAAATGTTCTCCCATGACTGACTTCCAATTTAATAGAGCAGATCCAAGATCCCAAGGATTATCCCCGAGAGACATTTCAAGTATCGCAAAGGTGCGCACAGCTTTTTGGTCTCTACTCAGTCGTTTAGAATTTTCTATCTGTGGTTGGAGCTCACCAATCGTCGATCTTTCGATATTTTGCGATGGTGGGATAGTGCCTGACGAGTTATCAACAATGACGTCCATTGATTCTGATCGCGAATCTCTGACGTGGAAGTTCTCATGCGCTGGGTCTATTGCTGCATTGATAGGGATGCCTGTAAGGCCGGCCATTCGTCTTGCGTCCTGGAGTGGAATAGGTTCGGATAATCGGTCGTGCCTAATAGTTTTCACGTACGGCCGATTTGTCTGAGTGCCGTCCAAGGGAGGTGGAATATCCAAAGGATACGTGATCTCAGAATATGTTTGTGTCGTGGCGGCCGTCACACTGATTTCAGCCAATCTTTGAGGCGAGGGCTTCAGTATTGCTAGTCTATGGATCTTTCCAAACCTACTGATGTCTTCGACTTGTGTCAAGTTGTTGACAGCCAGTTTTACGGATGTAAGGAACATCGTCCCAGTGAATAAGCCAAAAAAGGCAGCTCTGGATACTTATAGTCAGTAACAATTGTGTCAAGATGACTACTGGCTTACAATGCAAGAACGGCAATGAACTGATGGTTGACAGATTCGCCCTGATAACAAGATTGGTCTATGTTAGCAACATCCTATTTTTGATCCCCATCTCCGCTGACAGAATATTATGAAATAATCGTCAATCCTATTAAGGATCCTCTGACAATATTGGCAAAAAATGTATGGAAATCAGTCATACCTGGGTGCCACGCTGCTGATTAATGTATATTGCCATCACTACAAGGGTATTTATACAGAACAACGCAGTGTATCCAACAAATTGGATAAAAAACTTGAAATTATTCTCGCCAATAGGACCTCCTACCCTAAACTTTGTTAGCCACAAGGGTGCGAAAAACGACAGTGAACATACCATGGGCAGTAATGATCCATTTTGTATATACATCTTCCTACAACACTACAGTGATGCTGGCGATCCAATTTCCATATGCAACACTCAGAACACCATCTAGGTTTTCCATCTCTTTCCGCGCAAAAGACATTTTTTGTGTAAAATAATTCGAGACCAGGAGAATCCGGGTCATCTTTAGATGCATCCAGATTCCCTGAAGTGTATTCTTCTCCGCCAATATCGTCATCTTTTCGTTTCTTTGGAGGCTGAATTCTTGCAGCTCCAACTCCCAGTGGCGCGTAGGGAGGATCGAAGGTCGTCATATACACAACTCGGAAAAAAGACGAGCTCATGAGGATGAACAACAAAAAATATATAATAAGAATAGGCACTGCGGCTCTCGTATTTTTCTGTTCGACCAAAAGGTAATTCACTGAACAGCGACATGTTAGCAGGCTGTGATATGAGTTTAGATCGCATTTTTCTGCTCCTCACCACAAAGAATGGCGACTACAACATATGTTGAATACCCAACCACGCCCGCAAGTGCGAGAGGCATGAACCGCGCAGTCCATATGTTCGCGGCACGCTTATTGCGTTCGACATCGCTGTGCAACATGACTAAACAGTCGTTGGCATGAGTGCCAATAGGAAGAGCAACGTCCGAACCTGCAATAACGATTCATTACAACAAGTATTTGAGTATGTATATTAGCGAAGGTATCGTAATTCTTATTGATATTGAATAAGCAAACATCTCTTTCATGGTAAGGTACAGAGTACTGAAAAGTGGAGATAGTTTTGTTTCATGTAATGTGTTTATGAATCTCAAATTACAGAATTGATATCGAGATTGAGGGTTGAGGAGTGAGAATTGATAATTGAGGTTTCCAAGATTCTGTTTCCAACATTGAGAGATTGCAAGTGGCGCTCTTGAACGGATTGACATTAGATTGATCCACTATGTATTAGTGGCTTACTTGTGAGCCAATAACCTTAATTTTCACTAAGCTTAATTTGGACCCGACAACACGTGAATAATAGCAATTGTGTTATGCCATTAATTGGTCACCGCATTTGCCAGCGGATTATATATCTAATATCTGAGCACACGAACTCTCTCAGTCGACTGAATCCTATAGTTGACCCTTCAAAGGTAACTTCTCCGTTGCTCTTATAAGGTTATCGATAGAGCTTATCTTGTCGTCGTACCCAAAGACTGGAAAAAAGGGTCTTAGGTAGATGTCGCTTCAATCTCCACAAAGTTGCCTGGAACATATCACACTGAGCATCTCTCGGCCTCTCTCATTTATCCTATCCTAGGTGCCTTGGTAGAATAATCATCGTCGACTGAAGCGATCAAATTGAGCCTGAAGGCATCAGACTAACTTCACTCACTTCATGTTGGCGGCAAATATCTTACTGAAATGGGATCAAACGCCTTGGGCGAAGTAAAAGGTACACAAGTATTGAATATTCCTCGTTACATTTGTGTTGTTAGCTCGTCTGGGCATACTTTATCAGCAATTCACACGCGCGAGCAAGTTGGTCTTGGTTATCATCCCGACGTGACCTCCCTCCACGCCTTTTTATGTTCAAATCCCTGACTCTTACCCGACGACGAAAGTCACATTTAACATGGATAATACACACTAGGAGGGGACCACAACATATTATGCTGACGAGGCTGCGTAGTAGAGTTGAGCCGCAAACGATTTGCAATCCTTATATAACGGTCATGAGAAGATCTGGTGCTCTTGACATCTGAAGATGCCTCGAACAGAAACGGGGTAAGCAATTCATCAGAGGATTCATGTGTCAATTGTCGCCTCTCAAACACACCATTAGCAATTTGTGTCTCAGTTGAGGTACGTAAATCGATTTCATGACCAAATCTTATCGCATATATTAGACAGTGGGCTGCCCCACTTTCTTCAACTACTTCGAGAACCCACTACGATTTTGTTTCTAGCACAAGAAGATTTTGAATCTTCTAAATTTCACTGTGAAGTCTGTACTCTTCTATAGTTACCTATGATTTGTACCATCAAATATAAAGTATTGTTTGTACCCATCATACTCGATCGGAAATTTATCTAGGTCCTCACTGACTGCCTGCAGTGCCTACCGACGATACTGGGTCTACTTTCTTTCAGTGATCTGATAACAATAAGAATGTAGCTCGGTCAAACTGGTCTGGCCTTGATTTTGCCATTGGAGCTCTTCGCGGCTTGAAAGCACACATCGAATTGAACAAGACTGTCTTAAGACCCGCTCAAGGGAAATACATGTCTTCACTACTCCACCCCAGGTTAGACCCATCTATTGACGTATTTCGAAGCTATGCTACTGAATGTTTTTGGCATCGTTCCTATTAGTTCATTGTGCCCTAAAAGCTTCGTCAATAATAGCACGTCTATTTGGAGCGTTCTGGCTTGAGAGGCTGGAATCATATAGGGGCGTGGCCGAAGAATCAAATCTATGCTTTTAATCGCACTAATAGCTCGAATCTCAACAAAATATCCTACATGTCTATTGGAGTTGGATAAATACCCTATTCTTCAAGAAAATCCAAGTTTGGAGAAAACCTGACCCCCAAAGCTTCCATATCTATCTTCACATCATCTCCATCGTCTTGTTCCTCGTCCCCATTCTCATTTATGGAACTTGGCTTCACTTCGTACGGCGTTCGTCATTCGTAACGCGTCATCCGTATCAAAAATTACCCCAGGGCCACGATAAGGCCATGATCGGTGCAACATTCTCAATTAAATTGGTCGAAGAATTAGTGGTCTTTACTTCCGGGTGTACATGGCGACTGATGGAAGCTCTGTGTGGACAGCTTCTCTGCAATAAGACCTGGCATATCAGCAACGGTTATTCCATACGAGAGAGCCATGGTCCAGCGATGACTATAACTCTACTGCACGGATTATTATACCGAACGCGAATGATCATATCCTCACATGTATACAACGTCAAAACTCCGTCTTCATCTTTGGCGGTGGTTATTCTTAGCTCAGCTCAATATCTTTAATTCCCCATTACCTGGTTTCTGGCCTTTTCGAAAAATGACTTATCCCCCGATGTTCAACATTTCAAACAGTACGTTGCTATTCACCGAGCTTGCATTTAGACTGCCTAGGGAAAAGTCCGCCCTAGGCATTCAGCGAGCTCATGTGCGCTAAGATGACCCACTTTTTGAGCGTCATGCCTATGGGGCTCTGCGGGCTGAAATGGAGAATGAGCTAATGCAGGTACACAACCCCTGCTGCAGCCTTGATACACAGACCTTTTGGATGTAAAGTTATCTGGGCCCTAGTTCCATGAACAGGAAATGAAAGCTCGTTTTCGGACGTGGCCGCCAATCACTACTTCTTATTCCTGCCTTATTCTACTGAGTCTTTTATAGTGAATGAAGCATCACATCCTTCGAAGTGTCTAGGTAACCCGTGCACTGAGGACCTGAGACTCACCGAGAGCTTCGGAGAATGGAGAAGCCCTCCTCCAACGCCATCAGCTAGACTCGCCCCTATCATAGCAAGATTCTCATGGATTGGTTCATCGGATGATTGACAAGCGTGTGAGTAATTTTGTAGAACGGATTTCATCTCTTTCTAGCTCACCGCGGATCATAGAGGTGTTCATACTCTGTGACTTAGCGGCTGGGGTCTGAAAGTGCTAAGCCTACTATTTTTGAGTATGACTTCGATGGCCCAGCACACCGAGAGCTTCGGTGAAGTCTTCGGGCGAGGTGTCATTCTACATAAATATTCACTCTCCCTCTTTGTCTGGGTTTTGCTCTTCAATATGATAACTTCGCATCTCATACAACCACCACCCCCAGAACCTTCCAAACTCTCGCAGTCGAAGATAAAGCAATCGCCTCTCATCTACCTTGCCAGACTATTACGTCCTCTCCTCTTCTCTCTCGAATCAACCGAACCTTTGTCTTCGAAATGCCTGCTCAATCAGCTCCAAAACACGGTGTTTGGGTTTGGTCTTGTTGTTCGTGCCGTGATACTAGTGGCAACTACCGGTCGTCAGGGATGACCACGGAAATTATAAGCTGCCCGGAGTGTGGGTATGCGCGGTGTGATTCTTGTTTCGTGCAATGGGTTGAAATCAGATCCCACCACTATGGCTGAGTATGTCGATAACTATTGGGGTTTCCTTCTCGTTCTAACGTACCGTCTAGTCGACAAAGTCCTTCGATAATTTCGTTTTTTTTGGCGCACTGCATGTCAGGCGCATCTGTGGATTGAGTACTGGCATTGGATAAAACGCATTGGGGAGATTCGAGGCAGATTCGTGCTAGCTTTTCTGCGCGGAGAGTTTATGGTCTCCAGTTTGTTGGCTGCATTTTCTCATTTAATGACATTTATGGAAATGTGGCATTAGATGGCATTATAGATTTTACAACTTTCCTTAGATAAGATTTCATATCATAGACTTAAACAAAATTGGGACTTTTGTTGTTATATTTCTCCATGCGAGCCCATGTCTTTTATATAAAAGATTGCTTGATGTCCGCAGTGAACCGTCATACAATGGCATCCATACTGGCTAAAGTTGCATGCATCGCATTTTCATCTTCTGTCTTGGTGCATAGCTTTTGCAAATATGTCTTGATTCAAGCCGAACTCGTTCATGACAGAGCCGTATCTTTTTATATCTTTGTATACAAAGTCTCACGATGTAAAGGGAGTCGTTTCAGCTTTGTTAGCATGATTCCGACTGACTGCACCCTAAGGCTTTTTCTCCTCACGATCACCAAGCCAAAAAGGAATGGATTCTAAGCAAATCCGTCCATCGTCTAAAAAGCTGGTCCATTACAGGATTTTCATCTGCTCCGTCATATTCCTGAGTGATACATGCCCGGTGGGATCATTTTTTGGAACATTTCTTCTTCTTTCAAAGCATCACAGCCACCCCAATCGCGCTATTTTGAAGGGCGGAATGGGGCAAGAGTCAATATTTCTGGCGATCTCGGAGGATTCCACCTGCCATCCATCATGCCCGGACAGCTTCGAGGGAATTTCTCTCTCGCAATGGAATAAGGGGGTCTTTTTCTGGGCTGAAAAGGGCGACATTTTTGTTGTCAAATAGCTATATAGGCATCCATTTCAGGAGACCGTCAAAACGATTTGAGGATTTAAGAAGCTCCAAAACCTCTCCGTTGAACAATAAGTACCATTCTTCAAATCCTCAATATTGCCTTCAACTTTGCTTCATACCGCTCACGATTCTCTTAATCTCTTGATACCTTTCTCGCTTAACAGTTCGAGTACATCGCACCTTTTAAAATGGATTATCAATTAGCTTTCCACTCGCAAGTAAAAGTGGCTTCATATCACGATCGCAAGCGCATATCACCTTCATTGCAGACTAGCCATGGATCGAGTCATACCCATTCTCACGATAAACATTTGAGTCATAGCAAACACAACTATGGCGGGAAATGTGGCGGAAAACCCGCGGGCGAGCCACAGTACACATATCATGAGGTTTGGTTCTGCTATTACTGCGGTTTGGATGGTGACGGAGCTCTGACGGCTGCCTTGCATATGCATTGTACGACCTGTGGACATGGAAGATGCAGCAATTGTACCACTGAATGGGTGGAAATGCGAGAGGGTACCTAGGTGAGTAATGTTTTGAACTCATGGAGCCCTTGGATGAATCCGAAGCTAATACAAATGCAGGCAAATACATACCTGTATCTCCGATTGAGAAAGTTTGTGGGAATTCTGAGGAGAGGGATAACTAATGGGAAAGTAATGTTCGGTGGGATGGTAGCGCTTATATCGGTCGTGGCTCCTTTCGTTTTCCTCATCCGCGGTGATATTTGCGCATGGATTTGTTTGCATAGCGCTGCGCTTTGCATAGGATATCATCTTTGATTCACACCCGATGATCGTTTTCGCATATTAGGCTCCAGTTTCTTCGTCTGGATCGTTGGATTGGGTCGGGTCTGTGGCGAGAAAGGGCAAGGATTCATGTGCTGATGGATTACACTTTTGATTTTTTTCCTAGTACTGCCGCAATGTCACGTCTTTAAAGGTGCCTAAGTTGGGCCTCGTGAACTACTGTTTCTAGAGAAAGGCCAATCCCTCTCTTTTTGTATTGATAAAAGTCTAAGTAATGCTTACATTACTTCTTTGGTTCAACGATAGTATACATACAAGACCAGCCAGCCCGATCATTTGGTAGCAAGGCTTGATACTACCTCTTCGGTGTCTCAGTACAGATGAAACCACACACTGTAATTATTCGTCTATTGCCCTGATTCGCCGAGGCAGATACAGCCCGACCTTAGGTGTTCCGCAAGGTTACCCGCCCCCGCGAAAAGGAAGCGGGCAGTGGATTCGAAACTTCCGCCGAGTGTGACACTACCTTCGCTTAGTTTTCCATCCACCCTGCGGGCTCTAAATTGGGCTTTCATGCCGGTAGTGCCAAGGTATTATTCAAATCAGCACGTATTACCACTGTAACTGGAACTTTGGTGGAAGAAGTGGCTCAATGTCGAGGATCAAGAGCTTGACTCGCCTTCTGCTGACACAGACACGTTTGCTAATTGGTCATTGTTTCTATATCAAAGGCATACAAGTTATTCTACAAAACATCACTAGTATGGTTAGATACACCGAAAATGGGGCAAAAATCTACCTTGCAAAGGGTGGCTAGTTAAGGGCAAATTGCGGAATGTAAGCATTATAGGGTGTATTCGACTTTCAAGGCCTCCGTACACGGTGAGATAATTTCGTAAAAGAACGCTTCATCTAATGTCAAGAACTTTGGCAGTACAGCAGCATGTTGATGATGGTATTGGCCGGAGATTTATGGAAGTGGGGTATTTACTCGGCCAGCACACACTCACGTGCTGCGGCTCTTACGAGGCTGTCTCCAATGGCATTGTCCAAATGCAATTGATCCATATTCTGGAATGTACAATGTCATCATAATGATTTTTTTGTGCTTGAATAAAGCCTTTAGCACCATCCTACTTTCCGGGACGTCTGCGACCCTTCTCTGCACTGCACCTCCCACTTCAACCCTCAGATCCCGCAGCAACTATTCTTGTCATTGCAACATTATCTCAATGTTTGAATCTTATCTACAGATGAGAACACTGTCACTTACTGTCCAGATACTCGGCTTCGTCTGATCTTGTCGTTCATTTATAACGACGTGCCTCGCGATTGCACTGCATTACCGCATCCTTTCTCTTACTGAACAACAAAATCCTTCTTGTCACAATGATCTGCCACACAAAGTCGTCATTTCAGGGCTGTTGGATTCCCCGATAGGTAGACATTACTAGCTCCCTCCGTTTCAAGTTAATATTGCGGCTCCCTTCAGCCTTGCTCTAACGGCAGTGTATTCTTTTCACATAATGATTCTAATAAGAAGGTTTTGCTGCGAAAGGAGCCACGGTCTTTACGAAGGAATGCGTCCCATCTCGGAAGATCCGCTTTGGCGGCCTTTGTGGGGGTCGGCTGCGACCCCAATATGTATCCCTATCGTATTAGACTCGGTTCTTATTTTAACATACCTGGCCTGGAATCCACCCTTCGATATTAACGGCATATCAATTGCCACGGGATCCTTTCATGCTAACATTAACTCATCTTAGAAGTTCAAAGGATAGAATTTAGAAGTGGCAGATGTGGCAATCACAAGGTATTCGGTACGATTGTTCTCGCGGGGCTGGGGGTGTGGGAATAATACTTGCCTTAGAGGAACACAACCTAGACAGGAAGAGCTTTTCATGCAGATTACTATCATACTAGCGATCATAGCAAATCCCACATCTTCGCTCACAAGCACTCTTCGGCTTTTCAAGGTCTGGGCGCGCCATTTTGCATGCTCGCAATCTCGTCCAATAGGAACTGTCAGACACTGATGTAACATCAACAACGTCTTTCCATCACTAAGACGGCTTGTCCAAGGTATCGGGATCACATCAAATCCAAATGTTTCGGTCAACTTGACGGGAAGTATTTCCGGTCTCACTCTCTAAACTTGGGCTGTAGATATGAAACTAGAAAGCAAAATATTTGATTGCTATGATGACCCATTAATAGTCGATAATGGATGCCGACACCAACTTCATGAAACGTTACGAAATCCTGTCGAAGCCGATTAATTTAGGAGCTACTTCTCTGTCCACCTTTAGGATTTGCCGCGTTGTGGTGGGAAGTATTGGATGACTGCATATCGAGGGTTTATGCCAAGTTCTGAGGCACAGGAAAGAGATGACACAAACGGAATTATACGATACAATCCATACAGCCATACCTAGGTAGGAAAACACATGATCATGATCTCTTCAGCAAAATAGCTCGAAATATATAGATATCGAGGTATTTATAGAAAAGAACATAAAATTCTCCATGCTTGCTTCAACATTTCTAATTTAGGAATGAACTTAGTGTAATGAGTAATCGGTTTGAGATAATATGAAATTTCATCACGTGCATGACGAAATCTTTTCTTTTCAGGGATACATCATCGGTCGAGGAGGTTTTGGTTGAGACGACAATTTAAAGCATTTCTTTATTCTTGTTACTTGAAAATGACAATCATACGATTAAAACATGATGGGAATAGCATCACTTTTTGAAGTATACTAGGTACCTAGTATTTATCATGAGAAAAATATCATCGATGGAATTCGAATAAAAAAGATAAACTCTTTTTACTATAATGATTTCTCAACCGGTTTACGGTAAATCTAGGCTTTTATCGGATGAAACTGTTAAACCCAGCCCGAACTAAAACGTCATGATAACCCCCACTATACAAAGTGTATTCTAGGTACAAGTTACTGAGAGAGAGCGAACTAAGGCAAGACAACTACACTCCACCACATTCCTCAAATTTCACGATAGATCAATATTGTACCTGAAGGGCCCCTTCACAGAATCAATTGATCAGATACGGAATTGGGATTGGAATTAACCTTTCAATTGCTATACAGACAAAGACCGTATCGTACTGTGCTGTACTGGTACTTGCTCGCAATACTGTATCGATCGCAAAGCTCGGTCCCAAGTCGTCGCATAATACGAAGTATTGGTATATCCATAGGAATTTCCTCTTAACACTGGCCCCACCATCCCTCGAAAACAAGTATCTCAAGGTTTGCGACAACCGTATGGCTACTGTAGTCAGTTGCTTCTAGTAAGCCCGCGAAGGAAGTTCTCAATAAGAGGCGCAACGACATTCCTCTCCTAGCACCCTCGCGATCACAATGGCTGAAACCACGACGGCTGCGGCTGAAGAAAGACAATTCGTGGCCCATTTCAGTCAAGAGCAGCATATTTTTCCTCCTGAAGGGATTCAGCAGAATTCAAGGAATAAAGAATTGGGAGCAAGTTCGAGGAGTTTGAGTGTGCGAGATTTTGAATTAGTGAGAACATTAGGAACTGGTAAAGTTTCCCTGCAGATGATATGCGTTGTGCTGTGTAGCTTAATGACGGAGCCTGCATAAAGTATGCTAATTGATTTTGATTGAATAGGCACATTCGCTCGCGTGTACGATATTCACCCCAATGATCTCGCTTGAATATTTCTGATTTTATATCGTGTAGCTGGCTTGCACGTCTTGCGAACCCCGCGGAAGAGGATCGCGATAAGGTCTTCGCGCTGAAGGTCTTACGGAAAGTCGAAGGTAATACCAAGCTGTAGAAATAGAGCCGATTCCATTAACTGACTTATCTAGTCATTAAACTTAAACAGGTTGATCATGTCAATCACGAGCGCTCGGTTCTTGCAGATGTTGCTGGGCATCCTTTCATTACTACATTAATAACTTCTTTTGCTGATCACGATTCATTGTACATGCTAGTAAGTTGATCTGGTCCTCCCAAAACCTTTTATCTCCATTTTCCATTATCAATCGGACCCCCGGGGGCTTCATCTTGGGTCTTAAGCTAAATTTTGTCTCTACGAAGCTTGACTACTGCCCTGGAGGTGAAGTATTTTCTTATTTACGAAAGGCCAAACGATTCGACGAGAGCACAGCACGATTTTATGCCGCCGAGATAGTTTTGATCCTTGAATTTTTACACGAGCGAGAGGGGGTTGCATATAGAGATATGAAACCAGAGAACCTGTTATTGGATGCTGAGGGGCATATAAAACTGGTTGATTTTGGATTTGCAAAACGTTTGGGAAACAGTAAGCTGCGTTAATTCGAGGGCTGTGTAGGCCGTTTATTAACAATCATGAAGGGGAAACATATACCTTGTGTGGTACGCCAGAATATCTTGCGCCAGAGGTTATTCAATCGAAAGGCCATACAACAGCCGTTGACTGGTGGGCTTTGGGTATATTGATTTACGAATTCCTGACAGGATATCCACCCTTTTGGCATTCGAACCCGATAGAGATTTACAAGCAGTACGTATCTCATTATCATTTCCCCATTGTCTCTAATCAATTTACACATTGTCTAACACAAAAGCCGGCTAGAATCGTTACCAAGCCAGTCTCTTTCCCTGCCGAACCTGCTATCTCATCTGCGGCAAAAGATATCATTCGCCAATTTTGCACGGTCGATCGATCACATCGTCTCGGAAATATATCTGGTGGCGCTGCACGAGTTAAAGATCATCCATTTTTTCAAGGAGTGATCTGGGAAGATGTATACTACAGGAAATACCGTGGTCCGATTATACCCCCTTTGAGATATCCAGGCGATGCTCAAAATTTTGATTTGTATCCTGATGAAAAAGAAGGAAGAGACCCATACACAGAGGAGCTCGCGGCAAAATGGGATGATTGTTTCAAGGGATTTTAGATTATTGCCCAAATATGAGTTTATACATGAAGGACAAGGATTTGGCGAATGTTGGGGCGAGGATAGGATTGGTGTACGGCTGTATCAATGGATTGGTTTGCGGTTTTAGATACTGCAACTGGCGTTCTCGAGGGTCGGTTAAAGAGAGGTCGGTTACAGAGAATCAGGGGGCATGTCAGACATATCGCTTGCACACTTTCTTGTGGAGATGGAATCAAATCCTGGTATATACGGGCGAGTTTTTTTTCAAGCTTGACCTTTTAGGGCCAATTAAGCTTAGAGACCTTATCAATCAGATCTGTGATATCCCCATATAAAATGTGGATTTTTCGGAGTGGTGTCACAAATCCGCCAGTGAATATTTTTTGCATCCAGATCTGAATGTCTAAGCGATGTACCACTGCTCTGTACCAAGATTCCCGCCTCAAGCTTGCTTGTAGAAATCATATCGAATAGCACACGGATACTCGGAAAATAGATAGATGCAACGGTTGGTGCGGAGTACTTGGAACCTCATCCATACACATATATTAACAGCTAATATATTCATTCCATGCATTCTCGAAATCCTTGACCTTGCTTCTGCGATTTGTTTGCTCTGTTTTCTCGATCCTAAGAACAGCAGTCCAGTGATATTTCTAAAATGGAATTCCTCTCCCTATGTTCGTCGCTGATTATTGTGTTTATTACCTGGGCGTTATCTTCTCAGTTAAAATCATATCTGCGCTTACAGCGGTATAATTCCGATGCTCCGCTGATAGGCAATTCGTGGTGGGAAACTTTGACGTGGAGGGGTTTGTCGGGCAAGCAATTGTTGGTTAATGCTTATCAGAAGGTAAGGTTATGTTTTAACATTTTTATTTTTCTTCTTATTTGTTTGGTGATTGGTATTGTTTGAAATGTGTTTGAGAAGCAATTGCATGGAAAGGGATATACAGAAATACATATGTAGTAGTGGGTGGCTAATTGAAATGAAAAAATAGTATTCGAAAAATGGAAAGGCTTTTCGATTGAATGGTGCTTTGGGTCCTCAGTGGGCATTGCCTACTTCTGTTTTTGCGCAGGCGGGGAAGATGGGGACGGCGGATTTGGATCCTTATGAGGCGAATGAAGATGTATGTTTTGGTTCTATTTTATATCCTCACGTTTTTGATATGATGCGAAATCCTCATGCAATTCGATTCCATTTGATCCAAGGACTTGAGGAGGAAGTCTACAGATTGTAAGAATGATAAACTGATATGAAGAAAATAGTTCCTCCTAATGCGACCCTTCATCTCGGCCGAAAGCGAAGAACTGATCGCCTTCATCACCAAACTAACCCGTTGCATTCCCGAAATCATCCCGCTCCTCCTCTCGGAAACCACCACTGCTTTTCGGCAAAACTTCGCGCCGGGAGATTCAAAGGAGAAAGATATGGAGGGTTGGACTCGTACTTGTTTGTATGCACATGTTAATGTTTCGCTTGCGCGCATCGCGAGTCGGATTTTGTGTGGGGAGAAATACTCGGGTGATGGGGCGTGGGTGGATAATGTGGCGACGTTTGCGAGGGGGATTTTCTTCTCGGGGATGTTGTTGAGGAGGTTGCCGAGGTGGAGTCATAGGTTTGTGGCGCCGTGGATGGGGACCACGAGACAGGTTGCTTTGATTGAGAAGGGGGTGACGGGGGGTGTGCTTGCGTTGGTTAGGGGGGATGTTAAGGGTGAGGATTATGAGAGGGGTGTTGTGCTGCCTACGTTGGTGGAGGATGTGAGGGCGAAGAAAAGATTTGAGGGGAAGGAAGATAGGGAGGTGGTGTGGGGTATTAATAATAGGATTTGTAGGTTCTTTTTTGCCACGGTGGATACGACGACGCTTACGTTTACACATGTGCTTTATGATGTTATTGGACATCGCAAAGAGTTGTATGTGGAACCTATGAGGAAGGAGATTAGAGATGTATGGAAGAAATTTGGAGGTGTGTGGAATAAGGAGAGTCTTGGGGAACTGAAGAGTTTGGATGCTTTTATGAGGGAAAGTCAGAGATTACATCCGTTGGGATATACATTGGGAAGTAGGAAGGTGGCGAGGAGGGAAGGGCTGGATTTTGTTAGTAAAGGGGAGGATGGGGAAAAGATCATTCATATTCCATTTGGGGAGAGGATTGAGGGATTGGCTTGGGCTATTCATCAGGATGGTGAACATTATGATGACCCAGAGGTGTTCAATGGCTTTAGAACTAGGGATGAGAGTATGGCGGGCTCGAATCCTAGTGAGAGGTTTATGAGTTTCGGATATGGTATGTTTGGCTATTCCTTCGTGCATCTTTTCTCGGACGTCAAATCTACTTGACACGAGCTAGGGGATGAGCCATCTGTCTGCGGATTCGAGGAAACGAATATTACTAACGAGAATGCCAGGTCGCCACGCATGTCCAGGTCGACATGTGGCCCTCACGATTGAAAAAATCATGTTAATCGAATTTCTCATGAATTACGACTGGAAAGAGATAGATAGGTTGAAGGATTGGTCGTTTGGATGGAATAACATCCCGGATATGGCTAGTAAAGTTCATATTAGAAGATTGAGTGAAGAGGAGGTGAAGAAGTTGTGGGAGTAAGTTTCAGATTTGGATTGGTGTGGGTGGTGGTTATTGTTTTTGAGTTTTGGTGTAGCTTGAATCAGGAGATGGTCTTGAGCCTTTTTTTGTCATATAGCAATACTCAATGCACATACGAGCATACTGTTAGTACCATGACCACCGACCCTTAGTGACCGTGGGATTATATATTCAACAACTTACACGGCCTTCAACGATATGAGTTCGTCGTTTGCCTGCTAAGCCTCTGACCTGTAAGAACACGCGATTATTCTGCCCACATTGATCGTCAAGGAATCTTCGTCGAGATAGGAGAGTATTCGTCTAATAATACATACTAGGTGTGGATCGGGTCAGTTAACATGATGAATTCGTATTGTTTTGCTTCATTTTCTCTTCTGGTGGAGGTAAGTAAGTAAATAACTATTGACTTAATTAACCCCATTAACTTTTCACTAGATATATTATCAAAGCTGGGTTCCAAGTTAGATGAAATCTCTAGTATAATCTACTGAATTTTTATTCTTAGTTACTTTTCGAGTGCGTTGTAAGGTTATTTTGACATCCATTGGGGGGGGGGGGGGGGGGGGGGGGTGCGTGCATATATTTTTGTGGTCTCGGCGATGTTTCCTGTATCAACTACTTTCCTGACATGCAGAAGTGATGTGAATAATCACTCCAAATTCGAGGATAAAAGTAAGATCCAGTGAAATATACTCTTACATGTAAGTCCTCAAATCAGCCTAGAGCTCACACATCTAACACCATCTACCAATCATCAGCCATCTCAATCCCATCCATCAACCCCCTCTCTTTCCCCTTCCCCCCCTTCTAATCTCCATCACATCAAACCCTCACAATCCCAAAAAACTCCGCCATCTTAAAAGCCCCCACATACTGCGGCGCCCACTCCTTCAACGCCGCCAAAATCAGCTGATCCCGCGTCAACCCATGTTCCCTCTGCAACTTCCTCAATTTCTTCTTGCTATCCTCTGGTAAATCATCTATGAGTTTTTCATAAGCGTCGATTTGTTTCTTGGTGGCTTTTATGTCGGCGCTGGGTACTTCGAAGGTTGTTGAGTCGTATGAGGAGGATGGGGTGCGTTGTTTGAGGGGGGAGAGGGTGCGGTGTTGGGGGAGATGGGGTGAGAGGGAGGGCATGGCTTAGAGAGATGTTGATGTTGGAGAGTCTCGGTGTGATGAGTTTCGATGGTGGTTGTGATGGATGGGGAGGATTGTGGTTGGTAATTTTCAACGACGATTTTAGTGGAATGAATGAAAGACAGTGACAACAACGTATGCTAAAAAAAGAATGAATGCATGAGTAGATAAACAAAAGTACTGAGAAGCCCCCTTCATACAAATTTTTGACTACGTACTGGAGAGTTTGTCAATCACACTTGGCAGTTGGTTGTCCACTCCTTCCATATATCTTCACAGCACACAAAGAAACTCATTATGGATCTCACAAGAACACTGCCACAGCGCAAAAGGTCATTAGGCCTCATATAAGTCCTATTAAGTTGTAGTCTAGTTTTCACATCGACCTTCTTCCAGAGTTTTTATGCTTTTTGATTGGATATTTTAAGCGAACTCTTCCAGAGGGTCTAGTCGGCCATCTCCTAAATAATGCGTATCAGACCCTTACCAAAATATACTTTATGTGATAAATTTTCAACTATTATACTTATAGATAATTTGTTACATAATATGGAATCTGTTGATCGAAGAAATATAGATTTTGTCAGAGTCACAAATGGCAAAGAATCAATTAGTCCTAAAACAGCTATAAAACTTTTCATTATCCTTTTCTAATTAGGAAAACTTTTTTCTTTTAAATCCAATAAAAAACGATATCGGAACGATAACAAACCGCCGATCATATATTAAAATTTAGTAAATACAGAGATTTTGCAGAGTTTTCTAATCAATCGATGGTAGACCGTTGATTGTACGTTTGCTTTTAATAATAAAACCGCTTCCTTATAGAGATTCCTAGTTTTACTAGCAACATCCTTCTAACAACCGTAACAGATTTATTATTTGATTTATTTTCTAGTTTCTCTAAACCTTCAATTAGTTATAATACAAAATTGATTTCTTCACCCCTTTTCATTCTCAATTTTGATATCTTCCAATTTTCATTCTAACAAATTATAAATGACATTGAAATTTATATAGAGTATAAACTATATAATATTCAAATTTTATTGTTATTCGATTTAAAACAAAATAAAGATTTAATTCTTTTGATTCCATTTCAAAATTATTTTGTAATTCGACACATAAAATTTATTTTTCCGAATTGGAAATCTAATTCGACACATAAAATTTATCTTTCCGGATTGGAAATCTAACTTATAAATATAATAATTAAATCAATACTAATTGGAATTTTATAAAAGTAAAAAATGCAAAATATAAATAAATAGTATATCTATTTATAATATAATTTTCGATTAATAATTATAATGTAATATGATTGAACGAAGCTAATATATATACAAAAATAGGCGAAAAGCGGGTTCAAAACATGCGATTTAGGAGTTGGCCGACTAAACTCTCCTGACGGAGATATTAAAAATCATATGACCGATGCCTCGAGAGTCAGGCACCCGCTAGACTAATTAAGTTGGTTATCAGTCCCAAGTTGGAAGAACTCGGGCCGCAAAGATGATCAAACATATGCGGCGGCTAACATAACATACTGACCGACCGACTTCAATGCCAATTCCAATTCAAACTTCCGGTCCCGTCCTTTCTGCTATTAAGCACCAGCGCTCTTCCGCTTATGTCATGGTGAATTTGGCAAAAGACTCCGATCAATTTCTGGTTGCAGTGTGAAATTCTGTCTATAGTACATTCGCGTGGTTAGGACTTGAGATTGTGAACATCAGCCAATAATCAACGGAATAGAAGTAGTTGATAGAAGAGAATTGCACTGTCCATAAACCATTTACTGGAAAGTAGATAAGAAAGGAGAGAATGATATGGATCTCTGCATTAATTCCAAAAACGATACATGTCATACTCAACAACGGCAAGAAAATAGGAATCATAGGAAATTGCCTGTGACGACGTTGGAAGGGATTTAAAACGGGGCATATATAAAAAGAACGGAAAAACTCACTGCAATCATTGATGATCCTTCTTACAAACTAAACTCCAACCTATTTCCCGCAAAATCCCTCGCAAAGAACCTGATCGGGTATTCCACTCCTTTCGCTCCTAGATAAGATAAAACCAGTCACCATCAACCATTCATAAACTCACTTCACAACCTCTCTTTCTCGCCATCGCATGCCAAAAAGTAACGCTCCCCTTTACACAAATAAATACTTCAAACACTCACCACTATCGACTTCTCCCGGTTTATCAGCCTCCCTCGGTCTCGCCTCTCCAGCCTCCTCACTCTCAAAAAAAGTCCAAATCTTCTTCTGCAACTCTATCAAAGCCTCTGGACTCGCGACCTTAAAACAAGGGTGACGAGAAGATTTTGGTTCTGAAGGGGATCCGGAGTCCGAGATGTGGATTTGTTGGCCTTGGGGTGTTATGTCGAACCTATTGGGGGCTGGTGTTAGTGGGATGGAGGAGGATGTGGATTTTGGGTAGGTTAATTAAGGGGAGTATGGAATGCTGTAAGGTATAGAAAAAAGAGTATATACCAAGCAAGATGATCCTTCTGTAAGACTGGCACCGGAACCGATGTAAATCCTAATACCTCATCGTAGAACTTCTTTGCCAGATGGAGAGTGCCAGGCAGCACCGTAAGGTTTACATGAGCGATTCCCGTGATGAGCATCTTGAATATCTAAACTGTAACCTTAAATTCTTGTCTTGTTCTGAAGTAGATTGTAGATAGTAGGTTGTATTTATTTGTTTGTTTGATGTGCAATACGAACGAATGGATAAAAATAAATCCCAAGGAGGGGTCATGGTGGGGGCAGATCTCGTGAAAAGCGTGGGGAACCAATGAGGAGTCTAGCTAACTTATACATCCTCTGAAATGCATCTTCATCCCTAGAAATCACGCAATCTAGATGAACATTGTACCTAGACACACACTACCCATTTGAACAGTAGGGTAGATTAGATGAAGACATTCAATGTTAAGGTTAACTCCGTTATTCTTCATGATCTTTAAAGACTATACAATTAAATCAAACTATTTTGATATTCTTTTAGCTAATGTATCTACTCCGTATATAATTCCCAACTCTAACACCAAATAAATAAATAGTTAGACTAAAAACCCCATCGATAGTCACAGACCTCAAACATCAGCAGAACCGCTTCTTGTTCTGAGACTAAAAGCGTATATCCCTGCGATTCTTCAAAATTGTTCTCATTTATCGCTCCATGTCATTAAGCTCATCGACCTTATCTGGATTTCTTCTTTCCGATCGTCGCCTTTCCGCATTTCTTTTATATTGCGCTGCTGTGGCATTAGAATTAGCTATTGAGCCGTTGTCGCCA
Organism: Stromatinia cepivora; assembly: GCA_014898415.1. NCBI lineage: Eukaryota > Fungi > Ascomycota > Leotiomycetes > Helotiales > Sclerotiniaceae > Stromatinia > Stromatinia cepivora. The sequence continues at coordinate 1,156,802 of RCTD01000018.1, read as the reverse complement.
TCCAAACGTGTCTGCTTGAGACTATTGGCGAGCGAGCGAACCGAAAGGTTAGCATTTTGACTTTCGTTCCCCATGGAATTCGAGCGATTTAAGTGAACAGAGGTTGGTTTTCCCACAGACGGTGGTGGTGATACCAAAGGACTTCGAGGTCGGTTTGACTCCGGCTTTCGGCTCGAAGTTTGACTGTATCCTTGACTTGTGTAACTTCTTAGGGATGGCTCCTCTAGAGAAGGTTCCCGTAGAGAACCTCCTCTTGCAGAAACATTCCCTTCTAAAGGTGCTGTATTAGTAAGACTTCTTACAGAAGGCTCCCTTACAGCAGGCTCTTTTAGAGAACCCTCTCTTACAGAACCTTGCCTCTCAGAAGGTGCGATGCTAGGTGCTTCCTTGAAAGATTTCCTCCTAAGATCGTCAGACTCAGAATCATAGTCGAGCCTCCTTTCTTTATCACGGCCCGAGTTATCGGATTTCCTGGTCCTCGAGTGCCCACGATATGGCGCCTTGCTATTGCTAGGTTTGACATCTTGACGATCTCTTCTGCGTTTTTCTCGATCGTCTGTGTCGCTTTCATCACGACGGCGATCTCTATCTCCACGATCGCTATCACGAAGGAGATCTTTGTTGTCTCGACGACCGCTATCACGGGGGCGGTCTCTCTCTCCACGGTCTCTCTCTCCACGGTCTCTCTCTCCACGGTCTCTCTCTCCACGGTCTCTCTCTCCACGGTCTCTCTCTCCACGGTCTCTCTCTCCACGGTCTCTCTCTCCACGGTCTCTCTCTCCACGATCTCTTTCTCGATGACTATCCCCATGTCTACGATGTTTCTTATGATCTCCGCTTCCCGTAGTGTTGTTAACAACAACAGTTTGGTTCATAGCAAAATTAATAAGGGCCGGCCTCTGCTCCCGTCCTCCCGTAACAGTGGTAGTACGGCTTTCATAGGAGACATAATCACCACCCGAATGGCGCGAGCCCGATTTCTCAGTCTTACTACTGCTCGAACGAATGGGTCCTATCAGAACCTGCTTATGCTGTCCTTTGCTATTTTCGTATACTTTGATAGATGCTTCTCTCTCCTTTCCATCTGCTGTCACGGTTACCGTTTTGGTTTTGTAGTATTTATAACCGTCTAGATCGCCGGGTTTGACATCTTTTTCGGGGATGTAGTCCTTGATGCGGGATGAGAACATGGCTGCGGGGAGCTAGAAGCTAATTAGGTGCAATTATAATAGGAAGTTAGTGGAAGAAATGATATTCTGCTCTTGTGAGGACTTCTTATTGCGATCGAATCCCGATTGTAGGTTCTGGTTGTGGTTGTAGGTTGATGATGACTTCGAATGATACGAAGGGATGGCATGTCACCTTAAATAGTCAAAAGTACCAACAAGTTCCTAACTTCAACGCAGATATTCGACCACTGGACCATACAATCAACTATACTGCACCGGCCTAGAGGTCTCTTCTGGATGACTTACCATTGACTAAAATTGGAATCTCCCTTGAAGAGTTTTCGTATTGGTGGAAGTGTGCATGATAAGGTCGTGTTGGTATAGCTAGATGGTCTGAATTGAATTGATGAGCGACACGTTTTGAAGCCTCATACTAGTTAAAGACCTTTTAGCTAAAATACAGGTGATATGTTCTAGACTGGTCGCGGTCGTGAATGGCCAGATTAGGGCGCACAAGGCGTTGGTGAAAAAGGGAAAAGCAAAAAAGACGCGTGCGAACATGATTTAGAATATTATAAAGTTAATTGCAACTTTGTACACAGTTCCACTAGACGATCCATTAAAGCGTTTTGAAAGCTTGAAATCTCCTCATACTTTCTTCGAGGCCGCACCTCCCAGCATCCAGGTCGAGCCGCTTCTGAGCCTTTTTTGGATGTTCACCGACTAAATTTTCCAACGCATCCTCATTCTGTCCTCCATATAATTTCTGTGACATATACTGAGGAGTGAAAAAAAGCAGCGGACCATCTGAACCAAGTAAATTTCTTTCGATAACTTGCAGCGCAATCTTGTCAGTGAATCGATATCTGGCCAACTCATAATAGGCCTCGAGACTATCGTGAGTGCTTAACTACCGCCAATTCTTTGTCGTGATATAGTTCAATCCCAACAATCTTATCTAATGAGATGGAAAGGCCGGGATTAGTGGGCACGTGGAATCCATCACAAGAGCACCTTGGAGAGGTCGAATATGCGATTTTCTGGATGGTTGAAATAATCGAAATGATATCGATTGAGAAGTATGTGCTAGTCAGTCTGAAAAAGATTACGCAGGTCTGTTCTGACTCGTGCAGTAGTGGGGACAGGAAGTTGAAGGTAGCTGGCTGCTGGGGAAATTGTTTGTTATAATACCATTCCAATCATTTTGAAACTATCCCGGCACTGTCAATGTGATAAAAGTGCATAATTCTTGAAGTTTATTTCCCCTGGGCAGCCCTAAGATTTCGCAGCTGTAGAGCTCAGAATTCACAGGTCAGATTCTCCTTTCTCATATCCCGTGATAAACATAGTTACAATGGTTCTTCTAGGACGCAGTTCAACGTCCAAAAGCGTGCAGTTCTTGGGGTACACCGCGTATTGATTGGTGATCGTTGGTTCCCCCGTTTGTGGGTGCTGTTCTTATCGAATATTGAAGATACTCTTTCAACTACGAAAACGCTTCATGTGTATCGATCCACCAGGAATACTACATTTTTGGGCTGGGGATTGAATGTCAAACGAAATAAATGTAAATAAATACTGACGAATATCTCTCCCTACTCTGTGCCGCTGGTTTCTGATGCTGATTGCATGTGCGTTACAGGCCTTCACAGATATTCATTTACGAAAAGTTGAGTATACTATGTATTGGATGAAATGAGACGTGTAAAGAGATGTAGATATAAGAAAAGCAAAAGAAAGAGACAAAAGAAGAAACAGCTGCAAATTGTTGGACCTGGCCACCTACCCAGGACATTGAGTTCGCCAACTAGACAGAAAGTGATACCTATTCAAAGCCTACCTTCATCGCTACTATGAATCAATTCAAAACTACGAATGATTCAGACCCTTTCAATCTTCAGTTCAATTCAGAACAATCAAGTGATGGCATCGGCCAGACACAATACTGATTATTCCTCACCAAGAATACTAATACATCTGCTCTTCATTGAAAAAGGTGGCCAAAAGTAACCTTCAATTTCTCTTTTCAATTAGGACAATCAAAACACTCACAAACAGAAATCAAATTGAAAATAATAATATAAAAAAACCGTATCATTCAATTTTGACATTTTAGAATATTGCAGTGGTATCGGCCACCTCCACAACTGGAATAGAAAATGTAGCCTCGGTGGCCCAAGCTCCAAAATTTATATACCTAGCATCACTTCTACCCAACACAAACACTGAGATTCCTCATCACTCACTATCTCTAAACCGACATAACTCCCCTTAATCCGCCATTTGCAGCCATGGATCCCCAAGATACCCGCGAATCCTCCATCAAAAAGCGAGGTGCCAAACCCCTCCAATCCTCAAACAGCAAAACCCAATACCTAATCCTCTACAACTTTGTTTCCGCACTGCTCTGGCTCGTCGTCCTAGGTCGAGTGCTCCTCCTAGTGCCACTCGTCGGTTTCGGACGCCTATATCCTGGAGTCGGTCGATTTGTAAAATGGACACAGACAATGGCACTTCTGGAGGTAGTACATGCTGCCACTGGTTTGTTTTCCTCTCACACATATGTGCGGCTGAGAAAGTGACATGCTAATATTGGATACCGATAGGCGTTGTCCGGGCCCCCGTTAGCACAACCGGTATGCAAGTAGCCAGTCGGTTGCTCCTCGTTTGGTTCATCGTTAATCCATTTCCCTGGGTTGCGAAAAGTGCCGGATATTCATCGATGCTCATTGCGTGGAGTGTCACGGAAGTGATTCGTTACTTCTACTTTGTTATTACACTCAGCGGCTACAAACCAGCTATCGTCACTTGGTTTCGATACAATACCTTCTTCGTTTTATATCCCTTGGGAATTAGCAGCGAGTGTTGGTTGATATATAAATCTCTTGAGCCTGCCGGAGATTTGTATGGATCGCTGTATGCTTTAGCTTTGAAGTTGATTCTCCTGATTTATATCCCTGGTATGTTATATATGGTGGTTGTGTTGAGCAGATGGACGCTAATGAATACGTAGGCTCTTATATTCTGTTCACGCACATGATCAAGCAGAGAAGTAAAGTTTTTCGAGCGCAGCGAGAGGCATCGAAAAATGAATAAAGTTTCAGATCAGGATAGAGGATAGATCATATAGAGATGTTAAGACAGTTCGAATGACGAGTATACATTATCAGTCTACAAAAAATGTACATTCATAGCATAGAACCAATGCTGCCCATTCCATGTAAACTGTCTAGTCTAGTTGTTTGATTTGTGTTCAAGGATTGTATCAAGTCTTAGACTTTGCCACCGATACCTTCGTAGTTTTACTGGGGCAGCCTTGACATATCAATGGGTTTATCATCGAGTTTGGTATAAACGGGCGAAGAAACACATGATCTATTCATAAGACTACAGCTGCAATGTACAGAAACATAGATATCATGCGTGCCTTTATTCAACCAATCAAGAGTCAAAAGAAAAGGTTAAAAAGATGAGAGAATCAAAAGATGTAGTGGAAGGAGTCTCGTCTTCTTCCTCCGTTTCACCGGTTGACGCCTGTCGCCCATTTGCCATACCCTACCGCCTTTCCTACACTTAATAAAAATCCCTCTACTCTTCTCTTCGAGGAACAACTTTCAGCCACCGAAAGAAAATAAGAGTCCTCCACCAGCGTGCTCGGAAAATGTGTCTAGTTCCTCCAATAAGTCGATAGATTGGAAAATAGGCCGAAGGATTGTGCACGACTTTGGCTGTAAACCAGCGTGTCCAGCACACCTAGGAGATAATAGAAGAGATTGTCGAAACTTGTCAGATGTCATGCATTTGTAAACCTGAGAATCGAGATGAGGATAATTATGGCGTGGGTATTCATATTATTAAAAATTGGATGCGATAGACTTATGGTCAAGCTTAGTGCCGCGAAGATGTTGGAGGGTGCCCCCCATCACGGAAGTCACCACCATTGGAGACCGGTTGTGCTTCTGGCTTACGTCCGGCTGGCCAAAAGTCGATGGCCGCAACGACGTCCTCTCCTCGTTCATCCTCATAAGCATATATGATCTACGAATTAATTAGTATTCACATGAATTCATGCGTAATGATAGAAAATCACATACCTCTCGAGTGCTCGTATGTAGCATACGAATGCTCTTATGAGGAACAATATGAACAGCGTTAGTCTCAATATTCCTGATTTCAATGAAGTTCGGTTCGAAAGCGAGTATCCAAGGGTACGAAAGGGCAAAGCTTTGTGGTAGTCCCTCCCAATCAATCCTCCAGTCAGGTCTGGCTCGCCAACCATTACGGTTGACAAAGAAGGAGAATTCAGAGTAGTTGAGAAGAAATTCTCCGTTCAAGCGCTCAATGTGTATTGGTCGTACGTTCTCCTTTCGCGCAACGAAGTCCAAAGATGTATCTGCCTGATCCAGGAGAGACTGAGTTTCCAGGGTCTCCAAAGATACTACTTCAAATCCACGCGCACAAGCCACACATAGTTTTGATTTCAGGAAATGTATCGACGAAGATTCTGTTGGAATGTAAAATTCTTTGAATGCCTTCAACTCGTCTTGACCATTGCTGAACATTTTGAATCCCTTTTGCTTCTTGCCCTTAGACATAGCATCATTGGGCTCGAATACTTTGATGGTCGTTGACAAAGCCGAAGATTTAACACAGCAAACAAGGTGGCGACCTAAACATATCCCTGTACGGAAGAAGTTACAATGACTTTGAATCTTCTTGGGCCGTTTCGAAAGTGCTGGTTCGTTCGGATTTAGCGCAGAAAGGGGATAAGACTGCAAAGACTTATTAGATAGAACCAGCAGAAGGTTGTATTCCTCGAGAACATCAATCTGTGTCACACTGGTAGCATCCAATACTCGAAGTGGTTTTGCGGCAGCATCTTTTGATCTGCGATCAGAAACGAAGATGCCCGAGTCTGTGCCGTATATCAATTTACGGCCACCATCAAATGGTGCCACGCAATTGACCCGGTTCGCCGTCGTGAAGAAGTTGCTAGAAATGATAGATTTATTGTAAAAATCGCCTCGCGCTCGTAGTATGGCCTGCTGTTCACCTATATGCTCCATCCATTTGTTCCTCATACCTGCACTACTAGCATACAGTGTCAGTTCATATCCACCTCTACCAAGATGTCTGAACGTGATGGGGAACCCATCCTTCTTATTGTTGTCGTTTGTAGGAGTTTTGGTAGGAATCAAACTTGAGGACGGGCGTTTCACCACCCCAAGTTTAGGCATAAATTCCTCCATTTCGCGAATGGTCAATAGTTCCAGAGGAATTGGACGGCGGTATACTTTTATTTCCTCCTTCTTTGCCACCGTCTTGACACGTACAAGAAGAACAGCATGATCGAAAAGGTAGGCCTGAATATCAGTTGGATCTGTTGGTGTCTTCTTCAAGGGTCCCTTATGTATAAGCTCTCGGTTTTCGTCGGTAAGCTTCAGGTCTACACGCTCATTGGGCCTGAAACGAAGCTGTTCGTGCAATCTTTTTAGGTTGAAGCGGTTCTCAGCTTTTCCGGATTCGGCATTGACCCTGGTAAGGAGTTCACGAATCATCTTCATGGCTTTCGGAATATCTTCCTTGTCCTTATTGCCATCGTCGGTATATTTGAGAACGTTGTCTAGTAAGAGTGGATAACGAGCAAGCCTTGTTGTTGGCTTAGTTAAATAACCATTAAGTTCAAGCTTTCGTGACTCTTTTCGTCGTTCTGTCTCGTCCACAAATTTAGAGAACGAGGGATTCAGGGATCGCTCGTTCTCAAACTCAAATTTACCAGCCAGTTGGTTTGATCCATAGATGATAAAAGGCTCAAATTGGGGAACAAACTCGAGGAATATATCACCCACACATTGAACAACAGGATGTTTCCGCTGTCGTTCTGTGAGCGATTCAGCAAATTTAGAGCTGACAGCATGAATACTCGGGGGGTCAACGATATTTGAGAAGATGGTCCTGACTATCCTCTCCTTTCGAGCCTCTGGAATAGGTGATGGAGACAGCTGGTTAGATGAACGTAGTGGGAGAATCCAGAAATCTCTTAGATATTCGAGATCCTTTACAAAATCCCTCTCAGTATACATAATCTCCGAAATGACCTCTTGGCGCTTCTTCTCCCGTTCCCCAACACTGTCCGCAATTTCTTGAGAGACTGTGTTGATCCAGAGTTTCTGCTCATCGGGTTCGTCGACATCATGCAAACTTGCTTCGGATTTTTCGCGACGAAGACCCGGTTGTGGCTTCAGGTTCAATCGAGATTGTTGTTCGAGTCGACGAGGGCAAGCTATCGAATAGCACAACTGATCTCTAGTGCACGTTGGTGAATAACATTCAGTAAGTAAAACGAACACGCCATTAACTTCAGGTGCTTCATGAGGTTCGTCCATCATTGTTTCTCGAAACTGGTACATCTCTGTAGCTGAATCACGTAACCGATGATCGTAAGTCACATCATGGAAAAATTTCTGGGCGTCAAGAGCTCGTCCAAGTAACAAGGCAAGATTCCGATCGGTAGTCTTAATGATGTATGAAATAACATCCACCGCCTCTGCTCCACTAAACGCATTTTTGTATGTAAGATCGTTCTTCGTTCTATCGCCGACATTGATCTTCTCTCGAAAGCAATCACCGACGCGCGACAACAGAGCAGGATACACAAGGGGAGCTTTGTGTCGGGATGATCCTCCAGCTGTGCTGCTAATTGATTTTGCCGAAGGGCGATGAGTTAAGACGTCTGATTGCTCTGGTGGGACAATGGTTGAAGCCATGGACATCGAGCGGCTCATATCTGGCGCAACAGTCGAAGCCATACTAGCAGTTCTTGTTGCAGTAGCGGGAGCAGGAGGTGGAATGGAGAATGCTGGTAACTCCTGCGGCCCATTCCCCGAGGTCCGTCGATTTGGAATGACCCGTCCACTCATGGTTTGATGCTGGTCACGATCTTGCGGATAGTTAGTCAATGACATTGTGCGCTCATCAGGTCTTTCGGGGATGTTGCGTCCGAGTGCGGTTGTTTTTGCTGGTTGCTGTTGGTATTGAGCTTGCCGAAAAGCGTTCGCAGGAGCTTGATTAAAGTTGTTGCTAGGCGGCTGGTACATGTTTGGCCTAGGTATACTCGCCATCGACTGAGAGCGATAAGGATCGGAGGCGAGTGCTGGAGTGTTACCGGGGTAGTATCGTTGTTGCGGGGGTCTGGGAGGGAATGGTTGTTGGGGGGATATGCGCTGAGGAGTAGGGTATGGTCTTCGATCGCTACGAACCTGCTGTGGTAATGAATGAGGTTGTGGTTGAGAAGGTACTTGTCCAGGGGGCGGTTGTCGTGGACCTTGATAATAGCCATTGGCCATTCCACCTCCGTTTGTCATATTATTCCCCTGTGGAGGCCGGTATCCGCCCTGGCCTTGGGGCTGTCTAGGAGGCATCCCATTTTGCACTCCTGGCGTCTGCGAAGATATCGTTTGTGTGCGACTTTGAGGCACAAATGGAGGAGACACGGATGAAGTCATAGTCTGCGATCGGCCGGGAGGAGGGGCAGAACCAAAGATATTTGAAAAAGCGGTTTCCCGCTGGTAGTTCGAAGCATGTCCGTATTCATTTGGTCGGCCACCATTCCCCCGTCCTTGCTGGTAGTCCGCCATTATTACCTTGCCAGACAGTACTTTTTGTTTTGTGAATGCGATGTAACTCTATTCGTTGATTCTTCTGTTGGCCTAGAATGAGGAGCCAAGACTCGAAGCCGAGGGAATTAACCCCGGAACAACCTCAGAAACAATGATGTTATAGACCCTATTGTAACTTCCACTGGTACAGAGTATAAAATTCCAATGTTCTTTCGATTGTAGTGGTTGTTGAGGTTGAGAGATGGGTAAAATGATGATTAACTTTGTTGTTTCGGGGGATGAGTTGGGGTTGTAGTTGATTAGCTCAAGCGAATGAATGATCAACAAGCCTTCTAGAGTCGGTCTCGTATTGCGTGTTTAACTTATTGTTTATCTGTCGTAGGAGAACATATTAAATTGTAGAAAAAATAAAAATAAAAAAAAACATTGAAGAAAGACTTCAAAGCCGTATGCCTTTTCTCTTTTAAATGCCCAAATATGATTTTATAGAAGGGTAACAAGACGTAGAATACCAAGTACAGGGTATTGAATTGTGTTGTATTGTTTTTGTATATGTGAATTTTTGGCTTGTTGAAGTTGTTTTTTGCGGTGCACGCCGGAATATCGAATTGTACCGTATCCTTTTAGCGTATCTTTTCGGGTGCGCCGATAGGAATCCTGTCACCGCAGTTACAACACTTTGTGAAGAGTACAGACAACAAAAGTAATAGTTAGAGCTCTCAGGGGATTGACATTGAATCTGTAAAATTGGGTTTCTGACAAAGTGTCATATTTATATATCAAATTGTTGAATTTGGATGTTTTCAGAATTTGGATGTCAGTCAGGTGACTAAGCCGCCCTTCTATTGAGAATGATTTTGTGCATCCGTGCAGAGAAAGGCGTCTAGCTTAGCTCCTCCAACCTGTATTGGATTTGATAGCTTTCAATCAACAACACAGCCATTTCACAACTTGTCAAGCGGCAACTTTCATTCAAATCCAGTACGCAAATACAATTACGGAGGGAAATAATCATGGCGGAATCAGATCTCGCCCCAAAATTCGCCCCCTTCTTTGGAATGGTACGAGACTCAAGCTTCGTGGTCTTATTGATGGTGTTATACTGATAGCTTCTGCAGGCTGGCATTGCCTTTGCGATGACTTTCGGATGTATGCCATCAATCCCCAAGCCTACATATATTACATATCACTAATAGCCTCAAGGTATTGGGGCCGCATATGGTACAGCAAAGTCTGGAATAGGAATTGCAGGTGTTGGTACCTTCAGACCTGACTTGATTATGAAAGTACGCAACCACTTGAGAAGATCTACATAGGTTACTCCTGCTAATTTACTGTTCTATCTAGTCACTCATTCCTGTCGTCATGTCCGGTATCATTGCCGTTTACTCTCTCGTTATCGCCGTTCTGATAGCAGGAGATATGGGACCCCCTCCTGGCCAAAGTTACAGCTTATTCAAGTACGCATACCTCATCCGACTATAAGGTCAACACTGATGCATTTATAGTGGATTCATGCATTTGGCATGCGGTTTATCGGTCGGGTTGACGGGCCTGGCCGCTGGATATGCAATTGGAATAGTTGGTGACATGGGCGTTCGATCATACATGCAACAATCACGAATCTTCGTTGGAATGGTCTTGATATTGATTTTCGGTGAGGTTTTGGGACTATACGGGTAGGTCAACTTCAAAAATTACCATTGAACTGTCTTATTTAAATCATACTAATTTGCTATTGCAGTCTGATTGTCGCTCTTATCCTCAACACCAAGAGCAGAGCTTAAAGATTCACCCAACGGACATAAATGTTTTCTTTTCGGTCATACGACAACATTATTTGATTAGATATGGGGTGATGGCATTGCTTGGAGTTTAGGTCGTGTATAATTGTAACCGACATGCTGCAAATGTTTCAAAATTGATCACTGTATACAATTCTTTCAAAACAAGTGCAATCATAGCCTTCAACTTTCAGACGACGAACTCCCTTTCTGAATATCACTTCTCGAATTCATGCGATTCTTGGTCGATATTCAGACGGAATAAATCGCAGCACATGTCGGATATACGGGGCAATTCCTGTTAAGACGGGTTATATCCATCAACTTCGTGTCGCTGTATCATCGTCTTTATCCACTCTCTATACTATTGTAGCTTCATTTTCCCTCGGTATGATTCTTCAATTGTGTGGCGCCCGCTGGTGTTTTCATGTGTCCTCGTGTATTGCCGTTTTCTTTACATGAGACATAGACAGAATATCTTCTTCCGGGACTGGCGATCTTTTATCTTTGCGATGCTCAGGTGCATTGCCCTGTCTGGAATTCAATGGTACTGTAAACGCATCTTACCTAGCCTTCTCCAATTTAGTTGAACGCATAACAGCGGCACATGAACAAGGCTCCAGCCGTTCCGCTTCGAAAGGAATTCTTAAAGGTGTAGGAAAGTATATGATATTTTTCGCCTTCCTTATCCAATTTCGTTGAAAAGGTTGGTAGGAGAGATAATATGTATGTCATTATTGATTTTATATACCTCTGGGCGATCCTTCGAGGGATTTTCGTGTAGGTGGTAATGTATTTGGAATTCATATGTATTGCTATCCAAAAATCCGAACCGAAAACGGTATTTTGATAACATCTAGAGAACCCGACTTACAAGAATCTAAATTGAATCGTCTATTGTCACATAGAATAGAAGTCTCAATCTTTATCGAATGTTCAACTTGTTTTGAATATTCCTCAACTGGAACGTACAAATCCAGGGTAAATGTCTACCGTCCAAATGGTTCACCTGATCATTTCAATCAACTGGGATAATCCAGGTACGAATGATTTTTCAATTCGATTCCTTTGACCAATCCTTATCTTCGGATCGCCGCGATCCCGTCTAGTCATGGGCAAATTCTCAAGTTAGGTACCTTGTGATATTGGATATTGCACATGAAATCTCTCATTGGATGGATACTCACGACATAATAACTTTCTCGCTTCTTGTCCCCTTTTACTTTGTCACCGTGATTGGATATTGTCTTACAACAACACAGTCTATCATCTCACTCAAATCGCCCTTATTTAATTAGATAGTGCCGAGCTGAATTCATCGATATGGGACGGCCAAACGTTATCAGTGTCTAGCAGTGAGAATTAGCCACATAACCGCCACATCATGGTTCCTTCAATTTTCTGGGCCCTCCTTTCGGCAGTGAGCTCATGCAAGTGTTTTTAGACTCTAGATACTCCGAGGTACAAAACTTCGGGTTTACGATGATGAAATTATTCAATCTTCGAGAACCTTCCTATCTCATACAAACTTCCACATCGCCTTTCCGCAAATGGGCCGTTCCGTCGCAAGGTACATAAACGCCGGAGGCTTATTTAAGTACGGAAGTTTGATTGTCAAGTATCACGACAACAGGCCTTGCACAAGACCGACCTCAACTGCCAGATACTGCTGTTTAGTGTTGCTATCCCGTACTCAGCTCCCTATCCAAGATTAGATGAAATTCAAAGTTAATAGAACCTTTTCTTTAACAGTGCATTTGAACCAATTGATTGTAATGATGGCCTTGTTGACGTGGTCGTGCTAACACTCACTAACATAAATCATAAATCAGGTTCCACCTTCCTAAATTGGACTTGACCTTGCATACATACTACAAAGAGCTTAAATTAAAGCTTATTTTCATAACTATCACAACACTACTCGAGTAATGCAGAGCACAGATTATTAGCTGAAGACCTTTTCATACTGAAACTCAATTACTTTACTTGAATATACTGTAATATAGAAAGCTCTATTAAAATTGTGAAAAATAAATTGAAAATTTTTAAATATTATTCAGCTTCGAAGTATGTCTTGTAACAAATTTTATATAACCTTTTATTAGAATTGAAAATACTATAATTGATTGAAATAGTTGATGGCCAATTATCAGTGCGCGATTAATGTAGCTCCTTGACTGGTTATGTTTCTTCACCGCTGCACAACTCCCGGCATTGGAGGTTGTTTCTTGTATCTTCGTTATTTCACAAAAGTAAATTAGTCCATATTTGTAGCTATAGCCTTATCAACTTCACTATACGTAGTATACGAGTTCACAACCTTTTATTAGCCGGAGGACAAGATAAAGTTCCCTTTACAGCGAAACTCCACCCCTCGATAAATCTCCGATGTCAAGGGCTCACCACCTTCCTCCTGTGTTTAGGTTCTTTCGGCGCAAGCAAGCTTGCTTATCAGAAGGTATTCAACGGTCTATCGGAGAGGTGTTAGCTTTGTACATCCCGGATATGCCTCACGATTTGGCCAAAGCAACATCAACCTGCCATATCTGGAGCCGTTTGGATTCACTGTGACCCACAAACCCCACGAAATCATTACTTTTGCACTGTCTTTTTCATATGTCACAATAACTCACCACCTGTTGTGTTGATCAATCCTAGTAGTGAGGTGATAGACAATATGATGGTCTAATCTAAGAGCAATTTAAGGCGTCTCGGTATCTCTCGATGTGTATAAGAAGGCAGTGAATCCTCTTGTTTCCAGATCCCCATCCCATTCTTCATTACCCAAGTCTTCTACCCTTCCCTCGATTTGCACATCACCTCTCTGAGAACTTGTCAAAGATGCTTTCCCAAATCACCGCTTTCCTCGCTCTTGGAGCAATTGCTCAAGCAGCTCCAGCTCCAGTTCCAGCAACCACTGCTGCCGGTGCTGGCGCCCACAGTGTACCAGCAATTCATAACACAAACCATGTTCGCAATGGTACTGCAGCTTTGCTCAAGGCATATGCCAAATACCACATCCAGCCTACCCAGCCAATGTCTGATGCGTTCATGTCGGCACTCCGAAAGAGACAAGACTCTTCTGTTACAGCTACTCCAGCCGATGCTGCTGAGTATCTCATCCCTGTTAATGTTGGAGGTCAAACTCTCAACCTTGATTTGGATACTGGTTCAGCTGATTTGTAAGTGTCACATTTTCTACGATATTTTGTCCCCGCATGCCCGCGCTGGCCGAGAACACATACCCAACTATGCCCCAACTGGCACCCATAGAATCCATACCTTTGTTCATCAAGCTAACTATTTCACCAGATGGGTGTTCTCCTCTCTTCTCGGTGCCTCCTCTCGCTCAGGTCATGACATGTAAGTATCGTCGTGCCTACCAAAAATAACAAGCATAGAATATGAACTAATGAAGTATTTAAGCTACACCTCGAGCAAAAGCCGCACATACAAAGCTCTTTCAGGTTACACATGGGACATTACTTATGGCGACGGATCCGGAGCCAGCGGTGTTGTAGGTACTGATACCGTTACTATCGGTCGGACTACAGTCACTGGCCAAGCAGTCGAACTCGCCAACCAAGTTTCTTCTTCATTCGTCAGTGACAGCGGTGATGGACTTGTCGGTATGGCTTTCAGCAACATCAACACTGGTAAGCATCCATAAGCCAAAGCATTATTGACAAAAAATGTACTCCGTCTAACTTCATCTTCGATTAGTTTCACCAGAAGGTCAATCCACCTTCTTTGACAATGCTGCAAGCTCGCTCAACTCCCCAATCTTCGCTGCTTACCTCCCAGTCAACGCTGATGGAGCATATGACTTCGGATACACCGACTCCAGCAAATACACCGGAAGCCTCACTTACACCCAAGTCAGCTCCGATAACGGTTTCTGGGAATTTCCATCTACCTCCTACAAGGTCGGCTCCGCCGTTCACACTATGAACGGTTACACTGCTATTGCCGACACAGGAACCACTCTCATCCTCATGAGCGATGCTGTCAACAGCGCATACTATGCTCAAGTGCGAGGTGCTTCCTACTCCAACTCCGCCGGAGGATACGTCTTCCCATGTAGCGCCACTCTCCCCACCTTGTCCTTCAAAATCGGTGCCACATACGTAACCATCCCATCTTCGTTGATGAACTACGGTCAAGCAAGCTCAAGCACCTGTTTCGGTGCTCTCCAAAGTTCTGGTGGTGGTACCCAGAACATCTATGGTGATGTTTTCTTCAATGCTTACTATGTTGTCTTCAACCAGAATGGACCTTCTTTGGGTTTCGCTCCAAGCGTTGCTGCATAAGGGGTGACGATGCGATCGTAGGGAATTTGATAAGAATGACAAAAGGGATACGGTGACTTGAGGATGAAAATATGGGAATGAATGAATCTGATCAAGCGTACGTTTTGGATTTCTGCGAGCGGGAGTTCTGCAAGCTATGATATTCAATTTCTTCTTATCACAAATTGAACGCATACAAACACTGTTGCCATCTTATTGAAAATGCTCTGGTGAAATCTTTCCGTGAAAATTTATTCGTGATGCGATATGCCGTGGTATGATGCTTATGGGACAAAAGATGAAGTGAGGTTAGAAGAGGTAAATCTCACCCTAGCCCATGCCAAGAGCCAAGCTCTGTGTAACGTATTGGGTGCCAGCTGACAGCACTATTAGTATTGGCACCCAGTGTTTTGGGATTCCGCCAAGTTTGGCTTGCAGGTTTGGACTGCAGGTACAGATGGTTATGTAACTAAGGGGGTGTAAGATCTTGCAATTTTTTGATGCTCGGTTGGTTATTCGAGGGGGCTGCATTTGTCTTGTGCTTTGCTTTGCTATATCATTGAGGTGAGATGATGATGATCTGGGCTGTATATTGATGTCGATAGGTACTAAGCTCTTAGCGATCACCTGCTCAAATTCGTACGGATAGATTATCGCCCCGGTGGGATCTCGGGTAGTCGGGTGAGTGCGGGTGCCGTGACTGTTCGAAGATCCATAGATTTATGTCTTGCGGTCCCTATATAATATAATATGTGTCAGGGACTAAACTTCATAGTGGAGTTGGAGCATATCTGATAGAGCAATATCATCATTGTCTGCTTTCTCTCCGATGTGTCGGATAAATCTTAGCTCCGTGGGCTGTATGCAATCAATGTCCTCCATGTTTGAGACAGAGTTTTACTACAATGATATTTCCTGCCGACCCTCGTTCTCTATGTTCGCTTTTAGAAGGTTCGTGTGCTATGATATATGTCTAATGTCCTTGAAGCTCTGCATTTACTTTCAGAGTGAAAGGTCAGATTCGAAGGCATATAGCCAACTTATTTAGAAGTAACAAAGTACATTTGACACTTACAAGTACAGTGCTTATGATATATAGCTGACGTGCATATTCTACTCTCTCCTTGGCAGAGTTCTAGTACAAGATGTGTGGCTAATACACCCTGAAATACTACCAGTTCCTACATCAAAGAGTTCGAATAAACGCTTCACAAGAGGTGAACATCACTTCATACTCTAGTAGGTAAACTTGGGCCATTACGTATGCCAAATCTCAGGGTGTGAGACTGAATTTCTAAAGATCCTAGGTTGCCTCCGACTTTAGAGGTTAATGTCATAGAAAAGTGAAGCAAGCCAAAGTTCAAGTTTAAGTTCAGCATATAAGCACATTTGCGGCGTCCTGACCAGTGACTAAAGTCGGCAAGGTTAAAATCGACTTGGGTATTCATCGTCTTCGCTTGGCCCAATATCTAAATCTGAAATTGGGTTCGCCAGGCGAAAGTGAATCGATGACAATAGAAATGACCATGCAGCAGCAGAAAATGGTACGGCCAATAAACAATCAGCAATTTACCGTATAATATGAAATTGCAATGACTCAATAGAGATAGTGGATACGGTTCGGTAGGATAATTAGATGGCACAGAACCGAGCATATATTTATTTGGTTTCTCGTAGACTTAATTCCTTCATCCTCTCTCTCAAGATTTTATCGTACATACCATCATATCATTGACTGGACGATTTGATAACCAACGAAACAATGTCGATGGACTTCGGAAAATCGGCAGCAACTGACGCGCCTAACTTTACCTTCAACCTCGACCCAAACCCATCTACGAAGAAAAAGGATGGAACGTAAGTTCTTTTGTTGAAATCCACGTGATGGGTGTAACAATGCTAACCTTGGAATGTACAGACCTTTCAAACCTTGTCCAAGGACCGATTGCGTCGGACTTCGAACAAAGCACAAGCAGCTCGAGTGGCAGCTCAAAGAAGCGAACATAACAATTAAGGCAAAGGAAGGGCTCGCGAAAGCGGGGCTCGCTCAATCTGAATCCTACGACCAAAGACTTCAAGCGGCACACATCGAGCTTGCAGCTTTTGAATCACTCGTTGCGAAATTAGAAACAAGATATATCGAAGAAAAGCAGAAGAACGAAAATTGTGCCGATCTCGAAGCAAAATATATCGAAGAGAAGCAGAAAAACCGCAATTACGAGGATCTTGAAGAGAAATATTTTGTACTAAAGGAGAAAATGGCCCAGAGAAGCGCGGAGGACCAAGCCCTCATCAATGGGCTTCGGAAAGAAATTCTAGACTTGCAGCAAAATAATCAGTCCATTGAAGCCTATATCAAGCACGCCGAAGAGGTGGTCGCAAAGCGAGAACGGAAATGCGATGAAAGGGATAAGCAACGCATAGCCCGGGAGGATGAAATTCGGAGATTGAAGACGGATGCTCTCAATTACGAACGTGAAACCAAGAGATTGACCGAGGAAGCCCAAAAAGCTCAAGATGAGTTTGACAAACGGAAATCTGAGATTCGCGGCGCTCAGGAGGCGATGGAGGAATTACAAAAAATTCATGCAGTGGAGCAGGAAAAGTTCCTAGAGAGAATCAAAATTGAACAAAAGAAACTCGAAGACTTCAGAAATGATGCTAGAGAGGTTCAAAATGAAAATAAGGTGACGCAGGCGACTTTAGCGAAAACGGAGGTGGAAGCTAAGGAACTTCGCGTCAAGCTCCAAGAGGTGACCGAGGAACTCAAGACGAAGGCCGCCACTGGACGAACACCCGAAGAGCAATTGCAGCTGGAGGGATATATTGATATGGTAAATGGACTCATCCAACAGCTGAAATCCCTTGAAGATGCTCAACAGCCGCGTTTCGACATGAAGCCAGGAGCCTACAAGGGCATCGGTGCTGCTGGTGGAAAGCCACCATCAGAAGGAGCGGATACGGCTAGCATTAGCAGCAGCAGCACTTCTTCTTCCGAAGCCGAAAGCACTCATGATGAAGAAGAAGGAGAGGAATTACCTCTCGGTGTACAATTCATTCACAAAGTAGGAAAAGGTCGTCGCGGTCGTGATTCTGGCTTTGGTCGCAAGCCAATCATCCAAATCAAAGAGGTGATTAAAGAGGTTCACGTCCCCGGTCCAGAAATCATCGTCAAGGTTCCTGGTCCTCCTGTCGAAGTTCAGGTCCCTGTCCCTGGTCCTATCCAATATGTCGATCGCGAAATCCCTGTCCCAGGACCTGCTGTGTACATCGATGTACCAGGACCGAATGTCCCAGGACCAATTCGTTATACGCCATTTCAAGTATTCGCTCACGATCCCCTCGTTTGCTGGTTCTTGGTCGAATTCAATTTTCTCGTCCTGTTTTTCCATTGGTTGAAGCGTTTATTGAGTGTTCTTAGTTATATCCCTGCAACGATCCTTGCTAGACACCCCTACATCCCATCGCCTCCCGAGGATGAATCGTCTTCCGAAGATTCTGAAGCCGAAGAAGCTCGCGATGTTGATAGACCACCACGAGCTGCACCCTCACTCCTCTCAGTATTGTTCAATCCAAGGCATGGAAGACTACCAGATACTTGGCGTACTTTCAAGGGCTTGGCATTACATGTGGCGGTCTATGGTGCACTTTGGCTACTCTTCTTGGTTGTGCATGAACGCAAAGTTTGGGTTGCAGAAAACGAATCTACCCGCAGATGGCTTCAACAACTCCTTGCACAGAGTGGCTCAAATGGTTTCCTTGGTATGAACCAAATCTTACCCCAGACGGTCAATCGTCAATTAGACATATGGAGATACGATCTTATGGAGCTCCTTGGCATTCCAGTCACATTCCAGTTCCCTGGTTGATATCTACATATGCAATACTAAGTTGGTGGTTTCAACGCTCACTTGGGTATAATCATCGGGATCTGGTATGGTGGTCATGAATAGCTTCTTTACTTGATTGTCCAAAACCCTTTCTTCGGTTTACTCCTTACCTCCGCTTCACACCAAACTAGCTCCTCCCTTCGAACCCCTCTCCATGCGCTCACATGATGCACAGTTTATCAAACTGGTACTATTTCTCCTTGATGGTGTTTCGGATGGACAAACGGAATAATACCCTGGAGTTTCTCCTTAACATATTCATGATTTCCTTTCGTAGTTCTGATTCTACTTTACATATGTTTTCTTTCAGCTTGTTTCATATGGACTATCTACTCGGATTGATAGAGCAGAATGGGGATTTGCTACATAAAAGTGATACAGTCTCAAGAGAGTACAAAATGGCGATTGTATTTTAAATACTATACAGTGTTCATTTCTGAACCGACCTAGGTATTGGGTTCGAAATACGGTCGGCTCGTTACAGTTGTATCAAATAAAAATACTTTGATTTAGGATGTTATCTGTCTTCTGTGAATTTGTGAAATGCTGAAGACTGCAACTCAAGTTCAAATATCAAGAAAGAAAAGTAAAATTGGTTCTTTTTCTTTATAAATATAGAAAATCTAGATGTTTGAAATATTTGGAGTTATTTTAATATCATTTCCAAAAGTTTATACCGTCTGATCTCGGGATCTTGGCATTTGCTAAACCCCTATACGGATGAATATCATACCGATTCTGCCTGATATTTTTGATATGAGATGCTGTGGCTGTGTATGTCCGATCAGGCAAAAATCTTTAGTTATAGTGATACCACCAATCAATGAACCTATAGAGGCGGTCTAATATTCATCCGATCGAATTTAAGTCGGATACTAAGAGCCCGATTATATGGTTATTTTGTCTTATCTCCATCCCGTACTAATAATTATAGACCTTTGCATCCCTGTAAATATAAACTGCCGAGGACATGCTGCTTTATGCTTATTAAACCCATCCTCTTTCGCCGGTCGAGACCTTTGATTCGAATTCCAACTTATGACAGTGGACAGAGAAGCAAGAAAAAAAGTAGACGATAACAAGAAATATTCTTTTCTTGAGTAGGTATATAAAGGTTGAAGTAGTTCATAACTTTTCCTATATCCTCTTACTTTGTGTTTGTTTGTTTTCGTCTATATTACATTGACATTACGTATATTGAAAACAGCCAACCAACGGAGTGTCCCGCATGTGGTAACGTCATAGTCTGAACATTCCTGAAATCACTCCACCATATCAACCAGCAGTTTACAGAGTTACAACATCAACTCTCATACTGTACTATCTATCTTCTAGCATCACAGCATACACAAACCGCACATATCATATATATTTTCAACATGTCCGACAAACTTGTTCCTTCCGATCCAGAAAAAGTCATGGTTATTCGTGACGTGACATCGAATATCACCACACTTTCCGTGCCTTTCGCTCGATTTGGCATGATTAAATTCGGTGGTAGAGCTACCATAGGTATGATTCTCTTCTTTACACACTCACCACTCACAAAAACTCTAATCATTCATCCATAAAGTCCGTCTCACGTCCGGTCAACTTGCCGTCTTCTCACCAGTCGCCCTCACCCCATCCGTATCAACCAAGCTCCAATCCCTCGGAAACCGAGTCGCATACGTAGCAGCTCCCGATCTAGAGCATCACATCTTCCTCTCCGATTGGCATGCCGCTTACCCAAATGCACATTTTATCGCACCAGAAGGCCTCGCGGAAAAACGCGCGCAACAATCCAAGAGCAATAAGAAAGTCACCAATATTCATTTCCAAACCATCTTTACCAAGAAAAACAAAGCGGAGATTAGGGTTTCGGATGAATTCGATGCGGATTTCGAATACGAATATGTGGATGCGCATCCGAATAAGGAATTGGTGTTCTATTACAAACCGGATAGAACATTGATTGAAGCAGATCTGATGTTCAATCTACCGGCCACAGAGCAATATTCCAAGACAGGCGAAAATGCAAATTCGGGATGGGCAACGAAGTTATTTGGGGGTATGATGACTACCAAGGGAGCAGCGACATGGCACAAGAGAATGCTGTGGTATGCATTTAGTAAAGGTGATAGGGAGGGGTTTAATCAGAGTGTGAAGAGGATCAATTCCTGGGGCTTTGAAAATATCGTGCCTTGTCATGGAGATACCATTATTGGTAATGGTAAAGGTATCTTTGAGAAAGTCTTTGCATGGCATTTGCAAGGAAAGAAGTCTAGCTAAGAGTGATTGACTGGGGATTGGCTGCTGAGTTGGAGTCGGGGAAGGCGTTTACTGTGGGAAATAGGCGGGGTATGAAAGCTAATATTTATTCCTTTCGGATACGGTGTGTATATTCTCATTATGTAGTATTATAAGCTACTGGACAATTATCTTCTTTTAATTGTAAAAATTCCAATTAAGTCATTGAATTCCATATGAATTTGTTCTTTGCGAATTCTCCTCCCATTGCTCGTAGTCGCAACTCGGTCTATTTTATTACTATAGTTAGGTGTTAGGTATAATGTTGGAAGAACAAGGTAATTCTAAGCTGATACGGATACTAATACCAAATATCAAATACCAATAACTATATCGATATTAATATTAACACTAAAAGCATAAATAATCCTATATACATACATACATCAAACTAGCAGCAGAAATAAAAAGCAGAGATCATAAGCGAAGCAGCTGGAGAGAGAATCGATATATCATGAATACCTACCGAATGTAATCTTAGGTAAAGAATCTGGGGAATCTGAGGATACTGGAGAGGGAGAAATGTAAAGGGAAAGGGAAAGGGAAAGGGAAAGGGGAAAAATGGTATGTATGTGGATGTGGATGTGGATATGGATATGGATACTTTGTAGGGGGAGGGGGAGGAGTGGGAGCAGTGGAAGGAAGGAGGAGGAGGAGAGGAGGAGGAGGAGGAGGAGGAAGGAGGAGGAAGGAGGAGGAAGGAGGAGGAGGAGGAGGAAGGAGGAGGAAGGAGGAGGAAGGAGGAGGGAGGAGGAGGTGGATATGAGTTGTAGAAGTAGATGTGAGTTGTAGAAGTAGATGTGAGTTGTAGTAGAAGTAGATGTGAGTTGTAGAAGTAGATGTGAGTTGTGAGTTGTGGATGGATGGATGGATGGATGGATAGATGATAGTGATAGTAGTATTGGGGTTTATAAGGGGCGGGGCTTTATAAAATATAAGGTACAAAGCATAAAGTATAAAGTATAAAATATGTATAATTTCCATACAGTAAGTATGAGGGAAAGAAATAAGTGAAGTTAGGGAGGAAGAACGAAAATGGAAGTTCAGACGAGGATATGGTGTCGATGATGGTATGCTACTGTAGACGAAAGGAAGTACTTACTTACGTACCCATATACCTATCTAAGCACCTCCTCCCCAAGATCAAAATTAACAAAAAAATTACTATTACTATTACTATTACTATTACTATTACTATTACCATTACCATAGCATCCTCCTTATATTCTCCTACAATATATTTGAATAAAAGTATTTAAATCATTTATTGCTTACTACCAAAGCTCAGATATCTGTTTTTGATATACAGAGTACGATGTCATACTATGGTACCCTGTATTCGTATTCAAATCCAGATCCAAATCCAGATCCAAATATCCACATATGTACCTAGCATCCATTCATTCCCACTCATCTCTCCACATCCCCTCTCAACCATTTCATAACGTCGTAAAATAATATACAAATTGCGCCACCAACTAATGCGATGCAATGCAACCCTTCTCTCCATCTCTTCCCAAATCCAATCACAATCCAGACGATCACATAATCCGAATTAGTTACCCCGCGATCCCCTCTAATCGTACAAACAAACAAACCAAAAAAAAGACAAGAAGATTTTCCTACACATTATCATATCCAAGTCCAACCCAATGCTACCATTCCTACTAATTCCATCCCATAATCCCAAAGTTCCACCCCTCACATAAGAAACCATACCCCCAACCCTCCATAAATCAACCCCACACCTATAAGCCAGCCCCCAGATATCATACCTACTTCAGATGGCAGACCTCCACTATTGGCATCGATATCGAATGGGCTTCCACCACCACTAATTCCATCCCCATTATTTGGCACTGCCGCAGTCGCGGTTGTTGATTTTGATTTTGATGTCGTGGTTTTTGTAGAGGTGGATGAGGATGTTTGTGTTTGTGTTGTGGTTGGTGTTGTGTTTGTATTCGTGTTTGAAGTAGATGTTGTTAATTCTGAAGAACTAGATGACGATGATTCTGATGGAGTGGTAGATAGTGAAGTGGATAATGATGTTTGAGAGGACGATGACTGAGAAGATGACGATTGAGAAGATGATTCTTGAGAGGATAACCTTTGTGAAGGCGATGTTTGAGAAGATAATGTTTCAGAAAAACTCGAAGTTTCCGTACTCGTAGATTGCACTGTGGTAGGCAGCGCAGAAAATGTCGTCCTAAGAGCAGTCGAACTAGAGCTTTGTGGTGAACTCGAACTCGACGTAGTAGAAGTTATAACCACCGAATTCGTCGTCGCGGTCGTCACACTGGCCGACGTAGTTTCCGCACTCGTGGTCGAGGTTTTTACCAGTGTAGTCGTTGATGTAGTAGAAGATTTGAAATTTGGACATAAAGCTGCAATGATTCCACCATTTTTGACGATTCCTAATAATGTATTTGGACTTACATTATCTGCCGAACAAGCACTTTTGACACATGTAGCTTTTGCAGTTAAGGCCGACTGACAAGCGAGAGAGCAGCCGTTGTTGAAGTCTGATAATTTGCAAGTTGATATTAAAGTATTATATTCCAGGAAACAACCCGGTGAAACTGCAGTAGGTGAGACCAATTGAAAATTTGCAAGTGACAAGGCATTAGTAAGGCGTATAATGCAAAACAGGCAGATGATGATCATTGAAGCATGCCGCCGCATTTTGGAAGTTTTTGGTGGTATCTTTGTAGACCTTTAGGTCTTGCAAAGAAGAAAGTTTCGAATGTATCCCAAAGCTGGATCAACTTGCTGGTGGAGATCTTGGGTGTATGATGTATCCTATAATTGAATTGGGATAATGATCAGAACAATACTCTCCGGACAATTCGTGATGTTGGAAGTCGAATGGGTTTGCCAGTCTGCCAGGAGTTGAAACTTGTCACGTTCGAGGTCTTTCGTTTGTGACTCAACACACCACAATAGCCTTGTTTTCCGACGTAATTTGTCTGATGTGACTCAATTGAGCCTTGGAATTTATTTTGAAAAGATAAGTGATCTTACTTCAAAAGAGAGTTCGTGCCAGAGCGGTGCCTGCCGACTGATGACGCAGTTCTTGAGAGAGAAAAAAAACGATCTTCCGATGCTTCAGCGTTTGGTCCTCGTTCCGTTATAATGATGAGGTGTTCATTTGATATGAAGTGGCAACGGCACTGTGCATAATGATTCCTGGTGCATCATGACAGGAACGCAAAAATAGGGAAAAGAAGAGAAGTACAGTATGAAAAAATGTCGCCGAATTAGAAACAAATGGTGAGGGAAACAGGAGAATGTATGTATGCGAAGAGTAAAGTATAAGAAGGAGTAAGACAATCAACGGGAAGGACAATAACCACGGAGCAAGTTGATCAAACACTCCGGAGAAAGATAAAAGGTTAAAGGGAAAAAACCTACATTGATTCGACTCCGGGGGCATTTGAAAGACAATCTTTCAAGATAGAAATACCTTGGCCTTTTAAGAATTGACCTGAGTTGAACATGACATTGGATGAAGCGCCCATTCTCATCATTCATTCATTCATTCATTCAAGGCACAAGTCATCCTCTCATCCAATGGAATGAAGTACCGCGTTTGAAAAACAGGTGAGAATGGAATAGGCTTTGTGTGGTTGTTTGCCTATGAAACCTGTGAGGGGTTTCACGGTTTCAGTTTTTGGAAAGTGGTGTGTTCGATATTGGACATTCAAAGGATTTGATGGTTCATGGGTGTGATAATAATAATTCGCTTCGCCCATATAGAATATATTCTTGCTGTACTCCGTAGATAGATTTATGAATGTCCAAATCGAAGTAGATATCTATTTTAGACAGAGGAATAATTACATCATTGAGCGATACAGCATTACAATAGAAATGAAGATATACTCACGTTAGAATCAAAAATGCCAAACTACAAACCATGAAAATAATGAAAACCATCCCTCGCTTAAACAACATTCCCTATTAAAATCTATATCCACACCCCATGATCACCAAATCCCCATCCAATCCCATCCAATCCCATCCAATCCCATCCAATCCCATCCAATCCCATCCAATTACCTCATTGGTCCAACACACAAACAAAATTCAGCCTTCAACCCAGCCTCGCCGACGAGGTACCAGAAATCATACTCCAACAAGACACCAATTCCACAGCACGAGAACAATTCTGAACCAGATCTTCATTCCCCTTCAGAAATTCGATCTTCAGACTATCTTTTCATCTACGCTCCTATCAATTATCCATCTACCGCAGAGTCTCCCGGAAAACCCAGCCAGGTTCTTGTGTGTCTCTTATACACGCAATACCAACAATAATACCTAACATCCAACTCCGAATTTGCAAACCACTCAGTCACTCACAATGGCATCCGAACCCACCACTCCTGTCCGCGTATCCAAGAGCGCCGCAAACTATACCCCCACAACCCAAGATGCAGATTTACGATCACAAATAAACTCTATATTATTAAAAGATGGGCATGTAGCAAAGTATGTCCCTCTTCCCTCTTCCCCCTTCCCCCTTCCCCCTTCCCCCTTCCTACCCCCCTCCCCCAAAACCCCTCACTAACCACCCCACAGAATCCAAGAAACCCTCCTCCACTCCCTGCACTCCTCCCCCACCAACTGGCCCACCCTAATCCAAACCCACGCCCTCACCCTCCTCCGCTCAGGAAACTACACCACATTCCCCGTTCTCATGGCCAAAGTCCTCGAAGACATACGAGCCGATACACTTGCGCAATCCTCTTCTACCAATGGCGTTAATGGTTCCACATCCACATCCACATCTACATCTGTAGACAAGGAAAAAGAAAAAGACAAGAAAGAAAAAGAAGGCGCTGCAAAAGGTCGTGGCGAACGCGGACAAAGTCTTGCGTTGCCGAAAAATGTGGTAGAGGAGGGAGTGAGAATTACGAGGGAGTCGTTAGAGGCTGTGTGTGAAGTTGTGGAGTGAAGAATTGGTTGGGGTGTTGTCGTTTTCTCGTTTGGGTTCTTGGGAATGAGGGATGGGGAATGATAAATGATGGTAATTTCTGGGAATGAGGATCTAAGATGGGTACAGAGTATAGAGACAAGGAACAAAAGGGCAGGGGGGCGGCGGCAGGGGATATATATCTCAATAGCAAGCAAGCAAACAAGCTGCATCTATTGGGGTGTCCCTCCTCGATATATACGCACAGCGAATCTGGACATGGACATGGATATCAACAAACCTACACCAACATCCAGAACTTTCCCTAGGTAGATATCCTTCTCCCATACATACATCGTTCTGCGTTCTGGATGGGTACTACAGAGTCAAAGCAGAGAAAGGGATGTCTCCAACATAAGCAATCATCACATCACATTATATCACATCACATCTGGGGTATATATACAAGGCGTGCAAAAGGACATTTGGGGAATTAGGATTGGGAGATGAAATGATATATTAGGTTGGAGATCCTCTACGGTGATTGCATAGGATATCATGTAAAATAAGTCGAAGCTCCATAGCTCCATACATACTCAAGAGGCGTTCTGGAATGGGTATCTCTGTAGGTCTTTATACTTCATTATATCTTAGAATAATCGTTTCACCAATAATGTGAAAAAAGGTTTTATGAAATGTGTTTTTATAACGCATTCTATGCTAACGGCACCACCTTGACCATATATCGCCATGAATGAAAATCTCCATGCCTCTCGCAACTCTTGGCTTGATACAATGACGTTAGGGGTTATGAATGAAACTTTGCTATGTTGAATGTCATAGAGCCCATATCAAAGTCCAACGGGCCAGATGCCCTCCCAATCTTTCGTTGGGTTCTCATGTGTATGCTGTAGATGACGTAGAAAAATATTAAGAGTACATATCTAGTCGTAAAGGCTATCGTCGTTACCAGCATCACCAAATCCACCGGCACCTCCTCCGCTAGCCTCAGCGGCCTCACCAGCTTCAGGGAACTTGAAGAAAGCCCCAGGTCCAGAGCTCTTCATGCTCTGAGCAAATGCTTCATATCGGCGGATTTCAACATCAGAGACTGATCGTCTGGCTTGTGACATAGCCTCTTCGAAATGAGCCTTGGTCAATTTAGGAACTGGGTCCTCGACATCTTCATCCTCCATGTCAACATCTCCACCGGCCGCCTCGAGAGCCTTGCGGCGCTCAATATCCAAAGAGATAGATTCCTTGATAGCTAGCTTGACAGCACGTTGAGTGATGAATCCCAAATCGGCACCAGAGAATCCGTGGGTTCGGGATGCAATGTAGCTGAGGTCGACGTCATCGGCTACTGGAGTCTTTCTGAGTTGAGCCTTGAGGATACCAGCACGAGAGCTCTCGTTTGGAAGAGGAACGTAGACGAGGGTATCGAGACGACCAGGTCTGCAAAGAGCATTGTCAAGTTGCTCAGGTCTGTTTGTAGCACCAATAACGAAGACGTTCTTCTTTGAAGTCATACCATCCATTCTAAACAGAATTAGCTTCCACATTCACATCCTACGAAAACCAAATACACTTACCAGTCAAAAGTTGGTTGACAACACGATCGGAAGCTCCACCAGCGTCACCATTAGATCCACCACGGGACTTGGCAATGGAATCTAATTCATCGAGGAAAACAACACAAGGTGCGGCGGCACGAGCTTTGTCGAAAATATCTCTGATATTGCTCTCAGATTCACCGAACCACATGCTCAACAACTCCGGACCCTTGACGGAAATGAAGTTGGCGGAACATTCATTGGCAACAGCCTTGGCAAGCAAGGTCTTACCAGTACCAGGAGGACCGTAGAACAGGACACCACGAGATGGAGAAAGACCAAACTTGAGGAACTTTTCGGGGTGGTCAACTGGGTATTGCACGCTCTCGATGAGCTCGCGCTTGACCTCTTCCAAGCCTCCAATATCGTCCCAGCGAACGTTTGGAACCTCGACAACAGCAACTTCGCGAAGAGCAGATGGGTTGGAAACACCAAGGGCGAAACGGAAGTTGTCCATGGTAACACCAAGGGAGTCGAGAACCTCGGCGTCGATAGTATCTTCGTCAAGATCGATGAGATCCATCTTCTCACGGATTTGTTGCATGGCAGCTTCAGAGCAGAGGGAGGCAACATCAGAACCAACGTAACCGTGAGTCTCGGAAGCAATTTGCTCGAGATCAACATCCTCACCCAACTTCATGTTCTTGGTGTGGATTTGAAGAATTTCGAGACGACCAGTTGGATCAGGGATACCGATATCGACTTCACGATCGAAACGACCGAAACGACGAAGAGCTGGATCAATGGAGTTTGGTCTATTGGTAGCAGCCATAACAACAACATTGGATCTGGCCTTCATGCCGTCCATGAGGGTAAGCAATTGTGAAACAACACGACGTTCCACTTCTCCGTTAGTCTTATCACGCTTTGGCGCAATAGAATCGATCTCATCGATAAAAATGATCGCAGGCGAGTTCTTCTCAGCCTCTTCGAAAGCCTTACGCAAATTTGATTCGGACTCACCAGCCATCTTCGACATGATCTCAGGTCCGTTGATCAGGAAAAAGAAGGCTCCAGTCTCGTTTGCCACGGCTCTAGCCATGAGAGTCTTACCAGTACCTGGTGGACCAAACATGAGAACACCACGAGGAGGCTTGATACCGATAGATTTGAATAGTTGAGGATGTCTTAATGGCAGCTCGACCATCTCTCGAATTTGTGCCATTTGTTTTCTGCATCCTCCAATATCGTCATATCCGACCTCGTTCAAATTTCCTTCTTCATCCTCACGTTGGATTGGCTCTCCTTCGCAGTGAATAACTGTATCTTGAGCAACGATTCCGTACTCCGGTGGGTCAACCTCGACAACCTTAAACTCAACCTGTCTCATACCACCCCGGACTGTGAAGAGATCTCCTTGTCGCACAGGTCGGTAGGCTTCGCGGAAATATGGTGCTAAGAATACATCAAATAGAGAGCCGGTAAGACCTTCGACGGTATCGGCGATAGGAAGGACTGCAATGCGCTTGGCCTATCCACATATTAGCATATTGGAGGTGTCTGTGGATCTTTGATACTTACATATTTGATATCAGGACATGGGTGAACTGTAACAATGTCACCGTGCTTAACACGAAGATTATGTCTAACAACACGGTTCATACGTGCGCTGCCATCGTCGAGGTCATCATCAGCAAGGACGATGAGAACAGTATCCTTGCGCTTCTTTCCCTTTACTAAAACAGTATCTCCACGGAACAATTGTAAAGTCTCCATGGTATTGTTGGAGAGGGCAATAACCGAGTTATCATCGTTAACAGCATCAGTAACCCTGTTGCCACCGCATGTCAGTTTCAAAGCACCGGCCAAGGAAGGTGGGGTGTTTGTTGGATATACTCACATCAACGAGTTTGGCTTCTTCTTCTTTTTTAAGATTGCAGTTGCAACATCATCGTTCTGTATTGAATATTGGTTAGTGTTCGATCTTGCTGTCATCATAGATTGTGGCGGTTTGTAGATCGCTTACGCCTTTGTGCTCAGCACCAGATGCATCACTAGATATGATGTTAGAACTGTATCTCAAGATAGAAAGCTGGCAGATGGAGATATTTCTTACTTCAGGTTGACCTTCTTCTTGTGCTCGACATGGTCGGGTTCGGAAGACATTTTGATAAATATTGACCTTAACAGTCGGTAACAGCTCTAAAGATTTTGATAGTTTATCTTTTGAAATCGCCCAGTGTTGACGATTGCCGATATTAAAAACTTCTTGATCAAAGTAGGAAGGATGGATGGATGGATGGAAGATAGATTGATCTTCAGGAAGGAAGGATGGATGGATGGATGACTTTGTAAGAATTTATGGAA
Source organism: Stromatinia cepivora (assembly GCA_014898415.1). Classification (NCBI taxonomy): domain Eukaryota; kingdom Fungi; phylum Ascomycota; class Leotiomycetes; order Helotiales; family Sclerotiniaceae; genus Stromatinia; species Stromatinia cepivora. The sequence continues at coordinate 1,126,927 of RCTD01000018.1, read as the reverse complement.
AGAAAGATGTTGTGTTGGAGATCAAGACAGCTTAAGGGTATTGTAGTTTAAGGGTAGCGTTCTTAGAATATGACGGAAGCACGCTAAGTCAGTAGATAGCCTGATTCTTTCTATTGGTTTCTTCCGCTTAGTACAGTGTGCAAATCTAATTTTTGTTTTTGTAAGGTGTCTGTCTGGCGTAGGTAATAAATGGGTGAATAATCGATAAACTAGGCAACGAGAAGGCCACGCATAAGGTTGTAGCATGCCTGCTACGGGAAAGTACAGTAAAGAGTTATGAGTTATGTTCCAAGGTTCAATTAATAAGTCATCAGCCTCGCATGGCAAAGAATGTTGTAGAATCCTCTAATTTTATATAATGTTGTCTGTCATCTTTCATATTTTCATTTAGCACATTACAATAATATTTACTTGTGCATTTTCATTCATTTTTTTATTACCTAGGAGCCTAGTGTTCAATAATTTTTTTTTCTTCATGACCACCTACCTAGCTAGTACCTACATACAAACAACCATCTCGGGATATGAGGCTTGAGAGCATTCGCCGGAACTAAGACTTACCAAAATCCAACTTGTCAGGACCGCGCATCATTCAAATACCACTAGTTCCTTCCACCAGCCAATATTTAAAAGCATATAAACGTAGGTTTAGAACCCTAAGCTCAATTTCAAAGTTTTTAAATTCATTGGTATCCCATCTCGGCATTCTCTGACGAAAGAAAAAAGTTTGCCGATGGTACACTAAAGATGAGGCAAACTTGCTTACCCGGTACTACGTTTCAGGACATATATATGGTGGCTCCCACGATTCTTGTGTACGGAGTATCTTGAAGGACGAGAAAGTCCTTTTCATTGCTCATGTGTTCTAGAAAGTTCTAGATTATTGATTATGCATACTTTGTTTGCGTGTTGTTGAGTTACCAATTTTGGAATGATCATTTGTTGGTAGAGTGAGATAGTGAATGATATGCCTTTTACGATTATCTCAGCACCATGCTATGTGGGAAGAATTAGAGATGATCATGAATTTCTTAAAACAATGGTACAATACCTACTTATCCTTTTGGTTCCGCGCGCGCTCATGGACAGGATTGGCGTAGAGGAAGGGCAAATTACAATCTACATTTATTACCAACGAGGCTACGATACTAGAAATAGGAAGTGCTCTAGTCATTTTTTGCAGTGGAGAAGGTTAAAAGGGTGCACAGACGGAGGGGAGTATGCTGTTTTGATAGATACAAGCATCTATATAAATCCTTATTGTACCCATGATATCACACCCCTAAGTATAAATTCTCGATAGTAGAAGGAGAAAAAACGATCATGTTCATTCGATTCTCATCGTATATTGCCGCTCCCTCGAACTCCCCGAATGACTCGCCATGAGCTCGAGCCGGAAATTCTATAAAAAACACCATTGCAAAATTCAAGAAGAAACCAAACCAGTCTATCCCGAAAATTCGTTATTTGTTACATGCGCTCCCGATTCCCATCTATCCCGACCAGCCGGCCATTTTTCTTTTTGTCCCTTCTCTCATCATCTATTCTCTGGAAACGTCACGACCAAAAGTCTTAGACTTAAGCCAGTCGAGGACCACCAAAACACGGTTGCGTGCTGGAATATATGTTAGTAAGAAAAAGTGGGAGGTAAAGGGCTGAAAAACTTACTGCTAAAGCACATGCTCAAGTATGCACTTCTCCAGAACAAATATGTCAAATTACCACCAGTAGCAAAGTTACCATTCAACCAGCTGACATCAGCAACGGCTCTTTCACTACCAATGTATGCCAAGGAACCTTGATGTGTGTAGTGGAATGGCTTGATGTCCTTGATTCTCCTCAATTGCTTCTCGTGTGCTTCAATCTCTTTCGCTATCTCGGCAGCGTTTCCAGGGCCAAGGTTCAAGGAAGAACTTAATTCCTGAATTTCATGTTCGATAGTGTCGGTCTTCGCCATTGTGTTAAACAAACGAGCTAAGAAAGCTCCCTCTTGTGATGCGACTTGAGCTGTTGGTGCATATCCTGCCACTGCACAATCCCCAGTGGCCCAGATGTCCTTAGTTCCTTGGACAACAAGATATTCATTCACGGCGAGACCCCTTCTTGAATCTTTTTGAGCAGGAATTTGTGCCATGAGATCCTTGACGACAGGGCGGACAGCGTTTCCGGTGGCCCATACAAGGAGACCGTAAGGCATGACCTCAGTGAACTTCTTTCCATCTGGTCCAGTGGCCTCGGCTTCGACTGTCTTATCGGTGACCTTCTTGACGGCTGTCTTGGTCTTGATAGTAATCTTCTCTTCTTTGAAAGTAGACTCGGTGTATTCAATCAATTGCTTGGAGAACATAGGAAGAACATTTGGAAGAGCTTCGATGAGAGTAACCTTGAACTTGTCGCTGATTTCTGGAACCCACTTCTTAATATCTTGGTCGAAGAAATCTTGAAGCTCACCAGCAAATTCGACACCGGTGGGTCCACCTCCAACGACAACCATGTGCAACAGACGCTCAACCTCCTCTGGAGATTGGTCCTTGAAAGTAGCTGTCTCTACACAGTCCATGATCTTCTTCCTGATTGCTTGTGCGTCACCAATCTCCTTCAAGAAGCATGAGTGCTCTCTGACACCGGGAATTCCAAAAGTAGCATTTTCCGCACCAACACTTACAACCAACATATCATATGAGACTTCGGTAGTATGGGAAGCCCCTTTAACATCAGAATTGTCGTTGATCGAGATAGTTTTCTTCTCAGGGTCGATTTTGGTGGCCTCGGCTTCGTAGAACTTAACAGCAGCCTTCTTGTGTCTGGTTATGCTTCGAATAGGCTCCATGATAGATCTGTGCTCGACGGTACCGGTTGTGCATGATGGCAAAAGAGGGGTAAACAGGAAGTAGTTTCGTGGAGAGATAACAATGACATTGTAGTTTTCCGTGTCGAGCTTTTTCAAAAGAGACACAGCACCCCATCCAGTACCTAGCCAATTGATGTCAGCTATCCATATGGAAAGTGGAGACACGTATTGTGCGTACCAAGAATGACCAAATTCTTCTTGGTTGGATCTGGCTGGAATTGCTCCTCTGGATGTCGAAGCTCCCAAACTTCATAACCAAGATAAGTGGCTCCTCCGATCAAAGACAAATATGTAAGGCGCCAAGTGTATGTCAAGAATCGAAATCGTTTGGGTTTCTTGACATTAACAGGAGCAACATCTGCGTAGGTACGTTGAGCAATTTTAGAGATTTCGCTCTTGTCAACATTGACTCGGGCGTTGGGTCGCGCATGTGAGAGAAGGGCCCGATTTGATGTCGCATATGATCGTTGAGCGATAGTGCGAATACCAACAGCTGATGTTGGTAACCTCATCATTCTTGTCGCTAACGCCATACTCCTAAAACTCCTGAAATTGGAGGAGGAAAGGGTTTTTAGGAGGACTCGTGGAGTGATGGAGAAGTACAATGAAAGTCAAAAATATAAAATTATCAACTGAGAGGGAATTTTTATTTTGATAAAAGCTAGGATCAAGATTCCAAGCTAAAATTTGCAAGGATAAAATTACGCACCCGGAGCCGATAAAAAGATAAGCTCACCAAGCCTCACTCAGCTTCTTTCTTTCTCACCAAATGCAATAATGCTTCAATATAGATGGGTATGCGCATGAGCACCCGTGAAAAATTGAACAAATAACCTCGGAAACAATTCCAACAAAAGATAACACTCTAGAGTCTAGAGTCTGGAGTCTGGAGTCTGGATAAATCACTCATATACCGGTATCGCAACTTAATCAATTTTCCCAAGTATTTATTTATTGACCTGGATGTCAGTTCCGGTACTGTCCGTATTAAAAAGAAAAGAAGTCAAGTAACCTTACCGTATCAACCAAGGTAGATGTTGAAATTGTGCAATCGTGCGTCTACTACCTATCTATTAGGAGGTACTTCGGTGACACTGCAATATAATTTTCTTCGCTCCTGCTCGAAAATGTCACGTATGTGGAGTCTGCCACCAGATTCAGAGTCTCGGCGCCTTATCTTTTAACATGGTCCATTGTACCTAGATATTGAACGGGCTCACAGTAGCCCCAGAAATAAAAGCTCAGGTGAAATCATCCTTCATGGAGCATATATTATAATACCACCCGGTACTATCTACAAACTCTCTCTCCGTTATTCGGAGATCTTGGACAGTTCACGGGATTGCCGAACCATTGAAAAGTGTCAATAATGATTAGCCAGCCATTTCAAGTCTTGTGGAATTGGAGTTGTCCAAGTAACATGGCTTTCAAGGTCCATCTAATGCGGGCGAGAACGACAACGATGACCCTTTACGGTTTAGCGGAGAAGAATGACCGTCTGGCATCTGCAACTGCAGTAGTATAGAGACCTGCAGTCTCATACATCCTTCTTGGACCCTTTCAACTCCGTTCGTGGTTCTCTGACCATACAATAGATATTGCAAGTGTCACCTTCATCATCACAAACCATCTTCTTTTCAAAGTGGAATCCGAAGGATTCGTATATCTTCATGTTGGGAATATCCCGACTAGATTCAAGATAGCATCTTTGTCCTTCTGCATCAGCAACATTTGTTACTTCCCTGGCTAATGCCTTTCCAATTCCCCTCCCTTGGGCGTCAGGATGAACAACCATTATGTTCAGAAAGAAATATCCTCGAGGATCGGTCCAAATCTCGGATTGAGCTTCTGCTTGCCTGTTCTTCCAAATATAATAACGCTGTGGCGAAATTGCGTTAGTATTCCTTCGAGGGTCGTCATGATTTCATAGCAAGGAATTGTGATGAAGATAGAATACGTTGCAAAGGATTGGAGAAACGTTCGAAAGCAATATGGTAGGGCTGACTTGGCCATTGCTTGCATGCCTTGCTTGTTGCTTGTAGGACTTGGCAAAAGATATTCTACAGTCTCATCTCGAATAGAGTTTCTTCCCAAACACAATCCTAGCAACTAGGTTGAAGTCCATACCGCAATTACCCACGAAACTGAAGAAGATTGCGGACAATGCAGCAAGACAAATGGCACTCTCATGACTTTGAGGCTCCTGCTAAGGAAAGAAGGCAGAATATACGATATGGTTTAGCTTTCTTACCTTTACATTTAAGCCACCTCGACCGTACCAAATATTCATGCCTGCTTGTTGAAACCACATTTTCCAACTATCAAGCCATTCTGCCCATGTTTCTGGCGTTCCAGAAGGTTTAGGTCGCAACCACATTGCAACGCCTAAAATTCGTTGGCTTTCAGAGTCTTTAGCAACATAGAACAAGCCGTTTCGAATTCCCCATCGACATCGAATGTCAAGAGATACCGAGTTTCTGACTAGGTTCAGCTGTCATAATCTATGTCAATGGCGAACAAACATGATAGTATCAGGTATCACGAAACACGCCCTCGCCATGATTTCAGCGAGTCAAGGTAATTAAAGACGAAGGGGAACAATCGCTTGCTACAATACAACACTTGAAGAAAAGAGTATAATCAGAGCAAAATTGAACATGAACAAATGAGAATTATTTACCTTAGATCGGTCATTGTAAATCCAAAGATTGTAAGGGTCTTCTTTGAATGCTTCCTGAATAACGCTCACAGCGCCAGGAATATCGTCTTCTGTAAGCCGAGATATGGTGAAAGCCATTGTAAAAGGTCGAGTTGAAAATCAGAGTGAGATGTAGCAAAGTATTATGATGGAGAAATGTGAATTTATTCAGATTTTTCAATAGTTTTCACACGACTTGTCCCCAATCTCAATTTTATGATACAAATAGTGGTGGTTATCAGAGGAAAAACCTTGACACATGAATTGGTGGGTATTCGTTATCTACAGCTTCAAAGAGGTTTTTCCTTAGCATTCTCGACCAATTGAATTTAATTCCAAAAGTGGCGGCAAGACCTAAAGTAAAAAGTACTACCAGACAAGCTACGATACTTTCAGATGTGTAGCTATGAAGAATCTTGAAGATGGAACAATGCATTGAAGTATAAATTACTTTATATTGAAGATTTCATGATGTTTCGGATAACTCCCTAGATACTTTCACGTACTAGAAAGAAAGGCAATCTTTTATATGATTTGGTAATAAATTCACGGATTACTATGAAATGAGCTTACGTTTCCCTTTCCCATGCTTTATTTCGTAAAATATCACTCCTCTGAGTCCTCTCGAGTCTCAAACTCCTTGGTTTCTGTAGTACGGAACATACCGTGAACTAAGCTTACACTCGGGGAAAAAACCCTTTTAAAGTTTAGTTGTCGGTACATGCCGTGTTTATTCGTTTATTTAGCTTCAGCCTTGCGAAAAGGTATTTGGAACCTCATTCCCTTTTGATCCCTCCATCACTCACGAACCTATTGAAAGTGCAACAACAACATTCATGCTTCCAATAACTGTACTTCCGCTCACTTTGTCAATGAGTTGAAACAATCTTTCGTAGGTTTCAATTACCATTTTCTCACATATACTACCTAGTATGCAGGTAATGAGCGGGTCCATGGTGAAACCAGGGGACAGTGCGCGAAACACCCTCTCCGTCCCAGATATCATCAACGTTTTCCAAGCAATGTCTGTTCACCAGTCAGTGGCTCTGACGTACTGCTGCGAGCTCCCTAGTGGTCTTGCAATGATCTGCCGCATTCTCCGTACTTCTGAACAGGGGCAACGCTCAGCCTAGAGTCTTATGTCAAACACAATAATGCTTGCGATGCCGAACCAAGCTTGATATAGTCTGGTCCAGAACGAAAGAGCACAATATTGCCAGTGTAGGTAATCTTTCGTTTAGGCTTTTTTCCCTCGTGTCGCATATGCCAATTCTTTACAAGTTTATTGCGGTTTTGCATGATGTCTCTTTGTACGACCCTTGGTTCGTCCCCAGATTCAAATTCAATGCATAGCCATTCCGTGAATAGCATAGATCGTCCACTCTCTTGACTGTCTGTCAAACCACACTCTCTTCTCCACTTCATTAGCTGATTCCGATCTTTCGAAGGCCTAAGGTTCACGACTTGGCTGCTTCTTGATTGCTTTTCCTTGTCAACCGTTTGTTCTCTCACTTGCGTTCTACACACGACTGGATCGTGACGTTCTTTCTTTCATCATTGTTTTCATGAGATCCGGTATCTACATTATCACGCTCACTCTTCTTGTACTTCGAACCAAGGAGAATATTCATCAGTTCATGTCCATATCCGATTAGCTTCTGTCGGTCGCGATACGGGCAGCGACGACTTGCCGGAGGAATGAATACGACAATGGCACCAATGAGAGAGCAATCAGAGCAATATATGAACCAATTGGTTCAAAGAAACGCCATGTTGAACGGTCTGATATTAGTGAAAAAAGATGGAAACGACAATAATAATGGAAATGGAGACAGCGATGATGATGGGAATAGAGATGCAGACAGCAATGATAATGGGAATGGAGATAGCTCATCAATTCCAATGGTCACAAAGACTGCGTGGACCCAAATAACAGATACTGCTTGGACTACACAAACTGCAACTGCCTGGACAACGCAAACTACGATCACTACTTCGTCGAGTGTAACGACTGTCGTTGTTGTCACTACCCCAAGTTCTACATCGACATCGGAATCTTCTCCATCGACTTCAGTGAGTTAGGACGAAAGGTTTTCGTCAGTGGGTGTACTAACTATATACAGATATCCATCACGTCTGCTATATCTTCATTACCAACAGGGTCATCCACAGCATTCAGCATGCCGAGCTCAGGGCAGCCAGGAAGAAAAGGTTTATGTACCATTTCCGATGGAGCTCCATGCGAATTCGCTGCGGCTATCACGTCTACTTTCAGTGCCCTTGAAGCCATCAGTGCAAGTGCTGCACCGACTGCTCTAGAAGATGACGCTTCATCACTTCCTTCAGAAATACCACCTCAATCCCGCAGCGGAGATGACCATAATGATGGTGATCTAAGTCCTTTAGCAGAGAAGCTTTTGATAAGTGCTGGATCAATAGGTTTGTTGCTTTGAATGGAATGATAGCCAATCAATGCTGACCTTTATAAATAGGAATATTCGTCATTCTGGGAGCTATTATATATCTCATCATTAGAATGAAGAGGTTAAATCGACTAGCAAGGGGAGAGATATCAGAGGAAGAAGCTCGTTGGTATGGATGGAGAAGAAACAGAGATGGCCCGGGTCGTCCTCCCAGTTATGTTAGCGGCAAACTTTCACAAAATGGGTATCCTATTGATGAAAAATATGCTGAAAGGGAAATGGCTGGCTTCAATACTCCCGACAATAAAGTATCCCTCGGACGTCCAGGTTCTGCAACTGTAAATTTGAAAGAGTTACGTACAGATCTTCAAAGAAAAAACTCGAGCAGGAGCAGCCAGTCGGGGTCGGGCATGTCTCCCAGTCCAGTTTCAGGTCCCGGTCAATCATATGGGCCTCCAAGCAATGCAGATTTCTATTATTCTCAAATAGGAACTATTAGATCTCAACAGTCAGGACTATCAGGACAATCTTCAAATGCTTATGATCCTTCTCAAAAAGAATCCAATCATATCAGCTACTTATCCTCGATATCATCAGGATTTGGCGATTCGCTTGTTATGCCCGATAACAGTGCTCCTCCTCAAAATCCAGTCTCTCGATTTTCTTGGACGACGGCATCCCAAGGTGCGCCACAGAACCGAGATACCATATACACAACAACGTCAGAGGAGTCAGCTCCACGATTTCGTACTGTCAGATCATGGGTAGCTCAACAAACGGGACGGGTGGAAAGAAAACAACAAAGTAATATGGAAATACCAGCAATGCCAGAAATTCCTATTTCGTATACTCACCGGTCGCAAGTTCCCGATCCTTTATTTGCTGAGGCGCATCGACGTAAAGCGAGTGAGAACCCGGCTTTTAGACATCACCCTGGCGATGAAATTGAATTTGGAGGAGGCTCACGTGTTCCGAGTTCGATTCTGGATCGAAGTATTGGGTTTTAATTAAATAAGAAACAGAAGACCTCGAACATAGCGCGTGACATACGAAAGATGAAGTTTCATGGATTATGAATCTACATTTCATTGTTGTATATATATGTCTACCTACCTATTTGTTCGTTCCAGCCTGGTGCTTGATTCGATGATATTTTCATAGCGTGGAGCGGGGAGCATTTGTTACGTTTTTTCGGGTTTAGTAGTTGGTTGATTGGTTGGATAGATAGATGAATGATTTATTGATTGATTTTTTTGGGGGGGGGGGCGGGGGGGGGCTTTTGGGAAAAGGGGGGGGGAAGGGGAGATTGACAGGTATAACATATTGTAATGTCATGACGAGGATGGGGATGGAGATGGATATGGAGTGGAGCGGTGACATGTGCTTAGGCTACAAGACTTGGGGAAAGCGGACTGATGAATGAATTTAGAAAATCGACGAGATGGTAGATTTGGGCTGGAAAAGAAATGCTCAATACACTGTTTAAAATATATGAGGTTTGGATGGATTTGCTTTTGGGTAATCAATACGTGAATGTTTGATTTGGGGTGGCATGGGAGATGAAGGAATGAGGTGAGATGGGATGGGATGGGATGAGAACGCAACGAGGTGAGTAAGTTATAGAGGGAGGGAAAGGTGATGAGGAGGTGGTAGAAGTGGTATGAGAAGAGATTATTGCCTATCTGTTTGTCATCTGTACGTAGCTTTGTAATATATGAATACAGTGATATTAGTTTCTCCATACTACCTATATTAGAAAACTTTTACATCACTGAGGTGCATGCATTTATGTGTATCTCTTGCTACCTATTAGGTGGGTAGTCTTGATTCTATGATATTCTCATATTCTCACCCGGGTTCGGGTTCTGGTTTGGGTTTAGGTTTCTTGGATTATGATAGTGAGTGGCTTTTCTGTTGCTTGGGTACTTTATTTTATATTCAGTTGAGGAAATTATCTATCAACTCCATACATACATAGCCTTCTGTAACTGAAAAGTACATGGTACAATCTATCCATCTATCCATCCATCCACCGATCCACCCATATTGCTATGCGTAGTATATTATAATAAATCCCAAATCCCAAATCCCAAATCCACCAAATCCTTCCTCCCTATTACTTCCCCCTCCTCCATTTCCCCTTCAAATTCAGATTCAAATCAACCAACAAAAAACTCCCTCAAGACTCTAATTACCTAGCTAACCTAAACTCCAAACCTCAAACTTCGGTACCTAGAGGCTCGTGTCCACAGCGCTGACATCAATTTCCATCCGCATAAGCATAATATAATCGAAACAGCATTTTTGGGGCTTGGTTGGTTTGTGGCTGTAATGGGTGGGTGGATAGGTATTGTTTGTTGCATTGTGTGGCACGTTTCGGGAAGTTTTGAAGGTTTTAATGGATGGAAGTTCGGGGATTTCGGGGATTTGGGGGGATGTTATCAGTGCGGTGGTGTTTGGTGTTTGATGTTTGGTTTTGTTTTCATCTGATGGTTTGGTTTCGTTTTGTGGTTTGGGATTTAAATGCGTGAAGAGTGGTAAATTTTGTTGTTGGTTGGTTGGCTTTGGATTTATAGGAAGGTAGTAGGGGGGAAGGATTGTGAAAGAGTGAGTTGAGTTGAGTTGAGTTTAATTCTGAGTAGAGGGGGAAGTTAATATTTTGGGGTGGTGGAAATTTCGAAGATGGATAGAAAATATTATTTGATGAAGTTCAAGAAGTATACTTGAATGATTGAATGATTGAATGATTGAATGATTGAATGATTGAATGAAGTGAAAGTTCGTCGGGTCTATCAGGAGCAATAAACGAGTTATGAAACGATATTTGGGCTCATTCAATCCTCGACTGAGAAAATTACACGTATAGCCTGTTCGCGAAAACTTCACGTTTTCCAGGTACTCACTCTACTGCCATTTCTGCTTGCTCTTTCTTGTGCTTCATCCAATTTCGTTTCAGCTGCCTCGTCCTTCACTTTAGCCTCAGAAATCGCTTTTAATTAATGAACAGTGTTTATTTCACCAAAATACTACGTCGGAGGAACTCCCAGGTACATATATCTGGTCAGGCGCAGTCCACAGGTTGGGACCTTCATTGTCAACATTGCTGCATCTCCAACACGAGCGAAGAGAAGAGTATAATCATTTTCAAAAAAGGCTCGAGGACTACATGGGAGATTCCCTTTGAATGTCCACTAGCATTTTTCACCGTTGAGTTCATGGTACAAAAAGAAATTAGGAGACAGTGAAATCTAGAGCTAAATTAAATGCCGAAGACTAGCCCTAGCTTCAGATCGAGTAACTTCTATTTTAAGCCTGCTCTACAATCTGATTGAAAATACCAAGAATAGTAACAGGTTGGCTAAGATGAGGAGAGTTGACCGCCGCACACCTCTCAGTCTTGAGATCGGGACCAGTTCTCTTCACTATCATTTTCTGTAATTCAATCGGCGAGGTCTAATCACCAATGCAATTGAGATAAGTCACCGGATGATGCCGATAAGCAGTATAGGTCAAAGGCGCCACCCGGGCAACAGCAGGCAGTTGAGGACCCAACTCAAAGATCCGGTTTGTTTCTGATTTTCAGAGAGATCATTGCAGAAGCGACACTCGAGCTCGTCCATGTTGTAGGGGCCGTCTTCCCGATGAGTGAACGAGAAAGAGCATAGCTCATTTATTATCAATGGAACGTGTGTGTCTGTGTATGAAAAGAAAAGGGGAAGTTGTTACAATTCAAGGCTTACCTCAACTTTGATGAATGAAGGAAGAGCACCACCAAGGGCTGTAGCAAGCGAGGCTCCAATCGGAATTATGAAACCACACATATACAGAAGATGGACCACACCACCAGAGAGCCCATGACTAGTGCGGGCGGTCTTTCCATAAGATTTAAGGATTGCTTCTGAGCCCAAAATACCTCCATATGAGTGCTTACCTATAATAACATCCTTATCCTCATCTTCAATCAATTTCTTTGATAAGTCTTGAATGAATCTAACGTCATCGGCTAATGAGAAAGCAGGAAGCGCCGGCTTGGTATTGAAGTCGGCTGGAGTGGACATTTGGTGTGAAATCCTTCGGATTCGAAGATATCCTGAATGGATTTGAAATGATTGGGACTGTGTCAGCTATGGTGAATGAAGAGTACGGTGGGTTTAGTGGTGCTTGCCATGACGAGTTATGGGGCTATTAGCGGGCTCTGAGATCTAAATGGTAAGAAATGACGGTACTCGGAGTAAGAAATCGATCACACGATTGGAGGATTGTAAAGAAAATGAAGGCTTTTATTGCCAAGAAAAAACAGGGCAAGGTTAGAAAAAACTGGAAGAATGATGACCATAATTCCATTCGTGTTCCCTCAAAAGTCGGTGGATGGGTCAATAAGAATTATTGGAACAGATGGAACCTATTGATGATAAGTAATGAGATATCCAGTTAGACAATGGGATTTTTCGCGAAGAGCATATCGTCTGGCGGTCTATTTGGTGTACGACAGACAGTGATATCATACTATAGATTTAGATGCATTTCAACCAGATTTCAGTACCTTAATGCATTTGTAGTTGTCTTCAATATTATTGAAAGTTTCAATATCCCTTATTATGGATTTCTTCAATGCAATACATACCACTATACACCCTATATACTGAATACTGGACCTGCTAAGTTGAACCCTGATATCATCTACTCAAGGATGCGGGCCGCTGAATCAAACAATGAAAATGGGATTGCGGAGTATCCTCAACGGCCACCCCATGCTGAGATTCAAAGGCAAGGTTGCATCATGTATTGGTCGTGTTACACGCAAGAATAAAGCCTCAGAAATTTAAGCTTCTCGGACCGTAACCCGACAACCACGCCTCACTGGAGAGCGTTTCTGATGAGCTCTGTTTCTTCTTCCTCAACGGGAGCATGTACACTTTTCTATTCCATCCGCGCCGCCCCAAAAGCACTTAAACACGCCACAATCGAAGTAATCCAAAAGGTGTCCACCAAAGCACGATTTTAGACTTCCACTATATGTTCAAGAAACTCAGCAGGTACATAAATACGCAACTGAGTCGTGCTAAGACTAACCACTACTCTTCGGTTAACACTTGCTATATTCAGTTCCTCAATATACTCGATCAGTTTGTCACCAAGGACATCGTCGCCTATGCTAAGGGAAATAGCATCGCCTAAAAGCTAGGCGAAAAATGTGATGGCGACTCCTTGGGCTTTATCTTTTAGAGAGAGAACAGTCTGAGCTGCTATTTGCGGTAATTAAAATGCTAGACCTCATCCGAAACCAAAGATGACTTGGTACCCGATCCATTTTCCTGTGCTGATACTAGGGACATGGGTGGTGAGAAGATCAGTACCAATGGATTTTAAGATAACACTTGCATAGATATAAGGTGTATAGAATCCAAACTTGGAGTGAGAGCTCCTGAAAAAATGATACCAACAGTCGTAGTAAGAATTAAGGGCATGCCGTCGACACCAAAATGTAAAGCGTTTCTACCTTTAATTCCTTGAAACCAGACGGGTACGAAGTACGTCAAGAGAAAGAAGGAACCTCTAAGAAGAAGAGGGAATAATGAGTTGAAAGCGATTGTTCGCGGTGAAGCAACTCTACGCGGTACTGCTGCATTCTCCCCCATCCGGATCTGAACGGTAACAAAAGCAATAAATGCTATACCGAATATGACAAACAAGGTGATAACACAGCCATCGTTCTAGAAATATGTGCCATCCTCCCCATTGAAGCGCCAATAGCAAACAAACCTACCATACTTGGGACAAAAAGTAATGTGCCAATAAGATCGAGTTGCCAAAAGGTTTGAAGAAAGCTAAGCGAGCTTCTTTTGGTCAGTATGAGGCTGCAATGATAACTTCAAGAAGAGAATAACAAAAGCACTGAATCCGCTGATAAGAATTTTAATGTAGAACCACCTGTGTAAATGATTGCGTTGCATTTCGTACGACCAAGTTTCAGAGAATGGGGTTAAGAAGGGTCGCTTACCAGCGCCAAGTAACTTTGTCTGAAAAGGCACCTCCAATCAAGGGGGCAATAACTAAGGTCAAGCCATACATAGCACCGCATACCTATTCCAGGAGCTCTTGGAGATGGATGTGATATAGAGATTGGGAAGGAATCCGTAATGAGGCGAGGACAAGTGTTTAAGGCTGATGACTAGCTGTACACAGGCCGCTTATGTACGGGACTTGAATGCGCAATGATTATCATGGTAGCAGAGAATATTCCCGCAGCTTTCAAGCCAGCAATCGCCCCCTACATTGACACTGCTCAGTTTTATACAATCTGTATTTATGAAATCCCTAACTAATTCCAACGATTAGATCTTGTGATCTCGGTGCAGCAGTGCCGCATACGATCGAACCAATTTCGAAGAATGGTATCGCGACTAAAAACACAAATTTCATACTAAACAGCGAATAGAGCTTTCTGAGAAAAGTTTGAAAGCACATGTATTGAGTAAGTATGCCGAACCATACCAACCGATATAACAGAGAGTGTGACAGTCATCAGAGATACAGGGACTTGCTGTTACTATGATTATATAGTCTAAAGCCACGCAGAAACCCTAAGGATGTAAAAAAACATCTTAGATGCCTATAAAAAGGATATCATCTATGTTTTTTTTGGGTATAGAATAAGAATGTCCAATCGACACTCCAAGTTATATAAACAACTATACAAGAAAGATTCATTTTTATTAAATGGAAAATCATATAATATGATAAAAACAAACTATACGAATGCTTAAAACAACAATCCGAAATTGAAGCTATCTCTATTTAATTAATTTATTTTACTAATAATTAACGGGTCATTACTTCATTTCAATTCTTTTCAATTTAAATTATTCATATTATCATTATATCATACAATCATACAAAAACAATTATATTAAATATTGAAACTCTTCAATTTTGAAATATATATTATCATTTTTTAGAATTTCTTGAATTCGAAGATATTCTATTAATATATATTCCAATTTGTATTTGAATTCTACCTTTGAAGAATTTCAAATTTTTATTTTTTTTTCTAAATATTTTGTATTATATAATAAATATAATAAATGACAAAAATGAAAAGAGGGTTAATTTTGAAAAAGGTAAGTTAGAAAAAGATTGAGGAAGTTAGAAAATAAGTGTATACTATAATATATAATTATATTATATATCTAAACTAACAATTTTACTTTAAAAATCAATATATAAGAGAATAAAAACGAATATAGGGTTTTTAGATTATATATAATTGTTTTAAATATCTAGGATATCGATATCTGTATAATATATATCGATGGTTATCTCAGGGAAATTAGGGAGAAAAAATGCGAAGAAAATAATAGGTAAGCTTGAAGCTTGTAGGAAATTCAGTATTCTGAAGTGCCGCTTCGATCCCATTGAGGGAAGGATTGGCTATGGTTGATACTAGATTAACGTTTCCCTCTTCACGAACTAGCCCACTGATTGCTTCGCACGCATGAGACAGTGTATGAAGATGAAGAAATCTTCTCCATGTGGGTGAAGTCATCGTCATGAGTCCGAGTAGCTCAAGATCGTAGAAGAAAAATCACGAGGCAGGAGGATGCAAAAGAAAGGAAAGAAAGAACAAGTACAAGAATGTTGAAATATCATGCAACGGTATGCACATTGAAGCCAAACCGTGCTGCAGGACAAAAAGATGGCGAGAGATTATGAAGAGGTATCATACATAGGATTAGATCAAATCCAAATTCGATTGAGGGTGCTCATGCATGAAACCAGACCTCCAACACATACCAATATGCTTCAGCATCGGTACCAACAACTAGGTCAATATACAAATGATACAAGAATATTGCTTTGTGGCCCAAGGAGAAGCGAGGGGCAATGGTACGAATTATCTTATACCCTCACAAATCCAACTTAAGATTGTGAATGACAATACACATTTCATACCTGATTTGAGCCTTTCAAACCAGATATCTAGATAATAAAATACCGAATCTGCACAAGTAACCATACAAATCAGGAGCAAGGTAAAGACTAATCCCGCTTTTGATCTACTTTACCAGCCCTCTCTCCTCTTTCCTAACTAATAAAATAGGTATCTAACACTATAAGCCAGTCGGTATTAACTTTCCTTGAACTAAGTAGCGTCTTCAATTGAATACAGCAAACACCAAACCCCAAACTCCACCAACAATATAAGATACCTAAAATCCAACCATATTCTCCCTCTATACAGCTATACCTCTATACCTTCTTACATTTAACTACAGAATAAGAATAACAATAAAATATCCTCACACCACTATTCACAAACACAAACAAAAACTTAAATTCCTACAACTTATAAGCTATAAATCTAATCTACTTCACACTCAAGATGAAGCAAGTGGAGGAAGAAATTTTTAAGTACTATCAGTATATACGTGCAACTACTTAGTAATACTAAACTATATTATACTATACTAACTAGTATATGCATACGTACTAATATAAAAGACCGAGTATAAACGGAAGCGCAAGCGAAAAGCGAAAAGCGTAAAATATCTCCCATCCCTCATCCACTCCAAAAGTCTTACCCTCCCTTCTTAAGGAATTTGTACTCACTACTCTACTCTACTAGAATTTGAGTTTATATACATCGTATATATCATATATCGTATATCGTGCATCGCTTAAACTTAAACTTAAAGATAAAAAAAGGGAATAATAAATGAATTAATAGAAGCTAAGGGGTGAAAATGTAAAGAGCAACTAACTATATAAAAGGGGAAAGTTTAGATAAGAGAGTGAAAATCCGAAAGGAGAAGCTAGAAATCCTATATGAAAGCCAAATGCGTAAGGAGGAGAAGAAGAAGAAGAAGAAGGGAAAAAAGAGAATCGAACAAGTAAAGTAGAAAGAACTAAAAGTTTGTCTCTTCCCCTTTTACTTTTCTTTTCTCCCGACTGGATGGAAATAACTAATCAATCAATCAATCAATCAATCAATCAATCAATCAATCGTTTGATTTGATTTGAATTAAGTACAAAAACATCATTTTTATCATATAAAAGATAATAAAACCCAGTCTACTAAACGGCCTACTAAACAGCAAATCGAACCAAAGACTTCCTTGAAGAAGGAAGCTACAAACCACACATCAAAATCAAAAATCATAAGTCATATGTCATAAGTCATAAGTCATTTATATATTCATCCTACCTACCACCTACCACCTATCCATAGTAAAAATCCCGAGAAAGAGAAAGATCTATACCAACCGATAAGCCACTCCATACATGCACCGGCACCGAAGGTTCCCAACCCAAAACTCCAAATCCCACTGCAAATCAGAAGAAGATAATACAGGGATCCCATTCACCCAAGCAGACCGAACCAGATCCTAACTCCAGAATCATGCCAGTATCACAGCAGTAATGAAATTCCCCCATCCTTATCTCCTCATTCATCTTCAACTATACACACAAAGTTCAAGCAATCAATTTCCCCCTCCCCTTCAAAATTCAACCAACCCCTTTTAACCCCTAAAAGAAAACACTCCTCTTCTTCTGCATCTTCTTCCCTCCAAAAAATCCACTCGAGCTCGCCGCCCCATTACCAGGAGCTTGCAAATACGGACTATTCCCCTGTTGCTGCTTTGGCGGTTTCGACTGCGAAGAAGAAGACCCACCAAACCAACCATTCGTCATGGTAAAATTAGACGGACCCGTACTCACAGGTCTTGGTATTGGCGGCGGCGCACTATAAGGAGTTGTGATTGTTGGTCTCTGCGGTACTTGCTGCGGGGCAAATTGTATTCTCTGTGTTGAATTTCCGTTGACAGGCCCGTTGACTGGTGTGACGCCATATTGTTTTCTCAAGCGTTCCGTTTCCTTTGCGATTTCCGCATCTCTCCTCCTCTGTTCCCTTTCTTCCTCTTCTAACATTTTCTTGATACGTTGCTCCTCCAATAATTCAAGACGTTGGCGTTCTCGTTCTTCAGCTTCAACTAGAGCTTTTAGACGCGCGGTTTCGGCGTCGATTTCCCACTGTGTGCGTGGGTTTACTGTTGAAGGTGGAGAGGGTCCGGGTGGGAGAGGATATGAGGTACGGCGAGGTGGAAGACTGGTTATGACACCTCCGGCCATTACGGGGGAGATTGCTGTTCTACCATTTTCGCGGATAACGGGGCCACTATTATTGCGTTTTCGGGACGGGCCTGGATTTGTATTTGGTGAACTTATATTGAACATTTCGCGACTGGGATTGAAGAATATGTCCTTGATAACTGCGGCCGATAATAAAAGTACTACTTCTAAACCCTTGAAATCTTCGACATCAACTCGATGCATATTGGGTTGATAGATCGTAAGATCTTTGCCCCCTTTAAACATGGCAATTGGTATATCTGGCTCCTTATTTCTTCTACCTTCTGCCGTTTTTCCAACCAGGAAACATGACAAATCTTTGGAGAACTTCCCATCTCTCTTCCACTTAAACGCGACCTTGGGTGTAAAATCCGACGCTGCTGGATCACTCTGACTTCTATCAAGCGCCGAGGCAGAAGGAGCCCGGAAACTGATTTGAGGCATCTCAAATTCCCAATACGCCGAACTATTCCATGAACCGGGTATCTGTTTCACCAGTACTTGTTGATCAGGATTGTATAACTGGACTGTAAAACTATTTGGAACGATTGGTACTGGAGGAGCAGGAATGCCATTTTGAGCACGAACTTCGGCCTGGGAAAGAGTAGGTTGGGTCCACTCGGGCTGGACTAGTACTTCTGCATAGAGGACTTCAGGGTTACAAGAATCGTAAAGGGCTACTGCGTAGCAGTTTTTCGAGGCTGGCAGATTGGTATCGGGTCGGCGGAACAAGTATTCGGGCTGTAGGTCGGAGCCATCTTTTCGTAGGAAGATGGGGGTTGAGAGAGGAGTATCGGTTGATGCTTTAAAGAAGAAGGTGGGGAGGTTCTCGTCAAGCATGATGATTTGATGCAACTACAAGGACTGTGTGGTTGGCTTCCCAAGTCTTTAAAGAAAGTCGATCCAAGGGCAAGTAGGTAAATAGATTATTTGTTGGATGTTTTGAATTTTCACTCTGGAACGGATAAAACGATTAGTAGCTAGATATGATGAAACTCGGCAATGTTGCGAGTATGATTCGTACAAAATAGTTCGTTATTTGTAGTTACTATATAATATATCATCCAAAATGCGCAAGGTGGATGATCCACCTATTCATCGGGCTACGAAGGTTTGAAGTTCCCGTAGATGAGGCTGAGCTTTCCCTCCCACATGCATTCACCACAATTCCGTACTCCATAACCTTTAATTGGCTCGATTAGTTTCGGCAATTTATCCATCTGACCCATTATCTATTTTTACATTGTGGATCTTTCTGATTGACTACTCCGTACTGTACGATTGATTGATTTGTTTATGTAAGTTTCGATATATTCTAATCCTAATTCGTTACTTCGAATGTTTCCTCCGTCATACTACTTAGATTACGTTGATATTTTATATGAGAGGCTGTCTAGATGGTTACGTTATATGCCTCAAAGATTGTCTATCAGACTAACTATCTAGATTATCAATTAGTCGATTATCTACCAGTCACTAATCACAATGAAATCTGTCTAAAAACCCCATTCAAATTGATCACGGAGAAAAGGCAACAATTGTAAAATCTCTAATAAATTTTCAATAAATCCCCGATAAACCCTCTTCATTTGATTTATATGTCTTCCTAATTCCTCTCAGCTTTTGCCTAAGCTATTTTCCATTGGATTGACCCCGCCCTATCAGCCACTACGCTGCATGTATATCCAACCCAGGGATTTCATCCAAGAACTCCCTTCCACAGTCAAACCCGACCAAAAACGAATATTCAACCGTTCATCTCATGATACGCCTCATTGGTAGACAATATGACCAAAAAAAAAATACCAAAACAGCTGACTAGCCGATAAATAACAAAGTGAATTTACCCTAAATTTGTAGTTCCAAAAATTCTCTTTCCAATACACATATTATGACAATAAATTGTGGTGTCGCCTACTTTCGCTATGCAGTGTAAACCAATACAGCAACTCTAAGGAATAGCGTCTGATCCGAAAAACTGACTGAGCTCATATAATGCCGCCAGGGGGGTCGTATATGGAGTTGTTCCCACCACGACCACCATTTCTACCGTCTAGACCTGCACTTCCAGGAACGTCTTGTATTCCAGGCTCTGTATTGGGACTAATCTTCCTCAGCATAAACATAGGCTTTTTGCCTTCCTTGTCTAATTGTTTGAATAGAATCAGAGGCTTCTCTTCCATACCCAAACATCTTTCCTTATCCCCATAGACAATATATAAAGCGTATTGTTCCCAAGGTGCATTAATGTTGTATTTTTTCAAAGCAGCAGGCAAGACCTTGTAGCATGGGTCTTCCATACTGACACGAAATGATTTGAATATTTCGACCGAAGCACCACCGCCACCAGAAGGTGGTTCAATAGCAGGTGTTTGGGCTCGCCGTGAAGGTGCTGGTTTGGTACTATCGCGGGAGTATGTAGATGGGGGGTACTGGTCGTTATCATTTTGAGGGAAAGTACTGCGGCCTGGAGTCGGTTGTTGATCTGATCGGTATGAGCGTGAGGCCAAAGTGGATCCACTCAAATGATTGGAAGGAGGAGAAGTCGGCGAGGGCTGATTAGGCGAAGGTTGACCGGGTGACAGTGATTGCGAGCCGTTGTTCGTAGCGTTGAGATGAGAAGAAGAGAGGACTGCCCGCTCGGCAGCGTTTGCAGGGTCAAGAGCTTGTTCCATCAGAGACCTATCATGGCCGGATTGTAAGTTGAATGTAGGAGACGCATTCTTTGGCGTTGATTCTAGGAACAGCTTTTTCGTTGAGAACTTCCGCGAAAGTCCTGATTGGCTTGAAGAAGGCGTCGGTGCAGGAGGTGATATTGTATTGTTGTTATCGTAAGAATATGAGCTTTGATTGTTGGTTCCAGGAGGGTGATATGGTAACGGTTGTCCTTCTTTAGCCAATCGAAACACCGGTAAAAGGTCTTCCCGCAATCGAGTGTATTCAGCAGTTAGCCTGCGTAATTCCATCTCGGCGATGCTCATTCGTTCGTCTCGTAATCTTAATTGCTCGACAAGGTTTTTGATGTCTTTGAGTGTCGCGGTGGCATACTGAGCCTCGGCGTCTGCTGCTGCAAAGGAAATCAGTTAAAGTACTCATTGCCATTCAATCAACCAACTCACACAGTGGCACATAATGATCACTCTCTACAGGCACATCTTGCTTGATCTTGATGTCGTAAACGTTCTTGAGAATTGTAAGTCGATGCCCCACACTCTCTATTCCCATCTCTTTTAAGTCGATATGGTGTAATGTTACCAATACGTCTCCACCGATTTCATTTTCTATCCCTCTCAATTAGATAAGAGTTCAAAGGTCAATCAATACCACTTTAAAGCATACCTAAGAATTGATCGCCATACCGCCGCAGTCCGAGACTACCTATAAAATCGGCGCAATCAACTGGGGACCATTGCGTTATAATAGCTTCCGGTAGAGTATCCCCGATGCCATGGTTGCCATATGTAGTCGGGGTGTGCTCGCTGGAGGAAAGGCCGTCGGAATCCTCTGAATCGTTGGCAAGGACCGGGGAACTGTTATGCACACTTCTCTCGTACTCGTCATCCGCGTCAGATTCTGGGTAGGCTGTGCCGGACTCGAATGCCATAATTATATTTCGAAGGCAAGAAGGTGAAGTTGCGCAAAATAGAGCAAAAGGCTTTGTCGCAGCGATTCAAACCAAGTTCCTTACAAGAATCATACAGTAGATGCAGACGTTTCGCTTAACCTTCTGTGAAGGAGTGGTCAAAGCTCTGCGCTTGAATTTATGGAGCTGGATGGATGATGGGGTGGGTAGTTCGCGGTACGTTTTTTCTTTGCTTTTGTTAATGGCTGGTGGGCTGGTCGCAGAGTGAGCACAGAGTAGGTAATGAGAGGTGGTTCAAAGTGAAGTGGGCGGTTTAACGGGTTTCTAAGTGAATGAAATGATGGGTGTATGCCAAATTCTGGTAGTGTTGTCCTATGAGGGTGAAATTGTATCAGGATTAGATGATTATTAATGGTGGTTATAGTATTGTGATTATCACCAAGTGCCTAGTAGTTATTTCAAAACGATCTCAGTATCACACATCCATCCCAAGCAAGAAAACTGATAAGTAAATGTTTAGGATACTGGATATTGGATTGTGAAATCAGTTGTACAATATCACAACTCCACATACATACATACTCCGTACCCAGCTAGCTACTTCCAATATTTACTCTATACATTAATATAATAAATAACTTCTAATTTCCCTTCTAACAACCAACCAGCCACAGAAAGAAGAATACAATATCCAATGAAGTCATTACATTATATATCATTCAAGACAAGGATCTGGGGGAAGCCAACGAATAACAGCTGGGAGAAAATATAAGCAATTCCCCATATGGAACCGAAGCGTTAAAACATAGGAGATAAGCTCCATAAATATCTTAGGAGCAAATATCCATGATCATCTAAAAATCAGAAAGAAGATTACTATAATTCTTGCGATAGTCGCCGCGGGTTGTTTATCTAGCGATCATAATATGCATTTAAAATTACCATTTAAATCTCCGTTGGGATCAATGCACATAAATACAATACTTAATTGAAGCTCAATTCAAGTCTCACCGACGGGGGCGAAAAGCTCAATGCTACCTAGTGTGTGACCTTAGGATACCCCGCGAACAACAGAATCTTTTGATATATAGATCCATCAAGAGCGGTATTAAAGAGGAAGAAAAAAACCAATCAAAAATAACCAGCCAACGATGCAAGCAAAACTATGTACAAGGTGTCCTTGCCAATGCCGAATGAACAAATCTTTCAAAGATCCAATGTTGTGGTATAAGGTATCTCATCCCCATCCCCATGCCAAACCCTCCTTTTCCCCAGTAGCGCCAGAATTTGTGCCCAAACCACTCCAGCTTCATCATAAATTCATTGATTCATGTAAGATTTACAATTTGTATTTGGTGTTCATCGCGAAGATTGTGTCCTCATCTTGCGAGCTAACCAATCACCAAGCATTCCATCCAAACGCTGTAATATAGTCAGTACAATAATATTTATTCCCATCTTATCAAAACTCACGTTGGTTATATCCGCCAGTTTGGCATTTTCTTCCTTGAAAAGATTGCCCACAACAGGATGATCTGATCCTGCCGGCACTACTCCTGATTTATCGTACACAACAACTAGCAGATCTCTTATGTCTGTATCGTCATCGAAGAATGTCCTGAGATGCGAGTCGCTCCATGTAGGTGTGGATGTTGAAGTTGTAGAGCTTCCAGTTCCCTTCTTAACATCATCAGCATCAATAAGCTCAGGTGAAGGAGATGACATTGGTGATGGTGGTTCCTCTTGACTAGACGTATCTACCATGAGTGCAGGCGGATGAGAAGTTGTCGGTGTGATCGGAGAGACTTGTACTGGCGATTCCGATAATCTCTCATCCATAGCGTCACGATTCTCATTCGCAGGAGTTGCGATGTAACTATCAGGAAAGCTACCTGGAACAGGTCGTTGAGCCTGTTCACTTGGGGAACGAATAGGTTCTTCAACATCAGATTCTTCATCATCAGATTCTTCAGAAGATGAGTCGAAATCATCCAATTCGACTCGGGCCTTTGCCTTCTTGGCTTTGACAGGCTTTGGCTCCGAATTGTTAGAAATTGCGGAATGTAAAATTTTAGATATCGGACCAGGTGACTTGGGACTCGAAATCGTGGGTGAGCTGGAAGATTCCTCTTGACTTGGGGCCGCTATTTGTGGCTCAGGCTGCACTAGACGTAACGAAGGCCCTGGAGCCGAATCAGCTGCGAATGCACGCTCAGAAATTGTCGCAAGCTGTGGTTCCATAGACCTTGGCGCCCTGGTGTTCTGGTTGTGACTGGGTGATGTTTCCGGTCGTGGCTGTTTTTGTAACTTGCTGGGCTGTTTCTGAGCTTCAGGACTTGATTCCTCGACAGATGCCAAATCCGAGTCCTTGCTAGGGGAAGGGGATGACCTAGGATTCTCGCTTGATTGTTTGCTTGATGTCATTGAGTCTTCGAGATCATCATCTTGGTGCTTCGACTTCTTGTCCTTCCGCTTAAATAGCCCGCTAAGCATTCCTGGTTTCTTGTCCTTTTCTTTCTTGTCCTTCTTTTCCTTCTTGTCCTTAGTTTTGTCTGACACAAGATCCTTCTCAAGTCTATCGAGGCTCGGCCTCTGCTTTTGTTTCTCTGACTCATTAGATGTCCGAGTTGAAGTGCTAGAATCATCACGAAGTAGATTTGGTGTAAGTGTAATTTTTCGAGTTTCCACTGTATCATCTTTGAAGAATGAATCCGTGTTGCGTAGAGTACCATTCCTGGATTTGCTACCTTCTAGTTTTCCTTCCAATATCTCGTCGCTATTTCTAGCTGCGTCTAAGCTTGATTTAACGGCAGAATTGTCACGTTCTGGACTTTCGGATTTCACTCCGCGTAGCTCAGAACGTGGTTTGAGCGGCTCTATTGCAACGACTTCATCGTCCTCAACGGTCTGCTCTTGCTGCTCTTGTTGCCCGTAGAAGTCTCCATCACCATCCTCTTCGTCAGTAGAGTAATCGACATCCGAAGCTTCGACGTATGTCGGCGCCGTAAAGGTCACAGTCTTAGCATTCCTTCGTCGGATTGCTTTCTTCAGGGGGTTTTTTGACTTCTCTACATGGTCTTCCAACGTGACCGATGAAAGCTGTGCATGTTAGTAACGTATCGAAGGCCAAGAAAATATCACGTACATCAATATTCCTATGTTTGTTAAGTCTTGCTAGTCTTTCCGTTGGCGTTTCGATATGTTCTGCTGGTAAGTACCCTACCGTTGAAACCAACGTTAGCGATTAGACGGAGATGATTCGCAGGGTGACTTGCCTATACTGCTATCCTTAACTACCCTTACGAGCCACCAATAGCTGTTACTATCGTCCAGTAAAACCATCGTATCTCCTTTGGTGGCATTCGCTTGGCCTTCTACTGTAGCGACGAAGGTATGGAGCGCGTAGACGAATTCGAAATCGATGTCCTCTGATTCTTGTAAGCACTCTCCACCCCATCCGGAATCAACAAATCTAGAGTCAGCAGCATATGGAATATCATCATCATCATCGTCGTCGTCATCATCATATTGGTCTTCTTCATCCTCGGAGCTTTCGTATGGTATAGTCATTGCCTCGTCGTAGTCGTAAGGATCGAAAGAGGGAGCCGGGGCCGTGCCCTGGCCCGAATCATGCATTGCTGCGAGCCGATCATGGAAATACTCTTCGTTGTAGTCCTGATCTTGTTTCTCCATGTACCGTCCATACTTTTCCGGGGTTACTGGTGTGGGCGCGTCGGTGTCGTAGTTGGACGTAGTACTATTCGCTCGGTCAAGATACTCACCTAGATGATGATGATGATATTGGATTTCGTGAGCCACCTGGCTCAGGTCCATTTCTAGCTGGTCGCTCATGGGTTGTAATGGAAAGAAAGTGGGTGGCTCCACGAAAGGGGATGAACTTTCGCCGCACGCTTGTGAAAACGACGAGGAGCTTGCCCGGGAGAGGGAGTCGGACCTAGAAGGCCAAATTTTTGGAAGAGAATACCCACCATCGTCGATTGATGGGGAGCTTGAGATCTTGTCCATCATGTCATCATCCATGCTATCATCCCCTTCGGCATCTGCCATGTCTCCATCTTCGCCCCCAGAACCTGCCAAACTACCATTCTGAGCAATTGCCAAATCACCTTGCTGATTGATTCCGTTCAAAGCAGAGGTAACTCCAGCGGCCAAGTCGTCACTCGTATAATCTTGTATCATTTGCCCTTCGCCATTGGTCCATTCCCTTGACACTCGCGGACTCCGATGTTGTTCATCTGCGACTTCTGCTGCGGCCTCTCGCAGTGCTTCGGCCTGATGTGGAGCTGGCGGCCCAGTGCCTAAGGGCGTTGCATTTGCCTGCTTCTTGGAATGGTCTTGCGCCGATGGGGCATTTTGGTCCTGGAGATCAATTGAATCTATAAAATCAGTAACCATTGAAGAGCGGCAGTGAGATAATCAAAACCAACCAGCGCGAATTATTTCCGGGCGCGTCATGTTTCTATCGTATCGTGAGGTCGCAGACCTCTAAAGAATAACAATTCTGGTTCTGGCAGTGGTTTATTTAACTACCACCTTATGA
Organism: Stromatinia cepivora; assembly: GCA_014898415.1. Lineage (NCBI taxonomy): Eukaryota > Fungi > Ascomycota > Leotiomycetes > Helotiales > Sclerotiniaceae > Stromatinia > Stromatinia cepivora. The sequence continues at coordinate 1,100,680 of RCTD01000018.1, read as the reverse complement.
GATGATTTGTGACAGGCACGAGCACAAGATTATGATTAACATCCAAATGAAATACAGCGAGATTGCTCTGCCACATCTAAGCCCTGAAGTGAAAGTCGTGATGAAAAGGAGTGAATAGGGCAAGGCAAGATAGCGACGAATAATTGTTATGAAGTCCAAAAGTACAGAGAGATTAAAGAAGTTTTTGATGGTTTCCGGGGTTAGAGGCAAGACAAATAAATGAAATATCAATCAAGCCTTAGCACGGGGCTGATAGGAGGATCAACTTTTCAACCAGCAGGTCATGAACGAAAAGACTTTCTAATTGGGAATCAGGAAAGGAGTGTTTTTGAAAAGTAAGGAAGTTTACTAGAAAAATGTTTTGATCAAAAGTAAAATGAAACTATTCTGACAGTAATTGGGTGTATGAATGAATAAATAAATAAATAAATACTATATCATAGTAACTCTGGAACGACTCTATGAAGTTCTTGAAAGAGGTTGATCATTTTCAAAGATGTTTCATTTGATTTTGATTAGATTACTCTAAATTCTTTCAAAGTATCTCAATAACACGGTATACTTTTTTTTAAACACAATTATGCAGCAGTATTACCGAGCCATGAATGCCATGAATGCCAAGACTTTTTCCTCCTGAGAATTATACCCGAAAATAGGTTTCTGTGAATATAACAACTTGGAAAAGTAAGGTATAGCTAGCTAATTGGAAGACTGGTGAGAGTGAAGGAGTGACGGAGTGTGCAGTGAGAGAACGAATAAGTACTCTCTTGCCTTACAGCAGATCTCTTTCCATTATCAAATTCCAATCGATTCATCCTAACCCCCGCGTTTAAAAGTAATTGTATGCATCTTAGTTACCGTATTCCATGTGTTATCACATATTCTATTGTTTACGGGTATCCATTGAGTAAATGTGATTGATTGATTGATTGATTGATCATTGTAGTAGGTCAGGGCAGCATGGTTGGTTTGAATCTGCAATTCGTTTCAGAAGACTACTCCGTACCTACTAGGTACCTAATATAAAGTCTTGCCTACTCCGTAAGTAAACAAGCCCATCTAGTGATTTGCTTGGGCAGAATTATAAGTTACTAGAGTACGATATCATGAAGTCATCAAAGAGCTACATTACATTACGTTATAAAGTATATGAAGTGCTTAAAAGTTTAAAGGGGAAAGAGAAGTATCATACCATAAGGAACAAGAAGGTTTATGTACCTGTGCAAGTGCCCATAATTCATTTCTCCTAGTCTCTCCATCTAAAAATTGATCTATACAAGATCTTATCTGTGGCTTGAGTTCTGGGGATTGTTTGTTGGTTGCGGAATCAGATAAATGATCGAATAATCAAACTGAATCACATACAGAGAAGATAGTCTGCGATAACTTCAAAAATCGAAAACGCTGTCTATTCGATTTCTTTTTCTCATCTCTCTTTTAATCCCTGTCGAGCGGTGTTGTAAATATATTGTAAAACTTACTCTGTAGAAATGGTTTCTTTAAATTCTTAGAACTCCCATCACTTTATCGTTCTAGATATATGTTCCCGCTTCCCCGTTCTCATTCAAGTTTTCTGATGGCCCTCGTGTGCCCATTTACCTCGCTCAGTATTAATTAGTATGCTGGTTTGGTGGCACTACATTTCTCTAGAAAACTCTGTACTGTAAAAATGTGCTCTCCTACCATCTTCAGCTATGTACACATACATCCGGATTTATCCGATGGAGGGGCTATGCGGGACAGAAAGGTCATTGATTTATGCTTTGCATGCTCGATCAAGTGACCAAGTAATATCCTTTCCTGATCCGATTTCCCGTCTCCCATTTGATGGAATCATGTCGATTGTCGAGAGGGGGAAAGAGGCCGTTGTGAGGAAACATGGAAACATGGAAACATGGAAACAAGTTTTTGCCGAGTGCTAATTGATGGTTAAAATCTTCATTGGACCCCATCATAGGTATCATGTAACATTACTCCTTGAGTACTCCTTGAGTAAAGGAACTTGAGCTCTCTCTTATTATTCTTATCGATTGATCGCTTCCACGTGTCCATTCGTTGGCAGTGGAAGCACCAACTCTACCTGAACGTGCTGGAGTACCTAGCAGTTACCGAGATGCAATTCAACCGATTACCCCCCAAATTCCCCAACTTTTTTTCGTAGCACCAAATTGTCCCCCCAATAGCTTAACGGCACCAAGCTTTCCTCCAAGGCACTTCCAAGGCATGTAACCGTTACTTGGCGATGAGATGAGGAAAAAGCCACGCTTCTACGGCTCTTCGAATAATTTTGAGACGAGATCATCTTGGAATTTTCCGAACTTCAACACATTGAACTTTAATTAGATTCAAACAGTGGTGAAGGGAAAAGGTCCTGAATGAGAACAGAATGCGGACATCAGTGTGGTTCCGACCATGTTACGAGATTTCTGCTCTCTGATACTTACTGTAACCATATGTGGGATAAAACGAAACGACAAGTGGGAGAATTCCAAGCCATCGCAAAGTCTCTCACCGGCCACGAATCACGATGGCACAATACGAAGTTACTCTACCCAGATAGCTTTAGCTCTGGCTTTAGATTTACTGGCTTAAGTATAGTTTGTCGGCTGTATTCTGGCCCGTGGCAGAGGGTAGTACCGGACATGGAAACTGCAAAGACAGGTATGTACAAGGGTAAAGGCTATAGATAATATAAGCTGATGCGAAAGTAGATTGGTCAATTAGTATATGATAATTGGATACACTGATGATGACAAGGCCGAGTCCGAGTTTGCATTCTAATGATTCTTAATGAATCTAGATAGAGTCCAGACCGATATTATTCATTCAATGTATCATCACTTACCATACAAGGTAGTAAGGTTATCTATCATCTAACAAGTAACAGATTTGGATTTCAGATCAAATTAATATATATCTTAAATTAGAGATACCTTATCTAGTAAAAAGTAAAAACCTGGTACACTCACTCACTAGCGTCTGTGGCAAAAGAGGGGAAGGGCAATAAATAATATTTACATTATTTTATAGGTAGTGAGTGATTGGTAGGTACTAGGTAATAAATAAGATGAGAAATGCACGTACAGAGTACAAATAAAAGTTAAAATGACGGCCCCGTCAGCAACTGCATTGCATTACACTACCTACACAATACAGCATTCTCTTTTAATTGCCTCCTATACCTAAGTCCATACCCTTTATATCAATCAACTCTACACCCTGTTTGTTGCTTGTGACTCGCCACCAGTTTAAGCAACCTGTATGAAACTGATCTCGAACAACTTCATGAATCCAAACATAAACAACCACATCTTTATCTCAAAATCCCTCCATACCTTTTTTAATTTTGGTCCCGGTTTTTATTGTATACATTTCTAAGACAAGCTGATGCGTGAACAAACTCTATTTTATTATTATCGTGATTTTCATTCTGTCTTTCAAGCATCCCATCCCTCCCTTTTACAGCTTTTGATTCTCGAATTCAACAAAGCCTGAGCGACTCAAATACTTGGTTGATCTTCATTCATTCACCTATTCACGATCACGAACAGAACATCGCAACGCAACGCAACGCAGTACACACATATATTATCGTTCATCCCATCCCAACGCAACAACAATCTTCTTTAGAGAGACCGTAATATTCTTAACATGTCGATAACTTCATATTAAGTTTCTATGAGCAATTAGCGGCCGGGCCGCCCCCAATCAGTCGAAAATGGATCGCAGACAATTAATCAACAATCTGAAGCCTTCGTCAACTTCATCTACAACCGTTACTCGACCCTATTGCACACCCTTCACCCTTCCCTCCAATGGCGTTATCAATCTTGGGGGATCTGAGTATTTTACCCTCACAACCAATGCTATCTTCAGTCCTGAATGTACAGGCACGGCCGATATTGTTATCACCAATGCGAACAGTCCTGCGTCGTTCATCGATCTTCGTGATCCCTTTTACGCTTCCACGATACCGGAATGTTACGCCCTCGCTGCCACGACCGTAATTGCATACATGCTAGTCATAATGCTTTTGATTACCCCAAGAACATTCCTTGTTCAAGGCGCTGTAGTATTAGGACGACGCGGATTTACGAACGGTCCATCCGGTAGTGATGCGGGCATTGGCATTGGCGGAAGACCTTGGTTACAGAAGGTTGCAGCCTTAACGGTTGCAGTCTCTCTAACTATCGCGACGGCAGATACGTTTCGGGTCGCGGAAGAACAATACGAGCTTGGGTTTATGAATGCGTCGGCCTTACAAGACGAAGTCGATGGTGGTTTAGAACTCAAGATTATTCGTGTTATATCCGATACCTTTCTGTGGCTCGCGCAAGCCCAGACTCTGATAAGATTATTCCCACGACAGCGAGAGAAAATTATAATCAAATGGACGGGGTTTGCTTTAATCACACTGGATGTTCTGTTTAGTCTCCTCAACAACTTCGTCTACAATGGCAATTCGCGACCCCGCCTTTTTACAGATGCTGTACCCGCCTTAGCTTATCTCTTTCAACTCGCCCTCAGTCTTCTGTACTGCGCTTGGGTCATTTACTATGCTATTTCAAAGAAGCGCTACGCATTTTATCATCCGCAGATGCGGAATATATGTCTTGTGGCATTGTTGTCGCTGGTATCAGTGTTGGTACCCGTGGTTTTCTTCGTCCTTGATATATCGAAGCCGACACTTGCTGCATGGGGTGATTATGTCCGATGGGTTGGCGCAGCAGCAGCAAGCGTGGTGGTATGGGAGTGGGTGGAGCGAATTGAAGCGCTGGAAAGGGATGAAAAGAAGGATGGGGTGCTCGGAAGGGAGGTCTTTGACGGAGACGAGATGCTAGAGGTCACTCCAGCATCGGATTGGACTAAGCATTTTCGCAAAGACAGCGATGATAAGGGAGGGACTGCTACGGGTTCTACTTGGCCAGCAATGTCTGGGCTGGCTAACCGCTATAGGCCGCGTGCTACGAACGATCTCGAGGCCGGGCCTGGTTCCGGTCAACGTACAGGAAGACATTTATTAACAACCCGTCCTCCATTATGGCCTACTAGGCCCCAGCCTGTTGCTACACCCATAAATAGGGCGGATACTGCCAGCGCTGAGAGCACTGTCTATGCAGTGAGGTATCACCCCATCACTGACGCGACTCCGCCCATCGTTGGTAGGAATTCAACTCTCTCGAGAAGTAACAGTGAAGCTATATCAATTAGCAGGTCCATTAGCAATGAAGAGATTAACTCCGATAAGCCAGTCATTATTGAGCAGAGGCAGGATGCCCCTATAGTTGCAGTGGGTGCTCAGAATTGGCATTGGAATGCCCTCAATCCTTTTCGGCATCGAGTCCAAGGGCCTCCAGCAGAAGTTTCGTTGCATACTGCGAAGCCTGCAATACCTTTTAGTAGTCATGAACCCTCGAATCGGTGGGACATGCGCGCCCGAATTGAAGGTTTCGCTGCCGCCCAAGCAGAAAGGTTCCGTGAAAAGACACGTCCTACCGTCAATACAGACCCTCTTCCTCTCACTGTGATTCCAGCACCAAGCCGAAGACGTGCTAATGCGACGGATTCTGAGGAGTTAGATTCGGATTCAATTCAGCCAGCACCTGAAGGGCCATCTCAGATAGAGATTGAAACCACGGGACGTAATCAGCCTACAAGAACAAGTGACCCTTACACTCCAGATAGTCTTCAACGGCATTCTATCACTCATCGTGGTAGCATATCATTTGCAACGGCGGCGCAACCAGAAACAGACCAGCGTTTTGAAGACACAACTACCTCGCCGACTCTTGTAAATAGTCGTCAAACTCCCAACTTTTCGAGTTCGCGAAGCAGTCCTATCCTAGCTCGAAGCCCCGTTACGCCAGCTCTTCCCCCAATCATAGGTGGTTTACCAGTAACAACTATACCGGCACCACCACGACGGCCTAGGGTGGAAGATCCTTGATACAAAACATCCATGGTACTATTTTGATTTGAGCATGAGCGTGGCGCTGGGACTTGAGCATTTGTATATTGATACATAGGGACATCAAAAGGAGTTCCAAAAAATTACGATCGGATATGGGAAGGAAGGAAAAGGATATGGATATAGATACCAGAAGCAATGTATACGAACTACGGGTGCATTGTACATATAGTAGTAATCAAGGCATGAGACCACGAATTTTTCGATGAAAGTTGTTTCAAGCATAGCATAGCATTAGCCAGCTGTACATTCAAATTATACCCCCTTTATTTTATATCTCGCCAAGCATATATCCATAATTTGAGCTACTGTTTGTGATTTGTTAATTGAAAACTAAGAGTCAAAAACCACAATTTGACAATGAGTGACCATTAGATAAAGAATTGAAATAAGTGGAATCCTCTCACGAAGATATACTACTAGACTACCAAAAGATAAAACCAAACCTCAAAAGCGGATGAATGGCTCCTTTTAGATCAATTTCATTCCTATTCAAGCATATCCTTGAATCGAAATCCCGTTTGCGACTTACATAACTACTAATTATGGCATTGATGATGTAAATTCTTTAAAGTGCATTGTTCAGTAATTGAATTACTAGGTATTCTTTGATGAATGATAACAGGGGAATGATGTTTGAAGGTAGAGGTCGGATAATCCCAGATGAATTTTAAGCTCATCGAGTAGTTCAGGGCTGATAAAAAAGTTGAATGCGCCAAGTAAACGATTCATATATTTTCTACATTTTCCTTACACCATTGTATGCTTTTTTAGAATCATTGCATCGCGATACTCACTTCTATTATAATTGATCACTTTTTAATATTCTGGGGAATTGTGAACCATTAAACTTTCCTCATTCATTGTTTCACAAGATTGGTTGTTCATCGTGTCTCTAAATATGCCTGCTATGACCGAATCTTTCCCGCAGCTGGAGTCGACAGCAAAGCAGGATAAGTTAACACCTCTCAATGCACCGGGTAGTATTGATAAACCGAAAATACGACGTCGCTCTAGTGGGCTAGGTGGAGAGATTAGAGCTGGAGACACGGGTGCGCCGGCTTTTGCAACAGTCGATTTCAGACCGCCCTCATTTGGGACAATTAGGGTCAGTACTATTCCATCTTCTCCGCAGACAATTGCTTGTACTAATGGATATTATGGCAATTAGGCCCAGGCAGATAGAGATCGAAAGAAACCATTTTCGAAAAGGCGGAAAGCAAAGACACTTTTGCAGCAATATAAGAGATATGCATTGAAGCACACTTGGGTTACACCTCTGGCAATCGTCGCAGTTATCCTCTCCTTATACACTATCAATCCGACGAAATCGAATCCCCTACACTATTTCATTTTCCCTGCTTATGAACTTCCTCCAGAAGCAGGTGCTGAACCAGGAGCGCCGATTCAATATGGCAAAGGACCGTGGGATTTTGCTCTGGTTTCTTTCTACATTGTGGTTTTATCCTTCACTCGAGAATTTATCATGCAGAAATTCCTCCGACCATTGGCTCGCAAGAGTGGATTGAAGAGTAGGGCAAAACAATCAAGATTTATGGAACAAATGTACACTGCTGTATACTTTGGTTTTCTCGGTCCTTGTGGTTTATACGTCATGAGTCGAACACCAGTTTGGTATTTCAATACACGCGGAATGTATGAGGGGTTCCCGCACAAAACACACGAGGGGATTTTTAAGTTCTATTATTTGTTCCAGGCCGCATACTGGGCGCAGCAAGCTCTAGTTTTATGTTTGGGTTTGGAGAAACCTAGGAAGGATTATAAAGAGTTGGTCGGACATCATATTGTGTCTTTGTTCCTCATTGGCTTGAGCTACCGTTTTCATTTCACATATATGGGATTGGCAGTTTATGTCACTCATGATATCAGTGATTTCTTCTTAGCTGTATGTTCATGATTCTTTTTACTCAAAACTCCCAACTCACACTAACATTGTTTCAGACATCCAAAACTCTCAACTACTTAGATCACCCTCTTGTAGGACCATACTTTGCATTCTTCATCGCCGCTTGGATCTACCTCCGACATTACCTCAATCTCAGAATTCTCTATTCAGAATTCTACGAATTCAAAACCGTCGGACCTTATGAATTGAACTGGGAAACGGAACAATACAAGTGTGAGCTCTCTCACGTCATTTCTACCGCACTTCTTGCAAGTTTGCAAGCTCTCAATCTCTTCTGGTTATTCTATATCTTACGTATCGCATATCGATTCGTTTTTATGAGTATAGCTGAGGATGATCGAAGTGACAATGATGAGAATGAGTTGGCGGAGGAACAGAGGTTGGATGAATTGGCTAGACAAGGAGTAGATGCTGTGGCTGCTAAGGCGGCTTTGTCGGAGGGCCCACTGCCAAAGATTAAATTGAATGGAAATTCGATTAAAGGGAAGAGTACCGGAGCGGAATTAAAAACGGATGCGGTTACGAATAGAAAGGAAAATATCAAGTAAACTCTTGAGTTGAGCCGAAAAGCCCCCCTCGAACTCCGGGACCCGGCACGGAGGAAATACGTTGGAAAGGGTCAGAAGTAGAGTTATGAGTATTCACAGGCTTCTTATCCTAAATGAGATGTAGATGAGGGAGGATAAAGATTCTAATGAGGAGATATGTGTATACGATGGATGATGGCTCATGATGAACGCTATGTAAAAGAAACTAGCGCGCAAATAGGCTTTTCAACCTCACCCACAACGGGCATCAAAGATCGCTTAATTTTCTTATGGATGGTTACGTATGAGTGATGACTGAAATGGAATGGGGCGGAACGCGTGTGTGTGTATTACCTACCTATTAAAGGAAATTTCGAGGGAGGAGATTTTATATTATGACATATTGTTATTGTACATTCACTTCTTGGGGTTCGCTTCTTGTATTGATTGATTGGTTGGTTGATTGATTGGTTGGTTGATTGATTGATTGTGGCTTCCGAAGAGGAGGGGAGGGGAGGGGATTCGAAGGGGGTGAAAGGAGAAATTTTGAGAATGATGGTTAGATGCTGGATGGTTAGATGGATGGTTAGATAGGTATATAGTTTTAATTTAATTTACTTGGAGTTTGTTGTTATGATGGGTTTTTTGTGGATGGTTTTGAGAGTTTGGGTGTGAGTGTGAGTTTGGGTTTGGGGGTTGATGTGGGTGGAGTTAGTGATGTCTGTGAATTAAAATAAGTGAGTGAATGGATGAGATGGGATGATTGGGATGATTGGGATGATTGGGATGATTGGGATGATTGGGATGATTGGGATGATTGGGATGATTGGGATGATTGGGATGATTGGGATGATTGGGATGATTGGGATGATTGGGATGATTGATTGTGTATATATAAATATATAAATAAGTATTATACGCGATCTGGAGATGGGGGTAGAAGGAATTAAGAGGAAGAAAAGAAGGAGGGAGGGAAGGAGAGGGAAGGGAGAGGAAGGGGGAGGAAGGGAGAGGGATGAGAATCGAGTTTGCGAAATTCGTTTTTGAGGTTTGGGTTTAGTTGATTGTTTGTTTGGTTGGTTGGTTGGTTGGTTGGTTGGGTGGGTGGGTTGGTGTGTTAGTTGATGTTTTTCTTTTGTGGTTGTGGAAGGATGGGAGAAGGGAGGAAGGGGAGAGTAAGAAAGGGGGAAAGAATATCAAAAAAATCGAGCATGGATGGTTTTGGGGTTGAGGATATTGAAGATATAGATGGGAAGGTAATTACATAAGTAGGTAAAACCCCAGCAAGAGGGTTGGGGTCGGGGAATTTGGCCTACATGGGGGAAAGGAAAGGGAGTTCGCGGATTGGGGGATCGGAATCGGGGTTTGAGTGTGCAGGTTTCGGGGAGTTGGGAAGTTGGAAGGTTTTTTTTCGTGTCCTTTTTTTTCTTTTCTTTTCTGTGAATTGGATATTTGGTGCATGGTTTGTTTAATCTTTGTATATCTGGGGTGGTTGGTGGTTGGTGATTTGTATTGTGGAGTATGGAGGATATAGAGAATAGTAAGAACATAGAATCTACCACGAACTTCCACCCACAAGGCGCAAATACCAGTCATAGTGTATTTTCTAACCATTGCCAGAGGCCGCGGTGAGGATGAGCGTGGGAATGATGTATGGAAGCTTTGTGTATTGGTACTCTAGGATACTGTGATGTTTATGGGGATGGCATTGGGAATAGTTATAGAGGGGGGTTAATAGAGAGTTTTTTGTTATAGGTTTTGGTAATGAGGAATATAAGAGACTGTGGATGGATGAGGAATGTAGTAGTAGTATGATAGACTGAGAAGTGAGAATGGAGAATAGAAGATGTGATTAAGGGAATAGATACTGATGGATAGATGGTGGGATTATAATAAGTTAGTTGAGGGATATAAAAAATCTGAAAAGAGAATGGTGTATCATTTAATACACACTAGCTATTCTTTCTGAATATGTATAAATCTAATAACTCTTCCAGTCTTCATCTGTAGTAGATAAATATCACGAAGAATGATATATGTAAGGAAAATATTATACTTATATTTTTATATTAATATCTTTGATAGATATTTTTTTTAGTTTTGTAAATGTTAATGATTCTACTTTAAGAAATACCTCGCTTAATCCACTAGCCGCTATACCACTATACGGCCACTATCGCCTAACCCCTGCACACTAAATCCAATACTGCTTCCCACATCCCTCGCTACTCTGATCTCACCCAAAATTTAGTTCAAACTTTCCATTTCCTCTCTTCACCCACCATTCCAGATCTTATAATGTTTAAACATTGCAGCTGAACTTCGCTCCACTTCAACTGCCTATTCTGGCACCCTCACATTTTCCGTCTAGACTTCGACTAGCCTTTTAATTTGCCCTTAACCTTTAATAACACCCCCCCTATTTTCCACCCAGAAACACTCAATTGTATTCTTTTACTCATAACATATACTTAGCTGAATTCGGCATCGTCGATAATATTTGACCCTTAATCACCAGCATAGAACTACACATAATCCATATCATTATCCTCTAATTATCCAATCAACCTTACTTCATAAACATCCTTCCCTACTTTTCGTTGATAAGATTCTCAATTTATCATTTCGTTCAATATATTCAACATTCTAGAATAAGAAATTCTTGTTAAACTCACTCAGAAATTCCATTTCGAATTTCCTATTTAATCTTAATTAATTAGTATCGAAGATTTGAAAGAGGAAATTGGTTAGGTTTATTCTAAATTTAAGGGGATTAGTTTAGTAGATCTCCAGGGTTCTTATAATCACCAATTCCGCAATTAACGTAGCATTGAAACAGAGCGACGGTATATAGGTCTAGTATATATGATAAAAAGAATCTAAGGCATTCAATAGTCTGGGAGTGTTGTTCGCCTTTTTTATCTGGTCTGCTACTCATTAATGTCCAACAAAGGTGCAGTCTCGGAAGTCATGGTATTGCAAATGAATAATTCCTTTGCCCGAAATAGAAGATACACTGAAAATAGAAAGAAATAATGGAACCCTAATCAACCGGATTTTGTATATAGAGGTGAGTCTTGATATTATTTGAATTTTTTGATAGATACTTACAGAAGAGAACAATCTTGATCTCCATTATTAATTTCATGTACTCGGATTTATCAAGATCTATTATAATGGTGCTAATGACGGTTTGCATTCAGTTCATCAGATTGATAGAAATCCATTTTGAGGTATTTGGGCTACTTCATGGCGAAGCAGTTGCATATCATGTTTATTGGAGGTGCGCTGGCTCAGTCGAATTGGAGATAGATCTTCTGGATCAATCTCCTCGTATCGGCTATAGGGCTCGTCATTATCCTACTATGTCTCAAAGTGAAATACCCACGAAATCCATACTGGAAGCACGCGCTGGCGCAGGTTAACTTTACAGAAAATGCTATTCTTATCCCGAGTACAATATCGATATTGCTCGGTCTTGTAATGGGTAGTTCCCAGTTTCCTCGGGGAACGTGGCATATAATTCTTCTTTTGGTTCTCGGATCTTTGGGATGGGCAGCATTATCCTAAGGTTCTGAAATAAACATCCTAGATGTTTAAAAATCATACTTTTTTTTGGATGTCTAATTGACACTCCAAGTTATATAGATAACTATACAAGAAAGATTCATTTTTATTGGATGAAAAACTATATAATATAATAAAAATTATACGAATGCTTGAGGAATGTTTGAGGCAATAATTTGAATTTGAAGTTATCTTTATTTAGTTGATTCATATTATCTAATTCAGAGCTATTTATTTCATTAACAATCAACGAATCATTATTTCATTTTAGTTTTTTCTTTTTCCTTTTCAAATTAAAATTATTTATATTACTATTGTATTGTACAATCATACAAAAGCAATTATATTAAGCATTGAAAATCTTCAATTTTGAAATATATATTAACATTTTTTGGAATTTCTTGAATTCGAAGATATTCCAATTCGTATCTGAATTCTATCTTTGTAGAATTTCATTTTTTTCGAATTATTTTTTTCTAAGTACTTTGTACTATACGATGGGTATAGTATGCGATGAGTATAGTAGGTGGCGAGGGTGAAAAGGGGGCTAATTTTGAAAAAAGCGAGTTAGAAAAAGATCGGGGAAGCTAGGAAATAAGTGTATGCTGTAATATATAGTTATATTATATATCTAAACTAACAATTTTACTTTAAAAATCAATATATAGGAGAATAAAAAACGAATATAGGGTTTTTAGATTATATATAATTGTTTTGAATATCTAGGATGACGATATCCGTATAATATGTATCGAGGATTACCTTAGGGATTCCACGTTTACAAGTCTTTGCCTCGATTTTGTAAACAGCCGACCATGCCACCCAGGTTGTTTAAACACCGCACGTCTGCCGTCAGCTACGTTCTCATCTTTCTCGGATCTGTTGTTATAACATCTGCTAATTACTTCCTATCTACTTCCAAGCACTCAAAGAAAAGTCACCTCTCAATTCCGGCATCTACTATCTTCCATTCGCGCTCGCTATTATTCCATTTGGGGACCTTGGTGGTGCATTTATATCCATAATCGGCCTATATATTCTACATGGGGTCGGATTTGCATTGAGTGCCATCGGAACGGGGCTTTTCTCCACTTTGAAAGCATCATCTAGCAGTGGAAAATGGATTGGTTATCAAGTCATTGCATCGGGTGGCTCAAGGCTTGTTTTTACATCCACCTTGATCTCAAAACTTGCGTCATTGCCCGTGGAAGACTTTGCAATTGCTACTGGCACGTACTCGTTCATACGCTCTTTTGGCTTTGTATGGGGATTGACTATCGCTTTTGTCGTCTTCAATAGTCAAATCGATAGGTATTTGAGCATAGTGGAGGACCAGCCAGTGCGGAGCTTGATGGCTAATGGATAGGCATACGCGTATGCAAACAAGGGCACGATTAATGCACTGCCAGCTACCACCAAACCTCAAGTCATCGAGGTATATGAAATGGCTCTACGGGTTATCTGGCTGATAGTTGCTGCTATCTCTTGTTTTGGGTTTCTCTGCATATTTCTAGAGAAGCATATAAAACTAGGGGATGAGAAAGTAAACGAATTCGGGTTGGCGGACAAGAGGTCCAAGACTGTTAGTCAAGACGGTGTTGCAATTGGGACAAAATAATTCTACGGTGGTCTCTCTGGGCTCGGTTAGTAGGCAATGGATAGCCCATGACGATCTATATAGCCAGCGTATGGTAATTATATATGTTGGGTGGGGATATGTAGGTGATCATTCAACTAATATCTAATCTATTTTCGTCCTTCCTCTCGCTCAGTCATTCGTACTCGAATGCGAATCTGAAAGAAGCAAATGTGTCTCAGAAAGTCAGATCCTTTCATCATTGATGATGGGACGATCAGAAATCCTGCTTAACATTTGCATGAGCAACTGTTGCATAGCAGGCGTAACAATGGTTAACAAATGGGCTTTTGCCAGGGGCATTCTGTCGAATGAAAACCGTTTGTTTGCTACTTTGGCCAATAGAAACATTATATTCAGAGCTCACTCACTAATCTTGTTACGCCGCATAGTAAAAGCACCTTCGGCGTATGATATGGTTTGCTTAATCTAGTCTGGGAATTGTACTGACGCAAGGGTGAGGCGTAGCATCGGGGAAGAGGGTCATCTATCCACATCAGCGCCTGGATCTTTTAAATATAGCCTAGTGAATTTTTGGGCATAGCCTACAAAGACTGTCGGGTGTAACTTGAATCACCTGAGTGTCTATGACCTATGGGGGACTTGTACTACATAACTCCTTCTGCCAAAAGACACATAAAAGGTCTGACGCAGATCCTGAAAGTCAGTAGACTCATTGAATCCTTAACCAGCACACCATAACAGAATCGCTCAAGCTCACCCGAAAACCCCCTGAAAGAAACCTGAAAAGACAACCACCATCATGCTCGATCACTTTTCGTGGCGTCACATCCCAACTCTCCTGTCAGCAACTCCTATGTTTGTTGGTGAACTGATTCATGGCCTCCTCAAACCAAAAGTAGCTCTTTTGACCTGGGGCATGACTGGTAAGATAAAAAGCCGATATTTGATTGCTATCTAAGCTGATGCAATTTTCTAGACGAGATTTCTAGATCGCGCGAAGCCCAGAGCGTCTATTACGGTCATACAATGAGAACTAGCACCTTGGGTCTCATAGTATTGATCTTTTACTTACAAGGCAATCTTACCGCTGTCGATGTCACAGTGGCGATTATGGGCGGCTACTGCGGTATTGCTGATGTGCTTACCATTTACCATCATGGCGACCGCAGCGTGATTCCTGTGCGTCTCATCAGTATTCTCTGTATCGCCGCTTGGGGACTTGCGGGTATGACGGCTGGAACTACCTTGTAAACGTGTTTCTGCCTTTGAGAAGCGTTTGCGATTACCGTTTTGTTTGTCAACGGGTATCAAGGGTTCGCGCGGGGACAAGACGGGATAATGGCGTGCTTAGAGTTGGAGGTGAATGAATGGGTGGATAATTCAATAGCTCGGTTGGTGGCGTCCTTGGCGTCTAGTATGAGATGTTATTGCATAATTCATGTGCAAAATCCTACAAGTTACTTGCAGAATTCGAGTTTGTAAATATGTTATAATGGTGTTGATGTTGATGATGTAATGTAGATTCTGAATAGCTTCAATCGGCTCGGAATATTATTTTACCGAACCCCCCTTTCGAACTTTCTCAATCCCTTCAATTTCAACAATTAATAACTTTACAACCATTAGGACTAGAACCCTGGGAATTTATCTAAGATTTTGAATGAGATTAGATCCAAATTACAAGTTGCTATACCCCGATTGCCAACTATTGCTAAACGAGGTATCGAAAGTTAAAAAGTTGCTATTCGGGATATTCATTGTGGTTTTAATAACATTTGGGTTTGAAAAAGAGAGTTCTGTTATGGAAACAATTGATCATTTATCAACTCGTTCTCGTAATATATAAATTGAAAAGAATTCTTATATACTTCGAAATTTAAATTTAAACCACTTAAAATGTTTAATAAAACTAGATTTGGAAATAAATTATTATGTTTGGGGTTCATATATATCTCTATTGGAATTTGGGATAGGCGGGGTGGGTGAATGGAGCTGGGTATGGGATGGAAGGGGTTGATGGGTTGGAAGGGAGGAATAGGATATGTACCTTTAAATGACAATGAGATGGTGATGGTGATGGATGTCAGAGATGTGAAAGTTTAGTATTTTAAACCGGGTTGATCAAAATCATTCGCACCGTGTTTGGCAATCTTAATGCTTTATTTACAATCTTCAAGAATCTTCAGATAATCACCTGATATATAATCTGAACTTGAACGTTCTAAATTGAATAATAAGAAAGCTATAAATACTACATACATTTCACGATCAATGAACTTGTGTATTGGAACATCATATTTCGCGAGCCAGAGGACAAAATCAAGTACGATGTAAACATAACTAATTTCATGATAGATGCCTAGTAAAACAAGCTCTGGAATTACGGCAGAGGGTTGTTCGTTTCTGCGTCCAGGGGGAGAGAGCGTTTTTCGCAATAATGATCCGAAATAATCTAGATATTCGCACCCATTGATCGAAGCTACGATCATGCGGCTCAACCCATCACCTAAAACCCAAAAGCTGCAGCTGCAGCTGAATGCAAAACTTGCAAAACTTTGAAACAGCGGTAAAGATATCACAAATGCAAGAAAAAGTTGTGTAGATTCGATCGCACTTGTACGACCAGGTGGATTTTGCTGTGACATGTGAAGAGAGTAGGCTGATATGAGAGAACATTGGAGACCTGCAAATAGAATATGACAGGATTTTGACAGGATAAGAGGATACCGTGGGAGATATGAGATGATGTTGTGGCGGATGTCTAGATGACATGCTTGCATGGATGCCTCTCGAGGCCGTTCCACAAATATAGTACATGGGAACACCACCACATGAATGTGGGAAACTTATCGGTTTTTCGCGTTGGTTTGCGAAATAATCATGCAACTCGCTTCCGGATTCCCTGTGCAACTTTCTTTGGTTACCAAAATGATTCAGATGTCGTACGAGGAGAATCGGCAACTCGCCGGGTAGCTGGAAAAATTGAACTGTTGGCCGAGATGTCGTGTGTTGTGCCTCTTTCTTGCAATACTTTCATTGTGAACCGTAGGACTTGAGATAGTGGTACCGGTTCTCGGGCAAAGACGTGTGATATATGTGCGTGGCGCGCAAACTACATGCCGGTGGCTTGGCAATTCCAAGAGCCATTGACGACGAGTTTCCTCTATTGTTAAGCCGTGCCTACCATTAAGCCGTGCCTTAATGGTAGGCACATCTTTGGGTCTCGGCCGGCTTCCCAAATTGGTATCTGCCATGCCCGATGTCCGTGTGGATACGAACTGTAATTATAATGTATTGTGCAGTAAGGAGAACGTTCATGTATGAATGCAGATGCGAACTAAGAGAAGGCTAAATAGAACTGTCACATATGCAGGCACAGATCGCGGGTTCGATGGGGTGGGAATTCGTAGTATGCATGTGCTGATGAAATATTCATACTCCATCGCTAAATGACGTTTGCAATAATTTGATAAACTTCGCAGTGTGGCCCATTGAGGGTTACAAGTGAAACTAAGAATACGTCGAAGACTCGAAGTGGAAGGGTTGGTGCAGATATCCTACTACCTTTCGACCTGTCGGACTTGAGGGATAAGTTTGAACATGGCACGGTAGGGATTATAGGCCTATGAGAACCTAGAATCACCTGAACATGACCATCTTCCTTAAAAGTGCCGGTGGTGGCCAGGATATAAATTCGGAAGAGGAAAATGAATACTTCAGATCGGACAGGTTTCTGTCTAGACCATGTTTTTAAAATGTGATAGCGACGGAAAGGCAAGAATTATTGCTAGCATATGAGTGAGCGGCAAAGCCGATAAGATCCGGGATATGTATAGTGATGAAAGATAACTTTGGCCCGGGTCTGGATCTTACAATCAAATGCGAACAAGATGTATTGATCACCATTGATCACCGATTGGATTTTATCTTTTCTGAGAGGGAATCGGCGAGGTACCGAGGTCAGAAAAGATGCTCATAGAAATGAACTGGACAGCCTGATTTTCTTGTTTCGAGCCTCTTTTACCTCACACTTACGAGATAGATGGACTTGAAGCTTTAGCAGTCGTGAAAAGCGAAGTTCAGTTCACCTATTTTTTGTTGAATATGAGGTGGCAGGCATAAAAGAAAGAATAAAATGTACCCCATAATAAGTCATCTTTCTTTCTCGAAGAAAGTATGCGTAGGCGAAGTACACCTAATAACATCGCCTAGATACGTACCTTTCAAGATACATGGACTAGAACTAAAACTACAGCTAATACCTTTGTATCTCTCGTATCTGAGATGATAACATTTTACATGAATTTAAAAGAAGGAAAAGAAACTTGGCAAGGGAAATCCACTCGATCCGGTCATTCTAAAAGCCTCCGAACGCCTCTCTCACCGCCAATCTCGATCGAACCTGAGGTAAAGTGGCATGTCGTTATTGATTATCTTATGACCATGGGGGAAAAGGTGGACAATCACACCCTCTTCGCATCATTGGAGGGAATACATATATTGTTCAAGTAAGGTATGTAATATAAGTTAATAGATTAGAAAAAAGTATTTTGTTACGCATCTGCGGGGCCGGCCCCGCCGGCCCGAGTGTCACGGCAGCTCTGCCCAATTCCGCCATATACATTAGATGTATGATATCTGCCCGACGGCAGCAATGCATCGAAATTGGAGTCTTTTGACATATTGGCAATAAAAGAGGTACGAGGATACATAGGAAATGTCTGCCATTCTATGGTTGCTTTGGCGAGTGGCGATGAGGGGTAAAGGAACACCAATGTCGGAGAAGATGTTGCCGTAAGCCAGATCGGAATTCGCTACCAGAATTAACACAGTCCTGTGCAGTGCCGTATTTTAACAGTGATACGAATGTGCTTGATACCGATGGTCTATGTTTAATGCTTGAAAGATGCAGGTATTTACATGAATTATTCGGATTTGAAAGTAGTCTGTCTGCTTGGATATAAATTATCGTGCTGTTTATGGAATAGATTCCTTCATTTCCTTGGTTGGATAAGTACCTAGATTTGAAGAAGGTTCGCGTAGATAGACATGTTGTAGAATACTGTAGCAGAGCAGAGTAGTAATCATGCAGTCGTCCATACAATATTACAATATCTTCCCTGAGCCTGATAGATGGAAAAAACATACCGGGAGGTACACCGTCACTTCCCGAGAAGTTTAAGTAAACCGGCAAGATATATGTACAAATGCAGCAATAATCATTACTCCGCTCTCATGCCACTATCATGCCGCTCTCATGGGTACATGGGTACATGATACATCTAGGCGAATTGCTTACCACGTGTCAGTAAACTAATATCTGACATGCAGTCGATCCTGATTCATTCTCGAGTGCTCTAGCGGAAAATTTTGGGAAAGTGCTGAAAGTGGGGGTTAAAATTTGGTAGATGGGCGCGCTCAGACCTTGTGTGGCTTGGGTTTGTGTGCCAATTGTGTGTGCTAATTGTGTGTGCCATTAGATGGTGAAGGTCTAGGCCTCATTTATACTGGGGGTCTGGGTCTGTGATAATGGAAGATTTTGTAAGGGTAAAAGAATACTAAGTGGCTAGTAGATGGTACAATAATAATTACTCACTAGGTAGTAGATACGATTGAAGAGATTTTAATTAACTTTGAAGTTTGTACTCTTGTACTCTTGTATTATTATTCCGTACTATTGTAACTTACTGGAATTTGTAAGACAACGAAACAGAGGTAAAAAAAATATATATATATATACTATTAACCGAGACTTCCTTTGATCATAGCGCGGGTAGGTTACATACAACAACTCCTTCCGTAACATCAACGGGCCCCCTATAATATGAACTGCTATACCCTCACACTCATGATTGTATGATGTTTGAAATCTAATGTCCATCATTGTCCCGATTCTTTCTTTCATGAACAACCTTCTCCCGAGTACCAGGAGCCAAGAAATGCTCGTGAATGTACGAATTACCGAATAATGTCGGCCATATCTGGGCCACAGTGAACATCGCTACTGTACTGTCCGGTATCGTACCTGTTACTGTTACACGAGTCGTCAACCACATACACCGATGCATGATACATATTGCATACCTGCTTACACTGTTGATGATGTATGGGTCGCATCCTTGGAAAAAAAAAAGGTAGGTAGGCAAATTATGCAGTGTATAATATCAACTCACGACCTTAAACTCTATGTGGAGTGATTTCCAGCCTGTCTGCCCAGCTTACCTTCAATCCCCCAACACCCTCCATCATTCAGGAAACTTTTCCTCTTTGTATTTTGATGGAGCAATCCAAAGCGCATAGGGAACCCTCAACGAGCAAGTTCCCATAGCACCTCCTGTTCCATTGGTGGACATTATACCGGTACCGACGCTCCAACTCATCTGGATCCGGAGCACTATCATGCCTGTGCTCTGCTGGCGGTCAAAGAAATGAGGAGGCTCTCATCAACTATTAGAAGTATAGTACGAAACATCTAACAGATATGAAAATAATACGAGAAGAGAAGCAAAAAAAAAAGAAGCGGACCTCGAAAGTCTAATAAGAGAGAAGAGATTGCACAGTCGCACTGTACCTACGAAATACCTACCACTTACAACAAACAACATTCATATTCACAATCACAGTCACAATCACAATCACAGTCACAGTCACATTCACGTTCACATTCACATCCACATTCACATCACATCCACAATACAAGTACGAAATACATTCACTGCATTTGCAATATAAGAAACTTCACCCCATTCACCCCATTACCCCTTCATCCAATCATTAAACATACCAAACAAAGTTCAAATCAATTAAAGAACAATTCGAGGGACTGAGTCACCCTTTATTTATTAATTTATTCTTCCCTTATTTTCATCCAGGCTTTATCTTTATACAAGGCATTGGGATTTTCATGTTGCATGTGCCTCTCCATCAAGTCCCTGCACTCTTTCACACCTTTGCGCAGAACTGACGCATCTATTGTCGGCATTCACACTCCCGAATACAGGTATCCGGGTCCCAATATTTGGATCAATCAGAAAGAGTTGAGAAGATTTGAATTCAGAAAACTAGAATTACAAAAGCCAGCCAAGAGTATTGAGAAAGACAACTTGTTAAGAAGGGCACATTGAAAAGTTGATGACTAGGAGTTGGAAAGAAGTCAAAGAGAGAGTATAAAGGGTTTTAAAACGTGCAAGAGCAAAGGTAAGATATTTAAAAACAAAGTCATAATATTTCTTTGAAGTCTAAGATCATCAACATCATCAACTCCAATACAAACTTACTCAGTACCTACCTTACTTTGGAAGTTTGGTTGTTTTTATACCTTTCTAAAACTTTCAACAATTCAAACGTACCTTCGGTACATCACTTCCTTCATATCTTGATATATTAATCTTTTAAATTATCAACACGAGTTACTTACTACTTTACTATCTTGTTGTGTACCTAGTAGTATAATCTCATCTCATCTCATCAATCTCTTCTATTTCTTCTTCATCTTCAATCTCCAACCTTCAATCTTCGTCTTAAGTCTTTCTTTCATCTTACACCTACTTTTATCCTCACCTTTATAGTACAAAACTTTAAAGTAAGAACCTGGTATTATTATTAGTACGAGACTATTAAAGTATTTTTTGAGCCAAGATTCCCCACCATCATCTCCGCCACCCTCACTTATTTCCACATTCACATCTATTTGATCATCTTTTCATTCGACAACTGCATTTGTTGGTTACACCGCAAATCGCAGATGAATTTACATAAATCAAATTCATTTCGCTGATCATACATCTTTGGATTTCCTTTAGGTATCAGGGTGTCAGTCCAATTTCAGTCGTTGAATACCTCAGTATCACCACACAGCCAACCAGCCACAGCCACCTCGGCACTGCGCTCCCTCGAGATACAAACCACAAAACAAGCTCGTCCCAGTCGAAAGGGTCATGAGCTATCCACGATCGCTTTTTAACCCGGTATACTGATGAGGGAAGGAAGGGGAGACTTTCAATTAATATAACTTGTAATGGCGGGTGTCGATAAGTACTTGAGCTCGAGCTCTGGTATTCATTCGAATGGAATGGGTACTTATACCACAGCAACAATATTGGATCTCGCGCACTTCAATTATCCATGGATCCTTTTAGTCGTCTTTCTTATATCATTCATCACACACAGCATCTTAACTGCGGAATCTTCTGATGAATCTGGACCGATGCTCACAGGTCCTGGCGGAAAACCTTTGCCGCGGTCTGTTAGGAGGACAAAACAAGATAAGGATAGGCTTAAGTTGCAAGATTTCAGTCCCGTTCGGAAATTATTATTTCTCTGGCTTTCGGCTGGTATTCTGGCAACGTTTCTCGGCAATGCGATCAACATCGTGGTGCATGCACTCGATAAACGGGAGAATGGTTGGTGGTGTGGCGAAGCAACTGCTGTGAGTATTCACTCTTCCAGCTTACGTTCGGGATGAAACAGCTTCCTGACCATTGTTGAATGCAGATATACGTTTGCGCCTCTCTTTTTTTCTACAGTGTCTTTCTCATTTCCTTAGTCGACACAACACCATCGCCTTCAATTGCACATCAGGTTACATGGTTCGTTGCGCTGGTCTTCGAAATTGTGCTTTTTGCCACTTCGTTATCATTATATACCTCAGCTCACTCGGAACTCAACTCACTGCTTACATACGATCCGGAATTCCACAAATATGCAACCCAATGGGAAATCGTTGAGCTTGTACTCGATGCAATTCGGGTAGTTCTACTTTTCTTCTGCGTAGCTTTTTATTGTGTCTTCACCCTTGAACGCTCATTCAAAGGCAAAAATACAAGTCGGCAGAGCAGCAGTGAGCCTGATGAGAACAGCCCTCTTCTTTTCAATGGTCGAGCGAATGGGAATGGCCATGTTTCCGGAAATGGTTCAATTGCAAACGCGTCTGCTGCAGACTCCTTATCATTGAATGGACATGCGACTGCGAATGGTTCTGCTGTACAAGGCGTCGACATTCAAGGAAGACCGATTGGTCAGCAGCGTGTGGACGAAGTGCCGGCCTTTTATAAGCCTACGACGGCTACAACGAAGACCTGGTGGGAGTATTTGAAAGGATATTCACTCTTCTTTCCATACCTATGGCCGGCTAGATCCGTTCGCTTGCAAATAGTAGTAGTTGTTTGCTTCCTGCTTGTCGTTATGCAACGAATAGTGAACATCGCGGTCCCTTTGCAAGTCGGAAAGGTCACCGATGCGCTTACTGGCGATGATGATAAAGAGGTCACGATGCCGTGGTTGTCAATTTCTCTACTCATTGCTTTCAAGTTTCTTCAAGGCTCTTCCGGAATTTTAGGAGCTGCTAGATCGGTTCTGTGGATTCCAATTTCACAGTACTCATACAAGGCTTTGACCACCGCCTCATTTGAGCATGTCCATGGTCTGAGTTTGGATTTTCATCTCGGAAAGCGCACCGGAGAAGTCCTATCTGCACTTAGTAAGGGTAACGCCATCAATAATTTTCTTGAGCAAGTGACCTTCCAGGTGCTGCCAATGATATTTGATCTTGGCGTCGCTATTGGTTATTTTGCATATGCCTTCGACGCATACTACGCTCTCGTGGTTAGCATTATCACCTTTTCCTATCTTTACCTTACCATCCGAATGGCAAGATGGCGATCAGACCAACGACGACAAATGCAAAACCTCAGCCGTGAGGAAGATGCTGTCAAGAATGACTCTTTAACGTCTTATGAGACTGTTAAATACTTCAATGCTGAAACTTATGAATTTGAGCGTTACCGACAAGCAGTCTCGGCATTTCAGAAAATGGAATTTAAAGTAACCATCTCTTTAAATATCCTTAACATTAGTCAAAACTTGGTCTTCATGGCTGGACTTCTTATAACTTCTTTCATCGCTGCATACCAAGTTACCACTGGTAAACGTCAAGTGGGACAGTTTGTGACTTTAATCACATACATGGGCCAACTTCAACAACCTCTAAATTTCTTTGGATCTTTCTATCGAGGAGTGCAAAGCGCCATGATCAGTGGCGAACGTCTTCTTGAACTATTCAAAGAGGAGCCGACTGTTGTTGACGAGCCAGGTGCTCAGCCGCTGCCAGCATGTGAGGGTCGGATCGACTTCAATCATGTTAAATTCTCCTATGATACCCGCAAGCCTGCACTGGAGGACTTGAGTTTTACCTGCAAACCAGGCACCACTACAGCTTTTGTTGGAGAATCCGGAGGAGGAAAATCTACTGTTTTTCGACTACTTTTTCGATTTTACAATACCCAGAATGGTAGTATCCAACTTGACGGCCACGACATCAGGGATATAACCATAGATTCGCTAAGACACCACATTGGTGTTGTACCACAGGACACAATCCTTTTCAACGAGACTCTTATGTATAATCTCCGCTATGCTAACCAAGATGCAACTGATGAAGATATTTACAATGCATGCCGAGCTGCGTCAATCCATGATAAGATATTGGCGTTTCCGGATGGTTACGATACGAAGGTTGGTGAGCGAGGTCTTCGTCTTAGTGGTGGTGAGAAGCAGCGAGTGGCAATAGCACGAACCATCATCAAGAATCCCCGAATCATCATGCTTGATGAAGCCACAGCCGCATTGGATTCCGATACTGAACAACACATACAAGAAGCATTAAAGACTTTGTCCGAAGGCCGTACTATGCTAGTCATTGCGTAAGAGCTCTAATCAAATCCTCCATTATCTGCATTATACTAACTAACCAACGTAACTACAGCCACCGATTGTCCACCATCACCAATGCAGATCAAATATTGGTTCTTCATGCCGGCCAAGTTGCTGAAGCTGGAACCCATAGCGAGCTCTTACTTAAGAAGGGTCGATATGCACAGATGTGGAAGAAGCAAATCAGAGCCGAACGAGCAGCTGAGAAGGCATCCGAGATGGTAGCTAGAGCCAGAGCTCTCAGTGAAGCAGCTTCTATCCAGACTCCTGGCAGTCATTCTAGCAAGGTCAACGGTGGCAGTACGGAAGTAAGCGAATACGAGGGAGATAATCACAGCAATAGAATCGTCGCCTCCACTTTAGCAACAAGAGCCCCTACTCGGACTCCGGGGGGTCGAATCAACGATGACAGTGCTAGTTCTAAATCTAGCTCTAGTTCAGATTCAGATGGCCACAAATCAGATGAAGATAAGCAAACGGGGAATGACAGATCTGACGACCAAAAGGGTGTCGACAAGTCGGACAAGTCAAACAACCGTTGAATGACATTAAAATCTTGAGGTCTTCTTTCGAATGCGTTTTCCATTCGCCTCAAACTAATATGGAGACATTTCTACTATATATTTCTCCACCGCCGCCATTAAAAATTGCATGTAATAGTGGTAAAGGAGCGCTTTCCATTCCACTTCAGTCTACTGGGCTTGATGTGTTCTTTATATTCAGCATCGTTGAGATTTCCTACCTGATAGAATCACCGGCTCCTTTCACAATACCCTTGATTTTGTCACACAGCTTGCGAATTTGGCCTTTGCTGTTTAGATGTTTATAATGCACATGCATACCGCGACGATGATTTACGACTCGAGCATAAATGACGCATGTTTGGAGGTTAGCGATTGAGTTTTCTAGTATTTTTTTATTTACCGGTTTATACGTTGGAGCTCGGAAAATGGCTGGCTGCGATATGGGAGATTTGGAAGTGTGAGCTAGTTAGTTTGCTGGAGATTCGTTGGGTTTGGTTCGCTTTAAAAAAGAATGGGACGGGAGAGGTGGACAAAATCACACGGAAAATTTGTGCCTTACAATAGAGTACCGGAGCAATTCCACACTAAATAAAATAATTGAATGGGAATGAAGATAGGTAGTTCAAAATTGAGGCTTTGAAAAAAGTTGAAAATCGATCATGAGCGCACCTTCAATGTGATCAAATTAAGCACGGTTAGTGGAAAGTAATGAGAATACGTCAACTTCGCGCGTTACTATTCTACATTCCTACACTCGTCTATCATCGTTCACGCACCCGAACTCCATTCTCTCTCAATTTATCTGTATTCCGGACGAACGAAATCGGCAAAGGTCTTTGACTCCTCGTAGTTGTGGTGTCCATCATCGTGGTGTTCGTGGTGGTGATCGTGAGCATCCGTTTGTGGACCAACATATTCCATTTTCAAAACGTTTCCGCACTCTGGGCAACGCTCGATGGGACGGTCGCGAGACATCTGGAGAACGGATTTAGAATTGAGATAAGGAAAGGTTGAAGGTGGGATGTGGGGGAGAAGAGAAGGGTTTCATAGACGTACTGTAAGCCAGATGGTAACATGCGAGTCAACTGGGTATCCAGTGCAACCGGCATATTGTTCGTCACCGTAAGACTTGACAATAATTGGGTTGTCCAACGTGCCTAAACATCTCTCATCAATCAGCAAATCCACCCTCATTCATCCCATCCATCTCATTCATTTCATCCCTCGAATCTCAGACGCAACAGCTCAACCCTAATGTTCCTCCTAGCTGAACCATGCATGCGTACCTTTTCTGGAAGCATCCAAGGGCTTCATGTCGAAAACATCCACTCCCTGCATCTTTCCCAAGATCTCAAGACGCTCGAGACCAGTCGCTTGCTCGAGATCGGTAGGGATAGTTCCGGGTACAGCACCGGGCCCGATGAGATCCGCTTCGGTCTTGATTTCTGTAGGTGGTGCGTATTTATATCAGCCCATTTGTCCCATCTTTCCTCCCCCATTTCCTACGCATGGGCTCCAGACAACCCCGGGTTTGCGAACAAACGCACCTTCAAACTTCTTAATCTTTCGATCGCTCGATCCGGCCGGTGGTGCGGCTTCTCCTATACATAACAATTAGTCTATCAATCGAATAACACACAAGCTTCCAACCCAGGATCCGCGGGCCAAACCTAGTTTTCGGGATAAAAGGAATCGGGAATTCACATACTTCTAATCATACTAGTAGTAAAGCTGCGTCTCACGACGGGAGAGACGGCTACTCTGCGAGCAGCAGCAATGGCTGAGCGTTGGAGAAACATGGCGGGTGTGTCGATTGGGGGTGCGAACGGGTGGTACGATTTGTAGGTAATTTTGATGATTTCGTGAAGTTGCTTGTCGGGAGACGCTAGTATGTAATGACTAAGCTGGGTGGGATGCACGAATGGATGGGGAATGAGTTTGAGTATCACGTGTATTGTGTAAACAAATGGAAGGTGGGGGATTTTGATTTTTTGTACCTAGGTGTGTTTGGACGGGGGGTTGAGGATGGAAAAAATGTGCTTTCTTTGTTAAATGCTGTATAAAATCAAAACCTCGACATTCTCATTCAATTCGTTGAGGAAGAGACGCTTTTTCTTCTTCTTCTTAAATATTTCTTGAACTTGAAGAAGTTCCAAAGAGTAGATGGAGCCGCTTTTCGATGTGGAAGAGTACCTAGGTCCCGTCTCTGAAGACTGAGACATGCAACAAAACTTTAGTTCTTTTCACTTGTCAAGGTCTTGCACTCAAGTTTGCCATTAGCGGTTATATTTAGAGAGCTACTTGGGGGTCTCCATATCCGGATCAATTTCTACTTACCTCGATCTGATTGCATTACCTTCAGAATCGAATGCACCGAATTAAAAAAGCCCTCGGGACTCGGAGTTTTTCCCGCCTAAATTTGTCAAAATAGTCTTTGTCAAGTCTCCATCAATCTCTCAACCCTCGTTCAAGATTATCATTCTTCTGGCCATTCGATAGAGCTCCTTCTGCTCTACAAGTATAGCTATTTTATTCTATCTTTGTTTCGGTCTTACAGAGGTTCTCCTGAAGTGCGATTACTTGGAGATGCAGATATGCAACAAACCAATATTAAACTTCCCCCCAGTGAAACCCGGCAAAATTCATCAGAAGCCCTCTTTTCAAAGAACTCTCACCTCCTCGATATACTTTCTATTCTACTATCTAAAGATTAGGCAGGGAGAACAGATACTCTTCTTCTCGTCAAATAAGACAAATCATTTTCCCCTATCTTTGTTTTATTCCGACGGTTGAAGTCCTGAAGAGCAATAACATCCAGAATCAGATATGTAATACAAATTATTTCGATTTTTCTAGTGAAAGTTACTCATTTGCCTTCTTGTCACTTTTTCCATTTCTAGGTCGGTCCTCTTATTGATACACACATACTCCAGATATTCGATTGAGCATAGTTCACGCCACAGCACACAAGTAGTAAATTGGAGAAAAACACTCTCGAGAGATCTTTACCAAGGTACAGCAGCACGTAGGTCATTCAAAATTCCAAAGAAACAACTTTGAAAGTTCTCCGGAGAACAAACAGAATTTCCATGGGCTATTCGAGAAGAATACTATCAATATAGATAATGTTACTCATATCAGAGGACCCCAAAAATTGAATAGCAGTTACCCGTACAACTTCAGATCGCCCATTACTCAGTATATGACCGTGCTAACGCGGGGAGAAACAAACCTCACGTTGGTGTTCTATACTAACATGGTTACTTAAGAAACCATTGAAGAGGTGTTCCGCAATTTCAGTGAGTCTGTTTGCTTTTGAACTTTAAGGAAGACGACTTCTAGTTCCCGCCTCATGTGCTCTTGGTCGCCTCTTCCTTCACCAAGTGGCTACATGATATTGAAATTGCGTAGGCAAGTCGGAAAGTCTTCCTCTCCACCTCCTTCCTCGCCCATAGTCAACCTGTCATCTCATCACCTCATTTCAAGCTCTGAAATTGAGTAAGATAGACTCTATATGAAAGGGATCGACAACCTTGACAACAAAATTCATCCTGGGGTGTTACACGATAAGCCAGCACAAACCGCACCGCCAAAAACATTTATATACATAGAAGGATTTTTCAAGGTTTACTGCTTACATTATACATGCATACAGCCTATAGATGCTGCAGTATCAAGGTCTTCAGGCTTACGGTCGCATTCGGTTACTTGCTATTCCACGGTAGCTCTGGTAACGCTACCTAGTTTCCAGAGTCTGTATTGCGCGCATTTACCAGCTTAAAATAAATTTTCGAATAGTATATTAGATCGCAAACGATCACAGTCGTCGTGACTCGTTGGTTTCCTCCTACCTTATGCACTGAGGTAGCAGCTAAGATATTTCAGTTTAAGTTTCGAGAAGAAGTGTAGATTTCCGAATGCAACTAAAATCAGGCTATCGGCATCAATGGCGTGTTGTATTTCTGGTTTTCGCTAGGTTTCTTATTTGTCTT
Source organism: Stromatinia cepivora (assembly GCA_014898415.1). Classification (NCBI taxonomy): domain Eukaryota; kingdom Fungi; phylum Ascomycota; class Leotiomycetes; order Helotiales; family Sclerotiniaceae; genus Stromatinia; species Stromatinia cepivora. Next base: position 1,071,865 of record RCTD01000018.1, on the reverse strand, counting down.
CCCTGTAACCTTGTCACTAATTAAATATTCTCATTTGCTTATTAGCTATACAGCAGGGATTCAAAAACATGTTGGCCATGTGGATTGAAAGCCACGATACATCCACATCGTCACACACCTGCATAGATCTACTCCCGAATATTGACTTGTTTTATTGGGACAACCAGGAAAGGCTAGCCAGACTGTACGCATTGCCTTCCGTACAAGTACGAATACAAGTATAAGCTCCTGGCTCAGTATTTATCTGGTGATACCATAGTCGTCCAGGATTTTGGGCTTCTTTGTAAGGAGGCTAGAAAAATCGAGAAATTTACTCTCAAGATGCTCTTCGCCGACTCTATCACCCGAGCGACAACTTCGCTCTTGGCAAGCCTCTCCCAAATTGAGACTAATGGTTTGTCATTATGGGGGACGCTCGATGTACTAGAACTGCCGTTATATAGTTCAATAAACGTGTGTTCCGTAAAGAATCCATTGGCTTTTTACTAATACCTGTCTTCTAGACGCCACGGATCCAGCTGCAAAGCACCTATGGAGCAGCTGGTACGCCTAGCACTGCGATCCCAAACACAGGTCGTACCGTCAATTATGACTGGACTATTAGCAGAGGATATATAGCTCCCGACGGAGTGAACAAAAGGTACTCCGATCTGATACAAATCTCTCTGGTCCTCTGACAGAAAATGGTTTGCTAACGAAACTGCAATAGCGTCATCCTCATCAACGGACAGTTTCCAGGACCGCTTCTCGATGCCAACTGGGGCGATATGATCCAAGTCACTGTCCGAAACCATATAAAAGATGAAGGAACTACCATCCACTGGCACGGACTTCTGCAGAACGGTACACCTTGGATGGATGGCGTCCCTGGAGTTAGCCAATGCCCCATAAGTCCTGGCAGCGAATTCGCATACCGGTTTCGGGTATGTGCAGACTCATCATATGCTCTCTTTTTCTAAACGGATTCTAACAAATTTGCAGGCAGACCAATATGGCACGGTTCGTAATAAATTTTCCCGCGCAAGTTATTCTAATTAACCTTTCAAGTCATGGTATCACAGTCATTACAGTGATCAATACGGTGGTGGCCTTTTTGGGCCACTAATCATATATGGGTTCGTTCATTTCCGAGTCGGTGCTGCGATGTTATCATTAATGATCTGTTTCCGAACAGACCTCAGCACGTCAATTACGATATTGACATCGGTCCGGTCATGCTCGTAGGTAATCCTTATTAAATCCTCTGAATTCTTGGGCTCATCTTGATTCGCAGCATGATTGGTATCACGCAGACTACTACCAGGTAGTCGAACGGCTTTTTTCGGTGCCCGCAAATCCGCTTGCAGCCAACAATAACCTGATCAACGGAAAGATGAATTTTGATTGCAGCGCCATTACTGTGAATGCTTCTTGTACACCCAATGCTGGACTTTCCAAATTCAAATTCAAGCCGGGTAAGACGCACCGGCTTCGCCTTATCAATCCAGGTACGGAAGGAAACCAGAAGTTCAGTATTGATGGACATATATTAACAGTTATTGCTGTTGATTTTGTTCCAGTCATACCCTATGACACGAAGGTGGTAACCGTAGGTGTCGGACAACGTACAGATGTTATAGTTAAAGCTATTGGCAAGGCAGGATCATCATACTGGATGCGTTCCAACTTTAGCCAGCTGTGCGCATCCAGTCCAAGTCTACAACCGAGCGCGCTGGCTGTGGTGCTCTACGATGGCGCCGATACGAGTATTAGACCAAATTCCACAGCATTCCCTTACAATGAGACTAACTGTTTGAATGTAAGTGGCGCTCTTTCGTGGCCATATATGTACGCGCTAGTTCTAATATGGTGTTCAGGATCCCCTTGACATAACTACACCATATGTCAAAAGTACTCCGCCAACCACGCCGCAGACTACCCAGACGATAGACATAAACTACATCATTAATGGTTCCGGCATGTTTCTATTCACCTTTGGTGGTAGCTCTTTCCGTGCCAATTACAACAAGCCAGTTCTTCTTACAGCCGCAACGGCGACACCATCACCGTCCAAGAACAGCACATATGCGAACAGTACATCAATCTATCCAACAAGCCAGAATGTTCATGATTTCGGAGCCCCCACATCTGTTCGCCTAATAATCACGAATAGCGTGGCAGTCTCCCATCCTATGCATCTTCACGGCCATAACTTCTGGATTCTGGCGGAAGGAGTAGGCACGTGGGATGGAACCATAACCAACCCTTCAAACCCGATCAGAAGAGACACTTTTATGATGGCAGCAGCTAGTAGAACGGGTCCAAAAGGGTACACTGTCATTGAATACATTGCTGACAATCCTGGTATTTGGCCTTTTCACTGCCACGTCAGTGGCCATGCCTCAACTGGGCTGTTGATAAATGTACTGGTATGTACCATAAGCTGGCGATGAATCTAAGTCTTGATAGTACGTTTGCTCACCTGCTCTAGGAACGACCTGGTATGCTAGCGAATAACTCCCAGGTTGTTGAGACGATGTCGCCGACGTGTGAAAGCTGGCAGAAATGGACGAACTCTAATTTCGTGGATGAAATCGACTCCGGGGAATAGTATGCCAGCTAGCGTTGAAACTGTTGATTTAAAACATATCGGAATACTAATGAAGAAAAATATATGTAGAGTTTCGAATACAAAATACATATGGGACAGAAATATTGACAGCAGCCGGACATTGATCACTTCGCAGGCATCAAACGAGAAACAAGCTGGCTGAAGAAGCTGATACGGTAGTTATTTAGAATTAGAATTGTTACTGCAGAGCTGTTTGACAATTCATTTGTGTAACCTTCATTAATAACTTGGAGTGGGCAAGAGCCAACCACATTAATGTAGTATTAAAAGACAAACAGCTATGAATGAGACCTCTAGCTCAGCTCCCACTTGACGAGAAAATCTTACGCAGACAATCTGACTTCCATTTTTTCTCTAACGACAGGAACCATTTCCAAAACATACGGCTCCTTAACCCATAATCCATAAGTCTTTTGCTCCACCCACGGCTTCCTGTAGCAATCCTCTCCTTCCCTTCCTTTTGGAACACGGAAGTCGAAATTCCACAATAAACGGCTCAGTATAAGTTTCATCTCAGCATGAGCCAGGACTTGCGCAATACAGTTTCGTGGCCCAACACTAAATGGCTGCACAATCTTAAAATTATCATTTGTAAATGTTTTTTGGTCGAAGTATGGGTCGCTGGCAGTCGGTTTGAATAGTGGGGACGAGATTGAAGGCAGCCAGCGCTCTGGTATGAAGTGGTCGGGATAGGCAAAGTGACCCGGGTAGCGGTATGCTGCGATTTGAGGAAGTCCCACGAATGTCTGTAAAGCAGAAAGATTAGCTATGTTTGGACGTAAGGGGAAGTCAAGAAAGAACTTGCGCCTCCTGGATACATATGTCCAGCAATTGTGTCGCCACCATCAGGCACGGTACGCGGTATAGAGCACGGTACTGGAGGGGTATATCTGAAATTCTCCTGAAACACGGCTGTGAGGTAAGGGAGGTTCTCGAGAGCCTTTAATGTAATTTCAGACTCATCCGAAAACGTCTCTCTAATCTCCCTTTTCAACTTATCCATCTTGTCAGGTTGCAACATTAGGTTTCTTGTTGTTGATAGTAGCACCGTCGAAGTGGTTTCGCTTCCTGCAATAACCAATGTTCCAGCTGTGGCCTCTATTTCCAGCATCGTCATCGTGTTTTCCGTATTGGCGCCAATGATATATGACATGAAGTCATTGCGGCCAGTTTCTAGATTTAGACGTTTGTGTACCCATTCTACGCTACGGCGAAAATGGTATATGCGTTCATTAAAGGCAGATTTCGGAATGCAGTACCATAAGATCTTGTCGATTACTGGGTAGAACGTTATGCTAGCTAGGAGGCACGATGCCTTGAGGTGGGCGAAGAGGAAAGATACCCAGCGATGGTAACGTCCTTTAGCGAGACATTCAAAGGATTGACCAAAAGTCAAGTCACCCTATGCCAATATTGTCAAAATTTGTGGCAACAGTCCACACGGGGACTAAACTTACCGTAATATCAAAGGTAGTAAAATTGTACCAGTCCTTCAAATCCAGGAACCTTCGTGCTCGAGCTTCTTGTATCAATAGACCTGTATACTTCTGCAAGAACGGCTCTTGTGCTTTCAGGGCACTTGGAGAGAAAGCATGGTTCAAAATCTTCCTTTGCCTTGTATGATCGTCCTCGAAAGAATCAAGAATTGAAAAGACCCCATTGGGAGCTGGTCTGATCCAAGCGGGGTTCTTTGTAAACTCGGAATGTCCACGACCTCGAGCTCCGTAAATATCGTGCCATGCTTGGCCATCTATTATTGATAGTTCGTCTGGTGCTAACCGTACAACCTTGCCATATCTAGCGTGGATGGCCCAAGTGTCATGGACCAGATTGCCGCGAGACAGAGATATTGCGTATGGAAGACGGCAAATCCTCCAGAGAAGTGGTCCAGGGTACCTAGAGAGCGGGTGGAAAAAGTAGTTGTTAAGGAACTGGAAAGCATTATACTGGAGAAGATTTAGCGCGGAATGGGAGAGTAGATAGAGAAGATCTAGACAATCAAGAGGACTAGGTGTAACTTACTGCTAGAAGAAAAGCCACAATGTACAGACCGATCGTCTTTGTGTCAAATTCATTGGGAAGAGAGTGATCCATTTTTTCTGCCTATACTTGGTGCTTAACTAGAAAGAAAAGCATGAAGAACGGCAGACTATGTCTCTCTTCATCATTTCCCGTGGGCATACCAAACTATCCGAAAAACCTCCCAGTCCAAACCCCCTCCCCCATAATCAAGAGACTAGAACTTGCCGCATGAAAGCATAACTGCAAATCTGTAGGAATCGTAAATGACATGTATCAATACCCCTCCAAAGTGCAGGAACCTGGAAAAACAGCCCGGAACAAATCCTGAAAGAGGTTCTTATACATGCTTAGATGAAGCAATGCAAATGAGTACCGCGCTGTGATAGGGGTACAACATGCGACGGGCATACAGAATCCCTACGACCTTCCGTAATGGCTACATAAATTTCCGTAATATATTTATTTGAAATTTTGAATCATGGAGGAAACAATGTGTGTAGTGTTCTTTTGTGGACAACTTAGACAGATTTCAAGACTCGGGGGTAGCATAAAAGTAGCATATCAGCGTTCAAAATATGGTGGATCAATAATTTCGTGTTTCTATTAATTTACTACAATTGGATTAGTTATGTGACTATATTGCAGAAAAGTGTAAGAGGATCTCCGGGGTAGACAGGGGAAGAAGAAACGGCTTTCCCTCGAATTTCGTTTGGCCGAGCTTACGTCCGAACCCTTTGAAGGTCTTTTTATCACTTGATATAATATGCGCCAAGGCAAGCTAAATACACAGAATAGATGATTAGAAAAATTAGTCACTAAGCTTCAGAGGGTTTGAGTTGAAGCTCGGTCGAGCAGTTGAGACAAGTCACGATATTAATTGCAGTACGGGGTACATTGACTGATTTTCATCAAAGATTAGACTGTGGCATTTGTTCTGGGGCATTGGCCGATATAGGGATTGAACAATCAACTACATATATTTCGAAATGAACTAACTTATTAATCAATATCCTAATTCATTAACCAATAAACAGAATTACTATATCAATTAGTTTATATATAAACAAATAATTTTGAGATTATTTATAAATGAACTAAATTTATACAAAAATAATATATTCAATATTCTAATTCATTAATTAATAAATTAATATATATATATATATTAATATAATCTTTTTAATATATCAATTCGTTATTGTTTATTCTTTTTATATAACGAAAAAACTACAATTTCATTATCACTCTCATTATTATCATTTTCAATTTCATCATCGTTTTTTTCTTTTAATAATAATACTTCTTCTATGTCTATTATTTAATTAATTTATAAATCATGATTAAAACTATATATTAATATAAAATAAACAAGTAATATTGAAGTTTTTTTTTTCTATAAATCTTAAATTCTTACAGATTTTATAAACTTTAATTTATTTATTAAAAAATATTTATAAATAAATTAGTTTATTTATAAATAATTTCATTTTTATTTAAATAAAATACATTAAACAATAAACTAATTTATTCGAAAATATAGATCATTAACCAATGCACTATATTGATTGGCGAATGCTGTTACGGTTGTTGGAAGGATGTTGCTAGTAAAGCTAGAAATCTCTACAAGGAAGTGATTTCATTGTTAAAGGCCAATATACAACTGATGGTCTGTTATCGATTGATTAGAAAACTTTGTAAAATCTTTGTATTTATTAAATTCTAATATATGATTGATAGTTTGTTATTGTTCCGATATTGTTTTTTATTGGATTTAAAAGAAAAAGGTTTTTTTAGTTAGAAAAGAATAATGAAAAATTTTATAATTGTTTTAAGATTAATTGATTCTTTGTCATTTATGATTCTAATAATTCTTTTTATTTTTCCTTTAAGAGCAATTTGTCAATTAATCATTATCAGTACCCTTTCGAATAATCATAATGAAAACAAGAAGTATTCCAGGTCTATCGATCAATTCAAATGCCTTACAAATTCGAGGGGAAAATACATCGAAAATCCAAAGTAATAACGAAAATGAAATATCAATATCAAATTATCAATTTATTATATAATTTGAAATAAAACTAATATAAAGATTCAAAAATATATAAAAGAAATTCGAAATCTTCAAATCAGAAAATCAATAACAGATCAAGGAAATCTTTATTTGTTTTATACAAAAAAGAATAATTAGTTTATTGATAGTAATTATCAACAATAGGGAAACAGTATTTAATTCCATTCCAATTTCTCAAAGAAGATCCCCGAAACTTCAAAAACTTTTATTTTATAAAAATTCCATTATTATAAAAACAAAAGACTTCTTTTTTCAAATTGAATTTATATTTCGAAATAATAATGAATACTATTTTTCGATAGATCAAAAGAAAATAAATCATATTATTTAATACTTTCAAAAACAATTTCTTGCGATTTAATATCGATATAAAAACGGGATAACGGATTCTAATATGATATAAAAAGAGTTCAGGGAATATATATATGATATAATATTAGATAAAGACAACCATCAGTATTTAACTATATAATAAATAATCTATACCAAATAATAATCTATATAAAATATAAATAGTTTTATAATATACCTTGATAATTTAAAGAAGAAGATCAAATCGAAGATGGATAATATTCAAAAAGAATATCTTTTAGCAAATCTACTCCTTTATATTACAAAAAGAATTTCAGAATTATTCCAACAATTAAAAAGCAGAAACGAATTGATCAAATAAATATACCATCTAAAAAATATAGATAAAATATATTATACTATAAATCCCTTCGATACACTTTATAACCGAAAATAGGGTAATCCTTTTATACAATCCAATCACCCTTCTAATCTCCCTTAAAACAGATAATCTCAAAAACAAAATAATTCATCATCGATTAGTAATATACAATTACAACTTCAATACTCCAAATCTCTTTTTATAAAAAAAAAAAATAAAGAAATTTCAAAGGAAAATTACTAAGAATAAAAACTACAATACTTTCATTGCTAATAATTAAACTATTATTCAAAAGAATATACCAATCCATATATTTGTTGATAATATAAAGACAATCATCTAACTTACAATTGTTTTATATATCCTTTATAAAATAACAATCAGGGAAATACTATAATCTAATAATAACTTTAATCATTTCAATAACCCTAAATCTTCAACAAAAAGAATATACTATCCTAACTATCGAAGCAAATTTCAAGATCGATAATATTCCGATAAAGATATATTATCTTATCAATTCCGAAATATAAATTAATATTATTCAACAAAACAAATATATCGAATAGGATTAAGCCTTTGATCCCGGCAAAGACCCTTTATTAGTATCAATTAATGATACTAGTATATCCTTCTACAGTAATTATTAATTTGTTATCAAAATAATAGATAAATATAAAGAAAAAAGGATATATACTCATTAATTCATTATTATCATTTTGGATTTATCAGGGATCGATACTATTTTAAGGTTATTTTGGCTTCAAATGATAAACCTTGATATTAATTGATAATCGATTTTATTCTATTTTAGGCCCACATTATAAGATTTCGAAATAGTAACGGCCAAGGAATTATAAAAAAAAATAAAAACTAGGATCAAAATCTGTATACTATTATTTGAAACCTAATCAATTATAAGAGTATTGTTAAATTCTAAGAACATTTTTATATTATTATTCTTACAAATATTTTCTGAATATAAAGAATACAAGGAAACCTTTTCAAAAAATAAAAGTAGTATACTACCCAATTATTATCCGATAAAATATTATATTGATCTCGAATCCGGATCAATCCCCTTTTAAAGATCAATATATATTCTTTCAAAAAAGGAACTAATAATTCTATAAAAATATTTCGAAGAATACCAAAAGAAAGATTAGATTCATTGCTCGATTAACTCTATCGGAATCCCGATTATATTTATTCCAAAAAAAGGAGGTGATTATTGGTTATATATTGATTATTATGGTTTCAATAGGATTACGAAAAAGGATTATATTCCTTTATCCCTAATTAGCGAATTATTGGATCGCTTAAAGCAAGGGATCTTTTTCACAAAGTTCGATCTCAAAGATATATATCATCGAATATATATATAGGAAGACAACAAATAGAAAACGGTATTCTATACTCACTACAAACAATTCAAATACTTAATCATACTTTTCGGCCTGATCAATGCCCCCATTACCTTTCAAATATACATCAATCAAGTATTCACCGATCTTACAAATAGTATTTATATTATATACCTTGATAATATTCTTATTTATTCTAAAGATAAGGAAACCTATATTATTGATATTTATAAGATCCTTATTAAATTATTTAAATACAAACTCTATATCAAATTAAAGAAATATATATTTTATATATATAAAATAGAATTCCTGGGTTTTATTATATCAAAGAAAGGCATTATTATAAAACCAAACAGAATTCAAATCATCATTGAATAATCTACATTAATATTCCTTTACGAAATTCAAATCTTTTTAAACTTTGCGAACTTCTACCAATGATTTATCGCGGTCTATTTATAAATCGTTTATAATTTAATAAATCTATTATAAAATATTATAAAAAAAAAGATTATATTGAAATTCAAATAGACAAAAGAAACTTAAAGTATCTTTGATAATTTAAAAGAAATTTTTATTACAATATTAATACTCCAACATTTTAATCCAGCGTTCTAAATCCTAATCGAAATTAATGCTTTTGGGTTTGTATTAGGATATATACTTTCTCAATTATTTTTTGATAATATAAATAATCCTATTATTTTTCGATAATATCCTATTATTTTTTATTTGCGGAAATTTAATCCAGCAAAATAAAGGTACTTTATTTATGATTAAAAACTTTTGGTTATCTATATAGCTTTTGTTCAGTGGTAGTATTATATTACAAATAGTCGATATATTATTATAATCAAAACGAACCACAACAATTTCCAATACTTCATAAAGAAAAAAGAACTTAATGATAGGCAAATATAATAGGCCGAAATCCTGGCCGCTTATAATTTCACAATCATATATAGATCGGACAAATTAAATTCCGTCGACGGTTCGTCGAAACGATCAAATTATATAGAAAATATGAATAGTATTAATGAAATACTATCTATATTACAAAATAAATTGAAAAGTATTACAATAATAACTACAATTTTCTTTCTTTCGAAAATAAAAACAAAACCCTTATAAAATACTATAAGCCTCTTTCAACAAAAGGGATATAACTTATCTTTATACAATTCTGAAAAATCGCTAATAGAAACTAATTACAAATAATCAATATCATATCAGATAACTAATATATTAATTAATGATGAAACAGCATTTGAATTAATATCGAAATTAATAAGAAATGCTTTATTACAGCTTCAAAAGAATAATGATTTTACAAAAAGCAAAGAGTATTTGAAGCATCGATATAATTCAATTGGAGATACTGCACTTTGGAAAATCGACGCCGATAATTTGTTCATTTATAATAGACATACTTTCGTACTACTAGATAGAGTTATAAGGGCCGAAATCTTGGAGATTCATTATAATGATCTTATAAAAGATTATTAAAATATTAAGAAAACCTGGGAGATATTAAAAAATAAGTATTTCTGGTTCAATATAATAAAAAATATAAAAAGGTATATACAAATATATATTATCTATTAATAAATAATTGTAAAGCATTATCGGTTTTATAGCAAATTACAAATCCTATTATTCCTTTTTAATTCTTGGAAAGAAATAATAATGGATTTTATTATAAATCTATTTCCTTCAAAAATAAATAAATATATATATAATACTATCCTCATTATTATCAATAGATATACAAAATTCATCCGATATATTTCAATTAATAAAATGATAATTTTATTCAAACTAACAGAAATTCTATTTCGATATATTTTTAAGGATTTCGATATACCAAAAGGAATAATTTCAGATCGAAGATTATAATTCATAAATAAATTTTAAAGGAACTTGTTTTTTTATTTAAGAATATATCGCAAATTATTAATAATGTTCTATTTATAAATCGATGATCAAATAAAACGACAAAATCAGAATCTAATTTATTATATTATATATTATACTAATTGGAAACAAAACGATTGGGCATCGTTATTATCCCTAACAGAATTCATCTACAATATAATATAATATAATACAATTAACGAAATATCGTTTAAAACAATATATAGATATCTGCCCATATTTAATTATATCAACGAAGACACCGATATTGAAGGGAAGGCATCTACTATACGAAAATATATCAAATTGTTAAACCAGGAAAGAGCAAAACTAATAGAAATTTGGAATAATTTAATAAAGAAAAGATTAAAGAATAATAAAAAAGATTTACCCTAACGATTCTATATCAATGATAAGGTTATATTCAATATCAAAAACATCAAACAGTTATAATCCAAAAAAAAATTCTTCGATTGTTTTATAAGCCCCTTTATTATTATCAATATTAGGAATAATGGATAAATATATAAATTAATATTTCCAGTATTATACAAAATATATAATATCTTTTATATCTCGTTATTCGAATCATAATTTGAATGCGAAGATACTGCTGATTCTCTGTTTCCTGAAGAAATTAAAGGATATATAGAATATGAAATCGAAAAAATACTAGTTTATAAAAAAAGAGAACAAGGAATGCAATATCTGGTATAATGGAAAGACTATCAATTAATAAAAGATACATAAAAAGCTTTATGAAACTTAATATATATCAAAAGGTATTTGAAGAATTACAAAAAAGAAAATGTATCGTTATTATAATAATGATGAAAAACAAAAAAATAATATTATCAAAATATATTATAAAGACAAAAAGAATTCATATTTGTATTAAAAAATTAAAATATTTATATTTAAAAACTTTTATATAATCAATTTACCCTAATAAATCATTACAAATATATTATTTTCATTTCACTATCAAATATTCACACTTTTTTTGCTTTTTTATCTTCTTCTTCAACAATTTATCCTCATTTATATTGTCCAAATCCTTATTAGTATTCAATTCCATCGATTGATAGAATATTCGCTGAATATATTTTTCGATAATGGAATCCTGATAGGAAATTTATAGAATCATTATGGAAATGAATATAAAAAAAGATTTAATTATATTTTGTAATCGAGATCCGAAAGATTTATTAATATTTAATTATTGATTAATTAAATTCAAATCATTATATTCGTTATATCGATCTAGAAGCTTTTTCGTCAACTAATTATACTCATCTAGAATAATACTTATATCATTATTGTTAAAATCCTTCAAAAAATCGAAACCCTTAATTTGAATTGTTGATTTCTCTATTATAAATGTTATTGATTTCATTAAGACTATCAACGATTCTTGACAAACGATTAACAATATTATATTGGTTTTAAAAACTGGATTTAATTTATCAGAATTTATCGGAAATGGGAATAGTATATTAGTTATTGAAATCTTTTCTTTTTTAAGTTTTTTAAGATTTGATGATTTAATATTAAATTATTGTAGATCTTTATCATCGTTATTAAGAAATTCAATCGGTTTTGATACTTTTTTTTTGACAAAAGCTGATTTGGAAGTTTTCCTGATAGATTTCGTTTTGGTTATTCGAAGTACAGTAACCCATGACTTTTTCGTTGTTATCCCGCCAATACTTTTAATACTTTTGGTTTTGCTTTTGATTGTCTTTCGATGTATCGATTTCGTTGGCGGAGTACAAACGGATTTCGATGATCGAGTCGGAGGAGTTTCGGGGATCTTTTCTTCATTCTCTTTGCTAATAATATCCTTCAGTTTATCATCACTCATTATATCCTTCAGTTTATCATCACTCATTAGTTTATCCACTGGCTATTGATATAACTACCCAATTGTTAACAAGAAATACAATAAATTATACCCAATGTATTAACAGAATATCATCATAAATTCATACATATCTCCATCAACTTTACCAACTTCTCTACCTATATATTTAATACCAATATGGCTTCCTTCGTATTATAGAATAACCATATCAAATTATATTTCTTTTATTTGCAAAAGAAGGTTTTTATCTTTTATATGAATTTAATTTATCGACCCTTCAATTTCCCCAATAGTATAGCCTTTTCCAGCGAGCCTATTTCGGCTGTCTGCTATTTGCAACGAAGTCACAACAAACGATTTATTATAGAATTAATATCTTCTGATGGCGCTATATAGAGTTTCTTCTTTTGGATATATTCTATATACATTAGATCGGATCCTTTTAGAAAAGAGCATTCCTCGTTTATTACCTTTCCTTTAAATAAAGATTTCGTATTATCGTAATAAACGATATGTTTAATATAATAAAGATATATTGGATATATAAGTTGTAGAGGTATATAAACCAAATGCACTATCAATTCAGAAAAGGATTGAAATATAATAAAGAGAATAACAAAAAGTTTTAAAATATAATATTACAATTACAATACCAAAATATAAAATTTCGAAAATGGAATTCCGATGAATTTATATAACCTTCAAAAAGTAGATTATATATATTTTTGTTATTGTTATTATTATTATTTATCTTTTTATTTATAATACAAAAACCATTCTATATTATAATCGCTTTATCAATTAATGGTTCCCTGTAGTTACAAATAGATCAACAATTCATCGGCTTTTCGAAAACGAAGCTCCGAAGGGAAGACTTTATTACAATTGTTGGAAGGATATTGTTAATAAAGTTAGAAATCTCTATAAAAAAATGGTTTCATTATTAAAGGTTAATATATAACCAATAATCTACCATCGATTGATTAAAAAACTCTATAAAATCTTTGTATTCATTAAACTTTAATATATAATCGACAACTTGTTATCATTCCGATATCGCTTTTTATTGGATTTAAAAGAAAAAGGTTCTTTTAATTAGAAAAGAATAATGAAAAATTTTATAGCTATTTTAGGACTAATTGATTCTTTGCCATTTGTGACTCTGACAAATGCCGAAATTGATCAGGTAGCATTGAGATATACTTGGCCACTCATATTCATCTTATCCATTGTGCATTAATGATAGACCACCACACCTCTTCTAAAATAGAATTCTGTAAGACTTGTCCTCTTGGCTTAATTTTGGTCGGACGAATATCAGACTACCTCTTTTGTTGATGGGTGGGTGATATCTTTTATGGCTAAAGAGTCTCGTTCAACAAGTTACACACAAATTATATTCGTCCATTCAGAGATTAGCCGGGTACCAAGTGGGTAAATCTTGCGGGATACCTCTGCTAATCTAATGCGTAGCGGTCGATCTCATTCAGAATGTAGAATATTTGCGCCGGTATTTGGCAGCATAAATAACCAACAGTTGAACGGACCAAAATGTTCTTGTTTTTAAGGTTAGGCGAGTCACATGGCTTGTTTACAAACTCGTTCTACCCTGCACAAGCGAACCCCACATTCTTTTCAACAATCTTGAACGAGTTTAACAATCTTTAGAATTACAAAAGAGCTCCATCAGAACGCATCACCCAATGGTACGCTGGAAGTGAGACATCTGAACCTGTAGCTATATCCGTGTCCAGCCAATACGTATACGTATTCATCCTACACGATGGTTTGATCGACCGTTCTAGTTTCTCTAATGACACCTTCAGGTAGCTCTTCAGAAAACCTCCCTCCACTCTTTCTATCAAGCTCAATTTCACTGTCTTGTGGTATATAGTGCTTTGACCGTGCGGTTCGTCGGTTGAAAGTGAACCCAGATGAACTGCCCCTGCTTGCAGAAATTTGCGTTGTGCGGGATGATCCAAAAAGACTTCGTAGAGACTGGCCGATTTTGGTGCTAGTCAAGACATAGCGGAAGAGTTGCGGACAAACCAGCAGACACGAACAGATGATTGTTACGTTCAATTCAATGGATCTTATACTTGTTAGTTCAATATTATTTGCTGCCACTGGAGTTACTTACATCCATACTGCCTCGTACATAACGTCCCATGTTTGATCTGCGTCGCTATCCTTAAGTTTCACGGCTATCTCAACATTTCGAGCCAAAGTAGCTCCTACGGCACTGTATTCCGATTAGAATGATGTTCTTTCAAAGCCCATATCTTTACTCACAAACCACCAATAGCAAATATTGCTGCCAGCCCCAATTTTCGTGTCCGAGTGAGCTGTAAAGTATATAGCATGGGCATGGGAAGAACAAGAATTATGATATCTGTGAGTAAATTCAGAGCACCGATTGCGAGGTCAGTCACATAGCCGTCCAGGCAGACAGACGATTTGCCTTTGCTTTTAATTCCAAACGCCGCGCCGACGGGGTTGCACCAGAAAATCTGCACCAACGTTGATGCGACGAGGTAAAAAATTGTGAATACCATAACTCCACGAACAGTCCAGCGGAAGGGTTTGTTGGGTCCGAAAATGGACAAGTAGTACATCAGGATGGAAACTTTTGCACAAAGGATTCCGGGAGGCCACATTATATCACCGATCCTATGAAGCTACCATTTCATTAATTTGGAGCGCCCCTTTCCAATCGTTTCTGGAAACTTACCAACCAAGTATTCCGTTGAAGGGGAAGACGAAGGTCCCAGACATGATGCGCGATCCCATAATGTTTGATGTCTAAATCTTCTGAGCTATTTCACAGACAATGTGGGAGGAAGTGGTAGGTTACTGACCAACAATGAAGCAAGTGGCTCTGGCAACAGAAAAAGCCTAAACGATATAAGTTAATTGCGCAAGTTGTTTCATTAGGACTAATACCAGTGCAAAAACAATTAGAGCTGCGGATACGTTAGTGTTGTCCGAGGGATGGCCTGGTATTACGATAATACTCACCATCGTCCCATCCTAGCTTCCTTCCCGCCATAGATACTTTGGTCGCCAGACGAAGGACCACACAAATAAATGCAACGGACAAAGTCGTGAGAGTACCTGCCATGTACATCCCACCATTGCTATCGGGATGGTCGAAATTTGGTGTTACTCCTGGCGGAGCAGGTGCCGGGACGAAACCTTCTCTGCCGATGAGATCAAAAATTGCCATTATGAACGTACGGGCTCGGGTAGCCCTAACAAAACTTGTGGAGAGTGTGGAGAGTGTGGAGTTCAATTAGCTTGTGGAGAAGTGGAGTTCAGAGCTTGATGTTGCAGAAGCTTTGGCGGTTCCTGTGTATTATACGGAATACGGAGTACGTCTAATTCGACCCTCCGTTCTTGGTTGCGTAAATGAGGACCTAAAACGTAGGAGCCCTCTCAGTTTTCCTGCCATTATTTGAAGGAAGCCCCCTGAAATTTGGATGGAGGGTGGTATTTGGACCCCACAAATTGTTACGGTTGCTAGAAGAATATTGCTGGTAAAGCTAGGAAACTCTACAAAAAAGCGGCCTTATTGCTAAAAGCAAATGTAGAAACAACGGTACACTATTATTTGATTAGAAAACTCTGCAAAATCTCTGTATTTACTAAATTATAGTATATGATCAATGGTTTATTATCGTTTCGATATCGTTCTTTATTGAATTTGAAAGAAAAGATTCTTTTAGAAAGAAGAAGGATAATGAAAAGTTTTACCGCTGTTTTAGGACTAATTGATTCTTTGCCATTTGTGACTCTTACACAAATTAAAATCCCGGTAAAGAAAGGTGGTATAATATGCAGTAATATATTACTAGTCTGTGAAAATTCTCCAATAGCAGGAAGGTGGAAAAATAGCTGGTAGCCACGCTGCAATTTTTCGCAATGGTGGGTGGAATCTATCCAATAATAGAACGATGGGCATATCTTCAATGGCAGCCTGTGTAATAATGTTGCCCGTTTCTAGTATTCGGAATGTCTACATGCTGACAAGGCGTTTACTACCTTGCAAATGAAAAGTCATCACCAGCTACTCATAGAGCACCCATGATTCGTCGCCTTTGAAAATTCTACGCAGATTGGTAACTGCTGGGCGGCGCAGTACATGCATTTATTGAAGGATCTACTATTGGAGATGTTAGTATATGCACTCATTAAAGAAACCACCGTTGACATTCTTAAACGGCGCAGTATATGCATCTTTAAATGAATGCGATATTGCAGATAGACACGTTCAAGGTGAGCTGAGATGCGTGGCCCGAAAATGCACACCGACAGGCACCGCAGAAGACCGAGTACAGCAAAATCTTGGTCTAAGGGCAAATCTTTAGCAGCAAAGCTACCTAGATAATAATGTTCGAGGTGTATCTGTATTAATCCCGATTGAGTAGTATTCTGGTAGGATATGAGTGATTTGGGTATAAATAAGCCAAGTGCTGAGGATTAAGAACCATGTACTTTATTCAACCGGAAATCCTGCTTCATGCGAATTTTGTTAGCTTCCGCAACACCTTACTGCCACTAAAGATATTCTGATTGACGTATGGGATTTGGGATCGGAAATTTTTATGATAGCCCTACTGAGAAATTATCCTAACTTCCTATCAAAATGTCGACAAGGCCCAAATATCATCTAGGATCGAGGTTTGCTGTAAAAATTAGCCGTCGAAGTGGTTTTAGGATTTGCTCTTTTAATACAGATTAAATCTTATCTAATTGAGAGCAACTATTGCCCACCCCGGCTGATCTCACGTCAGTTTTCATCGCATGTGTCAAGCGCTGGCAACTAATCCCTCCCCGAGGTCCGCAAAAGAACTTGGATATCAGTGAAAGAGAATGCATTACATGCTCCAGGGGCTCTCTCGTTCCTTCACCAAAATATGTGCTGTCGGGTCTGGGAAACAATATTCATGAGCTAACAAATTCTCTGGTCGCGATTTGCCTTCTGGAAATTTGAAATCGTAGTTGAGAATAAGATGAGCAATCAATATTTTTATGGCATGTGCAGCAAAAAATCTGCCTGGGCAAGAATATCTTCCATGACCAAAATGCATGTTATTTTTATCAGTCATGGCGAATTGATGAAGGTTACTTTGTCCCGACTTTTGTCTCTCGTGATAGAAGCGAAAGCCCTGAAAGACATCAGGATCGGGCGTCACAGACTCGAGAGCAATCGGTACAACAGGCACTACCATATGAACTCCCTTTGGAAGTATTGTGCCATCGGAAAGCTTTATATCTTCCATTACCGCACGTTTGAAACCAACTGATTACGTTAGTAAGTTACCTGCATAATTAGACGACTACGGAAAAACTTACTAAGACTGGGACCGTTCAATCGTTGTGACTCCTTCATGAAACTGTCAAGCTTCCTCATCTTTGTAAGCGTCGTCTTCTGCCAACCGCCATCCACCTTTAGAGCCTGCGAGACCTCTTGTCGAAGTGGTTCGAGGTATTCTGGATGAGCGATAAGATCATACAAAACCTGAGTTGCCGTCATAGACGTCGTATGAACAGATGCCAACGCCAAAACGAGTAGTCTGTGGACTAGCTCTCCCGGTTGCCCATCACGCTCATTCCATGCTTCGTCCATCAACCATTGTAAGAAATCATTAGGCTTTTCGTAATTTGGATCGTTAATTGCCTCCATCCTCCTGCGTTCTTCCACGATGGGGGTGATTAGTCTCTGAGCATTGTGGAGATTCCGAGAGACGGCCCAAGTAGCGGGCATGATGTATGAAGAGAGGCGCTTGAGATAGGGCGGTATAACCCTCATTTGTATCGCAACTCGAAAGACGTTCTCCGGAAACATCCTCTGGATTTCCATCCATTCTTTATTGCGTTCCAGGGAAGCAACAGATATTCGTGCGAAGTCATGCACAATCAGTCTTACTACGGTATCGAATCCAAGTATGGAAACCCATTCATCTGAAAATCAGTCTATGTTAGCTATCGAACCGGTCCTTGTGTGGCAGCCATACCTTTGCATGGAGGTATTTCTTGCGTCAAAGCCCATTTTATCTCCTCACATATTAGAGGCACAAAGAGGCCAAGCTTCGGAGTAAGTCGCGTGTGAATAGCATGCGTGTGAAGATTCCCACGCAGCAAGATGTCGATAGTGTTGTAGTTGCCCTGGAAATTCTGCTTATGGGTCAGCGCGAAGCTTCGATACAAGCAGTATTACATCTGGGTAGCTTGCCTCAATATTTGCAACCATGGAGCTCAGCTTTTCTTCTGGAATGGCCCGAAGCTCATTGACATACTTGTTAGGCACAACCAACATATCGTTGCCATTGATCTTAAAGAATTGATCTTTGTACTAACCAATTGTCAAAATCACGGTTCAGCCTAATACTGGGGGAGTAGTTGAATGCTTTACCTGATGGAAACCCTCTTGGAGAAGCTTCATTGCGTTATTGAGATACTGAACCCTTGCGGGATAAGCCCATCTCAAACCGACGATAGGAGCTTTCACTGCGGCATTGCCATGGGGAAAGAGTACAGATCTGAGCCACGACGCAAGTAGAATGGTACAGGTGGTAACAAGCGCCACTGCCAACTTTGTCGTTAAAGTCCCTCCAAAACCTGTGAAGTCCATAGAGACCATTGTAATAAAGATTGCCAGCCCTCTATTCCGTTTAGATTTGTTCAAGTCCAGCAAGTTCGACTCAGTCACATATCAACAGATCTTTACCTCCAATGCTCTCCCCCGCATTTCGTTTCTTCATCCCCTAGCTAGCGATGTCTCCAAACTCGGGTTTTCCATTCCAACTTCGTCAAGCAGCATTTGTCTTTCAAAGCAATGCATGGAGTCTTGGCCATATGATACGAAGAGGCACAGATAATAACATCTGCAGCTGTCTACTGCAGTAATGGTAGTATTTTCATGCCCGAGTGACAAGGATACTTCCAGGTTCTCAGCAATCGAAATTATCATAATAAGCTGTTTGCGACTAGATCTGGGAGGGGGTTGATGGACAGTGCGGAAACTCGGCAAGTAGAAGAATCCACGGGCCAACTGAAAAAAACTGGCCAACTGAACGCCTAAGCCTAATTAGGCGATATATCAGCAGAATTCCATCATTAGGGTACCTCAAAATTGAATATAGGCTTGAGCCCCGAATGTATCAATGCGGTGACCTAATTAGGTTAGACCTTTCAGCTAGCCAGGGCGTTCAGTTGGCCCCGTGGATCCTTCTAGTACCGTAACACAGTTGTAACTGCCGCAATGCTTTCTCCACCTCTTTAACCTCTGTTACGTTGGCCGAATTTTACAAAGTCCGATAGGTTGGGGGGATTATGTCGACCAGGGTAGCTTCTACCCTACCTTCTCTAAATGGAATAGACAGAAAATAGTGGTGTGTATAGAAACAAAAAAGCCTAATATCACTGCGGCCGCACCTCAAGTGACTTTGCAGCACTCCTCACTCATCACTCACTCAGACCTCTATTTGTGGCAACATCGGCCTAGAGATCATGGAATCCAAACCAACAAGCGCGCCGAGTCCTCTTGCTAGCGTCAAAGGTATCGGTCAACCGGTTACGATGGCAGCCGACGAAGAGAAAGGGGTCTTACCCCCAAAAGATGAAAGACCAGAAAATGCCCAGGTCCAGGATACAAAACATGAGAATGGACTGGAGCAGCCTGCTAAGGTTCCGGATAGACAAAGAACTATACATGGTGTCAAAGTATTCTCAAGCCGTTTTTTTGCAATCTTACCTTGTAGAGATAATTGGGAACTGACCAGAGTTTGTGTCCTAGTGGTTTCTGCTAGTTGTCGCCATCCTCTCGAATCTTTGCTTCTATGCCATCGATAATACAATTGTAGCTGTGATTCAACCTGTGTGTTACCCTAATCAAACACCCATCGTGCGTTTAACTTACCACCATATCGTTCAGGTCATCGTCAAAGATTTCGGTGAAGTTCAAAAGTTACCATGGATTTCTGTCGGGTGATATGAGACTATTACGATTTCTGCGGATGAGCTAGCTGACACTTTCTAAGTTTCTTGATGGCCGGAACAGCCACAGCACTAGTTAACGGGAAACTCTTTGCGTCCTTCAACGCGAAGATTTTGTACATAGCGGTTTGCATACTCACGATCACAATTTTTACCTCAGAGAGTGCTAACACTGAAAGTTCTCGTTGCTTTTCGTCATCGGCTCCATCATTTGTGGTGCAGCTCCAAATATGACGGCTCTGATTTTTGGCCGTGTAATTGGAGGAGTCGGTGTATGTGATATAAGTCTTTACTTCTAGTCGTCGCTGACCAAACTTCATTAGGGCACTGGAATGTATCTTGGGGCTCTCACTTTGATATCGGTCAACACCAATCCCAAGGAAACAACGGAATATATGGGATATCTGTGGGTGCTCTTCGAAATGGGTTTGATGTCGTCTAACGATTCTTGAAGTGCTTTAGTTTGGGGATTTGGATCTGTTATTGGCCCCTTGATTGGAGGTGCATTCACGGATAGCTCTGCAACTTGGAGATGGGTAAGGTCAGCTCATCAGTCTTCCTACTAGACTCACCTTATCTAGGGGTTTTACATCAACGCTCCGGTGATTGGCATCTTCGTTCCGGTGTACCTCTTCATCATACCATCGTACAATCCTCGACCTACAGAATCGTTTCTTTCCAAGATTCGAACCATCGATTGGGCAGGTAGCGTATTGAGCTGTGGCGGTTTCGTTGCTGGTATCATAGCTATCAATTTTGGAGGTACTTTATATTCTTGGCACAGCTGGCAAATCATTGTTTCGTTTGTCGTTTCCGGAGTATTGTTCATTGCTCTCATCTTACAGCAACATTTCAACTTCTTGACTTCTCAGGCGGTTCGTGTGTTGCCGATACATCTTCTCAAGACAAAGGACATGATTATATGCTTCATGTGTCAAGGTAAGGATAATTTGAGCCACACTTGGAACGAGGGCTTATATTCATAGTTGCCGTTGCATTTATCGTACCTGTTCCGCTATACTATATTCCGGTATTTTTTCAATTAGTCGAGGTACATTGCAGTCTCTCCTCACTAAACCTATCCTTCCACTAATGTGAACATTTGCGAAGGGAGACTCCGCTCTTCGAGCCGGCATCAAAACACTGCCTTTGATTTGCTTCTGGGTGACCTCCAGTGCCATTCGTGGACGTCTTATGGGCAAATTAGGATGGTATCAGCCATGGTATATTGCCGGAAGTATTCTGAACATTCTCGCAGGCGTTTTTTTAAGTACGTTTCATTTTTGCCTTGAAAATGCACAACATAGCCATAATGACATGTGCATTTAGGTCGCATAAACATCAACACATCCGACGCCGTCATATACGGACTTCAGATTCTGTCTGGAGTAGGTACAGGCTGCTATGGCCAGGCAGGCTTTGCTGTAGCACAACGACTAGTGCCTCCAGCCGACATTCACCGCGCCATATCTCTCATGCTAATTGGTACGAAAGAACACTCCATCCTTTTTGACTGCTTTTGCTGAACGATCCTCACAATCTAGCGCAACTCACCGGAACCACACTGGGTCTTGCAATCGCCGGTGCCATATTTCAAAATGTTTCACTGCCTCGGGTGCGACAAATAGTGCCATCATTCTCTGCCTCGCAATTGAGTAATCTCATCACGCAAGTTGGTGGTGGTCTTGACCAACAACTGGATGAATCACAGACTGAAGAAGTTATCGCCATCATTGTCGATGCTCTGACAGATACGTGAGTGTAGTCTTGCTCGTGACCAAGTAAAATTCGATACTAAGGCGATTTAGGTATATTCTTATCTACGCAGCAGCAGCCCTCTCCCTGCTACTCTCGATATTTTTTACTGTACGTTGATCACACATCCAGCAGAATCTTCCAACTCAAATGCTGTCCTTTTACTAACTTTAACTGCACCCCAGCCCAAGAAACTTTGGTAGATTGAAGAACAGCATGTGAATATGGATAGTATCACGTTACTGATGCATATTGGGTATGGCGGATTACGATGATGCGGGCCAGGTGGGAACATGTTGGGAAAGACAATAGCACGCTTGTGTATTCTTTGTGAAAGCATTTAATTGTCATTTTGGTCTTATGCGACTTTTACACGTATAATAGCTCAATTCATTTAATTAACTCTTCTCAATCTTTACTCGGACCCGTTCCTCATCGATATATTGTGACTACCATAAACTAATTTAATTACATGCTTTCATTCTGACCTTCTTCTTATGATGATGTGCTGACTTAGACTGACTTGATTTTTTTCGCCCTTGACAATATTTTCTGGGCGTTCTGTTTGCCCATTTGGATAGCTGATCTCAAACTCTTTCAATAGAACCATCAATAATAATTTGATTTGAGCACTAGCCCAGAAACGACCTGGACAAGCAAACTTACCCACACCCCAGGACGGATTTTCCGAACTCAGAGAAGAAAATTGGTATCGCTCCTGCTGACCTGGTTCTTGACGTTTCCTGTAAAATCTCAAAGAATCAAATGTGTTTGGTGAAGGGTACAGCTCGGGATCTTTGTTAATGAGGTAATGAGTCATCGAGATGTATGTATTCTTAGGCAGAGTTATTCCATTCGAAAGTGTTACTGGTACTGCCAGTTGGCGATTGAAAGTCACTGTAGAAGAAACACATGTTAGACAGTTCCACGTCTATACGGTGGTCGACGGTCGTACTTAGCCCAAGAGTATTCACGCGGTGTGATTCCTTTATGAAGCCGTCCATCTTTTTCAGAGACGACAGCGTCTGAGTCGTGATATCGATATCCTCAACTTGTTCAATTACCGTTGATAGTTCCTCCTTTAGAGTCTTAAGATCCTCAGCTCTAGCACAAAGATCCAATATGACATTCGTTGCGACCTCTGCCGTGGTATGTATTGCAGCTGCGTTGAGAAAAAGCATTCGTGTTACAAGTTTGTCTGTTTCCGCATCACGTCCACGAGCAGAGTCAATTAGCCATTGCACCATATCTGGATGTTCTTTCGAGGTAGCTGATCTGCGTTCCTGTATGAGTGGAAGTAGTAGCTTACGTGCCACAGAAAATCGATTGCGGATCTGCTTATAGGACGTGAGGAAGGGGGCAATGATAGGATGTAGAAGCCTATAGTGCTTTTTGAGGTCGGTGGCTACATTTGCAGAGCTATACAGTACATAATTAGTAGGCAAGCAAGAAAATCAGCGTTCAACTTACTCCATAGTATAACCGGTTGCGGTACTCAACCACTCTGGATTCCTACACAGTTCTGGTCCGACAAAGGCACGAGCAGTAGCACTGGTAATTAACTCAATCACAAGCGCAAATAGAGGAAAGCTGTAATTGCCTGACACTCAGTCAATTAAGCGGAACACAAAACAGGATATCGAGTAAACCTACCATTGTTGCTCTCGGTCTTCTCGAGTTTCGAGTTTAATCTAAATAATATCTCATCATATGTAGGCTGAGCAAGACGGCCTTCCAATCGTAAGCTAATGATGGACAACACAATAAGATTCAACATCTAGTACTTATATTCTGAGATAACTGCCCGGAACAAACAACAAACTGCAGATCGCTTTCCTCCGCGATATCGAAGCCAGTATACGGACCAGCATGCCGAACCGATGCAGTGAGACGCACTTGTTTCCTTGGAAGAACACTGAAATCTTTCATGAACTTTCGAGAAACAATGACTCTATCCATATCTGTCGTCCATAATGAATACACAGAGTCTTTGTACTGTTCATATGTCAAAAAGGGAGATGGATAACGTTGATAGGACTAGCCTATACCTTTGCATACCCCTCTTCAATGAGTTCCAAGCTGTGCTTGAAGAAATGGCTGTCAGATGTGTTGCCCAATAGACCTGGTTTCTGGCCAACTCGATGTATCTGACTTTGTTGCTTTGTGGGTTGAATGATGAGGAGAAATAACGAGGTAAATATTGTGACCGCAACAGCCACTAAAATCATCGACAGCATCTTCGGTTTTCCTCTGGATAGTTGTAAGTGATGTTATCTTACAGAACAAAAAGTTCAGAGGTAAAAAGGTGCCGGAGTGTTGATATACCGAAAGGTTACACCCAGAACAAAAGTGTCTGTATCGAATGATACTATATGCACACCATGGGATGGTGCCGAAAGCCGAAGGGTCCCTTGAAATCTTCAATCAGACTTTCCTCATTCTCACCAACAGTTTTCGAAATAAATTTGTGCCCTCAGCATACATGAAGGTCCCATGTATACGTAAGGATGTCCATGCAGTGAGAGCCACGTAATATTGAATTCTACGCCACATATATCTCACTCAACGCATTATTCTAGTTTTTGAATTACATCTAGTTTTCCTTCCAATTAACCGGTCCCCTGTTACTATTGATTGCAACCATAAGGGAAGAATATGCACGCTAAAGGATGACGGCCATGAAATTATACCCCGAGCCGCATGCTACCCTCCCCCGCAAAATTCCACAGACGAGGAGAGGAATAAGTGGTCCACTTCACTCTTCAGGGGTTTCCGATCAACATTTCACGATCGTGCAGAAATGCTCTTGGTTATCTCCAAAAGGAGCTTTTGCCATTTATGGCGCCTATTACCCTGGCGCCCGGGTTGCATTGATAGTCTGGAATCATCATGGCAGATCTGTAATGATTAAGCCGACCAAGTTCTCAAATCGGAGACGATGATTGGCAGGGGATGACAGGCGATTAGACTCGATTTAGAGGGAAACTTCAGGATCCCTCACTCTGGCGTGCATTGTTCTACCTCACTTTGATCAAACTGTTTGCATACTTCGTTTGCCTTAATTTCTTCAATCTCTCTGCAAAGAGCCTCTAAGTGGAAGAAATGGATCATTATGATGTACTAGAAGCTAAATTTTTAGTCGGTAGCCTCGCTAATAAATCGTTTCGAGCATGCGGCTCTGGATCGATGTCTACCTCTATCTATGATACAGCATGGGTGTCTATGGTTTCGAAAGACGTTGATGGAGTTAGACATTGGCTCTTTCCAGAAGCCTTTCAGCACATAATAGATGCCCAAGCTCAAGATGGCTCCTGGGAGTCCTACTCGTCGCAAGTGGATGGCATTCTGAACACCATGGCTGCTCTGTTGGCTTTTGTATCTCATCGCACTGCTAATAACCTCTCCTACTCCGTGTTGCCGCCAGATATCGATACCCGCATACTCAGGGCACAAGACAGTTTGAGACATCAGTTGCAGATGTGGGATGTCAGATCTTGTATTCATGTTGGGTTCGAGATCCTCGTCCCTGCGCTTCTAGGGATGCTAGAGCAACACAATATGGTCTATGACTTTCCAGGCAAAACGTATATACTTCAATTGAACCAGGAAAAGCTCTCGAGATTTCAGCCAGAGATATTGTATAGCCATACACAAGTGACTGCGCTACATTCTTTAGAAGCATTCATTGGCACGATAGATTTCGATCGAATCAAGCATCACTTGAGAAATGGAAGCATCATGGCTTCTCCTTCTTCAACAGCGGCATATCTAATGAACACTTCAAGCTGGGACCATGAATCAGAAATTTATCTCAGGAACACCATCATTGAAGGGGCGGGAAAAGGCAACGGAAGCGTCCCTTGTGCATTCCCAACCACGTTTTTCGAGTTTACCTGGGTACGATATATATATGCACATTTCATCCAAATTTATGCTACTTCAGTTAATTATCTATCTAGGTCGTCTCCACCCTTTTGAAATCAGGTTATGCCCCAGAAGAGTTAGGAGAATATAATCTTGGCATACTGGTGAACCATCTCGAGCGAGAACTAGGTGCCCGGGAAGGAATTATCGGTTTTGGTAAGTCAGCATTGTCCACAAAGTGATGCGTATGATAACCCTGGCAGCTCCCTCTCTACTCCCTGATACCGATGACACGGCAAAATGCATTCTCACGCTTCGCCTGCTCGGCAGACCAGTGTCAGTACAGCAGATGATTGCAAACTTTGAAGTTCAAAGCCATTTTCAGACATACGCACTGGAGAGAAATGGAAGCATCAGTGCAAATTGCAATGTACTTAACGCCTTGTTGCATATCGAGAAGCCAAATAAATATATCGGACAAATCCTTAGCACAGTTGATTTTTTGTGCAATTCGTGGTCGGCTGGAAAGATCGATGACAAATGGGTATGTGAATCTGCTAGCTTGCCTTGGTACATGCACTTTATGCTAATAAAATGGATAAGAATCTCTCCCGGCAGTATTCGATGATGCTTTTGGCTCAGACACTCCGAAAACTTGTGATGGTCTGGAGTAGTGGAGCACTACCAGACTTCCCGGAAGAACAGTTGAAAGAAAAGATTCCTTTAATCTTATTACAGATACTACATCGCACATTGCATACCCAGAAGAGCGATGGCTCTTGGGGCAATTTAGGCTCGTGCGAAATAACTGCATATAGTATCCTAACTTTGATTGACGCTACTTTATTTCCCTGGGCTGGAGATCTTGATAAGCAAGTGCTTAAAGCTATACGTGCAGGTGAAATTTTTTTGAATCAGCATCGAGATAATTGGGATAAGGTCACATATACTTGGATTGAGAAAGTCAGCTACGGATCAAGCATATTGTCCAGAACATATTGCGTAGCAGCGACCTATGCGGCCAAAAATTACCCTACAAACTCGCCACAATGGGAACCACTTCCCAACTTTCTCAGCATCCCGTTCGATAGAGTGGTGAAATTTACCAAGTTTTTCTCTGGAATTCATCTTTTCGCCAGTGAAAGCTTATGGAAGCTTACGGCCTCTATTATGGAAGGGTATCTCTTTCTTCCACGGTTACGTCGAATCCGCTTGGATGTCTTCCCTCGCCAAAACATGTCAGAAGACAAGTATCTAGAGTATATTCCTTTCACATGGACTGGTTGTAATAATAAAGGGATATTCCTTGAGACGGACCTGATTTGGGATATGATGGTCATCTCGATGCTGAATTATCAAGCAGACGAATTTATGGAAGCCGTACTTGGACACCACCACTCTGCAGTACATTTAGTTAGAGATTTATTTTCAAAGACAACTTTGGAGCACGACGTTTTGTCTCCTCGCGAGAGCCCTCCGGTAACTTGTGATGTCATTACTCCCTCGAGCTCCGATGATGGTTTACTAGATGATTCAACAAATGATGTGCAAGCCACTCTCCTCCGCTTCAAAACCCACGTTTTGCGCCATCATTCCATCCAAAATGCTTCCGAGACGACTTTAGCTCATCTGAGCAAACAGTTGGAAAACTTCCTACTGGCTCATCTCACACATTCAAGCGACAACGCAAGCTTCGCCCAACTTCCGGGACACGATGCCGACACTCCCGTGACGTTTCCAGCACCAAGAACCTATTGGGATTGGGTACGCAATATTGCCGCAGTCCATACATCTTGTCCATATTCGTGGGACTGGCTATCGTGCCGGATAGCATCAGCGATAAAAGATGACCCGTTTCCCACCGTCCTTACCAAGTATCTTTCAGCGGAGCTGGGTCAGCATCTTGCTGTGATGTGCCGAATGTACAACGATTATGGATCGCTTGCACGTGATAAAGCAGAGAAGAATCTTAACAGTGTTAACTTCCCCGAGTTTGAACATTGTGTAGCGTCTGGTGCGGGGGGAGATGGGAGGTCTGATTTGGAAGAGAGGAAGAGTGCATTGATGGCAATGGCAGAGTATGAGCGTGAATGCCTTCTTGTGATCAAGGCGCGATTGAGACCTTTGGTTGATGAGAGAGTGAGGGATGTCTTGGATATCTTTTTCAATGTCACGGATTTGTATGGTCAGATCTATGTTGCTAGAGATATTGCCAGTAGGATGGCGTAGAGGTTTCTTTTTTTGACTCTTAGGATGGATGTCTTGGTTAATCTCGCAATCGGTCCCTCTGATTGTTATCTTGATACTTGCGTTGTCAATTCATTCGTTGTCGCTCATGATCAGATGTACTTTGCTGCTGTCCTCCTTCTGATCATGAGACCCACGATAAAGTATTAATTTACCACGCTTGGAATCTTCACACTCTTTAAAACAAGTACAAAAATTCACTATTATATTGTACACTAGTCTAAGCTCTCGAGAACGAGAGGTTTAATTATCATTTTCAACAATCTCAAACACTTGCTAAGCTGACTGATGCTCTCATACCTTATATGTATCACAAATATGATCAAATAGGTATATATATCATGAATACAGAAGAATATAAGGGATTACAATCATACTAATTGGCACGGTAATCCAATCCAATCCAATCCAACCCAGTCCAATCCAATCCAATCCAATCCAATCTCATCCACCCATAAATCTTTTCTCCCCTCTGTATTTTAAGGTGTCTAAACATCCAAACAATGAATACAATCCAAACCCATCAATCACTGACTAGCAATCAATCAACCGAACTACGTACCACATACCACATACCGCACAATAAATCTCACAGCCTTCCCGAATTACACATCTATAACATCTAATATCTACAACATCCCCAAGAACCACAATAACGATTCATAACCTATAGTATCAGCAAACACATCACTTCTCCACCCCCAACCCAAATCCCCCCAACCCCCCCCCCTTCAGAATCCCGAAACGCGAACTCATAAATATGTAACCTACTCCGTACATACAAATCCATCCATCCAATCACCCGCCTATTTACATGACCCGACTCAGCATTGCTGTCCCTGTCCATATTACATGTTACAGAATCGGCAGATACGTATACTACACTAGAAACATCATAGATAATAATTTTTGTAATTTTGCAATTTTGTAATTTTGAAATTTGGGCACTAGCCCAAAACCGATCCGGACATGCGAATTTTCCCACTCCCCAAGAAGGATACTCCGAACTGAGAGATCTCATCTCCCCATCTCCCCATCTCCTCATCACCTCATCACCTCATCTCCTATCGCACTATACACTACATAAGAGCACCAATATTCCGATCTAAATCATCTATTTCGTAAAGGGAAACAGAACAGAATAGAACATCAAATAAAGCTAGTGAAATAACCATAACTATAACTATAACTATAACTATAACTATAACTATAACTATAACTATAACTATAACTATAACTATAACTATAACTATAACTATAACTATAACTATAACTATAACTATAACTATAACTATAACTATAACTATAACTATAACTATAACTATAACTATAACTATAACTATAACTATAACTATAACTATAACCATAACCATAAAATAGAAAGAAACAAAAAAAGATTCAAAGAACCTTAATATTATCAACTCAACCCCCAACTTCCACATCTACTTCCCCATCCCGTAGTTTCAAATAATTAAAAAAACATCAATATATAACAGTACATACAACATCCAATGCTTCCCATCTATATATACATGCACTTTTTTCTTACCATCCCCACATCTTTCTCCATCCTTAGCACCCCTTCGCACGTGCATCACCATACCACCAACCTTCCTCACCATCACCATCACCATCACCATAACCATACAAAGAAAGAAAAGCAAAGTAAAGCTCAGTAATAAAATATGTATATTCCAAAGATCAAAAATCAAACATTCCATTCAAACTATCAGTCCATCATCATCATATCAAAATAAGGGGTATATGAAGTTTAAATCCATGTCCAACACAAGCTGCTATCCAGAATATGACTCACCACCCACCACCCCCCCGCAATCCCCATCCATAGTGCAATTTCACCTTTGTTCCCTTCTCTCTTCATCATGAATGGTATCTTTTTTTGTGTTCGAATCTCAAGATTTGCCTCTGTGTATATCAGGCCCCTCCTGTTTTTCTCCTACCGTTATTCCCTTTTTTTTCTCTTACCATGACATATGAAAAGAGGATTGTAGTTGACAATCCAAGTCCAGAAATAAGTAAAAAAAATAAAAAATAAAGACAAAGACGATCCAGCCGCTTTAATCCGGTATTAGTTTGTGTTTTCGCTTTCGTATTTCTTTATGTATTGTGTGTATATTGGGATTGTGTATGTATATGTATTTGTCTGGTGTCGGCTTGGTTGTTTAGTCGCCATGTTTGACCTGGAGAGTATTGTGCATACAATGTCTGTGCTGATAGGTAGGCGAGAGGTAAAAAAAAAGATGCCCAAAGTCGGTCCGTGTGAAGCTAATATTCCGCATCTTCAGGCAAGTCTTCCGGTTCTGGTGATTGTAACTCGGAATCATCGGGGTGCATCTAATTTATGGACGAATGGTTAGTCTTGCCGTGTCTATATCACTTGTGATGAAAGAAAAGCAATATTTAGGCTGCACCGCGCGCATGGATATAACGCCAACCAACTCGAGCCAACCTAACTAATAGCTTTTGCACTTGCTTGATGTTGCTTTTGAATTTGCTTTTGGGAAACTCACAAGTTCAGTCCATTTATCTTTGCAAGCCGCAGATGTGAAACCAGTCCCGACTTTTTGGGCCACGATGCGCCATTTTTCTTGCTCGTAATCATGGACCGCTGTTCGAAGTTTTTGAACCTGTGAATTTTAATCAGTTATTGATTATTCAAAAGACCTAGATCAATGAATAACCTACCGTTTCGTCAGTCCATTGAGTTGTTTTAGCCTTCAACTTTGTGCAATACCGGACCTGTAATGTCCCCGAAGAACGCCCTGGGAAAAACTCCGCAATTTGTTTCCAAGTCAATGATTTATTCTCCTTTAAATCCACCAGTAACTGATCATCCTCTGGAGTAAACTTTAACTTTGGACCCCGTGGTCTTGCAGCAGGCAGTGGCATTCCAGGAGTGCCGACCACACTAGGCGCACCTTGCGACATCATACTCGATTCCGGCGCTTCACCAAGACGAGGAAACTTTGAGCCTCGAGGTCCTTGATTAGGCAATGCATGACTATGAAAAGCTTGAGGTCCACCACCATAACCACCCATCGTTTGTTGAGACATTTGTGAAGACATGCCTTGCATCTGCCCATGTATGTGGCTCCCCGACACCCCTCCCATCCCCATCTCCAACTCATCATGAGTTCTCGGTCTTTTCCCTACACTAGATGCTTGCTGCATTGGTGCACCGATATATCCTCTCATTTGCTGCCCACCACCATATTGCGGAGATTGGTGGTGGGCCATGCTGTGTGGATCTAGCAACACTTGGTGATGCTGTTGTTGTTGCTGTTGTTGTTGATGATGCGCTCCAAGATGAAGAGATTCGAGACCTGGCGCGCCAACTTGTTGGAGCTCCGGGTGATGCGACCCGTAAACGCGCTCTGGATGTTCTTCGGATTGAGCAGCATAATCGATATAAGGATCGTGCCCATGATTGTGGCGTGAATAGCCAGACATGCATGGATTCCTCCACAGCGAACTGCTCACGCAGGCCGCTAGGGGTAACTCTAAAAGATGTTGAAGTATTGCCGCAGCGCGTTATGTTTCCAGAAAGCTTGTTGTGGTTTTCTGACCTGTTTACAAAGCAGATGCGGCTGTGCGCGTTTCGAAAATTTATCTATATAATGCCGTTATATAGGTGAGAGCTGAATAACGCATACCTTGGTAATATGCGGTTAACCTCGAAACAAAATGTTTGCCCGAAATGTTTCCAAACCTTTCGGCAATTTCTCGTGAGAATAAAGCGCTACAGGTTAGGATCACCGTATGATGAATAGGTAAAAGGGAAGAGAAATATTAAAGAGGGAGGGTGGTGCTTCTGCATTTATCTGTCGTCTGATCTTTAAGGTTGAGCTTGCATAGACATCAATCGTAAGGCAATAGCAGTAATTAAAATGACCAAAGCGTTCCAACGATTCGCACCGAACGAGACAACTTCCGTGTTGCGCAATGTCAATGATGCATGCTGGTAGAAACCCTTTAGCAACGTTCTCTGCCGGGGAGATGGGATTTTGATTATGCCTGACTTCCCAATTAGGGTTCTAAGATGAGAAAATCTCGAGCCGATGCTTGTAACTCGAAGCATGTTAATCGAAAGAAGCTTCGCATACAAGGAAGGAGTGACAAGTAGACCCGCTAAGAAGATTTAGTATCGAAACTAGGTAGAGTGGAGATGGACAACCATGGCAAGAATGTGGCATCCTCAGGGCATAGAGCTCTGGAAGAAGTATAGAAGCTTTTGAAACAAGAAATGGGTTGTGGCGAGGAATGAGAAACCGGCAGCAGGGATTTGGGCCCACTTCACCCAACCATCTTAACTCCTGGATGAACTTAAAAACCTCCTCGTTCCTATCGGGGGTATGGCCACGTTCCACGTCGCTGCGACCTCTTTCTGAGTTTGAAGCATGAATAATAACGAAATTGTTTTAATGCTCAGGGATTAGATGATTAAAAATAGTTTTGAAGTCAAATGTGATAGGATGATGACGATTGAAGAACGGGGATGAATTAAATGACAAAGTAATGCTTTGATTTACCAAATTGATTCCTTGACCTTAGATATGCCAGTATCGCCAGGTTGAAGAGGTCTTTTGCCAGCTGATCAATAAGCCATGTGTGGGCGACAGAAGACCGTGGCCCCCAATTCCCAATTGCATACCTAGGTACTTAGTGGTGCTTAAGGGTAACATTTGCATCCACACTATCCCACTACCATCCATACAGATCCAAGGGTTATGTATATATAAAATCCCCGATAGTGACCGCTGGGAATTCCCCTTTTTTCCTGTTACGTACTCTACTTAAGTCGTGGGAGATTTTTTCATTGATCGATTAATCAATTTTAGTTCCCATTCAAAAAGCCATAAGAACTAAAATGACGCATTGAAATGAGGGTATACCAGTAACAGTAACGGAGAATTTGAAGCTTGAAGGCTGTGAAATGACGAATAGGGTAATAAATATTGATCCTTGAATGGGATAAATGGATGAGCCTTATCGACATCGACCCTGCTCTTGAACCCTGGTGAAGAAGGCTGAAGAAGAATGACAGAAGGTTCCTAAAGATCCCTTTGATGATCCCTTTCCACCTGTCGTATTTTGTTATAGTGTTTTTGGCTTTTTTGCTTTACCTGGTGGAGATATTTGATTAGCACATTTAAAACTTCTTAATTGTGTATATTAGCAAGAGGGAAGTTCCCATTCGAACAGAACCACAAAAAAGAGGATTCAAAGCCCAGTTTACCTTTCGATGAGATTGGTGAAATTATTTGCGGCGTTGCCCGTTAATGCTTTTCGATTGCTTAAGGCATTGACGTTGATAACCAGGGGGGGGTGGTCTGGTCTGTAACCCCTCAAAAAGTGTAATATAATCATCGACTTGATTCCTTTTACTAAAACCCTAGGTAAAGCACAGATGATCGGAGCAGGGTAGGATACCAATATGGACAGAGCTGAATATTGTATGTCTTGGGGGGGAATACATGATTGAAGAAGTCGTACGTATTTTTCGTGATGACAAGGTTGTCTGTGTTTTACCGATCAACTGAAGGATCATTGGCAGAGAGGAACGAAACAAAAGGGGAATACACACCGGTAAGAATATCGAATGGGACGAAAATGAAGGAAAAAGGTTGAAGAAGTTTAAGTGAAAGAAACTTAATTCTGAATTCGTAGATAAAAAATATTTTATTTACATCTTCGGAGGAAAGCGAGGAAGGAACCACTATTATATATTGGTTGATATTTTCCTTCCTGTTTTGCCAATTTTACAAGTCAATACATGATATCAAAGGGATGTAGTAAAGGGATGTAGTAAAGGGATGTAGTAAAGGGATGTAGTAAAGGGATGTAGTAAAGGTATGTAGTAAAGGTATGTAGTAAAGGTATGTAGTAAAGGTATGTAGGTATGTATCTAACTCGAATACAACAGCATCTGAAGTTTCCCAGTAACCTTGCCACATTGCTACAAAATACATGCATACGGCAGATGTAAATTTACAGGTAAATATGGGTATCATTGGAGTACTAGGTAATTGTACTAGGTAATTGCACAGATTTCCTGCAGGTCCCAAACAAGTATCAATGGCTCAAGCCTCAATTGCAAGCCTCACGCCTCACGCCTCACGCCTGACGCCTTGAACCCAAACTCCGGCCCACCAAGCAAGCAAGCAACGAAACGACCAAACCCTACTCCAAGAAACTTGGTGGATCAGCAAATTTTGACAGCCAGCTATAGAACAGCTAATTGATAAATAAGATAAGCCGCCTTGACTTAACCATAAAAAATTTTGCTTATGGTTATTTCCAGTATGATTACTGATCAAAATAATTTTGCCCTTTGGCATATTATATTTGATACTCCGTTCTATAAATACTTACTGTATTACTGTATTACTGTCGATCATACATGTAATAAAGTGCAGCAAAGAGGCGAAGGTCGAACGAGCGCGTTGTGCAATATTAGATTAGACTCTGGCCAGACCTTGGAGAAAAAAGTTAAACATGTACGGAGGTTGATGGGGTAAGTATTGTAAGACATTTTTTACCCACATATCGCTGTTTTTCCTGTCTTTTGATGCTGCTTTAAACAATTTGAATAGATATTAAGCTGTTCTCTCTTCAAATTTCGAATTTTGATTGTATTTTGCAATAATTTGATGATTTTGAAATTTTTAAAATTGATATAACCTCTTTTAATAACTTTAGAATAGATTTTTGAATAAAAAATTAATGATTTTGAATGATTTTGAATGATTTTGAATGATTTTGAATAAATAATTGAGAATTTACAATACTTTAATCACTTAGATTTCACCATACAAATTTTCAATCAGCGTAATGATATTATTGGTCAAAGCCCCTGTCTGTGGAACCAAGCACGGTCATTTTTTGGTGTGTCTTACAATACTTACCCCATCAACCTCCGTATGTAACGTGCTAGGGTGAGTTTGGGTTTTAATTATTCCGATGAGGATGGAATATTCATCCGGTGTTGGGCGTTGACGTTGATTTTTTGGACATTCAATTCAAATGAGGGGACGTTTGCGGAAATCCCGAATCCTCAAATTAACATGCAGGAGGTAGGTATCATTGTGGCATAATCGATTTCATTTCATTTTGCTACCATATTATTCATCTACAAAAATTACATTGTTACAATGCGCACTCCGCATCAAACGCCCAGTGCCCATCCTAATTGAATACAGATGCACGCTGATTAATTCATCCTCCCAGTCCAATCTTCCAATAACATCCCGCTTCTCTTTTTTTCATATCCTTTAGGATCATTATTCTACGCAAGCTTGTCTTCACTGTCAACCCAGATATCCTCCAATTCGGCGAAATTTTGGAAATGTAAAGGTCGGTGTACATCGTTGTAGAATGGCGCAGGCGTATCAATCTTCACATGTACTGGCTTCTTCTCCAAGCTTCCAAAAGCACTTCCCATAAAACTGTAGTTCCATGAATTGGTCTCAGGTACCAAGAAGTATCCACGGATCTTGTCACTAAGCAGAAGCTGACACTTCTCGCCCATGTTCGTGCTGAAGCCTTGCGGCTGGTCGCTACCAAGGTCTTTATTCTCTGCACCCCATTTGTAACCATGAGGCGTGAGCGCCCATGATGCTAGTGAGACACTTCCGGGGGTGAATGAAACCGTCATGCTGACTGTCTTTTTATCCCATGACTTGTGCGCGTTCATGAGACGTGCGTGCTGAGCAACATCCATAGCTGTCATATACGGCGGTTCGTTACCAGAAACAGTGTGAATAATTCCGAGAGGTTCCATTTGATCGAGATATTCGTGCTGTGGTAACTGCTGAGGCAATTGTACGTCGCGTGTACTACCAATTTGCGGTACCATTGCAATGCAACGAATCTCCTTCACTTGTTCGTTGTCTGGAGGGGATGAACCATATAGATATCCAGCTACTTGAACTCTCAAATCCGCGATCGTGATGAAGCGCTTCAAGATGTTTTTGGGCATGATATACGTGTAATGATCATCCTCTTTAACGTCGTCAGAGGAGATATAAATATTGTTGGATCGCGTCCTCAAGTTCGAGGTTGCAATCGCTCTCGTTCTCCATTCAGTCTTCGATGCAAAGGTTTGTTGCTCGAATTGCGAGGTAGTTGTAACAATAATATCCTCTCCATGAACGTTTTGAGTCTTGGTCGTGACAGCTGTAAGCTGTTGCTGTTCTTGTTGCTGCTTTTCAATCTCGGCCGCTTGTTGACGTTGCATTGATGGAGCACTAATTTCCATACCCAAGATGATGTCGCGCACTTCACTACTGGTAAGACTGGAAGTGTTGACATTGTTCTTTTTGCCATAGTCATTAAGGATAAGATCACGCAATTGAGTCTCTACCTTGATCCAATCCTCGTCCGATAATGTGGGCCAGATATGATGCTCTTGAGTGATCACAGTCTTATCAGGTCGAAGTAATAACTTGGTCTTATCCTGATTTACGTGTAAAGCACGTAAGATAAGGATCAAACGTGAGAACGCGGTGTATGAGGAAATTGACTTGAGCCATTCGTCATAAAGATTGAAGAGAACCATTTGAGGTTCAGTGGCACGAAGAATCATGTCACCGAGCTTTTCGACTTTCATGGCAGCCTGGAATGGTAATTGCAATTCGGAAGCGCGAATAGAGATGTTCGGGAAGTCGAGCAAATGTACTTCAAGTGGATCAAGAAGACCCTTTCTCGTAACGATAAGCTGTTTCGGTTGCTCTTCGATGGGCAATGATCGAATGAGAGCAGCAACTTCTTCAGCAGTCTTCCACTTAGCTAATTGTCCTAGACGTTTCTGTCCTGCCCAAACACTTGTATGAATAATCTTCAAGAAGAGTTGACCAGTGCGAGGATTGAAGATAAAAATTGCTCCGTTAATCGGTTTGGTCGTCAGGTTACCTTCGAAAGTCTTGTGGATGGTAACACGATAAACATTTGTGTCATCAATGAAGAGCTGAATCTGGTTGCTGAAAAGTTCGGAGTAATTTTGAGAATTCAAAAACTCTTGATTACTTTCAGATGCGTACAGCTGGAGACCCTTCCTGATACGTTCGCGCAAGACATACAGGGCTGGGTTTGCCTTCATGATTTTGGCCATAGCCTGCTGAATCAATTGCTTGAGACCGGGGAAGTATTGTCCATACGCCGAGTAGAGATTGTAGGCAAGATCAATACCAATCATGAGACCTGTGGCGGAAGGATAGATACTCATACTGTCAGTTGTATAATCGAGGTATTTCGCGCGGACATATCGTTCAATGTCGTGAGAATCATAATCTCCGTAACGAAGTTGGACATCTACCCAGAACTTGTTCGTTGTAGTAGCTTCGATTACATCTTTCGTATCGAAGAGGATAGATGGACGAGTTACATTCCATTTGTGGCTTGCAAACAGTAGAATATCGGCACAGGAGCTGTTCATTTTGTAGGACTTTCTAGGATGAATAGTCTCCTTCTGTACTGTCTCAATACCAAGTTGTTCAAGTTCCTATAAGGTCGGGGAAGTCAGTAATTGCATGTCAAGGAAGGCTTTGGAGGGTACGGATCAACTAACTTGATCAAATACTTGACAGAGATCCATGACCACACTCTCATGTATCTTCTGCCAAAGATGTGCTCTGAAGATCTGGATAAGTGATATCTTCAAAGTCGGAATCTTGCCGTGCAAGAAAATACCAGTAAGATCCAGTTGAACTTGGAAACCAACATACACGTTGGCTCTGTTGATTGTCTAGAGTAAACGAAACGTCAGCTTGTTATTCATTATCTAAGGGCGCGCAGGACATTGCAAAGTGGATTGATGAGGGCAAGCGATGCACGAAATGAATCGCACGCTGAAGCCCCCAAATGTGCCTCGTAAGACTTTTCAATGTCCCAATTCAAATTTGACAATCAAATACCCTCTTATGCTATATAGAAAATCACGTGACTTACGGGTGACCACCAAAGAGTAAAGCGACGATTGGGGATTTGATTCAGACCCGATCTTTGAGCGTTTGTTAACTTCTTAAATTTCATTGACCTGTATATCAAAATGTTAGCAAAACTTTGTGTGAATTTTGGGGCTAGGGGGGTACTCGCTCTTCAAATCCACTTGCTTTTTCCCAAAAGAGACCTTCCCAGGATGGAAATGCTGTCGCCTTGAAGAGTGTGTGTTCAAGAATGGTTTCAACACCACCAAGTGCTTGAATAACATCGGTACGATAAGCATTGAGGTTCCACAATTTACCATCATGACGTTGACTAGTCCACCAAAATGGGTTACTCTTCATAAGCTGGTATGTCTTGAACTCAGTACGTGCGCGGAATCCTTTATCAAAACTCAAAGTGCTTCTATCTTTCTGGAAAAGGGTGTTGATACGAGGTAATCCACGATCCCAACTATCTTCGAGATCCTCAAGTGTCAATCTTCGATTTTGCTGGTTTGCCTCTTGACGTTTCTGAGAATATTCAGTCCACACACGCTGAGAGTCGATGAATTCAGCTTCCCACGGTATGATGTATCTGAAAATGTTAGGGATAAGAGTGTCTTCATCATGACTCATTCCTGCACGATAATGCGTAACACCAACGTCTGTCTGCTTGGACCATCTTTTGTCACTCGTAGGAATGAGGATATGTGATCCAGAAATCATACCAAGACCACCAAGTTCCTTGGGTGTATAGAAAACAGCGGGAGGGAAACGAGAAGGCATCTTAGAATTGAGACCAATCTTAACCCTGGTCTGGATCTTAGTCTCACATTTCACGATGGTATCCAGCAAGTTGACCGTGGATACAGCTGCTTCGCGATAATATGTGAAGAGGGCGATCAAGGTTGTGTTCCATTTATTGGCAATCTTTGTGAATGTGGTTGACCCAGAGGACATCAGAATTTGACGAATGCGATTATTGAATTTCGCAATATCTTCCTCTGTGACCTGCAAGAACGCATGTGCCGTTCTCTCCTTGCTGGTGTTGTCAACCAAGGACCATACGCTGTCCTTAACAGGAAATTCGTCGTTCTGGTTACGAATCTTAGGGAGAATTCGTACTTCGAAACCGCACATAGAGAAAAGTAAATTCGGGTTGTCTCGGCTGTATACGCTCGAAAAGGTATCATCCCATTCGATCGTGGTAACAGATCTTGGTAGGCGGTTCTTCAAGTCCCAGAAAACAGCACGACCAAGATTGACGTCGTGTCTCATGAGACGCATTCTAGAATCTCTTGGCCAGCATTTCTTGTTCTTGTAGCCGATGACATTTTCAAAATTGGGATCAGGTTGCTCTGTAAGGAAACGCTGAATAAGATCGCGCGATTCGTCGGCCGTAAAACGGAAGAACACCCAGATACGATCAATATATCTCGTGTATAGACGGATTGGATGTCTTGTTTCAGTCTCCCGATCGCGGAATTGGAGAAAATCGTTAGGGCCCGCTGGTGGCCCAGCAATTTCACTAGCGCGTTGGAGACCAAGAAGCAAGAGGTCGAGAACAAGTCCATAGTACTGGAAAACGAAGGCCGAGAATTGAAGACCTCTGATCATTCCGTAACTGTTGACGTGATTCATATCTTTGTAGGTCAATTGGACGTTATTCTTAGACGATATGTAATCAGCCAGATTGTGGTCCATGATAAGTCGAAGTAAACGATTAAGAAGAGTTAAATCAATCTTCTCGTACACCTTGGATAATTGTGTTTCAATCATAACATTACACTCTCCATCGGCAGTCTCCCATACTTTGTCGAGGTTATTGATACCTTGAGCCCATTTATAGGTCAGTAAAGGCGGGACTTCGGAGTCGGAAGGCTTGATCCAGGCAGGGAAAAGGTGGCGTTGGTCAGCTTGATACCAGAGGTATTGGTCAAGATAGGCATCACTGATCTTTTCCACAGGCTCGA
This sequence comes from Stromatinia cepivora, assembly GCA_014898415.1. Classification (NCBI taxonomy): domain Eukaryota; kingdom Fungi; phylum Ascomycota; class Leotiomycetes; order Helotiales; family Sclerotiniaceae; genus Stromatinia; species Stromatinia cepivora. Next base: position 1,031,562 of record RCTD01000018.1, on the reverse strand, counting down.
TATCATATACAGGGTTGATTGTGCTATAATTGTCGTTCATATCAATTCCTACTTCTTTGAAAGCTCTCTGTGTTAGTAAGAAGCGCTTGATTCTCTCCAAAGTGGTTCCAGGACTGTCATAAGCCTGCTCAATCAAGGCCAATTCCTCACGCTGGCTTTGGTTCAATCGTCCCTTCACAGAATATGCTTCACGAAGACGTTCCAAAGCAAGAATGAGGATTTTGGTATCGTGCTTGTATGAAACACTAGGGAATGGAATTGGTGAAAATTTGCGTGACTCCAGCCAATGGACAGTGGTTGTATAGATGGCGACAGCTTCTTCGGAAGACACGTATGGACCGTCTTTCATATAGTTATGCTGCCTCTCTTGTTCAGCCTTAAGCCAAAGTCTTGTAAGACGACCAAGGTTTTTCTTTGCAACGGTTTTGTCCACAGTCGCTCCTCTACGAATACGCTCACGATTGTAGTGAGCGACAGAAATCCACCAATCTGCCTTGCTCTTCACATAACGAAGAATGATATTCTCGATAGGTGCCGGTAAGCCTGGAACCTTCCAAGGGATATTACTCTTCCAGCATCTCCATGCCTCTGAAAGATGTTGGAGTACAGTTTGAACCTTGTTTTGCTTGATACCCTCCGGCATCATATCAAGAAGATCAGCCATGACCGATGCTCGCAACTCAAGATCAAAGTGGGACTCAACACGTTGTTTCGTGACTGTCTTTGCAACACCTTTGCTATGACGTCCTTCAAACTGCCTAGAGAGGAGGTTTCCAAGCCATCTTTCTAGTAACGGAATTATACCACGCATGAAGAAGAGCCAAACTCTCCAAGCAGGTGCCCAGAAACCACAACCAGGTCCTTTACCTACCGGTCCAGAGTTGAATCGATAATATATCAAATGCTTCAAATCTTTACATGAGCGAATCTGATGCATCAGCTTGTACTTGTAACGGTACATTCCAGTCAGCTGACCAACGTGGTTGAAAGCATATAGAATACCATCTGCGAGTTGAAAAGCATCGATATTGCCAAGACGGTACTGAACTTGTGCGTCAACGATCAGCTTGGTCATCTTCAAGATCTCTCGCATGAGATGGAACGCATTTCCGAATCGAGACTTCTTTCTCTCCTTTGTTGTCAATGTCTTAACAGGCTTTAAATTGAAATTATAATCAAGATGTAGGTATGTGAGGTTCTTGCGATGAATAAGAAGATTTAGCATGTTGAAACCCTGCCTGCAGACTTGAAGTCCAGCTTCAACCCAATCAATTGTTGTTTGCTGAAAGAATTTCGTTTGCTTCAACGACTTCATCAAGCTTTGTTTACTCTGTGCTTTCGGCTTTCGCTTATGTAGCTCGTTCAAGACATAAGTCTTCAAAAGCTTCTGATATGAAACTCGGACCTTCACTGGTTGACCCTGAGGGCAATGCTCAAGGTACCATTGCTTTACTAGAGGTACGTCTTGTGCCCGAACCATGCGACCAGATCTTCGATTAAACGGAAACGGTGCCCACCACAAAGAGATTGCTGAAGCGGTCTCGCTTGTGTACAACTCCTCGTCCGCGAGAAATGGCTCAGCACCACCTGGTAGTCTGAAAGCGTCTTCTTCTGGTTCTTCGTTATTTCCGGGTCCAAATATCTCGTCTTCGTGACTAATCGTGATATTTTTAGGGGCGACGGATCTAGAAGAGATTGGGTTGATGACGGGATCGAAATAAAATGCCGGTAAACTTGGATCCTCAGCACGCACGTATACCACTTGCGGATGCGAGAACCAGGAAAGCTTGACGCTACGAGGTAGTGAATTGTATAAGTAGGGATATGCTACACGATATTCTGTCCGAATTGGAGCTCGGAAAATGATGCGATCGATAGCATTGAACTCTCCGAAATCTTCATCGTTGGGATCCACATCTTTGTATAAAGGTTCAAAACGAGGACCACCAGGAATCGCAACATTCAAAGCTTTGGCTGTCTGGAAGCTTTTCAGCTCGAACATGTGAAAGTAGTTCTTGTCAACCAAATCACTCAGTAATGGCCGACTCAATCGATATAAAGTTGCCATTTGGGGTAACGTAAGGTTCCATTCCTTGTAACTCGGGCCGTTGATATGCTGAGTGTCAAGAAGTGGTCGATTTTCGTAAAACCATTCAAAAACAGCGCCATCCTCTCCCTCATCGAGTTCCAGTTGAATTGGCTCCAGTGGCTCAACGTCTTCGATATTCTCCGACCATGATAGGGGCGGCTCTTCGTCGTCGAATGGCGGGAATCTCATCCTCTTGAAATGTCTTCTGTCACTCTTCTCCCTTCTCATACAAATCCACATCGTAGCCCATTGTGCGTGGAACACTGGTTCTATAACTCGTGGAATCTCATTAACCAAAGTCAGGCAACCATTAACATGGTACAGCACCTTTACCTCCCTCGCAGACTCCCAAGGCATTGGCATGTTCTCCAGCAATTTCATCACGGCATGTGGCATAAATTTGAGTGCACCGAGATAACTTCGTTTGTCGCTGCTGAATTTCTTTTGCGATACATCTCCAATATCCTTGACGATCTTTCGCAGATGCTCTGGGGGCATATCAGCTTTCTGAGTTTCCACGAAGCCACCTTTTCGTTTTTCGCCGAATCGATTTCGCTGCGATCGTAACCAGTCCTTCTTCTTCTGTGCAAACTTCGCAACATGTGGATCCGCTGGTGGTCGATAACCCGGAGGAGGAGGAGCACCGGGTGGCGCGCCCAGAGGCATCGATGGAGGCGCCGAAGAGCTCCATCCAGGCGGCGGAGGTGGTGGTATTGATGACATTTTTAATGTCTTGGGTACCGAGTCCCAAATCCCATCAAAAATTCCCCTTCTGAATGAAACTTCACTTTATTGTTGATGGATATAAAGTGGACGGGTATGTTGACAATCGCGAGCGCGTTCAGATAAATTTTAACACTACTCGGAGGGAGCTCATGGTAAGGCCCGCTAGCGCACCCATTCGATAAATCCTTATTTTAGTTAGCTGCCTGAATATCTCGATTATGTAAGTATGAGGCACCATAAACTTCAATTTCTTGGTCTAACCATATTCGCAATAGCTCTAGCGAAATATCGACGCACCCAGAGTTTTTCAAAATTGATTGAAAACTCAAGATCCATCGACAACACCAACGACTTCAATCGACCACCGAACCAGAAATTCGCCAATATGTCGTCCAACAGATTGACCTACAGACGCCGAAACCCGTGAGTCTCAATTATCTATTGTTGGAAAAGCCATATATTGATTAAAATAGATACAACACTCGATCCAACAAGGTCAGAGTTGTTAAGACTCCCGGCGGCGAGCTTCGTTACCTCCACATCAAGAAGGCCGGTACTGCACCAAAGTGCGGTGACTGCGGAATCAAGTTGCCAGGTGTAAGTTAATATTTCTTGATGGTTTGCAAGGAAAAGCGAAAAACTCGAAAGTGGCTCAGCAATGGAGAATACAAGCGCGAGGCAATCTATCTATATATCCAATTGTTACTTAGCGATCGCCGATATATGGGTTCCGGGCTCTCAGCTGCGACACTTTATTATGATGGATATTTGGTCACATAAATGGTGATCGAAATGCTAATTAATTTTCTATAGATCCCAGCTCTCCGACCCCGCGAATACTCCCAAATCTCCCGCCCAAAGAAGACCGTGCAACGTGCCTACGGAGGATCAAGATGTGCCAACTGCGTTAGAGATCGCATCGTCAGAGCTTTCTTGATCGAGGAGCAGAAGATTGTCAAGAAGGTTCTCAAGGAGTCTCAACAAAAGAAGCGTTAAGCGGTTGATTAGTTCTGGGTCCTTTGGTGTTCGACTGGGAAGGCTGGATGAATCGCAGCAGGAAATAGCTGTATAAATCTCAGGGCTTCCACGAAATTCATGAGCTTCGACTTATACTGAGTGCTTGTCCATTGTGAGGTTGGCGTCAGAATGCGCAAAGTGAATGGAGTTCAATTTGGATCTCTTCACCGGTTAGTGAAGCAGACAAATGATCAGGGTTTTCGAGCAATTATGAAGATCTTGCTAAGACAATTTTCGACATTCTCTAGGAGTACGTGAGCCGGTTGTTTCATCCCATCATTAATTCCATTCGACAAGCCAGGCATCCGGGAAGATGTACATTTCCAATATCGATCTATGATAGACCCTTGAATCCAGCCCAGCAGCCTATTTGACCTTCAATTTGTGGTATCGTGATATCAGGTTGATTCGAACAGCCCTATTCTGCATAATTTATGTCGCAAATCCCAATACAGTAAATCTAGTCATGAATGTTGGTATAGATCGCTTTCCAAATGCCTAAATCCCAAAGATACCAAAAATCATCATGTTTCCCCTCGGAATTATAATCCGAATGGTGGCGCTCGAAAAAAGGGACTACCATCCGAAGTATCAAGCTGATTATTCCCATCGCATAAATTTCAATAACTGTCTCACCGATCACAAAATTTTATTAAGATTGAGTCTTATCAGGTACCTAGTAGGTATTGTTCTCTTCAGCAGATTCTCGGAAACTGAATAATCATGTCCTGACTCGGATTTCGAATGTCTGACACTCCTTGTACACCGGTTGCCCAGACAAAACAGCGCGTTGACTCATTGCCCCTGCCGCGTGAGCTCTGTCTCATAACCAGGTTGCCAACATCAAGTTGCCAATCCCAGCTGTAGTTTCCTGTCCGCGAATTTATATTTTTCAACCATAGATAGATTCTACTTGTACATACTACAACCTAATACTCTCAGCGCAATAATCAATGGCGCCGAATAATAACAGCCCGCTGTTCGCGTCAGGGCGACCTTCTTCCTCTAATTCCGAAGAAAGAGCTGCTGCCGAAGACGATGCCCTTCTTGGTAATCGAAGAAAGGATTCCTACGAAGCGAAGAGACCTGGATTCTGGCGAGAGATCGGGCTCTTTACTTGGGCTGTTGTCGCTACTGTCGCTGTCATCGTACTAGGCGTTCTATTATCGCAAAGCCAACAAACCCCGAAGAAGACGAAACAAAATGGGAAGCGCAATCTCATTTTCATGGTGAGTGATGGAATGGGCCCGGCATCTTTGAGCTTGACGAGAAGCTTCCGACAATTTCAAGGGGATTTACCCATCAATGATATTCTCCAACTCGATCAACATTTCATCGGATCATCGCGTACGAGGTCAAGCAGCAGTCTTGTCACAGACAGTGCAGCAGGAGCTACAGCATTCAGTTGTGGAAGGAAAAGCTATAACGGTGCTATTTCTATGTTGCCAGATCATAGCCCTTGCGGCACTGTACTTGAAGCTGCGAAGAGGGCTGGCTATATAACGGGCTGTATGTGACAAAGTACCAAATTAATTCAGAGAACCATCGAAATGCTAACTTCCACAGTGGTTGTTACAACAGATATAACGGATGCGACTCCCGCTTGCTTTGCCTCGCACGTTGATTATCGATTGCAGGAGGACTCGATAGCTTTACAGGAGGTTGGCGAGCACCCTCTTGGGCATCGAGTTGTTGATTTGATGTTAGGTGGTGGACGCTGTCACTTCTTACCCAATACATCAGAATCGAGTTGCAGAGCTGATAGTCGCGATGTCACCAAATTGGCGCAAGACAGATATGGGTGGACATACATCGATACCAGAGATAAGTTCGACAAGTTGAAGCTCGGAAAAAAGGTCAAGCTCCCTTTGTTAGGCCTCTTTTCTGACACAGATGTTCCTTTCGAGCTTGATAGACGAAACATGAATGATGTCTACCCTTCTCTCGATGAAATGGCAAGAACAGCTTTGACCGCACTCGAAGCTGCAACAAAAGATAGCGATAAAGGATTCTTCCTTATGATCGAGGGTAGTCGAATTGATCATGCTGGCCATGGCAATGACCCAGTAAGTTTCAATTGATCATTTCACAAGAAGTGATGAAAGACCTGTCTCAACAAGGACCATGACTGACTGTTGTTCGTAGGCTGCGCAAGTTCACGAAGTACTCGCCTACGATCGAGCTTTCCAAAGTGTGATTAATTTTCTGGACAAGAGTGACACTGAAGGTGCCCTTGTTTCTACGAGCGACCACGAGACTGGAGGTTTATCTGTTGCAAGACGTAAAATAGAGCAGTTCTTCATTGCCATGACCTATTGCTAATATCACATTTAGAACTCAATCCTTCATACCCTCAATATTTATGGTATCCCGAGGTATTAGCGAATGCTTCCCATTCTTCAGAATATCTTTCTCGGGCTTTGCGGGCTCATATTGCTTCCTCTGGGTCATCTACTGAAGGAGAAGCTGCGTATAGGCGATTTGTGAAAGAGGAACTCGTCGAGGGGGGGCTTGGAGTCATGGACGCAAGTGATGAAGAGATCGACCTCATAATTAGCAACCCGGCTCTTTCTGCTTATGCTTTTGCTGATATCATCAGCCGCAGAGCACAAATCGGCTGGTCAACTCACGGTCACTCTGCCGTTGATGTTAACATCTATGGTTATGGTGCTGATGTACTTCGTGGAAACCACGAGAACATCGAGGTTGGCAAATTTTTGAGGGATTACCTCAATGTCGACGTTGATGCAATCACAACAGAGCTAAACAGCAAGAAGGCTAGTGGTCAAAGCCTCTCAGTCGCCTCAAAGCCTGATGTTCCGGATTTCGGACATTACGAGGAAAGACTTAAGAAGAACTTGCCACAGTAGATTTCAAGTGCTATCTTCTCATTTTTCATTATACCCAGATATGTTGGAAATTGAAACATTCGAATTGTACTAAATTGTTTATGAAAATTGTTGAGCATGATCATAGCTTCCCGTGACCCATCCTTAGCAAACTATTTCTTCCGGTCAGGGTAACACAAAGATCCTCTTTGCCCGTCCCAATCTTCGCTTTTTTGCCTTCATACCCTGCATGAAACAATCTCCTTCACAGTCAGAGGCTTAACAAACAGCCGACGCGGGATCCACCATCTCATCTTCTTGTGTAGCTGTTTGAGGTTTGCAAAAAGTAACCAAACTCAAGCATCAACATCACCTTTTCACAATCAATTCCATGGTCAAATCCCGATTTGAGGATTTACCATCTGCTCGCGATCTCTCGCTTGTCATCGGGATATTTTCTATTCTAAGTGCTTCGTTTGAATATCCGGGGATGATGAACCGCCTTACAACTCAGAGTTATCTTTGCGTACAGCAAATGAAGACTCATATTATAGAGAACAACTGTGTCACATTGGTTGATGAGGGGTTTTCTCTTTTGGAAGGAAATCATAATTCATGTATGCCTGTGTTTCCTGTATAAATATACTTATGTAGCTTTGTATCCCGAAGTCTCCTTTTTCTTGTACTGTAGCTGTGATCGTGATCTCCCTTACCATCCGAGTTGATCTCCATCCTCCATCCCCATCCATTATCCAGCTTCCAGCTATCAGTTTCCAGATTCCATACCTCGCCTGAACCAAACAAAACCCAAGAAGAATGTGTAATTACTGGAGCATAGAACCTCTGTGCGGGCACCGCACACTCCACGCAGGATCCAACTGTTACCTTCTCTACGCACAACTAGCACGCATCAACGATCCGCGAGAATTAGCACGACCAGGTCTTCCTTTCGAACTCCCGCGTGAATGTTTGCCGAATCGTTGGAATATTCATCCAAAGTATGTTAATGAGTATTGTTCGTGGGAGTGTAGGAATAATGGAATGTATGCGGATAGGAGATGTGGAGAGAGAGATGCTAGGTATGGGCCTGGGAGTGAGAGGATAGGGGTTGGGTGGAGGTACTGAGGATGGGTGTGAAGTGGGAGTTGGAATTGGGATGGGATAGTTGATTTGGGGTATTAGGATTATTTTGACCTAGCTATACAGGGTGGGCTTTTCGAAGAATTGGATAATTAGCTCCATGATGGACATTATCAAGGTCGATATTTGGATTGGATATTAATTTCGAAAATGGGGCTGGGTGTAGAATCACATTGCAGGAGTTTTGAGGTCAATGCAAATATGACTTGGATTCACGACATCTTTAAATGCTTGGAACTTCAATAAGTGATAATTGAGCAACGAATTTCGGTCCAGCAGGATCAAAATCATTGGTTTAAAATCTTCATTGTGAATACTATTACATCAAAGGTTTCGTCGAGTATATGCCCAGTATGCCTTGTATGGTAACTTCCATTCTCTTGCCCGCAGCTCTGGCCTAAATATATCGAAATCCAGCTTTTCCAGTTTCTCCAGCCATAACCTCGCAGGAACTGCTTGCATGAAGACGCCGAATCCTCTTTCTATATCGCTTACTTCGGTGTTTTCACTTTCTGCATAGTAGTGACCATTCTCACCTTGATGCTCAAATTCGTGACCTGCATCTTTACCTGCTTGGAGATTTTTCAACATTTCCCTGGCGGTGATCAAATGATCATTCGCTCTTGTCGCAACTGTGAATATGGCATCTTTCAAACCAGGAGCTTCCGCTCCGTGCCTCAAAACATCCTCTTCTTTGACACCAGCTTCTGCCATAACATCTAATGGTAGTATAACTGCACCTTGACGAACTCCAGAATTACCACCAAGAGCACCACCAAAAGCCGCATTGTTGCTATGATGATTGGGTGGTGGCGGAAATGCTATTAGAGGCAAACCTCTTAAGACTGCAGCAATTCCAGCCGCTTTACCAATATGACTTGCAACATGATCTGCTGCCATAGATTGAAGAGGTAAAGCTGCTAATGTCAAGTACATTAATGTAGAATATGTATTCTCCGCATACATCTCAATGGCATCCATATTTGTATAAGGTCGATTATCCATATATTGCTCCCTCGTATTGATGACTTTCATGAACCATCCTTTCATCACACTTGTGCTGATTCCATCATATCGCGATTGAAGAGATGTGAGCGCATGATGTAGAAGAATAGCGACAGGTTCTTTTGGAGGTGTATTGGCAAATATTCGGTTCAAATTATCTCGCCAGAATTGCATCCGTAGTGCTCCGACAGTTGGATTCGAGACAATATCTGGTATTCGAGCTAATTCAATGTTGAGAGCACGAATGGAAAGGTAGGCATCTCTCGTTGAGGGAGGAATAAAGGTCTGTAGAGTATATGATGGCGAATCAAATTTTCTAGGATCGATTAGACATAGGGGTTTTGAAGAACTCACAGAACTCGCAGGACTAACTGGATAAGATTGGAACAATATGTCCTGGCCCGATTGATATCTTCTTCCGTCAACCTGGAGGCATATGGTGCAGGTGTGCTATAAGGAGTGGTAGCATAGGCGCATCTCGAATTGATATATGTCTTGGAACGGCTTTGAAGCCGTCGCAGAGTTTGAGATTTGTACATCAGAATTTATTCCTGTAGTAACTGGATCATGAATAGACTGCAAATATTGTCTTCCCTTGAAATATCGACTGCTGAATGATTACATGGTACATACATTGACAGGAATCATTGATGAAATGAAATCATTGATGAAATGAAATCATTGACAAAATAATCGACAAGGGCAAGATGATAGATAACCTTACCTAACTTCTTATCCCGACGTCACTGAATTCTAAATTATTTTCTTGTCGCGTCCATCGCGTGACTTCGCGTTTCCATCAAATCAGCAGTAGAATATTACTCAGTTGCAGTTGCAGTTGCTTTTGTTTTGTTTTCAATTTGAAATGACAGATTTAGTTTGTCTGACATTCTTATAGCTTTTGCAGATATGGAGGGGCCTCCAGCAAAGAGAAGAAGATTCTTTACAGAAAAGGCTGAGGGGTTGGAGTTTTCACAAGGGCAGGAGGCGATAAATGTACCAGACGAAATCGACGCGCTGCCTCCAGCAATTGAGGGTTCCACAAACAAAATCGCAGAACAAGATCCCCAAGATGGCCCAGTCGGAGAAGAGAGAACTCTTGTCGAAGATTCGCAGACTACATTCAACCAGGAAACGTTTGAGAACTTCATTGGCGACAAAGTTACTTCAGAAGAACTGAAAGGGCTACGAGAAGCGTCTGGAAATGATATCGAGAGGGCTGTTAATATGTACTTTGATGGATCTTGGAAACGGTCTACAATTGTCTCGGGACTCGATCGATCTTCGTCGAACTCCAAAAGAACAGTCAGTTCTTTTATGAAGTCTGCCAATGGCGGTGCTGTTAACGGCTCCAAACCAGTCTCTCCAAAATCAAATGCCTCATCGAGAACAGTCTCACCGCATCGAATCATGCCAGAATACCGGTATATAGGAGCTTTTGGGGTTGGAGGCTGGGCTACAAAGAGTGGAACAAATCTCATCAAGCATGGCGAAGTTGTGCGGATAGAACGTCAAAAGATACAACCGCCCAAGGCACCCGCCGGAAGAGGGAAAGGCAAAACATTGGTCGCACAACCATTACCAAAACCTAATAGTGCAGCAGCACGGCGTGTCGATGTCATTGTACGCTTTACCAATTCGAAAGGTTTTGAAGTTGGCCGTCTTCCGCGGGAAACCGCAAACTGGGTTTCTACCTTAATTGATCAAAGGATATGCAAGTTTGAGGGTACATGTGTATATGCACCAGAAAGAATTCGTACCAATGATACTGTCTTTCTCCAACTCCGATGCTCATTATTAAGGACTGCTTTCGAAGATCGCGGTTTTCAGGCACCGGATAATCGAACTACTGGTCTTTTTGAAGAGAAAGAAAGTTCTGAAGAGAAGGAGTTAAGGTTACGTCAGGTTGCGTTGGTAAAATTATTCGAGGAGATTAATCTGCTTCCCACGCAAACGAATGAAGCAACAGCGAAGCATAAACGTCAGGGGCTTCTTAGTGCTGCGGAGGCAGCTGAACATTATGATAAAGACGAATCGAAGGTTCCTGATTCGGGTGCCTCGACTCCTCCATCTGAAGAAGCAGAGGAGGGAAAGGAGCTTGAGCAAGATCAGCTTGACACTTTATACAGCAAAGCTCAATCCTTTGATTTCAATGCTCCTGAGGCTGAGCCAGCAGAAAGTTTTGCGATGGATTTACGACCATATCAAAAGCAAGCATTATATTGGATGATGGCGAAGGAACGCGATGAGAAAGATAATAAGAGAGAAGCCTCGATGCATCCCCTATGGGAAGAATATGCTTGGCCTACGAAGGACATGGATGATAAGGAGGTTATTCAGGTGGCTGATCAAGACAAATTCTATGTCAACCCATATTCTGGAGCACTTTCCTTGGAGTTTCCTCTCCAAGAACAACATTGCCTCGGAGGCATTCTTGCCGATGAGATGGGTCTTGGGAAGACTATCGAGATGATGAGTCTTATCCACTCAAATAAATCTGATGTGGCTATGCAACTCGATGAGAAACGCTCAAAAGCTACATCTGTGAATAGTCTACCTCGACTTCCAGCCAATTCGTCATCTGTAGAAAGGGCTCCTTGCACAACTCTTGTGGTGGCACCAATGTCACTTCTTGCTCAATGGCAAAGTGAAGCCGAAAATGCTTCTAGGGATGGAACTATGAAGAGTATTGTTTACTATGGTAGTGATAAAACAGCAAATCTCCAGGCTCTTTGTTGTGAGGCTAATGCGACATCGGCTCCTAATGTTGTTATTACGAGTTACGGCGTTATTTTATCCGAATTCAATCAGGTTACTGCTAGGAACGGCGATAGAGGCGGTCATGGAGGTTTATTTTCCCTTTCATTCTTTCGGGTGATTTTGGACGAAGCCCATCATATCAAAAACAGACAGTCCAAAACGGCGAAAGCATGTAAGTTAGCTTGGACACATTTTAGCACCCCAAGCATAATGGCCATTGGCTTCTATTCTTAAGATTCTAGCATCATTATACTAACTAAATTTTCCAGGCTATGAAATTGCTGCCGAGCATCGATGGGCACTTACTGGTACACCTATCGTTAATCGATTAGAAGATCTTTTCAGCTTGGTCCGATTCCTAAGAGTGGAACCTTGGAGTAATTTCTCCTTTTGGAAAACATTTATCACAATCCCATTCGAATCCAAAGAGTTTATGCGTGCCCTGGACGTCGTTCAGACAGTCCTTGAACCTCTAGTACTTCGTCGAACAAAAGATATGAAAACACCAAACGGTGAAGCTTTAGTTCCTCTACCAAAGAAGACTATCGATATCGTCGAAATCGAGCTATCAGAACCCGAACGCGAAGTTTATGATCACATCTTCACGAGAGCTAAACGTACCTTCTCAGCAAATATCGAAGCAGGCACAGTTCTCAAAGCCTATACCAGTATATTTGCACAAATCCTCCGACTTCGCCAATCATGCTGTCATCCCATTCTAACCCGCAACCAAACTTTAGTAGCAGATGAAGAAGATGCCGCTGAAGCGGCAAACGCCGCAAGTGGTCTCTCAGACGATATGGATCTTCAAAACCTCATCGAGCGATTCAAACTTAACGAAGAAGCAGTCGATACCAATATCTTCGGCGCGCACGTTCTCGAGCAAATCCGCGATGAAGCTGAAAACGAATGTCCCATCTGTTCTGAAGAACCGATGATCGAACAGACCGTCACTGGATGCTGGCATTCAGCCTGCAAGAAATGTCTACTAGATTACATCAAATATCAAACCGACAAAGGCGAATCGCCTCGCTGTTTCAGCTGTCGTGAACTCCTCAACTCACATGATATCTTCGAAGTAGTAAAAGATGAAGACCATCCAGAAAGCAAAAACGGAAAACCAAAAATAAGTCTCCAACGAATCGGCTCAAACGGATCCGCTAAAATCGCAGCTCTATTAACCCACCTCAAAACTCTCCGCAAAGAATCCCCATCTACAAAATCCGTTGTCTTCAGCCAATTTACTTCCTTCCTCTCTCTAATCGAACCAGCTCTAACTCGTTCCTCAATCCCTTTCCTCCGTCTCGATGGATCCATGGCTCAAAAAGCTCGAGCGGCAGTCCTTACACAATTCAAAAATAGTGAAAAAGGTGTAGTACTCCTCCTTAGTTTGAGAGCGGGCGGTGTAGGTCTTAATTTGACAATGGCGAAAAGAGTTTTTATGATGGATCCGTGGTGGAGTTTTGCGGTTGAGGCGCAGGCTATTGATCGTGTTCATCGAATGGGTCAAGTGGATGAGGTGCTCGTTAAGAGGTTCATTGTTAAGGGAAGTGTGGAGGAACGGATGTTGAGAGTGCAGGAGAGGAAGAGGTTTATGTGAGTTTTGTGGTTCTTTTCTCCCTTCCTTTTTCTTTGTTCTTGTTGTGCTTGTATGATATGGAAATGTGATGCTAATGGCTGCTGGATAGTGCGAGTTCGCTGGGTATGATGAGTGATGAGGAAAAGAAATTACAGCGAATTGAGGATATTAAGGAACTTCTTTCTTAGTAGGAGTGAGGATATAGATGGTTGTATATCTATTATTGTATTTGTATATATTAGATTCCTACCTATATCTACCTAAGAGATTAGCTAATTCTTGGGAGTCAAATATGGAACAGATAAATAATGTGTATTTATGAATACAAGTATACTTCGGGGTGAAGTTATACAACCTAGGCCTTTCAGCCTGTATGCGGCGAGACCTTCATATGTAGGTACATGGAAGGTGCTACAACCTTGGCGAGATTGCCGATATATAACTCCATTCTGAATTAGAGAGCACCTCCGAAGAATTCTATTTCACAGACTTTAAGAACCTCCACAAAAGGTATATAATATACTAGACGTTTTTAAGTTCCTCATAGAAGGGATGCATGCGATTCTAACATATACCGTCTGTTCAAAGTACCACTTACTTTTCTCCGTCATTCCATCTAAAATCACTCAAAAGCAAGAGCGATTTGTACATCTGACTTGACATCCAAAGCTATTTAACCATCACATATATCGTTTAGCCCAGGGGATGGATCAGCTACCCAAACAATTTGAACCTTTATCCAGACTCCACTCTATTCCAAGGACATCAAATCAATATCACAACCCCTACCATCGACTAATTAACGCACGCTAGCCCTTCAAATCCACAAGAAATTACATCTTCCACCCATCCATCTCCCACACCAAAAGAGAAGAAGAAGAGCCTGTTCTTTAATCAGTTCATAGAAATCTAATCTGAAACATGAAGCACTTTTAGCGTCAAATCGATATCCATTTTCGAAATCATTGTTTTTTTGTTAGATCACAAAATGTAATCCTATTCAGGTATTTAATTTATGAGCAGGTAGGCAAATTATTTCTATACAAAATCAAGTTTACGAAGATTCATTAAGATTCAATTCGAAAAGTTGTTTTGATTATAAGGAAACGTTGATTTAGACTAAATCGATTCAAATTTTGAAGTTAGATGAATTCTATCAAATGAAATTCAATTTCATTTCATTTAATTATATTTCATTATATACTATATATAATTTTCTGAAATTTGATATCTAAATACTTCTAATATTCAGTTTTTAAATTATATAATTTCTATTCTAATATTAAAAATTCATGATTTTATTGAAGATTAAAGGTTTGAATGTTACGATCATCAACCTAGATTTGGGACTAGATATGCGCGATTCGTGAGCGGGGTTCAAATATAGAGATAGCGATACGCTATTTTGTTATTTTCAGGATTTGAAGAAACTCTTTTTGTATAGTATACCGATGGCAGGGATCGTTGTTTCGATATCGTTTATCGATTAAGCTTAAAAAGAGAGTGATTTCCTTTATAGAATGGACAATGAAAAGTTTTATAGCCAAATTGAGACTAGTTGATTCTTTGCTATTCGTGACTTTTACATTGAATTTATAAAAACCTTTTATTTATGATGAATAAGCAAATAATTTCATTTTCTTTATTATTCCTTCAAAATCATTTTCAAAATCATCTTCGAAATCTGATTAAAGAATATTATCCTTTTTCAAGGTTTTTATTCAATTAGATTTTTTAGTATAATTTTGATCAAAATCATAAATTTGTATATCTACGGAGGTTGATGGGGTAAGTATTGTAAAACATACCAAAAAATGACCGTGCTTGGTTCCACAGACAGGGGCTCTGACTAATAATATCATTACGCTGGTTGAAAATTTGTATGGTGAAATCTAAGTGATTAAAGTATTATAAATTCTCAATTATTTATTTAAAATTATTCAAAATTATTCAAAATCATTCAAAATCATTAATTTTTTATTCAAAAATCTATTCTAAAGTTATTAAAAGAGGTTATATCAATTTTAAAAATTTCAAAATCATCAAATTATTGCGAAATACAATCAAAATTCGAAATTTGAAGGGAGAACAGCTCAATATCTATTCAAGTTGTTTAAAGCAGCATCAAAAGACAGGAAAAACAGCGATATATGGGTAAAAAATGTCTTACAATACTTACCCCATCAACCTCCGTACTCGCAAATCTGTTTTAGGCCGGTAGATTTGTGATTTGCGAGGCACAAATTTCTGTGAGCTGGTCAAAGAACAGGCTCCTGGAAGAAGAAAATTATACCAACAAATCCATCGGTAATTAGAACTCCTCGGAAAAGAAAGCTCTTGAATCTTTAATAGAAGATGGGAAACAAAAGGGAAACAAACATACAACAGTGGGGATTCGCTGGTGGTCACCCACCCAACTACTAATCCACCGATCTGAAGCTTGTGTATGGCAGAGCGGACGGGATGCCCAATTCTCTTCAGTCTATGGTCGTATGTGGTGGAATATGCGTTAGCTAAAAATATAACTGCAGGATATCTGTCAACATGCAAGACACCCTTGAAGCAGTGTATGAAGAACAAATATTCCTCAACCTGGGCATTTGTACAAATATAAAGATTCTTCATCGGTGTATTATTAATCATTATACATGTCCTATTCTATCCTATTCTATAAAAAATCATTTCTAATCTTATACATAACCATACAATTCCCACCCCAAACTCAAACTACCCCATCGAGTGAAATTGCTGCTGTCCACACGGTCCATTGGAAACATAAAACCCATTAGAAGTAGTCCCCGCCGACGTATAAAAGTAATTCGCCACAACACTCCCATCACACGTTCCCGCATTAGCAGACAGATAACAAGCTCCACTACCAAGATACAAGGACCCTGCACAACCAGCTGCAGCCGTCTGACAAGCTACGCAACAATCGTATGCTGAACCCGCAGTGGTGGCCGCGAGAACGTTATTCAGGAATCGGTTTTGCGTAATGATTTGTCCGTTGAAGGATGAGATGACATTGTTAGCGCCGCAGGCCGCGTAGAAAGTTGGGGTTGCGCCGGAAACTTCGCTGACGGTTTGCGTGATGGTGAGGGTGGTGGTGGATGTGGCGGCAATGGTGCTGGAGATGGTGGAAATTAGGGTGGAGATTAGGGTCGTGGAGGCGTCGTCGAGCATTACACTCGTGGTGGTGGTGATGGTGGAAGTGGAGGTTTCAGTGATGTAGGGAGTGGCGAGGTTGGTGATGGTTGAAGATGCTGTTTGGGTGATTGTGGTGGTGGAATCAATCTTTACAGTTGCTGTGCATCCGATGGATGCTGGGTAGGATGTGCTGATTCCAATGATGGCGATTGTGGTTGTGGGTGTCGAACTGCTGTATGCAGTGCCGGAACCGAAAGTTGAGTTTGCACTGATGATAGGGGTAAAACTAACTCTCCTGGAAGTGGTGACACCAGTTGGGGCATAGATGGAAGACGTTGCGTTTTGAATTGGGCTGATGTTGCTGCTGATAGCTGTGCCGATGGCTTTGACGATTGTTGGTGCTGTGCCGGAGCCGACAATGTAATGAGATGTAGTGTTGTAGTAATAATGTCTAGAGGAAGATGAAGATGGGATTGGTCCTCGATTTCCTGTACTTTGTTCTTCATTCACTGAAGTATATTGAAAAGCTGAGGTGGTTTTCGTGAAAGACTTCAAGGTGGTTGGCTCTTGGTTATTCGACTGGCCTGGCTTGGTCACAGTATGGTATGTATCCTTTTCATAAGTAAGGGTAGATGTCACTGTGACTGTGATGGTCACTGGTTTCTGAGAAGGCTGAATAGGTCCACATTCGCCGCGCTTGACTGCACCAACGTTGGCTGAAGCAATCGGTGTGAAGCCATTCCGAGCTGCAATGGAAACGGTTGATGGGCTTCCAGTAATTGTCGTGGTGACGGTGTCAGACTCGGCGTCAACAACAGTACTTGTGACAATGACCGTATCGAGGATAGTTGATATACTGTTAAAAGTGTCGGTAACTTGAGGAATTGTTATTGTTTCAGTAACTGTGGCGAATTCACCAACTGTAAGGGTGGTAGGCATTAAGGTCAAGGAAATGGAAGGAGTGTAGGTGATTATGCTGGTATCAATCTGGGTTGATGTCAATGTCTCAACGGATGTAATAACCGTGAATGGTTGTATTGAAGCGAATGATGTGGTGCATGACAATTGATCGTCAGGTGCTGAAGTTAAGGCGGTGCCATTTGACAAAATGACGGAAAAGACTGGAGTCGCAAGGACAACGAATGGAAGGAGCGTGGAAAACATCGTGACGATTATTTTTCTATAACTCTAAGAAATGAAAGAAAGTTTTGAAGAGTCGACAATCTCGATCCGAGAAAAACTTTGCAAGTCGGCATGCCATTGAAATAAGTACTTCTTGAAACTGCATCTCCCATATTGTGCCATGTCAGAGGAGCTCTCGCATTCGGACATGTCCGGGGACAATGGTCCCGCAGTCTGCTTCTCATAATAGCGATAAAATTCAAGCCACCATGAAAACATATCGAGGCTGAATGCTAAACGCTGCTGCCAAGATCAATAGCTTAAATTGTGGAGTTCTGAACTGTGGTGCTAGGCCTTCCTGAACTCGGGACTAGGCACATAAGCAGCACGTACCTTTTCTCATACAGGGGAATGGAGAAAAACAGTTTCTAGAACTATTGTATCTGTACATTTTTAGATCCACGTAGAGGGAGAAACGATCAGGAAGTGGATATCTCTAGATCTATGACTGAAGCTAAAACGGACTATTGGTACCGAGAAGCTTGAACATCCCGTTCTCTGGTCTCAATGCGACCAAGGACTGTTACCACGAGCCCGGGTTAGTTGTGTAAAATCTAGATCTTAAAAGATCTGAAGGTCGATGCTCATGCACGTGCCATCATGGAACGATGATAGCAAAAATAGTCATCTAGATTGATATAAACAAGCTGAAAGCAAAATTACATTCGCTTATTCTATCCAATTCATGACTAATGCAGGGGGTCTTGCTATTTCAAAAATGGGCTGACTATTACTGAAGTAGCTAGTCTACCACGAATGGGAGCAAAACGTGGAAGAAATGCTTACGATTGGATACCAAGAGAGAAAAATTGGGCTATTCCGGGGAAGCCCTCTTTTTTTCTAATTTCCGCGTCGGTACCAGCTTGCCAGGTAGATCTTTTCAGCTATAGTATTCGAACCAACGATGCTTAACCTAACCAAGTACCGTGCATACAGCTTTGTTTAAATCCAGCATCATTGCTGGTATAGTAAGGTAGAGAGTAGCTCAGTTTCTTCATCGTATGGTTGTATGTTGCAAATTTTGGGTTGTTTGGTGATATACTGAATGCACGACTACACCAAGAAACAAAAAAACAGGCCAAAGTTGACCCATACGAAGCACACAAATGTTTTGAATTAACTGGAATCATGAAATCAAGAACAAATTGAAAAACGGATAAAAATGTAAAAAGAGTTAAACTTATTTACCTTGAATCTTTTCAAAAGTAGATTTCATTCAATAGTTGAATGGATAATTGTATTGTTGACGGTATTCCCGAGGTGGTCTGTTATTTCTCTTCTGAATAAATAGTATGGTCTGTAGGAATGGTTTGTGTGTGGTAAGCTCATCTGCACTTGCTAGAAACACAGTTGAGATTTTGGATCTGCTTAATCTGGAAATCAAAAAGAATCAAGCAGCTTTGCTCTGATAGTTCTATATATCTTGTGTGGCTTCAAGAACGATGGCTCAATTCGTACTGAATTGGTATATACTCAAGTGTCAACGAGGAATTGACAGTAAGCGGATATATAAACCATCACTACAGTCTATCAATCTTTTATTTATTTCTCATCTATACTTCTCATACCCAATTTCCTCTCTAATCCTCGCCTCGACCTTCTCTATAGTCGCACTATCATACACTTCTTCTAGTTTCTTGCCCTCCTTAAAAACCAGTTTCTCGTGTCTTGTTGCCTCCTCCCTTGTCAGACATACCAAATCTCTCGCTCTAACTTTACTCGCCTTCTGACCATCGACACTTGCATCCAGTGTACTCCCCTCCTCGGGTTTCCTCCATCTCGTCAACGCTAATCTGGTTGATATCCCACTGAGCGCCGACTTTCCTTTATACACTTCCTCAACTATGTATCCCACATCGGCCGATGTTAATGGGACTTTCAATCCTTGTGCATCTTCGTTTGCAGTAGTTGCCCGAGCGAGTTTTTCTTCAAAGCCTTGCAATTGAGCCAGTACCCCATCATACATCTTTTCTCGACCTTTGGCGGGTACATATTCGCATGGATAACCTGTGATCTGAAGGATCAAATGGTTGGCAACAACATATCCGAAGACAGCGGGCATAGTGCCTAAAACTGGCAATATCCGCACGCGGAAATCGGGTAAAACACCCAAGTCTCCGACTGAGCCTTTCTTGAATTCCTCCTCGGGTAGGGGCAACAGTTGCGCTTTTCCTGGTCCAGGCTTTTCTGTTGAGTATACCACGTTGATACCGGATGTGATACCTAGTAAACGAAGCCTCCTTCGAGTGGAACGAGAGAGGGGATCATCTGTGCTAGCAGAGATATCTCCAACAAAGACTCTGGTAGGGTCAGATTTGCATCCTGCGCCCATGGATGAAATCACTGGCAGTTTGTTTTTGTAACAATATTCCAGCAATTCCACCTTACTATCAATATTATCAATAGCATCCACAATATAATCCGGCTTTCTACCATTCCATTCTGCAAGTAAAGAGTCGGCTGCTTTGGCATGGAAAAGTTCGTTCCTCAAATCGAAATTTACCCATGGCGTGATTTGTTGTAGACGATTCTTCAAACATCCCACTTTTGGTGTGCCAACATCTGCGAGTGTTGCAACAGCATGTCGATTAAGAGATGAGAGGGTAACTTGGTCAAAATCAATGAGACGTATATGTGAAACACCTGAACGCGCAAGAGCTGCTGTGCAATGCGATCCAACACCTCCACAACCAACCACAACGACAAATGCTGAGCGCAACTTTTCTAGCCCATCGTCTTTCAGGAATACTCGGTTCCGGGCTAATTGTTCTAAAATGAGTTCTGCACAAATCAGTTATGCCCGTAGTCTCTTCCTGAAGGATCGAAAGTACCATCATCATAATCCCCTCTTCTCGCTCTCTCCGCCAATGCAGCACCTCTCTCATCTTCTTTACTTATGCCCGTACCCTTGGGGGCGATTCCCATATCCGTAAGCTTCACTTCTTTCGTCAGCGTAAGCACTTGAATCCAATCCCGTTCTCTTTCCAGGCGGTAAATCTCGACATACCAAATCAGCATGATGATCTCGTCCCAAACTAGGTATCGAGCTCTTCAAGTCTTCCACTTTCTCTTGCCTCCTCAAAGCCTGGTAACTGAAAATTGCACCTGCTACTACCGCACCAGATACAAGGGCAGTAGCTGTAAACCGTGCTTGTGAGGAACTGCCCACGCGATTGATCAAATTCGACATTTTGGATTATGTCAATGGTATAAACGTGAGAGTAAATAAATCATAGGTCTTCGTAATATTCTTAATAGTAATGACAGAAGTAGGCTATATCAAGTATGTGCCTATTTACAAGTTATAAACAAGCCATTGTGGAATTTCATGCATATTATTATGATGGTGATATTTATTGAAACTTTTTCTGAGCTTCACTTGCAGATGACGGCAATCTCCGTCGCGGGGTGCCTCGGCTATTGACTTGGTGAGAAATGAGGTGCACAAGGCAAGGGGCAAAAGCAATCAATCAGTTACTTGTTTCGTGCTCTATCATGATATCTCAATTAGTTCACGGTACAGTTTCTACTTTCACGAGAAGCATCCCAAAATTGTTCAACCCCACCAATCTTAAACACATCAGAAAAATGACTTCCGCACCAGCAGCACATATCAAATCTCTCGACCACCTCGTCCTAACAGTTGCCTCCATACTCCGCACCACCCAATGGTATAAGACAAATCTGGGCATGCAATCTGAACAGTTCGTCTCAAGCGCCACACCAGATATAACACGTCATTCTTTGGTCTTTGGCTCACAAAAAATAAATCTACATGAGCTTGGAAAGGTAACTTTGCCTTTACCCTGTCACTTCATGACATCTAAACCAATTTAAAAAATATTAGGAATTTGAACCCAAAGCTCAGAATGTGAAAGATGGAAGTGCAGATTTATGCTTTCTGACGGATGATGATGTGAAAGATGTTCGTAGACGTCTAATAGATGCTGGTGTGGAGATGGTAGATTTGAGTCCCGAGAAGACCGACGAGGGGATTGTGAATCGCACAGGTGCCCGAGGCAAGCTGAGAAGTGTTTATTGTAGAGACCCAGACGGGAATTTGATCGAGTAAGTTGAGTACCATTCCTTGAGTTCATTGAGTATATATTGATAACCATCCAAGAATCTCCAACTACATCTAAAAACTATGAAATATGATTTTGACATCCTACCATTTTTGGAACGGGTATATTGCGCCTTCTTACTTTTCCGAATGCTCATTATTCATCATCGTAATCGTCTATTTGTTATCCTAATCCTGACTAATAACACTACGCTGAAGAACCTCAAAAGTAAATTACGGAAAATGCTACTATCCTCTGACGTTCATAGCCTTATCCCTCTCAGGCCGTGACTGTTTGCTCTATTCCTCTGTTAGAGCTTTGTCCTCTACGTGTGAGAAGTCGCCTGCCAGGAATTTTTCGTTTTGAATTGAATCCACGTGCCTTCTGTGAGGCTGCAGCGAATCTCTCATCGCCCACGCCCGACTGGTAGCTTCAACGTTTCGCATGAGGAACTCTCGAGCCTCTTCTTCGGATGTAGGTATGGGCATTGCAGATATATCAGTTGGTGTTAATGGCGGTGAAACATCATATGGATCCTCATCAGGGGCAGTAAAGGATTCACTCTCCGAGACGGAAGACACCGCAGATTCAGAGTCGTCGATAAGATCGACAGCAGTAGCTTCCAAAGACTCTGCAGGATCTGAATTCGTCCGGTCCGCTGGGCTAATTTGTGTTTCAGCTGTTGAGGAGACATTTTTCAACCCGGCCTTTACTATGTTTCGAAGTAACCTTCCTTCATTCTTTATATAGGCCCCATAGAATGTCTTATCGATCATTGCCGCCGCATGAAGATCCTCGAGGTTATCGAGGAGTGACAAAATGCGTAGGCTAACGGCGTCTCTGGTTGCCTCTTTTACTTTTTCGACCTCAACGATACACTCTTTTGTACTAACTTGAGCTGGCAGCTCGAAGATTTCTTCCGAAGCCATATCTTGTGGACCCTTACCCTTACTTAATGCCCATCCATGTTGGCCGGAGACATCGTGAAGTGTAAGGCCTATAATGGTGTTCGAGATGTCGTTGATTTTGCTCCTAAAGTTAGGAGCAAAATCACAGACACCAATATGAGTCTGAGGGGGACTAGGCATTAGTCTCAAGCAGTCGATCAATTCCTTTAGACTGCGCTTTGATGATGGTTTAGGAGAAAGAGGAGAAACACCCAGTTCGTTGTAAACCAGCATAAGCCAGCCTAGGTTGGTGGCATCGCAGGTATGGGATCCTCTTGGGCATCGTACCGTGGACAGTTCAAGTGATCCTACATGAACTGGTCTCTCTGCATTCTGCCGTGGCCTTTGAAGGTACTCATTTATGACGCTTGCACAGTAATCAAGGATTTGTTCCATGTATATAGCCCTTCGTGTTCTAATCGTATCTTTGATAACTTGTGGCCAAAGTTCTGTACCTTGAGTATCATCATCGTCTTTCGAGTTAAGGATAATGCTTCGAGAGATACGTGTAAATAGATCTCTTGCGCCAAATGTGTACGCAATAAGGAGGAGTCCTTCAGGATTGCTCTCAGCCGCTCGGGATTCCCATTGAGGTAGCCATCGATACTCCACTTGTAACTCTACCGGGGATGTGCACCTGTACCTTAGGCATACATCTGCGATACTAACAAACATTGGAAAATCAATATCGTCCCGTGGAAGCCTTTGGGTGTGTCCATGGATAGCATGAAGCAGGAGAGCCAACGTCTCGTGGTTGTTGGGCTCCATCTGTGGCATGCGATAGACATTTACTCCAATTCCGTCTTTTCCAACAATCTTGGATGGTGCTTTGGGCAGATCATTCATCATACTTACCGGGATATTCGGACCAGGAGAGAGCATATGAAAGAATAAGGGCGACACATCGTCTGGGCTCAAAAAATGGGATGACACACGAAATCTGATGATCGGAAAACTATCGGAAGGGCGGTTTGCAAACTCTAAGATTGTGTCCCCATTCTTATAGATGACAGATTCACGAACGACTCTATTTGGTGTATGACCTGTATCGAATAAGCTTTCCGATTCTTCGATATCATGCTTCAGTTTATCGAAGTTCAAAGATCGTATCTTGTACTTTTCGAAGAATTCTGGCTTTTCCGACCTCACTCGACGAACACTGGTGTCTCGCCATTTTGTAATAACACTTTTGCGATGCTCTTTATCTGCTAGGAAGATCTCAAGCTGGCGTTGAGATGCATCTGGTTCATAAGCAGTGTACGTCACCACAAGAGAAGTATGAAGGGTGTTGAGAAGTGTTTCCTGGAATGCTTTATAATCGCGAATAGCTGATAGCCACTGGTTATTGATCTGAAATGGTAAAGATGCATCATTGCCTGACCCGCTGCTGAGAGATGATCGCGTATCCAACGGACCTATGCTGGATTCAAATGATGGGTTCCGAGCATGATGCTCCTCTAGATTTGTCGTACTTTTCAGTTCCATGAACAAATAGGATAAGATCGTAAATGGATTTTATAATAAACAAAGGACTTACGTGATTTCTCAATTAATTTTCGACAATTTTCCAGGGATTCCTCTCTTTGCCTTTTGTAAACTTCCCAGGTGGCATCTACATTTTTAGGTTCCGGTCCCACCAGCGCTCTGCGCAGCCTTCTCACATTTTCTTGCAATTGTATGTAATTAGGATCGTGCAACGCGCCGATGAAGATATCTTGCAACAAATTAGATTTGGTTGATTCGATTTCCGGGAGAAGAACGGGAGAGCTAACGATCAGATCGCTATGAGGGGGCTACGGCGATGTTAACGAAATGAAGGGGTAATCAATAAGAATATTTTGGGAGCATACATCAATCATCAACCCAGAGCTACTAGCTATAGCAGGTTCTTCCCTTGTGGTAGTTGTGATGGTTGTTCTTCTCCCAGGCCAGAGTGAGAAGCGTCCAGGCCTTTGGTGCGAATCATGCGATTGCTGTCGTCCCATCCTCGACATCTTGAAGTGGATTTATTGTCTTTCCTGCGAACAGTTTATCGAGGTCGTATCTTTTGTCAATCATGATGGAAGGCCTCGCAGCGGATCACCATGAAATATCAATATGTGTAAGACTGTTGACGAGACGTTCTCTTTGTTAAAGGCAGTGTAATGCCAAGGTCTGGAACCAAAGATTTGTGGGGCGGCTGAGCCAATTAGTTTGTGGGGTGGGTGGAGAGTATCCTGGTAGTTCATGTGGTTCAACGGGGCTCGTGTCGCAAAATACGTATTGTATATATTGAAAGTTTATATACAAGTCGTCGAGGATAAATGTCAAGCAGATTTGATACAGAGAAATACATTGGCAATATGTCATTTCACTCCCTTCTCGAGTCACAGGATTTTAAGGATCTTTGTGTGCGAGCATGACCACAGTCTTCCTTGCAACTCGATCTGTGACTCCGTCATGTTCACTAGAAAAATAAAATCAAACATTTCACGTTGTTGTTAACGTAAAATGTTGAGACACAGTATAGGAATAGTTTCCATGTTCTGACGTGAAATTTACAGAAGCGATCATGTTGGCTAAAAAGTTAGTCAAGCTTGATGGGAGAACCGGGGAAGGTGGTGGGCAGTGAGTATTTTGGTAATACTTCAGTTCTTACATGTTTTACTGTTTCCGGCTCGCAGGCTTGTCAGTATCGCTGTTTCTCTAGCTGCTCTCACCGGAACTCCTCTCCAGATCACGAATGTCAGGGGAAATAGGTAGAACACCGACCTATGTACCTATGAACTCCACACCATACGCTAATTCTCAAGCAAATATTTGGCAAAAGAAACGGTGGTCTAAAAGCACAGCATGTTTCTATCATAACCTAGCTTGCGAAAATCACATCCGCTAAGACAAATGGTTGTTTCGTTGGAAGCAAGACAATTCAATTTACGCCTAATCCTTCTAAGGCGTACACGGTCGACCGCGATATCAAGATTGGGAGCATTCTACTTGTCCTTCAAGCAATTCTTCCTGTCATTCTCTTTGCGAATAATGCCACTGGTCCCCCAATAACATTCTCAATTAAAGGAAGAGCCAATGGAAGTTTCTCCCTATCATACGAATATCTCGATTAAGTACTATTACCAACTCTGGAAAATCCAGCGTTTATGTAGGACGACAACTCAAAGTTAGAGGATGGCCACATGGGCCCCTGAAACTGGGCCATGCAGAATGCAATATACATTCCATACCTTTGGGCTAGTCCTTGATGGTATCAGATCGGCCAACAGAACAAAGAAGCGTGAAGGAAATAGATATTCGATTCTAGTACTCGAGCACTCCAGAGCCCTCTCGAAGCTGCTCTTCTTACAAATATTACACAACGCTTCCCCGGAGTGAAGATCAATATTGACCTGCGAGAGAGTACAACATCGGATGCACACGATTCTAGTGGCTCGTACCTCTGCCGAGCTACGATTTGGGTGTGATTGGCTTTATGATAGAAAGACAAAGGACAGAACTCCAGAAGATATATCTGCTGAGATAGCAGATAAATTAGTGGGAGATCATGATTTGGAGCTCAAGAAAGGTGGTCTAGTGGTAGAGTATCTTCAAGATCAATTGGTTATTTTTCAAGCACTTGCTGACGATTGGTCGAAAATTTTGGGACATGAGCTCTCGTCTGATTCGAAAAGTCGCCCCGATCTTACGGATGAGCCTTTTAAGGAGTGAGTAAACATACTACCACAGCTAGATGGGACGCTAGCCAAATGCTTCCACAATTAAAGTGGTATGATAATGGGCAAACATGTGAAGGGGTTAGGTAGAGAGCTAATCCTAGTAATTTTACTATATCATCTAATGATTCTTGATGGAAATATGTTATTGTTTTATCGAGAATGAATCAGGGGGTGAATAATTTTCATTTACTCTCGATAATTACACTGCTCGAGCCCTATGTCTGAAGGCTGATTTTGTACATCTACGCAAGCAGCGTACCAGAATCCGATCTCACAACCGTTCCCGTAACATTACTATCCTTCATCAACCACAAATACGATTCTGCAACTTCTTCCGGCAGCGCAACATGCTTCGTCAAAAGCTTCCCCCCCAAGTCCCCAAAAATCGCCGTTTTCCGCTCCTCTCCGAACCAATCCCACAATTCCGTCTTCACCGGACCCGGACTCACAACATTAACTCGTACGGGCGCCAATTCCACTGCCAATGCCCTCGCCATCCCATGCAACCCCGCCGCATAACTTGAAATTACAGTCCATCCTGCAGCCGGTTTGTCCGCCGTCGCCCCCGTCGTCAAAGTGATCGAAGCCTTGGGGCCCTCACTCAAATATTTGCTCCCAACTTTTGCTACCATTAACTGTCCAAAAAAGCGCACTTGTCCCATCTTGTGCATATCCTCTAACGATGTATCTTTCAACGCAACAATAGGGAATGGTTCCCCAGCCGTGAAAACTATATGATCTACTTTTCCCGTCTGTTCAAACAATTTCTCAACGTCAGATTCGAGTGTGGATTTAGAGAGATCGCATGCATATCCCGCGATTTTTCCTTCTGGATAGCTATTCTGTAGTTTCTGAACTGCTTTGGCGATGCGATCGGGTGATGAAGAGGAAATTGTAACGGAAGCACCACTTTCTAGTGAGGCTTCTGCAACACCATATCCGATTCCAGATGAACCACCAATGACGATGACGTGTTTTCCAGCGAGCTTTTGGTATTTTCCTGGCATGTTTGCTAAGGTCAAGATATTTCAATGAAGATATGTATGTATGACTGAATGGATGAATGCAATAGGATTGATGAATTCCAATCAGAGAGGGAATAAATGATCATATAAATACAATTCTAATCAACTATCACTATACATTTCTACGGACTATATACCTTAAAAGCGATAAATCCGAAATCGTCAAAATAGATAGGGGGGTCGAAAGTGGAGGCTGATGATAGAAGAAAGAAGCACGGACTAACCGAAGAATGACGAATCAAATAATTAGTAATGAAGAACTCGTGCTGGCACCGACAGAAAGTATAGAAAACTCGAACGCTTATCAACGATAAAAAAGAAAGAGAACCCTTAAAAATGGCGCAGTTGAACCAATAAAAACAATTTGGCACAAGTCCGTTGAGGGCTGATTACAGTACGTACATACTTCGTAAACTGACTATTTATTACTTTGTAATAATTTTCTACTTATATTACTAAGGGAAATATGTTCACATTCTTCACACTCTTTAGGGGATAACATAGCATACTGGTATCAGACGTTTTGGGATGAACGATATACCTTCAATTCGCTTTGTAATATGATTATCTGCTAGTATTATAAAAGACCCTACTTCAGAATTAAACGACGGAACAAGAACGGGGTACATTGGCAGCATGTTATCTGCAGAAAGTCAAATGACGCGGATACATATATCAGCCAGAATTATATCAGCTGTTGGCCATATTCCTACTCCTAGAACTTTCAGGTCATCTAAACTGATTTATCGTCCCATATGCTCGATAGCACGGATAATATCATACTGGATGGTATTTTACAAGAGCACGAAATTCACTCCTAGAAAGAGTGAAAGTAATGTTCAATGAATGTGACACTTTTACCCTCCTCATATTATCATAATGTACAAAATGCTATACCCAACTCATAATCATGTATTCAACCATCGGCCGTTGATTTGTTTCCTTCTCACCTATGAAAGTATTAGCATTTCATTCAGCAAACAATAGAGAGTGAAGTAACTTACCATAGGCGCCAGAATTGTAACACCGGCTCCCAATGCCAGAACCGTAGCAACCAAACTCAACTTATTAAACGCCTTGCCCAAAATATCAAAAGCGGCGCTAGGTGTAACTCTTGTTCCAAAAACATCAATACCATATGCGAAGACCAGACTGGTACTTTCTAGTAGAGCAGGACTGGTAATGACACCTTTAATGCATAGAACTTCACGTTTGTGGGTGACGATAAGTTTTGGGTCGAATTCGATGACAGGCGAGTAACGAAGGAGTCCTTCTTCTTGTTCGGCGGGGATGGGGTCTCGGCCAACTGGTCGACGGGGATCAAGAAGATAACGGGGAATACCAATGATGGAGTTAGACTCCAGTGTGCAAAGGAGCTGACGAGTAGTGATGCCTTGGCGGGTCTGAGAAACAGACATGTGAGTTATTGCTTCAGGAACCACAAAGGATTGGCTGATCACATGAGGAAGAACTGGGCCAGCATTTGGTACATCTAATGGGTCAAGACTTGAAGCATTCGTGTTCGAGCCAAGGGGTCCACGATCATTAGGAATAGGGGATTCGTAAAGGTCGGTGATGATGAGTTTATATCCTTTGGAACCTTGCAAAGAGGTGGTGGTTGATGAATCATCGCTCCATAAAGAATATGCAAACCAATTCTCGGTAAAGACAGAGGCAATAGGTTTCTTAGTGTCAACTCCCTCGTGATGCATGGTATAAAGAACGTCGCCTGAAACTGTATCAAGAAGATAGAAGGAGGCAGTTGATGTTAGGTCGGAGACGGCAGTCACCAAAATGACGTTAGGATTTAAATACTTGTACAGAACAGTACGGTCACCAAGGACTCGACCAATTGACGCAACTGGATCGTGTGCGGGCTTGGACAATACACCGACGACCCTTTGACCAGTCGGTGGGTGGTATGACCAAGTAAAGACAGGTTTGGCATCAAGACCTTGGATATCAAATTTCAAGCCCTTGACTTCCCCGTTCTCACCACGAACCACCAGCGATCCCTTTGGTGCCCAATCTTTTGGTATATCACCAGGATTTCCATTGATACCAATAGGTAATACCCATCTTCCAAAATCGCTGTCAACGACGGCCGCGCTCTGAACAGCTGGCCACTGGCCGGGGTTTATAGCTTCGAGTCCCCTTCCAGTGGTGGTATTCACGATGATATACTCTCCTTGACTACCTCGGACTGTTGTTGTACTTTTAGAACTATCGACATATATAGACTTGACGTCCCATTTCTTGCCAGCTGGTATATCGAAAGCTTTCGAACCCCATACAACACTTCCTTGATTTCCGGCATCAAGTGCATATAATCGACCTCTTTGAGTAGCAACGATAACTAACTTGTTGAAACCAAAGTTATCTCGTGCCAAAACGCCTTCCTTTGGTGCAGCCAAATCCCCAGGTAGGATGGCACTTAAAATTTGGGTTGGTAGCTTTTGCAAATATGCAGGAAGATATTGTAAATCACTAATATGACGCTTAACTCGGTGGATGTACGCAGCCAAGGGGTTGCTATGGGCTTCAGCCTCGAGTGTCTCGGCCAATGATTCTGATACCGGGATATCAGCCCATTCAGCAGCTACAATGCCAGAAAGGCCCTCGACACGAGACCAAGCTACAGCACCGTTGCGCACCAAAACCCAATCTTGCTCCACACTGACCATAGCTGATCTAACAGCATAAGTATCAGGAGCTTTCTGGACCACTTCTGATGCGCCGTGGAGAAATTGAAGTTGACCATGTTGCTTTTCTGCTTTAATTGGCCATCTGCCCAAAATTCCATGAGACATTGAAGAGAAAATGAAAGTTTCGTCCTCAGTAAAACGAGTGAAATAGACATTAGCACCTTGTGAACTGGTTGAGAAAGCGCCCCTTCCTGCAAGCTTGGGGATTTCATATGCTTTGCTAATGCTACCACTCTTCATGTCAATGTGATAAACATCTGCTCGATTCGAGGTTGCTGAGTGACTGTGTACCAAGAAATGTGGTAAGGATTGCACCAAATTAGGAGCGTGAATAGATACTTTTGTAAGCTCGCCATCTGATGACTTTAGAGGTAACGTCTGCAAGTCGCTTGGTTTACCCAGAATATTGACTTTAAGGTTCTTCAACGACCTATCGGTCCAAGCAATGATTGGCGCAGCAGAATTAGCTCCCACAAGTAAGACATCCTCTGGAGTATGGACATCTCCTTTGGTCGAGAGAGTGTATTCAGTGACTCGTTGACCTGTCAAATGGTCCAGAGTAGTAACTTTCACACTGTAACCTCCCCAAGAACCATGAAGAGTGACAACAAAAATGTCTCTAACATTTGTGCTGATTTGCAAAGGTAGATCACCACTTGCATCAACATATTCCCAAACAACATCTCCGTTATCTCCATTTAATTTTCGTGCCACGACTTTTCCAGCGTCTTCGAATAAAGTCAAAACGTCCTTGATATCATCAAATCCCTCAACAACTTCCAGATCTTTAGCTATTCCTGCGAAAGTATTGCCCCATTTCTCCCTTCCACTCTTCGCATCCCAAGCATCAACTCTGTTGCCCAAAGCACTAACAACTGTACCAGCTTTCTCAACTGGTCGCAGAAGACCTTCCCCGCTATTATTACCATTCGCCAATATTTGTCGCCATCTGACCTGGCCTGTACCTGGATTTACAGCTCCAAGAACTCCCAGATCACTCAATGTATACAATAATGCGCCCTGTTCATTTTCCCTAGGTTTGTAGAAGAAGGTTGTCTCTGGTTGTGGGATGCCTAGTAATTCGTGATGATAGTCGACACTGTATGCTTCGTCTGCGAAAACTGCAAGGGTACGTGGAAGTATTGACAAAGTCAGGCAGAGTAGATTTAGAGGGAGTCGCATAATGAATGATGTTGAATAGGTGTGGACCTCCAATGTGGCATGAAGCTCTAGAGCTTGGTTATCTATCATAAGCTGGAACGGGAGAATTTCGGGTTCGGATTAATTAATCACCGATCAAATTTATCTATTCGCCTTGTTCATATCTCGCCTTAACAAATTGTTATCTCGCTCCAGCTTCCGCCAATATTTCCTTCAGCATTCTTTAAGTCATACACGGACAGTCCTTTAACTTACCTCTTTTGGCCAAACTGATACTTCGTTCGTGAGACATGTTTCTATTGAGTTCATGATGCTTGCAGCTTCAGCAAACTGCTAAGTATCGACTACTTGCATGAGCGTTGTCAAGGTACAATCCATTGCAAGCATCTGTTCCTCTATATATTTATGTTGTTCACCGTACAATTTCTCCTCAATAAGTGACCTTCAAACCCCGATACAATCTTACTACTGCCCTCAAGTGTTGCTAGTGATGTGACTTAACTTTCGGGAGAGTTAATATTTTCAAGGGAGGGGGGATAGCTGAATTAGCGAATTTTTCTCTCTATAAGGATAGTTATGCTTAGAGTTTGAGCATTATTTCAAGATCGTTATGTCTTTATATACATTATAAATTACTCTACAAAGTTTAATATGAGTACATCTTCGTGTCTTCTAGACAAATAGTTCGGATTTCAGTGGTAAAAGTAGACCCTACCTACAACAACTACCCATTTCAATTACCATCAGCATCAAAAAGAACATCCCGTAATTCCCTCCAACGGTTAATTTTCAGCGGGCATAAATCCAAACACCCATCCTCCATCTCAGAAAAATGAATCGAAAATATTCCCTCCGCCATCGCCGGCTTCATATCCCTTACTTCACTATCCCCAATATACACCATATCATCCGACTTGACATCTAAAAATCCCAGAACCTTCGAAAAAAGACCATCTATCTTCGATACCCCAAAATAATTAGTCGTAGCCAAAAAATCAACAAACCCACTAATACCCAATCCCTTCAGCGTTCTCTCCTGCGCATCCTGCGGCCCTTCCGTTATAACAACGATTTTCTTTCCCATCTCCCTAAGAATCGATAGTAACTCCACAACGCCACATTTCAACTCCAACGACCTCATCAAAGTCTCCTCATACAAATCCAAAAGTCCTACAAACTTAATTTCTTGCGGAAGGGAGAAATGCGCCAGAACAGCAATAAATCTTTCCCGTCGATAACCAAACGAGGTTTTCCCATCCGAAAACGCATTTATGGTTTTTTGTTTGAGGATGTACGTATATGTTTCTTTTAATTCAGATATATGAATGCTGAATTGTAAGGAAATTTCTTCAAGAACTTTGGTGCTAGCCATGTTAGAGCTATGACGAAATGAATGTAATGTATCATCGAGATCGAAACCTATCCAGGTTTTTTCGGAAATGATTTGGCGTAGCTTTTGCTTTTGTGTGGATAATTCTGGTTGTTTGTTCATTTTCGATATGTATTTTTTGTGAACTAGAAATTTGTTAGTTTTGATGTGATGGGGTGATAAACTGCCAATATCAAAACATAAACCCGAGAATAGAGGAAAAATGGAAATTCTTCAACTTTTGTAATTAACACAGTGTAGGATATAATAATGAATGGTAGAAGATCTATGACTAAAGTATCTTTGAGCTTGTTCTAATGTTCATCTCTATAAACACCAAACCCAAATATACAAATCCAAACACAAAAACCCCAAACCAACAAATCCAAATATACAAATCCAAATATACAAATCCAAGTATTCAAATCCAAGCATACAAATCCAAACACACAAATTCAAGCATAAAAACCCAACCGAACCGATTTCGAAATATACAACAAAACATTTCTTCCCCAACGTTATTGGCTGCTCCATCTGAAAACCTTCAATTTAAAAGCGTAGAACATAAGCATATAAATCCAAACATACAAATCCAAATCCAAATCCAAACACAAAACCCCAATCCCACAACCCACACCCCACACCATACCCAAAAAAACCACACAGCCTCCTCCTCCTCCTCCCCCACAACTCAAAATCCCATCTATCTCAAGAATCCAAAAGCCTTCAAAAATATACCTCTAATCGCTTGATATACATGTACATACACTATACCAAAAAACTCCCTTTACCCTTCAATACAAAAAAAACAAAAACAAAACTTATTCTTCGCAGTATTTCGAAAAGAGCAAATATACATACATACCTCTTGCAATCTCAATCTCAATCCCAATCTCAATCCCAATCCCAATCCCAACAAAATACAGTTATATCCAGATATTCAAACTCACACATACAAATATCCACACAAGGTATCTCCAAAGTATCTCCAAAGTATCTCCAAAGTACCACCATCAAACTATTCATTCATACAAAGTATCTATAGATGAGAGAGTGAATCCTTCCTCCCAATCAACAAAAGCCCCAAAAGCCCCAAAACCCCAAAAGGGTCTAATAAAATATATCAAGAAATAAAAATACATAAAAAGATCAATGAATAAAAAAATTCCAGAAATGTGAAATGAGTATATAATCTCATAAATAAGCCAGTAATCAGTAAGTAGTCATCTGCCGGAATAGATTTTAACTTGTACTTTAAGAGATATACTAGGTAGGCGAGGCGAAGAGCTCCAACTACTTAGGTACTTAGGGGGAGACTAATTCCCTAGCTCTACACTACAGCTACTACATCACAGAAATGAGATAGGATTTTTAGATCCATCACTTAGAATGATAATAGAGTAGCAAGCAAATCTCGAAACCAATTTAATGAAAAATATTCATTTCATTTCAATTAACTAGCTATTAAAGTAGTAGTGGTAGTACTAGATAGTAGTAGTATTTCAGTAATCAATACCAAATCTAATTTAATCCAGACTTTTCCCTTTTCCCCCTCCTTTTCCTTTTCCTTTTCCATACCAGAGGGGAAATATCATCAGATCATCTCTGATCCTCTTCAAAACTCCATTTTTCCCCCATCCCATTCCATCCCATCCGTTCCACGACCATAATATGCAAATGAAGAAAATCCGTTCGTGGCTTAGGGGGTATATCCATCAAGCGCCTTTTGCCAAAAGCAAGTCAAATCCCATTTTCCTTCAAGTAAGCTAATGCTATACTTAGTATGCGTATGAACCTATCCCCAAACGCCGATAATGTTCACAATTATTCATGATGAATGAAATAAATGCCATATTAATGAGCTCCGCTTCCAGTTCCATTTCCATTTCCACCATCTAATACTGATAGATCTTCATAATCTGGAATGGGTGGTCCATCATAGAGTTCCGTGTTGACATAAGTTGGAGGGCTGGCAGGAACATTCTCATACAAAGGAGGTTGTTCCTCATCCCATGAAATACCCAAACCTGATCTTTCGGTAACCGTCATTTTGAAATGCATTCTCAATACTCTTGCTCCTCCAGTTGGTGTTACTTGTGTTGGTTTTTTGATAGGTGCGAATTCTTCGGAAACAATCATCTCAACGATGAGAGTATGGAAAACTTCAGTACCATCCTCAGCTTTCATGTCGCAAATTGGTTTCACATCTGGACGAATTGAGATTGGAAATTCAATTTCAATGGCTCCATCAGCTGAATCGTAATTTGATTTCCATCCAGATTTGATCTCCTCAGTAGCTAAGGCACGGGAATCTTGGTGAGCGGCCCCTTTCTTGCTCTCCCCTTCCTTTGTCACTTTTGCGGCATGTTTGGGACATGCTGGTGAGATAACTCTGAGTGTTTCATCCAAACGCCATGTCAAACGTTTTAACTTCCAATGATTTTGTGTCTTTGCATCTGCATTCCGATTCACAATACCATCCATGCGCATTGAAATATTCGATTCACCAATTGGGTAGATAACGGCAGGAAGTTGGGCATTGGCTGTTAAATTCGTTGGTGGAAAGATTCGCATTGAACTGCGAGGTGTATCGGAAGGAATAATGGCACGCTTAATATTGAGAACGTGGGAGAGTTTTATCGGCTCGCCAGTCTTTGGTACAAGTGTAGCCTTGAGAACATATTCGATATTAGACAATGAACCCTTCATGCTCGCAGGTAGATGTCCGGGAAGGAGAAAGCTAAATGGAAAGTCATGTTCGCCTAGAAATTTGAGTTAGAATCCTGAAAACCAAAAAGTGAAAATGTAATGCATTAGTATGTACCTTTTCGAAGAGTAGCTGGACCTTGAAGGAAATTCCAAGTAGTCAAATCATTTGATTGATGAGCACACTCATGACAATGCGCATGGAATGGCTTCTTTTGCGTAACCTCCAATGCCAAACGCATCTTGAATGACTCAATTGCAAACTTCTCATCGTGAATATGTAATTTTAATTGTCCAGACAATAATGCGCCGGTGCTCGAAGTTGTAGAACCGTAAAGAACCAATGGTGGTGACTCAATAGCACAGTCAAGTGTTGCGCCATGATATATAGGAACTGTTCTCGAAGATGACTTTGCCGAATGAAGACCAGGTATTGAGATACGTTTGTGAGCAAGGGAAAGATCAGGCATCTTTGTTCCTTTATCTTCGGTGATAGAAGAGGTTGCTGAAGATGATGTGCGACTTTTTAAAGATGGTCTACTGTTTGAATTCCTTCTTGGACCTTTCTTTCCTTCAGTTGGTAGGTCAAATGGGTGCGAATGAGATCGAAAGAAGGAAGTGACGTGCTGCATAGTAGTTGCCGGCATGGTGGCGTTTTTGGTGGCGTCTCTGACAGGGAAAATAAACTTTTTCAGTGACCTGCTTTCTGCACAACAGTATTAAAAACTGTTTCTAGTATTAAACTTTCATTCGTGTTGGAGGTTGTTAAGTTGGAGGGGATCGTTCAAAAGTAGATCAGGATAAGGGCAAAATGTGAAAAGGTGAATGTGAAAGAGAGTTGGGAAATCTTTTTGGTAGCGTGATCGTATTGAGAAAAAAGAAGACGGTGTAATAAAGTATTTTAAGTATATAAATATACTTGATATGGTGTTAATTAATTCTCTTTGTTAGAATGGAGTAGGTAGATGACGAGATTGTGTTGTATAGGTAGGTAAGGTGTGTTATTTTGTATGGGATGTATAGGATGTATAAGATGTATGGGATGAGATGGTGAATATTATATTATATTTTATATCAAACCACCTTGTTGGAGGAGGCGGAGAGGATTTGAACTATATAAACAAACATGCGCATACTTGATATATTCAAGGTAACTGCCAAAGCTTGAAATAATTGCACTGACCAAATTACACTATACCTAGTACTTACTCAAATTCTCACTCTCCTTACCTCTAGAGGAATTTTATGTGTCAAAGGGATTTCTTAGTGAACCAAAATTTGAAGTCTGTGATGGGATTTTTCCCTTGGTTACTCATACAGTCATACCAAAAAATGACCCCCGATGCCCCTCACATGAGAAAATTTAATTAATCCTTGCCTGTCAGGCTATCCGAGGGTCTGTGTGTGTGTGCGATGCACATTGTGCCATAGTAAATTTTTTATGGGGGGAAAATCTATTTTACGTTTGGTCCAGCGTTTTGTGTTTCAGCGGTTAAAACATGGCATGAAGTCGGATGTTGTGTTGGACTAGAACAATATGGAATTCTACACCGTACAGTAGCTAAGAAAAATCTTTTCCATGAGTGCATCAAGTAGGTCATCAAGTACGGAGTAGGTCATCAAGCACGGAGTACGCTCTTATATTTCATATTCATCAGTGAAGCTTTCAGTAGCTCATCTAGGGTCCTATTTGAGATCCACTCTGCGTTGATACAAATTATCTGGAGAACTGAGGTATTGAGGAAGTGTACTCCGTACGGTACTTTGTACCGATATATCCGATGCCGTAACCCTACTTACAAGCTCCAAACCTTTTTTTTTTTCTTTTTTTTTCTTTTTTTTTCTTTTTTTTTCTTTTTTTTTCTTTTCTTTTCCTTTTTTTTCCTTTTTTTTTTGGGTAGGAAAGATTTGAATTTCCATTTTAGGCACTCGTAATAAGTCTTAACAGCTTCTTTGTTGGAAATTACGCTTAGCTTCTTCTGGGGTACGCCCCTGTGGATCAGGTACATCCAACATCAAAGTTTTTCAAGCCAGTCATTCGAACGGCTGATGAGGATGACTGGTTGATGTGCGTGTAGCACGTCAGCAAGTTCATCCTCCTCTTTTGTTTGCATGCTAGGTAGGGAGCCAGCTACTCGGTGCTTGATACATAATTGCGACTTTTCCAGGTACAATGATGGAAATGCAAGGATTACTTTTGAGATCGTTGAGGGATCTTATGCCAAGAGATTCTGATAAACGGAGAGACAGATGAACAGTTCCTGACAACCTCCACCAACACGATAAATCAACCTCAATTCACGGGAGCGTCGTGTTCGTTTGACGGAGCTATCCTTCCTAGCTTTCTAATATTCGTGGTCAACTCTGCAAAATCAATTTAGTACTGTGACAACAGTCACAACACGAAGAACACGATAGTGATATCACGACATGATGATGAAAGGGACCTTTCAATATGGACTCGGTAATATTCTTAGGACAATGATCACCGATACTCTCAGACCATAGGGCTTTGAGCTCACGCCATCGAATGAAAAATGGAGAATCTGGAAGATCATTTAGCATATTAGTCGATAGATAAAAACCGAGGGATTTCATTAATCAATCAATCAATCAATCAGAGTACGGGTTCGGCCCACTCCGATTTCTGACCTTCTACTCTGTAGTGTCAGGATGATTCGCAATATGCTTCTACTTCTAGCCATCTACAATAAATATCATGACATTACGCATGGTATTGAACTCATGGTGCAATCATTTTAGAATTCTCTATTTATGAATCTGTGACTGGTTTATTGTGGATGAATCCAACCCCCACGGAATGGTGTTGCACATTTATTTTCTCCTATGTGCTCGACGTCTACAAATTTCATCCTTTATGTCGGGTCTGTGACTTCATTTGGGAATAAACGACGGCATGATAGAATTTTTCCACTCACCATGATACACCGGGAACTTTCATCAATATTTTCAGTCAGAAATTTCAAAAATCAGGAAACAATTTCCAAATCCGGTTTAATGTGACAAAAGTCACACAACCATGTGATTTCATCGAGTAAGAAAAATCACATCCAACCAAAACTGGAACGACAACGAACCTCCATCTTCCTTCGTCTCTTTCCACGATTCCAGACCAATCTCTCAGTCATCCAATGGAACTTGGAAAAGTCCATCTAAAATCCCATTTGATCACATTCAATACCTATTACATAACAATAAACCTTATTTTGTCAAATCCTTTACCACTTTCATGCCTCATAGGCTCATCAACATCAAAGAGTGGTTTGAACATTTACTCGATGGGATCCACACATTCTTAAGTATCCACCGTCGTATTTTTTCTCAGATCTTTCAAGCTTCCAGATTGATACTAAATTAGTAGGAGAAATTTTCAACGAAATTTTGGACTTCCCGTCGCTTCGCTCACGGTCCAGCGACCGTCCAAGTCTGATTTGTACTCCACTCATGTACCGCATGTACCCTCGATTATACTTTTTTTTTGTATTCTAGAAGTCTGATGTTTTGCGTACTAAGCATTCTACCGAGAAAAAGCTTCTGCGTGGTGTGACAAAATATTCCGATTGGATCATGAAGACACTCGTGCGTGGAGTCTAACGACTCAGGGGAATACATAAATTTCTTCCCCAATTTGGTGCCAACTCCACATGAAATTTTTCTTTGACCAGCAGGGTAAAAAAAAAAAAGGTTGGACCTTCCTCTTCTTCACTTTTCCTCTCACCGGTCAAGCCCAATCCTGTGGATCATTGTGCCTCCACAATTAAACGGGAGAGCCGAAATAGGAGGTCTTCCAGAAATCCAGATGGTAAAAGCCTTGTTATTTTGTCATTTTTTGTTGCACGTCTCAAAGTTTGAGGCCTATCATCACTGTGGAAACGAACGGTGAATATGGAAAATTGGGTGTAGACTGTGGAGATTTTCTTTTGCGTGCATGGTTGCAATTGACAGATCATGATGAAACAAAACTTCAGGTCCGAACTGGGTGTATGTGGTTCTTTCAAGACGAATGATCACCCATCGTGAATAGTTTTCTTCAATGGTGTGGAGAATATTATGGGTTGGTAGTGGGATTATGTAGAGAGTCGAGACGGTTTGAGTTTGATGGATCAATCAACGTTGCTGGCATGTTGGAGATGGCCGAGTGTGTATCGTTGTCTTTCTCCACAAGTAAGAGAGTCCAGATGAAAATGAGGAGAGTCTCAAAGTCGATACTATTTTCCTGCAACGAAGTTATAGCCATATACATCGTCCTTGCTCGAGCAGTAGTACTGTGTCTGGAAGCTATAAACTTAAGGACTTAATATCAGCCTCGACGTGATCAATTCACAATGTAAGATTGAGTCATTGCATTTTTCGATTATATCTGGGAAGAAAACAAAAGCGACAGGAACAGGAGTTCCCTGGGACTAGGTCAGCTAAATAAATCACTAGAAATTCTTACCCCTTCATATCCCTCCAGTTCTTCAAGCGTCAACTACCACCCGTTACCCCGATCTCTACGAAATCCTCAATAGCATCCATCATTTTACCAACCACAACCCCTTCACCCACACTTTCCCGCATCACTCAATTTCAATCGTCCCCCCTCCCAAGAACGCACGCTCCCTCCCTGATCAAGATTTTCCCTTCCCGCGTCCACACTAAGCCCCAAAGCATCTAAAAGCATCTCAAACCCCACCACCAAAATTACCAAACCCTTCGCCCCACATGAAAAAGTTATCTTAGTGCAAAAAAAAATTGAAGGGAAAAATGTCCAAAAGAATAATTTGACCTACGCAGGATTCGAACCTGCAATCTCTTGATTCCGGACTTCAAGATTTAATCTTGAATAGTCGTAGTCAAGCGCCTTGCCATTGGGCCAGCAGGCCTATTATCGTTGCTGTTTGTTGAAGAAAACGGTGGATTCGAGATAGATAATGGAAAGTTTGAGCTTTGATGAAGAGAACTTAATCTATTAGTGAATGGAATGGAATTTTATATGGAGGAATAACTCTATAATTTATGAATCTGTAGGATTCAATTATATGATTACTGGTGGTGTTTCGTTTTATATTATTCGTCTAATCTAGTCGAGGGGGTGAGTTTACCGTTGCTTTTTCTTTGTTTTTTTTTCTTTGTTTGGTTTCTTTCTTCCTTTTCTTCTTTTCTATTATGTTTAAGAGTCTCTGAAATCTGTTTTTGTATATGTAATAAATACCTCTTCGAATTCTCTTTAGACTCTTTAGTAAAGTAGTAGATTGATTATATGATTACTGTGACGAACCCAACGAGCGTTTAGAGATCAACCTTAGAATTAAAAGCTACAGAGTTAAAGAGAGTGTGCTACGAAGTTATATATATGATCGGCTCGGAGTTTAGTATTGTATTAGCCCGATCGGACGCGATCATGTGTATCTTGTGATACTACCCCCCTTTTTCTGAAGAGTTCACTTTGAATTTACTTTAAATGAATGATTTAAGTACAAAATGATTACTAATCTTTTTTTGATAAAAATTCCTGATATATGGATTGTATTATAGTCAACGAATATGTATTTATTGTATTATATGCTTTCTTTAAATGATCTTTAAAATATCGATTATTGATTATCTCTTCTAGATCCTCATCATCGTCGTTTTTGGGCTTAGTAATCAGGGTAATAGCCGGAATAGGTTTTTATCGATCTCGGATTTTTTGATACAGATCTAATAAATAGGTTTGTATTTAATAAAAGTTATTTTTATATTGTATATATTTATTTTGTTTGTGCAAAAAAGTTCTTTTAGAAGGGGAAAACTCGGGTGCTTGTACGCAGGGTAGAATCAAGATACGATCAGATTTGTCCGATTGGATATCAAAAGGGTTAAAGGTATTAATAATATTAAGATTGTTAATGTTTATTGGATTATGATTCCGAGAATGGGATGGATTCTGTAATATATATAAGGTTCTAAGTTTATTAGAATAGGATGATACAGGGAATCTATTTGTTGTATAAGTAGTTAGTTGTTATATGATTTGAACAAAATCGGGATAAGAATAGGGAAGAGAAAGTTGTTAAAAAAGACGATTTCTAAGAGTAATATTGAGTTCATTGCGAAAGATTGAGATTTTATTCGAATCGGGTCAATTCTAATCTTTGGCTTTGTAAAGGGTCCTTTCGAATTTTGTAATATAGGTATGTAGAGAATCGGTTCCTTGTTTGAGAGTGAATAGCTTGTTTTCAGCTTCTTGAACTTTATTCGGATTGTTGTAAATGTATATGAGTTGATCTAGGATTGTTGTATAATCTAAAGGAATGTTTTGATTAAGAGAAGAAAACTGAGATAGTATTATAGTTTG
The DNA here is from genome assembly GCA_014898415.1 of Stromatinia cepivora. Taxonomy (NCBI): domain Eukaryota; kingdom Fungi; phylum Ascomycota; class Leotiomycetes; order Helotiales; family Sclerotiniaceae; genus Stromatinia; species Stromatinia cepivora. Next base: position 990,065 of record RCTD01000018.1, on the reverse strand, counting down.
TATATGAGATTCGAGATTGAGATAAATATAGTAAAATTGAATTGTAGAGTTGCTGATCGTAGTGTTGTCTATTTGTAGTTTCGCTCGAATCGAAGGAAGCTAGGTATTGAACTTTTGAGAGCTACCACTGAACTTTTCAGGATTAGGGAAAGAGGGTTTCGGACGAAAAGGAGTATAAGCGGTAGGAATGCGTTTGAGAATCAAGGAGCGTAGGAACGAGATTTCATCCTGTTGACGAGTCATTTCGCCACGAAATTCTGCAATTGCGAGGTTTATCGAATCGTAATCCATAGTTTAGAAATTAAGGGTAAGAAAAAGATAATATTTTTGAATAATATCAAAAAGATTTATATGTAAACGAAAAAGCATAAGCGATGTATCTAAATAAAAGCAAACGGAGTGTGTATGAATATATGCAAATGTTATTCCATTTTTTATCTGGAAAAGCTTTTAATAATATAATAAATCTAATAAGTATTTAGAAATCAATCTTAGAATTAAAAGTTACAAAGCTAAAGAGAGTATGCTACGAAGCTATATATATAATCGGCTTGGAGTTTAGTATTGTACTAGTCCGATCGGACGCGATCACGTGTATCTCGTGACAATTACTATTTCTATTTCTTCATTTTCTTTATTCTATTTCTTTTTTAAATTCTAGTTTTGTATCTTTGATTTATAATTTATAAATAATAATAATTATTTTTATAATAAGTTTTCTAGAAAGTGAAAATAATATCCGGATCCTATATTATATATTTGAAATTTTCATTATGTAATGATATACAATATACTGAGCTGATCGGGGGTAGTAATCTTATAGTATATTATTGTACTTGGTATTTTTTTCTAATAAGTGTGACGCACAAGAGCCGTAGTAGAGCTGAATAAACAGGGTCAATTATGTTCCTTAGAATCTACAACTGAAGAACTATGGCTCGTAAGGAGCGACTAGATATATATACACAAATACCCATTCGTGAGCTGCGGGGCTGTGCGCATGCGTTATTAGGGTCACCATTCTACCATACTAAATCGTATGAATCGTAACGCATGTGCACGGACGATCAGCTCATTAATTGATATGGGAGATAAGAGGTATCACGTGGTTAGCCTCCTGCGGTTCACGATTCGTGACAATAAGTAGTAGGATATTGTTTTTTTTTATATATAAGGAAAATTATCAAATAAGACTGTAAAGATTAATATTGTTTGATTTCATAGAAGCTTTAAAGATCAATATTATTTGATTTTAATTGTCAAAATATGAATCACGTGCATGGTAAGGATGGTAAGGATCACGTGCGCACTAATGCTCGCACTAGTGCCTCGGCGTACATCATTATATAGTTCTTCACCCTTTATAGATTCTAGCTTTCTAAGCAAATCAAAACATATCAACAAAGAGTTCTATACGTTCGTTGATAAGCTTCACTTCCCCGTTAATAAAGCTAGCTACTAAGTAGCCCTTGTTTTGCCTGGTCTAATAAAGATATATATATTTAATCTTAGGATTATTAATAAATCTCAATTACAATTATAATTATAATCTCAATAATCAAATTAAAACTAAAAACCACATTCGAGTCGATATTACAAATTTCTTTGTATAGAAATGGAGAGAACTTAAGAAAGTGGCTAAATTCCAAGATGTTGGTATAAATATACAAATATACAAACAAACAAAAGAAAAAGGGAAGGATAAACAATTAAAAATTCTCTGGTAATTGTATAGAATAATACGATTTCTTGTAGTAATAAGAAATACCTATAATCTATAGATAGTCTAGATGAAATCAAGTTCTCCTATCATCTACTACCTTACTACCCCTTTTCTATAACCACCAAAAAAACACTTTCGAAAAATGGAAAGCGAAATGAGAAACAAAGAAAATCATCTCGAGTTTCTAAGAAATATAGAAAATGAAAAAAAGGATTTATATAATTCTTATCATTATAATTATATATATTCTATTATTCTATCTAATATTTCATTTGTAGGTTTAGAATAAGAAGATTGTTTACTCTATTTATTTAATATCTATTCCAAGATATATATTAATTAATTCATATATCAATATCATTATAAACCACTTCAACTTTTGATAATTAATATTTAAATTATATCAATCTATTTTAAATTCTTAACTTTACTCGAATATCAATTTAGTTTTTTCAAAAAATAAAATTGAATGTTTAAATCAACTATTCTATTTTTGGGCCATCTCTCTTTTAAATTACTCTTTTATATCAAAAATTATAATTTTCACTTATTAATAATTTTATAATAAATCAATATAATTAATATAATTAATTAGATTCCTTATATAGATATTAATGAATTCTGAAAATTTCATAGTTTTAATTTTTTATTTTATTGAAATTTTCAAGATTAAAAATTCGATTTTAATTCATATATAATTTATATACAAATTGAAAAATATAAAAATCTTAAATAACTTTTCAACAAAAATAATTAAAAATAAATTATTCATTTTTTTTGGAAATCATTAAATCATATTCTACAAAATGAATTAAATATTGTATATGGTAAATATCATTTCCCTCCCAAAACCTCATTTAACTCAACAAAATCAATAAAAATGAGTAATCTATATCCCATCCCCCCTAATCACTAACTATACCTACACCTAAACCTATATCTACATCTCCCAGTCCATTCACCCCCAAAAACCATACACAAGCACAAACACCAGCACAAGCATAAACTCCATCAATATCAAAATCCATCTATTCCTAACCAAATAATCCATCCTTCCCCTCCCCTCCAACTGGAAAAGAGACCTCATCACAGCCTCTTCTCCATTTTATTTCTATCACTTTTATTAATACCTATACCCATATCCATACCCACACCCCATTATTAGCTGACTACTCAGGAGATTATAAAAAATTAATCTTTATTTTGAATCTTATTCTCTTTTTTATATATATATATATATATACTATCTTTGGTTTTAGTTAGGAAGATTCGTCTGAATAGTTCTGGATTTCTAAATCTATTATGAATACAGAAAAGTAATTGGCTGGAGGACGGAAAGCAACCAGCTGCAACGAGTGACTATAATGTGATAGCGGGGGCTGGGGAAACTGGGGCGATGTAATAAACTAACATGAAGGCCAATAGATAATGATATAAACGGGATAGGAGGATGAGATAAAAATCTCCCGAATCTTGCCAAGTTTGAATCCATGCTAGAGCAAGGTGTACACATGCCGATATGCATCTATCGACAGCAAAGGTAGTACTAAGCGAGCTACCATTTTATTCTAACATAGCTCGATGTTCCATTCCATATTTCGACGCGTCCGAAGTTCCATTACCCCTTTTGAAATGATATGGATGACTCTCGAATTTGGCGAGATCAATGCACATCAGGGCTAGCTTCCAAGAAACTTCAATTGTTTCGCGTCCAATAGGCAGGTATCAGAAGAAGCACTGTGATTGATGAGAACGTGTAGAAAAAGGCCAGTAAGACTGAAGCTAGGAGTGAGACTCCGCCTTTTGATAATTCCGAATCCGTATTCCTCGTAGGCACGACGGAAGCGGGCTGAAAAGCTCCAACGGACTTTCGGGAGCGGGCCATGAGCATCATCCGAAACCCACTTTTATTTTGATATTCGCTAGGTGAACGAAATTTCTGATCCATGATTGGTTGAGACGGAGAAGCTTATTAACTACGGAGTATGTCCAAGGGATTGGAGACGAGTGACAGGATCCGTGGGTAGAGCTGGTCGAGACGAGGAGAAAAATTGTGATGTATGAGAACAAACATTTAACATCATATTCCTCTCGCTGACCTCATGCAATTTTAAGAACCAGCTGTGTCGTCAATGATCTTCCCCGGTCGACCTCCTCGCCGATGAGTCAACCTATAGATCTGCCCGGATTCCCAATGCACATCATATTGAAGGATTTCCAACATAATACGGTCAACTCACTTCAAAGCTTTCAGTGAATGCGAATGGGGCAATGTTTTTGAAGTTCTGAGACCCTCAAGTACCTGGTGATCAAAGTCCCTCAAACCAGCCAGACCACAGACTTCTTGCAGAGTCTCGACACCTAGGTATTCAACAAAACATTGGGATACGAAAGTGAATATGAGGTTCATTTCTAGCTCCGGCGCCAGTTCCAATTTTGGCCAATAGACACGCTCAGGAGCAAACGAGATATGCAACAAAACAGTGAGAAGAGAAGAGTGAATGAGAATTAGATGCAGATCTGAATACAGATCCTGATCCAGCCAATAGATGACTTATCTCAATAATATGAGATCTACAACAAGAGGATATTAGAATGTGTAAGATTGAATATGAACGTCTAGGGTCGCTTCAGTGATAAAATACCTACCCTACCAGGATCAATGCTGTACTAAATATTTGGGGCTACAATGAATCAAAAACACGAGGGGATTGTGCCTCAAGGGACATACGGCGAATGATGCACGGAAAGTCAATCCAACTTAATGTGGTATCTCAAGCCATTCACACAGCAGCCATCCACAGGTAGTACACATAAGTAAGTATCCATACCTGCCTTTCTCGACACAAGAAACGTCAAATTCGAAACTTGCCATCAACCTCTCCGCAAAAAACAAATACATATCAGCACCGCATCAAATAAGACCTTCATCTCCAATACATCATGGCGCTTTGGCATTGCTCCAAGTGCAGGGCTTCTCTACTTACCGGTGAGGACGAAACACCTCGATGCGATTCGTGCAATATCCCCATGAGTTATCAGTCAATTCAACCTATAAATACTTTGGCATCGTAAAAGAAAGTGATTGCGATTGAGTGGAGGGACCTGCATTCAAAAATTGAGATCGGGCTCTAGATTAGATGTATCAGAATGAGCATCTAGTGTTGCATGTCCACACTTTTGGGGTGCTTGTCGTTGTTCCGTTTTACTTTAAACTGTGGGTACAGTGTGGCATACCAAGGTTAGATTAAATCGGAAAACTCATCTGGATATTTCTTGCTTAGTTGATATGATCACAGCGGAGGAGCACTGGGGAAGTAGGAGTTTCAAAAGTTTTTTTTAAGGTATGATTGTTAGCACAAGATTAAGCCCTTTTCAAAAGAACGAACATACCTCTTTCCGTTTTCATATTTTGATTGATATCTTGAAGTGAATTTCAGATGTGTGAGATGTTTGGATAGTGAAATTTTGTAGGGTGTCGAGTTTATATCTTTAAAACCATCACAAATCAAAAGGAACTCTTACTCCTCTTTCATCATAAATCATTAATTTTTCACTATCTATTCCATCTCGTATGCCAGAGAAGAGCAAAAGTGTAACGCCAAGCTATGCCTGCCAACAAGGCAAATGAAATTATGGGCATTGACGCAAATATGATACATAGCTTAGCTACACCTTAGAAAAGGTGATTTCTAATACAACATTTCTTTGAACGCCTTACTTTCGAAGGTGGTGTTCTATTTATCTATCTCCGCCTTTACGCGTATGCAGCCCAACCTATGGGTATTAGTTAGCATTCGTTTAAAGAGATAATCCCGCTGCGACATATGGAAAGGATAGAGAGACAGAAGGGAAATGCAGAACATACCGGAATACAAAACCGCCAGATTCCTCTCATCACTCGCTTGATTGATCAAATCATTGACTGTAGCTTCCACACTTAATGTTTTGGACAACTTCTTGTTAACCACAGTCAAAGCTTTATCAGCCTCACTCGGTTGATTGACTGCTTGCTTTTCACCACCCCTCTCGTGTCCCATACCAAATTCCGGCGCAACACTTTGCGCCACCTGCAGTTTTGCGAGTCGCACAGGCGATATAGACCAGCTGTACAATGGATCATATCGCAGAACATCAAGGATCGTCATAATACTATAGACTTCCTTACGCAAAGCAGAAAGAGTGAATTCACAGCATCTTCGAAACACGCCTTCGGTTTTCGTAATGCCCATTCCATCGACAATATCGCGAGTGAGGCGGAAAGGTACTAATTCAGGGACCGGGAGAACCCGGCCCATTTCAAAAGCCACACCAAGATCAATATGGACCACTTCACCGCTTTCAAAATCAAGAAGAATATTGTGACCATGCCTGTCACCTAATCCGAGAACGTGGCCTAGTATAGATATGGCAGCTGTGCTACGTGTGTATGCTAGGCGTTTGGTGAACCATTCGTCAGGATCGTTGAAGTGTTCTGTGAAGAAATAGTGCATAACGGGATGAAAACGATCAGTGACCCATCTGAATTTCTTGATTCGTGCTTCAGTTGGTTGACCTTGAACTTCCCCAATCTCTTTACGACATACGGTTCCTTTCAGGTCTTTTGGATAGAAGCGCTCATGTGCTGGCATGAGATATTCATGCAAGGGAATTGTGCTTGGCACGAATTCGATGACACCAGCTATGGAGGTCAATGGTAGGACTTTGTAGGTTCTGATGCTGAGGTTTCTTTGTCGAGTAGCTCTGTTCGTTTTCAAGAGTTCGCTGACTTGAGCAAATACCTGTTCCATGATGGCATCTTGGCGCAGATCATCATTGCCACCTTTTACCTAATGTATGTTAGCTGTAATGTTGGCATCCACTATCTTGAATTCTTACCAATTGCTTAAATCGCGCCCCGTTATCCGCCACGGCAGTGATGATCTTCGGTGCACTTACTCCAGATGCTATACTCATCTGTGACTCGAATCTAACCATTTTTGGAACCTTGGAATAATTTTTGTCTGCACGAAGATCTATTTGTATTGTCGGAGGAGGTATGGAGTACTTCCTCACGATGTTGTTGAGTTTTAACCCCGCAGAGGAATCTTTAATCGAAAGCTTTTTACCAGTTTTATACTTCTGGTCATCTTTCTCACCCGCGAGCTGAGTATATGGCTGTATGACGAAACCCAACGCAGCCCAAATTTCCCGTGAGTTCTCAGCTCTTTGGAGTTGCTCTGAAACCTTGAGAGTCGCTTTATTCCTTGAAATAGCTATTTCATCTTTGGTATTTGGCCGACTGTGAGACCCAGCATATATCTGGTACATGCCATGATATGGGTGATCCGTGCAGATTCGTAAAACTAGGTTGAAGAGAAGTTGCTGAAATTTCGAATCATTGTCAAGTAAACGAGAACTGAGCTGGTTCATCAACGTAGCGAATTTTCGACTAGGTACCTTGGGCAAAACTTTGGCGACAGCTTCATTGGCAAAGTTTTCTGCGGAATGTTCAAGCCAGAGTGCTGTAAAACGTAGCGAATTGCCATCATGGTTATCCGAAGCAGCTAAAGCGAGAAGATAGTTCTCCAAGCATTGGCGCAAAAACTCGTCTCTGTTGGAGCAATGGCGGCGATATTCTCGCTCGTCTAGTCCGAGCCACGTCTTGGCCTTTTTTAGATAACTATTATGCCTTGCTCTCTCTGCTGATGATGTTGCTTTTCTCAGAAGTTCTTCGTAGTCGGCGACATCACTGGATCTCATCTCGCTTAACTTCTTCATTCGCTCCAAATCTTCCAAACTATCAGGGTCCTGTAGTTGTTGATCACAGAACACAGCGAATTGATGGAAGACTTTCGCAGCTTCATGGCCGTCGGACGTTTTTAAGTCCTTGAGGGCAGGTTTTAGATATTTCTCAATGATACGATCAGGCTTCTCGAGTCTGGCTTCGGAGACTTGGTGACCAATCTTAGATAGGAGATCAGGACGACCAACAGAAATAGTCTGTGCTTTTAAGAAGGGTGCATTGTCCAAGGCCCGTAATATGCCTATTGAAGATGTCATTTCACCTTGCTCCCACAATGCGTCCGCGGTCTCCATATGAACTGCAGCTTCAATGTCCATACCAAGGGATTGGCAGGGTTTGATAAGATCGATTAATGAAGTTGCCAGAGATAAAGATTCTTGTAGGGCACCATGAGCACGATTCAGCGACGAAGCCATGAGTGCAACATGTACCTCCACTAGTCTTGTATCTTTAGAAGAGAGGTTGAGTATGTCTCGAAGGCGTGGTTGCTGGCTCAAGGTACTTAAAGTTGTTCCTCGACAAGAAATCATCTGGCTAATGTCATCAAACCTAATTTCATATTAGCTATGATTATGGTAGAACGTGCCAAGTACTTACCTCCCCGTCTTCATCCATTCAGATCGATTCCGAAATCTTGACAGGACTTCTTCAAATTCTCCGGACCCCTGAGAGCTAAGCACTTCGTCCATTTCGGAAAGAGCCGCCAATGTTCTAAGCGATTCGTGAAGGGCACTGGCCCCGAGGTCATCTCGCACGAGGCGTTCCATTGTGCCCTCAAGTCCTTCATTGATTGCTTTCAAGAGTGTTCCACGGTTTGTAGCAACATGAGCTGCTTGGAAAGCTTTGTAGATTGTCACAGAGTGATTGTCGCTAGCAGGAGCTGGAATGTCCCATTGTTCCAGTTTACGGGCGGTACGAAACATAGAATCTAAGGATGTACCAGCTATTCCAGAACTCTGTTGTGCTTGCAGTAGGGAGAGAGAAAGACCACTCAAGCTAAGCATATCTAGGGCCTTAACAAGAGATTGTGCGTCCTGAGCGGCTCTAGGGTCTTGCTGCTTGATGTGACTATCATATTGTGCACCTCTGAAAGCAAGACCTTTGGGCCCATCTTTCTCATATTCTAGCCTTGCTAATATCGTGCTTAAGCTGGCTGTCTGTTGCACTCCATAATATAGATCCGGGTCATCAATGTTCTCAAAAATTGCGAGAAGCAAATCTGTCGGGATTTCGGGAGCTTCACCGCCATCTTTCATCGTTGAAGAACGTCGAGATGATTTGACTGGGATCGATTGATGTTCTTCAACAAATATCAAAGCCGTTTTAAACATTCCACAATGTATGGCGGCCGTAGCGACTTTGAGGTAGTCGAGATCTAACCAATGCAAACGATCCGCCGAGGATTTCTCGTGGGGTAGAGGTTGAGTACGTAAATATAAAATCGAGTTAATCAGAGTTTTCAGGTTGTTCTTTTCGACGGCTTGACTTCTAGAAAACCATGCCGCAAATGCATTAGAGATTTTATTACGGCTATTTTTCTGTGCCGGTAGATCCGTCGAGAGTACGAGGTGGAGAATGAACGGAAATGCTTGATCGGCAAAGTCTGGCACATCCCTAAGAACTGGCGCTAAGGCGCATAGTATGGGATCTTTAGGGACAGCTCTGACCAACGCAATGGAGAGGTCTTGTAGCCAATTAGGAGAAAGGATGAAAGTTGCCTCGAGATGACTCCCTAAGCTATTCATATCATCTACAGGTTCTGCGATCTCACATGGCGGAACGGGATAAGGATTCCACGCTGACGCTTCGAACACTGGTGGCGGTAGACTTTGGCGACCGATTTCCAAAATCTGCTGGTCTGAAGTTGTAACAATGATACGTAAAGCCGTTTCAGCAATCCCCGCTGCTGAACTATCGTCTCCTAAAATTATCGATTGAAGAAGGCTCAATATACATGCCCTTGATGAAAGATTAACTTCGGATGATGTCTTTAGTTCCTTCATTTCCGACAATGTGGATTCTTGCAGAAGTTCGTGGTGCACATGCCCAGTAGCCGCAAAGGCTCTTCCGAGTACACGCGCGGCCCAAGACATGTATTGTTTATTCGATGGATTTCCTCTGCAAGACTTCCACACGACAGCAGCCCTTGCTTCGGCAACTGCATCTTCACCGTATATATCGCTCCTGAAAGAAGTAGGGCATTCAAACTCGGAGCATAGCATACTGAGCGCAAGCTTTCGAGCAGGTAGAGTCAGTAAAATGCCCCCATTCTTTTCATCCTCCAGTAGCCGATCCAGTAGTGTGCTTTCTATTGTACCCTTTTCAGCGTTCCCAATTGCTCGAACCTCTTGAGCAGAGGCCACGAGAGATCTGAAACTTGAGCTCAAAGGCCCAGCCAAAGCAGGGGATTCATACCTTGAGGCATACTTACCAACCCAGAGATGAAATTTCTGGGCCTTAGACATTGTAGCTTGATGTTGACTCTCCTGAGTTGTGCTAGATCTACGCTCCTGCATGAATACACGTAGAGATCCGAGTATCGAAAGGGTAATGCTTGCAACAAAAGACGGAGACAGTTTTAGGTATTCTGAGCCCTGGATTAATAGGTATTGCAAAATACCAATAGCATCATCTGCACATTCAGGATCCTTGATGTAAGGCCTTATAGATCGAAGAAGCATTTCCAAGGGATAACCTCGAGTTGCAGCATTTCCAGCAAGCGAGATTAAAACACGAAGTTTTCGCAATACAGAGCAAGCATGCAGAGACCCAAGTGCAGGATGGATAGTCCTAAGTAGCTTTCTAGCGATGAAAGCTACTAAACTTGGAGTGTAGAGATCGCCTGCCTCATGCACTGTCCTTGTACACAAATGTTTGATTTCATGTAAGAGGTATTTTGCTTTGAATGCAGGTTGCTGACTTGGGGGCAAGATAATCTCAGACGAGCTCAGAGATTTGATCTCTACCATGATTTTTGCGGCATATACTAAGTTCTCATCCTTGGCGAATGACTTTTCAACATGTTGCTCTTGGTCTATAACATTAAACAAGGTGGCTAGTATATCTGTAAAATGCAGATTAACACATTCTAAGAACAATTCTTTGCCGAGGCGATTTTTCAGTCTGGCCTCACCACTTATACGTTTCTTGTCACTCGAGGGCGGTATGCTTATGTTGTTGGCAATACAATATGCCATGGCTTTCGCAAAACATTTCTGGAGTAATTGGGCCGCGGGAATATTTAACAGCTCAGCGAGGTGGCCCAGTTGGGTATCATGACCCCGCATCATTATGAGGGCGCAGATCTCTTCCTGGGCGAATACCAACAAGTCGCCGAGAGCAGCGAAGCCAAAGATTTGGTACGGTATATCGTCCATTGCCTCTACCTCGAGCCAAGTGTAGAGAATTTGAGGCGCAAACAATGCGAATAGCTCCTGTGGACTTGCTACTGCGAGCGCAGAAGCAACATAGGATAAGCACCAAGTGGCATGTCGCACAGAACCCGAAATTCTACCCGGAGTTTCAAAAATATGGTAAATGCATCTTCGCAGAAGAGTTGACCAACGGGAAGCTAGTTTTGCCAGGACATAAAGTCGAAACGCGATACCTTCCAAGACTTCTGGTGCAGAAGGTAAAAGCTCAAGCACATCTACGAATATTTTGTCATGCTCTTTCAGCGTGAAAAGCTCAAATATTTCCGAAATCTGATCACCAATGAAGAACTTCGTAGAAGTATTACCTTTTTCGAGAAGCTTTAATAGACTAGTACGTGGTGACGGCTGAGAAGGGGCATTTCCATAATTCTGATTTGTTCGCAAAAGTTGTAGCAGCAGATTAACAATTCCTAGCTGGACGACTGTAGAATCGGCGCTCCTCTCGATTCGTAAAATAAACCAATCATATAGTTGCTTGGCATGTTTCACGAAAGAGTTCTGCTCTTCCATTGACCAGAAGGGCAAAAGTCCTATCATTACGTCCAAGCATGCGCACATGGCGATTTCGCTGGCAAGGAAATCGTCTGATGAAAGAATATGTCCCACACGCTCGAAAAGGCGATAGGCATCAGTCTCTACAAGAACAAGATCAGATTGAAGCACGTCGCGCATGAGTGGACGACACGAGAGTATCTCTTCATCCTTCATAGAGACCAGCTCATCAATAAAAGAAGTTGGCACCGTGCAGCTTTCTGGGGACTCGTGCATGTCAGCGATAAGCATTAGTCTGCCTATTGTATCTATAAAAAAGGATGAAGAACTCATTTCAAGTGCCATGGCTCGCCTGGGAACGTTCAGCTTTTGCGCTTCCTTTGCTGAGTGACTCCTCTGGGTGGGAAATTCATCATCAATATCCATGGGATCATCATTAATTGCTGAACTTGACTCTTGAACTATACGGCGACGCTTGAAATCTTCCGAGATAAGGCTCAAAAATTGCAGCAATTGAGGGTTTTGCTCCGCGACGTGCTTGAATTGAGTGGATTCGCAAGGAGGGAGATGAGGTTGGACTGTTTGCAAAAAAGTGTGGATAAACTCTTCGGTGGCGTGAAAATCTTTGGCATCTGATCTTTTCAAGAATTCTAGCAACTCATCGCCTAAGCCTCGGAGGTCCTCCCTTAAATGAGATAACTGCTCTAAATCGGCATTGGCAAAATGCGGTAATAGATCAAGACCGATGATGCATGCATTCAGTGAGCCTCGATACATGTCAGTGGAGACCTGCGGAGAACGTTCTGCATTGAAGCTTCTCCAAATCTGTAGAAGCTCGCTACATTTGGATGTTAGAAATTCGATGATCAGTCTTCGGGCAGAACTGAAGTGAGCACTATCTAATTGGAAGACTACATCATCATCAGTGGTAGATTTCGGACAGTGTCGGCACACAAAATCTGCCTCGGCGGGTGCACCAGCGTCAAGTAGTAAAAGGAAACGAAGAACCTTTTCCCTGTCCAAGTGTTGTTGCCATGCCTGAAACAGTGCACCTCCCATATGACGACCGTTTGAAAATACAGGCAAACTTGGTAGGCCAAGGCTCGTTCGCAACAATGCAACGAAGTTAAAAGGGTGTAGATGTTTCCCAAATTGAGCAATGAATAATCTATCAGCTTAAGATGCGTTAGTCTCAATCAAAAGATAGCACAATGACGCTCGCACCTGGATTCCATCTTCCAAAAAGCCAACAGATCACATGCTGGCAGGCTGCCAGGCTCGCACCGGGGGCTTCACTAACTTTGACCTGCAGCAAGTGATTGACCAGGAAAATCGACGATTCGCAAAGGACTGGCGGGCCACTAATATCAGCTGTGGTGATGATTGCGTTCACACTGTCTTCAATATCACGGTAATCTACCAGGTGTTTGGCGTGAATTGCATGAAGTGCTAGAGCAGCAGCGCGGCAAGTCCCCGCAAAAGTGAGCGACTTAGCTCCGTTATGCCAGAGCTGTTTCCAATCTGTTAAGGACTCGTCTGCAGCACATACCTGATATGTACAACTGTGTTTCGATTGTCAGCTATAGCAGGTTAATGTTAACAAAGCACTGACCTTGCTATACCAAGTAAAGCCCATGACGCAATGTTACCACGCCTGTCTAAAGCACAATTGCCCAAATGAGCCAGTAATTCTTTCAGAGAAGAAGGCGGGAGTTTAAAGTTTTGCAGTAAGAATGGTATCAGTTGCAGACCAGCTAAGAGTATCTTCTGATCGCCAGACTTAAGAGGATCGAGTAATCTTTCAGATGACCACGAAACGCGTTGACGCTTTCGTGGGTGATTATCCAAATCATCCGAATCATCCGAATCACCTCCCAATTTTGGTTTCACTTGATGTATGTGCTCTTTGACTCTCACTAATCGTTCTAGAATGGCCATCGCGAGTAGGTTTGCCCAATTACGCTCAGCAGCCGTGCCAGCCGTGCGATTGTTGTGAGATTTGAGTCGGAAACAATGTAGATGAAAAGGATCGCAGCTCATCTTCCGAGAACTCAAATCTAAAATTTCCACATCGTCTAACTGGAGCTGATCGCTGTTTTCTCGCCTAGAATAATCTGCCCTCAAGGCATCAAGTAAATCGTTTAAATTACCCTCCAACTCGACATCCTCATTGCTCATGATATTGCTCTCCAGGTGCAGATGAATATGGTACAAACTAATCAGCATTTCATCTCGCACAGAATTAATCTTTTCGTCCTTGTGCAATGATTTACCTTGCCAAAGCCGATATATTAAAGGAATTAACTCCCGACCAATTGAAAACGAAAATGAGGTATATTCTTCAGCAAAAGATGATAAAATGATATTAAGGACGGAGAATGCTAAACGATGTAGCGTGCTTACATTCGATTTCAGGTACTGTAGCAAGCGCATCATCATGGTGGCCACTCGCTCAAGAGCTGGGAATGAATGATCGTTGGTAGTAGAAAGAAGTGTGATGAGGATTTGACAAAGGACTTCTACATCGTGCTCAGACACCGAATTTGACCTCTTTGGAATATTTCCCAGCCCAAAGGAAGATTTAAGCAGTGATGGATGGCTAATCCCCTTGCCAGACTCTAACAGATCTTCGTCAATGTCCCCGAGGTACAACTCGATACCATCGACGGAAAAGTCTATAAGTTCAGTCCGAACATCCTTGACACCCGCTGCATTCGCTGGTCTCTCGAGCAGATAGCCTAGTGTCTTAAGATAATTATTTACTATCGGCTGAAAGTAGTCTCCAGTTGATGTAGGAATCGTGTCAATAATGTGAATTATCAAAGCATTCACGGTCCTCTTCTTGAACTTGTATATTCCGGCCTCCACTATGGAACATATGGCCTTGGTAGATTGTTCTAGCTTAGTGGTCGACTTCACAGCTGTTGGCTTTTTTGACTTTCCATCCGTGGACCTATTTGGCTTTGCAGGAAGTAGATATTTTCGTTTTTCCTCGATGACAATTTCGAATAGGATTTCGAAAAATTCGTGGCACTTAGCGTCTGTAGGTCGATCGCTCCTGGTGACTAGATTAGTCCAAAACTTTCAATATAGGATGAATATCTGACATACGCATCATCGGCATTGAGGATACCATGGAAGATGTTAGGTAGATCTAGTCCTCACCAGTTAGCAAATGTAAATCTGCCAAGCAGATTCATGATTTAGATAGATTTACCTTTCAGATAATCTTTAAATAAATCCGCCTTTCTAGTTTTAAGGATATCTGGGATTTGTTTAACTTATGCGTCGAAGACTGCCAATCAAGAATCGTAATTACCAATAACCTGATCTAATGGTTTCTTTCTACGGTCTGCATATGGATGCGACATATTAAAAGATTGCGATCACACAGATTTTGACGCATTCCCGAAGTTGGAACTCTCACAGGATGTGGGATGTGCCGCCGGACTTGTGATTTATGGTAATATGAGATGAGCTCCAAAGACCTCCAGGGTCCAGTACAATGCATCAAAAAGTACCTAGATAGTGCTGGCAAGTTAAGTACTTTCGCATTTGTGAGGTTTGCAGAAGTCAGCAGTTTCATCAAACTGTGATATTGTGAAATTTGTAAGTGGTTTGGTCGATGCTTTAATTATTTATCCTTCGCGACGCGATTTTTCGTGTGCAGGACAGCTTCAAAAATAACGTCGCTTGTTTGCTCCATCAAATAATTTTTTTTATGATCACAGAAAGCCCAAACTACCACTTACAGCATCTGCGACAGAGAAATAATTACAACTTGCCATGAAAGGGATACGAATATACCCTTTTGAACTTTTATGAGCTCTGTGCCAGATCAATTCCCTGTGTCCAAAGCCTCGGCGCATCCTTCTCAACCATGGCAGAGCAGTCCAGTAGCTTGAATGAAATTCAAGCCTTGCATTCGGACCTCCTTGCACTATCAAATTCTCGTCTTTCGAACCTTGAACGATTAGCGATTGAACTAGAAGCTCATATTGCAGCTTTTCGTGACCTTTTGAACCACAAGAGTCGGAATGAGCAAAGTCGGAAGAGTATCGAAGAGGGTGTGTACTTTCCTATGGCCTCGAATCAAACATGACAAAGAATCAAAATTAATATGACTATGATAGGGAAAGTCGAGCGAGATGGACAGATGTATAAGATCAACGACGACTTTAAGCAGGGAACATTTCAACTAGCAGACGAATTGAATCTTGATGAGGTTGAGGCATCCCAAATCTTCTTCGACGCACAAGACGATGCCGATGCGACAGGGCGCTCAATTTTATCCTGCTCTATAATCCGCTTTCATCAACGACGAAAGCTCTTGTTGGATTGTTTGCGGCTTACACTTCAGCAAAATGCCGAGTTAGAGAGCAATTCGGAGCAGGAGAAGGAACTGAAGGCTTTCCTGGAACACATCATCACGGAATCGATCCGTAGTGAACCTACAACCGCAACTACAAGTAAAGCCGCAACTCCAATCACAACAAGCAATGCGCCAACATTCATTTCAAAATGCATTTCTGCTATGGGCGATATCAGGCAGTGGCTCCAGATGATTTCGGACAAAGTTAGCAGTGTGTCTGTATTGGGACAACCATCGCAACCGGATCTTTTGGAAATCATGGAGTATCAGCGCCACAGTCTGGTCAAACAACATGAGTTACTAGGCGTTATCATACTCTATCTGGTGAAAGCAAACCATTCTGTCGAGGGAGATTTCGAGCTACTCTTGGGAATTTTGAAGAAAGCGGATAAGTATGATAATCTTCTAGGTAAGCATTCTCCACATTTGGAAGTAGGATCAACCTACTACGAATTGTCTTCAGTTTTATAGCAACACGCTTTTCGACTAACAAATTATTACAGTGCATCATTTTCCCGCTTTGGCTGCTTACATTTGGCGTTATGGTTCTCCAGAAGGTGGGTCAACGATACAAGATGCAAGAGCGCTGGATAAGAAGATCAGCGTCAAAACCGACCAAAATGCATGGGTATTGCCTTATGCTCATGCCGCATTCAGAGCATGGTGGTTGGCGGAGTATAGTGGATGGTATGTGGAACACCATGACGGGTTACCACATGGCATTAATCTCGAAGAAGGTGAGCTAAAATCCATGGAATTTCCAGTCTCCAAGTCACTAATCAAATATCAGAGGCCAAGCAGCGCTCTCAGCAGTTTAATGAAGCTCTCAAGGATGGAGCTTTCGATTTTATGTTGTCTCTTTCTGCTGATGTCAAAGCCGCAAGTTGGTCAGAACCGTCACGTCAAGGTTTTCGGTTATGGCTACAGAGAAAGGCACCTCAGCTGTTGTCCGATCCGGTATCTTTCTCGGATTTTTTTGAAGATCAATTCATGGAGCAATTACAGACATTCATCGAAAGTTTCATAACGAATCTACCAGACGTATTAAGGAGGTTGAGGATAGATGAGGATGAGCAACGTCAACTCAGTCATGAGCATGAGCACGATCTAGATCTGGAGCGATTCATAGTTATCATTTCTTATGCCTTTGACGGCCGCCCAAAGGCTGCTTTGGATGGATTTTGGGACGTCCCAGATGGCGTGTTAATCGGTTTCATGTATTGGGCTTCTCGACGTGCATCAACTCCGCTGGTTTCGGCATTTTGTGAAATGCTCCAGGCGATTTCAGGTGATGATGAGTGTGCCACTGCTGCACATGATTTTTTGCTCGACGAAAGTCCTCAAGCCGGAAAAATGAAGCGTGCTCATGCCCTCACATGGAATCAAATTTTCAAAGAGCTATCATTTTTCACAAATAAACTTCGAGATCAACCAGTACCACAAGCTCAGGCCTATCGTCATGGGAAGCCAAATCATGATCAAGCAGAACTAGAGCCAGAATCTTATATCATGCTGGAGTCTTATCTCCGCCTCATATCTCAACTCTGTTCGCATAGTGCAGTTGCCAGACAATTTTTGATGCAGCATCCATCATATCAACTCACAGACCTGCTTTTCCAACTTGCATCTAGTTCAATACCATCTCGATTTAGAGCTGGCGCTTTCACAGCACTGCGTTCTTTGCTAAGTAACAAAACAAAGGCAGCAGGCGAGTATTTGTGGACAGCCCTCGATATATGGACTTCTGGTGGATACGTCCATAATCCCAGCACTCAAAGGAATACAGCTCCCCCATCTTATGCACCTGACGCAATTCTCCGCAAGTTTGCTACGGGTTTCGAGGAACCGGATGCGTTCATTCTGCTACTTCATGCCCTTGTATTACCTTACGAAGAAGATAGTGCCTTGCGAGATGGCTTACCATTCCCCGAACTCCTCGGAGCTTCTAGTCGCATGCCTGGGATAGATCCGTACGTTGATTTCGCGGTCGGCCAAGTTTTTGGATCAAGAATGAGTGAAATAACGGATCCTATACAATTGAGACTGCTGCAATTGACTTGTCTTACTTTTATCACGACTTGCTTGGAAAGTTTCAACGAAGATCTCGTGATATTTGCAAATCGTTCTAACGTCTCAGTCGACACTGCTATAAAAACGTCCGATTTGCAAACTTACGTTTTATTGCATCCATTTTCTAGGGTAATGGAGTGGATGTACAACTCCAGCGTAATGGATGCGATATTTGCTGCAATTCATCAAGACGTTAACGAAGTCGCCTGTGCTGCTCCTGATTCACCATCAATTATGTGTCTCCTCCAAGGGATACGCGCAGTTACGTTGATTATGGATCTGCAGCCAACTTACCGGGACATCGTTCGACCTCTAATTAAGCGTGAGGCAAGTCATCGCCGCACTCCGGTTCCAAATGCCGCGTACGCGTCTTTCGAGGATGGAGTACTGAATCACTTGACTATCATTCCTGATTTGGGCTTATACTGTAGCTCTGGCAACCCTGAATTGGTCATGGCATCCCTAAAACTACTCGAGAAGCTTTCCGCATCACCACAGCTTGCCGCTGCCCCTAAAGCAGGTAGCAGAAGGATTGATCGTAATAAGGCAATTGCTGCATTGGAGGAAAATAATGCAGCAGAGGCCATCTCACGCTCACTCTTACATGAGATAGAAGCCAGTATTGATGAAACCCAAGGCCCAGCATCCGATTCGTATGTCATTAAAGTCCAAATATTGGATTTCCTAATCGCCTGCCTCGAAGCCTGTCCAGGTCAGACTACAATAGCGCACTTACTTCTCGGGTTCCAGTGTAGAAACGATCATTTAGAGGTCGATGTGGATTCTCTTTTCAGCCGTCGAATTTCGCTATTTCATTCAATCTTGACGTTGGCTAACGATATATCTCTCGAGGGTGGGGAAAGCGTCTCCTCATGGCTAGTCTCTTTGAGATACAAATGCCTACGACTACTTAAGCAGCTGTGGCACTCGTCCATTTCATCCAGTCTTGTTATGATAGAGATGCGGTCTAATAATTCATTTTTCGAAATGTTTATCAGACAAACTCTAATTAGGCCAGGGTTGTTATGGGATGACCGAGATCTCGCAGATCCGGAATTCTTGGATTCAACTTCCGCCTCCTGTCTTTCAAACTTTTTAAATCAACGGGCCATTGTCTTACAATATACATCTGCTGAGTTACGCCGGATAGCACTCAGTCACTTGCCTTCTTTAAAGGAGCGGATGTTCAATACATTACTTGGATCAACAATGGTGGAAGAAAACCAACAAATTGATAATTGTTCGGTTTTTGACCTTTTCGACTTCATGGATATTCCTTTGGATCAATCAATAGCCCTTGGCCCATTGTCTTGGTTTAAGGATATTGATGTCGGCGTCTGTGAGGAAGTCCATAACGATTCACCTCCATTGTTCAACATGGTGAAACTCGAAGAGCTTCTGACTTTACGGAAATCTGAGCTCGCTGCTACGAAGAGACTTGAAAGTCCTCAAGACGTGACTACATTCAAAAATGAAGCCCAGCTCATGTTTAACTACTACTTCATCGATAACAAGTTGAAGGAACTCCAAGCAGCGCGACACAAGGCGCTGCAGTCGTGGGTTCAGCTATTACTCGTGATGGTAGAGACCATGGCTTATGACGAGTCGACTAAAATAGTTTTTGTGTTGAAGACTTTGCAAATAATCCTACCCAGGCTGGAAAACTGTCTGGAAAATGGAGCTGATGCGTTGGAGCTAGCCAAACTCACTAAGGCGCTCTTGTTTAGTTTGAATCTGGAATCTGACGCTTTCAAGGAAGGTGACCTGGGACAAAATCTAAGCGACAAACTCTTTTATGTGTTCGAATTGTCACTCAGAGCTATCAATGCCGTCGGTGCTAACGGTCCCCTGAAAGAGCTTTTCTATAGCATCAGCTATCGCTATCTTACAGGAACGTCGGAGACTGAGATTCACGTTAGCCCTGATATAGATAACCTCAATAACCTCGACGGTGGCCCTCGTCGTGCCGGCCGAAGCAATCGAGCTCCAGCTCCAGCTTCTCCTATTCCCGGATTACGCAAACCACATAGTACACAAACAGTCAAACTGGCAGGGGATCGAGTAATAGACATAATCTGCGACGATGCCTTGGTTGGCGAGCAAAATTGCCGAATTGCGGCATTGCTACTCCTTGGCGCCTTGGTAAAAAATGCTAAACAAGAAAATTCCAATTACATTATCGAGTCTCTTAATCGCCTTAATTTTATAAGCATCCTTGTACACTCCATTGGAGACTTAGGAAATGCTTTACAAGAGACATCGCGCGAAGGTGAGAATATATTCCAGGTCGGAGCTGAATATAACTAATTTGATGTAGATGCGGCTATAATTCTCTCCGACTTCTATGCGAGATTGGCACTCCTCGTTCACATATCACAAACTCGCACCGGAGCTACCGCTGTACTTAACTCAGGCCTGTTTCACTCCATCTTGGTTTCAGGGCTGTTTGCCGTAGATACCGACCTCGAGATTGGTAAGTCCTTGTGAGTAGATTCTATGCACATACTGATTCAATTTAGATTTCAATGACTCGGAGGCTGTTAGCAGACATTATAGCTTACTTGCAGCAATAATGAGAGTCATCTGTTGTGCTCTCGTGAGTCGTGGCCTACAAAATGAGCAGAGTTTGGACCAGGGGAGAAGATTTCTCGCCGACAACAGAGCTGCCATCCTAGCCGTACTTAAAAAGTCTGCAGGACTTGGGACTGGGAATGACTCCGCAGAGCAGAGCATCGTTGATATATCGGACTCATTCATGCTGCTCATGACTATAACTCGCTTTGTCGATGTAAGTGATATGCCCTTTAATACCTTAGGTTAGTTCGACCTCTAACAGCATTATTAGTTTGAGGAGGTAACTATTCAGAAACGACCCACTCTGAGATCATTTACTTGAGAGTATGAGTTTGGATTAAATATTTTGTGTATTAAATAGGCGTGGATGATAAAACAGGAACTACTCATTATAATGCCTTACCCAAAAAGGAAAATGGCCTGGATGCTCATGTATAGAGTTTAGAATGCCAAACATTATGACTTGATAAATGCTACAATCCTCAAGTTTCTTATACTTCATCATACCTATTGATCCTTAAATAATAGATAGCTGGCCATGACGTACTTGCAAGTTTCACTTCATTCATGACCATACCACAACATTATATCACGTGTGGTATTTCCTATTCTTTAGCTTTACCAGCGGTGAACGTAGTGACAGACAGTCACATTGATCTTAACACTGGTTTAAATAAAGCTGAGCTTCGGATCTCTCAAACGTCTCTTTTGATTTCATCCCAACTGTTCAGTTAAATGGGTGGGGGTATCATAGTGATAGATAGCTCTTATCGCCGTTATCGCCTATCGTTCTCCCTGAACAGCACTAAAAATCCACGTACCGATCCATAGTCGCGTTCTTCCGCAGTTAGTTGCTAGTAGTTCCGTTCCGTGCAACCTTTCCTATTTCAATTTCCCCTCATGTAACATTCACAGTAATATCAAAGTACAAGAGGGAAAAAAAAGGAAAGATATATTCGTCTTCAATGTACCATCACCATTAATGTTGTGATCTGACACGTAGGAAGAGCTGCAGTAGGAGTTACAGCATAATCTCCAATCCAGCGAGCTGCCCGAGCCTGCAGCCACACTAAAGTCGACCCCTCACAACGAGACGGAAGGCGAGACTATATTATTGTGTCCTCTTCAGATCGATGTGGCATTCACACGATCGTACAGTTGACCTCTCCTCGACATCCTCCAAATCACCTGCCAAAAGAAAGCATCGCGATCCTCGAGGTCCAAGTAGCAACTCAACGAATACATCCTCCGGTTCATCTAAGGTTGATAATCATTCTTCGAAAAAGCTAAAGACGTTGCCATCATCAACAAGTCCCGGTCTACGGCCCAATATGAATAAGACGATGGGGGTTTCGCGCCCAGGGATAATAGATTTGACAAGGCCATCGAATTTTCAACCACATACTGGGGCGAAGAGATTGGTAATTAAGAACCTGAGGGTAACTTCTCCAAACGATAGGGAGGAGTATTTCAAAAAGACCTGGAACGAGCTAGATGATGCTTTGGATTCGGTTTTTAGTAACAAACAACCAGTATCACCATTGGAGGTTCTGTAAGCTAATTCGTTCCCTTGTATGATGCTGCCCAACTGTTCGCTGTTTGGATCTTCTTCTATTTTTTGCATCGTCCTTTTCCTTATATAGCTTCTATTCCTCAATTTCCCTAGGTGCTTCTTTCATGAGAGCTTCTTTTCAGTCCAACTTTATTATGTTTCATCTTTTCTTATAAGCAATTACTGATGCACCAGTGTTGCAGGTGTCGTGGAGTCGAATCAATTTGTCGACGTGGGAAGGAAAAGGCAGATCAGCTATACAGGCATCTAGAAAATCGCTGCCACACACATATCAAGGATAATCTCTTACCAGCTATTGCACGCAATGGAGATTCTAGCACGGTGGAAACTCTGCGGACAGTGGAGAGAGTATGGGGGATTTGGAGAACTCAATTGGTAGGATTACAATTGCATTTGTACCAATCTAGGGAAAACTACTAATAATAGGGTCAGGTTCTGTTAAGATCCATATTCAGCTATCTTGATAGAGCGTATCTGCTGAACTCGAAGACACTTCCGCAACTCGAAGATATGGGCATACGACAATTCCGCGAAGTAGTATTTTTGAAGGGAAGGGATATTAGCAAAACGGGAACACAGGTTATATTAGGAATATGCGAGCTTGTGCAATATGATAGAGAGAGCCTGGATTTATTCGACTCAGTCCTTCTCCGAGCTTCCATTGCCACAATACACATCCTTGGTGTATACTCAAATCTCTTCGAGAAACGATTCCAGGAGATTTCTTCAGCCTATCTCGAACAGTTTGCATTAGAACGGAGCTCCTCACCACTGAGAGAGTATATCTCCTCCTGCGATAATCTATTACAACGAGAAAGTCTCCGTTGTGATATATATAATTTCGACAGCACTACCAAGAAGACTCTACTTGATACCGCACACGATATCTTGATTAAAAAACGTGCTGATGTCCTGCTGGAGACGGAGGCTGTTTCAAAGCTTCTTGAAGATGAAGCAATGGCATCGCTTAAATCTTTGTATCAGCTTTTGAGACTTTCGGCAATCCAGGATCAGCTAAAGATGCCTTTCGCCAATCACATTAAAGTTTTCGGATCATCTATTGCAATGGACAAGGAAAGGGGCGATGAAATGGTTGTTCGTTTACTCGAGTTGAAACGGTCACTGGATGTCATCATTCGCGATGCTTTCAACAAAGATTCGGTGTTTACTTTCTGCCTTCGGGACGCATTTGGACAATTCATAAATGACCGCCAAGTTGCTAAGGCATGGGGTACAGATACTTCTAAAGTTGGGGAAATGATAGCGAAATATATGGATACTTTACTGCGCGGAGGACTCAAAGCTGTACCTCGTTCTCTGGTATCCGATGCCACAGATCGGAATGAGGCTGAGAAGAAAGGACAAGCCAGTACCGGCGACGAGGACGCAGAATTGGACCGTCAACTGGAACAAGGCCTCGAGCTGTTTCGTTTTATCGAAGGTAAAGATGTTTTTGAAGCGTTTTACAAAAGAGATTTGGCACGCCGCTTGTTGATGGCACGTAGTGCAAGTCAAGATGCGGAGAGGAACATGCTTGCTAAATTAAGGGGCGAATGTGGTAACAGCTTCACTCATAACCTCGAGTCCATGTTCAAGGATCAAGACATTTCTCGAGATGAAATGATATCATATAAGCAGTCTCTCAGTAACACAAGTAAGACCACACTGGATCTTCAAGTCAGTGTTCTTTCATCTGCTGCTTGGCCAACTTATCCGGATATCGAAGTCAACCTTCCCGCGGAAGTCGCAAAACATATTGAAAAGTATGACCGGCATTATAAGCACAAACACAGTGGGCGTCGATTGACTTGGAAACATTCTCTTGCACACAGCATTGTCAGGGCAACGTTCAACAAGGGTGTAAAGGAACTCTTAGTTAGTGGTTTCCAAGCTGTTGTGCTCGTTCTCTTTAACGAGCTCGAGGATGGCGGCCATCTTTCTTACACGGATATTTCCAAAGCAACGGGTCTTGTCGATGGCGAATTGAAACGAACCCTACAGTCACTTGCGTGTGCCAAAGTCCGACCCTTGACTAAGTACCCTAAAGGTAAAGAAATCAGTGAGACAGATACGTTTACCATCAACCTCAATTTCTCAGATCCGAAATTTAGGATCAAGATTAATCAAATTCAATTGAAAGAGACCAAGGAGGAGAATAAAGAAACGCACGAGAAGGTTATTCAAGATAGAAGTTTTGAAACTCAAGCTGCGATTGTTAGGATCATGAAGTCAAGAAAGACGATGACGCATCAGAATTTGGTAGCAGAGGTCATAAACCAAACCAAAGGGAGAGGTGCAGTAGAACCGGCGGAAATCAAGAAACACATTGAGAGTAGGTTTTCCATTTTTATTGCCCAATCTCCTCGCAGTAAATTTAAACTAACGATTCCTTTAGAATTAATTGAAAAGGATTATATCGAGCGCGAAGATGGCGGCGTATATACATACCTAGCATAGAAAGCATAATGTATTTTACGTAGGAGTCCGAATACACATCATCGGGTGTTATGGTTATACGCCCAGAGCGATGTTTAGTGTTACATGAATATATGAATATATGAATATAGATACATACTTTGCTCTAGTTTCAATTTTGTTGAGCGGCATCCATCCCATCTTTTTTTTTTTTTTTAATGTGAGTCTTTTTACGGGGGTACTCACTTGTGATGGTATAAATCTGCAATTTCTCTTCAGGTGGAGATGGAGAGTAGTTTGTTCGTAGGTAGGTAAGATTACTTAGTAAGACACATCTTCGCGAATCATAATATAACAGGCGAACTTTATTTAGGTGATGAAAGAGAAGGAAGGAAGGAGGGAAGGAAGGAAGGAGGGAGGAGATTGAGAGGTGGAAATTTGATGGGAGGAAGGGAGGAAGGGAGAGGGGAAAAGGAGGAAAGGAGGAAAGGGGGGGAAGAAGGAAAAGGAGGAAAAGAAGATATGGAGTTAAGTGGGGTGGAGTTAAGTGGAGTGGAGTAAGTAGGTAGGTAGGTATATTGGATTGCAAGATTTCGAAGATTTATTTAGAAGATTTAGAATATGGATGGTATGATTTGATGGTATGATTTGATGGTATGATTAGATGGTATGATTAGATGGTATGATTAGATGGTATGATTAGATGGTATGATTAGATGGTATGATTTGATAGATGAGATGTGTGGGGAGTTTGGTTTTGGTTTTGGTTTTGGTTTTGTGGATTAGAATGGGGGTTGTTTGTGCTTGTGCTTTGGATTGGAGGGAAGGGGAGGGGAGATGAGATGAGGTGGAAGTATCTAATAAATATATATATCTTTTTTTTTGGTTGGATCATTGGATATACTAGATAGCTAAGTAGTCTTTGAGCATCCATCCTATTGGGAGCGGATAGTTTTCGTTTTTGTTTTCGTCCCAATTTTGAGTTTCAACTTAGAGATTTATATTGTTATGTCAGTAAGTAATAATATTATATTAATACGAAATTTTATATACTCAAGTATATATTTAATAAATAAATAAAATAATATTATACATTGCATAAATTCCGAATTAGCTTCACCGCATCTATTAATCAAGAATATGATGTGATGTGATGTTATTCCACCTCATTCATTATAGTATTCTATTGTTTTCATTCTCCATCTTCCATTGAAAAAAGCATCATTGGATCTACTTGCTACACGGGCTTCAGTCTCCGCCGGGCTGAAGTATGTTGTTTTCTCCATAAGACCAATTCTAACACCCCTAGTTTAAATAGAAGAGCGTTGTTTTTACATGTGCATCTCAGCTCGATGGATGAAAAGGCGGAAATCTTAGTTTGATACTGTATATACTATATAATTATAATTACAATCCAAGCCATCATTCCTCGAACTTGTAGGAGTAGGGTGCATTACCCAAAATCTCCTGCGCTGGTTTTGGTCTACTTTTTTTGTGTATCATCTCTGCGGCATGATAAAAATTATGTCCATGTCTATCTCTATATCTATATCTATATCCTTCCACTCATCACTCATCACATTGCCACTCTATGCAGTAGAAAATTTCTCCAGTTCCCTTCTACGCGATGGATATTCTGTCGTGTTCATTTCCGAATAGTTATATGTATTCGCTTGCGTGGTGAGTGACGATGATCTGGTAGTGATAGGGATAGTATTCGTTTTTGTTCGATCTCATTTATAGAGGGGGAGCTCGGGGTGGTTATTGGGTTATTTGGGTGCGCGGAGAGATTGGAGGGATGAGAGGTGCTTAATGGTCGGTTTTGCTGTTTGTTGTGGGCGGGGTTTGGATTTTTATTGGAGGTTTGGCGCGGTGGGTGTTGGGGGATCGAGAGAGGGGCGTGACAGGTCGGTGGAGGTGGTGAATCCGGTTGCTGGAGAATGGGGAAGGGTGTATAGAATGATCAGACGCGGGAAGCGCCTTATCAGAGCAGCCGAGTTGATGCGACGGGCGTTTGTTGCGGGATAATCAGTATCGCCAGCATACCGTTCATCCCCATGTGAAATGGTGACCATCGACCATTTCATCCATCGGTAGATCCAGCACCAACCAAGGCTTCCCATGCAGCATCACTATCGGCTCGGGTATCTGCACATGTTAGCATTTGCAATATACAGAAAGTTCTGATTCTAGAAGCTCTTACTATTAACCGCATTATTAGAAGCATTAGCCGCAAGATCTGCCGTCAACCACCTATTAAGTGCAATATCGTGACGAAGTTCAACCTCGTCACGACGATTCCGCATTTCTTCATAACGTGCAGTAAATGCTTGGTTATTGGCGAAGCTTCTCCTCGTTCTGTGCCACCTTTGAGAATCTCTAACGCGACGACCCGCGACTCTTGTACAACGACGAAAGTCGATTTCTATTTCGATGTACGTATCAAATGCATCCTCGAGTTTAGTTCTTGCTTTCTCCAAGGCTTTGTCATTGATGCTTTTTCGGCGTAAGTTTTCTTTTAGAAGATTTTCATATGCCAATCTTCGATGCTCCTTTTCGGAAAGGGGAGCGGGTTCCGGGGGAGTTGTAGTGAAGAACCCGTTGGTAGGCGATACACTAGTCAACGGTAGACCACGTGTCTGATGTCTCGTGGCTAATTCAAAGGAAGCGGATGGATTCAGGTCGTCGAGACTTTCTGGGCCAATCCAGCGAGACTCTGTGTCTTGTGGAGAGTTTTGAAGATGGGCAAAGCGGGACATTTCTTTGCTTCCTGAAGGGGATAAACGACCACTAGATGGCGACATTGCTCGGGGTGGGCTTCTTGAACGGTTTGGACGATCAGCAGATTTAGCCGTGGCTGGGGACATGCTTCTGCCACGGCTTGGATGACCGCCAGACTGAGGCATTTTCGCAGATGTACTTTGTAGATAGTACGGACTTTCGCGAGATCGAGTCCTCGCTGGAGATAGATCGCCAAGTTGAGATATTTCTGCAAAGGTGTTTCGCAGACTGTTGGAAGGAGGTGAGATTTAGGATGAGAGGTAGAGAGCGACGGATTAAATCTGGGGAATTTTTTCCTTTGCCCTAATTGAGTGGTAAGTCTAGTGCCGGTAGTTTCAAGGCCGGCATATACTAAGGGTTTTGATCTGGGTCTTGACCTAATCATGGAAGATTCCTACCTTGAAGCTAACTACGGCGAGCGACTTTACCTCAGGGATTCGAAAAACCGTGTTTTGAAGCCCAGGACTTCATATGAAACTATTCGGGTTCTTGCAAATAAGGCCCCGAGTGTACTTCATATGTTGGTAAACTTATTTCTCGACTCACTGTGGTAGCGGGAGATATTCTGCAACAGGATATCGGAAGGAAGTTTTTTGAATTTTGAAAGAATATCTCAAGGACCTCGAGAGTCTCCGAGCCTTTCTGGAGCTATTTCGTTCATTGATGGGTATTGTAGAGAATTGCCACATGCGGAAGTCCTAGGGAGACACGCTCCGCCCAGTCGTAGCACACCACAATTGATATTCAATCATGTTTAAGGGTACAAAAGATCAATCGACAAATTATTTTGAAATAGTTCCAGCTATCGGCTGTTGACCAATTATTTTAGAATATACAGCTCCATCGGAACAATTACAAAATATTGATGTTAAATTTCAATTGATATTTTGGTATGTACTAGAGTAGATATTTAATACAGAACCACGTGAGGTCCATGAAAACTTTCATGAGAACCTAGGTAGTAATATCCTTAACCACAACCAACTCCATCACTTTTGTGGTCAATAGACCTAAAGACACGGATATGAAGGATTGCCCCTACTGAGGCAGCGGTTGGTATGGTAAGATTACCTTCAGGTTTTGTACAAAGTGGTACATGAAGGAGCTTTGTAGCATGTGTATGAACAAAATAACGCCCTTCTCAATCCAACACAATACAACTAGTATTGACAATCAATCCTATGCGGATCTTGATGAACAATACGAGCTTGTTCCTTTGAGAACAAACCAGAGGAAGCTTAATTTAAAAGTAATTATATTTGCGAAACAGGTGATTGGGTGATGGAAGATTTCCATGTTGGTTTGTTGATGTTGGCCTTGCAAACAGCGTGAAAGTTTGTGAAGAATCTTTGGCCGGAGGACGATGGAGACGATCAGGTCTTAGTTATTTGCATTCCCATAGGCATCTTTCTCTCTTATGTATTTAAAAAAGAGGCAAAAACATCTCACCTTCAAGGTAGGAATACACTTGAGGTTAACCTCTAGCATTAAGCTTGTCGCTATTTGTCGAATATCGAGATTTTCTTTAATAATAGACATGAAGATCTTCCTAAACTTGGATGACGGGTCGCGTAATCTAAACAATGTCGCCTGGTTAATAATCCAATCATATCGAATGGCTTATATGCATATATATATATATATATATATATATATATGCGCGGGAAAATTAAAAAAATGCATTTGTGTTTGATGGGTCATAACAGCGCTCTTATTAAAGGAAAACTGTTGGTGGTTACTTTTGCTACAACCAAAATTGATCTCCACAGGGTCATGCAAACGTGCATATGGTGCGACACACTAAAAATAATAACCGCCGTTCTAACTCCGTACTCCGTTCGAAAAACAAGAATTTCCAAAAAATGATTCGAAACTGCTAGCTTTAAAAAAAAAGTTAAAGAGGAGTGAGCACCGAGAAATTCATCTACAACCCGTGCTCAGCCAATCTAGTGCCATGGCAACTCTTCCTCCTCCAGTCATTACAATGAAGATCATATCAACCTGGGCAAACATTCCGATGTTTTTCAGTCACAGCGTTGCTTGGCCATACAACATGAACGGATGAGCAAAGCGAACATAGTATTGGATTTGTGGAACAAACATGCTTCGCCATGTGAGACGCTCCAATGATCGATCGTATTCAGGTCTACATATTCATCGTGAAGTTGTGGGTGAGCGGCCTGGAGGACGCCGCTAATGAAGCTGGTGCTTCCATTTATTTTCACCATGCTTCAAGGTTTGACTGCTATCTGGTTGATGCTGTGTCTTCTTTTAAGAAGGTTGTGATAGCTCTGCTAATCTGTTTTCGATCTGGATTTCTTTTGACTTTCTCTTTCTCTTTCTCTTTTACTCGTCATTCTTTCCTTCAATCTTTCCTTCACAGGAAACATCCACTCTTTTACATTCAATATCCCTCATCTGTTTAACTATTCCTGGTGGATCATTTTCTTTCGGCTCAAAGTCCAACATCGATTGGCCTCAACCCGTGGCTATAATCTCTATCAATAAAGGTCGAAGGAATCTTTTTGATCTGCCTCTTCGGCCATAGTGACGCATTTTGGCAACCATTTCATAGGAGTTTCACTCATTCAAACCTTCAATATCATCAGGGAAAACTCTGCCACTCCAATCTCTAGAACTACACATCGATCCACTCCATCGTCTGGGCTATCAACCTAAACCGTCTGTCTGAAACGCGGAAGATCGAAAACTGACAGCAAGCACGGGCACAGTCCGTGCTTCATAGATTTTGATTTCTCCGCCAAGACCCCATATCGACCTTTCAGACCTCTTCTTGGGCTATTGTTGGATTTTATTACTGGCATAACCGATAAAAGCTGTGCTCATTGCATTTGCCTTTCCGTCTTATTTCTTATTTCTTTTTTCTTATTACATTCATTATTTGTCGAACCTGTGGGGCATTAAAAGAAATCCGGATTGCCTCAAGCTATTTATATTGCTAATGGGCATTGTTCGATTCTATTTTTAACCAAGCTATTCAATCAATACTATTCACAATGGGGTGGTTTGGAAGTCAAGATTTGTCTACCAAGTTTGGGTAAGTTTCTTGAGTATGACCCCATTCATACATATGTCTGATATATCTTCTACAGCATTGTACTTGGTAGTGCGATTTTAATTGTATTGGTCGCTGGCCTGACTAAAGTATGGTACAATAAAAGAAGGTAAGACGAAACATTCAACATGAAAGAAAATGACTAAATGTTCTTCCTAGACTTGCAAAAAATATAAAGATTGAGGAACTCGAAAAGGCAAATAGTACTCAGGAGAGACTTAATATAGAGGAACTCGGTGAAGGTGATCTCTTCGGCGTTCGCGCAATCGAAAGAGGTTTCTTTGGAGGTGTCTCACAATCTAGAAGCAATTCTCCGGCTCAATCGATGTTCGGGCCACCATCAACAACTGCAGTAGACTTGTCAGAGGCTACCAGAAATCTCGAGGCTATCAGAGGTCCATCAGCAGCTAGCAGTAGCAGTGAAAGTAGTCTATCGAGACTTTCCAGCGAAATTTCTGTCCCTAAATCTACCAAGCATAAACCTTCCCCTCTTCGCTTACAGCCTTCTGATGCGGAGATCAGACGCGCTGCGATGCCTAATAGTCTAGGCTCATATATACCACCATCACCAATCAAGGAGGTTCAATCACAACCAGAGTCACTTGACGCCACACGTTCAGTTTCCAAGTCTCCTCCCATCCGAACTCAATCAGATGATGAGTTATCTCAATTACAATACCAAGGGGAAGTCCCACGCAACTTCATGTTTCTAGCAGGTCAACATTCAAGCGTTAGATCCCAAGCAGGGTCCATATACGGCAGTGCCGAATCATCACCAAATAACCTAGCCAAGATTCCCAAAATCCCCACGCCTCCAGCTCCAACACATGTATTTGGCTTCCCTCCTCGATCCTCCGCACAATCACGATCTACCTCTCCAGAAGAATCTTCTAGCAGTGACCGTTCCTCATCTTCATCCCCCGAATTACCCGTCCCACCCATCCCATCTCCATTCCGAATCTCCTACCAACCCAGCACCTTCCTCGAAGGAGCTAAGCCAGAAACCACCACCAAACGCCGCTCCTATCAACCTACCCTACCAACCGAACCTCAATCCGAACAAGAACATCACACCCACTACCGCGAACCCAGCCTCGCAACCTCCACCCTCACAACCCGCACCTCAATCCTCGACGATCCATCTTCGCATCCCCGTCCTCGCTCCGAACACCCCGCCCTATCATCCACCTCGCGTCCTCCCATTCCTCCCCGGAGCCGTCCAACCAATGGCCAAATATCCCGCACAAACGACTCCATCCGCATCTCGCGTAAATCCTCACTTCAAGCGCAAGAACGTAGAAATTCGAGAGATAGAGATCAGATGCATTATGATCCCACGGCTGTAGCTTCGGCACGCAATAGAAGTGGGAGTGTACAGGGACGCGCGGTAGATTTTGATCAGCCGAGGGAAAGTCCGTTTAGCAATTCTAATGAGATTGTGAGTGAGAAGGGGAGTGTGAGGAGTCATAAGAGTCAGGAGAGTTTTGATAGTTTGGGGAGTGGGAGTAGTGGTAGCAGTGGGGAAAGCGAAGAGATGGATTGGAGAGGGAAGGGAACAGGGAGAAATATTGTAGGGGAAACTATCGTGGAGGTTTTAACGCCGATGACGAGTCGTGGGCAGAGATTTGATGCCAGTGATTTGGTTTGAGAGGGGTTTTTGGTAATTTATGTTGAAACTATTGGTCGTTTAATTTGTATCTAGTATTGTATAATTTAATAGGGTATTGGGATTGCTTATAGGATTGCATATAGGATCTGGAGGGGATAGGATCTGATAGGAGAGGATAAGATAGGCTTGGCAAAAGTTCAAGAATGATCTCTTTGAGGATTATATATTGTTGATTTGTTGGTTAGATACCATACCATATCATATACTGCAAGATGGTATGCAGATAAATAGATAGATATAGATATTTACTGTATTTTTATTCATAATTCAATCGCATCAAATTTTCTAGTCTCGCGGTGTAGTACACGATAGATCTGAAATCCGAACACTCTTATGAAATGGTAAATCTCATCTCCCTTGTTCTGTGTCAATTATCTACTCATACTGTAATACATCATATACATCATATACATCACCGTGGTGGTGGTTCAAGGGTAATTCTGGGTCTGTGGGCTTTATCGCTAAGTTTCTTGTTGTTATGGGGTTGGGTATATTGGATTTAGAGAGATATAGGTGGAGATTTGAAGAAGTGGTGGGAGTTTTTACTAGTTGTGCTAGGTGCTGGGTGGGCGTAAGGTTGAGGTGAGTTGAGTGAGTTGAGCGTCTTTTTTGTGTGCTTTTGGGTGATTGACTGTGTGGATGGATGTAAGATGGGAAGAGAAGGTTGAGATGAGTGGAAGGGATGAGGATGATGAGATAGAGATGAGATGGAAGTTGTGAAATGCGAATGTTCGAGATGCAGGTAATAAGAGCAAGAATATCTACCTACACGCCAAAACTCAGAATACGGGAACTTCCTAGCAGTTCTGATAAGGCGAGACTCGGCGATGTCTTGTAATTAACAAACTCAAGATTTAGCTCAGGAAACTGATACGGGAGGAAATGCTGGGGTGTTTGAAAGAATTGGAGAATTTGTCATCGGTTAGTGAGTGAGTGGCCCACGATACGGATTTTGTCTGTCTGAGACTTTGAGAACCGGGAAAGAATCTCAATGAATTGTTCTGGAAGAATATGGAATAATTCTTTATTTAAATGGGACTTTAAATAGGAAAGATAAAAATGAGCTATGTAGGTAGTTACTACTTAGTCTTCGGCGTAATTCGATTGGATGAATATTAGACCGCCTCTAGTTCTATACCGTAGGTGTATAGATTGGTGATATTATTATAGTTAGAGATTTTTGCTTGATCGGCTACACATAAGTCATAACTTTTCACACCGAAAATTATCAAATCGAATCAGCATGATATTCATCCGCACAGAGGTTCGAGATTATAACTCCGTACAGTATCGCTGTCGGTTTCATCATACAGGCTGCATGCTGCATAACGGAGTCAAATATGATTCAAATTCCAAGTATCCTAGCCCTACGACCGTCTAAAATTACGTAGATAAGCTCGCAGTACTCCGTATAGTCTATCGCGCTTTGCAGGTTATTGTACGGAGTAAAATCAGATCCAGCTGTAAGCGAATGCAAGACCGACATTGATTCCAAGTTACGAGTAAGTTCCAACGGCAAAACAACGGTTAACTATCCAGGTTTCATTCTTACGGAGCCTCTTGATTTTACAGGATGGCGAAGTAAAAAATCATTGAAAAAAGAAATCCATCAAATCGGTGTGAGCGAAACTACTGTGCATCGTAATTGCGGATTTGATTTCTACACGGATTTAAACCATTCAAATGGTTCAAGCGAGCAGTGCTCAAAAAGAGTTCAGGTGACCTTCTATCCCTCAAATAGATTAAACAATTTTTACCCCTTGCTTATGAAAAGTTTAATATATCATTGTCAGTCTGTCACCTCAACTTGGCTGAGCTTGATTTGATAATAAGAAGTTTTGTTGGCATTGATCATCCACACTAATTCAAGCATTCAAATTATGCTTATGACTCGTTCTGGGTTTTGATGGATCGAAATTTTGAATACGGATGTTGGGTTTTTAAGTGGTTCTAGTAAGAATGATAAGGGATCAAATTTGATATTCATGCTCCAATCATTTGGGGATTTGTAAGCAAGTTATCGTTATGTGTTGTCCCGCGGGCCGCAACCTTTCTAAAAAAAATTCTCTGATACGACGGACCTTCAAATGAAATTACATCTAAAAGCTTCTTATTTAAAGTACCCTGGCAATTAACATATCCGAGAAAGAACCTCTCATGCTTGGAAAAGAATTGTCAATACTGATACTGTATACGGCTAAGCCTTGATACCATTATACGATGTCTATTTTCTTACTTTTCCGCCCTTTCCCCTGAATCGGTTACTTGGCACTTGTCAGAAATCAATACGAGAAAATCGCGCCTCTTCTCATAGGAACTATCCGAACGAATGATGGAGCAGCTGGACTACTGTTGGAGGCTTGTGATTTGTCCCAAGGTAATCTTTACTCCGTAGAAAAAGCAAGCTACATAGTACAAACGAGGATAACAGGTTACACGGGTACCTGCCAAGAGGATCGAAATTACAAGGATATATGTTAACAGTTCATGAATATTGCCCAAGTGGGCGAAGTTCAAAATCTCGTGTTCATGATCCCGAAGTACTTTTAATAGTTTTCCCGCTTTAAACCCTACCTGCTTTTACTCTAGGTGATTATCTGATTTAGTACATTTACACCACTCAATTCCCCTTTCATTCCCAATTCCATCCATCATCTGTTGCAACTTCTTAAAAAGACACACATTCGTTTTTGAATTACTTCATCGTACATCAACTCAATCTTGTCCATCGTTCGTGACAATTTAATCAACACTCGTTCAACCATCATTAAGTTTTAATTCTCACCCAAACCAATCTTCATCACAATGGCTCGTTACGCTCTCGCTTTCGCTGCGCTCTTCGCAATTGCTCAAGCTATCAGCATCACCTCCCCATCTACCGACGGAGAATGGGATCTCACCAAAGGTGCTCAAACTATCACCTGGTCCTCAGTCAACACTGATCCTACCACCGTCGATATCTACCTCGTCCACATGGCTTCCAACCCACCTCTCAGCGATAAACTTTTCAGCAATGTCGATATCAGCGTGGGAACTGAGACCGTTTCCGGTCTTCAATTACCAACCGGTGGCAACTATCAAATCAACTTTGTCAGCCCAGGAAAACCAGAGCAAATCTTGGCTCAATCTCAACAATTCGAGGTCAAGGGAGTAGTTGCCAGCGCAAGCAGCACTCTTGCAGGTTACACTGGTGCGTCATCTACTTCTTCCGCTTCTTCTACTCTACATACCTCTACCGCTTCTTCTACCTCTACCTCCTCTTCGAGCAGTTTGAGCACTTCGAGTACCTCTTCCTCTTCTACTGAATCTAGCTCGCTGACTTCGAGCTCAGGTACTACTTCCACTGCTACCAGTACTTCAACCGGTACTTCTACCTCCACCTCCACTGGGTCATCTACCACATCTACTGGTACATCCACATCTACTGAAACTTCAACTTCAACCGGAACTGGATTGGTCACTTCTGCCTCTGCTACTCGAGCCACTGCCTCTTCATCTAGCACTGCATCCCACAACGGAGCTGCTGCTACCGGTATCCCAATGATGGGACTTTTGGCCGGAGCCGTCGCCATGTTCTTGTAAGAGAATTAGAGTTCTACACGGGGTAGGTGGATGGTGGATGAGAGATGATTTAGAGTCGATTCGATGGTGTAATGATGGATGAGAATATCGCGGGTAGATGATGCGGAGAAATTGCGTTACGGAATTTGGGAATTTCAATCTTTAGATCTTTGTTACATTTACTTTGAATATGTTTCAAAAATGTGTAGGTTGCGATGCATCTTTTTGGTACGATGGAATGGAACGTATATGGTATGGATGAGAGAATAGCTTATAGACAAGATACTTACTTTTCACGAGGATTTGTATAATGGATTGGGAGAAAATTAATTTTTGATTTGAACTTTTAACCTTTTTAACTTTTACGTCCATGTTCTTGTTTTTCGGGTTTGCATCTTGACGATGATCAAACAGCATGCATCACTCTCTCTAATTTCAATCACAACACCTCAAATGATCATGGAAAATTTCCTTTTTAATCAATCTCCTTTCGCAAAAGAACGTAGAACTTCGCATAAATATTTACATATTTACCAATTTCAAAGTCCCCCCCCCCAAAAACCTTTCAATTTCCCCCAAGCTTGAAGTCCTAACGAAAAAAATACCCTAACAAAAACCAATCCCACTTCCCACGCATCCCATACATCTCCACAATCACGAGCAGAAAAAGAACCTTGAAGAAAAAAGAAAAAAAAACCAGGTAACAAAAGTACTCCGTACCTAGTAGCTACCCAGAACCGTAAAAACTCGGTTAACTCACCATGGATCTAACCATATCCAGTTCTACTTTTCCTCGCATCTATAACAAAAAGTGGACGAGAAAACTTTACAAATTATCCACTTTGCTGATTCTTCCAATCATATACATTATTCAGCTTCCCCAGCTCGGTATCAATCGGGTTAGACTCTTGGAGGGCTAACTGAGTTTTTACGGTAATTATCTACGGAGTACTAATAAGCAGGTACCCGTATATTTCGCGGTGCTGCTATCCTATTAGGCTAGCTGTTGGGTTATTTAGGCTAGTATGCTATGTGGAGAATTTATTCGGCGACGCTAGTGTAAAGAGTAAAGTACGGTAAGCTAGAGTATAGTTACTCGGCCGGAAAGTATAGGAGTTGTGTAATGTAACTCCGGTTTATGCACGTGATCTGTAGGTAGTACTAGGTAGTAGAGGAATTGTAGTTTATGGTAGTTTGTAGTATTCTGTAGTATTCTGTAGTGTGAATATTAGGTTATCGCGTTATCGGGTAGGATTGTTATTTATTATTTAGTTATTGATACGGTTAGTTTATGGTTAAATTACTTCGGGGTACTACTGAAGATTGAGATGTGGATGTGGATGTTATGCGTGTTATGCGTGTTATGCGTGTTATGCAGAGGAGAGGAGAATTTGGTATGTTTGGGGGGGGGGGTGGAAGTATGCTGGTGTATGTGTAGAATGAAGGTTTTTCTAGATCTGAGATGGATGGATGAGATGGAATATCTTGATCTAATATTGTATTCTAGTATACTAGTATACCAACATCAATCACAAATATTTATATATTTATTTAAATGCTACATTATCTATAATCAATCAATTCTTCAGAATTTCCATATGCAGAGTTACGGAATACAATAGGTACAACATACTCTATACATATCCAGGGTCCGATCAAATACTTTCATTTAGGGCTTGGAAGATCTTTTATTACTTTGTACAACTAATTCATTGACTATATAGAGTCTTGATTGGTGCCTACTAGTAAAGGAAGGACCTGAGTTGTGGGATAGAGATAGATTGTAAGACTGTAAGATTGGACGATTGAAGTGGATGAGAGATTTGATGAGATATTTATGTATGGCGACGGATATCGTATTTAGGGCTGAGGATGCACTCCTGTATGTATTTAAAATTCTGAATGGAAGAAGTCTTTTGTTTATTTTTAAGTAAGGTAATTACTAGCCCTGAGGAGGATATCCAAGATTTTCACAACACTGGATACAATCTTTTTCTTAATCCGATTTCCCATTCCATCGATAACTTCTACGAGCAAGTGTTCATTCATTCATTTATTCACTATGCTATCGTACTTCAAAGGCATCTACTATATACACCAATCTCAAATATGATTACCCAAAATATACCATCTTCAATATCAGCATGCACCATACGTTTCAAAACTACCTAAATCATCGGGCTGTTCGTCGTGAAGGATCAATTCCTTGCTATTCCTTTTCTATTCCTTCTTTCGATTTGTGTCGAATATTTATATGCCGTATTTACGTACGTGTTGTGTGGTGTTGGGAGAATATGGAATTATCTCTATCAGTATTTTCCCTCGAGTGAGTATAAAATTATCTTTTTATCACATATCAAGATTCTTCTATCAAAATCAAGCACAAAATGTCCGGATAAATTGAACAAGGATACAAAATCAGTGCGTTATACTATCAGAGCAAAGTTTGATTCTGAGAAATAAACGCATAATATATCTTAAAGCCAGTTCAGGATTGAGAATCTTATCTATTGTCTCAAATGCAATGATGATAATACTTCAAGCTTGAAGTTTAACGGCAGCAGTGCCCGAATAATTCCAGTGACAAAGGTTCCATTTTGACAACGGACAATCAATCCCTTTGAAAAATATTTAAAATCTCATTAGTTTACTAATTATGCGACCTTGATATTGATTGCCGGCTCAAAACGGGTTTCATGGTGAAGTCACCCATGTATGTTGCGACGGACACTTGCCCTGCCAGGTTTGCTCTTGCTAGAATAAGAATTGCAGTCTTTATATACTCAGTCGAACTCGGAAACTGGACACGCGTTTACGAATGGATATTGATTTGTAAGCTTGTTAAACTTATCATTCGCGGTATTGATATAAGTCAAGGTGAGAAAGTCAGAGTTTGGAATGATATCCACAACTTTCTTCTCCAACTTTACTTTCATGTGCATCATATACATACCTAGGTAATTACTGATATTCAATTATTTCAATAGCTATGAAAGCTCAAGTAGTTTGCATGTTTTGGCGGATTAGAGAATGCGGAGTAAAGGATATATCATATGTTGTTGCGTTCAGGGGGTAAAAGAATGGTGCGAGAAAAACCAGTATTACTCCAGCTAGTCTTTCGGACTTTTCACTACTTTCCATATATCAACCACAGATACTAATCATCGGTAGAACATTCTTCGTTCTTGCTTTCGCATTAATAGTGAGCGTTAATGGTGATCGGTCTTGATGGCAACAATAACCATCGTAGGGATGACAGCAATAACTTTCCATGCCGAAGAGGGAATCCTGACAGATATCACAGGTCAATATCAAGTCAAATACAAGCAAAAAACACAATCCATCATAACGATTAGAAGTCAAGATTGAACTTTTAATCCTTGCGAAGCCTACGAACATCTTTGCCAATGCTATACCTTAAGAGGAAAGCCGGCAAACCATTTATATACATAGCAAAGCAATCTTTCCAACTCAACAGCTATCTCCTAAATATGGAAAATGCTGTAGACTATGTTCACACCATCAAGATCCTTCTAACTGGATAACACTCTTCGAGCAGCGCGCTCTTCACACGCGTGGGGAATGGCAAATAGGGAACACATAAAAGACGTCTTCCTATTGAGACATACAATCATAATTTAAAAAGCGGGAAAAAA
Organism: Stromatinia cepivora; assembly: GCA_014898415.1. NCBI lineage: Eukaryota > Fungi > Ascomycota > Leotiomycetes > Helotiales > Sclerotiniaceae > Stromatinia > Stromatinia cepivora. Next base: position 950,884 of record RCTD01000018.1, on the reverse strand, counting down.
CACAATGTCACATTGCATGTGGGATAAATATGTCATTATCTGTACACACCGATATGAGATTCAGTTTTCAGTCTTCAGAGTTAGGTATCCTTTCCAAATTCCATATTGAATTAACTACTAAAAAACAACAAATACTAAGAAACAACAACAGTAATATGTTGATGTGGTTGACAAGTACTGCCAATGAATAGTGATGCATAAGTTCACCTAGCATCATCGATGCAGAAATATTCATTATCATCCTCCCAGTTCCCATACTCCAAAGATAAAGAAACGATAATTCCGAAGCCACAAAAAATATACATCTTTATTTATCTCACCCCATGAATGCGAGGAGAGTGTATAATGAAGCAAAGGGATAAATTAAGACGTCAGCATAATTGTGCAATCCAGGTAACAACCGAGCCGGAATTCCTAAAGTGCCATGATGAACTTTCCGCACATGTTTGTGTCTTTTCGTAAGATTGGAGATTAGAGAAAGCAGTTAGTTTTTATAGTAGAGTAATCGATTCGGGAACGTGGTAAAACTCGGAATAATAATCACAGTGGAGACGGACTATGGTAGTGAATATGAGGATACAAGAGATTGACTTGAGTAAATACCTGTGGGATGGGAGTTAAATTAAGATTTACATACATATATATATATATATGAGCCTGGGAGATATTAATACATCTATATATATATCCAATTCTACTACATTTCACGCATGGCATTGATGCTGAAAATTGCAATATGGTAATAGATAGATTAGGAAAAAGGTCTTCTTGTAAGATCATTCACTACCAATCATCAACAAGAAGACAGGGGAAACTTGCAATATTGGATCGGCTTTATATTGCGTGTATCATGGGGCTGTATTATAGCGAAAATAATCTCACAACTATGTTCTTATCAGTTAAACCCCGCTTCTTGGGGTGTTCGGAGCTTAGGTGTTGTGTGGTAGGAAGGTGTTATACCTCAAAGAGGATTAGAGGGTATGTATTGTTGTATGTTTTCGTAGGCATGAACTGGAGTGGAAGAAAAGAAAGAACAGGGGAAATTTTCTGCGTGGGGAATAGGAGGAGGTTCAGATCTAGCTTCGGTTCGCGTGGGAATTGTTCAAATGCTTGAGGGGTTTGATTATTGCAGAGGTGGTTATTTTATCCTGGGATCTTAATTCGGGTTATGTATGTAATAGAGATGCCTTGTCCCTAGTATGTGTACTTCCCCCATCCACAACCAACACCCTACCCCTCCCCCTTTCACACCCTAAATCTCACTCGCAAACCCAACCAAATACCCCCCCTCCCCCAAAATCATCCCCTTCCCTCCCTCCTGATACATAAAATCACTCCCCCCCAAACCCCCTCCCCCTCACAAAATTCCCACCAAGCCTTCCCCCTCCACCTAGGATCAATCCTCCAATCCCCTCAATGATGAGCCACCTTATCAAAATCAAGTTGTTTCCTCTTCAACACGACCCAAAGCTCCCTATCAATCATCAATCCCCTGAGCCTCGCATCCTCCATCTGCTTTAACTTGCTATTTACTTCCTTTTGCGCAAGTTCGCTATTATTCTCTTTTTTCTTCCCCATCAAGCCCTCCTCCACACTCCCCAGCACCAATCTGCCCGCCCTACAATCCCTCAAAAGCCCCTCTAATTCCCCAACTACTTCATCCCATTTCTCCAATTCTATTTTCTCTTCTTCTTCCTTAATCATTCGATCTCTAATATCCATTGCGATTTCATAGCCAATAGCTAACATTACATGATGAGAAAGTATAAAAGTTATCCACTGCCATGGGGACGGAACTGTGAATTTGGCGATGAGGTATGCGAGGGGGAGAGCAAAGAGGAGGTTGAAGAGGACTGCGGTGGTGTGTTAGTGTGGGTATTGATTGGAGGTATGTATGTGGTAAAGGTGGTAAATTTTGTATTAGGGAATAGGTAGGGTTGATGGTTTGGGGTGAGATTAAAGTTAAGTGTAAGGGGAAGAAATAAATGATACTTACCGAATCCAATACTAAGTCCCCATCTTTTCCAGTTGATCCATTCTTTCACCTTATTAACCTTCCCTTCATCACCCTTTTCCTCACCGTCCTTTCCACCCTCTCCAGCCTTTCCATCCCCATATCTCCCTCGCTCCTCATTCTCTCTCCTCAACCTCTCCATAAACTCCAACTGCTCTTTATTCCACTCCCCCCTAACATGTCTTCGCGGTCGTAGTCTCAAATCTACATTCTCCGAGTAGGATCTAAACGGTGGAAGCCCATCGTTTGACATCTGATAATTACGCCCATAGACGTCGACGTCTTTTGTAGACATTGTATTTTATGATATCTTGTTGTATGAATGATGTCTTCGTATGCTGTGTGTATGCTGCGGGTGATGAATTCCCACTTAAAGAGCCGGAAAGACTTAAAGTCGTAGAATCCTAAAATCGTGAAATTTCGAGATCGATAATACTTCGACTTGCAGTTTTGGTAGATGATTGAGGTCGTGTTGATATCCAATATTGATACTAGCTTCGATGTCAAGATTGATATCCGCGCCGATACAAGAATACCAAATACTCTCTTCCTCTTCTTTTCCCTTTCCTTTTTTCTTTCCCTGTCTCCCTTCCCTTTAATATCTTCCTCACTTATCCTTCTCTCATATCCTTCTACAATCAACACCTCAACCCTTCAACACTTCAAAACTCTCTTCCTTTCCTCTCTTAAACCTTTCCCAAACTCTTCAAATAGAGATCAGAAACCCAAATAAACAAGAGACTAGAAGAAAGCCGTAGAGTTGCAGAGTTGCAGAGTTGCAGAGTTGCAGAGTTGCAGAGTTGCAGAATTGTAGAGTTGAAACAGTAGAAACCAAATATCCTATCCTCCCAGATTTTCACCAACAACCTTCAACAAACAACTTTCCTAAAATAAAACCCCAAGGCCAGAATACGAAAACCGTAGTACAATAGTACAAAAACCGTAGTAACTAAATCCCAGGAATCCCTAGCTGTAACCTCTACCTGTAATCTCTACCTAGCCACAAATCAATATCTATCTCCTACGCACCGTTGTCTTGTATTGTCTTTTCTTTTCCTGTCTTGTATGGTATTATCATATCGTTCCCTTGTCAGTTATCGATTCTAATCTCCCACAATTTTCCCTCTCTCCAAACTTGAGGATTCAAAAATCCAAAGAATTCAAAAAGTCAAGCGTAAACAAGAACCACACTAGCGCCACCACCAAAAAGCGAATAGTGAAAGAATCATGAAATTAGAGTACCTATACCTGTCAAAACACCAAGTGAATCCCGTATCCATATGTAAAAGACTATTCGCTAACCTGGCATTCCATTCCATTCCATTCCATTCCATTACCTACCTACCTATCTATAAATGAATATTTCAACTCTCGTCTCATCCGAATAATATTTGCCAACTCTCCTCCAGGTTTTCGACTCTTCACCTCCACTCTTCTCATCTCAAGAACATAAGGATATAATACAAGTTAAAAAAACAGGAAGCCTTTTAAAAACATCACCCATAACTGCTACACCCCCTCTCCTTTATCATCTTGCCTACCCGTTACCAAAATAAAAACTTCCAGAACATAAATACGACTCATCAATTTTCCCAACTTTTAAGACCATCCATAATAGAAAGTGTCTGACTTGCCCAATTATTATGTCCAGCCTGATCAGAAATGATGTCCATATCAATCTCACTCCCATTCTCGTCTCTTCTACTCCTCTCTCTAACAACAGTACCATTACTTCCAGTACTATCCTCCGAGCTCATAGTATCGACCATCCTCCTTTTCAAAATCATTCTCCTCATGCCGCCATCAACACTATATCCCCGTCCATGCATACTAATATCATCCCCAGCTTGAACACCTCTAGTCTGGTAACTCAGTCCCCGCTGCTCCTCCATCCTTGCATTGTTTCTAGCATTGATAATATCCATTAACTCCAGCTTTCTCTCTGCTCCTTCTGCCCTTCTTCTCCACGTCTCCACTTCTTCCCTTGCTTCTCTCAGCTGCTCCGCCAAACTAATATGCTCAGTATCAGAGCTCGACCTCATTTCAACTAGTCGTTGTAAATGCCGTACTTGCTCAGTCTTCTCATTTACCTGCTGTTGAAGACTGCGTATTTGCGAGTGCAAGACTGTATTCCCACGAGTCAAAGTATTCTTTGAAAGTGTTGCATCATGAGCGAGTAGCGATTGCGAATGTATAAATTTATGTGCAGCTTCAAACTCGGATGACGTTAGAGCCAGGGTGTCTGAGCTACCAATACTACTATATGCACCATCCATTCCAGCTGTCCGAATTTGCATAGGTGGCTGATTTCCCACTGGCTTAAGTGGAACAGAAAGCGAGTTGGGAGTAGAAAGTGGTAGTTTCACTGAAAATACAGAGTCCTCGTGAGAATCCTCAATTATAGCTTTAGGTGGAGTAGGTTCTGGTACGAAATCTCTCAAAACTCTCTTTGGAGCTGGTATCTTGGTAGGCGATGACTGTTCTTGAGTTTGTTGAAATCTCTGGGCTAAACCGACATTGCGGAAAGACCGAATAGACTTTCCAGATTTAATAGATGCAATTGATCTTGATGGTGATGGCGGTGGATTGATGGTATAGGGTGAAATAACACCACCGCCTCTTCGACTGTCGACAGATGTTGTGGGTACTGGTTGAGCAGATTTGACTGGAGTTGGTGATATTGGAAGAGGAGGTGTTGCCTTCACGGTGTCGAATTTTTCTGCCATGGCCCTGACACTGACCTTCTTTGGCGTGCTAGTGGGCTCAGGAGTGGGAATCTTTCGTGAACGGGGTTCTACATGATGCTCTATGACTGACCTAGAAGGTTCACTTTTGTGGTGATCTTCATTTGATTTTGACGAACGACTCTCGGATTTTCGCTTCCGGAACATTTCTCTGATCGAAGCAACTTTTGACAAGGTAGCTGGCGAAGCAGTTTCATGAGGACGTTTTCCTTTCGCCTGCGTGACTCTAGGCTCCACTGATGTTGTAACGAGAGGTGCAGCAGAACCAGTCTTTTGTGAGAAATTACTTTTACTGCTGGATTGGCCATCGTGTCTATGTATTGTTGCGGACTTTGGTGAATCGGAAACATTGTTGCGAGGTGCTTGAGGGCGTGAAAAGTTTGGTGTATTAGGTTTCTCAGCTTCCGTTCTTTCATGAATGTCTATCCCAGAATCATGTTTTGTTGACTTCTCAAATTTTTCAGTAGACTTTATCGATTTCATTGACATGTCAGGCGATTCCAGAGCCTGTCCCAGCACAGCTAAGGATGCCAAGTCATCCTCATGTGAGACTCGAGAAAGTGGATCGATAGAACTATTCCCCTTCGAGGGATCAGAACTTGTAAAACCTTGACGTCTCCGAGGATCCTTGCTCTCTTGAATATGAGATGTACTGGGCGCGAATCTGATATGATTATCTCTACTAGATGGGTTATTCCGATAAGTTGACGAAGAGCCTTGCATAGATATTCGATTGTTATCATGCAAGAGAGGAGATGGACTGTTCGTCTTCGTCTCCTTGGAATGCCTATCCGGTGATTGTCTGCTTGATTCTGCTTTAGGTGTCTTATCATGGCCAAAGTCTTTGGAATCTGTGTCAGGTAACAGGACTTCAACTTCAGTTGATTCGCTTTCGAACCTTCGAACAATACCTTTGACATGAAGTCTACTAGTATGTTCAACAGCTGGACTCTTTTGATCATTTCCTTTTCCGTTTTTCGTAGAAAGGGATGGCCCGGCACTTTGTGGAGTTTGCATGAAACTCAGCTTGCTATCTTCAAAGTCGTTTTCATCGGGATGCTCCTGTACCAAAGCCGCCGAAAGAGCACTTGTAGATTTTGCATTCTTAAGAGCTTCTCCCGGTAACAGTCGTTGACGTGATCGTTGTTTTGTGACTAATAAGGGATCTAGCTGCGAGGAATGAGCGGAGTCGTCGAGTGCTCGATGTTGTGTAATATCGCCGCTGTTACCCGATGTGTCGATATGCACTGGACATGAACGAGGCGAAAGCTTACGCTGTGGAGGCGTTGGAGATTGACCCCTGTCAATATTCCTTTCAGGTTTGTCATAAGTCCAGTCGGGAGGCCTCCGCAAGGAGAAGGACTCCGACATTGAAGGGCGTAACATGGGTGTTTTTCTACCCCGAAGACCTAGACTTTTGCATCCATCAACGGCTGTGAGAGCGTCTAGGTTCTTCATATGGCGAACTATATCACGCCAATGAGTGATGAGCATCTCCATAATTTCGCAGGCAACCTTGATTTTATCAACTGTATTGTTAAAAGTGACTCCCTCTTCTGCACTCTTGTATTTCTTCCTCTCCTTCTTAGTTTTTGGTGGACTCAAAGGAGTGAGGACCAAGCTACCGTGGCCGTTCGCTAAGCGGATATTGTAGTTATCCATTAGATCACCGACGAGGAGGGGACCGAAACAAACTCCTAATGGTTTATAGCCCATAAGATCTGAAGTAGGGAGAGGCCTGCCCTTATCGTCTTCCCTTCGTGCCGTTTCGGCTGCACGGCCGACCATACAGAGTAGTCCCAAGACTGCACATATAAGCTCTCTTCTATATGTTGATCTTAAAGTCGATATGGACAAAGCAATAAGTCTTGCTCGAACCTTGCTATGCTTAGTTCGTGTCAACTCTGGATCACCCCTAAGATGTGTTTGGATTGATACGAGAGCATCGAACAGTGGAAGTGACCCCAAAATACCACCAGGGATACCAGAGAGAAATCTCTTAAACGCAGATGCAACGTCGTGCACATCACAGTCGATATGGTCTGGTAAAGTCGGACATCTTACTGTTCCCGCAATGTGTCCTTCGTCTCCTTTAGAACAGTAATGTTCATAAATGAGGCCGATTGTGTGTTGAGAGCCCGGTATACGAAACACACCCCGGGTGGTAGGAGCTGCACATCAATCAGCACTTAGGAATTGTACAGCGCGTTGTAGGTCGTAATGTAACATACCGTGCTGTATCAAGTATTGAGCTGTAGCACGAATGCATGTTGGTAAAGTCAAGCTGCTGGGAGCATATTCGGCAGGAAGGTATAATAGACTTGATCCACACAGACGAACAAGTTCAACCAAATCTCTATCTTTGAGTGAGTCTCGTCTGCCCTTCAATCGCAAGGAGTCACTAATGCTGCGCATTTTTTTGAGATCTCGTCGTTCCGCTTTCTTGGACTTGACAACGGGCGTCTGAGATGAGGATGTCCGCCTGAAGATCTTTCGGGATAGCCAGTTACCATGTTTATCGGGTCCATCTTCGATGCACTGAATCTGAAGTAAGTACTTGAAGTAATGAATGTAAGTGTTAACTTACAGGAGTGTCCTCGTATTCACTTGGAATAAATTTTCGTACACCATGCTACGGAGCATTAGCTGTATTCGTCATGTCACAATGAAACTATTTGCAGACCTTTTCCGCCAGTCGGTTGAACTCTTCTATGAAATGTGTACGATCATCCGAATCATCATTCTCAGACTCACCACCTTCACTTGAAGAAGTCCAGGTATTACTACTGCAAAGACCACGCCGAATTCTAGGCTGCTGCCCGATATTGGAAGGTTGATCGGTGTTAGAAGGACCATCTCCGTATGAGCCTAAGGGAATATTTAGATCTGATGGGAATGCTCTGATGGATGCTCGTCTGATAGGAATTACTTGGCTTCGTAGTAAATTTTGAGCAATGCTTGCATCATCTGTGAATAGAGGTGCTTCTTGCTGTTGTCGCCTGAGGGATAAAGTAGCTGATGATGCCCTTGAATTAAGACGATAACTGTTAGGTGGCATTTTGATTGCTGGATGATTTCCAGCAATCTTTAATTGTTGTTTGTCATTTGTAAAAAATTTTGGGATGTACTCTTTAGTATCAACAGAAATGGCAGATTGGCTTTCTAGGAAGATCGTTCCTGCCCTTTAAAGATTAAGAGAAAGGCTAGGTGCATTTTTCACGAGCTTGTAACGACAAAAGAAGAAACCGCGACTTACAACCAAGCCATTTTCGAGTGCTCCAACAATGAACCACTAGAAGTTCAATCAAAATGAAATCTTCATTCTAGAATGGTAAATCCACTTAGAATCATCCCAAGTCCTCGGCTATGTTTGAAATGCACAGTAGTCTGTCGAAGCATTTTAAAGGGGGTAAAATTCCTGAATTGCAAGTCCTTTGCCCATAATCCATAAAATATTCACAAGCCATTCCCAAAACTTGCCATATTATCCTTAGTCCGAGCCGACAAAATGGTATTAACGAATATGAATAAATCGCCCAATCACATCTATTTGTGGCCATTTAAATGACCAGTGAGATCAGGTTTGTGCCTGTACGCCAAATCGCTATGCAACGCCTATCCATCCTCGTAGTATCATGGCCAATATCGGACAGGCTCAATCATCGTCTTCTCCATGTAGGAGTACATACTGCAAAATATCTGATAAAGAGATCACTCCCTTCAAATGCTGCTCTTCATCTATAACCACCAATCGATGCACTCTAGATTTTCGAATCGTGTCAAAGATCGAATCTAACCTGTCTTCTTCACTGCAAGTATAAATTCCGGCAAAGTCTTCTGCCCTATTCGCCAAAGCTTCTCCCACAGTTAAAGTCAGACCATCGTATACACCACCCTTGATAATCGTGATTACATCAACAGCCTCGAAAAGGTTAAGTACTCGCGAATCTTTGTCAACAATGGGAACGCTCGAAATGCTGTGTTTGACCATCATATGTATAACATCGATCACTGGAGTGTCCATATTTGCGGTTTGCAGGTCCCCATACGTTCCTAGTTTGATTTCCGATACACTTTTCTTCAGGAATTCCGTCTCGTCGACATTGACACTAATAAACTTCAGGATACGATATTGTGTAATCACACTGACCACCATCTCTTTTCCCGTTTCGTCATCGACATCAACCAGTGGGATACGGCGGGCCCGGGTCTGTAACATTTCGCGACAAGCATCGTAAAGAGGTCGCGCGGGATGTACCGACACTGTCTCCAAAGGTAGTACGCCAATTGCCTTTTCGATATCTGTGATGAATTCAGCCTAATGCTCAACCGATCCAGAATGTTGGACTCTACCTCTTAAGCTACTCAATTTAAATTGATCTATTTGATTGAGAGCTTCTGGATTCTGCCAGTAGTATTGGATAACATTTATATAGTCCGAGGTCGTAAGAAGGCCAGCAAAGGTTGAGGTGTGAGAATCCCATAGCGGGGCTGAAACGATACCTACAGGGTTCAGAGATCAGCAATTGAGGTATAATCTGGTAGAGTTAGGGCTGTTGTATACCATTTTGTAGAAGGATGGTCAAGCTCTTCTTGACAAGTAAATCGGTGTTAAGGATGATGAGTCGAAAGGAAAGAGGTAGGACATCGTAACTTGTACGGCGCTTGAGGAAATCTCGAATCGATTTCTGTTGAATCAAGTATGTCAGCCCCGCGTAGTACTCGAAGTACAAACCCCCACGACTATCCCATAAATGACTTTATATGACTATCTTGATAGAACAAGCGATAACTGAAATTATCTTACCAGACCCTTCTGCTGGTCCCTGTCGAGCGTACTCATCGGCTTTTCCTGCGGCTTTTCCCCCTGCGGCTGCTCCTGCAGCCTTTCTTGATGCATTTCGGCGACCTTCCCTCTTGGAAGAAGGAATGTTGAAGGTTGAGCTATGCGCGACTCGTGATCATGTCTAGCGATAACCGGTGGTTGTGATGTGAAGGAATCTGCGGGGTTGGGCGCCGCTGGCCGTATCTCTTCTGCCATATCAGACATGGATTATGTTTGGGACAATTCGTGGGGAGCACATCGATATTGGGAGGGTGGACAGAGGTAGAGTTGGTTGAAACTTCAATAAGAAATAAATTGAAGTATAATCATAAGAGGATTCGTAGGTTGTACTGTAAATCGCGAAGCTTGAAAACGGTAATCTTAGGTTGAACTTTGAAAGCTAGAACAAAAGTCACGAAGAAGGTGGGGTAAGGATTTTCATGTGGGTGTGTTTTCTGGGGAATTTCTATGATCAGCCCAAAATATTAATCGAGTCTCTTTTGATTCTGCATTATAGAGTCACTTTATTTACCGTAATATTGAAGTATATGACCGAGTACCTACTAGACAGCGAGATACCTACTAATTTATTATCAGTTCAAGTACCGGTACCTATACCTATACCTATACCTAGCCTACCTAGCCTACCTAGTAGGTAACTAGTAGATCTCAACTATTTTAAGATCTTCATGTTCGAGCTTGAGGGGAAAGAAACCCTTGAGTGGTTCGGTCATTTCTTGCTGCTCTCTGCTCTCGGTACTGTACTGCTAAATACATACAGATATCCAGCGTCTAGCTCTTTGAAGCAGTCTCATGTAATAGAGACATCGGTGATGGCAAGTGTTTGCCGAAGTTTATAAGAGGAGTTGTATAAAACTACTTGGGTGAGAAGACTGCAATCATCCTGTCTATCTTGGTTCACTCGGTACAAGCTACTTCAAATACATACATCATTTTGGCGTAATCCAGTTCTCTTTTTGGGAATTCCCGTTACAGTCTCGGTTCTCTTCCCCGGATTAGTTCTTTGAGTATCCACTCACTATACCATTTTTGAAATGCAAGGACATTTTCTCACGATGCCAGCTCATACCATCCACCCATGGAAGTGATCAAAAATCTCTTCGCAGAAAAAAAGAAAAAGTCATCTTGATACTCATTTTGACCCAAAACATGACTCTGAATTGGTGCGATTCTCCCGACTGGATTATCCAAAGATGGGAGGGGACTTTCCATGTCTTGTCTAAACTTCGGTGGGAAGACTATTTCGTAATGGTAAGAGTAAATCAACAAATCCTGGCGGTTCGATTGAAGAGAATCGATGCTTGAATAAATTTTGAGCAATCTTTTAGAAAATCCCCTTCCAGGTTCCCCTCTTGAAGGATGAAGAGACTACTTATCTTGAATAACATAGGCGTCCACTCATCTTAATCGTCTAGGATAACCAAATGCTTCTTGAGGCTCTTTTCCCTGTCCTTGGACCTACATGCATGAACTCGAATCTGAGAGTCGTTGTGGCTAACATACCTGCACCTTCTTCGGAAAATATTTAGAACGGTGGCTATCACAGAGTCTCTTCATGACAGGATGATTTCAGCATCTTGCATAATCAAAAGTGGGAGATATGACGGTAAAATCAATGTCTGAAACCCCTCTGGAGTCTGCACGGAGTACATCCACATCATTGATCTTCAAGAATCAATGCCATCACTAGGAAAACACGTCGATATAAAACAGTTGGTTGTTACTGTATCGGTACCCGGCTTCGAGAATAATCCCTGTCTTATCCATTGGTATTTTGGTGAGGCTTGAAGTGGGTGTATGCGTTTGCATCTTTTTTTTTATTGGGGCAAAATATCGGTGTAAATGGGTAGTGTACCATACATAATTGATAGATGTGGATACATGATAGATAAATCAATGTGAAAAGCTTTTTGCATACAAGTGAAAATTTATTTGTTGAAGGATAGTAATAAATGTTGTTTGTATGAAGTTTACCCTACCCCTACTGAGCAATTAATGTGTTGAGACTTGAAACTTGGAACTTGAATGTTATCATTGTTATGTTGCTTGTATATGGGTTGTGTTGATGTTCTTATTACTTTTGAGATAGCCTTATGAACGGACTGACTACCCAGGTTCAGGGAATTGTCAAAGTTGAATTATCGAGGATGGGGAGATGAGCGCTATGCTAATATGGTATCATCAGATAAGGAGAGAAAGTGGTTCTTAAGTTATCCTGTTTTATAAAGATCCAAGACAACTCGGCCGAGTGTTTTGAACTTTTAGGAGTCTATGACTTCTATCTATCATTCTATGCTATCTATTGGATATCTTTAACCACGATTAGCCGCGAGGCTCCAGTTAGTTTTCGTTTGATGGAAGAGGAGGCTGGAGATTTGCAGGGGATCTACATAAGAACCGTAGTTGTCGCGATAACCTTACAAAATACGGAGTATCTCGTAACCTTTTGCAGTCAGTTGGGTTATGAGAAGAAAAGTGTGAGGTTGTTGATGCTCATTGAAACATTGTTGGCTTGTTCACGAGACCCTTTTTCATAAAACATAGATACTACTACCTAGTAGATAGATATGTAAAAGCCAGTTACTTAATCATCTCTTATAAAAGAAATCTTATTTAAATAAATAAAAACAAAAGGCCTTTCATAAATAATCTATATACTTATCTAGATAATTAATATGATATTAAAAAGTTAACATTAATAAGAATAATTCAACTGCATGTGATTTATGTCAACTCCAAGTTCTCCAATTCTAACAAGGATCAAAATATTTAATATTTATTCTTCTTTCGACCTTTTCTATTTTAGCAATAGTGTAAGTAGACCCATGGTCCGTGCGTTGACTTTCTATGGCGTGTAGCGTGTACAGGCCGGCGTGGTGTACAATTAAGTAGGTGAAAGACCGAAAGCTGCTTGAAAACCAAAAAAGCTTCCGCCAACTCAATCCTCGAACCTTCTTTATCAAGATTTAATCCATCCAATAATCAACATCGCTACTCCCCTTTGAATGGTCATAGACCCTTCCTATAATATAATACGAAACGAAAATTCATGCCATTTCCCCTTCCTATAGCTTCGCTTTGTTCGACTACTCGCCCTCATTCCAACAACAAAAACAACTGAATCCCGACCTTACAATTTACCACCATCACTAGTCCTACGGGACTAACATCGAGAAATGGGTGGTGTCTGCTCTTCTTGCTGCGGAGGTATGCATCGTGAGATCATATCTTTTGAAATCATTCACTTATCTATGAACTTATGCAGGTAAATCCCGAGATGGCTTATATGAGCCAGTGCTTGCAGAAAGCGAAAGAGAAGCAGTGGCAGACCTTCTACAATACCTCGAGAACGTAAGGAAGGCCTATGATGATAATATATTTGATGTCTAATCTGACGATCTTCTCAGCGCGGCGAGACCGACTTTTTCTCCGGCGAACCTTTACGAGCTTTGAGTACCTTGGTATTTTCTGATAACGTCGATCTTCAGCGAAGTGCTAGTTTAACATTTGCTGAGATAACCGAACGAGGTACGTCTTTGTTATACACCTGGATGGATGTAAATACGCAATGCCGGACTTGAGTAGGGAGTGCATGGCTCGTATCAATGGACCGCCTCGCATACAAGTACTCCGATGGCAGAACTCCAGGGCGGAGAGGATTAGAATATTTTTATTGCAGGGGATTAAGTACTGACGCCTCGCAGATGTCCGTGAAGTAGATAGAGATACCCTCGAGCCGATACTCTTCCTCCTGCAAAGCCCCGATATCGAGGTGCAGCGAGCGGCTAGCGCAGCTCTTGGGAATCTGGCAGTTAACAGTGAGTTATGCTTCCCCCCTGTAGTACGAACTAAGCTAACACACAACGTAGCGGAAAACAAAGTAGCAATTGTACTTCTTGGGGGCCTTACACCTCTCATCCGACAGATGATGTCCCCGAATGTCGAGGTGCAATGTAACGCAGTTGGTTGTATTACCAATTTGGCAACACACGAGGATAATAAGGCCAAGATCGCACGATCAGGGGCATTGGGGCCTCTTACTCGTCTAGCAAAATCTAAAGACATGCGTGTACAGAGAAATGCTACTGGTGCTTTATTGAACATGACCCATTCCGGTAAGCAGTAACCTTGTCGACATGATATTTCCAGACACTAACGATATTCAGATGAGAATCGCCAGCAGCTGGTTAATGCTGGTGCCATACCCGTCTTAGTACAACTCCTCTCATCTTCAGATGTAGATGTACAATACTACTGCACAACAGCTTTGAGTAATATCGCTGTTGATGCTAATAACCGCAAAAAACTCGCCCTGAACGAGAATAGACTCATACAGTCTCTTGTGAACCTCATGGATTCATCATCACCTAAAGTTCAATGTCAAGCAGCTCTAGCTCTACGAAATCTGGCTTCTGACGACAAGTACCAACTGGAAATTGTGCGCGCTCGCGGTTTAGCTCCATTATTACGACTTTTACAATCCTCATATCTACCATTAATACTTTCAGCTGTCGCTTGCATACGCAACATATCGATACATCCATTAAACGAATCCCCAATTATTGATGCCGGCTTCCTTAAACCATTAGTTGATTTACTAGGTTCCACCGATAATGAAGAAATTCAGTGCCACGCAATTTCGACACTTCGTAACCTTGCTGCTAGTTCTGACCGAAACAAGGAACTTGTTCTACAAGCCGGAGCTGTTCAAAAATGCAAACAACTTGTTCTGGATGTGGCCCTTAGTGTTCAATCCGAAATGACAGCCGCTATCGCTGTATTGGCCTTAAGTGACGATCTCAAGACTCAACTTCTCAATCTAGGGGTGTTCGATGTCCTTATTCCGTTAACAGATTCCGCAAGTATCGAAGTTCAAGGTAACAGTGCTGCGGCGCTTGGCAACTTGTCTTCCAAAGGTAAGTTTTAATAATGGTATCATGCTTTACAACTTTCAATGCTAATGAATTGCAGTCGGTGATTACTCCATCTTCATTTCAGCCTGGACAGAACCACACGGAGGCATTCACGGTTATCTAAAACGCTTCCTTGCTAGCGGAGATCCAACCTTCCAACATATTGCAATCTGGACCTTATTACAACTATTGGAGTCCGAGGATAAGAAATTAATAGCCTTGATTGGAAAATCGGAAGAGATTGGACAAATGATTAAGACTATTTCCGACAAACAAATTGAATCTGATGACGAAGGCGAAGAAGATGGTGAGGGAGAAGTTATTCAACTTGCTCAAAGATCATTACAACTACTCGGACAAAATGGAAAGTCGTCCCATATCGAAGGTTGAGCGATTGCACGGGAAAAGATTTCTTTGTTATTTGCATCTAGCTATGGGAAGGGCACGGTGTTAGGAGTATAACCAAAGGCATAATAGTTTGTAGCGAGCATTGGCAGAGCGAGGGCGCTGCACAACTTTATTCCTGTTTTTTCATGACAAACCTTCAGAGGTTCTTGTTACTACAGTATATCTTTTCACGACGTCTCCCTTCAATAACTTATTACAGCTCATATGGAACTTTACTTGTTATTCATGTAATTAGATAGGACGTTATGATATCCAATTTCAATAATTGCTCGGAATATCAAGAATTCTCACATGACATTCGTGGCTCAAGGACAACAAAATAATGTATCTTGTTGAGATTCGGTGATGTTTATTTTTGATTATATTAGGGCTTGACTGGCCATCTACCATGGCATCACTTTGAAAAGAATCATATGTACTTATTCATAAGTAAATTGTTCGTCTTGAAACGCTCTTCCTTTTAAACTGAGGTGATTCATCTGTTCATCACGTCGTAAACCAGGTATATATACTCTGTAACCAGGTTCTTCTCGGCTCTGGCTGCAACTCATTCTCGAACCATTTCCTATCGCTCCACGGCAGAACTCTAGCAATGATTTTCCCCTTAATAAGAGCCATAGGTACCGGGCCAAACAATCTCGAATCCCTCGACCATTCCAAATTATCTCCCACCAACCAACAATGTCCCTGAGGAATCTACAAACCAATTAGCCTCTCTCCCTCTCCAAGCCCATCTCCTCATTCGCCTTGGAAACTCACCCTAATCATCTTCGTATCCCCCGTCCCCGGCGTCCCCATCATAACACAATCCCCCTCCACCCCCAAAACCCTCTTGAAAGCCTTTTCTCCCGGCTCAACCACAGAGTCAAAAGATACTATATCTCCTACTTTCACGTGCCGCCCCCGTCGACGCGATCGATCTATGAGGAACCATTCGTCGGATACGGAAATGGTAGGGAGCATAGAGGGACCGGTGGCTGATTCGATTGAATAAATGTATGTGTGGAAGCAGTGGTATATGAAAAGGGATTTTATGGTCCATGAGAGGATTCGGAGGTAGTGCTGTAGGTCGGGGTTCTTGGCCCAGGAAGGACGGCGGAGGTTGGTTAGACTGCGGCTATGGGGGATGCGATGTGGGAGGCGGAGGGGAAGGGGGAATTTGGGGGGAAGAGGTCGGAGGAGGGGTTTAGATATCATGGCATGCTTTTTCTTGTGGGTTGAAACATTTAAAATGTAGTTGGGTATGGGTGCGAAGTCCTTTGAGCACGTTTTGATGCCCGTGATATGATGATGTATAAAGATTTAAGATTACATAAGCAACAATAATAAATTTCTCTCCCACATTACCCACATCAAGCTCTTAAGCTTTATCGCAACCACAGACAATTGGAACCATCACCAAACATGTCAAACACACGCTGCGTATTCAACGCAGCTTCCGCTCTCCGCCGCGTATTCCTCGCACCCATTGAGCACCTATCCACACTTCTCCTACGCACACCCACATTCTCCTCGCGACTCACCACCATCCACCCAACCCTTATCCAGCAACGCACACTCCTAAAAAGCACCTCCAACGCCGTTCCCGAACAACGACTTCCGCGCGATGAAGAAATCACCGACCTGTACCTCCGCCTCAAAAACGCCGAACAAAAACTCGACGCTCCAGTCCGCACCTCCGAGATCCTCAAATCCATCAACCTCAAAACACACATGTTACAAATCATCGCGTATAGCGAAGATGGCGAACCCCCCATTGCGAAAATTATCGATAAGCAGGAGGCGGCGAGACAGAAGAGACTTGCGAAGAAGAGTAAGAATCCGGCCGCCGTTACGAAGACGATTGAGATGAATTGGGCGATTGAGAGGAATGATTTGGGTCATAGGTTAGAGCGGATTAGGGAGTTTTTGGAGAGGGGGAATAAGGTGGAGGTGGTGTTGGCGGGGAAGAAGAAGGGGAGGAAGGCGACGGAGGAGGAGGCCGAGGGGGTGGTGGGGAGGGTGAGGGAATTTGTTGAGGAGGTTAGTGGGGCGAGGGAGAGTAGGAAGATGGAGGGGAAGGTGGGGGTTCAGGCTGTTCTGTATTTTGAGGGGAGGGTGCCGAAGAAGGAGAGGAAGGAGGAGGAGGAGGGTGAGAAGCAGGAGGAGGAGGGTGAGAAATTGGATGATGAGGGTTTAAAAATGGAGGAGGGTGAGAAGCAGGAGGACGAGGGTGTGAAATTGGAGGCAGCCAACTGAGGGTCTTAAATCGAGGGTGATAAATTGGCTGGAATTGATAATATCATCCATACCCAAAGCCATATATCTCCTAAGACTAGACTATTTAAGTTATTTCACTCACACAAAAGAGGTACTTACATCCTCCTCACGCTGCATACTGTATATTGTATACCATACCACATCTAAAAATCACACCACATACCTAGATAGCTAGCGAAAAGATACAAATCTCAACCAGATCTCTCTCTCTCTCTCCCCCCAAAGAAAGAAGAGTAGAAAAATAGAAAATATAGAATAGATACTTCCAAATCATATAGTTCTATATACTCACATACTCATATACTCACATACATACATACATACATATATATATACATATATACATACATATATATATACTTTTCCACTTCATTCTCTACTTCATTCTCTAAACCAAACCAAACTAAACTAAACCAAACCTATCTATAAACTACAGATCTATCCCCAAACACCTATCTACTTACTACTCACTTAAACTATTGAATTCAATTCAATTCATCTCATCTCATCTCATCTCATCTCATCTCATCTCATCTCATCTCATCTCATCTCATCTCATCTCATCTCATCTCATCTCATCTATCATTCATTCCTATCTATCTATCTATCTATCTATCTATCTATCTATCTATCTGTCTACTAGATATCTATCTATATTAAAATATTGATTTCACTTCACTTCACTTCACTACACTTCACTTCACTTTACTTTACTCCACAACTTCCCAAATCCCCTTCTAATCCGCCCCCCCCACCCCCACCCTCCTATATCCCCTCCAAAATTCTCTACCCCTACCTCATGATCAAATCTACCAAGTCTATTCACCATTTAACCCCACCCCACCCCACCCCGCTCTTTCCTCCAAACTCCCAATAACCCTCTCAATAACCCTCCCTCCCTCCCTCCCTCCCTCCCTCCCTCCTCCTAAGCTCCTCGAACAATCCCATCATTCCATCATCCCCATCATTCCATCACCCCCATCATTCCATCATCCCCATCATCCCCAAAATCAACACATACATAGATAAATACCCCCATACCCCAGGAAACCACATTCTTATACACAAACACGAAATAAGTCATCAATAAATGAAAAGTAGGTAGGACCTTGGGTGTATGTATAAAGAATTTTTATGCTATTTTCTCATCTCATCTCTTCTCACTGAGTTCTCTGCTATGTTATGCTATATTCAGCTATACCCTGCAACTCCCTTCCTCACCCGAGTTCTCCGAGCCAATATAAAGACTCCCCAAAGCAAGCAAGGCGCATCAAGCGTCTCGTTTCGTTTCGTTCCTTCATCTACTCCACTTCGTTCCATTCCATACCTATGCAAATACAACTGCAACTGCAATTCCACCAACTCAACCTCCCCAATCCCACAATCCCATCCCATCCATAACCCACAAAACACATAAAAACCCAAAGTTAACCAGCAACTCCAAGCCCTACCCTACCCTACCAATCTCTATCCACATTCCCAACCCCAGACAGAGAGAGTCCAACCCAAACTCTATTACCATTCTAAACGCCATAAAAAGAAAAATATCACTGCAATCTAAACCCAACGCAAAAGAATGCAAAAATCAAAAAAAGCTAATATACCAGCACTTGGTACTTAGGTCATGTAAAGAAAAGAATGAGTAGCGTGCATAGTCAAATCTTATTGAATGACCATATATGGATATCCGATAAAAACACCTTTTGAATATCCGGTTAACAAAGGACAAAACAGGCCGTGAATAATTCGTGATGCATGTCGAAAAGGGATACTTTATGCGAGCTGACGTGTAAAGTTGTATTTTGTGGGGGAAGTTCATCAAAAATATTGATTGATGTTTTGCATGAAGTGTGGGTGATTTTGTGGAGTATTTCGATGTAATCGCCGAACGCGAATTATCCGATGCATGAGATCGTGAATCATAATCGAAAATATTAAGTTTGATCGATGTTTTTTTCGAAGATGCGCATCCCCCGGAAGAAATCGTGTGTTCGTCGCTCAAATTGTTCAAACTTTCAAACCCCTTCAAACTCGAGCTACTGGTGAACTTTGTCCCTCTCGTCTTCGTCTTTCTTCTTCAACTCTAATCATTCTTGCAACTGCTTCATTTTCTCTCAATCCACCTTCGGCTAATCCACCAGATCTGATTTGACCTGCAATCAGATATCCAGAACTTTCTTCTAATT
This sequence comes from Stromatinia cepivora, assembly GCA_014898415.1. Classification (NCBI taxonomy): domain Eukaryota; kingdom Fungi; phylum Ascomycota; class Leotiomycetes; order Helotiales; family Sclerotiniaceae; genus Stromatinia; species Stromatinia cepivora. The sequence continues at coordinate 931,514 of RCTD01000018.1, read as the reverse complement.
CAAATGGTGTAATGGGACCGGGACTACCCAAAGGAAGTAATCTAGGACTGAGAGGTTTGGATCCTGGTGCTGACGGTACACCAGGAGATGAAGTTACTGAAGCATGTACCATACGTGCTTGTTCAATCATATCTCTTTGGTATTTTTGTAGTTTTCGTTTAATGTCCGATGATCGTCTCTGATGATTTGGATTTGTAGATTTTTGACGTTGATTCTTATGAGGAAGTTGAAGATCGCAACCATTTAACATCGGTGAAGTGACATTTGGGGCGGGAGATGTGGGTGATGGCTTGTAGTTTGAAGGATAGTATTTTCCTTTCGGCATTACCAAAGTTTCTGGTAAGGTAAATGGAGAGCTGACGATTGAAGGAGGTCCACGAACGGTAGTATCGAAAGATGGTGAATCCATTGGTGATAACACGGAAGACATTGTAAGTGGTTTCACCTCTGGTGAAGCCCTTGAACGTGAAGTTGATAATAGAACTGCTGATTTGAGGGTTTCTGAGTTTTCGTCTGCAAATCCGGGAAAGTATCCTCTATAAATCTTTTCGTCAGAACAATGCCATTAAAAGTTTCCCGGCATAGTCCTTGCTCCTCAACAACCTCCCAATGCGGATTTGACAATCAAACAAAACAGATTATGCTTACCCTGGTAATTCTCCACGACCTGTCAATGGTGTATAAACTCGTTTTCTTGTTGTAGATTGTTCAATGGTAATTGGAATCGAATCGCTTTTCTTTGGAGTATTGAATGTAGATATTGTATCAACTGATAGATTTCAAATCACGAGTCAGTCAGTCTCTTGGGATATTTGTAATAAATCGTAGGTGGTGGCGGGGTAGAAAGCGGGAAAGGCTTGAGCTTGTATTAAAAGGGTAGAAAGCGTAACATACCATTTGTTCCTGGAGTACCATAACGTGGAGATGAATTTGTACTACCGGTACTATTGCTAGTACTAATAATCTCTTTGGTTCTTGATTGTAAGGCAAGACCTTTTAAAGATGCAATAATTTCTTCATCTGAAGAGGAAGATAAATAAGATGGTTTTGTGTGAGGACGTTCTGAAGTAGTAAAGTTATCACCTCTACTACCATCTGTAGTATAGTAAGAAGAAGTCTTATAGGAATGATAACTAGCCATTTTGAAAGAGGAGAAATGAATTTCCTGGGGCAATGGGCAATGCGGTTGGTTTATTCTTCTTGGCGTGCGGAGGAAGCTCTTGTCCTGTTCACCAGTGGGTTTGTTTATGTATCTGTAGAAAACCTGAAGCCTTGGATCGTGAAAATGGTAAATGGTGGAATGTAGATTGATAATGGGTCTTGCGCAGGTAGTCTAATTACACTGGGGCAACAAAAACAGACCGAATGAAAGGTAATTGGTGGAACTGATGAAACGTCAAGTCAAGTGATAGTGGCTGGTATATTGCTTTGAGTACCAAACTGGTTTGGTGAATGAAATGTTGTTCCACTTTCTTGCTTTGGTATGGTTGTTGGCATATGATTCGGTTTTCCTTAGGTTTTTGTAGTTTGTTCTTGGATTGGTTGTAGCGTGAAGTTCGTATGTAGTTGCGTGATATGGATGGACCATATGGTTGGTTATGTACGGAGTATGTAGGTAGGGTTTGACTTTTTCTGCCTTGTCTCTTGAATTTGATTCCCATTCACCAAGCCAAGTGATGGCTTAAACGTGGGGAATCGATCGTCGTAGATGATGAAGTATTCGTCGTCGATGCTTACTCTGTATTTAAAAAAAACCCCCCTCTAATCAATAAATGGTAAAGTGGATGAAGGAAGCAAGGGCGACCAAGCCAAGAAAATTCGGATCTTTTGTGCCGAATTTAAGTCTCGAGGTTTATTTTTCTTTTTTATCGGTGTTTTTGTTTCTTTGGTCCTTTGTGATAGGAAGGGAAGGAGGGAGTACAATAAGATGAATGAGGAGCAAGGTATGGTATATCTTATAATCTTATAGGTACGAAGTACGAAGTACGAGGTATATGTATATGTATATGTATATGTATATAGGAGGATGATTTTAGAGAAGAGAAATCAGAACGAATTCCTTGTGTATATAGTTTATTAACTACCTAGTAGGTACTATCTATATATGTTGAATTAAGTTTTATTTGTTTTGCTTTTGTTGTCAAGTGAAAGTTTCACTTGAACAAAGAAATATGGGCAAAAAGAGTCGTATCATTCATATCATCCATACATATCATCCAAGTCTTTTGCTTTGGTGGTTCTGTTTGAATCTCCGCAAGATCTGCAGAAAGGGTCAAGGATGAAAGAAAGAAAGAAAGAAAGAAAGAAAGAAAAGAATGAATTAATTAATTAACGGTTTAACAACTTTCAACTTTTTGGCTTGTTTGTTGTTTATGGGTTTATGGATTTGTGGGCCAGTGTGGGTCAGTGTGGGTCAGCATGGGTTAAACCTTCTGGTGATGTCAGTGCACATAGAAATAATTTTTTATTCCCGGGAAATATTGGAAGTGATCATGCAATTTTTGATTGGAAAACTTTTTGAAGGTCACAAAGGTATTTTAATACTTCTATGGTCTATGGTCTATGGTCTTATGGTCTATGGATACATACTTCCGAAACTTTTGATTCTGAGGAAAGAAACATAGGTAGATTACCTGATATTTATTTCGTATTTTTAAGATCATACATCCTCGACTACAAAAATACTAAGGGATCCTCCCATTCTCATTTTCATTCTCATTCAATGTCTCTCCTGGTTTTGACAGATTACGCTAAAATTCTTAAATTAGCTTCTGGAATTCCCACTTCCTCGTTTGGATCATTGAATGATTGATCTTCTAACTTCAACTGATACCATGGTATCGGGGCTGTACGAAGCTTTGACGGGAACTACAGTGCCTAATAAACGCCCTCTCAATCTTTGGGTCAACTTGAAATTCCTTTTTGTTTCTTGAAACACAATGCGGCCGTGTGTCATTTTCTTTTCCCTTAAATACCAACAAAAGAATGTTACTTCTTCAGATCATAGAAGAAGATGCCAGGCCTTACGGGTTTTCTTTTCTTCTTTCTACTTTCCTTCTTCCCAATCCTCTTTGGTATATACCGACGTTTTATATATCTACTTTTCTCTTTTAATTTATGCGTCTACGACATTCTGCACATATCATGGTGTTAATGTACCATGCAAAGTCCCTACTTTCTGCGACATAACAACATCTTTAAGCAACTTCACAGGTGTTTTGTTGTAAGTATTTCTAAAACCCGAAAGATCCACATTTACTTCTTTATCAACGTCGATTATTTCCACATTCAGCTTCATCAACACCAATATCGGCAACCACCACGTCGCTAGGGGACATGAAGTTCTTATCACCGCCATGGATAATCTGTTGATCTGCCGCTTTTTGGATTTTGGTTGGACGCCTTGTTTCACAGCAAATCGTAAACCCCCAATATATATTCTTTCCCGGAGATGCTTTTCTTTTGTGGAAAGGCTGAAGAAGATCTTTGTGATTTCTTGCAGTGACATGCAGCCTCGCCAAGCTATAACGTTGAGGGGTTTAAAGCTTTCAAAGGGTCGTGTCTCCTTTTGTGTCATGATCCGACTCGTGGACTTCGTGCCACAGATATATGCAAGGCGTGTGGCCTCACGTCATTTTCGAAAATTTGACATTGACACAGCATATTTATGGTGGGACATGAACCATCAGCTTTTGCGTTCCGTTTCGTCATTCTTCAACTTTACATGAATCATGAAGGTAGTTCTTTTGTTGGCTCGGAGTATTGCGATATTGAATTATATAGGAAGATCATATTCATGTGCCAAGTTTGATTTTCGAAATTCATACCTAGTATTGAAGATCATCGAGCTGGGAAAGGTACGTGCAAGTAATCATTAAACGGCGAGTGCCGAGATGGACCTGAGTTTCATTGAGATTATCTTCATTCAAACTTTTTACATAGTCGCTACGGAACTAAACCTTTCTCGTATGGCCGATTATTTCTCCATATTCTGCACAATCACAAGATCTAAGATATCATGCTTGCGGTGATTCAGCTTCCTCGACAGTTGTTCACACCATGATGAAGTCAAAGCGCCACTTTTGGCTGGCAGTAAAAGTCAATTATATGACTACTGTTAACGATGATGAAGTCAGAGGAAAACCTCCAAGTCACATTTCAAAGAAGTATGCCTATTTGCCAGCGTAGCAAAGGACTATTTGCAATATCACCATTTGCACGACAAGATCCTTTTGTCATTCATTTTTCTAGGTATTGATTCATTCCTACTGAACAGAACAATACCATGAATTCGGATGGTGAAAACATGTCGCTGGGAGCAGAGTCAACCAATGTTTACATTACTAATTTGTCCAGAGGATTTGGCAACTAATCACTGTATTTCCAAGAACGCCCTCCAATCCACGCCCCAAAAAGAAAAGTTGACATGCAAGGAGGACAGCCAGACAAATACTCACTTCATTCAGACATTGAATCTACACAATAGATATACTTGGGAAGAAGAACCCTAGAATTCGAGCCCCAAATGCTCATACAATAAACCTCATGTCCCCGCAAACTTCAACAAATCCATCAGGGCGTCGTGACGGAGTGGTTAACGTGATTGACTAGAAATCAATTCCTTTCGGGGGCGCATGTTCGAATCATGCCGACGTCGATATCTCTTTGATTCCTTTTACTTTTGAAATTTTCAAGACTTGTTATATGAAAGAAGCTGCTCTTACTCGTATCTATCAATTGCTAACCCCAAAACTCTGAGTGATCGAAATTTGGAATCGTAGGGTGGAGAAATTTTGACCGTATGGGTACCAGTATGGATACCTACGTTGAATATTTTCAAAGCGGAGATACATACGTATATGCAGCTATGGGGTCGGGAATTATATCAAATTTGGTAGGGTTCCATGGTTTTGCCGATATGAAGGGGTTAGTTGGCGACTGGAAGTAATAAGGTCATTCTGACAAATAATTTGGATATCGTAGCATAGAATTTAGAAACCATCAGTTTTTCCGTATATTTCCTCTCGAATGATCATGATCATGTAACCCTGCCCAATCATGCCATTTTATACCCAAGTGCCTAATAATAAGTGCCTAACCGTCCATCTCCACCCTGGCACCCTCATCTCAAAGCGCGAAAAAAAATTTATATACTTTTCATAGGGCATAGCAGGGTACAACCCGCCCGCCTTATTTACTATAGTCATCATATGTAATCACATTCAATCACCATTCTTTGAACCGCCGTAAACGAAACGCCAAAGACACCAAAAATACTTTTATTTCCGATCCCACTTTTTCAAGGCCAGCACTGGATAAGCACTTGACAGGACCAACCAACCAACCAATAATTATTTCGTCATTGTTTTTGATGGAAAATCGAGTAGTCGCGCGCCTGGTTTTGTTTGGGTTTTGTTTTTGGTTTTCATTTATTGGTTGGTTGGTTGGTAGGTAGGTACTCGTAGGTAAGTAAGTAAGTACTCGTACGGAGTAGGTAGGTGTTTGAATGTAGGTAAGTGATAGGTATCTACTCATAGGTAGATAGGTAATGTTGGAAGTTGGAAGGTAAGTAAGTGAATTAAGGGAATGGCGCTTCCCTGGTTTTTCTTTTTTTTTTTGAAAAGGGTCTTGCATTTTGATTTTTCGATTATATTCATGGTTGGTTTGCTATTCTTCTTCTTAATGTAGCTCTAGGGTACTGATTGTTAGGTATTCATTTTTTGAGAAACTTGCAAATATTGAGGCAAGGACGACACGACGGACGGCAAAGTTTATGAGATACGGATTTATAGTTTCATAGGTTGGAAAGAGAGGATACGAAAGGAAACGAAACGAAAAGAAATTCAGATACGGATACATACGGTATTAATGAGATAGGATAAGATTGTGAATAGCTTCGAGATTGCGATAGGGGATATTTGTTTGGCAGGACGATATTCTCTATACATTTATATCTTCGAAATCACGATCGATACGAAGCAACTCATTCCTTTTCTCAAATTATCTTCCACCTTGCGCAGAGGGATAACACACTCACAAACCCGCGAATAACCACAAATCACCCAGTTCAACATGTCAATCCTCGATCGCATAAATCCGCTCGGATATGGAGTAGGGCGTACCACGCATGCAATATGGAGATTTCTACAATTCGTAATGGCACTTACTGTTATCGGATTATATGGAACCGATCTAGCCAAAGCGAACCGAGAACATAAATATTCAGATGGAAAATGGGTATGTTATCTTCCCCCTCATCCTCCTCTCATCCTCCCCCAACCTCCCACCCAAAAACTAACATCCATCCCCTCCAGGTCTACGCCGTAACAACCGCCTCTCTCTCCGCAGCAACCTCTCTCCTCCATCTAATCCCCCGCTTTAACCTCATCCCCGTCCTCTTTATCTGGGATGCTATCCTATTTATTCTATGGATTGCCCTCTTTGGTCTCTTTGGAAATATGTATATACATGAGAGGGCGGAAGGAGATGCGGGGGTTCAGAGGATGAAAAATGCGGTTTGGGTGGATTTGGTTAATGCGCTTTTGTGGGCGGGGAGTGCGGTGGGTATGGTGCTTTTTTGGAGTAGGGAGAAGAGGACTAGGTGGACGGGGAGGGCGAGGGGGAGGGCGGGTAGTCCGGGGGTTTAGGTGGTGGTGGAGGTGGGGAGGGGATGAGGGATGAGGGGAGGATGTGTGGATGATGGGAGTGTGAGGGTTTGAGTGGTTTTTGGAATACGCTACGAGTAGCATCTTATCGGTCAATATGGATAGGGTCGCCATCTACGGTTGTGGTACCGTTATTCCTTAACAGGCCAGACCTTGTGGTTCGACATCAGCTTCCAGCAATCGCGATACCTTCCCAAAAGCCAAAACCAAATACCAAATACCACAAACAAATCCCCCCATCCACATAACAACCATCTTCAAGACCGAGCATCAATAGCCATGGCGAGGGAAGAAGCGAAAATATAAGACTATAACAGAGCAACTACGCAGGATGAGATCATCGTGGAGTTTTCCCCCTAATGAGAAAAGGTTTCTTTAGTTCCAAGTGTTTTAAGCGGTTTGCGAAATATACCTTTTTTTTTGAGGATACGGAAGGAGGGAAAGAATGAATATAATTGCTAGGTAGATACCAGATGGGTTAGTGTTAGTTTTAGTATTAGTTTTTAGCTTTAGTTGTTTTCGATCGATACCCTTTCTTTATTTGATATAGGCATTCACGATATTTTATCTATCCATCCATCCTCTATCTTCCATCCTTCATCCTTCACCCGCTCAACCAAACCAACCCGAGAAACAAAAGTCAGAACTCACACAATCCGACCGAAATCTCGCCTATCCTCTCCACCCAGTAAAATATAAAATATAACCCGCTTTCCCATCACAATTAAGTGGGTTGAGAACATCTTACAATATAGACGCATGGATAGATACAATAGCCCGTTTGGCTTAGCGGTAAAGCGCATCACTAGTAATTGTAATGAGGAATGATGAGATCCTAGGTTCGATTCCTAGAACGGGCAGCTTTATTTGGTGTTTTTGTGTTTTTGGTGGGATTTTTTGTGGGGAAGGGAGGGAGAGAGAGAGAGAGGAATAGGGATTCTTTTTGGATTTTGAGAGGGGAATTTTTCAGGAGGAAAGGGGGTTTTTGAGAGGAGAGGAGAGGAGAGGAGAGGAGAGGAGAGGAGAGTATGAGGGTTTGTGAGGGAGAGCGAGATTTTTGGGGGAAAGGATAGGATAATAAGAGGGGGTTGGTGATTAATTAATTGGTTAGTTAGACATCAAGTGATATGTTTTAAATAGTACTTATAGATGGATTTTTTCTAAATTATAAAATTAAATGTTAAATAATATATATATATTGATCTAGAGATCTTAAGATAAATAATTTTATATTTGTTTAATTGATATATTAATTAATGATATGATGATTGTCACGAATCGTGAACCACAGGAGGCTAACCACGTGATACCTCTTATCTCCCATATCAATTTATGAGCTGATCATCTGTACGTATACATTACGAATCATACGATTTAGTATGATAAAATGGTAACCCTAATAATGCTTACGTATAACCCTGCAGCCCACAAATGGGTATTTGTGTATATATATCTAATCGCTCCTTACGAACCATAATTCTTCAGTTGTAGATTCTAAAGAACATAATTGATCCTGTTTATTCAGTTTTACTACGGCTCTTATGTATTATATTATCTACAATTCATTTACAAATGTCCGGCTATCTGATAGCCTTTTAAATAATATTTCACTTTAATAATATCTTCTTAAATGAACTTTTATAATATTATATCTAAAGGAAAAAGATCTATTCTGATCTAATCGATAAAGATATAAATATTTTTAGAAATATATTATTACTTTTATAATACAATGAACTCCTCTTTCTATATGCTCCGAATTTTCAAAAGCATATTCTAAGGAACCCTCTCCTTCTCCTCAATTATTTCAACAATCTTTCGAAGAAAATATAAATACAGGATTGGATAATATTATTATTAAAAAAAAGAAGACTAGTAAAAAGAAGATTCTAATATATAAAGCTGATACTTCCAATAATTCAATTGCTCTTTTCAAACCATTATTACAACTACAAGATTTTTATATAATAATTATAAGTTTAAAAGAGGAGAATCAACAATTGAAAACTATAATAATGATGAGCTTTGTAATAATATAATTTCCTTTTGAACTTCAAATGATACTTATATAAACATCTAGATTAACAATAATACCTAAAATTCCCCTTATTTCTTTAATCGAAATTCAAGGATTTTTATTCAAGCAAATCCGAAGATCCCGAAATCAAAAGAAGAAAACTTTGATCAGACAATTTGATCATTTAGGGTCTTCCAAAGATTCTTTTTCTTTTTTAGAAAATAACAATCTATTTAATAATTAGGGATCCTTTTATTCAAAAAATCGATTTAATTGGTCAAGATCGTATTTCTGTATCAATCACAATTTATAGCAAAATATATATATATCAAAACTTACAAATCTTATTATTAAACTTAACGATAATATTGAATCTAAAGTTAATTTGTAACAATTATTAATTATAAAACGATTCGAGCTGTATATTATATCATTTAAAAATGAAATACAATACCGTGTATATATAATCGATTAAACTGAATCAGAAGTATAAATATATTATTGTCACGAATCGTGAACCACAGGAGGCTAACCACGTGATACCTCTTATCTCCCATATCAATTTATGAGCTGATCATCTGTGCGTATGCGTTACGAATCATACGATTTAGTATGGTAAAACGGTAATCCTAATAACGCTTACGCATAACTCTGCAGCCTATAAATGGGTATTTGTGTATATATATTTAGTCGCTTTTTATAAACCATAACTCTTCAATTGTAGATTCTAAAGAATATAATTAACCCTATTTATTCAACTTTATTATAACTTTTATATATCACATTATTTATAACTTATTTACAAACGTCTGACTATCTGATGGCTTCCCAAATAATACTTCATTTTAATAATACCTTCTTAGGTGAACTTTTATAAACGTTACACCCAAAAGAAGAAGATCTATTTCGACCTAATCGACGAAGATAAACCCCTTTAGAAGTGTACCATCATTTTCATAATACAACGAACTCCTCCTCCTGTACGCTCCGAACCTTCGAAAGTATATTCTAAGGAACCCTTTCCTTCTCCTCAATTATTTCAACAACCCTTCAAAGAAAATATAAATATAGGATTGGATAACATTATCATTGAAAGAAAGAAGATTAATAAAAAGAAGATTCCAATATATAAAATCGATACTCCTAGCAATTCAATTACTTCTTCCAAACCATTATTACAATTACAAAATCTTTATACAATAATTATAAATTTGAAAGAGGAAAATCGACAATTGAAAGTTATAATAACAATAAGCTTTACAATAATATAATTTCCTTTTGAATCTTAAATAATACCTACATAAGCATCCAGATCAACAGTAGTATTTGAGATTCCCTTTATTCTTTCAATCGAAATTCAAGAATCTTTATCCAAACAAACCTAAAGATCCCAAAATCAAAAAAAGAAAACTTCGATCAAACGATCTGATCATCCGGGGCTCTCCGAAGATTCTCCCTCCTTTTCAGAAAATGACGATCCATTTAATAATTAAAAATCCCCTTACTCAAGAAATCGATCTAATTAATCAAGATCGCATTCCCGTGTTAATCATAATTTGCAACAAAATATATATACATCAAAACCTACAAATCTTACTACTAAACTTAACGATAATATTGAACCTAAAACTAATTTATAGCAATTATTGATTATAGAACAATTTAAGTTATATACTATATCATTTAAAAATGAAATACAATACCGTATATATATAATCGATTAAACCGAATCGGAAGCATAAGTATATTATTATACTCTTTATATATAAATACCCTGATTCACAATACTCGAATTAATCGAATAACTTGCAACGATTTATCGGAACCCGGTCGAAGTCGATAATACTCATTTTCAATACAAGATGTAGATCATACTTAATATAATTCGATATAGCAATTTCCTAGAATAATATAGAAAGTTTAGATTATTTGTTATTCAAATGGAGATTATTGATGATAAAATTCTATTCAAGAATCTCGAATAGAAGATTTCCGATTTTCTTTTGCGAACGATAATAATATTTATTAAGGATTATAAGACTACAAAAGAATTCGCGAATATATTCATTAGAATAAATCAAAATGAAGTTTCATTATAAGAACGAAATCGATATTGTATTGATTGAGAAGTCTTTATAGTTATTTGCAAATCAATAGTTATTATAAATCTTTTACAATCCTTTTGGAGTTTTAATAATTTCAATTTTGGAATCTTTATGTTTCCGAAACCATTTCTATTCTGGAATACCCCTTCCGGATATATCGGTCCCGTTATATCCAATAATTATTCGAACTTTAAATGTTTATTGTCCTTTCCCTCTTTTGAAGCAATATATATGTTGATGCTTTGTATCGATAATCTTAATGAGATTGAGATGATATAAAAAGAAGCAGAAGAATTTGAAGAATATTGGGATGCTGAAGAAGACTTCAGCCCAGAAGTTACAATTGAAGTTATATAGAATACCTATTTAGAAAAAGAAAAGCATTTAAAATCAAATGTTTAGATTCTGTTTTCATTTTAAGTATTATACGGGATATAAGATTTCTTGATTTAATCAAACTTATAAAAGGAGAAGTATTCATTTTCCCCTATAATCTTTCAAAAAATGGTTATATTTATCGATCAAAAGTACTCATTGATTTTGAAGCAAATGGATTTGTTTTTATTAATACTATATTCCTTACTTGTTTATTTCCTATATTTAAACTCAGAATTATATTGTTTGAAATTTCAATTGAAGTTAAAGGGTATAATGGTATACAAGACTATATTATTATCTATTTTATATTCCTTAATTTAATGGTCGATAATTATGAACAATCTTTTGTCCCTTTTTTTATTATTGAATTAGGGAGTTATAATATTATTTTAAATAGACTTTGATTATCAGAAATTCGAGTGAAGTTTGATTATTTCAATAAACATCTTAAATAATTTAAAAAGAGACTCTATACTATCTTCTATTCGAATAATCTCTTTATTATTCAATCATCCTTTTGTAAACGGAAGATCGATCAATTAACCCAATAAGATACTAATCGACGAAATGATTAATTCGAAGAATATTGGAATCGAAGAGATTCATAATTGAATAGATTAATTATAATTGATAATATATAATAAGGACCTTCAAGTATGAATATAATATAGACTTTTATTGAAAAGGAAAAGATCCCGATTCCTTTCAAATTCAGTTTATCTTTTTCTCAATCAATCACACCATTATTACAGATCTACGAATACCTTCTTTATATATTGCTCGAAATCCTCGATTTATATATACTCAAATCTGATAAATTCTAATTAGAATACAAAAGAAATGAATAAATTGAATTCTTTATTATTACTCTGAAAGAATTCGATGATATAATAGATTTCCAATAGAACAAACAATATACAGAAGAAAGAATACTGATTGCCCTAATTGAATTTAAGAATACAAAAGTTCGAAAGAAATTCAATCAAGTATTAATCGAAATCGATTCAAAATTTGAAATATTATTTGAATATCGATAATATCATTGAATCTTTTCCAAATATAAATCAAATATTTTGTTTTTTAATCGATTTTATAATTATAAAATCATATTGGAAGGCAAAGGAGAACAAGCCTTGCATTACAATTCATTTTATAAGATATCCTTGGAACAATTGGAAATCGTTAAAAAATATATTATAAATAATTTCAACAAAAGTTTCATTGAATCCAATCAAGTCCTTTATATTGTACCTATTTTATTTGTCAAAAAACCCAATAGTAATTTAAGGTTTTATATAGACTTCAGATTATTGAATTCTTTGATGCATAAGGATCGGTATCCCTTCCCTTTGATCGATGAAACACTTTCTTGGCTTTCCGATACTAAGATCTTTATCAAATTCGATATTCGTTAAACTTTCCATTGTATAAAAATGAATCCTGTTTCGAAAAAGTATACTACTTTTTGAATCTGATATAGATTATACAAATACAAGATCGTACTATTCGGATTAATGAATGATCCTGCAATTTATCAGTATTATATAAATGATATTCTATTCGATTACCTAAACATCTTCTGTACAATATACCTCAACAATATTCTCATTTATTCTGAAAACAAAGAAGAATATTAAATTTATATCAAATTAATTCTCGAATGATTAGAAATTGTTGGTTTATAAATGGATTTCAAAAAATGCGAATTCAATATTATATATATCAAATACTTAGGTTTTATTATTTTTACTAAAGGAGTAAAAATGGATCCTGAAAAGATTGAGATAATTGAGAATTGGATTTTTTTGATAATAATAAAAGGGATCCAATTATTCCTTGGTTTTTACAATTTTTATTAACGATTCATTAAGGATTATAGTATAATAATGAAATCTTTCAATAAATTCATTAAAGCAAATATTAAGTTTATATTCGATGAAGTATACCAAAATGTATTCAATATTTTGAAGAAAAAGCTTATCTCTATTCCGTTCCTATAATACTATAATCATTGATTCCTCTATATACTCGAAACAGATATATTCAATAGAATAGTTGTTAATATATTATTATAATAGTATAACAAAGATTAGTTTCCTATAGTTTATTTCTCCAAGATTATAATTACCATTAAACTGAATTATAAAGTTTATAATAAGGAAATGCTATCAATCATTCGATCTTTTAATTATTGGAGAACAGAACTCACCAATTTATTATATAAAATCAAGATTTATATCGATTATAAAACCTTCGAATATTTCATAACTACCAAAACTTTCAACACTTAACAAACTCGCTAGATAAAAGTTTTAATTGATTATAACTTTATCATTATATATTGTTCTGGAAAAGATAACCCTTTTACCGATATTTTAATCTATCAGATCAACAAATTAAATTTTCAAAATTATACCAAAAAGAAGAATCGCTTTCAACAGCTTATTAAAGATAACCAAATTGATACTGAAATCATAAGAAAAGCCTTACGAAAACATTATCCAAACAAAACAATAATTATTAGCATCGATTTAAATGAAATCGTTTCTCGATTCGATTTAGTTAATTATATTATCGAAGCAAATAAAACTATAAATAGTTTGTTAATATTCAGAATACAAGCTACCCAAGATTATAAGTATATATTACTCTAAAATGATCTCTTACTCTACAATGACCATCTAGTGATACCTGATATCGACAACCTTCGAACTTATTTGATTTGTAAAGCCTATAATTCCGTTTCCATTATTCATTTTGATACAAATAAAACCTACCTTTTATTATCTCAACAATACTATTAGCCCAAAATGCATGATACTATAACCAGATATATATACAATTATCACGTTTGTAAATGCAATTCCGTTTTATACAATCGTACCCCTGGTTTATTGCATCCACTTCCGATTCCTAATCGAATATGGCAATATATCATTATAGATTATTACAGCTTTAATAAAGATAAATATGGATATAACAACATTTTAATCATTATTGATCAATTAACAAAACAAATTATTTCTATACCTTATTACAAATCAATCGATACTCAAATTCAAATATAATTATATCTTTATTATATATATCGATATTATAATCCCCCTAATATTATAATATCGGATTACGGCCTTCAATTCATATTATAATTCTAAAAGGAATTCAATCAAATCTTAGAAACCGATCTCAAATTATCCATTGTTTATTATCTTCAAATCGATAATCAAATTGAGATCTATAATCAGTATCTTTAATAATGATTAAAACTATTTGTTAGTTATTATCAAAACGATTAATCAGAATTCCTACCTATAATGAATTACATGCAATTTACTTTTCTATACGATTCTTTAGGAGGGTTTATACCCTACGAAACCCTATATAGGTATACACCGAAATATGCATAGGAATGAAAGGAAGACGTTGGTAAGCCAACAAACGATATGAATATATATGATATTTATATATATACAAAACGCAATAGATTAGCTTTTACGCAAACGAAAGAAAATCTATTGTATATCTAAACCAAGATATCGAAATCTACAAATGCTTATCGATATAAAATTGATTTCGATATCGAAGATTATATATAATTCAATATAAAGAGTTATCCTATTCAAAGACCATCCAAGAAATTGGATTTCCTAATTCAAGGAAGATTCAAAATCATTAATCGATCTAAAAGCTTTTTCAAACTCGAATTCCCGATTACAATGAAAATTTATTCTATTTTCTTTTCAAATCGATTATACAAAATATATAACGATTCTTTTTCTGATTAGATATTCGAATTACTTCCATTTATTAATATAATTAGCGATTCGGAATAGAAAATGAAAAAGGTTCTAACAATAAAGAAAACATAAAAAACTCTATTATATAAAATCTCATGGTTTAATAACGATACCGATTTTATCTGGTATTCTGCTTCCGATCTTAAAATATTATTATATCTCTTATACGATTTTCATCTGATCAATCCAATATTATCTGGTCCTTTTAATCAATTAATTGATTGAATAAAGCTTTATAAAAATAAAAAGGATAATTATAATTATATAAATAACGATTTATTTATAAAATCAAAGAAAAAAAAAGTATTCTTCAATATAGCAGATTAGATGTTATAATTTTATAATAATATATATATATATAATTATAAAAGAATCAAAAACTTATACAAATTCGAGGGAATTTGATTATATATATATATAGCCCGAACTCTATACAACAGATGAACTGCCATTACCAAAACAATATAAAAGCAATATATATTTATGATCATTTCAAAAAAATCATGTAAAAAGAAGTTTGAATATGATAAAAACGAAATATAACGTCACCCCTATCGATTTCGTTCAATTTGGTCAATTTGATCAATTTGATCGATTAACTTGATCGATTTCGGAATTGACCATATTAACCATCTATCATCACTATATCATAATTCAACCTCCTTCCCTTTTCTATTAAAACTTTTTCCTTTCAAAGATTCCCTAAATCAAAAAGAATACAAATCAATATTAATTTAACCAATTGATGAACGATTTAATCGATTTGGTCAATTCATTTGTCATTTTGGTCAATTTGGTTAATTTCCAGTAAATTGATTAAATCAATTAAAATGATCAATCTAATTGATTTAAAGCTTATGAATCTTCATAAAACCTGGTTTTCGATGAAATAGCAATGGAATAGAGGAATGAAACACTCAAGGGCGAGCTTTTTCGAAGGGGGGGGTAGTATTATGAATCGTAAACCATAGGAGGTTAACTATATAATACCTTTTATTTCTTATATCAATTTATAAGCTGATCATTTGTACGTATATATTACGAATCATATGATTTAATATAATAAAATGATAACCCTGATAATGCTTATGTATAATCTTGCAGTCTACAAATGAATATTTGTGTATATATATCTAGTCGCTTTTTACGAGCTATAATTCTTCAGTTGTAGATTCTAAAGAACATAATTGACCCTGTTTATTCAGCTCTACTACGGCTCTTGTGCGTCACAATGATTTTCTATATATATTGTAAGTGTCACGGGTTCACTACCCGTTCCTAGCTAGTCTACATAGATGCCTCAGGCACCCATCCCCCATATAGTCGGCGCTCTTCCTAGCACCCTCTTTCCTCCTTTGTAGAATATCATCGTATTACCTAAGGCCCCTTCCTGTGCCGTGATAGTAAGAACGAATATATAAGTGGATTTAGACGGATCCTTAAGAGTATTATATTATTATATTGAAAAGAGTATATAAATCGCTGATTCAAAGAGATTCGATTTGTTCGATAGAAATTGATATATTATACTTACATATATAAGATTTGATCTTTTTTAGTTATAGTTAGAGTTTTTCCTTCTGTGAGTTCCGCTGAGCTTTTTATTTAATAGAGGATGCATCATGATATTAGAGTTTTATATATCCTTGTCTTCGTTGCTCATTTGAGATTGGGACGAGCTCTGTGATCGGGATCTGTGGGTTAGCTTGGTTTGCGGGTCTGCATCGCCGACCGGAAAGGGGGGAAATTGTTCATCGGGCAAGTGTCATAGTTGGATTCTAGATGATTGAGGGATGGTAGATTTGTATTATTGTGCTAATTGGCGGCGGGTACATTCGAGAAGGATTAATAATCCATCGTGCATGACAACACTTATTAATGTCAGAAATGATTACAAAGGCTTTCCATTGGAAGTTGAACATAAGTTTTGTGGTTGGATTACTGAGCGTAGTAGAAATGAGACGCATATGCAGGTAGAAGTACTTCACCATAAGAGCACATTGGTCAATTGAGAACGACTTCTTCAAATGCGACAACTCTTAAATTGCAATCACCATATTTGGATTTAGCCGCTATAGTGACCACGCATTTGTAACCCAAAATGGCGCATGCTCCTAGCAAAGGTACCAGTCCTCTTTTTAGACATACTTGGACGAAATAGCATGGGAGATACTACTAGTATGTTAACGTTAGTGGAACTCCTTCGAGGTAGATGGCTCGTGAAAATCTTTACCTCTTCAGTTTGAATATGTTTCTTCCTCTTCATCAACTTCTTTCTCGTATTGCAAAGCCTCGATAAGCTCTGTGCTAGTCACGACTATATCTGCCGGAAGGCCATATCTCGAAAACCGCTTGGCACACTGCTCAGAGAATACATGCTCAAAGCTATTGATACCGAGTTCTATAGAGTACCATTAGAATATCAGGGCTTCGAAACCGATGAGGACAACTTACCATCCCAACATATCTTCACTCTTTCATTTTTTGTAATTGTTTCTTCAAAATGCACGACTTGCTTGCCAAACAATTCCTTTCGCTGTCTCAAGATCCCTAAAAGCGCCATTCTTGAGTCTTAAAAATCGGAATAATGAACTCGTGTACTGCCTCAACATGGCATTGAAAATACAATCCACCCATCCGACGCCTATCGAGCCTCATTGTAAGCCGTATCCTATACCGAAGATAAATGAAAACGAACCTTATAAAGACCTAGGACCACTGAATACTTGACCTAATCTTGAAGGTAGTATTCAATAAACGCCTCTGTAGTTTTTTTTCCACAAACTCGGATAATTCTCAACCAAATCATGTCGGATGGGTGTTTTAGCGTTATGTGGTAGAATAATCTAAAATTTACCTTCAGCTAATGTCCTTCCGTCGGGCAAACTACACAGAATATATGCTCGAGGTGAGGAAGCTTGGAAGCCATTAGATTAATCGTTTTGGTTTGAGAAACTTCAATATCAAATGGGATTCGGTCACAGAATTTGTGATAGCAAATAAGGCCTCCAAATAGAGCGGCCTTGATGGAGTCAAGAACACCCAAACGAGCAGACACAACTTCGACACCTATTCTGAATAGGTCTTGAGCGGGAGGGTTTGTAGGGTCAAGGTTACGGCCCGACTTGGTGAGTGTTAGAAAAGTGAGTCAGAATTATTAGTATGTTGTATCGAAGATGCGGAGTGTGTTGGAGTCAGATTACCTGACCTGTGCATCAATCGCCCGGAGAGTAACGACAAGCTTCTCGTCTGCCATTTTGGGTTATACTCAACAACTCTGAAGTGTGCTGAGACTTATCCTATTCAGAGTACTTACTCATCAAGGCCGCAATGACGTTTTGCATACCGTGAAATCATTAATGATTTAAAGGTGCCGCTCGCGTGTGGCAGTCTCGAAAAGGGAAAGGAAGATCAGTAGACAAATGGAATGCACCCAGCCACACCCACCGGGCAAGCAAGGGCAAAGAATGTACATACTCACCCTAACGTCAAACTTTGAGTATGCAAAACATTTGTAGAATGAGTTAATGATCTCGGACCCTAAGATCACTCTCCGATAAGAAAAAGATGACACGCTATAATGCCAAGAACACTCCTGAAGTAGGTAGACACTTTTAATGGGTATTTGTACTCGGGTCCATAGCTCTAGAGACAATGGAATAACCTTCGGTTAAGTCCAGGAGTGTGTTATTTGTCACATACAGTAAGTGTTGCTTTAGTAAGGAGGTGTGGGTATGCTAGTACTATCACAGCTAGCGTCATATCTTTCGGAGATCTTCCCCACAAACACCGACCAATTTTCCAATTTCACATCATCTAAACAACAATAATTGCCTGCCCAAGTGGAAGGGCCAAAAGAATACTTCAGCAAGCAATATCAATTTGTCAAATAGTATGGAGAAAATTTTAAGACCTCCGGGATTTTCAGCATCTCATCCTTTATCAAATGCAATCAAATATTGTCCCTTTCAATCTGATAAATCTTACAACATCACCTAACTCCGATATTTTATCAGTTTTTAGTCCGACAAACATCTCCGAAACCCCATCAAGTCACATTATTTCTGGAAGAGCTGTGTGCAAACGCGCCTATTTTCCAATCTTTGGGAACGTACCTTGGCAGATTACCTCCGGGACTTCTTCTGATCCTATCAAATACCAACAAGAATTGCATGGTTTTTCGGGTCATTGAGCACTATGGCCCCGATTCAATTCACCCACACTCCTTTTGCTTTCAAATCCGGCACGGAATCATGTTGTTCGGCACGGTACATGCAAAACAGGCTGAAAAGTATCCTTACTTCGTTACAGTCTTCTTATATATTGATATAGTATTTCCTACTCTTATGCCTCATTATCTTCATTACCCTTGTTCTTCTCAACTTCGTCCGCGTTTCCATTCACATATACTGTGAGAGTTGTGGAAACCCAATAATGTCTTCAACTACAGCAGAAGCCGTTCCTTCCTCAAGTAGAAACTCCACATTCTCCTCCTCAACCCCATCTTTAAATGACAAACCCGAGAGACTCGAACGATCGGAGGATGCCTTTACAACAGATTCAGAGAAGGGTCCAATAAACAGCAGTCCATCCCCTGAACCCGAACAAGTGAGAACAGTTAATGGTTGGAAATGGATTGTCATTTGTATTGGTTTCTATGTCGCTACTTTCTTGTATGGCTTGGACAATACTATCGCCGCTGATATTCAATCTGCTGTACTCGGAACTTATGGTGATATTTCAAAGTTGTCTTGGTTGGGTACTGGTTTCCCACTAGGGTCCATTGCTACGATCCTTCCTATGTGAGTATGACATCCTGTGATGATTATGTAGATATTAGTTATATTCCTAGTGGTAAAGCTTACGGCACTTTCAATGTCAAGTGGACCCATGTCGTTTCAGTTGTCATCTTTATCGTCGGTAGTGCTGTATGTGGTGCTGCTCCAAACATGAATGCACTCATTGTTGGAAGAGTGATTGCTGGTGTAGGAGGAGCTGGCATGTACCTCGGAACCTTGAATTTGGTCGCCATTAATACTACCATTCAAGAACGCCCACTTTACCTAGGAGGTGTTGGTATTACTTGGGGTATTGGAACGATTCTTGGTCCTGTGATTGGGGGAGTTTTCGCGGATTCAGGAGCAACCTGGAGATGGGTCAGTCCTCTTTCTAAGCATCAACTTACAGAAACTAACAATCCAATTAGGCCTTTTATATCAATCTCGTCATCTTCGCTATCGCAGTACCTGCTCTTCTCCTGACCCCATCTTTCGATCCACAACCCGACCTGGATATACTTCACAAAGTCAGACACGTTGATTGGATTGGATCTCTATTGAATGCTGGTCTCTTTATCTCATTCGTCATCGCTCTTACCTTTGGTGGTGCCAACTGGGCCTGGGATGATGGTCGAACCATTGGTACATTCGTCGCTTGTAGTGTTATCTTCATCCTTTTCGCAATCCAACAGCAATTTTGCATTTTCACCACACCCGAGGATCGACTATTCCCAATTCAATTCCTCAAATCACGAACTATGCTTCTCTTATTCATCTGTACTGCAGCAGCAGGAACCGCACTCTGCGTCCCAATCTTCTATATCCCTCTCTTCTTCCAGTTTTCCAAAGGAGATAATGGTATCGAAGCCGCCGTCAGACTCATGCCATTTATCGTCCTCTACATTGTAACCGTCATGTCACAAGGAGTGCTCATGTCCAAGGTAGGCTATTACTGGCCCTTCTTCGTCCTCTGGGGTATGTTTGCTCTCAGTGGAGGCGCCGCAATGACTACAGTCACCATCTCCACAAACGCAGGTTCCATCTACGGCTGGAGTATCCTCATTGCCATCGGTTGTGGTATGATCACCCAAGCCTCCCACAGTATCGCCCCCGCTATCCTCGGCCGCGATGGTCGCGGCCAAGAAGTCCCCGCCTCAATTGGATATATTAATGTAGCTCAAATCGGCGGTGTGGTCATTGGTCTTGCAGTCTCTGGTACAGTCTTCCAGAGTACCGCATTTAGAAATTTTGATGTGGCATTCGAGAGCTAGCACTTTTCAGCGGACCAAATTAGAAGTGCAATTGCCGGATCCCAAAGTATGCTGTTCCAAAGTGTGTCGCAGGAATTGAGGGATAAGGCGATTGAGGGTATTGTGCAAGCAATTGATAAAACTTATTATTTAGTCGTGGCTGGTGCGGCTCTAACGTTACTCTTGAGTTTCTTGTTGAAGAGGGAAAAATTATTTATGGAGATGGCGGCTGTAGGAGGATAGATGATGGGATAGATCATAGAAAGAACTAGATGAGGTGGATGAGAATCAGGGAAAGATAGATTTCTCATGATCTCAATTAATGATCATACGGTTGGACGAATTGCATTTTATTGCATTGCATCGCTTGCCGGTATTAGGATAAACCTAATATCTGGAGCTCTTTGGGATGGCGTTATAAAATATATTATATATGGGAAGGAATTTGTGCTTGCATGCTGTTAGTTAGATTATGAAATGATAAGATGAAACGTAATAAGAATCAATAGATGTCACTATCTAAATAATCTCTCTTGAACTTTGATTGCCCTGCTCACCAAGCCGAAATCATGGCGAATTTTCCTGTATACTTTTTTACTATTTAATTATAAATTAGTAGGTAGGTAGGTAGGTAAGTAATTAACTATTTCTAGTGTCTCATTATGGAGATGGGATGGGTAAAAGCAGGCTACAGGAGCGAGGCGCATCGCGAGGTTTGTCTGGCTTACAAGGAAGTTGGCAATTGACTAGATCCCGATGCTAGAGTAAATGGATAGAGGCAGGTAGATAGGAGGAAGGGAATGTGATATATAACATGTAATATGTATACTCTGGTCGAAGATAGATTTTCTTGGTTATGTAGAGAGTAGTAAGAGTCTGAACTCGAACTGGAAGTTTCTAAATAGAAGAGTTCACCAGGAGTTTTTTTTTCAGAGGTTTTGTGTGAGCGAGCTATCGCCCAGAAACAAAAGCCCCAAGTTTGTTAACTAACTAACCAATTGCTTCATCAAAGCTTTCAAGTATTCCTTTTGGGCATATACACTTAAGAAATATAGGATTTCTTGTGAGAAAGGGAAGAGGGATGATATAAGGGTTACTTCACTTCTGTTCGAAGTGCCTATAGATCCCAACACTATGAAAACAGACAGTCATACAGTAGCAACGACCCTACTCAGCTCAAGCATCATCAAGAACAAATATCAGCAGATATTACAAATATGATACATTTTTAGCTATCATAAATATTATCTCCTCAAAGACTTATACTTATCACTAGCATGACGAGCCTCCCAACCTCTAGCCTTCTGTTTTGGCTTCAGCGCTGGGATTCTCGTCCTCTTGAGCTCGATATCCCATCCTTCAATTCCTGCTCTCTGCATAACTCCCTTAGTACCGTCATCCCATTCACTTCTGAAGAGTCCCAATCCTATGGGTTGTGCATCATGTCTATCTTTGAAACCTCTCAAATTGAATCGATCACGCTGATAAAATTCTTTGAGTGCTGCTACGTCCAGAATTTGTCCGGGCTTTTGCTCTAATACGAATATCGAGTATCGGTGGTATGGTGATCCCTTTTGCGCGAATGGTGGTAGCCACGGGAGGATCAATTGGCTTTCTGGGTCTGCTTTAGATAGCGGTAATGAGTCTTGTACCGGTGAAATTGGAATATTGGCAGCGAGATAATGACATCTCGTGTTAAAGTGATCGTTCTCCACATTCGGAACATCTGCATCCACAACAACCACACTGACGAGTCTCTCCCCTTTGTCGAAGACCTGAACCTTTAATCTAGCTGGAAATTCGCTGACTCTGGAATCCACATAGTCTCCCGGTTGAACATTTCGGCTTCGGAAAGCGAGACGGACTTCGGCGGTAGGTTCAAAATGAGGAAGAAGATCAGGGACGATCGAAAATTGCTCTATACGTTGAACAATCACTTTGCGTTGATATTCGCGCCATTTTCGATTTGCTAGGTAGCGGTAGATTGGTTTGTTCATATCACCTGAGAAATTTAGTAATGCGACAGAAAGCAATAGCTTTCGCAATTTCCATACCTTCACCATCCTCAAATCGCTTCTTGATCAAAGGATCATTGATATCTGCCTGGATCTTCAAATACTCGATATACCTCCTTATACTGTCCAATCTGGTCTGTTTCTGCCTCTCGCCCCCACTAATTGACGCATCCTGTGCCTCCAAGTCCTTGAGCCGTAATCTCTCCTTCGCGATCATCTCTAACTTTTCCTCTCTGTCTGCTTGTAAAATCTTTCGAGCTTCCTGGAAACATTGATATGGTAGTTGTTCGAAAGGGACATTGGCGGAACTCTTCAGCGCCGCACGACGACGTCTGGATCCTATAGGCATAATACCCTGCCTCATCAACTTTCGCTCATTTTCTGGCCTTACAACAGTTGCCGGGTCGAGACCAGACGGTGCCGCTTCCTGAACCGCAGCTTCTGCATTGAATGTCGTGGAGCTCGTAAACGTTCGTATTGATCTTGCAGATAGACATAATGAAGGAATTTTTTGTAGGCATCGTGCCATAGGCCCTACGGCCTTTTGACAAGGAGGCATGGCGATGTGGTGTTGATATGTGATGTTCCGATAAAATTATCGAAGGTCATATCAAATTATTGGCGGGACTTGCCGAAGAATTGCCGAGGAAATTTAATTTTGGCCTAGCCTCGTCGAGATTCATTGAAATCAACGAGGACAGCGACCTCACAAAAATCGAATATGGCGACGAAAGGACTTCAGAGCTTCACGAGAAGCTTGAATGCTTTTCGCACATCAATAAACAGTGCGAGGGATCCTTTAACAGTATGTTGTGAAGATTGATGGCTGGAAACCTGAGTACTGATTTTACTATAGCAATGTCTAGCACCACAATTTACGAGGTCAATGGCAACAGAAGCGCCATTACTGTCCAGTATCTCCCAAGGATATGAACCCAATATTCTCACACATACATCAGATATCGTATCTGATCCTTTCAGTACATATTCCATGCGAAATTCCTTCATCTATTCGCTAACACCCCGCAGACCCCCCAGTCCTAACCACCATATACAAATTCCCCACCATGGAACCTCTCCGTTTCGAATCCTACCCAAGTAAACATCTTCACCTCCCTCTCCGTCGAGACCTTCTCCATCGCGCTGTAGTATTCGAAGGCGACAATACCCGTCAAGGAACTGCATCCTCCAAAACTCGCTGGGATGTCCATGGTTCTCATCGAAAAATCCGTCCGCAAAAAGGAACCGGAGGTGCTCGTCTTGGCTGGAAACAATCGCCATTAATTGTTGGAGGAGGAAAATCTTTCGGTCCTCACCCACGAGATTTCGGAACAGACTTACCGAGAAAAATGTACGATATTGCGTGGCGGACGGCGCTGAGTTGGAGATACAAAAGAGGACAATTGATTATTTGTGAAGATGGAATGACATTTGAGTATCCGAAGACGAGATATGCGAAGAGAGTTTTTGAGGATTTGGGATGGGGAAAGCAGAATGGGAGGACGTTGATTGTGACGGATGGTTTCAGGAAGAACCTGGCTAGCGTCGTGGACAAGCATGATGCGACGGTGTTGGATGTGAGTGATGTGGATGTTAAGGATTTGTTGGAGTTGTCGAGGGTTGTTATAGAGAAGAGTGCGTTGGATCATATATTGGAAGAGCATCAGAGTGATCTTGTTAAGAAGGCTAGGAGCGCTGCGTGATGAATGAGCTATGGTAATATATTTCAAGCTCTTTCTCTTGTGTATAGAGTGTTGTACGAAAAATGTAACAATTTCTAGATGAAGGCATAGTACTGGTGCCTGCTCGAGAGAAGTCTCTATTGGTGAAAATACTGTGTTTGTTCGGCATACTTTCTATTGCAACATAGTATGATGCAGGAGATGTATGGAGTTTTGGGGTTGATTGTATCTCCAGCCACACTCGACAGCGGACAAGCAGTGATGCTATGTATGAGGAGGCAATATTTCCTTGGTGAACTTAAATGTTGCGTGGAAAGTGGAGGCGTTTGCGCTTGTATGTATCTTGGACGGAACTCTCTGCCCGACTTATTGTCTTTTCTCTTATAGCCCGTAGTCCCCAATCGTGCCTCGCGATGTTGGTTCCATTCTCAGCTGATCTGGACAAAAATGTCTTAGCCAACTCGATCTCGCTTGTCAACCTCTCATATATCTATCTATGTTTTCGGGAAGGGAGGAAGTGTTCTAAGTTGCCTACTATGGTGATCTCCTACATTTTTAAATCTTTTAGATACATTTCGGAGAACATTGATATCTTGGAGTAGTGAGGCTAGAATCTAAAATACATGAAAGTTCATATTTAGCCGGAATTGCCAATACCATCGTTGTTACTGTTTACATTGTAGTAATTATGACCAAGCTTCAAATGAACGGTAGCAGTAGGTTGATTTTGCTTCTGTTAAAGTTGAGTAAAGAAAGAATTAAACCATGTCGAATCAGGGCTTTTAATAGTTTGTATTTCTGTCTGACGATGTTTGAATGTTTCCGAGAGGTCGAAACCATTTGGGAAAGATTGAAACATTCTTAAACCTTGCACGCTTTCACATCTAATCTGCTAGTCAGGAATATTTTAATACCCTGTGTCAGAAATCCAAATACCTTGAAAGATGAGGCTGGCAATACAAGAATGGTCAGAGATATAATAGATTGGTATGCTAAACTTGGAAGTGCCGAAGCTAATCACCGAAGCTAGAAGTGCCGAAATCCGTTAGATGTGCAACAGCGAGGTTCCAAGACATTAATACCGAAGCTAATCATTGAAGCTAAGGGGTGCCGAAACCCATTAGATGTGCAACAGCGAGGTTCCAAAACATCAATACCGAAGCTAAGGGGTGCCGAAATTGGTCGATATGCAACAGAATGAAGATGTGTTTAAAGCTAGAAGTACCGAAGCTACGAGTGCCGAAAATCACAGACATGCAACAGAATTAGCAGGCCAAACGAAGCTAACAGTGCGCTGGAGAAAATTCATTTGGTAAGACATCTTAACTGAATTGCTTTGATCATTATAACGTCTGCTGCATATCTCTTATCTGCTTCATTACATTCTCCACTCTCACTTGTTCCACTATGGTGAATGGGCATGAAGTTATGCTACTGATCTTTAGTCAAGTGTTTTCTACAACCAAGGACAACTCATAGCTATTTCGTGTTGCTCAACTGAAGATCTCTTTCTATGGTTCCCTTGTGCTAGATCATTGTTGTTGAATGTTGAGTTCCCTTTGTGTATACAAACAATGCACGTTGGAATAAAGCATCAATTAGGGGCCAGGCCACGCGCTGTGGTGATGAAGAGAAGAATGAGAGAAGTGTAAACTTTTTAAATTTCTAGGATTTTGGGGATAAACCATGTGAGTCAACCACTGCAGATGGGATAAAGTTATCCAGAAACAGAGATAATGATGTTGAAAATACCCGTATTGCCGGTCCAATAATGCCTTTGGAGGATTTCAGTATGTGCGGGGTCCAAATATTAGACTTTTTACAATGTCACCATTAGGTACACCGCTCTCCAGAGTGGAATTTTCCACCATGACTAAACCTTGTTGTGACAGATATCTATGATCTTCCTACCTGAACATTTTAGCTTAGCACTTTCGTAAAAATTCAGAACCTGATGACTTGAAAACTGCTCAAGAAAATGACTCGAGGAGGAATCTAGCTGAACTCACCACCTCGGAATATGCTAGTTTCCTATTTTCAATTCCATTAGATCAAAGAAAAAGAGTGTAACTAAGGAGTTTCGAGTGCCGGCTGTCGGGACTAATATGCCCATATTCAATATTGCTGTACCCGTCTCATGTTCCGAATTAAGTCAAAGCTTAGAAACTTGATTTTTCAGGGTTAATTTCAGTTGAATTGCTCCTCGTAAACTTCTAACCCATTGCTAGTAGTAATTACTGCCATGATGTGTGACCCACTCTCCATCATGAAACCTGCTTCGAATGCGGTGATCCAGCGGCCGTGTTGATAGTGCGTGCTTGCAATAGATAATATCGGTTCTGGGGTGTTAGAGCATTCAAAAGTGCCGTCCCCGTTGGATATCCCATCCACGATAGCATGCGGAGGTTGACTAGAGCTATTGTAGAAACTTAGATGTAAGACATATGATATAGCGAATGAGCTTCTAGATCATAAATCCGATATAATTTCTTTCAAGCCTTTGGCAGAATTAGCAATCACTTGAAGGTGTAACTGAAATTCTAGAACAATCTCCCCATCGGTATTTGGGAAATGATCAAATGCGCTTTTTGACTTCGACACTAAATATTTAGACTTTGTTAGGGCAGATCAGGATTTATATCTGGATCAAAACATAGAATATCATGCTTGTTGATATCGAGCGACAGCGAGAAACGCTTATTTAGCTGAGAAGTCTGCTGAAAAACGTCTAACGGAGGGGTAGTTTTCGCTAAATTAAGGGGGCGCTGTGCTGTGTGGCCCGGGCCACATGAGGAACCGGCCCCTCCTTGATTGTTATTTTATATTATTAGCATTATTTAGCTTCATAGTCTTGATGATCACCTCAAGCTAGAGCGTCTAGGTCGAAAAATTCCCATATCTCCTCCATTTCAGATGATCTAGTTAACCTAGAAGGTAGTACTACTGACATAGTTTAACCTCCATTATGAATCTGCTTTTCAGGACACAGTCTTGTTTCTGAAGAAGTTTGTCCTATTTGCATCAACTGAGCTCGCACGGTTCATTCCCAAATATCTATATAAGACTTGCTTCTCTCCCTCATCATTTTATTTCTCAAGCCTCTGCGCCCACCCCAACGATAAGTTTAAGGCAAATGAGTAGGATAGGCCCTAATTGGGCCATCAACTCGAAGTTTCAGGCATGTCTCAACAACTCTTTCTATTCTCCAATTCGATACAATTAGATGACCCCGGCTAACGAAAACGTAGGTGACTCATGCATTCCTTTACCAGAACGAAAAATGCCAGTGCCTCTTTCTCAATTCAAACCAAAGCATTAAAAGGCTGAATTGACACAGCTTCTTCTAAAAGCAAATGGCAACTGCCAACAAAGGTAAGTTGACTCACCAACTCTTCTCCAAAAGATATGCTAAACTTCATTCCTCTTGCTCATTCCAAGCATTCAAAAAGCTCAATGACCACAGTCTACTCTGGAGGTAAGTTGACTATTGGATTTCCCTTAAAAGAGAAAATGCTAATTTTTCTTCCTCCAAATCATTCCGAAGTTCAGGGTTCATGCTGTTCAAAACAGATCACAGGCAAGCTGATTCGTGAGTTCCCTTCAAAGGTATAAAGTACTGGATTTCCTTCCTCACCTAAAACGAGATCGCACTTGCCATTAATGAGGCGAGTTAATTATAGACTTTCTTTCCACGGCAGATAATGCTAATTATTTTCCTCAACTCTCTCTAAAACTAGCTTCTCAAACTCCTTCTAGAAACAGATTACACTCATGACATCAGGTGAGTTGATTTCTGAATTTTTCTTCAGAAAAATGCTGACCTCCCCGCTTCTTCCTCAATCAACCCAAACTTTTAGACCTCAATTAACACAACCATTTTCACGGAAGGAAAGTTGCAGAATAAAAAGGCTAGTTGATTATGAATTCCGCTGTCAAACTAACATGCTAATTATGATTGCTTCCTTGGAAATCGATAAAACGGCACACATGCGGAAACATTATCGTAAATTCCTTATACTGCTGCATTTATTACAGGGGGGTTAGATGAAGGAAATTATGGGTTGCAGGCAAGTCAACTCATAAACTCCATGTCCAAAAATAATGCTAATCATTTTGCACATATCACTTTCGACAAATTTTCTTGAAAAATTAGAGGAAATGGAACAAATGGCTGGGTCTTACCCATCACCAACCTCCTGGGTATGAATAGCATGAGTACCCAATATTGGTAGTAAGTCTTGAACTACACCTAGGGGTTTGCAAGAAAAAGTTGTGGCTGATCATAGGATGAAATCAATGGATTGCACTTAGGTCTAAATGCGGGGTTTCTTGATGCAAGGCAAGCTTGATTGAGTTTGGGGGAAAATTGTAGCATGCGGTCTGCTTGTTTTGCTGGGAGAATGTAAATTAAGAATCTTTGACTTAGATATGATAGACAGATAGCAACTTAGCAATGAGATTTTGAGAGAAGAGTGGGGGTGGGGGGAGGGCGGTGCAATGTACCATTTTGATTTGTGTAGGAGTTTGTGCCTCTTCAAAAGATAGTTTCCATGCATGAAGAATCTATAATTGTTATATGATTGAATAGATGGTGTTTGACATGTCATGTTCCATGAGATTGTAAAATCAGCATGACACTGCAGATATAAAAATGCCTGTTTTTGTGTAGATTCTGGCAAACAATAATCTCCCCATCAACTGGTATATAGAGTCTAGACTGACTCTGGGATTCACTGTATCATTTAGGCCTCTAATTTACGTTTTGTATCACAATGACTTCATTAACATGAAGTTGTAGATGAATGAATAGCTGAAAATCAACGTAGATTTGCCTTTAGTTGGGCTATTGATTGGCTTTTGAATATTTCCTTTGTGATGAAAAGGATCCTTTCCTCATTTCAAGCCTTCTAGGTAAAGTATCACATCCCATCTCATCCACCGTCACGATCAACATACCTCATACTGTACACACTTCTATAGTGATACTATTCTATGAGCCTCCCCTCTCAATACCTTTTTAAAACTTCGTTTGGATAATAGCAGTGAATACCCAAAATCTATACTTACCCCATGGCCAGTATCTTCATTCTTAGAGTATAAAAAGCCTTCATCCTGCTTAGAATAACAACAAGGAATACCCAACAACAGCACCATCCCCAGTATTTTCATATCTGAGGTATAAAAAGACCTCTCCTCACCCCACACCTTCTGAATAAAACACCACATTCTACTTCAACTACCACCTCCCTAAGCTTCTATATATACACAGTAATGATATGATACAAAAGGACCTGATGACCACAGACATAAAGATGTATGTTGTTATCCGTTCCACCCTAAAACTAGGAAAATTTTGCTAACTCAATGATGAAAGGGTGGGGCTCACTGAATCCTGTCCCTTGCACAATCTTTTCAGCGTATTCTCGCCTCCATTGTACTCTCAGGCTTTTGTATCCTTCCTGCTTCTTTTGTTCCTACCCTATATATCAAAATCTTTAATTACTGGAGGAATTTCGTGTCCGAAAGGGTGTCCGAGAGTGTGTGGGGGTTTGAACAAAGGTCAATGATTGAAGGTGGATTCAATGTCCCCAATGTATTTGAGGATTGAGAATCACTTCTTGTCGAATAGCAGTCTAGACTTTTGAAGGACTTGTAAAGACTTCGATCTGAGGCTTTGGCTGGTCATGAATGTAAGGTTCATTTGGCTCTATGCTATCGGTGTTCACTGATGGGATCTGGTATGATATGTTAGCTAATCTCTTGCTTTAGGTCCCTCTAGAATTTGCAAGCTCATGATATCTTCTGGTGTTTTTCGGGGGATCAGACTCCAGGAACACTTACAAATCTAAGCAGAATAGTACCATGTGCATTGTCCCTTTGGCACAGAAGGTACTAATAGGATGCTCGAATTGAACTGGGACAGTGAAATCCTGAACAGTGAAATCCTGAACAGTGAAATCCTGATGTAAGAGAATTCCCTCGAATCCAAAATTTTCAATGTACTAATTTTTACTACAGCAGGCACCCCCAGGATTATTTCTATTACCAATACCATCCAATAACAACCACAAAGCATGGTCTATGGTTTCATCAAAATGATATAGAAACAAAAGGACTGTTGTAGTAAACAGGGTTGTTGTTCCTAGAGCCCGGACCACCTTCGGTAATGGGGAACACTTGTTTTCATGAAGCTATTTAAACACCCAACACGACGGGATTTGACTTGAACCTAGACACTACATCCTCTAGAAAGAACTTTATTCAGCACATCCAAGAGTTAAAGTTATTCTTCAAACTTATAGTGGACACTACTACTTCTGTAAAGATATCTTTTACATCAAAATTATCTTTGTCCAGCAGACTTACCTCCTTGTCCTCAACTACAAACACCATAATGGCTTCTTCTAATAACATGATCTCACCTAACAACATGACCTCTCTTAACAATGTGGTTCTTTGCAATAATACTCCCTCAAACACGATGGTCCCTCGAGCATTACCAGAAAAGAAAGGACTCCCAATTAAGGAGTTCCCTGGCGAGATTCGCAACATGATTTGGGAGATGACTATCGAACAACGATTAGGTACGTTCTTACGCGTCTTTGATCTAGCTATTCGACTATACACTGGCCCCAACTGTCCTCGAAGCCTGCCGACCGGTCCTTTACATGCTCAAACTTGTCTTGGAAACCGGAAGTAGTGATTATTTGTAGAGCTTGCTAATATATCGTTTAAAAGTCGAGATACGATTCACCAGCAAGAAAGGAATTCAGGACTGCAACACCCATGACTTCATCGCGGATATTCCAGTTATCCTCCACCTCTGCCACGAGTCTAGAGATTTCGCATTGAAATACTACGAACTTGCGTTTTTTCACACAGGCGCTGCCGCCCCTGTCTATTTCAATTTCGAGCTAGACCTTTTATACCCACGTGCTAGTGCCACCAAAGAACAGCTGGAGTTCCTGCGCGATAACATGGGTCTCAAGGACACAAGGCGAGTCAGACACCTGGCCATGTATAACGAGCACCTCGAAAGAACTCAGTCGTTGAGTACCTGGAACGCCTTCCCTCACGCGTTTCCCCACATCGAGAAGCTCACGGTTCTGTTCAAAAGCTTTGTCGACCCTAAGACGATCGATGCGAAGACCGTGCCTACCTGCAAGGACAGTATGGTCCGCGAGCCTAGTAGAGTGAATCGCGTCAACATCATGAATGGCCGTAAGAGTCCAGCTTGGTTAAGATACGACCGAGAAATCCTAAAGGAAAATCTGAGAGCATATCTCCAGCCTCCTCTGCATGCTTGTCAACGTAAGACGCAAAAAGGACACTCGCGACGAACACACCTCGTTTCTCCCAATTTCATGCGCAAGGATCGGAGACACACCTACCACTGGGCTATCGACAAAGCTTTGAGCTACAGAGCTAAGCTCACAAAGGTTGCGAAAGGAATTGTGAATGCGGACGGTGGTCGATACAGATGGCGTAATCCGAAATTAGAAGTTCGGGGACTCTGCGAGCATGGATTGGAGTTTGAAGAGGCGCCCGGTCTTGCATACAAGGGCAAATTCTTTCGTCGATTTGACGATCAGGGCAATAAGATCAAATAAAGCTTATAGGTAGCTTTGAAAGGAAATCATATGTATGAGTAGCAAAGGATAACTTGTGGTTGTTGGTGCTCTGGCTTTATTTGAAATTTAATGATCCGGTAATATCTGTTGATAGTTTGAATTAATTCTTCTTAAACTGTACTTTGAAGTGCTCTCATCTGAATTATTCATTGTACAAATTGTGATTCTTCTATCCTACGTTGTCCTTTCAACGTTGATACTTAATGTAGGTAGTTGTAAACATCCTCTATTTGTTGACAGTGCCATCCGACGATATTCGGTAGATAATATTTTCCATTTTTCTCAGGTTATCTATTTTTCACCTCAATCTGATACTGATCAGCGAATAATATATAAATAAATATTAAAATAACCTACGTTAAAACCTTTCCTCTAGTAAACTTTCTTTCATGCTCTTCATTACTCCATTGCATGTAATGATACTGATAATTTGATACTGGTAATTTGATACTGATAATTTGATACTGATAATTTGATACTGATAATTTGATACTGCAACACTTGTTACATAGTCTTCAATTTTGCTATATAAGATTATACTTTCAATATTTCGATCCTATATTTGATCAATCGATAGTATATCAATATCCGTTGCTAGGATACACATTGAAAATCTTTAGGTAATGGTATACAGTCAAGAGTTTTCTAACTTTTTATTGCAATGCTAGAATATTATATTATCAATCTGAAGATTGGTTGTTACCCATTAGCCGCAAATGCTTAGTTATATCACTCTTTAACTTCGTGTTGCCATTCCGCCGGTTTAATCAGTCATTAACCCGCTAATACTCTCTCTCAATGTCCGTTAGGCTCTTTGATATTAAATGAGCGTTTTGGCTTCTGGACACTCATCTAAGTACTTCCCATCGCGACCTCGTGGTTATTCTCTTGGCACAGTAATCTGATGGCACTAGAATTCCATTTTAGCTGCACTAGAAGAACCATGAAAGATCTGCGAGAAGGAAGGACGATCTAGCCACTGTGGCTGATATCGCGACATCTCATCCCTTCTCAATGTGTGCCTCTTATGGCATGAGAACAATGATGGTTCTCGCAAGTGAAGATGATGGAATCCAGTAGATTGTAGCCTAACAAATATCATAAAACTTGTGATAACCGTATAGGCTGTGAACGATGATACAATGGGAGCAACTGGGCATTTGTCCGTGGAGGAATTAGAAATGAAACTGGAGATGGATATATATGTGGATAGATGACTACGAAACTTTCAAAGCCTTTTTCGAGCAGCGCTTTCCAAGCTATGATCCGAACGGGACTCTCGTCTCATATCTTTGAGTTTAAATTTTTCGGAGTTTGCTTTTGGTGTTTAGACAAATGCCGATTGATCAACTTTCTCTCTTTTATTGAGTAGCAGTCGCTGATGAACCTCCAACGGCATTGTGTAAATATCTAAACGCCGCTACCGCCTCATATAAAGCTTGTGCATACCCACATCATGGTAACTTTTTGGCATCGATGGCTACTTTCGAACACTGTGCCTCTCACGACCACTTGGTGCCATTTTCATACCGTAAAATTCGAAGTATGTAACCACACAACACTTGTATAACATTCCTCCTACGTCATCTGTCGTAAATTAAAGGCCTAAGTAAAGTACTAAGATTATGTAGCTCAAGACACTAGCCTCATAGCATGACAACATCACCATAATTAGACTCAGCTCAACATGAGTGTTCTGACCTCGTGCATTCGTTGCGTATCTTATTAAGAGTGTCTTGCCAGACTCGGATGCCGTCCGAAAGTCAAAATTTCGATGAGTAGCACTTGGCTCGAAGTACCTCAACTTCTTTTCTTATATTGTAGACTCGATGCAAGAAATATCCTTATTTGTAAACAGTCATTCGACTACATACTCATCGCAAGTTACACGACCAGTAGATCAGTATAATAATTCATCCACCCATTTCCTTCGAATCATTTCGCTGCATAACAGCTATATAATTCACCTCAACTTTTTGATAATTCACTGTATTGATTGGTATTCGGACGTCACGAACACCCCCTCGCCAAATTAGTTTCACCCCACAATTTACCCCACTAACGCTAGCCTCTTTAGCTCATCACATGCCCTCGCGTTCCACCCACGCGTTTTTGTGGATTTGTTTTTTTAAACAAACCCACAAAATATCAACAGCTCAGCCTCGTCTCGTAACATCCAAACACCAAACACCTTCTCAAATATTTGAATTCGATCCAGACCCATAATCTCAAACCTCCAAGGCACAAACTCATAAAATCTCACCATGTCCGAAACCCCCACCACTCCCCGCATAACCTGTTCCTACCTCAATTCCTTCACATCGCGCACCGTACGCATGGTGGGAAAAGTGACGCAGTTGAGGGGTGAGCAGGCAACTATTGAATGTGATGGGCCTGTTACTGTTATTCTCAATCGGGTAGGTTCCTTGTTTCCTGCTTTTTTGCTTTCATTTTACTTCGTTTGGCATCCTTATATTTCTCTGTTCATAATTCCCATATATATACTTTTTCTATCTATCCCCTATCAATGTTTCCCTCCACACCTCTGCATTTCCCATCTAGCAGAAAATTGTCACAAAATCACAAACCAAAAGCTAACCTATCACCAAACCAGGATTCCCACCTCCAAGTTGGCTCCGCCATCGAGATCGTCGGAAAAGTAAATCAAGATCTTAGTATTAAAGTATTAAAAGCCACAGATTTCGGCACGAATTTCAGTACGTTTCCCCCTATTCCCCACTGCTTCCTCCCCTCTCCGTCCTCATTCCTTTTTCCCTCTCAATAATGCCATTGGCAGACTCGTGTTAATTTGGAAAACTGCAGATTTCGCAGCAATGGACGCTCTAGTCGATGCAAACCATCGATACAAGGAAATTTGGTATAGCGAGGATTAATTACATACACTACTGCCTGCCTATTTAATCAATCGCTTCGAGGAGGCTTTACGAGGAAGTCAGTCAATATTGACGTGCGATAATTGAGGCTAGAGATAGATGAGAGGATATTTATAATCTAAGGGAAGAAGAGGAAGATGGAGGTTATCATATAAGATAATATGGAACAACATGCTACTCTACAAAGAAAGGAAGACGAAGAAATAGCAGAGGAACAGCTCGCGGGATATTGACGAAGAAACACATGAATGGGAATCTATAGATGATGCATAGACGGGTAGGGCTACGATGATACATACGTAATAGCCTACCACATCACATCACATACCTCTCTCTCTATCTATCTAACAGAAAGAATAGCATAGCATGATGATGATCTTACTTCAAAAATACACATTGAGATTACACTACACTACATCAGAATTCCATCCACAAATTTCACATTCTCACCCAAAAATGCTAGTCCAAAAAATTAAAACCCCCTATCTGCCTAGATATCATCATAACATATCATAATCATCTAAAATAAAATCATAACCTCTCCATTCTATTTGTTTTCGCAAGCGCCCTTTTCCAACCACAATACTTCAACACTTTAACAACCAGAACATTCGTAAAGGCCTCGCTAATATCATATCATATTATAAAGTTACCAATAACTACCTACCTATACCTAGGTATCTAGATATCTATCTATACAACCATAATGTAGTAATTTTCACCAACCAATTTCTCAATCTTCAAATCCCAGGCCTTAGACCCCATACTCCGCAAACACAGACACATCATCAAATGCACTTAGCATGCACATATGACCAAAAAACTCCGCGCTATTAGGAAAGTTGGGAATGAATCCCTTTCTTTTCCGTACCTTTGTATCCAACGCTACCCAGAAAAATCCAAACACCACAATAATGCAACCCATCAATCATGAGAAAATACAAATTCAAGTTCGTGTTCTTTGTTCGTAAGTAAAAGATGTAAATGAATTAGGCCGTCTCATCCACCGTTGCTTCCTCCGTTGGTTCCTGCTTGATCTCCACATTTTTCTCCTTTTGCTTTTCCTTTTCATTTTGTGTCGGAACAGAATCGAAACTAAAATTATTCCAATCAAGAGGTCCTCCGGCTGAAGTATTATTAAACCCAGGAAAGATTCGTGGCGGCGAAGAGGGCATTGGTACATCTGTTGAAAAGAAATCTTCATCGTATTGTTGAAGATTGTAAGACCCATTTTCGAAGTGAGGAAGATCAGGTAAATTATTAAAATCGAGGTGTTGAGAAGGGGAGTTGATGGGGTTATCAGACATGAGCTGGTTCAACTGGGCAGTAAATGGTGACTCGAAAATAGCGTTGCCACGGGGAGTTCGACGACTTGATCCAGGGGTTTTGCTTGGTGTTTTAGGAGGTGCCAAAAGATGGTTTGGTGATTTTCCCGACCGACCAGATCTTGTTACACTCCTAGTAATGGGCCTATGGTTTGGAGTTGGCCGAGTTGGAGTTTTGAATGGATTTGCAACTGGGGTTTTTTGAACTGGCGTCGTTGGTCGAGCAAATTGCTCCTCAATTAACCTCATAAGTTCAGCTTCCTCTTCCAAATCAAATGAAGCCGAACAATTCTCCTTATTCATCATTCCAGTGACTGCATCTTTGGCGTTGTGCATGTCAACAGCAATTTGAACGACATTCGTTGTAACTTCGCCTAGGACTTTAGGGGATGAATCTTTACGTGGAGAAGGAAATAAAAGTCTTCGTGTTGTGTCCCCTTCTTGCTCATCACCTACTTCAACATGACTGTTGTGTGTCCACCTAGCTGGACTAGATTGTAAAGCCCTCCTTAGTGCTGCGGAAGCTGAATCTGAGGTCATTGCATTCATCTTTTTAGTAGGACGGAGACTGTTTGCTCGGCGTACTCCGTTTGGGCGATCATGACCATGAGGTATTTGATTGGCAGAGTTTAATCCGTCGAGGTCAATGGGGGACATACGATCAGTGCCATAAGGAGCCACGGGTTGTTGATAGAAGGCTTCAGATGGGGGTAAATTGATTTCTGATGGTGGGAAGTTTGTCTCAGATGTGGGCATAACAGCAGCAGCCTTAGCTTTGGAAGGTCGCTTTTTCTTCGTATCCGGGTCCTTGCCCCACTTTGCTTCTGGACGTTGAGACTTATACTTCGACATCCATATACCACAAGCTACAATAATTAGTGACTGAATATCTGAAACGCTATGTAAACTTACGATTGCAAAGAATGAATGCCTTGTACTGTTTTTGATCTTCACCAGCAGCAAGGGCTTTTTTGATAAGGAGATACGAAGTGGGGAGTCCGGTATCATCTCTCGAGAGAATGTTAATGGCTGTTACCCTTCCAGCTTCTTCAGAATATTCATGGTAGCCTGGAGCACCTTGACATTCTTGTGACCATGCCCTGCGCCAAGTTGGAGTTTCTATAGCGCCACAATTCTCACAATACTGAGGCATTTGACCATTTCTGAGGGCATTCTCCAGCTTCTGCTTAATAGAAGCTTTCTTGGCTTCTGTTTGGCTAGGTGCATTGGGAGCTTCAGTCATATAATGTGGATTCTCAGACCAGGTCTGAGATCGCTGAAACGTAGGCGGAAGAATGGGTTCACTCGGAGGAATAGTCGGAAGAGCCATGGATCCAGTGGAAGCGGTCCGAGAAAAGTTTCCAGATGCTGGACGAGGCTGTGGTGGTGGAGGTCCTGCAGGGACAGGCATTTGGGATATGGGTTGTTTTGTGAACTCACTGGTTGGTGGAGTTGGTAGATGCAAGGTCAGCGGTGGTGGATCCACACTGGCAGTAGTTTGAGGCTGAGAAGGCGGCCGAGAATTGGGACGGGTATCTGGCTTTAAGGGGGGTAATGATTGCCCATCTTCAGACATGACACTATTTCGTCTAGATTTTGGTTGTGCTGCCTTCGAAGGTTTTGGCTTAGCCTGTTCACTGAGAAGCATTCGTTTGGGGAGCAGTTCCATGGGACCTGGTGTTTCTTCTTGGATATGAAATCCACCATTAAGGTTCGAATTTGTAGGCTGCATTTTGCGAGGACCTCGTCGTTTGGTGCTCTTTTTTGCAACCACAATATCTTCTTCATCGATTGGGCGTGAGATTTCATCATCTTCTCCGAAAAGGTCGTCAAGATCATCTAAGTTACCGCTCATGAAGCCAGAATCTAATCTAGGCATAGGTGGCAATGAAGGACTTGAAAGACAAGGGGGGCTAGATCGTATTGATGGTGTTGCATTTCGTAAAACTGGTGGGGATGACGCGATGTCTTGAGGTGTAAATCCTGGACTAGCAATTTGTTCCGGTGAGGGGTGAGCTGATTCAATGGAGAGTCTGAGACGATCTTCTGGAGGGAGTGAAGGCTCTAATTGTGAATAGGCTGGTGAGTGTGCTTGAGGCATCTCTAATTGAGGATTCGACCCCTGCCTGAGCCCACTTTGTGACTGTGGTCTGTGCTGATTGACTGGCTGTGGTAAGATTGGTACTGGGGTGGGGGATCGAGGAATTTCCTGTAAATGATTACCTACCGCTAAGCCGCCAGATGGAGCTAGCGGTCTGAATGCACGTATAGAACCTGCAGTACTTGCTGTGACTCTAAGTGAGTCAGAGCCTGACCCAAATGCCGACCTATTACTCCAGTCCGCCTGAGTAATTTTCGCCCTTTTCTTCGGAGCCGGGCCATCTTCTCCCTCCGTCCCTTCTTCATATCCAGAAGTGTTGCCTCCAACTTCAGGGCGTGGGTTCTTCGGAGGGCGGCCACGTCTTCCTCTCTTGACAGTCGTCCTAGAAGGGGGCCTAGCTATCTTATGGTCTCTGGCAGCAATCGGTACTGGCTCCTCACGCACGGTTGCGGGTGCTGGGGGTAAAGTTTGATTATAAGGATTTATCGGTGGAAGACTGGGACTGAGAAGCTGATTGACCACTTCCATTGTAGTTCCTTTGCTATTCGACATGGCGGCCGGGGTTGGTGTCCTATTCGACATCTGAGGAGGGGCGTTTTGCTGCGATTTTGATAAAGAATTCCATTCTTTCTGATCATATCTCGGTGTTGAAATGTTTTGATTGGAATTTCCCATGGTGTTTCTATACTCGATTGGTGAAACTGTTTGAGGAACCAAACGAAGCTTGACCTCCAAAGTTTCCTTCACTCCATTCGCAAATAACCCCATGATATTCTTGCATACTCGTCCAGTAATGAGCTTTTGTGATTGATGTATTGAGGTATTTGGTGTAGGAGGGGTCGCCAAAGCCCGAGAAAGCATCCCTTGTCCTACCAGAGGACTATCATCTTCAGAATAATCGTAGGCATAAACGGTAAAATCTCGTCCGGGTCGAGGAAGCAGTTCCGGGCTGCATTCGATAATTGCTTGTAAACATGTGTAAAGTTCAATTATGCCGATTGAAATCTTCTCGTCCATAGCGATAGACTGAATTTGAAGTACTTGTGGCCATCGTGCCAAACAATTGGTTTTGCATTCATCATCGAAAGTATAGAGTACCTTGACTATAAGATCCCCCACTGTAAGCATTGTGATCAATTTAAAGCTCTATAGCAATGTACCTACGTCTCATTGGCCTGACCGTCATGCCATTTTCACTGGAATCATTGTTATTTGTTGGCGGAGGAGCTTGAGGTGGTTGATTTTGTAATTGGGGATTGCCCATTGGTACCCCTGCCGGAGACGACATGGTGAACTTTCCTCAGCTTCAATACCTGGCTCCTAAAGTCCTCAAGTATTGAATCGTTGTGGAAGTTGATCAAGACTGTTGAGAATGATATAAAGTCATCCATTAAAGGTTGTAATGAAACGTGAGGAATTTTGGTGGTCCTAAAGGCAATAAATTTCGCGTCCAAACGTGTACCGCTACCGCTATTTACGCGTTAAGAACTTTATGAAGTTGGCGCTAACAAGAAAACCAGTAACTCTTAAATTTGATCTTTGTTAAATGTAAAAAAAAAAGGATTTCCAGAGTTGTCGATGCGAGTTCTTGATCCCTTCGATCAGTGGAGGTTACTGGAGTAGATATGGAGTAACTGCTAATTGTGAATACATGGGTATCTT
Source organism: Stromatinia cepivora (assembly GCA_014898415.1). Taxonomy (NCBI): domain Eukaryota; kingdom Fungi; phylum Ascomycota; class Leotiomycetes; order Helotiales; family Sclerotiniaceae; genus Stromatinia; species Stromatinia cepivora. Next base: position 891,214 of record RCTD01000018.1, on the reverse strand, counting down.
GAATGAAGGTTTGGAGATACCTATGTATTGAGTAAGTACCTGCCCTCCTTCCAATCTAGATGTCGCGAATTGAACAATACGACTAGCAGGGGTATCCTAGCCTCGTAATGTGCATCCTAGCGCAAGGCTATCGGTTCGGCTATCAGCCAATAAGAATTCAAAAGATCAAATGTCAAAAATGAGAATTGCGTCAGTGGGACATTCGGCTCTCTCTTGAACGAAAAAAGATTGTCGAAAGGCAAGCACCATCAGCACAGATCAGAACAACAAGTTATTTGAGTAAATGTTTCGACGTTCAAATTATGGGGGATATCTGTATCTTTATATACTTTCGGCTATGGGCGAATCTTTTGATGTCTCGCCTTATCGATAAATCAATGACTCAGCCCCTATTTCGATCCGACAGTCTCAATCACATGATAATTTCCTCTAATGAGATTTTAGCAATTTGTTCGCATTCCTTTTTTAATGTGACCGCTAATAATTTATCGACATCACAAAATATTTTTGCGTTAGGTGATGGCTTGTATCTTCCCATCATTGCACAAATACCCATATCATACATTAAAAACATGTACATGACTTAATAAAACCTCTCTGGGAGGATTTAGGACTTGAGAACTTGCTCTCGCTCCCATTCAAGATGTCCCAGTTCATTTTTCGTTGTTTTTCTTTCGATGATCTCCGACACCACTTCCTTTACACCCTGTTTTCCTTCCGTTGCCTGGAGGAAGTGATTGACAACTTGGAACATCGACTTTCCGCCTTCCCTCACCACCTTCTCAACCTCATTTTCTCTTGGAACCCCAAACTTAAATGGATATTCATGGTAATCGCGACCACTGAGTAGTTTGATCCGCTGTGATCCTTCAACTTCAAAGAATGGGTCTGCAATTTGGTCCTCTGGGCTGATGTCTTCCAAGGTTTTCGGTTGCCATTGGGGAGAGTTATCCCCGCGAATAAGCAGTGAATGAATGCCTTCTGTGAAATCCGGATGACGCATAAATTTAGCGGCAATTTGGTATTCCCTTTGGAAAGTCTCGGTGATCGACCAATCTTTGCCAATGCGCATTTGACGTAGTGCTACATGAACACTCGTAGGTGATCGTTGGTGCAAGGTGGCAAGAGTCTTTTCAATCCATTCCTTAATTGGGTTTTCCGGGGCCTCCAGACCGTATTGCGCCGCCGCCGCCGCCGCATCTGCCGCTTCAGCCTCCAGGAGGGCATGCTCGGCCTTTAGACCGGCAATAATTTCGGAAATGCTTGATTTACTGAAGTGACGATCGATAGCCTTTCGTAATTCGCCACTGATGAGCATTGGTTCATCATGAGGCAAACCTGTGCAGTATTCCTCAATAGTGCTATTAATCAATTGTGCTCTTTGCTCTAAGTTTTCGAAATCCTTAAATCGTAATTCCGCCAAACGCTTCTCCAAGCTCGGTAAAGACGTCGAATGGATATAATGTGTTGCAATTCCAGAATAAAAGGCATTGACACCCTTCAGTTGTTCACTAGTCAACGCGAGGTATGTTCCAACAGATCCGGCCATCCTTGGTAGAAAGAATGAAGCTCCAACATCTGGAAAAAAGCCGATTGTAGTTTCAGGCATAGCGAAAACCGTCCTTTCAGTAGCTATTCGAAATGGAGCATGTATACTCAATCCAACTCCACCGCCCATCGTAACTCCGTCCATAAAAGCAATGTAGGGTTTTTGATAAGTTGCAATAAGGTGATCGAGCTTATATTCGAGAGCAAAGTAGTCTGTAGACCGGGCTTGTCCTTCTGGTCCTTGGGTATTATCCTTAGCAAGGGCTACCACATCTCCACCGGCACAGAAAGCCTTGGGTCCAGATCCTTTGATAATGATCACATTCGCCATGTCCGATTTCGACCATTCCCGCAGTCTCGGTACAATTTTTCGAATCATCGATCCATTGAGGGCATGAAACTTTGCAGGTCTGTTCAGCTCGATCGTTCTCACTCCATATAAAGTATTGAATAACACATCTTCCTTTTCGTCGCCTTCCGGTTCCTTGATACCTTCGGCCTGGGCGTATGAAGGGGCATCTGAGGCCGTCGCCATCTATATTAACTATTAGCATTCACTCGTAAACCGTCAAGAAAAATTTCCCAAACCTGTGCTCTCCCCGCAAATGCAGGATTGATAACCTTAGCTCTCAAAGGCATAATTGGAAATCTCGAGCCGCAAGAGCGAACTGCTGCTCTAGCTCTACAGCCCAAATATATTCCGAACATCAAGAAAGAAGGATCGCACCGCGCTTTAATGGAATGCGGAGAAAGTAAAGTTCTCTGGACCTCGGAAGTAAAGTCTCATCGGTTATTTTTGTCCCCGCGCAAAATCCAGCCTGGGCAGATTTAAGGTTTTACGCTAAACTAATCTTGGAGCTCGCGACCGTGATGGGAATTTTTGGTGCCTGGAAACTTTGACGACGTAGATTATTGATGAAGTTATTGATTTATTAATCTACGAAATTAACATTTTAATCATGGCGGATGCAGCAAAGATACAGTAATAATCCTGTCCTTCTCTAGATTATCTCTGCACATACTAATTTCTTCCCCAGAGAACTTCTCGCCAAGCCTCGCAATGAGCTCACGTATGTCCAGCACCTCTCCCTAACTATGCACCAGATTTATCAGACTAACCTTCATCATCAGTGAGTTCGAGGTCGCCCAAATCGAAGAACATGAATTCACATCCGGTCCCCTCTCTCTTCTTCAAGCTGCTGTCCGCTCTCATGGACAAGTATTGATTTCCTGCCGTAATAATCGAAAATTACTTGCGCGCGTCAAGGCTTTCGATCGTCATTGCAATATGGTGTTGGAGAATGTGAAGGAGATGTGGACCGAGACTCCAAGGTTGAGCGGTGGTGGAAAAGGAAGACCAGTTAATAAGGATAGATTTATCAGTAAGATGTGAGTATTCTGTACTTGGATTGTCACTTGGACATTGCGCGGACGGTGAGATCAGAATTGGACGAGAAACTACAACTGAAAACCATAAATGATACCACGTATTAGATGATGGAGAATACCATGGGGAACCCAGCTAATATTATTTGATACTTTCAGGTTCTTAAGAGGAGATTCCGTTATTCTAGTGCTCCTAAGCTGAACGGTCGACATTCGAATCTCACGATGTATGGATGGATAGAAGAGGGGATCAGCTAAGGATCAATATCAAAAATCACCGGACAGGATCTGTGGAGGAAATAAATGTGATAGCGTCGGGCGTTGTCAAGATCAACGCGCATACCAAATCAGCTTATAGCTATGAATTCAATGCACGCATGAGAAAGTTCATGCCAAATAGGGAACCAATTTCATGGAGAATAGGAATGTTAGATGAGAAAAAACTCTCTTTTAATTTCAGATGGGATACATTGCCGGTGATTTGATATTATGATGTGAATATCACTAGTCCATCATCTCTCAAAGGTTAGTCTACTATGTTTCTCTCTTCTATCTGTCTTCTATTTCTAGCGTTGTGATGAACAAATCATAGCTTTTTAACCCTTAATGGTATTTACGTACCTTGAAGACCAAAATTAACAACTCTAATTTTTTCCTGAATGCTTTTGATTCCATATTACCAGTTCAAAATCACATGGTTTCCGAATCAAGCTGACATTCCAAATACAGACAGATCTCGAAATTATAAGTTTCATTATGCATGTTCATTAAGCGCTACGTTACTAACAAGGCATAAAACTTTGCATCACCTCAAACCAATTCATAATCCGAATCTCCAAGTCCAGCAAGTCCCAAGAAGAACTCACTCAATCCCCAAGCTCCAGGATCCGGAACCTGTTCAAACCCAGTACCGCCAATATACACAGTTCTTCCTAAACTAGCCTTCATTCCTTTTGTGCCCTCAGCACCTCTCCTGGATGCTTCAGCTGCTTTCTTAATATCTCCTGTCTTGTTTAAGGTCTCAACGAATGGATGTAAGGCGTCAACTAGAGTGCGGTCTCCGGGCTTGGCCGGTGTATACCTTGAAAGGGCTTCGGAAGCGGACTGCAATGCCTTTGCCCAAAATTCTGGTGTTGCTTGTCCGGCAAAAGCATTTTCGCGGAGAGCAGCTAAGAGGGAATTTAGGAAGATAGCATAGAGAGCTCCAGAAGTACCATCCATACTGTTTTCGACTACTTGAACGATTTTTGCAAGGTCGACAACAGCATCACCGGATAAATTCTCCTTCGAGATCGTTGAGAGCACAGCTGCACATTTCATAAGCTCGCTGTAGAATCATCAAATTAGAACACTTACCTTCAGCTCCTCTCTTGAGACCAATGCCGCAATCTCCATCCCCAACAACCGTATCAAATCGAGTAACATCAGGTTCAGCGGCAATCATTCTCTGGAGTCCGGCTGTTAAGGCCGTCTTTGTTGTTTCCGGGTCCAATCTCAAACCGCTAGGTTTAACCTCTTCTTCAGCACCAGCAGAGCCGGTTCTAGTTGCTGTAGATTTATCCTCCCATGTTTCCTTCCTGATAGGGGCTGTCCATCCAGTCGCCTCAGTTGATGCGTCCAATAACTGTAACATACTAGGTCCGCCAATATTGGTATTGACAACATTGAGTAGTGATATGCTAAATCCAAGACCATTCAAACTTGTCATATAAGTTCCAGCAAGGATTCTGACCGGCTTGATGTTATGGGACTTTTCAAGCTGACCAACAACTTCTGCTATAATACCACCCAACTCCAGCACGCTAACACCTCCAAGATTGTTGACTAAAAGTACGACTTCGTTCGAGTTGACATTCAAGAATGCTCGGTCCTTGTCTTTCGAATCCAATAATTGCGTGAGCATTCTTTTGACAAGCTCAGGTAGGTCAACCTTGGCTCTACCACTACCAGGCTCATTATGAATTCCCATTCCAATCTCGACCTCTTCAAAAGCGAGACTTTCCTCGGAATTTGGATTTGGAGGTGCTCGACCTGGAACATGAACATGGTCAAGGGAAGCTCCCACACTGGCGATATTATCTGCGGTTAGTTTTCCAACCTTATAAACATTCTCCAGACTAGCGCCAGTGGCTGCCAATGCTCCTGTGATCTTGTGTACCAGTACTGTGCCGGCAATACCTCTTCTGCCAACTTTTCCAGCCTTCTCACGACCAACTCCAACATCATCTCCAACTACTAGCATCTCAACCTTTAGCCCCGCAGCTTTTGCTTTCTCAACTGCCATGCCAAAATTCAACACATCTCCGGTGTAATTCATAACCGTGACCAAGATTCCTTTCTCGGTATCAACTCTTGACATCACACATCTGCGAATTTGCTCGGCACTCGGTGAAGCAAATATAGTACCTGCAACAGATGCTGCCAGTAATCCATCACCGACGAATGCCCCGAAACTAGGTTCATGCCCACTTCCTCCACCAGATATTATAGATACTTGAGAAGCATGGCCGGGCCTTCTGTAGACAATTTTGTTTTCTGCGTCAAGGGCCACGGAGGGGTTGGTGAGAGTGAGGGCGTGGAGAGCGGAATTCACTAGGAGGGTGGGATCATTGAAGAAATGTTTTGCTGCCATTGTTTATATCGTAATTGGATATAGTCGATAGGTTTTTCTTGGGAGAGAAAGATGCAGAGCGAGACGAGAGTAGCTGTACAGTAGTAGTGGTAAAGCTGTAGAGTAGAAGTAGGAGAGTTGTTGAGTGAATATGTACAGTAGGAACTAGGGAGTAGAAGTATAAGAAATTGGAGGAAAGGAAAAGAATAGAAGGGGGCGAATGACACAAAGCAACACGGATTAAATATGCATACTTTTCATCACACCATTGCAATTGTTTAACAGTTGGTCCAGGAGATCAACAAGCTGGAAGCGGGGCATTCATGTAAATGCGGGGTGGATGCAGGGATCCGCGACAGGGACAAATCCTTTCGTGGGGGCCTAAGCCGGCAAAACCGTGGGGGCACCAAAATCTTTTTCAGAACCACTGAAGAACACCAATTTCGTACCTAGTTCTAAGCTCAATTCAAGCTTCCATCCACATCCACCGCCGCGAGCTATTGATCCCGCTCACATTAAAATAAACAAGCAAATCGCAATGTCACAAATCCCACTCGTAGCCGTTCCAGGCCAACTCCTCGGCCCCAGTAGCGAATATCTTCCAGGTCCAGGAACACACATCCATTCCTCGAATCTCTATGCCTCCATCCTCGGACCCATCAAAACAGTAGCACCTCCCAAACCCAGCTATCCGCAAAAACGAGCCACGAAGATTACTCCTGCGGCACCCACGCCTGTCTCTACTATCTCTATTGAAAGAGCTACTGTTACCGGAGACAAAGCGGAAATTCTACCTGAGGTGAATAGTACGGTTTTATGCCGAGTTACGAGAATTACACCCCGACAAGCGACAGTGGCGATATTGGTTGTAGGCGAGACGGTTTTGGAGGGGGAGTGGCAGGGTTTGATTAGAGTGCAGGATGTGAGGGCTACGGAGAAGGATAAGGTTAAGATTTTTGAGAGTTTTAGACCGGGGGATATTGTGAGGGCTGTGGTGGTGAGTTTCTTTCTCGTTTTTGGAATGGCTATTTATAGAGATGAAGTTTATGCTAATGGGACATGATGCCAGATTTCATTGGGTGATCAATCGAATTATTACCTGAGTACAGCGAGAAATGAGTTGGGGGTTATTATGGCGACGAGTGAGGCGGGTAATGCGATGTATCCGGTTAGTTGGAAGGAATATAAAGATCCGGAAACGGGAGCGAGTGAGAGTAGAAAGGTTGCGAAACCATTTTAGAGATCATGGGAGGTGGGCGACAGGGTCTTTCGGTTCCTGTTATATGTACATGCATAGCGTATGGCGTCGAGGCGTTCATGGATATAAGGATATACCAATTCACACAAAGTTTATGACCTGGTATCTTTTGTTTCCTGTCTGGTGCTTGAATCTCGAGTCGAGAAAAGCAGCATACAGTCAACCTGCTAGGAATGAATAAGATGGGAGAAGAGGGAGTATGTCAGGAGTTGGAGTCCCCTCCTCATCTTTCTTACTCCATGATCCATGTATATCCCCAAGTAGTATGGACATGTGCCATATGTGATTTTTTACGCCTCTAATCTATTTTCCGAGTGATACTTTGCATCAAAAAAATCCATACATGCATCATAACTAGACCTCTACCCCTGGTTCCAAGAGTAACCGCGTACCACATATTATTTTCCTTCAATTTATACTCAATCACACTCAATACATCATAATCAACCAACCTATATCCGGCAAACGCATAATATGACAAATTCCTGCATATCCGGTATCCGGAAAACCATCTTGGCTATAGCCGGATCTGGGGACCGCGATGTGCTGATGCACAGCCGTCTATTCTCATTGCATATCCGTGTCTTTACTATCTTCATTTTCCGTTTGTTGAGGTTGGTGTGTTGTATGTTGGGGTTGCTAATATTGATTGGATAATTACACTCTAGGTGTCAAAGTACGGTTCATATATAGGTATGGAGTACTAAGTAAGATTATATTTCCTTTTGGGAATTTGGGGATGCATTTAAGGTTTGCATTTCTTTATCTTATTTGAGATGGGGTTTGAATCTGAATCTCTGTTGAGTATAGTATGTATCCATTTGGATTCGTGGATTATAAAATACTAGGAGTTAAAAAGTATGTTCGTACTAGATGACAATAATATATTTATATATTTACATACCTATTCAAATATTCATATATTCACTCTATTCACTTCATTTATTTTATTAACTCTGAATATAAAAGAATCAACTACCTCATAAATAAGCCGGTGTTTAGTGACTTCTGCGATCTTCACTAAGGAATTATATCATTATGATGGAGAATACTTTGTTGGGCAATACGCCTCAAGTTCGCAGATATCTCTTTCGCAGATATCTCTTGTTGAAAATACAGCGATGTGATGAAGATCTTTTTCTCCTAGATTCACACCTTACCTTTCCCCATTTCAATCCTCCCATCTCCATCCCATCCTATCATCACGCATCAAGGCCAAGTCTTCGGGCCAAAAGTCTCTCCTTCGGGAAGTACTTTTCGCACTGCGGTGCCTGTCATGTCCATTGTTTGGAATACATCTATGTTTCCGAACCACTGTGTTTCTGTTAGTATTCAAGCATTGGGGTAGGATGAGATAAGGATCCTTTAGGTATATCAATGTATCTGAGAGATTTAATGGGGGATCAGAGACTTACTTGGGGCGGTTTAGCATTGGTGAGTTCTAATGTGAAGAAGATGAGAAGGGTACAGAGTATTAGACCGGTGTCTAGAGCGGCGGACGTTATGTAGTTCTATACATTGAGATTAGTTAGTATTCATAATATTGTTAAAAACCATTTTCCAACCCCTCCCATCCTCGAAAAGAACCCCAAGATGAAGAATAAAAAACATACATAACCTTCCCACCAACCCCTCCATCTCCTCCTAATCCAATACTGAAATACAAATCCCACAAACCCCCAACATAAATAATCATACCCAGTAGCAGGAGGTATAAGTTGTAGACCTCCAAACATAACGGGGATAATAAGGTATTTAAAGGAAGAACGAGGGTACGCTCGACTTAGAATGTAAGTGAGAATGGGTAGGAGAGCTCCGAGCAGAAAATAATAGAGAAGAGGTTGGTAGTATGATTCTGGAGAGGAGAAGATACGTGACGGACCGATGACGCCCCAGATTATGCTGGTGGTGAAGAACATGGAGGGACCTGGACAGGTATAGGAGTTGGGTTGGAGGGGTGTGCAGATTCTGTTGGAGGTTTAAGTTTTACTTTTTTTGGCTTTTGGGGAAGAGGGGAGGCGATGGTTTAAGGGTAAGTACTAACTCTGGAATATGTGAAAGTGCCCAGTTCATTACGGCAATTTGTACAATAGATGACCAGAAAGCAGCTACACACTGCGCGACGAACATTGTTCTAGGGGGAACTTTAAGGTAATGACCTAGTTTTAAATCTTGCAGGAAAAACTGGGCTTGGGTCATTGTTATATAGCCTACATTATTACCAATGAGTACAACAAATATTAAAAATACAAGATATCAGACATCGTATAGTGGGAAAATGGTTGAGGGAAGGTAAGGACTAACCATAGGCCTTAAATAACATCAATGCTACTGGACGTCCAGGCAACATGTACCCAATCACGAATTCCGTGAAGACATTAAGTCCAATTTGAATATTGGTCGTGGCAAAAATGATACCAACGGGTACTGTCCAGATGAGGGGAATAGCAATACAAACTATAAAAGCCCACCATGTTAAATGAGTATCCCAGAAAAGAATGACGACGAAGGAGAGTGCGAGCATGATGAGTCCGAGAGTGATGTACCACCTATATATAAGTTCATCAGCATTTGGAAATTCTTAATTAATGATATGATATAGCAATAGTAGAAGGAGGGATACCAATCTGGTGCATCTTTATACTTCTTCATTAGTTTCATGTGAATATCATCTTCTTGATTTCGAGCTTGTTTCCATTGTCTCCAAATGGTTTTGCCTTCATATCTACCGTGAAATCAATTAGTTTCCTTAAGCTCCTACCTCAATTCATCTCAGCAATTCGACTCACAAAATCGTATGCACAATAACACTACTAATAGCCGCAAAGGAAAATCCTATAACAAACAGACCTCAATCAGTAACCGCACATCCAAAATACAAAAATATACTAAATAGACACCAAAGATCCTACCATAATTCAACGCAAAACCTGTGGACAAAAAAACCGGCGAATATTTCCGGTACAATTCCTCACTAAATTCTAGATTCGCATCGAGAATTCGACTGACGTTATATGGCTTCCCCGTATTATCATAGCTGTGTGAATCGCTCATAGGAAGATAATCCGCATACCATGTTCCGGTATAATGTACGCCCAGCGAGCTGATGATGACGAATATAAATAGACCGATTAAGGTATTGGCGATAGCATACCAGGGACTGTCATTTGTTAGTATGAGTTGAGACTTTTATATTGTTTTGATACTGCAGATGTATCGTTGACCTTGTTTAAGAGAAATTCACTCACGGTATCAAGGGCGAATACAAATATCCAGAAACAACTGTCCAATCGAATGTAATAGGTATTAATCCCAAACCTGTGACACCACCGAAGAGCTGATTGACAACGGGATTTTTGGGTGCTATCCAGCATGCAAACGTAAAATATGAGAGGCCTTGGAAGATCCAGCCGGGGAAGAAATACCATATGAATGAACCTAGGGGAATACGAGTGAGTAGCCATGATTAATTTGACTCGAAGGGAAGGACATACCACTCATGATATACATAAACCATCTATATTTCGAGATACTCCAACCATTCGTCTCAGCTGGGTTTGAAGGACTATGATCATGTAGACTGTGACCCACAACGATGGGAAAGGATTAGCAGACGATCCTTACCAAAAAAAGAGCTCAAATACCAATTCTTATTTTCGGGGACACGTCTCTGCTTCTATATCTTCCCATCTCAAGCGCAAAGAAAATGACAACTTACGCATACATCAACGCACAATTAACCAAATCACTCGGCCAAATCATCGCCGCAGGCCAAACCAACCACCTCCGACAAACGCCCGCCAACCCAAACCCCAGCATTTGATTCGTGACCGCAAAGAGTAATTGAAAAGCCCATCTATTGCGACCAACAGTTAGCCCAACGCCAACGCCAACTCCACATCGACACCAAGCCCCCTCTCAAAATTTTACTAGAAAGAAGAAATCCATACCCGAATTTCTGCCCATAAAACACCTCCTGCGAAATAAGTATATCAGTAGCATAGATCGAAGCACCAGCATACCCCGCATTAGCCATCACCACCACAATAGTATGTTCCTTCATATTCCACTTCCCCTCCTTCAATTTAATTTTCCATATTCTGGAACCGCAGAACCAGATTCGAAAATCCCAGCTCCAGTCGGGAAGGAAGAGGTCCCATCCTCTGCCTAGTGGCCAGGCAATTAGTTGGACACACTGTGGTTATATGGGATTTGTATCAGTATTTGTATATTGATGGGAATTTCAATTTGCCGAGCGGATTCGACATATTTCAATCGTCCGCCTTGAAAGTCCATCCGGGATTTGCTAAAGGGAGAATACTCACAACGGTAGTAATAGCAATACTCGGACTCCTCAAACTGAATAAACAGTTTATCCCCGCACCCACCGTCGTAAGTGCCAGCCCAATACACCAAGCTCGAATCGTGTTACAGGGAAGCGATGCATCATCTGTTATTATACTTTAGCTTCAGCTTTAACGTTGTGCTTCAGTCTTGCGCTTTAGCACTTGAGGCCGGATTCATTCCCTCCCAAGCTTGAATGTGAATATTATATACCTGTATTCCGCACCGCAGCGCGCACTTGCGGATAAGGTGAATTTAACGAGACATCAATAGATGGTTCTGAAGATTTCTCAGGGTCGGGAGAGAGGGATGCACCGGACGGAATCGACTGGATGGGGATAGGAAGAGGTAGATTTGGATCGAGAGAGGAACGCGGGGAGGGGAATATGAGGGGTACTGGAGTACTGATCGTGGCTGCATGGGACTTTTCGTCGTGATGAGATGAGTTCTCCTTTAAATTCGGTTGCCCATCCCTTTCATTTTTCACATTCGAAGGCTTGGATTTCGAGCGATGAGTAAGATATGAAAATATCATCGTGTCACTACTTCTGCACAAAACATAAACATGTATTTTACAATCGAGGCTTTGGGATTTAGATTCAACGTTCTGGGAATTTGCTAATTTACTGTATATCAACACGTACAATCTAGCATTCTGCAACACAAACCATCTAGTTACAAAAGAAAATGCGGGCGTTGTCTATTGTGTTCAAGATGGACAAGTAGCTGAACTTGGCCCGCTCTGCTACCCTACATTGAGAAAAGTACATTGAATACTTCTAACACACTATCTTGTGGGAGGGTTTTTAAAGCACCAGAAAGGAAAGTGGTTGTGCGGTTCTTGCTACTTAATAGTGCGCCATGAGAATATTCAGAGCTGAAAATCTGAGACAGTGTGACACGAATACTTTGGCAAATGGTGACGATCGACCTGACCTGATTAATAAGTGCTACTCATTCATGTCATTTGTTTATCAGATCAAGGCGCATCATATCGTGAATCGAGCCATCATTCAAGCTTGAGAGTGAAGGTTATAAATAAAAGAACCTGTGATTTCTCATTCGTGAAATTATACTGCTATTCTATGACGTACGGATAATTGCGCAAGCCTTACTATGTAATAACAACTAGAAGTACAATAAAAATTTATCCCGTTTCCGCTTCTCCATGTCATCTCCTCGTAGCCTTCTATATCTACGGAGAAAGCACGATCCCGGAAGCCCCGGATCTGCAAGTGCCATCGCCCAACAACAGAGGAAATACTCGCAAGGCAAATGCTCGCCGCGTCAGCGATATAATAATTGAGGGGAAGAACTAACAGATGTTGTAATGTATACACTATTGATTTACAATCATACCTTCTCAGATCGTCATTAGCTCCGAGCTTCCGGATTCGGACTCTGCGGCGGGACCCGCCTTGTTTTCCCGAGATTCACATGCACGCGTCATTAGACTCATTACTCCTTTTTAACCAACTTGATCTATCTCCTGTTTGGGGACTGGAAAGCAATTCTATTACTTCGCTCGCACTGCGAGCCTCGCAGAGCTTATTTTTACCCAAGAAACCGACTACTTCCGCATGGTACAATTGTTCACCGAGGTTTTTCCTGCGTTTAGGCCCTTATGCAGTCAGCTTAGGTCTAGGTGCATGGGTTTTCGCGGCTGCCTGGTTGCCTCGCTAACCACCAATAGTAGGGACTGCTCCGAATATATTTCTTGCAGGACTTTATAGCAAAACATCTCCGATGAACGAGTCGTAAGCAGGTCTAATTTCGATCAAAGGATTGATCGGAGTGATGAAATTCTGCATGAAGGAATAGTTTGATATAGTAGGAAAAAAGCGTAGACGATGATGACGGAGTAGTACGTGATTGACCGCTATGTTATGGAATGAGGCATCCTTTAATGCATACTGTTCTCGTTGATATCGGTGAAGAGTGGGATAATACACGAGGAACATCGGCTATTAAATATGAGGCAATCGTGAAATTAAGCAAGTTTACTGGTGCTGTAAGAGACACAATGTAACTCAACGACATGAAGGTAGGACCCTGCAGGATTTCCCTGCCGCATTGTTGTTTCGCCTCGAAAAAACGGGTCGTTTTATGCAGCCGGAAGCGAAGCTGAAAAGCCGGCAAAATTTCAGCGTAGGATGTTTCTGCAAAGCGGTCTGCCAATGAATATCTTAAAGATTCGTTACATTTGTGTATCGATAAGCAATACCCTTATCAGTCAGATAGTTGATGCAATACTGTGTGGGGCTACACTGAAGCACGCGGCAGACTCGTGGCGCGGTCCGAAGCGTGGGGTTCTCAGCCCTCTTGTGGAGGTCTGGAACGCAGATCGAAATCGTATCTGAGACTTGAGGTAGAGAATACTCTCGGTCAATAGCTCGTTCATTATACCAAATCAAGGTCGTGATCAGCCTCAAAGCCACTTCTTACACACAGCAGCGATCACTTGACCATTGATCTGAGGTAGTCTTATCCAGTATTACCCCGCAGTGTCCCGCAACCATCGACAGAGAAAGCCACGAGATGGGGAAATCCAGCCCTCAGAGGGTCATGGGGCCCTCTTCATGATTGTGCAGCCTCTAGAATAGACCATACTGCCTTATCGCGATCGAAAGATTGTACTTCAATCTGCAAAGCCGCAACAGGAAGGGTTAAATTTACGTCACTGACTCTCGGTATATGGAAGGCACAAGTGAAGGAATGCGGGATCGTAACGCTATTTCTAAGGAATGAAACACACGACGCATATACACGACGATGGGAACTAAGTCCCTTGTGAGATCAGTTCTTATGATGGCATCATCCCAAGAATGCATGTAAGATATTCGCTCATTTGCCTTCATTTGCCTTCATTTTTCAACTCTGTGACTTCATCGAGAAGAACGAGGGGGTTGATCGTAGATGCAAGTTCAGTAATCAACAACAGCACATCGATTGTATTGGCGCGCTTTCCACGCGGGAAGAAATGACGCGATAAGGCTGAATACTCGGGTAAGTTTCAAACCCTTTGGTAAAATGCTTTGGAAAGAATAAGGTCAGCCGATGGGTTCTAAAAACGATAGGAAGAATCAAAAGCCTTGTAGAAACGTAGTTCTTACACATGAAATGTAACATTGATCCGTCTAATCGGACCTCTTCTTCCTTCGTGATAAAATAGAAAATACGATTTTGAGAAAGCCTTCAGCATCGTTGGGCATCTATCATCTTGCAACGATAAGGCTCTACTCGGGAAAGAGTAAGCCTGCGCACACATGGAAGCTTTTATGATGCAAGAAGGCTGGATGGATGAAACTGACGACGCCTTTATATATGTAACCGCAATGCATTAACCTGCTTCCAAGGTCATACGAGCATACACGACTCCGGCCGCGGAACTGTAATAGAGGCTTTCACTGCTTATTCCTGCCAAAGAATCCTCTGGATCGCAAGGCCGTAGCGTGTGATGGTGAGAGACAGACATGTAGCAGAATGATGCCTCAAAGTTTGCCTATCGTCAATGATCCTTGAAGACGCTTGTCGGCCAGACATCGATCACAACTGCAAGGAAAGGATCGGAGACACATTCATTCAGTGTATGCTTGAACCATCTTCCATCATATAGAGCGAGGCGGTTAGGCTGTCAGGCGATTTTCCTGTGTACGTGTGCCGCAATAATTGGAGACGATGGGTGAATATAGGCTCGAGTCCGAGTTGTCATGCAGAAGAATCAAAGGTATTAAATCAAATGATGAGTAAAAAGTTAAAAGGGAGCGATGCTATTGAAGGAATTTGAGCTGGGTTGAGCAACCATCACCATTTCTTTTGGTTGGGAGTGATGTGACACAACTATCCAGCTATAGATTCAGCCACAATATGTGACATGACTGTTTAGGACAAAGATGTGGTACCTCGGCTAAGTAGCATTTAACCTACACCGATGATTCAACCGAAAGTACCGAATTTGGACCGTGGATTTGTGCTTCGGTCTGGAATTCGCTTTGGCATCCCGTGATACGGGCTAGATCGTTTCAAGGACGGGTGTCGCTATGGGCATCCCCACATCGTCCTCTAAAATTTCATAGCAAAACTTGAAGCCTGCCTCTCTTCGAATCATGCTATGTAAGTTGCTTGCTGGTTGTATTAACAACTAAACCTCTGTAAAGCACACAATCGTCTCTGTCAAGTCACTCGAATCGTTTTCACCAAAAATGACAAATCCTGTAAATACATGCGTGAAATTCATCAATCGTGATTCTCATGGCTGCATTACAATTGAAGTAAAAGATCCCAGCCTCGACAGCCGAGGGATGAAAAGGAGAATCGAAAAAGCAAATGATGCATGATAAATTAATAACGTATGGCTATGAGAGACTGGATTTGACCCTGCCAGCATGCTCAAACTCGGAACCGTGAATGAGAGCCAATTTCCCATCCTACCACCAAAGGAAAGACCACATGTTTATTTGGCTGCCTAAACGTTTGTATTGTTGCCACCGTCCATAGAAGACATGAAAGTTGTCCGCGAAGACCACTTTCCAGGCATTGAAAAATTTCCGAGGTTTCACAAAGCATGTTGAACTACTTTCGGCGATGAAATCTGCACATTTCATCAGGTTCAATGCTACTTTGAGTTTACTATGGCACATACCATCAATTTGATAGAGTCCCATTTATCATTCTTGAAGCGACTTCCAGCATTGTAGAGTAGTTGAATTGTGATAGTATTTTCCAGTAATGGAGCTCCTTCATGCTCTCATTCATGAGGGGACGTATCTGCCGCAGCCATCGTAATCGATGACATGTCTTCTTCAGCATCGGGATAAGTTTTTACTGATGGCCAACTTCTAATATCATCATTAGTAGTCGCCGAAGCGAAGGTCAAAGACTGGCACTCCATGAACTCCAACTCTTCATCACTACTCTGAACAGAAAATTCTGGCTTGGAAACATCGAAGTTGATCCATGGGCCGGCATCAGCAAGACGACAAGCTAGCCATAATATGCGTTCCTTTCGTTGCTCGAGCATAGACGGAAGCTCATGATATTTCTCTTCTTCATCAGTCTTCTCGTTGAGAAACCATCTTTCAGGGAAGTATTTTTCTGCCCATAGTAACCCGCGCATTCCAAAATCTTCTGGAAAAGGGCGGACATCATCTTTCTCTGGCAATGGGAACTTGTTAGCTTCAATGCGGCTTAAAGACTTGCAGGACTTAAGTAACGTGTTGAGCATAATAGCTAGAGATTGCCATGGGAACGCCGGTGCCAAAAGTTCCATCGCGCCTGAAAAATGAGACATGCGGAATATGAAAACGAGAGAGACATGGGTAAAAGGGAGAACATTTGGATCGCCTATTCTTTGCAATACGATCTCCAATGCAGCGTTGCTGAGATTCTGCGCATGTTTGAACGCCACGATGGAGGGGGAAGATTCGTCCCAAGTCTTATCCATATCAACGTCAGCTGTTTTATCTTCTGGAGAAGACGCAATAGCTTTCATGAGGGGATTTTCTTTAGACGCAAATCCAAGCATTGCAACGTTATTGGAAATGGCAATATGACAGCCTTGCTCCATGAACTTCTTCGTTACTCGGCCGATTTGGCTGTCAAGTAGTGCAAGGAATTCTTGAACCGCGGGTTCAAACCTCTCCATGGTTCTGTTTGTAAACAAATGCCCGTGAGCTCGGATAAATGCAGTATCCAAAGGTGGCAATCGATACTGACCTTGCCCATTCTCAGCATTGAGGACAGGATCGAAGAGTGTAAGTATCGATTCTCGTGCAGACGTAAAGGGCACTACAACACACAACGATTTTGCATAGTAATACAATTGTTGGAGAGCATTTGGGCGTGCTAGAATAGCAAGGTGATGATACAGCCTACCAGTTGTAGGGGCTTTATCGGAAGCCTTCGAATACCAATGGCGTGCTACGCCAGTCCAGACCTCTCTGTCTCTGATATCGTCATCCTCAATGGCCATTCTATATCGTCCTAGATCTCCCAAGCACTCAATCCAAGTATCTTCGAAAGCAGGTACGGTCTCATACAACAAAGCCATCATCGAATATGCCAAGTATATGAATGCAAGCATATGATCAAGTGATGCAGGGAGTCGATGTCTGAGGAGTTCCAGGAAGGAATGAATACCATGTCGCCACATCCTAGCAGGCATAGCATATTTTGATGCTAAGCGACGCAGAGCAGGACTAGCCGATGGATGCTGGGAAGCTAGAAAGAAGTCGTGATGCTCGTGGAGTAAAGTACGGTGCAAAGCGATAAGAGCTTGCCATTGTTCATTGTTGAGCTTTGGTTGGGCGGAGGGATTACTTTGTGTAAGTGTAGCTTGCTTGTTATCAACTTCAATACATTTGGCTTCAACCATTACAAGACCAGCATATATGCCTTTGACCTCTGCTACGAGTTGCTCTTGAGAGATAGGCCTTGTCTCCGGCTGCAGAATAATGCTGTACTCCTCACTTTGTGATTTTGGTTCACTTTCTGAGGTTGTCCTATTGGGTAAGATTACAGATGGCGTATTGACCTGAGGATGATGATGATGGTGTTGCTGTTGATGTTGATTTGCATGAACTGCTGGTCGAGATGAAGTTTGAGGTGAAGATGTTTTCATAAGTCTTCGATTAGCTGGTTTAAACATTTGAGCTCGAGATTTTGAGGCTTGCGTGGAAGCAATGTTGGAGGGATCAAAGGATGATCTTGTGAATGGCGAGTCTTGATCAGGAGTCCACAATTGTCCCTTTGTAGCCTGTCGCCGAGTTTCTGTATCTGATGCGGAAATTGGTCCAGAGGTTGGCCGAGCTAGAGATCTTCGCGGCGGAGGTGATTCCGATTCTTCGCGGAATGGTGATGCTGAACCTGCTGATATACCATCTCCGACAGCAGCTCTCTTGCGCGGCTGATCCGTTGTAGTTTCTTCATCCTCCATAGTATTGCCCTCATTTGGTCCTAGGTTCAATGTCTGAAGGCCAGAAAGCGATCGACTAGGTTGGGGGGAGTTGAGGGGTCGCTTAGATTGCAAGTGTGGAGTTGGAGTATCTGGTTGTGCAGTGGCAGCCTGATTGTTTGAAGGTTTCCGGGGTTGAGAGTCATCTTTTGTCGTTCTTTGTACTTTGAGTCAGCTTTACTTTTCCTTGAAAGGTAGCAAGCAGCCTTGCATCTCTCCCCCCCACAGATATAATTGTCAGCGGATCAACTAACCTCTTCAATGCGCTATCACTCTCATAAGATTTGCGGAATCGTTTAAGTTCGTCTTGGTCAGATGGAATTTTATCCTGATGGTCCTTTTCTGCATGGCTCCACAAGTCGATTTCGGAAAGGCATATCTTGTGTTCCGGGCATAATGTGCAGGCCCAAGATTGAGTTGTCTTCGTATTTCGGCGCTGATGCTGTATCCATAAATCGCTTACATCTGCTGTTTTCTTCATTTCTAAATTCTTGTTAGCATCATGTCTAAATCTCTGTCGTCCTGACATAATCATCATAATTCGGGGGAAGACTTCAACATTAACTTACCGGGCTGGATTCGGAGTTAGAGTGTGGGCTGGTGAGTAGTACATGCGCCTGGATTTTCTGGTTATGATTGACAAATGTGTTTTTTTTATTGATTGTATTGGCTACAACGAATCCATTGTAAGTAAAGTTCATTGAAAAATCGAAAATCAATTGAAATATATCAATGGCATTAAAATGTTGAGGACTTTTTGATGAGGGAAACAACATTGTGTTATATGCATTTTTGAGGCTCTGCATTTCAAGGCAAAAAAAGCGAACCATTTGCAAACCCCCCCATAGATTTGTTCGGTGTAATCCCACCATTCTCAAAACATTCACCGAGCAAATTAATTAATCACAGCCTGGTCAACAAATGGCCGCCATCGCTTATATATAACATTTCTGTAATAATATTAATAACGTACTCCGTATATCAATTCTTTTCTATATTCCTTTTGTTGGATTTTCAAATATCAAATAATTGAATCAAAATGAAGTTTCGAAAAGAATATTCTGTCATTATTCAAGATATAATTATGGTTATTGTTGCCATTCTAGGGGATAAAGAAATTACCTATGTAACCATACTCATATACATGAAAATACAACATTTATACATTGCCCTAAAATTTATCCAATTCTTTGCTTTGGTCTTTGAGTAGGGGTTGAGGTCGCACCTATATCTATGTAATATTGATCAAATCAACTGTATATTCCGTATCTAGACACAGTCAATCTGCAACCTCCGCATATGAACGCAAGCAGGAGTTCATACTTTTAGATCGCCCCCAAGCATCCAACCTCCACATACTGGAATTCATTCAGCCTAAGTCTTAGATATACATCCCTTCTCATAAGTCGTCCGCAGATGTTCTCCAAACCATCTATGTGTAGTTCAGAATTCCCAGTTGACATAAGATCTCAAGGCTCTGCCCGCGGACTCACATTCTCACCTTCTTCCTTTATCATCAAATCTCCTCTCCCTTGATACATTTTGCCATTCACATTCACTTCCTCAACATCTATTCACTGGTTTACGAAGTGAGCATGAGTGTAAGACAACATGCAGGCGGCCTCTTGTTGCACATGCTTTCGCGCCGTATTCTAAGCAAAATGCTGGACTCTCAGCTTTCTAAGTATCTGCTGATGCTACCGGTCATTATTCGTCTACTCCCCTTTCCAACCGCCATACCTCTGCATCAGAAACATCTCATTTCATCTCAATTTCAAAAACCAACTCGTTGGGATCCAAACCCATTCCTTACCGCTAACATGTAGGAGTTGACTCATCACATCGAGGAGGATTAAAAAATCCACAACGCCTCAATGGCGGTGCATGTTACAAGAATTCGTAATAACGTCAATTCCTCCATTAAAGACTACGCATTAAGCACTTTCAAAAATACATGGGATAGACGGTTAATTTCTTGACGCTGTCCACATACGGAGCATGGCGTTTAGGAATTTAGGCATATTGATGGCACAATCGGAATGAGTCTTTACCGAATACTTGCCTAGTGTCTATATTACCCACGTTGAAATCCCAGCCTTCAGGTGACTTAATTCCTAACAAAAAGGGAGCTCCGAAACCTTAAAATTGTTTCTTCAATCCTCCCTTTCATGCGAATCTAAGCGGGTATCTCTGTGAGCAAGTGCAGCACAGATCGCCACACAAACAGTGATCAAAGTTTGATCCAGGTTTGATTTCACCGCTTCGCACGTAGGATTGAGTTTTTGAAGGCCTCATTCTGCGCTGGAAATCCATCAAGATAGATTTGCAGCTCGGTATCGCACATTCCAAATATCACGTCTGTGGGGCTGGTATATCACACCGAAGTTAAGGTCAACAGTCATGCTACATTTTCTTATTCAACAGGCTTTGGGGGAGTTTCCTTGTTCTCAAATCCTACGTTCTTATGATTGTTCACCGAATTGCTTCTTTTCCGGGCGATCTCAAGGTTCAGGGGCATCAGCTGAATCTTAGAAAAACAAATATACTGAAGACCCTCGTCGCGATTCATGCGCGCGGCTCAGTCATCGCATCTAGATACACGAACCGGTGATTCACAATACATGTCGAAGGCAAAAGTTACCAAATCACGAGATTTATCGAGCTTCATAAGCAGTTGACGAAGATATTGAGGCTGGGTACAGAGAGACGCGAATAACCTGGCATTTGCATACTTCCAGCCACCCACTTGCACAAGCGTAATAAGGTTTTATTTTGCGAGTGCAAACACGCATTCCATGATAATGGAAATAGTGCCGCGTTTTCCATCGTGACAAACGCGGTTCTAGCATGTAAATCTGTGCACATCGACCATAGAGCGCACCGGACTTCTGCACATACCCATCAGAGCCAAGCTAATGTCATGCTCCCACCCGTTAGACACATGACTAGGCGAATCGGGTCAGCAGTCACGGGCGTATGCTTCTTGCTATTCTGTTTGTAAGCGCCCCCTATTTTCGTTTCGCTTTCTCTTCAATATCTCCCAAAAGTAGAAGTCCGGCGTTTGCCTTACGGCAGAAAGACAATTTTTCTCCTAAGATATCATGATGGTGGTATGAAAAGTATCTCCTGTTCTCTCGGACCTAAGCGGTCCGGCGAAACCCGAAGGAGGCGAAGAGGCGAGTGATCCTATCCTGCCGTACTAGAATTGCATTACAATTCCTTTATTTCGTTCACTTCCGCTCGTGGCCCGCTCGTGGGATCAAATATTCCGTCTATGCCCGCTGCAAAATTCTGTACATTTTAAAGAGAATATTTTAGCAAACGGGAACGAAAATTGAGATCATCGTGTTTACGGTAAAGAAATCCGATTGGTTTATACATCCATGAATGGCATCTCATTGGTTTGAGAACCGAGTGGCTGTACGCTTGGCGAATCGTGCATACCTCCTGACTTTGGAAGGCTGTGGGATTATAATTAGCAACCGATCTTCCTGAATCTTCTTGGACTGCATCAAAAATTTTGAATCCTATCTATAAACACATTGGCAATTGAAATCAAACCCGCTATGCACCACTTGCAGCATCATTTTCCACATGTGGCGATATAGTTCTGCTGGGTTGGGAACATGTGGCGGTCCGCCACACTGAAAGTGCGCCCCTGAAATGTGCCGGGATGAGCATTTTTCAGCGCTTGATCGATATAATGCAAATTACCACAATCAATATTCGCCTTCAAAGTGCAATGTTACGACTCAATGATTACGAATACGTATGTGATTATCATAACATCTGAGGCTTCCTCACTCATCGCTCTTGCCTTGCTCACACTTCCTTTGTCATGGTGATGATGACTGATACACTACCCGATGAGCCAAGCTCAAGTTATCTGGATCTGGATTACTCGATGACCATCGGCGGAGGTGCTTAAGCTGCACCGAGTACGCAGTTTCCTGTTTTACCAACGTTCGTCCTGTCAACTAATCATGTTCTCGGGAGTGTCTGTTGTCGAGTACTGAAGCTTGGATGACCATGGGCCTCCCTGAAAACTTAATGCTGAACATGTCATCGTCAATACCTTTCGGAATAATCGTGGCCCAGTAGATTAACTATGACTAACTTTGCCATCCAATATCGACGTGCTTAGGGTACTACCGGAGATCGTATCTGCCCAGTACGACGTACCTCATCCAATCCATCGACTTACTAGACTCGGTGAAGAATCAATAGCGCAACCATCGCTCCTTCAGGGCTTGCTGTAACTCATTTAGCGCGTTCGCCTTTGCGATACTGTCGCTTTGATATGCTGACAGTGGTTGAGGCGCTCGTTACAGCTGGCAGGGAATGACAATGAAGTTGGCAGTGGTAGGCAACAGCATACTTTGCGTGTAGACGGTGTAAGAATTCAAGGACTATACGGAGGCCACATTCCTTGGATGCCCCGTGATCATCAAACTGCCCTCGGTGTTACTTTCTTGGTTAATCTATGAGTCTCATACCGAATTGTAAGTGGAGGCTGCGGCCGACGTGGTTGGGAAATGTGATGGCAACATGACTCATCCAAGCATTTTCCGGGACCCACTGCACGAAATCTCATCCCGGGGCTTTGTGCGAATAGCTGGTGGGAGCGAGCAGACATTGTGAGACGGAGATGAGACGGAAAAGAGGCTGGTCCGAAGAAAGGAAATGCATTGGTCCGCATGAGCGGCTACGAAATTTGAAATTTAGGCTTCACCCTCCTTGGAATTCCAACAATTCGGGCTAGAGATTCTCTGGTTAAGAACAGTCCTGGCCCTCGACATATTGGATTTGTTTGAAATTGTGAATCCATTGGAGGGTCAACCATGCTTAAGAATGGATCGAATTTCGAGTTTTGAGACCCAAGCCTATTAGATAAACTGCTAGTAGTGATAAAGAGCTTCAAATCACCAGAGTTCAATGTGCTGTACTAAAAATGCACATTATTCCCAATTCAATAGAAAGCAGTGAGCCAACGGCATCACAGCATAGGCCGGGTCCATACGATTGACATCCACTATCTTGTTCGCACAGATGATGTGTTCGCCTTGCTATAAGTTGATGCCCAATTAATACTACAGTGAACCTTTCGTTTCATGCGTAGCATAAAAGAATTTGCCTCGCCTTGTGTGAAACGGCTTTTGCCGATATATCATGCTCGTGACCGTACCTAATAATGTGATAAGTGACAGAAAAGGTAAGAAATGCCTCATGCCCCATAGAGCAGGAAATAACCATGGAATTCAATAAATGTTGCTGAAGATATGGGTTGTAGAGAGCTGGACATTCCGCCGAAGACGATCTTTCTTAGACAGAGGATCCTCCTAAATATATCCACTCGCACTATACTACATTTGCATACATAGACATAGCAAGTACCCATTGGCGCTACCAGTTCCCAGGCCAGTGGGCGTCAAATACAGCATCATTCTGATACTACCGCACTAGTTTTTGGGTCAGTCTACTGGTCAAAGTTGATGCATCTGCAATATATTAGAACGTTCGCCAAGAGAAACCAATCTGCACTGCATTGTACCAGGTGAGACACACTCCTCAGGAGAGACTAGACAAACAAGAAACATATTATCGCCAGAAAAGACCTTCAGTAGTACCATATCGTTTTGCCTTCAAGCAATGATTATCAAAACAAGACGTGAATTGCCATTACTGGTGCTGTGCATCAGTCTCATGGCCCGGCAAATGTTGTGCTCTATGGGGACATTTTGTAGAACGTTAAACATGCCCAATGTCGTGCACCTGCAGACTATTGACGCAATAGTTATCGATTTGTGACTTCAAGTGGCGGAGGATAGAGATCGTGTGTGATACGGCGAGAACGAACCAGCGGGGCTTTTATTACACTTCCATAGTCATTTGTGGTATTGTACGCCCAACTGAGGTTTAACAGATAATTGCTGGCTAAATCTGCTCTCTTCTTCTCGATCCACTCAATCCATCCACAAATCACCACCACCCATCGAGAAGTAGTAGGCACCTTTAATTAGTCGTCATAATTTTGTGAGGTATTTTTGTGATTTAGTGGGGGTATCATCTGAATGTTGTGTGACTTTTGAATAAAGTCTTCGAATTATAATAGAACTTTTATTTTTAATTCTAATAATAATATATAATTTCGATTTTCTTTAAACATCAAAAAAACTTCTAATATTTTATACTATATAGAGTATAGAATTATAATGATTAATTAATATCTACTATTGTATACTATATAAACTTAATTACTTTATAAAATATATTAAAAAAATAATCGTACTTGTTTTATAAATAGAGATTTTGATTAATAATATTATAATTATTGAAGATTACGTATTTGAAGATGAAAAACCTTATAATTAGAAAATAGTAGCTCAGAGACTATAATGGAATAAACAAATATCAAATTATAATAGTAAAAATTGAATAGTATAATAATATTATATATAATATTAAAGTACAGATTCTTAATCTTCAATATTAAAAGTATAATCTTCCTATATACCTTTTCCGAATTCTTTTATATATCAATACTTTATTCTTATTCATCGATTTGAATAAAAATTCATCATTTCAATTATCTTAATTAATATAATAAAGATTCTTTATTTCGAATAATCCTAATATTTGATTGATTTAGATTTCTTTATTCGAATTTGTATTTGTATATTGAATGATTAAATCGATTTGATTGATTAGATCAAAATAACTTAATTGATCTTGTTTATCGTATTGATTTTATCATTCAAAATGAATATAATATATATATATAGATCGATTAAATCTATTTGATTAATTTGAGTCGGAATATGAATCACGTGCATGGTAAGGATGGTAAGGATGGTAAGGATCACGTGCCCACTAGTGCCTCGGCATGCACCATTATATAGTTCTTCACCCTCCATAGATTCTAGCTCTTTAGGCAAATCAAAACGTATTAACTATCAAGAGTATTCTACGTTCGTTGATAAGCTTCACTTTCCCGTATACAGTTATCCCAACAATTTGATTAATTTGATTAATTTGATTAATTTGATTAATTTGATTAATTTGATTAATTTGATCAATTAGATTAAATTGATCAATTTGATCTAATTGGCCTAATTGATTATATTGATTATATTATTTTTATTATTCAGAATGAGTATATTCTATATATATATGAATATATATATATATAGATCTTTATATTGTAAAATGATTAATAAGAGTTATTTATTATTCAATAATAATAATAATTCTTTATAATAAATACCTTATGATTACAAGTATTTTTGCTTTTTAAATTATATAAAAATAGATCTATATATTTCTTATATCATTTTAAGTCATTATTAATATATATAATGATAATAAATCATTTTGAATTATTTATAATTCATTATAATCCAATATACTTATTATCGTAAACTTAAGTTAATGAAATCTAATCATTCCTGTATATAGCCCAAATTCACGAAAATTATTAATATTCATTTATTTATTATTATAAATTTCAATTATATATATATATAATCTTAGAATGATTAAAATCTTATACTAAAATGATGAAATCTGATCATTTTTATATATAATTCAAATTTACGAAAACTATTAATATTCATTTGAAAGATTAATTCATATTTTCAATTATTTTAATAAATCTTAATAATTTAATTCTTTTTAATAATTTTGTAAAATCATTTATTAATTATTTATCAATTGATATTTATATTAATTCAATTAGACCTTTATTTATTAAATCTTTAATTAAATAATATTTAATATCAATATATTTACTTCTATTATAATATATAAGATTTTCTAATATTAATATAATAGTTTTATTATCAATATATAATAGAAATATACTTTAATTATATTGATCTAATTCTTTCAATATTTTTTGAAGATATATAACTTCTTTAACAATTAAATTAATAGAAATTAATTCAGATTCAATTATATTTTAAACTATTATTAATTGCAATTTAGTTCTTCAATTAATTGATTCATTTTTATATATAAATATATAACTATTAATTGATCTAATTGATTTTTTATCTTTTATGTAATCTATATTACTATATTCTTTTATAAAATTATTATTATCTTTTTTATAAATAATTTTCAATATCTAAATATTCTTTTTATTTCAATTAAATGATTTTTACTAGAATTAAATATAAATCTAATTAATATTAATATTGCAAAAATAATATTCTATTTAATTTCTAAAACTAAATATAATATTTTTCTAATAATTTCTTGAGTCTATTTAATATTATTTATATCTGCTTTTTCTAGATTTATATTCAGATTATTTTTGAGTTTCATAGAAGTAGTAATTGTATTACAATTTTCCAAATTTAAATCTTTTAGATATTTATTTATATATTCTTTTTATAATAATTCAAGAGAATCATTTTTTCTTTCAATTTGAATATCTAAATAATCTTTTATAGAATCTAAATCTTTCAGATCTAAATAATTTTTAAGATTTTTAATAAAATCTTTTATTAGATCTTTTATAAAACCTATAATAACTATATCATCAATAAATATATTTAATATTAAATCAGAAATTTTATTATAAAATATATATTCATCTATAATTAATTTAATAAAATTTAATTTGTTTAAAATATTCTTTAAAATATTATACCATATTTTAGCTAATTGTTTAAAACTATATGAAACTTTATTTAATTTTAATATAATAATATTTTTATTATTATTATTTTTGTCACGAATCGTGAACCACAGGAGGCTAATCACGTGATGCCCCTTATCTCCCATGTCAATTAATGAGCTGATCGTCCGTGCACATGCGTTACGAATCATACGATTTAGTATGGTAAAATGGTGACCCTAATAACGCATGCGCACAGCCCCGCAGCTCACGAATGGGTATTTGTGTATATATATCTAGTCGCTCCTTACGAGCCATAGTTCTTCAGTTGTAGATTCTAAGGAACATAATTGACCCTGTTTATTCAGCTCTACTACGGCTCTTGTGCGTCACAATTTTTATTATAAACTTTAAAAGGTTTTATATATAGATCTTTATCAATATTATTTCATATATATACCATCCTTTATTTACAATTAAAACAAATATTAATTTCCAAATCATTTGCTTTATTATACTAATAAATATATCTAAATAATCTAATCGATATAATTATTCGAATCTTTTAATTACAAATCTAACTTTAAATTCGATATTATTATTTAATAAATATTTTATTTTATATATTCATTTTATTAATAATATTTTAATATTTTCAATATTTTTAATATTAATAATATCCTAAGTTTTATTATTTTCAAGTATTTTTATTTTATATTCTAGAGTTTTTATTTATAGTTTATTTTGCTATGAATTTATAACTTTTATATATGTATCCTTTGGTTTTTTAATAATAATCTTTTCTTGAATTTTGATATTAAAATCTAATAATAGTGATTTATTATTATTGAACATTTTAAATTTTAAATCTTTATTTAATAATTTAATATAAATTATATATACTTGATTATAAATATTTAAATTAGATTTTATCTTTTTAATACATTTTGATTGATTATTATTATTATTATTATTATTATTATTATTATTATTATTATTATTATTATTATTATTATTATTATTATTATTATTATTATTATTATTATTATTATTATTATTATTATTATTATTATTATTATTATTATTATTATTATTATTATTATTATTATTATTATTATAATAATAATAATTTTCATCTTGATTATTATCTTTTAAGGGTTCAAGAATTAGATCTTTAAAAAAATCATTTATATTAATATCTTTTTTATCATTTTCATTATAGAATTTGATATTCTCTTTAATAATATAATCTTTTAAACTTATTATTTTATTTCTATTAGAAATATAAAATAACAAATTATTAGAGGATTCATAATTTATTAATATATCTTTTTCTGATTTATAATCAAGTTTTTCATTTCTTTATTCTTTATATTTTAATATATAGGAAAATGAATCTAAGGTTTTTATATATTTAAGTTTAGGATCTTTATTATATAAAAGTTTAAATGGATAATTTTTAATAATTTTATTATAGATTCTATTTTTAATATAATTTATATCTTTTATTAAATAAGACTACAAATTAAAAGAAATATTTAAATTTTTAATAAAGATTAATAATCTTTTTATTAAAAATCTATTTAACTTTTTGGTTATTTCATTTTGGGAATGAGTATATGGATTTATATATTCTATTATTATCCTTTTTGATTTAATAAATAATTTCTATTTATTTAATTTAAATTTAAAAGTGTTATCTATTTTGATTATTTTGATTTTTATATTAAATTGATTTAATATTAAATAATAAAAATCTTTTAATATATTAAAAGTATTAGACTTAAGTTTAATAGAATATATCTATGTAGTTTTTGTTGTTTAATCTGTAAAGGTTATTATATATCTTTTTTCTTTTAAATCAATTATTAAAGATTTGTATATATCAATATTTATTTTATCAAATTTATTTAAATTTAAATCAAATAATTTTTTATTGATATTTTGATGTATTTCAGTATATAAACAATTATTATATTTATTTAGATTTATATTTAAATTTTTTATTTTTAATAATTTTATAATATAATCTTTATTGATATAGTCTAGATATTTATATTATAGATTCAATTCTTTTTGATTTATATTATTATTATTCGAACTATTAGTATTATTTGAATTTTCATTATTAATATTATTAATAATTTTTATTAGAATTATATTTTAATAAGAGTTTATAATTAATATCACAATTTAAATAGAATATATTTTCTATTTATTTTGTTATTGTTATTATATTTAATAATTTATGATTAAAATTAAATATATTTTTAGAAGGTGTTAAGTAGTTAATCTATTTTCTTTTTGTGATCTTTTTAGGATTAATTAGAGTTGAATTTAAAGTAGATATATATTTAATTTTTCTAAATAAAATCTTTTTATTATTAATTATTATAAGAATATTTTTATCATTTGTTATTACAATAAATTTTGATTTCTTATATTCAAAATAATTAATAAATCAATCTCTATTAAAATTATAACACTTTATTATTTTTGAATCTAAAATTATATTGTTTTTAGATTTATTTGTTTAATTTATTGATAAAGTTATTATATTTATATCGAATTCAGGGTTATCTTTTTTGGAATAATTAATTAATAATTAATTTATATATTCCATATTAGAGTTCTTTTTAAAGTTTATATTTTTATAATTCTTTTTATTATTATCCTTTTTATTATCTTTTTTATATTTAAATTTAAAGAATTTTTTGAATTTCTTATTGATTTTTCTAAGATTATTTAACTCTTTATTCATTTTATTAATACAATTTTTATCCTTTTTATTATAAATTTGATTTGTATTCATTTTTGAATTATTTTTATTTTTATTTTTATTATAATCCTTATTATAAAATTCAAAGTGTTTTTTAGAGTATTTGCTTTCTGGATAGTTCTTTTTACTACAATATACATAACTCGGAACAGTACTTAATAGTCTAACAATCCTACCTACCCCCACCGAATTCCCTATTCCCAATTCTTTAGATATTAATTCAGATATTAATTTGTTTATATCAATATCTATATTAATTATTAATTCTTGATTTAAAAAAATTAAAAAAATTATTTAAACTATTAAAAATTATCCAAACTATAATAGACTTTTGAATTTCATATTTTAGATCTTTTAAATATATATATGATAATATAATATTATTTATATATTCATCAATATTATTAAAATTTGAATAATTTGATTCTATTAATTTATTAATATATCGATCTATTAAATCTAATGAAGATTTGTTATATATTTTATTAATAGAATTTTAAAGATTTTCAAATTTATTAATCTCTTTAAACCTTTCAATTAAATCAATATTTATAATAAATTTAAAAAAAATTAATATTCTTTTAATATTTTTATGAAATTTCTTTTCTTTTTTATTATATTTAAAATGAAGATTATTATTAATAAAAGGATCTATATTATTTGATTTAAAATAAAATTATTTTTCAGATCCTATTTTAGAATTATCAATATAAAGTATAAAACTATTCACTTCTAAATATAATTTTGCTTTATTGAATTATTCTATATATTTAGAATATCTATTTAAAATAAATCCTTTGAATTTTATTTCTTAATTTTTATTTATTTATAATAACATTTATTATTATTATATAATATATTAATAAATCAATTATTTTTTAATTTAAGTTTCAAATATATTATATATATATATTGAATTTAAACAAATTAAGGTATTTTTATATAAGATATATTACTATATTATTCTTTATAAATAACAAAATTGTTCAAATATAATTTTTAGGGATTTGATTTTATTTATTCAATTAAGTTTAATTTTAGGGATATAAATTAGATGATTCATTTTTATAATAATAATTTGATTTCATTATTAAATTATTAGAATAGAATAAATTATTATTCTATATCAGAGAATATTAACTTGTTTTATTTTAATTAAATATATTTGTAGTATTTTCCGAATAATCGAATAGAATACCGAAGGTTTTGATTCAATATTGATTTAATATATTATGAGTTTTGTATATAAAATTTTTATAACTTTGAAGTTTTATATATTTGAATATATAATTGAATATAGTTTTAATATAGTTAGTAATTCGATTTATATTATTATTTGAATTTCTAATATAATATAATTCTATATAGAATATATATATTATTGATGTAAGGTTTTCGAAATAATATTCAATTGTTCGAAAGATTTTGGATGAAATTTTTTGGTTTAAATTTCTGATTTTGTATTGAATTGTATTTGTTTAGTATAATATTAGTTTACTTTTTTATTGAATATATTTATATTTAAGTTTTTTATAAATATATAGTTTCAATATAAAATTAGCATTATTGATTTGTTGAATTTCTTTTGATGAATTTTGAATTAGAATATAATCTTCAATGAGTTTGGATTCGAATATATTTGATAATATAGGTTCTATTTAATGATTTGAAATATATTGGTTCGAATCGAATATTATTAAGAAATCTTCGTTTTGATTTTGATTTTGATTTATTATATTTTGAATTGTTTGAATGAATTAATTATAATAATTCAATTCGATATTTTTGAATGTGTTGTTGAATATTATTTTAATTCTTTTAATGATTTTTTTTATTTTTATATTTATAAAATATAATTCAATATAAAAAAAATATATAATTAATACCAAGAATAAAATAGAATTTTCAATGATTTCGATATAATTACTTTTAATATAATTAGTTTCGCTAGAGTTTTAGAGTTTATATATTATAATTTCAATTTGGTATAATATTATTTTGTTTTTTTGATAAATATATTTATATTCGATTCTTCTTTTTATAAAGAACTTTAATATAAATTCAAAATAAAGTTCAGAAAATTGTTTTATTAGTGATTTTTAGTATAAAATATATTCTTTTTATAATCGAAAAAAAATATAGATTTGTAAATGTTATAAAAGATATATATATAATTCATTCAATATCTTTTATTTTCTTTTGAATATTAAAATTCTTTATTTTCGATTTATTGATTTTGATTTCGAATTTCAAAGATATTAGTTTTCGTTTATTTTGTTCGATTCGAAATTTTATATATATTTAATTTGAATAAAATTTAAATAATTTATTATATTTTTATTGATATTTTTAAATTAATTGATATATCGAAATTCAGTTTCGATTCAATTAATATTTATATTTATTTTAGTTTTCAATTGAATATTTTATATGATTTCTAATTCGTTATTTGGGAATTCGTAAAATATACGAAATCTATATTTTGATTTGTCGAATTGTAAAGTAAAGTTTAAATTGAATAATTCTGATAATAATTGATATTCGATTTACAATTTATAATTAACGAATAATAATAAATTGTTTCGAAGTAATTAAAGTTCTTTCGAATAAATACTTTTTGATTTGAATAAATGGTTTCGAATATAATATATATATATATAGAATATATAATAGATAATTGATGTATATTAAATAAGATATTTGATAAAGAAAGATAACTTCGATATTATATATAATATTTGATATTATATCGATATTCAATAATAGTTTTGATGATATTCGATATGATATCGATATGTAATAATATATGATAATGATTATAATTTATATCGATTTTAAATAATAAAGAGTTTTGATTGTATAGTTGCTTTTTTCATAATTATAATTGTTTTAGAACTTTTTAGACTTTATAATTTATTAAAGATTATATATTTGAAGATGATAAATCTTATAATTGAAAAATAATAGTTTAGAGATTATAATAGAATAAATAAATATCAAATTATAATAATAAAAATTGAATGATATAATAATATTATATATAATATTAGAATGTAAATTTTTAACCTTCGATATTGAAGATATAATCTTTTTATATATCTCTTTCGAATTCTTTTATATTAATACTTTATTTTTATTTGTTAATTTGAATAAAGATTTATCATTTCAATTATCTTAATTAATGTAATAAAGGTTCTTTATTTCGAATAATCTTAGTATTCGATTAATTTAGATTTCTTTATTCGAATATCTATAAATTCGATAGTTTCGTATATACTAATGAATTCGTAAAGTTCGAATTCGTATTTATATATTGAATGATTAGATTGATTTGATTGATTAAATCAATTTGATTGATTTAATTAATCAAATTGATCAAATCGATCTAATTAATCAAAATGGCCTAATTGATCTTATTTATCATATTGATCTTATCATTCAAAATGAATATAATATATATATATATATAGATCGATTAGATCTATTTAATCAATTAGGTTTAATTGAACAAATTGATCTAATTGGCCTAATTGATCATATTGATTATATTATTCTTATTATTCGGAATGAGTATATTCTATATATACATGAATATATATATATATAGACCTTTATATTGTGAAATGATTAATGAGAGTTATTTATTATTCAATAACAACAATACATTTCAAATCTTTTATAGCATCAATATTAAAAAAGTTATTATATTGAATGATTTCAAGGTGTATATGTTCTATATGATTTAGAAAATGACCTTCTAGATTCTTTATAAGGAGTTCGTTTAAAAAAATCAATCAATCTTCAAAGCTCTGGAGAAGTGGGTCTTAAGTAAACACTAGACTACAGACTTTCTGGCAGCACGAGTATCAGGAAATATGGAGCATCACGTGATGTGTTCGGAGTAGATTTGCTCAAAAGAGAGCTGTTTTATACTGGCGTCTACGGTACAATCCTTTAGATCCATAAACCTATCGAGTAGTTCTATTTCTAAATCCTTGTGCTGCCTGACTCTTGATGGATGTTGTCGTGACCCGTGCTCATAAGCTGTGCCAATGGGACTAGATGCCAAGGCAAGCACAAGCATACTCCAATCGTCGACACACCACACCAAGGTCTCATGTCTATATCCCATCAAAGTTGATGATTGATACCATATTGTTAGATTGTATGTTTTTTATTTGAACACCAACGACTTAATATTGGGCTCGAAGTGGGAGTGTGATCACTTCGAAAGTCAAGCTGCTTGCTATTCTTGCATCTAAGCGTCTGCTTGTCATTAGTCCTAGAATACAACTTTGGCATAGTTATTCCACTTTCTGATTCATGCGAGGAACGTAAGTTTTTATGTCTGAATCCCAGTATTTAATGCTCTTTCAATGTCCTTCGTGGGATCATGACGGCGGGTTTCACGAGTCATATTTTCGGGCTGAAAAGGTAGCATGTATTTTTAGCATAGATTGTAATATAATTTACATATCGAGGCTACAAAGAATTTCATATGGCAAGCTTTGTAAGCCACTCTACGTCGTAGCAGTCGAAGGTGTTTGCTTGGTGTTCGAGGGGGTGTAAAATTTTCGCTCTGTCCAATCTACATTTTGCGTGTTGGAAATCTTTTCGTTGGGTATCAAAGTGGTACTCGAAGAGCTCATGATTACAGGAAGTTTTCTGTCTGCTAAACACCTGATATCTAATGCTTTACTGTATGCACAAGCAAGCTACAATAGCATCGGGTTAAGATTTGGGATTGAATCACTACAGTCAGTACTAGTCGGGAGCGCGGGCTGGGCACTAGCAACTTCCACACGATTGGGAAATCTCGGTCGCTCTATGTAATTATGTGCCCGACGCTGCGGCATTGAAGGTCTCTCCAATATCGGGATATTGGACATCTTCTTCGAACCCACAATCCCTTTCTTTTGGGGTGGTCCTATGCTGACTACCCTCTCTCCGAGTGTGTTTTCGGGTGCATCAATCAGAAAATCTTGTACACTGACTTTCTTGGGATTTTTCATTAGTACAAAATCTTATCAGATGGCCGATTGTCTAATTATTGGCAAATGTGCCTTGTGACACCTCATATGGCCCACATTGGGCTGAAATATATGAGAACGGGCCTAAATTCTGCCAAAACAGTCTAAGTGCATGCTTTGCAAGCTTTCCTGCTGTAGCTAGCATCGCTACTCGCAGTCCTCACAGTATCGTCTCCGCGCAGTCCCCTTACCGCTAGTCCGTGCTGCTTTTCAGACTAGTGAGTTCTCTATGCTGCATCTGCGTGTACAACTTCAATCATGCAATTGACATCGCCTCAGAAGCTGATGTGAAGAGACTAGCTATCAAATCTACACGTATAATAACAATGCTATGCTATTCTCCACCAGCGCAATGTCGGGTTACGTTGTTCTGCGATATGAGCAGCCTGCAATGATACTCGCCTTATCGGTGAGTTAAAGCCTCGAGTAGCATATCATTACCTCCTCGAAATCAACAAATCGGTAGGTAGAAATTACAAGGCACAATGCGGGCCTCCTAGAACGAGGCATTCCAGAATTCCAATATCGGTCGAAGACTACCTTGATCAGCAACTGAAACACGATATTGATGACCTACGATGTTGATTGCGGGGGATTGCGAGCTTCATTCTGAATGTCTTCAGCGTCAGGGACACATGACATGCACATGATCATTCTGATTAGGACCTGCGGCCAAAAACTGACTTTACTCTGCAGACAGCCATACATGTTTGAGGTTTGAGGTCCCTGCAGCTTGAATCGACTCGCCAGCCGCATCTGAGGATAAATAGCTTAGCTGCCAGAGAGCGGGGTGGATATCCTAATGCTAAACACGAAGCGTCTCCAATGTAACCTCGGCCGGCTCAGAAGTAATAAAAGAAGCAGCTTGCAGCGAGGCAACCAATTCTAGATTCATTCTTCAATATTCTTTCGGGCATTGTGCCTGAAATTTGCATAGTCCGTCCGGTTAAATCGACAAAAGCAGCGATGGCTATAGCGTTTCATCTAAAATTTTGTAGCAATATACCAGCAGCTATTACCACGACTTGACAATCATTATCCAAAAAACATACATTCTGATTACATGAATTGCGAATATGCCTAGAACAACTTCTCAACATGGCTCGATGGCTAATGATAGGTTCAGCGCTTCGGCAGACGTGTGATTTGGAGCGTTAATTTGGGAAGGGGTCCAATTAGTTTGCGCTCTTTACCTCAAATCATTCTATCCCAACATAAATAATAATACTGTGCTATGATAGGAAGAAGTATGCGACTTTGCTGTTTGCCGCATATAATTGCATGTCAAGTGCAAGTGCCATGGTTCGAAACCCAACAGTTTCATGCCAAAAGCGGGGTTATAGACCGAGAAATTATTACATTAATTGATACGATTGCACAGCCAGGATCAAAAAATCACAACCGAGTCACACAACATCACCTGCTATGGTGGACTGATGGTGGTGACCATCAGAGAAATGTAACCGGATATGCACACGAAATACCGGGCCTCATAATAGGCACTCTCCCGATGGAAAGGGACTTCGGTGAATGTATTCGGGGAAATTTGCATGAGGAAATGGCGAGGAGAAAAGGCAGGCAAATGCCTTGCGTCAGGATGGCCCTGTTTCTTCTAGCAGCATGACCCCAGTATCCAGCCCACCGATATGACTCATATCATTCTGGAACAACAAATGGCTGGTAACGTCCTGAGCCTTACGCCTACTTTTTGCGAAGTCCGTCTCAACGAACAACAGCTCCGGTCCACAAAAGCAAAGTCATGGCAATGCACGTGATTGGCGCGCCAAATGATGTATGGATCAAGCAAGGCTCCAATGAGAAATTGTTCACTGTGCTGACAGCTAATTTTTGCCACGACATGAGACCCTTCCTTCTTGTCGTGTACTGATAGGCATGTACACCGCTATGCGTTATTGAAGTCCTCGAGAGGTCATGAAATTTCTCGTAGATTATCGTTAATGCGCGCCGTATAGCAACTGAAAGGCTAGTGTCTTCAATGCCGTGTGATAAATGGAAGCAAAAGACATTGTCTGAAATTGCCAAGTCTTAGTATACTTCGTGCAATGTAAACAGAATTCGGGTTGTGTGGTTGGATAAGTCTGATGTGATTTCCAGTTTGGCGGGTACCGCATATCTGTTCTTCGAGGGCTCGTAAAATGCATGCCGAGGCATGCTAACTGAACACATCTAGATACGAGCCTGACTCAATTGATGTTGATTGAGTTGGTTGATCTCCTTGAGTGGACCTTCTAAGAGGCCTTCACTAAAAACATGAGATTTCCTCGCTGAAATCGACACCTGAGCCCGTATAGAGCTTTCACAACCAGATCAGAGAGTTCCAGTTCGAGAAACCAATGGGTATATACGACTTGTGCCAAGCCGAGGTTAGGCAGGCGCTATGAGACGAAGACCACCATTTCCTGAGTTATGGTGAAATGAAGGGGCCAGTATGTCATCGATTATGAGACGAGAAATCCTTGATATCTCAACCGAGACTGGGCAATTAGACGAGATGATACGAGAGTAATTTTTCTTCCTTGTCCAATTCCAATACCAAACTGTGCATTGTAAAGTAGTAATCAAGTAGAAGCAGCCAAAATTAGCAGTAGAATATAATCCTACCCACAAGATCTTCATCCGGACATGCCTCATCCCTCACAGACTCATAGAGTCAACGTCCGAAAATTTCATCTTGTTTGATGCTTTGCGTAGAAACTGAAAACATTAGTCATTCCGCGAATCTATATATCTCAGTTGGATATATATTATACTTTGAAACGGCAAGACTTCTTCGGCCGACAAGTATCCATATTTGAAACTGTATTTCGTTTTCTTCTTTTAGATTATATAATTATTTTATTATATATGTATAATCCATTATAGAATTGCTTGATTATAGATTTTACATTGATATATAATATAATAGAATTTTTAATAACAACTTCTACTACAGTGGCCTCATGTTTATCTCGCGGAAATTTCGCTTGTTCACGTTACACACTTACTAACAAATACTCCCTAGTACTAAAACTTTTATATTTCCAAGACTATATATATCAAGACAACACCGTGACTACTTCAAGATCAACACGTGGAAAGGTGTTGGTAAAGTTGATGCAAAAACCTTGCTTAAGGTACATGCTAAACCCACCTGAAAGGGTGTCTGAGTACGAACCTCGTACAGGGTGAAGTGCTTAGAGGTCTCAAATACAATGTTCTTTTTAAGTCTTGGTGGGCTCCCCTTAATTGAGATTGAGAGAACAGGCTTCTTCCCAGAAGCCACTTTTTTATTCCAAAGGATATTGATAAGGAAACGTTTGTTCATAATTATTTCAAAATCAAATACAACGCCCTTTTTAAGTTTTAATGGGCTCCTCTTGATCGAGATTGAGAGAGCAGGCTTCTGCCAAATGGAAATTCGCATTCTGGTTCCCAATCAGAAGTATAGTAAGACTCAGACTCATCTTCTTCAGAAACCAAACGTTCATCGTTCAATTGGATATGGCTACCATTGATCCTAAGGTCTCTGTTTGGGATTTATATGGTAAGAAACTCTTGTACGGCAAGCTATAACTATTAAACTCCTGGATTACTGTTATTAGTGATAGTTATATCAGGTGTATGCTGTGAAGGACTTCCTTCAGGTGTTTATTCAGACTTACATTGGTATGGTGGTAAAGTTACTAATAATATCCCTCCCAATCCTTGCAGCCTTTTTATCCTGGATGTATGACATTCAAAGACCACAAATTGACAAGCTTCACTGGCAACCAATTTGTTGAGAGGCCCTGCCTTGATCGTGGCCTAACTTTAGGTTGCCCATTGCTATCTCGCCGACGTCGTTACTAGCTAGGTCTGAATTTTTTTCCTTCCACAACACAAGCAATTTCGTGCCACGGAGAGGGGGGAACCTGTCTTTGTATATCGTTCGGATGATTCATTATAGGTTTGTCCAGCTATTCTGTTTCGTTTTCCCATGGATTTATCTCATAATATCCGTATGTATGGCTAGAGATGATCAAGAGTCGCTCCAGAAACGTATATATCCTTATGAGATCAATGTGGGATGTATCAACGCTCTCTATGCTCCCATGGACTGGGGTCGAACACAAAGAGAGATCTCGCCCTTGTTCTCGAGAGAGGAGTGTGCAAGGTATGTTTAGGAGGGAATTTCTGTGATGACGATGATGAAGATGAGGATGAGGATGAGGATGATGCGATGGGGATGGGGATGGGGATGGGGATGTTCTAGATGATATTGTACCGCTCTAGAATGTTGGAAGCATTCAATATTTAGCACCTATCGTCCATTGCCTCGTTTGAACTGAGAGAGTGGGCCCCTATAACTTTTTAGCGTAAGAAAGTCCAAAAGTAAGTAGGATGAATGAACTCATACACTACCTGGAGCTGGATGATTGCTGTCCTTCAGTTGAAAAGATGGGTATCTCTGAGTTCGGTCTTGAAAGACTCTGCGCTCGAAGAGGATGCGTCTCAGAGCATGATGAAACCTCAATACACTAGCCAAGCATTATATCATGATGGAGAAAGTCTCTATTTTCACTCCATGAAGGAAAAAAAATGAAGATGGATTGAACGACGAGCATGCGGAGTGCCATAAACAGAATACTCGCTCTTATAAGGCTGAAGCTGACAAGCCAAGCAAACATCATAGATTCGTGGCTATGTGAGATTCTGTTGAGAGAATTTTTGTGGCGGTTTTCGTGTATCGTAAGCACTGCAAGGAGCTTCGTGTTATGGAATCGTGGTGTGTAGGACCGTGGTTTCGGGTCATCTTATAATGAACTGCAGTCTTGGGAGTTTGTCTTGGGGTTGCACTGATTGTCTGTGTCACCGCTGTTTGCGTTCTGTAGGCAGGTTTGCATCTGTTGGAATTAGACATCGTGCTTGAGTTCACATCGCTTGTTTGCTATGAGATATTGAGAATATTCAGCGTAGAGTTGGCAGGTATTACTTGAATACTAATATTGTAGCAGAGCCTACCTCTCATATATATAAGTCTCCTCGTAAGCTGTTGAAAGACTATCATCCCTCTGTTCAAGAATATGAAGGGTTGCACAAGCCTTATGCTGTGATGAAAATAGATGCAGAGGATAATTAAGATGGTCTACATCAGAAGACCATGTACCTAGATCTTGTATTTCTCGAACCTTACCTCATCTGCACAGTGCATACTGATTCTCCGTCACAAAGTAGTTAACCTGTTATACGTTATCTCCTTAGTTTCAATATCGACGATCAACGCACTTTCATGCTTTGCATTCATCGTTAATCGCCAGGCCACCACCTCTACTATCGCTTGGAATATAGGGAGGAAATGTACATATCATAGCTTTGGTCTTTTCATCATACTATTATACATAAGTCCACGCAGAGAAGGCACACTAAAAGAACGTGCATTTTGGATCAACTACTTGGGAAATTATCGGCATATAAATCGAAAGAACAATAATCCCTTGAAACATCTCATCAGACTCATCAGATGCAAAATTTATCAGTCTCTCAAATCGATATCGAGGTATATATTTCACAGACTAATGCGTAAATATCATGATTTTCTCTCATTCAATGAGGAAGTTAGTTTCGTCTCAGCAACAAGCCCACCAACCACACATTCGCATTATTGGTCATATAAATACCATAGATGTGAATTCTTCTTTTTATTTATGTCCCCACAGTAATATCTCCATAGTGGATGTTAGTATATTTTATATATACAATCATGATCTCGAAACTTTAAGGATATCATTTCTTTCAAAATATTCCTTCATAAGTATGTATTTATTTGATGATCTATTTACCGAGTGCCTGCTAGAGTCCCCTGTTGGAACACAGATTTCCCTTTTGTATCACATCTAAACTCTCTAATCTACCTTTACTAGGTCCCATGAATCAGATATGTTTCCTGGCGTCTAGGAATATCAATTCCGGCAGGCAATGGGAAAGTAAAGTAATTAAGGAACTTGTCAAATCTTATCAATTATATATGATCATCACTTAACATCAAGTACAATCTAAGAACATAAATCTCCTCCTGTGAAAGGGATAACATAGAAGAAAAGTGTGATTAGCTTATGGTGAATTGAAACTCATCCACAATATCTCAAAATCCAAATTCCTTTCACACAATGAGCAGATTCCCACCATCCTTAAGGACAACAACAAATCTGAAGAAAAGAATTCACCTGGTCAAATAATCATACATCAAAGCACATTATTAGCAGTCATATCACATCAAACACAAAGAACAATATTTTAAATAATACATTTTTTATATTCTCTCAAAAGAAGAATCTATAATTACAGTGTTCACAACACTTTTTCAATCCTTCAAGTACTACCCCCATTACTCATAATCATAATTAGATCCAGCCTTCCCCCATATCCAACCCTCATGTGTACCATGCCAGACTGGCGTAACGTCCATAAAGATGGAACAAAGCTGATTAAAATTTTCCTCCCCACAGGAAAAGAATCAGGTATAGACTAATGAAATGTGGTATCGAATCGAACGCCTCCCGGACTTGATGCCATGCATATGATGAATATGTTCTTGCTTAAACAGAACAGAATGAGATGGATGGATGAATTGGATCGAATCAATCGCTTAAAGAGCGAAGATTGCGAAGAGAGCGGCGGCAAAGAGTCCACCA
This sequence comes from Stromatinia cepivora, assembly GCA_014898415.1. Lineage (NCBI taxonomy): Eukaryota > Fungi > Ascomycota > Leotiomycetes > Helotiales > Sclerotiniaceae > Stromatinia > Stromatinia cepivora. The sequence goes on along the minus strand of RCTD01000018.1, from coordinate 850,015 downwards.
AAGCCGCTGGTAGTCTTGACTGCGTTGCCGGTAAATACAGCGGCGGCTGAGGTGGTAGCCGCAGGTGGAACGTTGGTAGCTCCCGCGACGCCGGATACGAACGTGTTGGTACTGGATGGGAAAGAGGTGGTGTAACCAGCGGCTTGGGAAGCAGCAGTGGTACCTGGTATAAGGGCTACGCTTGGGGTTGCGGATCCAACAGCTGGGGCAGTGGAGAAAACAACTTGTGGGACCGTAATTGCGGTGGCGATGACGGTAGTGGTTGATGAGGATGGGATGACGGATCCAGAGAGAGAACCAGTGGACTCAGTGCATGGAACGACCAAAGTAGTGCTGAGAGTGACGGTCGTTACTGGGGTAGTAGCGACACCTTGAGCGGATGTGATAGCGGCAGCGCTGGAAGGAGCTGGGACGTAGACGGTTGAAGCAGCGGTAACGATAGCTGGGTTGGTAGAGACGTGAGCAGCACAAATACCTTGGAGGTATTTCTGGGCAGCATCAATGTCAGATGCGGAAACACCATATGCGGATACACATCCAAATACGCTGGAAATGAATGAAGAGTCTGGGCAGTAACAGTTTGAATCAGTGTTGGACTCACAACCGACCAAGTACATCCAGGTGTTCAAGCATTGAGGCAAGACATCTGGGCATGGAGCGGTTTCGGTTGGGGTGATTGCGCTAGCTGTGGTAGTAAGACCTTGAACTGAGCTGGCTGGGGCAGTGACGGTGATGACAGTTGAGGAAATAATAGTAGTGGAAGAGTAAACAGTTGAGAGACTTGAGGTGGTCTCAAAGCTGGTGACACCTCCGGTAGTGTGGGTCAAAGTGACTGGGCAGACAGTAGTAGATGTTTGGATAACAACTGTGGTGATGGCAGTAGTTTGAACGCTAGTGGCAGTTGGAATTGGAATAGATGTGAGGCCTTGAGCTGATGAAGAAGGAGGGCTACTGGCACTTGGAGCTGGAATAGATGTGATACCGGGAGCACTTGAAGCGGGAGCACTCGAAGCTGGTAAACTTGAAGCGGGGGCACTTGAATCTGGAGCGCTAGTTGGGACAATAATGCTGGTAATAACACTCGAGGTAACAATCGTAGATGAAGAGCGGACAGTAGAAGTCGTTGAAGTGGTCTCAAAGCTTGTTACACCTCCAGTGGTGTGAGTCAAGGTAACTGGGCAAATAGTGGTTGATTCATTAACAACGACAGTGGTGTAAGCAGTTGTAGCGAGGCTGGTTGCGCTGGTAGTGGCATGGGATGAAATTGGGGCAGTTCCAACGGATGTACCGATGATAGAAGAGACCTTTGAGGAGGATGGAGAAGATCCGGAGGAAATTGGGCAAGCGGTTTGACCAGAGAGAAGAACACCGGAAGATACACATGGAATAGAGGGAGCGGCAGAATCAGATGAAGCTGGAGCAGTAACTGATGTACCGATGATGGAGCTTGCAGATGAAGCTGGAGCAGTAACTGATGTACCGATGATGGAGCTTGCAGATGAACCTGGAGCAGAAGATGCTGGGACAGACGATTCTGGGACAGACGATGCTGGGGCGGACGATGCTGGAATTTCCGTGGCAGTGACTGGGCAAATGGTAGTCGAAACTGGGATTCTATAAAATTCATTAGACAAAATACGGAATGTGGCAAATATATTGAACTTACATGACGGTAGTCAAAGCAGTCGATCTAGCTGGGCAGTCGGTGATAGTGGCAGCGCAAGAAATGATGGTAGAAACAGAGGTAGCGTAAATGGTAGAAGTGGTCAATTGAACAACAGATGAGCTTCCTGGGGCAGAACCGGCTGGGGAAGAGTAAACAGATGTACCAATAATGCTAGTGGCAGCACTTGAGCTTGGCCTCATTGAAGTCTCGATGCTAGTCTCGACACTCGAACTTGGCTTAACTCCAGTTCCAATAATCGAAGATTTGGTCGAACCGGTTCCGACAAGTGTGTATGATGTACCCGTTGGGGAAGGAATGCTCTTAACCGAAGTGATTTTGCTGGAAGAGGCAACCAATGTAGTCTTGAATGAAGATTCGACAGAAGTGTGCTTGGAAGATTCACTGGAAGTGGTCTCGATAGCAGTGGTCTTGATTGAGGTGGTAGATGGGTGTCGAGTAGTAGATGCCGAGCTGCAGTCGAATCCTACCGAGCTAATACCAACACTGCAAGAAGCCTTTCCAGTAGCGGCAGTGTGGGTTTGACTTGCAGAAGAGTAGACAACGGTGACGTTCTTAGCACCACCACATTGAGTGTTGGGGATGATGGAACCTCGACTTGAGCAAGGAGAGACCTGCTTGCAAGTAGATCCATCGCCCATACCATAGTGGAATTCCAAATCACAGTCGAACTCAGTAGTAACGTGGACTTGTGAGATTGAGAAAGCGGAGATACCGCTTGATGATCCGCCGAATTTGGAGGAGCTACCACAAGAGAATTGAGGACAGGAGCGGTGGTCTGAGGAAGCTGTACCAGAAATACATTTTCCTGATGATGTTCTTGGGAACTTGGGGTTATCACGTTTGCCGAAAGAGTTTGAGCATGTGAATCCACTGAAGGAGAAATCATCATAGGAGCTGAAGACTCCAGAAGTAAGGTCGCCAAAATTCCATCCACTCTTTTGAGTTGAAGAGCACTCATTGTTGGTATTTGAAGGGCAAGAAAAGCTAGACTTGTCTGACCATCCGGTGGCAGCAACAAGCTGGAAGCCAGTGGCCAAAGCCGCAAGGCCTGATAGAGTTTGAAACTTCATTATTATATAGTAGGTTGATCAACGAGTGTTGGTATGAAATGAAAAAAAAATGAAAAAGAATGAATGAATCTTTTGATGAAGAAGAAAAGAGATGGAGAGTAAAGAAGTGAATGACTTTAACTCTCGCAGGGCGATATAATTATAAGAAAGAGCAAATGAAGAAGTCGTAATGAATGGAGTAGAAACCTAACATGAGGATTCTCAGGATCTGTTATATCTTAGGAAACGGTTGGGCCATGACCACTCCCGCACAGCCTTGATCCCTTTCTTTGGGTCTTTTCGTGTTGAACCACTTGGAAACTAGATGAGAACCCTGTCGAACATTCATCAAGGATTCTATAGACGAGGAGAAGTCTTTGAAGAAGCTAATACTAAGCAAGGCCCTATCCTTCCAGACCCATGCATGCGCGCGCCTCTTTATCCTTTTTCTCTTGGTGTGGAGTCTGTAATCCCCCACCTAAAAGGAACGTAGTTGGTTGAGGTGTGCCAAGAAGGTCTCTTCGAAAAAGGCAAATGCTTGTTAAATCGAGGGGTGCAGATGCGGAAAAGAACAGGTGAAACTTGACCATGCGAACTACTGCAGGTACACCGTCCCAGTCAGGGGTAACTTTAAAGACGGCTTTATTATTAGTCGTGCATCATGATGATGCCCAGAATCCGTAATGTCAATGCTTATTGCTTACATTGCAACCAGACGTAAAACTTCGGACAAAACAAATACATATTTTAAGTATCCAACCTACAGATCATCCTACTTTGCTTCTGGGTTGATCTAGAGGTTAGACATCTAGATTTTTGGATTGTCAATATCGTGTGCCTCCAAGCGCTCGATCTCCATAGCCATGTGCAAAATACTGCAGAATTGTGATACACAAAAATAGATGTGCCTGGCTGAATCCAGGTTAACGCACAGCCGAGCGGCAAAGGGATGGATGATTGGATACTGCACATCGTAGAAGTTATGCAAAGTATCTATCTATCTTCAGTGCTTCTTCGGGATCTTTACGCTTATGCAAGATATCCCGGGGCAGTTCTTCATTGATTTAATTGGAGAAGTAGGTAGAATCAGATATGAGGCAGTAATCAAATTTGGGTTAGATCGGGTGGATGAACCCACAAATAGATGCTTACAATTACAGCGGTTGCTAATCTCAAATGATATGATCGGACCAAATCAAGGTTGAGAGCGCCATTTAGAACATTTTGGGGGTTCATGGGGTAAGCTAGAGGGTATCAGTGTTTCACGATTTTTGCACAGCCTCTTTGATTGGAACCGTGATTATCATTTAGACTCCTCAACTAATCTAAAACCTTCAAAGCTCAAAAATCCAAAAAGTAGATCAAATTTATGAAACGACTAAATACGAAAATCCCGTCTTGTGGATATGAGATGACAATGTTTAGGATCCGAGAAAGGATTCCCATCATTTCATTCAAATGCCATTACTACCCAAAGCTGCTCAAGTCGTATTGAATGACATGACTATTCGTGATATTTTTAAGATTCCTGCCTAAGAACGATGGAACTCATCATCTGTTCTTAGGTACTTACTGAGACAAATGCAACATTGATCCTGTCCTTCTCGTTCGTATTTATGAGGTTACAATACATAAGCCTTCAGGGTAGGGGGATCGCATATTCGTAAAGCTGTGCTACGGACTCACTCTGAAATCAGTCGATGTTCTTTCTTTTTGAGAAAAAGAACCTTTTTAATATCACCGTCTGACGTTGAAAAAGAATTTTGATAGATTGGTGGATTCCTGTTATTACTGTCTAGTGCAGGGCACATTGACTTGATTGGTTTCTGGAATCACTACCTAGGATCACCGGGGCCACATAACTATCTTTTTGAGCTCTTGTTCTTAAAAAATGATACCTGAATTGGGTTAAAACTCCAAATGGATTTCTTTCCTATTAGGGAAGAGAAAACATAACTCACGAAGTTCGTCCATATCGAAAGTTTGTTATTTCGCGGCGGATGGATCATTGGCGGCTTTCATCACTGAATGAGAAATTGATTTTGTGGCACGGATGAGAGGTCTGGGGTTGAAAAAGGAAATGCAATTCCGGTCAGGTAAACTAATGCAGGAACGATTCAGGAGCACATACCCGGATCATTCGATTTCTTCGGAGTAAGATTCTTTTCCAAATAAAAGATTCTCATCAGGATTTCGTAGGAGTAACCTATGGGCAACTTAGTGACGAGACTCCATCCCTTTTTCATCATGAACATCACATATACCTACCATATGCGACAATATCGAACAGAATGTTACGAACCTAAAAATTGCTCTGAATGAGCCTACGTCAATTTGTGACACTCAACATTCAATTCTCCTTCCACAATCTCTTCACATCCTATCAGACAAATACCACCACATGAAACGTTGGCGGTGGGAATTACTTGGCTAAAAAAAGACCGATAGGTTGTAAGGGGAAACACTTTCGGGCTTAGAGCGCCACCAAAACGGAAAAATATTCAGTACGAAGGTTGTTTATGCATAATCATTGAAAGAATCGTGTCACAGTACATGATCTGGAATTAATGGCTGTTTTCGGGCGGCATGGAAATTTACGGCCACTATGTGCCGGAAGCAATGTCATGAAGGTCTGAGCAATACATCTTCTAATTCTCGACCGCTCTATTGGTTCATCCCTCTTACCGAGATATCAATGTTGTTATATTCTCCGCGGCCTGCCAAAAACCTATATATTCCACTCGATCTGATATACGGATAAGGTAGAAGGTGCGTGAGCGGGTCTCAATAGCCTTGGGGATCAGAGCGAACAAGATTTGGGTGCCTAGACTTATAGACATGTCACATGTGCTTGTCCGTCGCCTCCATCTAGATTATCGGACGACCTCAGACACCAAAAAAAAAACATAGTTAGTGGAGACAACTTTTTCCAATACAAGACTGTGCGCCGGAGAGACCCTAACTTTGTTGAAAATGAAATGGTCCTTGCTATGAGCTTGACCATGAGCTTGAGGATACCACTCACAGGGGCAACACTTTCCTTCAAAGGTATTTCATCTTTACAGTTTTGGAAATGTCACGTCGGTTCAAATTATTTGTCCAAAAGTTACGCCGTTAGCTGTAAGGTATCGTATGCATCACATGGAAAGCCTTTGCAGTTTGAAACCATGACGAAAATTTTTCTGCCGGGTAGCTATAGGAACATTGCATTGAATTAGTGAACTGCGGCAAGGAAATTCATGCTTTAGGAAATGACGAAATGATATAACTCAAATCATCGAAACTGGGTACCTACACCTTTCAATGGATCTGCGAACTACTGCTGCTTCAATGAATCGTTTCGACGTTTTGGACCTGGTGGCGGATACTGATACCGATGATAATGCGAGTGGACGCGGTCAAAACGGTCTCCAATAGCTTTGGAGCGCAACGGCTTTCAATATTCGGGGAAAAAGCCTTTTTGGAATGATCCAGGCCAATGGCAGGTTTGATATTCCAAGCGAATGCAATATACCAAATGGATTTAATGTTCCGAACAAAGTCAATATTTCAAATGGATTCCATCTGCCAGAGGAACTATTCATTGGACTGTATTCCAAACTCCGTGCGAACGAGCCTCATGTCGGGATCTTGAAAAGAAAAGAACAAAACAATGAGAGAGGCTGAGTGAAGATGTGGATTCCCTATTTCTGTAGGTGTGCCAAAGAGAGCAGCCGCTCCATTGATGCACACAAGGGGGTAGAAACCCACTTTAAGTCCTTCCGTCATTCGACTGTCTACAGTACCTACTTAGGTAGCTACGATATACGGGCGAGCCAAAGTTTGTAGGATGGCTTTCATCCAGAGACAAACACCTTGCCTGTCTATGTTATGCAGAAGACTGTTTTCTCATCGTTATATTCGTTTTCTCATGATTGCAAGGGACTCTTCGATAGAAATCTAAACTTCTCATTCATTATCATCTCTTTCCTTTTACTTTTATGATACTTAGGTTTGATTTCATTTCATCTCATTGCTGCCATAGGGCAGTAGCTACCAGTCTCCAAGTATATTACATATATTAGTCGGTTTATCGATTTATCCGAACGTCCAGATGATGGTATATATTCGAGTCGCTGGTATCTTTTCACATATTTATTTATACAGTACTAGACGGAGATCCATCAAACAACTATAGGACTGCCCACGGAAAAGTGACTAAGAATCCTGGAAAACATGGTTTGTCGATCAGCTCAGCAGAAGCTCCTCGCTCCTTGAACACCCAAACTCTCGAATTTCACTTCGAACCTCTGACATTCATTCTTTCCCAAGTAATCTATTTTATCCGCTGCAGATCCAATAACAATGAAGAAAAGGGATTCAGGTTAGAGAATCGAATCATTTAAAGCTCGAACCGAGTACTCGGGGAAATGCTAATGAAGCTCAGTGAAAGTTTGTTATCAATTCTCGAGGCACAATACAGTAGATTATTTATCGTGCACATCAAGAGAGGATTTTTTAAAACAATCGTATCTATGAATATTTTCCTTTCTGATATTCTAACTCGATCATAAGATAGATTCTTCGTTAACCCGCAAGAGAAGGAGTGATTATTGACTAAAATACAGACACGAAATCGGTCCCTTCTTCAGAATGTCACTACGATGCATTTCATGATCTTCCGATTTTCATCTAAGCGCACATAACATTCCCAAGAAATATTGCGAGCTCCTGATGTTAATCTTATGATCGGTGGAAGAGTGGAACGTATTGTCAGATAAGCCCTGATTTGCGCTTGAGCACCTATCAGCTAATGGAAAGGTTTTGGATAATTTCATTCTGCAGCCCTAGATAAACTTGTTGCAAATTTATGTGACAGTTTTAGCAAATGATTGGGTTCCACACAGCTTAGGTACATTTTTAGGCAAGCCATGTTCATGTCTTTTGAAAGCTCACCGGGAGTTCGCTATACTATTTATTCAAGTAAAGTTTGTACATTGGTTCAGAGGCTATATGTCCATTGATATTAGTTGGGTAATATGAATTCGAGGAAAGCCACAGAGATCCATTATTTCACCTCGCTAGCATTTGGCTTCTTGAGTTTGCCTTCCACTTTGAGCGGATCAAAATCACCGGGAGCACGTTTCTGGTGGACATCTTTACTCGTCACTTTGAAAACTTTCTGCCCTGGAGGAAGTTCATTATATCACAACTACTCATATATTTGCGCGAGTACCCTGGTAACAATATCAATCTCAAGTTAAAATACACTTCCACATCGATATCTCACATCCATCTCGTCTCCGCACTTCCCTTAATAATCCCATCAAGCTCACTCGTGGTCCACCCACCATAAAAATCCCCCGGTTGTGGTACAACTTTCTCTCCATCCACAAAACAATCCCATGGCCCAGCATAGAAACTTAAATAGCCTTTCAACGCCTCATATTGAGGTGTAGGAGATTCGTAAGACCATATCCTGTTGGGTATTACATGATTCTGCGGCTCGGGTGAAGTAAGTTGATCCGAAAAGGGACAAGAAGATAAAGGAGAAGGAGAAAATGGAGGTGGTAATGAGATCGAATAATATGTTGCCCAGCCTTTGTATTCACAAAAGGTGGATTTGGTGGTTGGGCTCAAAGTGAAGTTTGGGGATAGCGATGTGGCGGGAAGGTAGTATGCTGTGGCTATGTTAGGTTATAGGTTGAGAGGTGAGAAAAATATTGAAGATATGTTGGATGGAAAGGGGGATTAACTGGGTGAATGGTATGTTTCTAAAACCCAATATGCATCATTTGTTTCGGCGATGGTTTGCCCTCGATATTTTACTATGAGATGGCGAGGTGTTTTTTCAAGGAGAGGTGGACGTGGAAAGTTTTGAACGTTGAGTCGTGGCTTTGAAGGCATTTTTAGAAAAGCTCCCTGATATATATATCAATATATTCAGTTACAACAAATGAGACTCTGGAGAATGTGGGTTTCGTGAATGGAGGGTTTAAGTTTATGCATACTACCTAATCTAAGTTTGGATGACTAAGCAATTTAAACTTGCGTAGCGCCCCCGCATGATGTGCAAGTTCCAAGTTCACAAGGCTGGATTCTACTACTACGAAATCTCCAAATCCTACTTATCTTCATCGCAATACCTACAATATCACAAAGACAACCTGTCACTTTCTTAGAATAATATCTGCCATTCAATAAAATCATGTCGGGACTCGAGAAAGCGCTCTTCAACTTGAAGGTTCGTCATTCTGCTTATCTTTCACCCAACATCGTACATCATCGTCACTCGGGCCTGCGCATTAATAAATCATCAAACTAACTCACCATCTAGTTCACTGCGAAACAAATCAACCGACAAGCTAATAAAGCTGGACAAGCAGAAAAGGCAGAAAAAGATAAACTCAAGAAGGTAATTTCTACCTCTCCATCGCATCCCCTCCTGAACCACAGCTCACTAACATCACTCTCCAGGCAATCCTACAAGGCCACCCCGATATCGCAAAAATCAACGCCGAAAATGCCATTCGTAAACAAAATGAGAAACTAAATCTACTAAGGCTAGCAAGTAGAATCGATGCCGTGGCTAGTAGAGTACAAACGGCTGTTACCATGAGACAAGTTACCGGCAGTATGACGAATGTAGTGAGAGGAATGGATCAAGCTATGAAAGCTATGGATTTGGAGAAAGTTGGTTCCCTTCTCTACAAATTATCATATTCCAACTCACTCCCTCATATACACATATATGCTAACGAAATACAAAATCGATAGATCTCAGCAGTAATGGACCGATTTGAAACACAATTCGAAGATTTGGATGTAGCAACCGGCTACTACGAAAACGCAACTACATCCGCAACCGCGGTAGCAACTCCTCAGGAGGATGTCGATAGGTTGATGAACCAAGTTGCGGATGAGGCGGGAATTGAGTTAAAGCAAGAGATGAAGAGTCCAGAAGCGGCGGCTCCTGTCAAATCAAATCCAACTGAAGTAGAAGAGGATGGGTTGGGCGAGAGATTGAGGGCTTTGAGATCGTAGAACTTCGGGATAGATATGCTGGAAAGAATGTTTGGGTATAGGCGTTGTGGACAATAACAGAATGAAGAACGGCGAATAGGTGTCGTTTTCTTGTTCGGGGATATATTTGTCAATGGATTTTTTTGAGCGCATTCAAATTAGAGTGTTTGCAAGAGATTTAGAGACACGGGTGCCTGGTAATGGTAGGAAACTTGCAACAATGTATATTCAACCCCCAGTCTAAAAATCCAAGTGGGTGTGCTCTCATATCAAGATCATCAAGCTATGGAAGAATCATTTCATTGGTATACTGGGTAATCGGCGATTTAATTTATCAAAGGCTTCAAGCAAAGCTCCTCTCTTTTCAGTATAATCACCTACTATCATTCCAATATTATCTCACTCTTTTCGCTCTCATTGTTCAAACTTAACTTCCATTTCATGACCTTTTGTTTCACATCGTCAGATCATCTCGTTCCAAGGATAGGCCAGAAGAATTGGCACAAATGGAGCTGATGTGAATAGGATATATCAAGTTTTATCTTACCGGGGAGAGGACGGGTTTGCAATATGTGAAGATTGAGATTGGGAAACTGGAAATTAGATAATTTGCTTTATGGAACTTTATGGAGCTTTATTCTGCCATTGGATCTTTCGTCACATGGTTGGTGTACACCATACAGGTCTTGTCTGACTGATAGGAGGAAGCACCCGTAATCGTAATATTTTGCTCTAGCTGTTTTGACTCTTTTGAAAAGGTATATTGATTGCCAGGAAGATAACTGAGAATATGAAAGGATAAACTTTTTTATTGCAATCTAGATGCCATGCTGAGGGGGGAAATATGCGTATGCCAGGACGACTAAGCTGGAAAGTTTTACTCGCTCAATATGCAGAAAGGTGCTGGTAGAAATCGAGAGGCAGTGAACAGAGAGCACATGTTCATAATAACTTTCGGCCTCGGCGATTGACTTGTAAGTTCAAAGTCAAAGTTACTCGGGGCTTGTTTTTGAAAAAGGCCGGATCTGAACTTTAATGATTTTCGGTGAAGAAAATAATTTTTTTTTTGAAAATTCGTTTTAAAAAATTGGTATCAATTTATTTGTATATTATATAATTTTGAATTATTTTTTAGAAAAAAGATTAAGATTTGATTTATTAATAAAGAAGTATTAGAAGGTTTAATTTATATAAGTTATTATTTATTAAAGTATATTATATTTTATAAAAACATTTGAGATTTTATTTTTAGGAGTTAAAATTATGAATTTTGTTATGTTTAAATTTTAGTTGAAATTCAAATTGAATAAAATCATTTGAAAATAATTAAAAGTTGTTATATTGAGTTTTTTATAATATAATTAAATACTCTTAAGAAAAAAATACATATATATAATTATTGAAATTTTGAATTTTGAATTTTGAATTTTGAATTTTGAATTTTGAATTTTGAATTTTGAATTGGTTTTTGGTGTAGAAATATACTCCCCCCGGCCCTCTTCAAGAATATCGTACCGTTTAAACTCAAGTAACCCGGAACACACTTTCCCTATTATGGGATAAGGTTATGGATATATGATTGGATAGATTATGAAAGTGGATTAACAAATTGAAAATTTTCAATCCACTTTCTTGATTCTTCCACTCAGAAATGGGAAATAATAAATAACCTTATTTCAAAGATTGTTTAACAGGCCGTAGGTTGTGTTTCACCGTCTTTCGGCAATGCGGCACTGATTCGGATAGTCGATGCATGTTTTACAAAACCGACTGGTTTGATTGGTCGCTGGTCTAGGTCGATGTGAAACAGCCGAGGTCCGATCGGTATACAAGGTATGACCATGGCATTAAATTGATTTCCAACATGGATTCTGACATGGATTCAAACATTACTTTGAACATTATGTGATGTGATATTGAATTGATATAATGCTCACATTTATTCTGATTAAAACTTTCCAATTCCCGGGATTTCTCAACACGGTTTGAGAGGAATTAGTCTTCTTGGGACTGTCAGGAAGTTCTTATCTTGTGCGTCGATTCGACGTACTTTCTTCAAAGTTCAGGTGTCTATATCCATCCACTCACTATGGATCAATTATTGACAAGATATTCCCTCACAACCACCATCTTCATCACCCTGAGCATCTTCTACCTCCTCTACAGCCTCATCCAAAAAGTCCTCTTATATCAACAACGACGCACCTTCGCCAAACGGAACAATTGTCTCCCCTGTGCCTCCTACCCCCAAAAAGATCCCTTCTACGGCCTCGATTTCTTCATCGACAGTGTTCTCGCGGTTCGAAATGGAAAATTCCTCGAAACGACTCAAAAACGATTTGAATCGCTCGGCGTTTACACATATAGCTCTGTCCCCCTAGGTGTCACAACTATCAATACGGCCGATCCAGAAAACATCAAGACCGTGTTAGCAACCGGATTTAAAGATTTTGAATTGTTTTCTAGGAGAAAAGCTGCCTTGATGCCTATTTTTGGACCGGGGATCTTTGCGGTAGATGGGAAGGAATGGGAACATTCGAGGGCGATGTTGAGACCGAATTTTGTGAGGAGTCAGGTGGCTGATTTGCATGTTTTCGAGAAACATTTAGGGAAGTTGATCAAGAGGATTCCTAGGAATGGGGCCACGGTGGATTTGTCAAAGTTGTTTTTCATGTTGACTATTGATTCCGGTGAGTTTTCTGGAGTGAGGACCAGTGAAGCGGTGGATGGGTTGAGGAGAGATGAGAATATGGTATGCTAACTTTTGGTGGTATAGCTACGGAATTTCTTTTTGGTGAAAGTACGGATACATTGGACGAAGAGAAATCCAATTCACCCGGCCATAAATACTCGGAAGCTTATGACTATGTGAGTATTGGGGCCGATACATCTCGAAAGCACATTTACTAACTTTCACAGATGGCTGAACGAGTCGGCCAAGAAATCCGCTGTAAGTAAAGCAAAACGCTCACGCCGTCCTCCGGTTTACTTCACGAAACAAAGAAACATACTAATAAACAACCAGTGGGTAAACCAGTCAATCTCCTCCCCAACAAAAAATACAGAGATTCCATAAAATACGTGCACTCGTACGTCCGCACCTACGTAGACAAAGCCCTCGCGCTCCAAACCTCCAATCCATCGCAAAAACCGCAAGAACCCGATTCAGATCGCTATATCTTCCTCCAAGAACTCGCTAAATCCGGCTACAGCGCGCAGAAAATCCAAGCAGAGTTGCTTAACATCCTACTTGCGGGGCGTGATACAACCGCCAGTTTACTTACTCTTCTCTTCACGGTACTTTCTCGCGAAAAGGATGTGCTTGAGAAATTGAGAAAGGAGGTAATGGGATTGGAAGGGAGACAACCGACTTTTGAGGAAATCAAGGATATGAAGTACCTAAAATGGTGCATTAATGAGAGTGAGTTTTTCCTTGCCAGGTTCTTTTTATCCTCTCATCTCCTGCAAAGAACCGCAAATTACAGACCCAAGAATCTAACAAATCCCAAGCAATGCGACTCTACCCCATCGTCCCAACCACCTCTCGCGTTGCAGCCCGCGACACGGTACTTCCTCGCGGTGGCGGACCTGACGAGAAATCCCCAGTGATGGTTAAGAAGGGAAGTGTGGTACTATGGAGCTCTTATGTGTTGCATCGAAGAAAGGACATTTATGGAGAGGATGCTGCTGAGTTTCGACCTGAGAGATGGGAGAAATTGAGGGTTGGGTATGTGACTCCAAATTTGCTCTCTATTTTTGAAGGATAAAATGATGTACTAATTTGTAACGCAAAGCTGGGAATACATTGCTTTTAGTGGAGGTCCTCGTATTTGTATTGGACAGCAATTTGCACTGACGGGTTAGTTCGCCTTCCTTCATCTTTATATCCCGTCATGAAGCCCCGTAGCCGGGCAAGAAAAGACTGACATGGAGAACAGAGGCCTCGTACACCACAATCCGTCTTTTACAAACCTTCTCCAAAATTGAATCGAGAGATGATCAACCCTTTACGGAATGGTTGACATTGACTTTGTCGAACAAAGGCGGATGTAAGGTCGCAATGTTTGAGTAGGCGAGTAGTTAAGGAGTAGAAAGGGAGAGAATGGAAGGAGTGGAGAGCTAAATGAAAATAAAGGACGGAAGAAAGGTGTAAAATGAAGGATAAACGCGAGTACAAGTATCCCAGCTTCATTTTAGAAAGCAACACGAATGACTTCTTTCCTGCTTACAAAGTCGCATTCACTCGTTTGCGTCTTTACTGGTATTTATTTCTCTTGTATGGTGATATGATATGATACCCTATCCATAAACCCTAATAAGGCCTAGAATAGGACAAGCATCGACAACCTAGCGACAGAAACAAAAGTCTCATCACACACCACTAAAAATCAATTCCTTATGAGCCATTTACGCACCTCAAACCCCAAATACCGAACGGGACGATGTCCCGCTGACTCGTCATACCCATACTCATACTCGCGTCGCACTTATTTCCCTTCAGAAACAAGCAATTGCTTGCTCATCTAGACCTTATGCCAGATATACCAAATTTTCCATATTGGTTATTGGTCTATCATTCACGTTACTACGTTACTCCGTAATAAAAGAACAATGTAAAATGTAACACGATCCAGTACCTAATATTTTTGTACCAAGAGCTCGAGGCACACGCGCAAAACTTGATGAAACCTATAATAGAATAGACAGCACGCCAAAACATCCAGATCATCGCATCTCAACACTGGCCCCCATAAAGAATGCTCGCCGAAGCAAATCAGGATCTATTCTATTCATCACTGAAGCCTTCACCGGGAAAAAGTAAACATCTTCGCCGAGAAGAAGTAAGTATAAAACATAAAACATATTGAGCCACAACGCCACGCCATTCTTTGACCCATTAACGAATCCCCACATGCCACATCGGAAGAGCGTTAGCCTTACCCGCGGTTGCATGAAATGATCGGTATGTCATTGCTATTTCAGCTTGCAATTCCATCATGGATCATGATTGTGCGATTAGTGTTAATACTTTCAATATATGGACCTTGTGCGATTGGAAAAAGCTATTTGTGGTTTGATGTTAGAGACAATTAGATCTAATGGTGCTATTCCTGCATCAACGAGAGGTGAAGTAGGGACTACCTACCTGGCGGTAGATTATTGGTAGAGCACATCAAGAATAAAATTTTATTCGTACGGTTGAATATTAACAATTGATCTGAAACATGCGGCAATGATGGAAGCGCTGATAATTTGGACTACTGACTGATATCATGGCCTGACACGAGACAAAGAGAAACACGAAGAGATGATTTAGGTACCAGCCATGTAAAGTTCAGCCTTATCAATAGTAAATCATGAATGGACATCATCCTCTGCATGATTATAGTGTTAGTGACACAGTCAATGCGGTAACATTTCAGTACCCGGCTCCAGATTGGAAAGAGATAGTATGGAGAAGATAGCTGAAAGGTATTGAGGCTCAGCAAAGACCTCAAAACTTTGTCTCGTCCAAATATCAATCAGAAACATTTTGCCCGAGAGGTATGCAATTCGTAAATGCAGATAGAAAATGATTTGATGTCCACAAAGATATCTATCATTTTTCAAATGCGTTGGAAATTTGACATAAACCATGCGTTATCTCGTGAAACCCAAGGATCAGGTCTTTAGCTCATATTGTTTGGTTCTCCAGCGCCGATCAATGCATTTGTACGACATAGCATGTCCTGTTCCCCGCCATGGACCATGATATGTGTGGTTGCAGCGCCCGATAGACTAGGACTTGAATGCTTTAAGAACTCGGAAACGCAAGCGGTAGGATGGTTAAATGGACAATTGCACAATCTTTGTCAGACTTACTACCAATTGATTAAGATTGAACCCGGTCTTATGGTGATTGAATCCATTGGCCAAAGGAGATATCTCGGAAGAGGGTGCGAATGGAAGATATGCGGGGTAAATTCTGGCCTCCACAGAGTTACCTCCTCATTTATAATCGAAGGGTTAAACGATGATATGCATTTTCCTGTTTGCAAACGATATTTAACATATGGTGCCTGCAGTGTATCCAGCGATCAAAACCTTTAGAGATTTCTAGTGCATGCATAGAGTTGCAATATACAGCACTTTCGTTGCATCTGGGCGATTGTTGATGAATGCTTCATAACGCCACAATCCTTCAAAGTGGGGGCTGAGCATTATGACAGGCTGTGCCGAATATCATGCTTAAACCTATGAGGCGGTCAACGATATAGCGGCATATAAGCTTTCTGTACAACATACTCATGGCTTCGAAAAAGATGATGTAGAAATTGACTGCATATGCATCTGCAAAAAGAGGTCAGAGGGCAGTCTTCGAAAGATGGCTTAATGTCGGTCCAAATCGCAATCGATTTTTGGATGGATTTCAACAAATCGTTTCCTTGCGTGGTAAATATTGCGACGGTTTGTCAATTAAGTCTTCACCACCAACGCTCGACTTACTTCCTCCATGCTCTAGCCAATTCAAAACGGGCTTCAAAGATTCGTCCAATCACCTTGATTCGAAACCCTTCACCGAATGGCTCCGCGGCTGGGTCCAGAAAAGAAGGCCAAGTGACTCAATGCGTTGTGTGGTCTCCCGTGGTTTGTTCATGAAAGAAAGGCAGAAAGTTCGCAAAGTGGTTCGCATCTTGCCTTGCTAAAATTTGCGAAGAAATTCGTCAACCCTCGATCCCCACTTCTTGAATAGAGAAAATTCCAACTGGGCTGTTCTTGATAGCCTGACATCTTCTTTGGTCAGAATTGGATATGTTTCGCCGTGTTTCGATTGCTAGTATTTCATACTTACTTTTGAAGAAATCGCAGATGTATTGAAAGGGTGCGAGGGCGCGTATAGTGTATTTGCGGATGTAACACTCGGTGATACGCCATATTGATCGATTGATCATGTTACTGTGAGCATATGAAATTTTCCAAAATACGCCTATCAATTCCGCCCCCGTAGCTGAGAGCGATAGATGTTGAGCTTCAGAGACCGGGCGGCACAGCCTTCTTCATTGACCTTGAAACTATGCATGAGCCGGAGCCTGATCGCATGACAAAGTAAACCCGGGCGTTAAAAACAGCACATACCTTGTTGATAGAATAGTCCATTCAGTAAACTGAAATGCGTAATTGAATTAGGGATTATTCGCATGGTCTTGCTGTTCCGCTGTTTTGTAATACAGCTACTCGGTGACTGTTCGTCAGTTGTGTAACACTACCACACCTTTTCATTGTACCCCTCCATTTCCACAACTCAACCTAGAGAATAATAAAAGTCCTTTATTGTAAAGCTCCGCACCTCCATTTTTTAAATCAGTTTCTCCACAAAGCCTTACTTTACAACCTACTTTTACGGTGTCCAAGAGGAACTGCGGCTCAAACCCGAGGTTTGATTTCTAGTTATAGCCGCGCCATCGCCCGTATTTTCTTCTAAAGTTCGTCCATCGAACCTTGAATGTTAGTGATACTTTCACCAACGCCCCACCTTACCACTCACGTCAAATATCAACACGATACGGTTACTACCACCTTTCGAGATGAACCATCCACAGCCTAGAGGCCCTCCGCCTCCACCTCTCGGTAAGCTACTTGGTAAATCTCTTCCTGGTCTTTGACACTACTAATACGATAGTTAGGGGCAATGGGGCGCGGTGCTCCCGGTCCGGCTCCCCCTCCCCCTCCGCCAGGTGTCAGGCCAGGACCTCCTCCAGGTTTTCAAGGACCTCCTCCAGGTTTTCAAGGACCTCCTCCAGGTTTTCAAGGACCTCCTCCAGGTTTTCAAGGGCCTCCCCCAGGTCACCAAGGTCTTCCAGGTCAAGGTGGTGTTCCACCACCTGGCGGACGTGGTCCACCTCCACCGCAAATGCAGATGCAAATGCCCATGCGTCCACGACATGAATCTTCCCACGTAGTCGACCTCAATGCCACAGAGAAACGACCACTTGACGATGCAGCGTGCAGAAAGTTGTTGACGACATATACGGTCCATTCGATCAGAAAAGTTGTACCGACTAGAAAAGAGAAATCCACCTGGGCAAAAGCTGTGGTAACTGAAGAGGCTTTATCACAAGAGGATATTGCTGCGCAGTTGAAAAAATTGAAAGACTCCCCACAAACGATAGCCGATAAAAAGGCAGCATTGTTTCCTAATCAGCAGGGTCAAGTCAATAGGCTTTTGGATCGATTGAAAAACGAGGAACCGGATCAACACTTTGATTGGTCCCTTGTCCAGCTTGACAGAAGAGAGAGATACCACAACAAAGTGAGAGAAACTGTTGTAATCACAGTGATAGTAAAACGTGCGGTCAGGGATCAAGTCAATGCCATGGCCATTTATCAACTCATCGAGAAGAACAAACAAGAAAGATTGGCGGAATTAATGAGACCTCCAATGCCACCTCCGCCTCAAAATCCGCCTCAAAATCCGCCACCAAATCCGCCACCAAATCCGCCACCAAACCCACCACCAAATCCAAATGGCCAACCTCCAGCTGTCGTAGGAGTTCTTCGTACGCCTGGCCACAATGGTGGTAACCGTGGCAGATCCAGGAGCAGAAGCAGGCAGAGACCAGCTCGTTATCAGTCAGACTCCAATTCTGATTCCGAATTTGACAGCGACACAGCCTCAACCGGAGCCTCGGCCATTAGCAGTTCCTTGGCCACTAGCATTAGTTCTCGATCCGATGAACGCTCAAGAAAGTATAACTCGCGGAGCAGACGAGGACGTAGCCATAGCAGACACCGCCCACGGGAGCACCACAAGAAATACTATACCCACAAAAGCGAGTCGCCTGAGCCTATATTTCAAGAGTTTCGACGAAGTGGCGAACCAAGGTCTCCTTTCGTTGGAGAAGTTGCTCCACTTACTGCTCCCGATGCCATCGCTCAAGCATTTCAACAGGGCAGAGAGGAAGAAAGGGCAGCCGCCCAGTATTATCTATCCAAGTCGCAGCGACCAATCATTATCGATGATCCTTCAAGAGCTGTGGTCCCTGCTGGCCGTCGCGAACTTGAATATGATACCGCGGCGCCACGTTATCCACCTCGTCAACATGCGGAGGTCCCGATGGTGGAAGCGCCTCGATACGTAGAACCTCAATATTCAGGGCCCATACCCCGATATCGAGAACCACTATACAGTGATCGACACCTTTATGACGTGTATGAGGATGACCCTCCTCCTAGGATTATACGGGATGTGAGGCCAGTTCCACGAGAAGCCGCTTATAGACGCCACCTCTCTGACGTCGAGAATTATATTGCTCGAGATTCAATCCCACCTAGAATCCCATTTACAGGTCTTCGCCCTCAGATTCCTCAAGTTCGTCACCATCATCCATTCGCTCCAAGAAGTCCACCACGACATCGATATGCTTCTAGTTACAGCAGTGATAGTGCGTACACATAGGTGGGGGTCTCGTTGAATTGAGTTGTATGCTTTTGGATGCCTTACTTTCCTTAAAGTTTGACACAGTGTGTTATTGTTTCCGTGTTCTCAATCTTGGAGATTGAATTCCTATGGATGGGTTAGTAATACTTACTGTGTATCAGTTGGTATCGGAAAACTGGTGTTGATTTATGGTAAATGGTCGGACCAATGGTGCAGGAAATGATACCTTTGGCGTGGAAACACAATGGATGATTGACGACGGGACTTATGGTCGTCAAGTACTTCCCCTATGTAGTAGATACATGTAGCACTAAAAGTTATCGTAATAGCATTTCTTCGTTTTTTTAATCTTTTCCATATGAAAAGTAAGGAGTGTAGGTGGATTATGCCATTTTAAGCTTTAGATTCATAAGGGAAGCAGACTTCTTAAGTGGATGACATCTCTGTGAGATGAATATTCCATGGCTTGGGATGAGTTAAGCACATTGATGCCCAAGAATAAATTGTACAATCAGAAGTCCCGACTCAATGCATCTCGGTCCATTGAAGCATCACGAGAGCTCAATTCGTTGGCAGTTTCGATAGGATCAATCTCGGCCTTGGTGCAGTTGTGAGCTTGCAATTGGACATTGACTAATACACCCTTGATGGCATTTGTATCTTTGAGATGAGAGGCCCGATAATGTCAGAATTAGATTCCGTTCTGGATGAATGAATTGTTAGTTCTATATGTAAATGCAGAAGAGGCGCAGAATAAAGTTAAAGGATGTATATAGAGTAATTGATCCTTTTTGTTGATGCAACAGTGAGTATGACTTACCTACATTGATGGGAGAAAGAGGTTT
Organism: Stromatinia cepivora; assembly: GCA_014898415.1. Lineage (NCBI taxonomy): Eukaryota > Fungi > Ascomycota > Leotiomycetes > Helotiales > Sclerotiniaceae > Stromatinia > Stromatinia cepivora. Next base: position 830,014 of record RCTD01000018.1, on the reverse strand, counting down.
CCGTACAAATTTTGGGCCGAATGACGATTTTTGGCGGGGTTTGGACTGTCAGGTCCCGCCGAGAGCTCACCCACTCCTAATACTGCCGACTCAAGAGAAGTTTGATATAATTTATACCATCTTCCTTTAGAATCATATCAAAAGTCAAATTCAATCCCATTCATATCAGCTTACATCCAAAACAATCAAACCATTTTACGAATTACTAGAAAACTCGCAATCATGCCTCGTCAATTTTTCGTTGGAGGTAACTTCAAGATGTGAGAGCTTTTGTTTACTTTCTTCTTCCCCCGCCAAGTAAAGAGGATTCAGCTAATTTTTACTCTTGTTGTCAGGAATGGATCTGTTGAATCCATCAAGAAGATTGTTGGATACTTGAACGATGCAAAGTTGGACCCAAATACTGGTATGTATCTATTCTTGGTTGATGTTGCTCTGTTTGTTGAGAATGTAGGAGGGTTTTGTTGATTGCATATTCCTCTCTGAGCTCATACACTTCAGATTAGAATTATGCTAATATTTCTTCCAAATAGAGGTTGTCATTGCTCCGCCTGCTCTTTACCTTCTCCTTACTCGCGAGCACTTGAAACCTGGACTTGAGGTCGCAGCACAAAACGTTTTTGATAAGCCAAATGGAGCTTTCACTGGTGAAATCTCCGTTGAGCAACTCAAGGACAGTAACATTACCTGGACACTTCTCGGACATTCAGAGCGTCGTGTCGTTCTCCAAGAAGATGATTCATTCGTAGCATCCAAGACCAAGGCTGCCCTCGATGGAGGAATCGGTGTTATTTTCTGCTGTGGGGAGACCCTTGAGCAGAGAGAGTCCGGCAAGACAATTGAGGTTGTTACTGCACAATTGAAGGCTGTTAAGGATAAAGTTCAAGACTGGTCAAAGATCGTCATTGCATATGAGCCAATCTGGGCTATCGGTACCGGAAAGGTCGCTTCAACCGAGCAAGCACAAGAGGTACACGCCGCTATTCGCTCCTGGTTGAAGAACGAGGTTAGCGACAAGGCCGCAGAAGAGACCAGAATCATTTACGGTGGTAGTGTCAGCGAGAAGAACTGCAAGGATCTGAGCAAACAAGAAGATATTGATGGTTTCCTGGTTGGAGGTGCTTCATTGAAGCCAGCTTTCGTTGATATTATCAACAGCCACTTGTAAGTGGTTTTAGGATTTCACGAATTGCGACTTTTAGTTGGGTATTTAACCCTACCAGGCAATAAAAACAAGTCCTGGCAGTACGATGCTTCAGGGAATATCAACTACATTAAAGCCACATTGGAATGCCGTGCTTGTTGTGCGTAAAAATTCTAATGCGTCGATAGATCTGTGAATAGTCATGACCAATGTAACAGCAAAATTTGAAGCATCGTGCAATGGGAACAAATATTTTGGATTGCAATGGACAAATGTTTTGATGGAATACAGCTCCATTATACCAAGCTGACATATACTTTCTATACTTCTTCGCACAACTTTTAAGTCTTTAATTCAGGTCAACTACTGATGGTCCTGTTAATTTTTGATGTTCATTTTCATGATAAAGGTACCTAGTATTTCCACGGGCCTCGTTCCCCTGACACGACGTGACTTCGTTAATGAGGCATTGAAGCCCGAGACATGGCTCATGAGACTGCAAACAGGTAGACCAGATGCTAGCATCGACAAAAACGGGGGGAAGTGTGAAGAGTATGGTTTCCATACATCCAAAATGTTCGACATAGGACCATCGGAACCCACGATTTCCTATCCTTAACGCCAGTAATGCTGTTATGTATAATACAACAACCCCTTCTGATATCCCCCTCAAACCTTAATTCCACCACTATGGTAAGGACTCCATATACCTCTAACACTCTCATTGATACTTCGCACAGGTTTCTTGACCCTCTTCAACTTCTCTCCACTCGCATCCCTTAGCAGCTCTGCCTTCTTTAATATCTGCCCCGGTTCTAAATTTCTGACGCAAATAGCTTTCTCACGACCATTGATATAATGTCCAATGATAACCGGGTGTTTGGAGGGTCGAGGAGAAATGGTCATTTCGATTTGAGGATTGGCTTTGGCGAAGCCCGCGAGGGAGTTTTTAATGAAGGAACTGTGTCATCATAAGTATTACAGCAGATTTGAAGTCCGAGGATACAACTCACTTCATGCCCTTGGAACTGCCGGCCCAATCGCAGTAATGAAAATCCATTCGTGTGCATTGAAGGATGAAGGCGCCGACACCATTCTGAACGCATTGTTAGCCAACAAAATTGCCTGCATGGACCCATGATATGCATACCTGGCCAACGGTCGTTTTCCTTAATCCTGTAATCCTCATCTTGACTGTTGTGCTGACCTCAAAATATAAATTCCAAAACACATATATGTTCTAGATATCGAAGTTCGAATGTAATAATTTTAGGATCACGTGAGTAGGATATTTTAAGCTTCGGAGCTCAAATCTCAGGCCCGCTCACATTTGCGACGCGACACAGTTTCTCCAATCTGTTCCATCATTTAAGTTAACACAATTGTTTGGCAGTTACCCCAAAGGCTGCAGATTCATCACTCTGAAAATTTTGGGAATCGCCCATAAGTCACAATGACCGATAAACTTCCACCAAATCTCCTTGCGCTTTTCGCGCCTCGACCCCCTTTGCGATGGGTTCCGCCCTCAGACCATGCTCCGGAAAATCGCAAAACTCCTGCTGTCAGTGGTCTTGCTGCGTATCTCCCGGCTCTTAAGGAATATAAGGAGACCGATCAATATACACCCACAGAGAGTTGGCTTCAGCGAAAAGACCGTGTTAAGCAGGAGAAGAAGGCTACACACGAAACGATCATTCAGGAAGCCCCAAAAACATGTGAGGGCCTTCATTCTTGTTCTACACCAATATTTCATCTCCAAATCTTCTTGTTGTGAAATCGTTAGACTATTGCTAATGTTCTGATTATACAGTCAAACCATCAGAGGATCCGAACATTCGTGGTGATGCTTTCAAAACACTTATTGTTAGTCGACTAGATTATGAAGCTACTGAAAAGGACTTGGAGCGCGAGTTCGGTCGATTCGGACCCATTGAAAGAGTACGTTTCCCAAAATATCCTGCTTAATGCAATATGCTAATCTCGGGACCTTGCAGATTCGCATAGTTGTCGATACTCACCAACATGAAAAGCCTGGAAAGAAGGTCAAAAAGCATCGCGGTTACGCATTTGTTGTTTTCGAGCGAGAGAAGGACATGAGAGGTAAAGCCGAACACACCCTATATCCCCCATACACCAATTGCATGATCGCGCAATTGGCATACAGATTTGGTGTTTCCACTTTCTTGTCTTCGCTTTTCTTTACTTCCTGTTGCCCAGATTAAGGTATATGAATATGGGTAAATGACTAACAATCGCGCCTTGCTCGCGCTTCGTGAATAGCTGGTTTAGAAAACTGTGACGGTATCAGAATCAAGGATCGTCGAATCAAGGTAGACGTCGAGAGAGGTCGAACTGTGAAAGGCTGGCTACCACGCCGTCTCGGAGGTGGACTTGGAGGTCGTGGATACACAAAGTCTGCTACTTCACGACCAATGGGTCCCGGTGGGTTCAATGGCCCTCCTGGAGGTCCTGGTGGCTTCAGGGGTGGCTTCCGAGGCGGTTTCGATGGCGGCAGAGGTCGTGGTGGCTTCAGAGGAGGTTTCGATCGAGGTGGATTTGGTGGTGGTGGTGGTGGCGGTGGTGGGCGAGGAGGAATTGGATACCAAGGCCGTGGAGGCTTTGGTGACAGAGGTGATCGTGGTGGGTATGGAGGCTCCAATGGCTATGCTCCCCCAAATGCACCAGCTGGCCCAGGAGGTGGTGGTCGTGGAGGTTTTGGTGGTGGCGGCGGTTATGGTGGAAGAGGAGGTGGAGGATTTGGTGCAGGATCTCCAGATCGCACTGGCCCTGGAGGATCAAGTGGTGGGTATGATTCTCGTGGAGGCCGCTCATATGACGATAGATCCGGAGGATACCGTGGCAACAACAGCCGTGGCTATGGTGATCGTGATGGAGGTCCTCCTCGCGGAGGCAGTGGCAGCAATATGGAGCCGGTAAGACCCCGAGATGGTAGTGGATACCGTGATAGAGATGGACCCAGAGATGGACCTAGAGATGGAGGATACGGCGGTCGACCACGCGAAGACGATTCACGAAAGAGACCTTATGACAGTAATGGTTATGAGGAGGATCCTCGCAAATTACGAAGGTATTAGGTACAACAGGACTGGCCGGTGGGTTCAACAGTCTTGTGGTGGGTTTTTCCGAATCTTCCATCTTTTCTCCCTTTCTCACCAGGGGTAAGCGGCTCTTCGATATAAGTTTTCACCCAAGGTAGTGTTGTCGCCTAATCTACTTGCATACTTGTCGACAGCATTTTGATAGTACGGTCAAAAGTAGTTTTCGCTTACGATCAACCTTCTTTCACCATGATAACTTGATCTCATAAAGGCTTTTGCAACATTCTCGACATGCAGCAATCCGGCATTTCTCTCAATGGTTTGGTATGATGCGGCTGGTTTCTCTTTACGCATTGGGGGCTTACTTTGATCATGGGAGGTACGATCAGAGGTAAGGAATAGGTACCACCTGACCATCTTCGTCTAGTGCTTTAGCAAATTTGTCATCTAGCTAGAAATATGGCTCTTTCTATGTACGATCAAGGAGGAAAAATTTAAGTTCATGGGGTAAGATGGATAGCTCAGGCATAGCACTCAGGCAATTGCCGTTTTAATTTTTGAAGTTCACATATATTCCATAACAAAAACGTGGCGCCGGTAAACGCCTCATAGTCTAGTCTTCTTTGACTGTATGATAGTTTAGAACAGAAACGACGAACCCAATATGCTTTTTACTTCCTTCCCTGCTTTTACTCGCTCATTTCCGTAGTCTCTATCTCTGTTACTTCTTGATTGGCTGCGCTCCAGTATCTATTTCGGAATTAGATATTTAGATTCCAAGAAATGCAGCAGCGCAAAGGCTTCGTGGAGAGGAAAAGGGAAACTTACGCAAGTAATTGAACCGTGAAATCTGCAGTAGCCACTCCGAACAATTTCAACAATCTCGTCTGCCTACTATCCAACACATCCCCTTCATTACAAACACAATAAGGATTCTCCAACGTAATCTTTCCCTTAGTCAATGTCGTCGGTACATTCAATCTTCTCAATTCTGGTTCCAAACTATGTGCCATTGGGACATCATTATCAGCGTCAATTTCTCCTCCCATACTGTATACGATTCCGGCGGGGATGGTGAAGTTTCTGCTAGCTTCGGTTCCGGCTCGGGCAAAATCTGTCTTGGATATGCCTTGAAAGTACGTGATGATGGAGGAGGGTTCGCGGTTGGTGAAGAGGAGTCCAACGTTGCCGACTAGGTGGGGGGAGAGTAGAGATGTGTTGGGTTGGTATTCGGAGGAGGGGTCGCTGCCGAGCGCTTTGGACATTACTTTTGTTTTGCCGAAGAAGAGTCTGTGATGAGGAGTAGGTTAGCATTTATTCCCATAATTGAGCATTCCCAGAGGGTTGCCAATATCTTAAATCATTCCGCTTTTCCAATCCTCTCTTCCCCTCCTCTTCATTGCCACTCCGCTTGCCAATTTTCAACTCTCTATCATCTATCCTTCCCCAAAAAGCAGCGCAAACTTCAAAACCCAATGATGAAATTCACCAATTGCAAACCCCAAATCCCAAATCCCAAACTCCAAAATAGAGAATATAGCATACCGACAATCGCTCAACTCATTCCTCACATCCTTCAAATAAGTATTCCTCATATTCTCCACACTAAACACAAAACAATGCTGATAAGTATCGAGCGATTCGCGCACATTTGCAAAGAGTTTGAGCGACAGCTCCTTGCCCTTTTTATCGACTTTGGTAAGGTGGACGACGCGCGCACGCTTGGATTTAGGCATTGTTCTTATGGGGGATTGTGGTCGTGGTTGTGGTTGTGGTTAATTAAGGAGAGGAGTGGGTGAGAGATGGTGGATGGATGGAGAAATGCGGTTTTTGATATTCGAGGTAATTTTTTATTTTTCACGAGCTTGCGATAGGTAGTGATAAGATTTGGAGCTAGGCTTATCAGGGGATAGTGGGGTAATGGTCGGCGTGAAGTAAATGTTATTCCGGGTTTTATGTTGTGGATGGGATGAAATTGGTGTGAAATGTTTACTTTGTTTGTGAATTGGGTTTTTAGAAATTGCGGGAGTTTGATGTGTTGATTCTTGAGTCTATATTGTGTGGAGATGTTGGAGTTTATGGATTATGTGCAGTTTGCATTTTACAATGCGACGAAATGGAATTATGAGAATTCATACTCGCAGTTGACTGCTACTGCAAAAGGTACCTCTTTACCTACCCCCAAGTCTTCCTGCACAGCTTACTTTACTGACAATTTTGGGATATAGGACTACTTGATTTCGAAACTCCAGGCGGTCTACGATTTAATCTCTCATCTCTCAGTTCTCCCAATTTTGCGACCTCGTATGCGCTAGGTAGTGTAGGGCTTGTGGATGGGTCTCTCTCCTACCTCTATTCTTCATTGCCCCTTCGCACCACCGCGCAAAGTGTAAAGATTGATTTGCATGAGATAATACGCGGGTATCGACAAATTCAAGAACTAAGAAGGGTCGACGAACCATGGATGTGGGAACAATGGCACGGAGGTAGACGAGTTGATAAACGGGATACGTTACTATATGGACGACTTTATTTACCGCAGAGTACGCTTGAAGCGTTGTATCTGAGAAGGATTAGCCCGACGCAACAGGTAAGGATTACGGCTGTTAGTGATAGTAGGTTGAGGAATGGAGGGACGATATTGGCGTTGCATCAGTATGATACTGGGAAATATAGTACAGAGACGTTGTATTCGACTGATGGAGGGTTATTGGGATTGAGGGGATTATACAATTTTGGGCCGGATCCCAGGAAAGAGGTTACGGAGCCGCCGAAACATATGTCGAGAATTGATGATAAGTTTTATGGACGATTTAGTGCAGGGGCGGAGCTATACTATGGAACGTTGAATAAATCGGGAGGTGTCAGTGTTGGGGGAAGATTCGCGACATTACCGGCGCATAAGGGAATCCCATTGACAGCTACATTGACGCTTAATCCATTGATGGGAAACATTAGTTCGACGTATGCCGTGAAAGCAGGCAAAAACTTGTCTCTATGTTCAAGGCTAGACTTTAATGTCTATAGCTATGAGAGCGACCTAGTCCTTGGATGCGAATTATGGAAGATGAGAGCACCGGTTGAAGAGCGCAGAGAAAGGAGTATGGAAGCAAAGCTTGCATGGAAACTTGATGAAGTGGAACTAGAGAAGGAAAAGAAACCTGAGGAGGTAGCGGGGGTATTGAAAGCGAGGGTTGATCAAAATTTGAAGGTGGGGTTGGTGTGGGAGGGGAGAGTCAAGGAGTTGTTGTTCACACTAGGAACTTCGATTGACATGAAGAGGAGAGATCAACCGTTTAGAGCTCTGGGACTGGAATTGCAATACTCTTCGTGAATGATCGGGCTTTTTGACAATGGCCACAGCTGCCATTACACAGAACTGCGCTCTCTTGACCCGAGGTCGGGTATGATCAGGCATTACTCGAGAGCTCGAAGGATATTTCGACGAGGCCTAAGTAACTGACTACAGTGATATCTCGGCTAGGGCGCTAAGAACATATCAATGCAGCACATTGATAATGGGGGCTATATTTGAAGGCTATATTGGTGATATCGGATTCATGGTATCGCCAAGTGTGCAACCATTTCTTGACCTTAATCGAATATCGAATGAGCAGCTCTCTCAGTTCCACTTTGAGGGATACCATAGGCTCAAAAGGCTACACCGCAATCAGGAATCGTGGGAGTAACCCGGTAGTAGCACGACAGGTCACACACAGGACGGTAGTCTAGATAAGATGATCTAGGAAAGGACCGGACACTATAGGATCAGCAGGTTGTCGAGTCAGCAAAAGGCAAGCATGTACTCCGCAGGATGAGGTCTTTGAACCCGATCTCGGTATGAGATTGAGGAGTTACCTTGTAGGTAGGTATCCGCACCGAGATAAAATGCGAAAAAAATCACGTCCCGAATGGAGATTCAGAGAATACTTTTGAAGATGCTGATCTCGTGATATTTAAACTTTTCCATTTGTTGTCTCCACGAAGTCGGATATCCCTTCCGACTGGCTGCACGATACAAAAATATCATAGATTCGAAGCTAGGGATGATCGACATAAAGAAATATTATGTGATCTCATAGTAAATACTGCCCCGTACCTAGTGATGTTCTAGACAACTCGATACTATATTATATGACCCTATATTATAACTATATAACAGGATTTTTAGTGTCGATAATCCAGCTACTACTTACAAGATTTTTAGCCTCAATGATCCAGCTCCAAGATTTTCGGTATTGACATTAAACGTACCAAAGTCTAGAAAAGGGATTTTGAGGAGTTTGAAGCTTTTTTCGAGTGATTACCTACTAGGTAGCTATCATATTGAATATCCATTCAAAAAGAGGAGATTCGATGATCTCCAAGTTGATCACAAGGGCTTGTTTGAGACAAAAACAAATATGAAAGCTAGTTATGCTTCACTCAGCTTAGCTAATCTACCCATCAAGGTTCTCATTTTTCAATCTTTCACCGGTTTCTTTTCCCCTCTACTTTCTTTTGATTTTAAGTCCGGTAGTCTTGATACAAACTATAATGGAATGAATATGAATGATAACTGGTACCTTCATCAATGATCATAACAGCATACAACATATAACATCACAGATATCAGATCTCAGATCTCCGTACCTCCTCTTCTTGGCGATACCGGGGATAAACTTCCTTTTCTTACCTATCTTTCCTTCTCTTTTCATATGTACTTTGGTAAAATTGGTGAGTAGAGACGAGACGAGGCTGTACGTAAGATTTTTACTTTACATGTATTGATTTTCTTCCTCCTTGAAGATCTAGTTGTGATATAACATAATAAATTGGGTGATTGTTGGTCCTTTTCACAAACATTTCATTCAGCTACATAACTCACAAGGTACCTACTTACTTTTGATTACCAATCCTATCTCTTAAACGGTTTCCCCAGCTAAAATAACTTGCTTCCTGCTAATAAACTTTCTTCTGACTAGCTACCGAAATCCTAGGATGATACAACGTTTGAATTTTTCAAACTAAGCTGTGGCTCACTTCATCTCCCTAATCGCTACCCTCGGTCAATATATATTTGACGACCCTCGATAGTGTTGAAGCTTTTTCGAACGGTTTCACAAGGCTTTTTAAGGACGACAAGTTGTAGAGCTCATAGCAATTGCCTAAAGATATTCAATAGGAATATCAGGAGGACGGCAGACACAAGTCAGACATCAGTTGAAGAAGATAGGATACCTGCGGCTTGTAAACGGAGCGTCAGTCGGTGATCATGTCGGAATACATAGTCGACGTTGAATGTGGCAGTGGAAATGATTATGATGGACGAATGGGTGTGCGGATATCTTCGATATTCGTTATTGGAATTGGGTCTATGTTGGGTATGCTTCTCCTCATCGGCATACATAGATTATTATTTCCAAGGATACCTTCAGCTAAACAAATTATAGGTGCTCTTTTACCAATCGCTGCCGCAAGAACAAAAAAAATGAATGTTCCGCCTCTGGCATTCTTTATCACTAAATATTTCGGATCGGGTGTGATTATAGCTACCGCTTTCATACATGTAAGTCTTATGCTTCCAGCTCCCGTTCTCAAACCAAGGTGGAATGGTTACAAATTTATTCTTGAGATTTTTGCTAATCACGTTATAGTTGTTGGCACCCGCTACGGCCAATCTGTCTTCCCCCTGTTTAACGGGTCCAATCACAGAATATAGTTGGGCCGAAGGAATTGCCCTTATGACAATTTTCACCATGTTCTTCATTGAGCTCATGGCATCACGATATGATGTATTCGGAAAGGATAGTCATGATCTGGAAGCTGCCGATCCTGCAAGGGATCTTATCAAACAAAGTACGCGAAATGAGAAGCTTGGCACACTAAGAACAACTTCACCATCAGAAGTTGCGAATAGCCCTCAAGCATCTAGTGCAGTCCTAGAAAATGATCATGCAAGCTCCATTACTCAAAGACAGTCATCTGGAGAAGGGCCATCTAGAGTCAGATCTAGTATCCCAGGACGGCCTGATGATTTATCATACCCTCCTGGAGGTGAGGATCATCTTGGACATCAACGAGAACATCATGATGATGACGACCATTTTGCTGCTCAAATGACCGCAATCTTCATTCTTGAATTTGGTGTCATATTCCATTCCATATTCATAGGTCTCACACTTGCCGTCACAGGTGATGATTTCAATATCCTCTACATTGTTCTCGTCTTTCATCAAACATTTGAGGGTCTTGGTCTTGGGGCTAGACTTGCTACTGCTCATTGGCCGAAGAAGAAGAGCTGGATTCCTTGGGCTTTGGGAGCAGCTTATGGTTTTACAACACCCATTGCGATTGCCATTGGATTAGGTGTTCGTACAACATTTGCTCCAGGTAGTCAGAAAACTATGATTATTAATGGTGTATTCGATTCCATCAGTGCCGGAATCCTCATATATACAGGATTGGTGGAGTTGATGGCACATGAATTCATGTTCAATCAGGAGATGCGTAAAAGTTCAATGAAAATGATGCTTTTTGCTTTCGGATGCATGGTTATGGGAGCGGGTTTAATGGCATTACTCGGAAAATGGGCTTGAAAGAGTATATATATATTCATGAATTACTATTAAGGGTGTCGCATATAGGTGGCGCGGAACTGGGTATATTCGGGATATCAAGGTCTGTCTGAGCTGATTGGAGCTTGGTCTGGGGTAAAGGACGATTTGGCGTTCAAAGGAATCGCTTGAATTTGAAGGATTATTTATTATTTATGGCATTGTTGATGGGAATGGAATGGGCATGGCTGGTTTATGATATGAGGATGGAATTGGCGATGAGTGAATGGACCGATGGAACTCAACTTACGTATCATTAAGTTAAAGAAAGTTAGATTAAGGGATTGAAGGAGTAGAGAGAAAGTATTTGTAGATAGAGCGACAAAAGTGAAATTACGTATCGCAAATGAGGTCGCGAGACCATTCTTTTTGTGTGATGTGATGCGATGTGATTGCGCGCTGGGTTGTAATCCTACGTCATGAACTTTTACTATAGCACAGGGATCAATGGAAATTCAATGGTACGGAAATGAAGGGGAAGAGGAGACGAAATGTTATGTTAAGTGGAAAAATCAACATCCTCACGTTCCTGTAAACGAAAGATAGAGGCGAAAATGAAGTTGAACTGTTGTGTTGAAGGGAGGTAGTATACGGACTGGACTCTCAGGATGGATCATGGATGGATGAATTGATGAATTGATGAATCGATGGATCGATGAATGAATTGATTATTTTATTCCCTTGTGGTTCTGGGATTTTGTGGTTTAAGTTTTTGATTCGATTTTGGTCTGGGTATTGGGGAAGAAGTTGGGTGTTGTGATTGAAGTTGGAGGGTATTGTGAAGGGATTTGGGGGCTTGGGGAAGAAGTTGGGTATTTGGGTGTTTGGGTTTTGGGTTTTGGGTTTTTAGATGTTGGGGAAGAAGTTGGAGGGTACTGTGAAGGGACTTGGATGTTTGGGGAAGAATTTGGGTGTTTGAGGAATGTGATGTGATGCAATAGGGGTGTGGTTGTGAATTGTGAATTATGTTTGAATGGGATTTTTGAGTGGGATGGCTGATTTGTTGAAGTGGTGGTTTGAAGTGCTAAATTCGAAGATATCTAGTATATACATCTTGATATATTATGAGATATGAACCGGCGGGAGTAGTGAGAATTGCTGGATGTTTTGGGCGTCGTTTGACTTTTGGAGGTGGTTATTTTGCTGGATGTTTTTTTTATTTTTTTAAAAAAAATTAATGGTGAGTTGATCTTATTTGGTGGTTGTGATATGTCTTTCTGGGAGGGGGTGGGTGAGTGTAAAGTCTGGGAATTGGCGAGTTGGGAGTTGGAGGTTGGAGACGAAGCTTCCGCTTCCCTGTTGATAATATAAGAGTTATCGCATCGAGTGATGGAAATATTTATTCAAGAATTGGAGGGATAGGGATAAGGATAACGCAGTTCGTGGCTAGGTGGTGATTGGAGAGAAGTATGGTGGTGGATATGGATATGTCTCCTAATTTGCTCCGATGCTTCCACATGTCCGAGGGAAAATTTGAGAGGCATCTCCAAGTGGCGAAATTGTATCGGAGCAGAGAGACATATGACCGGTTGGTTCTTTTGGGAGAATACTGGGGGGGGGGGCATTGCTGTTGTTTTTTCTTTTTTAAGTCCTGTGAATATCATCGAGTTCTGAGGTTATGAGTGGTTTTATTTTTCTTATTCTTTACGCGGGTCGAAGTCAGGTCTAGGATTGATTCCAAGCAGTTAGGTTCGCTGATGGCACTGAATGAGTGTCATTTGCGTAAATCAGTTGGTGGCTGGTTAAAGGTTTTGATATATCTACTCGTTCGGCGAGAGTATTTGAGAGGAGAAGTCGAAGGGGGTTTTTTCCTTTTTTGAAAATCTTGAAATGTTGTATGTTAGTGATCGAACTGAGATGGTATTCTTGAAGAACTTTGAAATTGATGAAATACTTAGATAGAATGGTGTTGGAAAATAGAAGTATAGGGTTTTATTCTTAAATTACTTCGTGTAAGAATTCCTAATAAGTTATTAAATCACTTAATAATATTAACCGAACCAATGATTATATGATCACGTGGTATATTAATAATATCATTTAATATTATTAAATTTTATTATTCTATGAAAATTCGATCATATATCATATTAGAATGATTTATAATGAAATAGAATATAATAAAAGCATATAGTGTGACGCACAAGAGCCGTAGTAGAGCTGAATAAACAGGGTCAATTGTGTTCCTTAGAATCTACAATTGAAGAATTATGGTTTATAAAAAGCGACTAGATATATATATATAAATACTCATTTATGAATTGCAGGGCTGTGTATATGTGTTATTAGGGTTATCATTCTATTATACTAAATTGTATGAATTGTAATGCATGTGTATGGACGATCAGTTCATTAATTGATATGGGAGATAAGAGATATTATGTGGTTAACCTCCTATAGTTCACGATTCGTGATATTATCCCTCCCTTCAGAAAAGTTCGCTTTTGAATATTTTATTCCTCTATTTCATTACTATTTCATCGGAAATTAGGTTTTGTGAAGGTTCATGAACTCTAAATCAATTAGATTGATTATTTTGGTTGATTTGGTCAATTTACTGGAAATTGATCAAATTGACCAAAATAATCGATCAAATTGATCAAAATGACGAATGAATTGATCAAATCAATTAAATCGTTTATTAATTGGTTAAATTAATATTGATTCGTATTTTTCTTGATTTGGGGAACTTCTGAAAAAAAAAAGTTTCAATAGAAAAGGGAAGGAGGTTGAATTATAATATAATGATGATGGGTGGTTAATATGATTAATTCCGAAATCGATCAAGTTAATCGACTAAATTGATTAAATCAATTAAATTGAATGAAATCGATAAGGGTGATATTATATTTCGTTCTTATTATGTTTAAGCTTCTCTTTGTATGATTTTTGAAATGATTATAGATATAAGTTTTTTAAAATATATTGTCTTCGTATTGTCTTGGTGATAACAGTTTGTTTGTTATATGGAACTCGGGCTATGTGTGTATATGATCAAATTCCCTCGAATTTGTATAGGTTTTCGATTTTTTCATAATTATATGTGTATATATCATTATAAAATCATAATATTTAATTTGTTGTATTGAAGAATATTTTTCTTTCCTTTGGTTTTATAAATAAATTATCATTTATATAATTATAATTATCCTTTTTGCTTTTATAAAGCTTTATTCAATCAATTAATTGATTGGGAGGATCAGGTAATGTTGGATTGACCAAATGAAAATTGTGTAGGAGGTGTAATGATGTTTTAAGATTGGAAGTAGGATATTAGGTAAGATCAGTATCGTTATTAAGTTACGAGATTCTATATAATAGGGTTTTTCGTGCTTTCTTTATTATTAGGATCTTCTTCATTTTTTATTCCGAATCATTAGTTATATTAATAAACGGAGATAATTCGAATATTTGATTAGGAAAAGGATCGTTATATATCTTGCATAATCGATCTAAAGGGAAAACAGGATGAATTTTCATTGTAATTGGGAATTCGAATTTGAAAAAGTTTCTAGATCGATTAATGATCTTAAATCTTCCTTGAATTGGGAAATCCAGCTTTTTGGATAATCTTTGAATAGAATAACTTTTTATATTGAGTTATATATAATCTCTGATATCGAAATCGACCTTATACCGATAAGCATTCGTGGATTTCGATATTTTAGTTTAGGCATACAATAGATCTTCTTTTGTTCACACAAAAGTTAATCTATTATGTTTTATATATATATAGGTATTATATACATTTATATCGTCTATTGGCTTATTAGCATCTTTCTTCCATTCCTATATATGTTTCGGTGTATGCCTGTATAGGGTTTCGTAAAATGTGAATTCTTTTAAAGAGTTGTGTGGAAGAGTAAATTATATATAATTCATCATAAATAGGAATTCTGATTAATCGTTTTGATAATAATTAATAAATGGCTTTAACCATTATTAAAGATACTGATTATAGATTTCAGTTTGATTATCGATTTGGGAATGATAAGCAATGGATAGTTTGAGATCGATTCCTAGGATTTGGTTGAATTCCTTTCAGAACTGTGATATAAATTAAGAGCCACAATCCGATATTATAATATCAGAAGGATTATAATATCGATATACATGGTAAAGATATAATTGTACTTGAACTCAAGCATTAATTGATTTGTAACAAAATATAAAGATAGTTTACTTTGTTAATCAATCAATAATGATTAAAATATTGTTATATTCATATTTATCTTTATTAAAGTTGTAGTAATCCATAATGATATATTACTATATTCGATTAGGAATCGGAAATGGATATAATAAACTAGGGGTACGATTATATAAAACAGAATTGTATTTACAGATATAACAATTGTATATATATCTGATTACAATATCGTACATTCTAGACCAATAGTATTATTGAAATAATAAAAGATAGATTTTGTTTATACCAGGATAAACAATGAAAACAGAATTATAGACTTTACGAATCAAATAAATTCGAAGATTATCAATATCGAATACTATTAAATAGTTATTGTAAAACAAAAAATCATTTTAGAGTAATATATATTTGTAATCTTGGATAACTTGTATTCTGAATACTAACAAACTATCTGTAGTTTTATTTGCTTCGGTGATATAATTAACTAAATCGAATCGAGGAGCGATTTCATTCAAATCGATACTAGTAATTGCTGTTTTGTTTAGATAATACTTTCGTAAAGCTTTTCTTATGATTTCGATATCAATTTGATTGTTTTTAATAAGTTGCTAAAAGCGATTCTTTTTCTTGATATAGTTCTGGAAATCCAATTCGTCGATTTGATAGGTTAAGACATCGGTAAGTGTTACGGTTGTTGGAAGGATGTTGCTAGTAAAGCTAGGAATCTCTATAAGGAAGCGGCTTCATTGCTAAAAGCAAGTGTACAACCGATGGTCTGCCATCGATTAATTAGAAAATTCTGTAAAATCTTTGTATTCATTAAACTTTAATATATAATTGATGGTTTGTTATCGTTTTGATATTGTTCTTTATTGGATTTAAAGGGAAAAGATTCTTTTAGTTAGAAAAGGATAATGAAAAGTTTTATAGCTATTTTAGGATTAATTGATTCTTTGCTATTTGTGATTCTAATAATTCTTTTTATTCTATTTTCAGGAGCAATTCGTCAATTAGTTATTGTTGGTATTCTTTCGAATAATTATAATGAGAATAAGAAGTATTCCAGATCCGTTGATCAGCTTAAATGCTTTGCAAATTCGAGGGGAAAACGTGTCGAGGATCCAAAATGGTAATGAAGATAAGGTATCGGTATTAAATCGTTAATCCATTATATAATTTGAAGTAGAATTAGTATAAAGATTCGAAAATATATAAGAAAAGTTCGAAATCTTTAGATCAGAAAATCAATAACAGATTGAGGAAACCTTTGTTTGTTTTATATAAGAAAAAGTAATTAATTTGTCGATAGCGATTGTTTATGGTAGGGAGGCAATATTTAATTTCATTTTAATTCTTCAAGGAAGATCTCCGAAATTTCAAAAACTTTTATTTTATAAGGGTTTTATTATTATAGAAACAAAAGATTTCTTCTTTCAAGTTGAACTTATATTTCGGAACGATGATGGATATTATTTTCTGATAAATCAAAAGAAAATAGATTATATTATTTAATATTTCCAAAAATAATCTCTTGTAATCTGGTATTGATATGAAAGTGGGATGACGGATTTTAATATATTGTGGGAAGTGTCACGAGATACACGTGATCACGTCCGATCGGGCTAGTACAGTACTAAGCTTCGAGCCGATCATATATATAGCTTCGTAGCACATTCTCTTTAGCTCTGTAGCTTTTAATTCTAAGATTGATCTCTAAACACTCATTGAATTCATTACATTATTAAAAGCTCTTCCAGATAAGAAATAGAATAACATTTGCATATATTTATATATATTCCGTTTGTTTCTATTTAAATATATCGCTTCTGCTTTTTCGCTTGTATATAGATCTTCTTGATATTATTCAAAAGTATTATCTTTTTTCTTACCCTTAATTTCTAAGCTATGGATTACGATTCGATAAACCTTATGATTACAAAACTTTATAACGAAATGATTTATCAATAAAATGAAATCTCATTCCTACACTCCCTAATTCTCGAATATATTTCTACTATTCATATTCTTTCTCATCCAAAACCTTCTTTCTTTGATCCTGAAAAATTCAATAATAACTTTCAAAAGTTCAATACTTAGCTTTCTTCGATTCGAGCGAAACTACAAATAGACAACACTACGATCAACAATTCTATAATTTAATTTTACTATATTTATTTCAATTTCAAATCTTATATATAAATTATAGTATTATTTCAGTTTTCTTCTCTTGATCAAAATATTCCTTTAGATTATATAACAATTCTGGATCAACTCATACATATTTACAACAATCCAAATAAAATCCAAAAAGCCAAAAACAAGCTATTCATTCTCAAACAAGGAACCGATTCTCTATATACCTATATTGCAAAATTCAAAAGGACCTTTTACAAAGCCAAAAATCAGAATTGATCCGATTCGAATAAGATCTCAACCTTTCGCAATGAATTCAATACTACTCTTAGAAATCATCTTTTTTAACAACTTTTTCTTTTTTATTCCTATCTTGACTTTATTCAGGTCATACAACAATTAGTTGCTCATATAGCAAATGGATTCCTTGTATCATCCTATTTTAGTAAATCTAGAACCCCATATATATTACAAAATCCATCCCACTCTCAGAATTATAATCCAATGGATATTAGCAACTTTAATATCATTAATACCCTTAACCCTTTTGATACCCAATCGGACAAACCCGATCGTATTTTGATTCTACTTCATATACAAATGTTCGAGTTTTCTTCTTCTGAAAGAACTCTTTTATACAAACAAAATAAATATATATAATATAGAAGTATTTCCTATTGGGTACAAGTCTATCCATTAGATTCATATCAAGGAATCCGAGATCGATAAAAGCCTATTCCGGTTATTATACTGATTATTGAATCCGAAAACGACGATAATAAAGATCTAGGAGAGATGATCAATAGCCGATATTTTGAAGATCGCTTGGAGGAGATATATAATATGATGGATACATATTCGTTGACTGTAATGCAATCCGTATATTAGGTATTTTTATCAAAAGAAGATTAATGATCATTTTGTACTTAAATTATTCATTTTAAATGAATTCGAGACGAATTCTTTAGAAAGAGGGGGTAGTATTACGAGATACATGTGATCGCATCCGATCAGGCTAGTACAATACTAAGCTTCGAGCCGATCATATATATAGCTTCGTAATACACTCTCTTTAGCTCTGTAGCTTTTAATTCTAAGGTTGATCTCTAAACGCTCGTTGGGTTCGTCACAGGAAGAGTTCAGGGAATATATATATAATATAATATTAGACAAAAGCAATCGTTAGTATTTGATTATACAACAAATAATTTATATCAAATAACAATTTACACAAAGTATAAACAGTTTTATAGTATATCTTGATAGTTTAGAGAAGAAGATCGAATTGAAGGCGAATAGTATTCGAAAAGAACATCTTTTAGTAAATCTATTCTTTTATATTGCAAAAAGAATTTCGGAATTATTCTAATAATCAGAAAGCAGAAACGAATTGATCAAGCAAATATACCATTTAAAGAATGTAGATAAAATGTACTGTATTGTAGATCCCTTCGATACATCCCATAATCGAAAACAGGGTAATCTTTTTATATAATCCAGTTACCCTTTCAATTTTCTTCAAAACAGACAATCTTAGAAGCAGAATAATTCATTGTCGATTAATAATATACAATTACAATTTCAATGTTTCAAATCTTTTTCTACGGAAAAGAAAGATAAAGGAACTTTAAAGGAAGGTTACCGAAAACGGGAATTGCAGTGCTTTCGCTATCAATAATTGGGTTATTATTCGAAAGGGTATACCAATTCATATATTTATTGATGGTGTAAGGGCAATTATCTAACTTATAATTGCTCTGTATATCCTCTGCAAGATAACAGTTAGGGAAATATTGTGATTTAGTAATAACTTTAATTGTTCCAATGATTCTAGATCTTCAATAAAAGGGATATACTATTCTAATTATCGAAGCAAATTTCAAGGTTGACAACATTTCGATGAAGATATATTGTTTCATCGATTCCGGAATGTAAATTAATATTATTTAACAAAACAAATATATCGAATAAGATTGGGCCCCTGATTCTGGCAAAAGCATTTTATTAGTATTAACTAATAGGATTAGTATACCCTTCTATAATAACTATCAATTCGCTATCGAAATAATAAATAAATATAAAGAAAAAAGAACGTATATTCATTAATTTATTATTACCATTTTGGATTTACCAAAAATCGATACTATCCTAGGGCTACTTTGGCTTTAAATAGTAAACCCGGATATCGATTGGCAATCGACTTCGTTCCGCTTTAGATCTATATTACAAAATCTCGAAATGATAATGGTTAAAGAATTGTACAAAGAAATGAAGGTCGGAATCAAAATCTATATATTACTATTTGAAATCCAATCAATTGTAAAAGTATCGTTAAATTTCAAGAATATCCTTATATTATTATCTTTACAAATACTTTCTGAATATAAAGAATACAAAAAAACCTTTTCAAAAGATGAAAGTAATATACTACCTGATCATTATCTAATAAAATATTGTATTAACCTCGAATCCGGATCAATCCTCTTTTAGGAATCAATATATATTTTTTCGGAAAAGGAATTAACGATTTTATAAGAATATCTCGAAGAATATTAAAAGAAAGATTGGATTCATTGTTCGATTAACTCTATTGAAGTTTCGATTATATTTATTTCAAAGAAAGAAAATGGTTATCGATTATACATCGATTATTATGGTCTTAATAGGATTATGAAAAAGAATTGTATTTCTTTACCCCTAATTAATGAATTGTTGGATTGTTTAAGGTAAGGGGTTTTCTTTATAAAGCTCGATCTTAAAGATATATATTATCGAATATATATATGGGAAGGTGACAAATAGAAGACAGCGTTCTATATTCGCTATAGACAGTTCGAGTATTTAATTATGCTTTTCGGTTTGATTAATGCCTTCGCTACTTTTCAAATATATATTAATCAAGTATTCGTTGGTTTTGCAGATAGTATTTGTATTATATACCTTGATGATATTCTTATTTATTCCAAAAATAGGGAAATCTATATTGTTGATATCTGTAGAATCCTTGTTAGATTACTTGAATATAAGTTTTATACCAAATTAAAGAAATATATATTCTATATATACGAAATGGAATTCCTGGGTTTTATTGTATCAAAAAAGGGTATCATTATGAAACCAAGCAGAATTCAAATCATCATCGAGTGATCCATGCCGATATCCTTTTGTGAAATTCAAATTTTCTTAAACTTTATGAATTTCTATTGATGGTTTATTGCGGCTTATTCATAAATTGTTTATAATTTAACAAACCTGTTATAAGGTATTAAAAAGGGAAAGGCTATATTGGAATTCAAATGGATAAAAGAAATTCAAAGTATTTTTGATAATTTAAAAGAAATTTTTATTATAATGCTGATACTCCGATATTTTGATCTAGTGCTTCGAATCCTAATCGAAATTGATGTTTTTGGATTTACATTAGGATATGTGCTTTCTCAGTTATTCCTTGATAATACAAACGATTCTATTGTTTCTTGATGGTATCCCATTGTTTTCTATTCGTAGAAATTTAATTCAATAGAATAAAGGTATTTTATTTATAATCAAGAACTTTTGGTTATTTATATAGCTTTTGTTTAATGATAGTATTATATTACGAATAATCGATATATCATTATAATCAAAATGGATTATAACAATCTTTAATATTTCATAGAGAAAAAAGAACTCAATAATAAGCAAACATAATAGACCGAAGTTCTGGCTATCTATGATTTTATAATCATATATAGATCAAACAAATTAAATCCTATCGATGGTTTGTTGAAACAATCAGATTACGCGGAAAATATGAATAGTATCAATAAAATGTTATCTATATTACAAAATAAATTGAAAAGTATTATAATAATAACCGCAATTTTTTTTCTTTTGAAAGTAAAAACGGAACCCTTATAGAATATTATAGATCTCTTCTAATAAAAAGAGTATAACTTGCCTTTACACGATTCTAAAGAATTGCTAATAAAAACTGATTGCAAATAATCGATATTATGTTGGATAATTAATGTATTAGTTAACAACAAAACAACATTTGAATTAATATCGGAGTTAATGAGAAATGCTTTATTGCGGCTTCAAGAGAATAACGATTTTACAAAAAACAAGGAGTATTTAAAGTACCAATATAATTCAATTAGAAACACCGCATTTTGGAAAGTCGATGCCGACAATTTGCTCATTTATAATAAATACGCCTTTGTACTGCTAAATAAAACCATAAAGGCCGAAATCTTGGAGGCTTATTATAATGATCTTATAAAAGATCATTAAGGTATCAAGAAAATCTAAAAGATATTGAAAAATAAGTATTTCTGACTCAATATAATGAAAGATATAAAAAGGTATATACAAATATATACTATCTGCCAACGAACAGTTATAAAACGCTATCAGTTTTATAACGAATTACAAACCTTATTATTCTTTTTTAATCTTTAAAAAGAAATAATAATGGATTTTATTATAGATCTATTTCCTTTAAAGATAGATAAATATATATACAATACTATCCTCATTGTTATCAATAGATATACAAAGTTTGCCTAATATATTCCAATTAATAAAACAATAATTTTATCCGAATTAGTAAAGATTCTATTTCGATACATTTTTAAGGATTTCGATACACCGAAAGGAATAATTTCAGATCGAGGATTATAATTTGTAAATAAATTTTGAGAGAGCTTGCTTTTCTATTTAAGAATACATTACAAATTATCGACAGTGTTTTATTTACAAATTGATAGCTAAATAGAATAACAAAATCAGAACTTAATCCATTATATTATATATTATATCAATTAAAGATAAAACAATTGGGTATTATTATTATCCCTAGCAGAATTTATTTACAATACAATATAATATAATACAATTAGCAAAATACCCTTTAAAACAATATATAGATACCTGCCTATATTTAGCTATATCAATAAAAACACCAATACCAAAGGGAAGGTATTTACTATATAAGAATATATTGAATTGTTAAATTAGGAAAGAACAAAGTTGGTAGAAATTTGGAATAATTTAATAAAGAAGAGATCGAAGATTAACAAGAAAGATTTACCCCGACAATTCTATATCGGTAATAAGGTTATACTTAATATCAAGAATATTAAATAGTTACAACCCAAAAAGAAATTCTTCGATCGTTTTATAGACCCCTTTATTATTATCAATATTAGGAATAATGGACAAATATACAAATTAGTATTTCCAATATTATACAAAATATATAATGTCTTTCATATCTTGTTGCTCGAATTATAATTTGAACATGAAGATATTGCTGATCTTCTGCCTTTTGAAGAAATTGAAGGATATATAGAATATGAAGTCGAAAAAATATTAGTTCATAGAAGAAGAGAATAAGGAACGTAATATTTGGTATAATGGAAAGACTATCAATTAATAGAAGATATATAGGAAGCTTTACGAAATTTAATATATATTAAAAAGTATTTGGAGAATTACGAAAAAGAAAATGTATTGTTATTATAACGACGGCGAAGAACAAAGAAGTGATACTATCAAAGTATATTACAAAGACAAAAGGGATTCGTATTCGTATTAGAAAATTAGAATATCTATATTTAAAAAAAACCCTTATACAATTAATTTATCCTAATAAATCATTATAAATATATCACCTTCATTTCGCTACCAAATGTTTGCGCTTTCTTCACTCTTTTACTTTTTCTTTCAACAATCTATCTTTATCTATATTATCTGAATCCTTGTTAGTATCCAATTCCGTTGATTAATAAAACATTTGCTGAATATATTTTTCGGTAATAAGATCCCAATAGAAAATTCATAGAATCATTATGAAAATGAATATAAAGGGAGATTTAATTATATTTCGTAGTCGAGGTCCGAAAGATTCGTTAATGTTTAATCATCGATCAATTAAATTCAAATCATTATATTCGTTATATTGATTTAAAAGCTTTTTCGTTAATTAATTATGTTTATTTAAGATAGTATTTATATTATTATTATTGGAATCCTTCAAAAGGTTGAAACCCTTAGTTTGAATTGTTGATTTCTTTATTGTAAACATTGTTGATTTTATTGAAGTTATCGATAATTCTCGATAAACGATTGATAGTATTATATTGGTTTTAGGAATTGGATTTAGTTTATCAGAATTTGTTGGAAATGAGAACAATATATTAATTATTAGAATCTTTTCTTTTTTAAGTTTTTTGGGGTTCGATAATTTAATGTTAAGTTGTTATAGATCTTTATCATTGTTATCAAAAAGTTCAATTAGTTTTGATGTTTTTCTTTTGATAGAAACTGATTTGGGAGTTTTCTTGATAGATTTTGTTTTAGCTATTCGAAATATAGCGATTTGTAATTTCTTTACTACCATTCTGTTAGTATTTCTGGTACTTTTGGCTTTGCCTTTGATTGTCTTTCGATGTACCGATTTTGTTAGCGAAGTATAAATGGATTTCGATGATCGAGTTGAGGGAGCTTCGGAGATCTCTTTTTCATCCTCCTCACTAGTAATATCCTTCAGCTTATCATCACTCGCTGGCTTATCTACCGACTATTGATATAATTATACGATTGTTAATAAGAGAAACAATGAATTATATTCAATATACTAATAAAGTATTACCACAAATCTATATATATCTTCATCAACTTCACCAATTTTTCTATCTGTACATTCAATGCTAATATAACTTCCTTTGTATTGTAAGATGGCCATATCAAATCATGTTTCTTCTGTTTATAAAGGAAGGTTTCTATTCTCTGTATGAATTTAGTTTACTAACCCTTCAATTTCCCCAACAATATAGCTTCTTCAAACGAGTCCACTTCGGCCATTTGCTATTCGCGATGAAACTGTAATAAGCGATTTATTATAGGATTAATATTTTCTAATGATATTATACAGGGTTTCTTCTTTCGGACACATTCTGTATACACCAGATCAGATCCTTTTAAAAAAGAGCATTCTTTGTTTATTACCTTTCCTTCAAACAAAGATTTCATATTATTATAATAAACGATGCGTTTAGCATAGCGAAGGTATATCGGATATATGAGTTGCAAAGATACACAAACCGAGTATATTACCAATTCGGGAAAAGGCTGAAACATAACAAAGAAAGTAACAAAAAGTTTTAAGATATGATATTGCGATTACAATACAGAAATACGAAATTTCAAAGATAAAATTCCAATAGATTTATATAGTTTTCAAAGAATAGATTATATATATTTTTGTTATTATTATTATTATTATTTATCTTTTTGTTTGTTATACGAAAATCATTATACACTATAACCGTTTTATCGATTGATAACTCCCCGTAATTACAAACAGATCAGCAATTCACCGGCTTTTCGGGAGTGAAGCCCTGAAAGGAAAACTCTATTACAATTGTTGGAAGGATATTGTTAATAAAACTAGGAATCTCTACAAGGAAGCAGCTTCATTACTAAAAACAAGCGTACAATCAACAGTCTGCTATCGATTGATTAGAAAACTCTGTAAAATCTCTGCATTTATTAAACTCTAATATATGATTAACGGTTTATTATCATTCCGATATCGCTCTTTATTGGATTTAAAGGGAAGAGGTTCTTCTAATTAGAAAAGGATAATGAAAAGTTTTATAGCTGTTTTAGGACTAATTGATTCTTTGCCATTTGTGACTCTGACAGTAAGAGGATTATCTTTTTCAAGGCGATACATAATGATGAAATTATAATCGACTAGAACTTCTATTCAACGAACTTATCAAGCATTGAAAGTTTTAGTAATTATGAAATATTCGAGGGTTTTATGATCGATATAAATTTTGATTTTATATAATGAACCAGCGAATTCTGCTTTCCAATAATTGAGAGATCGAATGATTGATAGTATTTCCTTATTATAAACTTTGTAATTCAATTCAACAACAATTATAATCTTGAAGAAATAAATTACAAGAAACCAATCTTCGTTATACTATTATAATAATATACTAGCGATTATTCCATCAGATACATCTGTTTCGAATATACAAGAAAATCAGTGATTATAATATTGCAAGAACGAAACAGAGATAAGCTTTTTCTTCAAGATATTGAATGCGTTTTGGTATATTTCATCGAATACGAATTTAATATTTGCTTTAATGAGTTCATTGAAAGGTTTCGCTATTATATTATAATCCTTAATAAACCATCAATAAAAATTGCAAAAATCAAAGAATGATTGGATTCCTTTCATTGTTATCGGAAAGATCTAATTCTCAACTACCTCAATCTTTTCAGAATCTATTTTTATTTCTTTAATAGAAATGATAAAGCCCAAGTATTTAATACATATAATATTGAATTCGTATTTCTTGAAATCCGTTTGTAGACCAACGGTTTTTAATCGTTCGAGAATTAGTTTAATATAAATTTAATATTCTTTTTCGTTTTCGAAATAGATTAGAATATCGTCAAGGTATACTATATAAAAGATGTTTAAGTAATCGAATAAAATATTATTTATATAATGTTGGTAGATTGCAGGATCATTTGTCACGAGATACACGTGATCGCGTCCGATCGGGCTAGTACAATACTAAGCTTCGAGCCGATCATATATATAGCTTCGTAGCATTCTTTTTTTAATTTTATAGTTTTTAATTCTAAGGTTAATCTCTAAACGCTCATTAGATTCGTTACATTATTAAAAACTCTTTCAAATAAAAAATGGAATAACATTTATATATACTTATGTATATTCTACTTACTTTTATTTAAATATATCATTTCTACTTTTTTATCTATATATAGATCTTCTTGATATTATTCGAAAATGTTATCTTTTTTTTTACCTTTAATTTCTAAACTATAAATTACGATTCGATAAATCTTATGATTATAGAATTTCGCAGCGAAATGATTTATCAATGGAATAAAATCTTGTTTCTATATTCCCTGATTCTCGAATACACTTTTGTTGTTCATACTCCTTCTTATCCGAAACCCTCTTTCCCTGATCCTGAAAAGTTCAATGGTAACTCTCAAAAATTCGATATCTAGCTTTCCTCGATTCGAACGAAATTATAAGTAGATAGTACTGCGATTAGCGATTTTACAATTCAATTTTACTATATTTATTTCAATTTCGAATTTCATATACTAATTATAATACTATTTTAACTTTCTTTTCTTGATCAAAACATTCCCTTAAATTATACAACGATTCTAAATCAATTCATATATGTTTATAACAATCCAAATAAAGTTCAAAAAGCCGAAAACAAGTTATTCATTTTCAAACAAGGAACCAATTCTTTATATACCTATATTATAAAATTCGAAAGGATTCTTTACAAAACCAAAGATCAGAATTGATCTGATTCGAATAAGATCTTAATCTTTCGTAATGGATTCAATACTATTCTTAGAAATCGTTTTTTTCAATAACTTTCTCTTTTCTATTCCTATCCCGACTTTGTTTAGATTATACAACAATTAACTACTTATACAACGAATAAATTCCCTGTATCATCTTATTCTAATAAATCTAGAATCTTATATATATTACAGAATCCATCCCATTTTCGGAACCACGATCCAATGGACGTTAACAATCTTAATATCATTGGTACCCTTAATCCTTTTGATATCCAATTGGATAAGTCCGATCATATTTTGATTCTACTTTATATACGAATACTCGAGTTTTCCCTTTCTAAAAGAATTCTTTTGTATAAGTAAAATAAATATATATAATATAAAAGTATTTTCTATTAAATATAAATCTATCCATTAAATCCATATCAAGGAGTTTGAAATCGATAAAAGTTTGTTCCGGTTATTATATTGATTACTAAGCCCGAAAGCAACAATGATAAAAATCTAGAAGAGATGATCAATAACCGATATTTTGAAGATCGCTTAGAAGAGGCATATGATACAATGGATACATATTCGTTAACTATAATATATACTTCGCATCAGATATTTTTAGAAGAAGAAAACGATTAATGATCATTTTATACTTAAATCATTCATTTTAAATAAATTCGAGGCGAACTTTTCAGAAAGAAGAGATAATATCACGAGATACACATGATCACATCCGATCGGATTAGTACAGTATTAAGTTTCGAGTCGATCATATATATAGCTTCGTAGCACTCTCTCTTTAGCTCTGTAGCTTTTAATTCTAAGGTTGATCTCTAAACGCTCGTTGGGTTCGTCACATCATTTATTAATCCGAATAATACGATCTTGTATTTGTATGATCCGTATCGGATTCGAAAGGTAGTATACTCTTCCGAAGTAGGATCTATTCTTATGCGATAAAAAGTTTGATGAATATTGAGTTTGATAAAGATTTTTAGTATTGGAAAGTCAAAAAAGCGTTTTATCGATCAAAGGAAGGGGATATCGATTCTTATATATCAAGGAATTCAATAATCTAAAATCTATACAGAACTTTAAACTATTATTGGGTTTCTTGATGAATAGAATGGATGCAATATAAAGAATTTGATTGGGTTTAATGAAATCTTTGTTAAGGTTATTTATAATATATTCTTTGACGATTTTCAATTATTTTAAAGATATCTTGTAAAATAGATTGTAATACAAAGCTTGTTCTTCTTTGCCTTTTAATATGATTTTATAATTATAAGATCGATTAGAAAGCAAGATATTTGATTTATATTTGGAAAAGGTTCGATGATATTATCGATATTCAGATAGTATTTTAGATTCTGAATCGATTTCAGCTAATACTTAATTGAGTTTCTTTCGAACTTTTGTATTCTTGAATTCGATTAGAGCAATTAGTACTCTTTCTTCTGTATATCGTTCATTCTGTCGAAAGTCTATTATATCATCGAATTCTTTTAGAATAATAATAAAGAGTTCAATTTGTTCGTCTTTTTTGTATTCTAATTGGAATTTATCGGGTTTGAGTATATATAAATTGAGGACTTTGGGTGATATACAGAGGAGATATTTATAGATCTGCAATAGTGATGTAATTGGTTGGGAAGGAAGTGGATTGAATTTGAAAGGAATCGGAATTTCTTTTTTTTCAACAAAAATCTGTATTGTATTCATATTTAAAGGTTCTTATTGTATATCATCAACTATAATTGATCTACTCAATTATGAATCTTTTCGATTTTAATGTTCTTCAAATTAATCATCTTGTCGATTAGCATTTTGTTGAGTTAATCGATCGATCTTTTGTTTGTGAAAGGATGATTGAGTAATAAGGAGATTATTCGAATAGGAAATAATATAAGGTTTCTCTTTAAATTATTCAAAATATCGATTGAAGCAATCAAGCTTTGTTTGAGTCTCTGATAACCAAAGTCTATCTAAAATAATATTATAACTTTCTAATTCAATAATAAGGAAAAGAATAAAAGATTGTTTATAATTATCGATCATTAAATTAAAGAATATGAAATAGGTAATGGTATAGCCTTGTATATCATTATACTCTTTAACTTTAATTGAAGTTTCAAATGGTATAATTCTTGATTTAAATATAGGAAATAAACAAATAAAGAGTATAGTATTAATAAAAGCAAATCCATTTGTTTTAGAATCAATGAATACTCTTGATTGATAAATGTAATTATTTTTCAAAAGATTGTAGGGAAGAGTGAATGCTTTTTTTTTTATAAACTTGATTAGATCAAGAAATCTTATATCCTGTATAGCATTTAGAATAAAAATGGAATCTAAATGTTTGGTTTTAAATACTTTTCTTTTTCTAAATGGGTATTCTGTATAACTTTAATTATAGCTTCTAGATTGAAATCTTCTTCGGTATTCCGATATTCTTCGAATTCTTCTATTTCTTTTTATACTGTCTTGATTTTATTAAGGTTATCGATACAAGGTATCGATGTATATACTATTCTAGGAAAGGGAAAGGGCGATAAACATTTGAAGTTCGAATAGTTATTGGGTATGGTAGGGTTAGTATATTCAAAAAAAGTATTTCGGGGTGAAAACGGTTTCGGGAATATGGAAATTCCAAAATTGGAGTTGTTAAAGTTCTGAGAGGGTTGTAAAAGGTTTGTAGTAATCATTGATTTGTGAATAGCTATAAAAGCTTTTCGATCAATATAATATCGGTTTTGTTTTTGTAATGAAATTTCGTTTTGATTTATTCTAATAAGTATATTTGCAAATTCTTTTGTAGTTTTGTAATCCTTAATAAATATTATTATTGTTTGCAAAAGAAAATCGGAAATCTTTTGTTCGAGATTCTTGAATAGAATCTTATCATTGGTAATCTCCGTTTGGGTAGTAAGTAATCTGAACTTTTTATATTATTCTAGGAAGTTGCTATATCGAATTATATTAGGTATAATTTATATTTTGTATTGAAAACGAGTATTATCGATTTCGATTGGATTTCAATAGATCGTTGTAAACTGTTCGATCAATTCAAATACTGTAAATCGGGGTACTTATATATAAAGAGTATGATAATATATTTGTACTTCCGATTCGGTTTGGTCGATTATATATATATAGTATTGCGTTTCATTCTTAAATAATGTAGTATACAGTTCGAATCGTTTTATGACTAATAATTGCCACAAATTAGTTTTAAATTCAATACCATTGTTAAATTTAGTAATAAGATTTGTGGGTTTTGGTGTATATATATCTTACTACAAATTGTAATTGGTATAGGAATACAATCTTGATCGATTAAATTGGTTTCTTGAATAAAGGGATCCTTGATTATTAGATGGATTATCATTTCTTGAAAGGGAAAAAGAATCCTCAGAAAACCCTAGGTGATCAAATCGTTTAATCAAAGTTTTCTTCTTTTGACTTCGGGATCTTTGGGTTTGTTTGGATAAAGGTTCTTGGATTTCGATTGAAAAAATAAGGGGAATCCTAAGTATTATTGTTGATCTAGATGCTTATATAAGTATTATTTGAGGTTTAGAAGGAGATTACATTATTGTAGAATTTGTTATTATTATAGCTTTCAATTATCGATTCTCCTTTTTCAAATTTATAATCATTGTATAGAGATTTTATAATTGTAATAATGGTTCGGAAGAAACAATTGAATTATTAGAAGTATTAGCTTTATATATTGAAATCTTCTTTTTATTAATCTTCTTTTTTTCAATAATAATATTATTCAATCCTGTATTTATATTTTCTTCAAAGAATTATTGAAATAATTGAGGAGAAAGAAAAAATTCCTCAAAATATACTTTCGAAGATTCGGAATATACAAAAGAAGAAATTCGTTATATTATGAAAATGATGATATACTTCTAAAAATGTTTATATCTTTATCGATTAAATTAAAATAGATCTTCTTCTTCTAAATATAATATTTGTAAAAGTTCATCTAAAAAGGTATTATTAAAATGAGGTATTATTTGAAAGGCTATTAAATAGCTGAATATTTGTAAATGAATTGTAGATAATGTGATGTATAAAAGCTGTAATAAAGCTAAATAAACAGGATCAATTATATTCTTTAAAATCTACAATTGAAGAATTATAACTTGTAAAGAGCGATTAGATATATATACACAAATATTTATTCGTGAATTGCAAGGCTGTACATATACATTATTAGGGTTATTATTCTATTATACTAAATCGTATGAATCGTAACACATATATACGGACGATCAGCTCATTAATTGATATGGGAGATAAAAGGTATCACGTGGTTAGCCTCCTGTGGTTCACGATTCGTGACATATAGAATTTTCTTATTGTTTGGATTGAATACTATTGGTTGTTATTTTTTTATTATATAAAATGATTTTATAAGATTTGATTTAAATTGATTTTATTTATAATTATAGAATGATCTAGAATTTCATTAAAAACTATAAATACGAAGATATTCTTTAAAGAATTCTTCGAAAAAGTAAGCAGATAAAAATTCAATGTTCAATATATATACAATTCTGACTTCAATATTATCTTATTCATATATTCGATCACTCCTAAGTTAAATACGACTAAGTCTTCCACTATTATAATAAATAATATTATAATACCATTATTATATTATTTATTACTATCCGATCCACCTCCTCCAAGACTTCGTGACAAAGCCAAGAAAATATGCATATTGACCAGTTTATTTTCAGTAAGATTGCTAAGTTAGTCCAGTGCTTAAAGTGAAGTCCCGTTAGTGATAGTCATCCAGTGAAGAACTGAAGCTCTCCTAGTTACGGCGGCTCCAGCTAGCTTTTCTACGAAATCTTCCACTCAGAACTTTTGAAAAGGAATTGCTCAATATGTTGCATATCTACATTCGTATATTACGAGGCTTATCCTGACAAGTGTCGAATTAGTTTCTAGTAGTTTATGATCGAGGGATGATTTGCATGTATACTCGCGCGGCCAGAAAGTATGTCACACTCCACCTAAATATGGGCCACTATCCCCCTTGTAGTTTACCATTTTGTGGTATGTGCTTAAGAGGGGAGTGTGACATATTTTCTGGCAGCATGAGTACTGGTAGTGTATAACGAGGAGGGGAAGCTAAATATGGTAGTGCGACTAGCTTTCGAAGCGTCCCACGAAGTCTTTCATTTAGAGCTCTTGAAGAGGAATTGCTCAAATATGTTGCATATCTACATTCGTATATTACGAGGCTCATCCTGACAAGTATGAGATTGGTTTCCCATGATTAATAGTCGGGGTTCAAGCAGTCCCCGTCTATCGACAGTGTGCAATGACGAGTTGAAGCTAATTACTGTAGCGCAACTAGCTTGCGAACTATTCCTCGAAGTCTTTCACTTAAAGCTCTTGAACCCGAGTTACATAGATATGTTGCATATCTACATTCGTATATTACGAGGTTCATCCTGACAAGTTTGAAGGTAGTGTGAAGGCTGGTGGTTAAGATCATTCACCTTGCCCTAGTAGTGAAGTCGAAGCTAGGGCCGGATGATGGGTGAATAAAGTTATCAAAATCACATGCAACAATTTTTCATTATCGAAATGCCTAATTGACTACTCTAATTCAAGGCCAAAATTGCGACTGCGGAGGATATTGGGGAAGGATTTGGAGATAGTAAGATTGAAAATAGATGTCAAGGGAACTCTCAGATTTATATCCTGTTCGTCGGTGCATGCAATTTTAGGTACGACTCATGAACTTTTATAGAAGTGTGGCCATTATCTCAAATTTTGCCTCAGTGATAGATGTAATAACTACATGCGTACTATTCGTATGGAAAGAAATAGAACATCGTGGCTTCAAGCCAAATGTCATTATTGCTAGAACCGCTGCGGTAAGAAGAATCCTTAGCTCAAACTAAGCTAACCTTTTGAGAGGTTTACTTGCAAAGTGCACCGTTCCTTTGCTTCGGCGTAGATCTTATAATCTAAGCCATATTTTTGGAGTTTAAATACACCTAGGCTGCCAAAGTATGCAGAATCCGACGCCAGGCGTATATGCCGAGTGTCTAATACCCAGTCTTTTATGAGATCATGAGACTAAATGATTTTAAATTTAACCTTTCATTTCAAATTCCACCATTCTTTGAAACCAGATTGAGCAAGAAGTACCCTAAACCCCTCACTTAAAACTTTCAAGCGGAATGTTTAGAAGGGTGCTAGTCTTCTAGTGAAGGCCAGATACATAGTGTATGAAATCATTCAATTGTTGAGCACGTGGAACCTATGTTTTAGTATTCCACTAGCCTAAATGCCGAAGCTCAAATGCTGACCTCATCAAAAGCCTACTATTGAAGTTATGCGCGAAGAAATGGTTTTTATGAATTCTGAAATCGCATGGAGATAGAAAATCAGAAACAGCGTGTATTTGTCCGCGGTTTCTTCCTCTTCTTGGGTGCTTCTGGTGTGGATGACATACATAAAGCTCGGCGTGCTATAGTTCGAAGCTAAAGTTCAGGGGCTTAGGGTTATGCTAATTTCCTAGTCGGCTGGTGTGGCCAATAAAACCGAGACTAGGTTTCGCTTGTGGAGATAACCGGTAACAACGATTTTTGATGTTCTAGATCCAATTACCTTTTAATACCATGAAAACGCTAAGATGAGGTGTTGTCAATGTTTAAATTTCTCTTTTTTCATTATTTTATCTAACATTGAATCAATTATCTCTAATGAGGCACTCGTTGATGAAACTAACTTCAGCCATCAGGTTCTTCTGTCTTCATGTTCAAACGTGGGTAGGAAAGAGTCATGTAGTGTGCTGAAGTCCCGGATTAGATATCACCACTGCCGCTAAATCTATCTGATTCCTATGGTCTACATAAGCGCTCTCTTATTCAGCATCGGATTTGGCCGAGTTGGTTCGGCAAATGATATAATATGCAGAGCCCGGCACTAGAAAGTAGTTTTAGACACAGTGTATTCAACAATCCTGCCGTCTAAAGTCCGGACGGCAATCTAGACGGCTAATGCATGATTTGTTTGGACTATACAGAATTACTGGGAGTAAATTGAATAAAAAGTTTAGATTAATAAATCTAAATTCTAATAGTTCGAATAAGCGTCTGGATTTTTAGATAAGATAAAGCATATTATATAATTTGCGTATAATCAAAATGAAATATATTATATGATTTAAAGCTATTGAAATATTAAAAAATCGAATAGCCGAGTTGATTGTCATTCCGCCGTATCACTTTATCGTATCATTAGAGACCACAAAACTAACAATCTCTACCAGCAGATATGGACACCATCCACTGCAACAAACGCGACTCTAAATAGCTTCTAGTGTTGTATCCATGCATCCAATAAATCCTGGTAGAACTACACCATCCTTAACAATCGGCTTTTCAATATTCACCTCTTCCAACACATCATCATGGCAGGAACCGCAGAATTGGGGGAAACCCGAACCCAAACCCATCTCCACCGTCACTCTCATCTAATGAGCTAAATGTGTCAGATAAATAGTAAATACCTACCACACCTTTCCTAATTACTGCCATACTAGCTTATTTTTGCCAGCTTGCATCTATTCTATATATGAATTCTGGATTCTGAACAAATATATCCCATCACGATTCTAACAAACCCGGACTGCAACGTAATCCTACAATTTTCAGTAATTTTTGAAAATCTCCCACATTATTACACCCGAACATCCCTACCTACAGACCCAAAACGAAGGACCTTTCACCACCGCACCGCTACCCGTCTATTAATCTTCTTACTACTAGACTGTAACCCAAATATCTGAAAACTATGCTCATCTAATTGGAGAATTAATGAACATAAATCCCTTGCGGAGGTCAAGCAATCTTGATTCATCTCATCTCATCTCTATAACCATTCTCTTGAACCTCTTCCTCATTTAGATAATTTTGAGAGTGTGACTTCAAAAAGAGAATTCGCACTCCTGCTCAACCTCATACCTTACCAGGGGAAGTAGCCGCGGACCTTAATAGGGCCATTACGTCCTTGGAATAATACTAGATCATGTAGCCATTGCTTTATCTTACCACACTACGAGTAGGATGCAAAAGTCATCCATAAATCTGTGAAGACTCGCATCACGGAAAATTTTCACACCTCTTGCGTATACTAGCCATTGAAGTTCTTGACGAACATTATACCACTTTAAAGGCTTGAGGAATATTTTTTGGGAGTGTTTCTGCGCTATGATATTTCATCATGGAGAAGGAGGAGGCAAGGAGAGAAGAAAGAGGGAAGGAGCAAAGATAATAATACTTCACATCATCTCATCCAATCA
This sequence comes from Stromatinia cepivora, assembly GCA_014898415.1. NCBI lineage: Eukaryota > Fungi > Ascomycota > Leotiomycetes > Helotiales > Sclerotiniaceae > Stromatinia > Stromatinia cepivora. The sequence goes on along the minus strand of RCTD01000018.1, from coordinate 795,219 downwards.
TTTTTATCCAAGCTGTTATGAAACCTACTCACTACCCATCCATACCAATCTAAAAATCCATAATACCATGCTAAAATTTCTGAACGTATATCACAAAACCAAGCCTACAAACAAAGACACGCCCATATCCAAACCCACACCAACACCACACTACCGACTACGGCCTTGCATACAAAACCAACAATAATACAATAATACAATAATTAGTAATAACTGAAACTACAGATAACCCAAGACATGTTCTAGCCCAGTGTCACGCTGTAAAAAAAAGACTGGCTATGCATGATCATTAGCAGTACCACTGTACCGTAATAAACCAAATGCTCGAACATTTTCAACAAAATTAGATTTTACACTAACATATGCCGGACACACCGGCATTTGCGACAGTTACTTTCGCTAGACATCGCTAACTTGAATGACCTTATATATTCATGAGGAGTAAACTAGTGACTATGATCTAAATCGACTAGTGATTTGCATCTAGACTGACTACCAGCGACTAAGGGCAAATCAAAATATATAAACCCACTGAGATCCCATACTATAAAAATATTCTTCATCTCCAAAAACATCCATCATAATCAAACAATTTCATGATATATTAAAAACATTTCCATCTTATAAAAGATATCCTCAACATCGATCGACCAGCAAACTCTCATCCTTATACCATTTAACGACGTCATACCATTCATCACAAATCACTTGTATTACTTCGCAAGAATCACCATCCAATGCACAAAATGAGTATGTACGGATTAGTTCATAAACAAGTAAACTGCCGAAAATGCTTCAATGACGTCGAAGCACATGAAAAGTGCTTCCTCGACAAACAAACGGCATTCTATCTCTTGCTGCGCCATGAGAAATCATCGAAAATATATCAGATTCAAAGGAAGGTGGTTGAGACAGGCAATGGGCTTCATGATTATAGAAATGACGCCCAATTATGCCAACAAATCCGTAAGTAAACCAATTCGTTTTTTATTGAGTAACAACTTCCCACTCCCGAGTTTGTTGCTAAGCATTGGGATGAGTATTAGCACCCTACTCTGGGGTGTCTAGTCTCAATGCATGAATTGTAAAATCCTAATGTATTGTACAAAGGAACATCCTACAATATCCCGGACTGCCTGGGGAATTTGTAGGGTATATCGTAAAACAAACTTATCGAGAGGTCTTACTAACATCCTCTTAGCTCCTAATATCAATCCATGCACTGTCATCGGCGAGTGGGAAAGACAAAACGAGAGGTGCGCCTGGTGGCTTCAATCCGTACACGCTCAACCAAAAGGACCATTGGAACTGGAAGCAGCCGAAGAACTCGAAGCACGGGAAGTTTCGGAGGAAGCACGTCAAGCTGTGATGGATTATAGATCTGAGATTGCTCTTGCGCCCCCACAACCGAAAACAAAGAACCTAGTCAAATATCTAAATAGCGTTGAAAAGATATCCAAAGCCGTCAATGAGGAAGTAAAGCAGGAAGCTGAAAAGCCTTCCGGAGAAGCACTTTCGGGATCAAAGAAATCGGCAGAACCAAATGCGAGTTCTTCAAAACGCACTTCGAGGGGTTATAAAGTTAGCAAGGAGGGAGAAACTCCATGTACCTCTTACACGAAGATTCTTTCGAGGGAAGAGAGATCAGGCGAGTCTTCCAAAAATATTTCGGAGAATCGTCGTATCCCCAAGGAAGAAATGAAGCAGGAAATTAGAAAGACCTACGCAGAAGTACTTGCGGGACCGAAGAGGTCAGCAGGATAGACTATTCGAAACATACTGCGAAGACATCTTTCTGAGGATTCCTAAATCTCTTAGCATCAGGAAAACCAGTGGGACCAACTGTAGGCTCTCCAAACCGGAAAAATATTTCGAAGAATTTTCGAGTTCTCCAAGGAAAATACTATGACGTCCAACCACAACATCCTCTCAAGCTCCGACAAATCATATCAACCAACAACCAACATTTACAAACGCATTTAGAATAAGTTCACAGCCACCGGGAGGATAGGAAGGTATAGGATAGGCACTCTCTAAGATTCTTTCGCGGGAGGATCTCCAAAATCTATTCGTCCACCTCGAAGGAGTTGAATCGGGAATCGTATAGATTTATCTTGTATTTAAAACCGAGTTATCAATATAAATCTGTACTTCGATAGTTAGTCAATTTATCAGTATGTGTATCCTCAATGTATTTTGCAATGTGAATTAAGGTTATCCACTTCCCATCGGTCCAGGCTCAACGAAAGGTGTTTAGACAGGTATATTGCTGCCTTGAGATATTTCCAAAGTAATTGAAAATGCGATGAAAGATCTGAAATCGATTACTTATCACAGCCGAGAGAAGAAAGACATAGCTCGATAATAACATCCCAGGTAAAAAAAAAAAGAAAAAAGATAGAAGTGCCAAAACAATACGTAGAAAAAATGTGAGAAAGTCCCTCTTTGCAAAATGGACCTTATGCTGAGTCCAAGCTGAGAAATCGAGAAGATGATCAAGTAGAAGGAATTACAGAGAATACTTGGGATACGAGGATGAAACTTTTATATTCGAGAAAGTAGTAATGTAGATGAGGGAGAGGAATAAAGTACGATAAAGTCGAGAAGAGAAGATGCAGGAAAAGAAAAGAACCGATAAATACGAATATTCTACTCTTTCCCTCTCCACCCGCAAAAAATATTGGGCGAGAATGCTCCCAGTGTCATCAAAGGAAAAAAAGTAAAAAGTAAAAATTGTATCAAAAAGCATTTCATGAAAAGCGAAAAACCAAAGATCATACTTAAAAAGGTTCCCAAAAATATCTCCAATTCCCAATAGTAAATCAGAATTCCCTCCAGCTGAAAAGATAATCTTACAATATAGACACCTACCGACCTACCTACCTACCAAGCCGAGTGCATAATCTGCAGATCACCAAGCTCACGAGTACATCCATCTCCCTCCCTCCCATCCATCCATCTCCCCTCATCCTTCCCCATCCCATCCATTCCTCCACCCAAAATATCTACCCACAATATCCACTATTAAATTAATTTAAATCAAACTACATCAACTTTTCCCAAAACGCCAAGTTCTGGAGGGAGGGGGAGAGAGAGAGCGAGAGAAAGAGTGAGAGAGAGAACGAAAGAGAAAGCAAAAAAGAGAGAGAGAAAGAACGAGAGAAAAAACAAGAGAGAGAGCGCGAGAGAGAGCACACACTAAACATAGCATTTGCTATATACCCTTTCTTCTCTCCCCTTTCCCTTCCTCCCTTCCTCTTTCCCTTACTACCGATTCCAGAATCCAGATATCAGAGTTCAGATGTCGGAGTTTAGATGCATCCAATTACCCAATCATTCTATCATTCATTGCTCATTTCCATCCACACCACATTCAACCCCCCCACTCCCCCCTTCAACCCCCACAACCCTCACCCGAACAAATATCTCACAAACCATCTATTCCATCCAGAGTTCACAAAACCAAACGAGAAGAGGAAATCGATCAGACCAGGAACCGTTTTTATGTTTCTCATCATGAATAATGAACAGTTAAAAAAAAGATAATATGCAACATCACATCCTTTACAATCCCAACCAATTCTTTCCATTTCCATTTCCATTTCCCCAGCCACCAATCCCTCATTTTGTCATCCACCATCCACCATCCATTCCCGTTCCTATCCTCAGGGTTTCTCCAGAAACCCTTTCACTTTCTGCATCAATCGTGGCATGACATAGCATCCTTCAATACATCCTATCCTAACGCTCACTGTTCAATTGATCCTCTCAAGGACTGGCCCAACCTCCTGCAACATCAACCCATTCCGCCAGGCAACTTCCCTGTTTGCCCTCTACATCCACAATATCCGTGTCGCATCTACATCTACATCCCACTCCATTCTCTTTTACCGGATCCCAATTATCCCAGTACTCATCTTCTTCCTTTCGTTTCTTCTCGTCCAGCGTAGTCTTTTCTAGAAAAGGTTCGCGCGCTCTCTGGCGTGCGGGTGCATTTGCTGGACAATGCTGAATCGTTGTATGCCTGTAGCCAAAATCACGGAAGTAATGGATATCGCGAGGAGCGAGAAGAGCACCGGCGGCCAAAGAATGGATGGGTGCGTCACCCCACTGTGTTATTGTTAGTCTGGATCAAACATCCCCTCGATATTAACTTACTCTTTCCATCCAAAATCCACCACTGCGATCCATCATTTGGAAGAAATCCTCATATTCCTTACTTCTGAACCAACTAAGTCGAGCAATTTCGAAATTTGACCAGAAATGACACATATTGTACTTCTCTCCTTCCATAGCTTCTGGATCGATTTCTGGTAGAGATGCGCGAGATGGATCGCCTCGTAAAATTTCCTCGGGCAGTGGTCTTTTATAAGCCGGATCATCTTCAGGGACCTCCTTTGGCTCTTCAGGTGGAGGTTCGATAAACATTTCCCATAGACCTTGAGATGTAATGTTGTTGACTCGTTTGTATGCAGATGCGTAACGGAAGATATTTGGAACCGTCTCCTTCAATTCCTTAACGGCAATGGTGAAACCATAAGTCTTATTCGCATCAATCATCTTAAGGAAAGGATCGCTAAAAATTCGTCAGCATTATTTGCAATAATGCTCCAGAAAAACAAAACATACTATGTAATATCACAGAAGTACTTAATTTCTGGCTCTAGACGCCAGTACCACTCGTATTTAGCCAGAAGCTCATGCTTGTAAAAGAATCTAGTATCGTCAGCATTCTCTCATTCTCCTCAAGCTCAAGATGCTGGATTAAATGCATACCCTGAATAAAATCTGCACATAGCATGATAACTCTCCATACCACCATACATAATGGCAGCATCACCTTGTTTTGCAATACCCTCTTTGGCGACTTTAGGATCGATCCAATCCGGGAACCCCCAATGCTTAGGGTCGATAGTTCCAAACTCGCACGGCGCACTGGTATAGTTTTGAATAACTTCCTTAAATGTCGAGTTGAATTCTTGGTCGTTAAGGAAAACGTAAGGGTAATGATACCATCGATTGAAATGTCTTTCGATAGATTTCACTGATTGAATGACTCCATCTAACTCCTTATTTCTTGCCAGCACAACGAATGCTGCATTGGCTCTTGGTTGACTCGTATCAGGCTCCGCGCATCCCGTCACGAATACCTTATCATGTTGTTCACTGATCCTCCTATAATCACACATCAATGTTAGTGGTCATGGCATTTCAAGAATAAGACTGAACGAGAACAAAAGTACATACCTGATAGCTGGTGGTGCTCCAGCTGGCATTAAAATTCCCACACCTGATTTAGGATGTCGGACGAAAAGCACCAAAATCAATACAACGACAATACATGGAAATAATAAAACTACACCGAGAGGTATCGAAATACTGGAATTGCCCTTTAATCGGAGCGGCCGCCTGAAAAATGCCAATCTGGATGTGACTTTTGGCTTCTCTTTCCCATCATCCAATGGTAATTGTGTCGACGAAGGCATGCGCTTCATGACCCTCTGTACAAACCCCATCGTGATTGTTGATAGTTGAGGATCGTTTCGCAGACAAAATATTGAGATAGGGGGATTTATGTCGACCCCAGGTCGTTAGAAAAGGACACTTCCCACTGTGTGCCGTAGATCGATTAATAGTAATTATTACAAAAAATAATTTGAAAAGATGTATAGTTGAAGATCGAATCGAAACTGATCCTAAGCCGTTTTCCTTTTGGCACAGCCTCTATTCCTTCCTAGTAAAAACCGACGATGCTTTTGTAACGAGCGGCTGGACGTTGAGTGTCCTCGAAGATAGAAACACTTTTGCGATGACGCGTCCGTCTATGGTATTGAGGAGGTTTCTGCCGTCAACATAGAAGAAATAAATCCGATATGTTGATGAGAAGAAGGAATTCGAAGATATTATGACATGAAAATTTCAAAGAGGAATTCGTTATTGTAAATTGTCGTGTGCTGGATCGTGGGCTAGAACGACTTGAGGGTAGATTGTAGTTCTTTGGGGGTGTGGAGTCTGGAAGGGTTTGTCAGGGCATGAGAGGTGTTAAGTTTTTGGTGTGTGGGTGGGAATTTTTTAGATTAAAGTTAAGGATCCTTATTAAAGTGGAGAGGAAAGTCTGAGATGAAGGATGAAGTGAGAACGATAGGAGAAGAATTCTATACGAAACAAACAAACTGATTTATTTAATCTGAAAAATTATTGGATGATACTGTAGCTTTCACCTTTTTTGGTAACAGAGATTGGTTTCAATTGGCTGGCTTCTCAATTCAATAGCAATGGGTTTGATATAGGTAGATGGAATGAATCTTGGCTAGAAAGTAACCCTTGTTATTTATTGCCTCTTCTACTCGAGTAAACCTCATTTCCCTATTCCATATGGGAAGTTTTGACATAATATAGAATACCTGATTTGCCCCTGAATGAATTGAGGAAGTCTAGATGTATAAATGGGTGAAGGAGAAGAAAGAATCCTCTACAAACATTGAAGATAAGTGATAACTGTCTGTACATCTAGTAAGCTTGCTTATTGATAACTTAGTTATGAGCTTCAAGGTTCACATATATATTACATATCACATATCACCAACCTATCGAGCTCATCATATAAGGTTATTCTAGAAACCCATTCTACTCCAAAAGCACATGCACCGAGTCGGAGAATTCCCATGTCATTTCACTCATCCATCCTTTTTGAAGAAAAATAAGCCAAGTCCTCCTTTTCCATCCAATGTACAGAATATATATGTGCACTCTCATTGGACAATCTCTATATTTTCTTACTAATAAATATCTCATTTCATCTCAACCATTAAACACACCCGCAACCATCCACCCCGCCGTATATTTTCATACCTCCCGAGGTCTTCCTCGTCGCATGTCAATATCAATATCAATATCTACATAGTATATCTAAATCAAAACCCAAACACTTTAGCTCAGTACTCTCACAACCCAACCTAATTCCAATCCCCAAAACATTACATCCAAATCCCAATTGTTTATCTTCTATCTAAAACTCTACCACTCAACCAGCAACCAAAAACCAACAACCCAACTCCCAATGTCAAAAATAACCCCCAAAAACCTCTCCTACAACAACACCCTCCCCCCCTTCCTCCAACGCCTCCAAGCCAACTCCTCCTCCTCCTCCTCCAACGGCCGCCACGAATTCACCATATCCCGTCCCAGCAAACCAAAAGACAAAGACGAAGAAAAAGAAACCGAGCCCGTAATATTCGACGAAGTAAGCGGCGAGACACTTAGTAAAGAGGAATGGGAGCGACGGGAGAAAGAAAGAGGAGAGGAGGAGGAGAAAGATGTAGTGGAGGGAGAAGGAGAGGGAAGAGAGACTGCGGTGAATACGAAAGTAGCAGTTGTGGGAGTTGGAATTGGGATTGGAATTGGAGCGGGTAATAAGAGGAAAATGGGGAGGATTATTGGGGGTTCTGGGGATGAGGATGAGGGGAAAGATGAGAGAACTGATAACAACCCCTCGAATAAGAAAGATTTGGGGAAACAGAAGAAGGAAGAGAGTACCAAAACCGGGGCCGTAGAAAGGAAGAAACCTAAAGCCGCCGCGAAGAAGGGGAAGAAGATTAAGTTGAGCTTTGGGGACGATGAGTAAGATTCATACTCGGGTATTGTTAAGGGATGGATGGGTGTTTTATAGAGCATTGCATGAAAGAGACATTGGGAATGGCGTTTGGATATGTGATGATACCCGGCTGCTGTTAGTTAGCCACTCCGCAGTATTGTTATAAAAAGTATTGGCATAATTACCAACAAAAAATCACAAATCCACAATGACATAAATCCATGTTTTAGAAGAGTTTCCATTTTATTCCTACCATCCGTCCATCCATTCATTCAATTTTAATTTTTACCAGTCATATATCCCAAGCACCATCATGATCTGATCTGGTCCGCCCTTCCAGTCATTATGCTTGCTAGACAGATACCGACCAAAAGCAAGCCATGCAACGCAACGCAACATTTCTGCAGATGAAGTTGAAGGAATACGCCCACCCCACTCACGCCCTATCACCTTTCTTCATTGAAGACAAGAAAAGGAGAAAGAAAAAACATAGCAATCGGAATGCCATCCTGTGCCCTATGATGAAAAATGGAACGCCGTGAAAGTTGGACTTGACAAAGATGAGTGTGCATTAAAAGAAAAATCCTTCCTTTGCCTGCATGATTTTGCGTGAAAAGCGCTTTTCGGCATACTTGCCATAAATGCATGCATGCATCAAATATCCATGATCCAATACCAAAACCAATATTTCCCTTCTCTCGAGTTTGTGTACTATCACTAGTTTCCTCACATCGATCAAAGTATCATCTCCTGTCTAATAAGCTTTCGTCGTCGGAGCATTAACGAAGTCCCAAAGCATCTTAACCAGCGAGTCTGGTAGCGTATACAAGTCGACATGGAACTCTCCCTCTGCATTGATCCAATTAGCATTTATTTCCGATTTTCCATCCCAACCTCCAAACTCCAACTTACGGTCAATATCATTCTTCGTATACGTATCTTCACTCTTATTATCATGAATCATCTGCACCACATGCAAAAGATCATCCTCCTGCAACTTCACCAACCCCTCGGCCAACTTTTCCATATCAACCTGCCCAGTCCTCTTCCTCTTTTTACCATCAGAATCCTTCTTTCTGCTCATGCCTCCATTTTCATCTCCTGGCACCGGTCCCGTCTCTCTTAATGCATTAATCAACTCTCGACTAGGATTCTTGAATGTGATAGGATGTTTGGCTTCATAGCGGGTCTTGCCAAAATTGAGATCGTGCGCAATGCTGTGCTTGCCGCCAGTGGGAGTAGTGAATAGATCAATCGTCATATCGAATTCTCCCCATCCCTCATTCTCGCAGCGGAAGGGAGGTTCAGTGAAGGCTGTTTGGGTGGCAATCGTTAGATTGGGAACTCTGCAAGCTTCGCGCGCGGTATGAAAATATGGATATATACGTACTTTGAGTTGGGTTAGGGAAAGTAGGGTGTAGATTGTAAACTGCCTTTGTGAAGCACGTCGCTGGCTTCTCGTTGCCAGCTTCATCCAACATGTATATCTCGATGTTCCATGATTTCATCGGGAAACCTTCTTGAAGAGCAGGTTTGTCGCTGTGTAATAAGTCTTAGCATATACCCCAAAACCCGATATAAAAATAGTCGTGACTGGGAATCTGGATCGCGACCTACATGTTGCGCTGCTCGGTAATGAGCTTAATTACTCTCTTGACCTGCGATGCAGTTAGTATTTTTTCCGGCTAGAGGTACTTGGTGGGAAAAACGCTTGAGCTTTTCAGATTACTCACATCTGCGACCATCTTGACGGTATTGTGAGGGCTGAAGACTTTGTCGGATTTTCGAATTCTTGAATTCTTGAATTCTTGATGTCGCTCTGAATTGCGACGCGCCTGCAGTTGGCTAATCGTGAATTGAGTGGGGTTATGGATATCCTAGCTTAATAGCTCAAACTCAGAATCACGTGGGAATAGAGGAAGGAATTAATCAATTAAAATTTGAGTCCGAAAGTAGAGCTAGGTATCCAAGTATTCTGGATCGTTGTTGTAAATTGGAGGCTCGAGTTGACAAATCTGCACCTTTGTTTGTTGTTTTGACAGAAAGAAGTTCGGTGCCAACCTCACTCAACTTATGATATTCACCTTGTGATGTTCTCTTTAATAGCCAATTGGACTGGTATAAGTCAATCCATTATATACATGCTTCCAAAAATCATGAGGTTTATATTTACCAAGTCACGATATTCACATTGCAAATTACATTTCAGATCAGAAGTTTGGGGACGAACGAGGGACTAGTATTTTTAGTCTAACTACAATCTCATGCCATAGTCTCAAAACTGAGTACTAATCAAGCCTTCCTTTCCTCCATCATTATCATATTCATGATATAATCTTTGAGAAAGACCTGGACCGCCAGAGTGTTCAGGTATCGAATCGTCGATGCTTACAAAAGAGGTTTCGGCAACATGCGCGTAAATTGTTAGAGGGGTATGGAAGAAATGCGTTTTGATGCAAATATGATCATAAATTCATTCCTTCGGAATACGTGCTGTGCTGTATTATGCTGTTTGTCGATTGGGGAGCCGTGATGGGAAGTAGAAGTAAATACGAGGACAAATTTGTCGTTTAAGCCTTGAAGAAGACTTCGTTCTCTTGTTGAGCCTTGATGAAAGCCTCCTTGAAAAGGTTTGCGTCTAGAAATGTCAGATCCCATATTATATGTTATTTGCGACGTGGAAACTTACTCTCAGAGTTGGCAAAACGGATAGCCAAAGTTTGTGCTTCTGGCTCACCCTCACTAACATCTGCTGCGGCATTCCAGACCCAACTTCTATCACTACCAACGTTGGGGGACAACTTCATGTCAGGAACAACTTTTAACTATTAGCAAAAGTTCCATGTAATGCTTTGCGGCGTCGTAAACATACCATAGTGGTTGGCGCAGACCTTCAAAGTCTTGTCTCTTCGCATGACCAATCTAGTCTTGCCATTCTCTCTGTGCTTCAAGAATCGGACATCACCAGTACCACGCTCCTTCCACTCTTGGGTATCCTTGACGAATTTGAAGAGCTTGGCGCGCATCTTAAAGGTTTGTTCCTCGAGTTCCTCGTTGGTCTTAACATCGACTTTCTCGGTCAAACGGATGACTGGCTCGAAGTGAACGTCCTCAGATTCTGGGGCTTCATCCTAAACAATTATCAGCCCTGCTTGCATATATAAACGTTGTCCAACAGTACCTCTGGGTTCTCTTCAGCAGCGGCGGCCTTTTGTGCCTTGGCAGATCCTGAGTTATCTCCTCGGTCCTCATCCTCTTTCTTCTCCTTCTTAGCTCCACCACCGAACATCGAGAAAACATTGTCAGTGATACCAGTAGCGGCAGAAGTAACAGTTGCGGCGGCGGTAGATGCGACTTCGGTAGCTTTTTCGGTCAAGGACTTATCAAAATTAGCAAGGTGTAATGGCATCAACGAAATCGTTGTGAAAGAAAATAAGAGTAGGAGTCATCAACATACAGATCCCTCAACTGGAGTTTCCTTGGCAGATTCTTCCTTTAATACTGCTGGCTCAGTGGCAAGTTTAGTCTCTGACTCTACGAGCTTAGGCTCATTGCTGGTGTTGACCTCTTGGTGTGCTGGTTCAGCCATGATGAAAAGATTTATTTGATAAGTCAAAGGGTATGTAGAAAAAATCTGCAGGTTATTTTGATGCAGCTCTAGTTGAAAAGTGTTGTGGTTGGAAGGTACTTTTGGAGTGGATAGTAGAAGTGGGAGAATAGAGGGGTCGAACATCTGAGTTGTCAGGCAAAAATCATAGAACTAAATAGATCCAAAATCAAAACAAACCAGGTGTAATTAAGCGATTTAATAGAACTAGTGTTATTTTACAACAGAGTCGGGTACTCCTTTTGGTTTTCACAAGTGCAATCAATAATATTCATACTGCCTCTGAATGAATATTTCATAGTATGAACAACTGGGTGAATAAAAAGTCTACATTCTTATCATACAAAGTAAAAGATTGTTGAACTGACATCTAAGGCAAGAAGACAGGAAATATATAAAGAGGACACAAGAAGGTAATTTGACAGTTAAATAATTTGATAGTTAAATTATCAATCATTTGAGACATTATTTGTTTCATCTGTACAGAGTATACACGGGATCTAGACTTATCTATCTATAACACAAGCTGGGTCAATCCAGATCCGGATGAACTGTCGGCCCGATCACCATTCAAACTCATTCTTGGTCTTGTTTCCACCTTCAAACTTCTTGACTCCACCAGATTTATGTTGTGTGAAGTCCTCTACATTGTAATACCTGGTAACAACATTATCCCAAAGGCTGTGGACCCTGGTATAGTGAATATCATGAAGAATATTTGTGTTTTTGACTATTAAATTTCTTTGTCTCCAGTTGTAAATTATGAATTCTGGGAATATAGTTCATCCTTATTCCCAACACGAAAGTCGATTCCCTAGTGGGATTCAACATATGCAATTCGAGTAACTCCGACATCTCTATCTCCAAACAGGAACTTCTGCATACTATCCAACCACTCATCGAAATCAGCTGAAGGCCTTCCGTAATCATCAACTTCCAAAACAGGAAAGTCAAAATGTATGCTTGCCCTTGCAAGTTTAGTCTTGGAGGCCAACCTGTAAACACCGAGGGATGTTTTGCCGGATCTATGGCGTAGCTGTTGCTCGTATGATCTTCTACGCCATGTAATCAGAAAGTCTGGGTGTGCGAGGGGTGATATCGAATTTTCATACAGATACCTCAGCTGCCTCATACCCCGGACTAGCCAACTGATCGTGAGCTTTCAATGCTTGGAAAAGATTCAATTTGCCAAATGATCTGAATGTCCTAATTGGATTCAGGTATCAAGAGCCGCTCATGGTTGGACTGCCGTCCGGAGTATTGAAAAACATGTGCCGAGATCTCTCAATGTCGTATACGAGGGCTCAAACGCCCCCTCGGGCCTTGTATCATAGCTTCCCATTTTGCAGCTCCATCTGAAGGTGGCTGGAAGACTTCCATAATGTGGTTGACCCGCGCCTGAGTCCACATACAATATCCAAAAGATGAAAAGAAATCCCGCTCTGGAATCGGGGGTTCGCTAACAAATTCATCTATTTTGATCCATGTCGCACGTGAGCTAGGAAGGTTGAGTGCTTGTAGCGACACATCCCAGCAATCCAGGGCGGAGTAATCGATCGCTTTGAGATCGATGCACCTGGATCTTGGAGCTAGGCCTGATCGAATATAGAGGTACTCGCGTTCTAGATAGGAAAACATTATCATCACCTTATTTACAGCCGGCGGTGCCCGCAGAATTCTCTGTATAAACCCGTCTAGAATAGGTATTGTTGCCGTGGGCGCATTCTGCTTGCAAACTTTCCAGAAGTATCCAATACCCATGGTGATGAGTACTTGATCAAATACATTAAAACGGTTCGTAAGAACGTTCCACCTGCGGGACCTAACATGCTCCCCCCAACGGATTTTTGCCAAAGTTGATGGGGATCCGTATAGCTGAGCTTGAGAACTTGTTGTCAGAAAGCTTTTACAGTCTTGAAGAATGTAATGATACTCTCTTTCCATGTAATCCAATATGGAGACCATCTCTTCGGCTTCCCAAAGGCTGAAATGCTCAAGAAACGACCTGTGAAGTCCTCGTACGGGGATGATTCCTGTTTCTCCGTATATCTGCCTGCTCAAGGTACACTGTTTCTTTATATACCCATCGGCATGTTTGAGACTACGAAGATATAGCTCAACGTTATACAAAGCTCGTTGAATTCGAAGTGTCTCGATTCTCTCTAATTCTTTCTTCTCATACTTCTCGTGCGTCCACGGATGTAACCCTAAACATGACTCAAAGTAATCCTGGGAAATTGCCTTTATTGTCAAATGGAATTTAGCGATACGAATCATGGTTTTGAGGTCATAACTTCTTGGATTGAAGGTTGTGGCTGTTATGTCTTTCGAATATTTACGCATGAAGTTGTGCAAGTTCTGAAAACCATTAGGCAAATTTTTGCCCTTCCATTTCATCCTACGTACAGATTTGCTGGATATGGCGATCGCTTGAAGAAAGATAGGGAGGGTCATTTCATTGACCAATACTCTGCAAAATACTTCGCATCGGTTTCGATCGTTATTATAGCAGTCGTAGAAGGCTCGAGAGGAGGAGATCAACGAGTGTAAAGAACGAATGTCTGGCAAGCTGTTGAGTATATGTAGCTTTATTTCGACGGGAAACAGGTCAATCGTTATGACAGGGCCTCGTGTTGATACTTCCTGAGTGACTCTCGATGAAAAGAAGCGCAACCTGGTAAACTGCCAGAACGGGAAGTTAGTGACTGCCTTTAAAAGATAGCGCATCTGGATAAATTCTTTTTGAACATTGAAATCAATTAAACATTGACATCATTTTGAGCTTTGAATTGAACCATTTTGATTGTTCAGTCCATTTTAAACAGCGAATTATCGAAATGATCGAAGCTCTTTCAAAGATCCACAGTTTGAAATATCTTAAATCCAATTGCAATCCGTACTACTAGGAATATGCATGAAGGGGAAGTTTTTGGAGGTGGATAAGGTAAATGAGGAGCTAATGCATATGCTGGATTGGGGAATAAAATTGATGTGTAGAATGAGATATAAAAGTGGATTTTGAGGTTGTTGCACTCAATTAGAGATTGAAATCAAAGAGTTTACTAAAAGGATTAAACTTACCTCTGCTGCTTCTTCTGTGGCTGATAAAGCACGCCTCTGAGCTGCCTCCTTCCTAGCTTTGAGCACATTGGCCCTCATGCGTTGTAACCTTTGTTGCTTGAGCGTCTCAGCAGCCTCTTGAGGAGACAGCGGAAGACCACTATTGTTTTTTTTAACCATGTTGAAGCGTAGGAGTTGAGTAGAAGCCGAGTAAATGTTGAGAGTAGGAGTTAAGGGTAGGAGTCGGGAGTAAGACTTAAGAAGATGAGTTGAGTGTCAGAAGTAAGAGCAAAAGCGCGAATTGATCTTGAGAAGTAACTCAAGGCCCGTTTTAGACCATCGAACTTCTGACCTGGGTTCAATCTAAGAATAATTTGGTATTTTCAAGTAAAGAAGAATAGCTTCCGTCGAAAAAATGAAAGTAACATGAGACTCCCAATTAAGAAATTGTTCAAGATGGAATACTCAGAAATGAATTTTTGTATCCAAACCGAGAACCAATACGCCAATTTTTATTGTGCGAAAAAAAAGGTTCACTATAGGAGTAGCTTCTATCGATTTGGGCAAGCTAGTTAAAGCTTAAAATTTAGTGATTGATCTAGTGGACTTCAAATGATAATTCCCAACTAGAAAATTTATGAATCCTCTAGATAGATTGCAAAGAGATGGAGAATTTTTGGGCTAAAGTTTCCAAATCAGCTAAGATGTTATGAGGAAAATGCTAAAGATAAACCATCTCTCAAATCCCGTATATTTTTTGCGCACAATTAAGTCTGGCTTGCAAATTATCATAGGCTATCTTCAAGCTACTTGGCTATAGTGCAGCTGTCTGGTGCTTTTTTTTCAATTCGAATGTCTCCTGCAACATATAAAAAGACGGTTCGTCTCCACAGAACAGGTTAAACCACCAATTCAAACATCTCGCTCACACTGAAAATATTTACATCAATTTACAGCTGAATCTGCCGAACTCCTTGATAACTTATTTCCTAAACAGTACGATCGATAAGCTCAAGCGCAATCCTAAAGAAAATTTCTCGAGTCCCTATTTCGAAAACTAAGACAGCCATGTTTGTCAGACGTAACCATCATGGGCAAAATATTGTCTTCAATGGGCTTGCAGGTCGCTGGTGTATCAACGGCTGGGAGTTCGATGCTGCACCAAATCCAAACATATGGGAAGAGAAATATGCCCTCCAACCATATTGGGCAGCACAACTGAGCTTCCGAGGCGAATATGCACCAAACATGAGTTTTGTAAGAATTATACAACTGTTTCAAAAGGGCAAAGTTTCGAATACAATTCACCCCGATATGATGGATTTGAAGTTCGATATGATAAACGAGTTCCTACGAAATTTAAAGGCACAGGCAGGAAGAAATGCGGAACGCCACGAGATTGAGCTTCGCGAAGACACCAGAAACAACGAACATATTACTGTCGGAGATATTGAGATGATTGACGATAGTAATATAAATAGTGAAGGAACGCCTACGGGCCCAATGACATTGATGGACGTAGATGAGATCATGGCATCAATGACCCAGCAATTATGCAACGTCCAGCTTGGATGAACCTTGGTGTAGTATTCTAATGAAATGCTGATCTAAAGAGCTGGAAGCAAATTTGATTTCCGTCGGAGGGAGAGAAGCACTTGAGGCGAAGTTCAGATTTACACACCCAAGCACCGCCTTGTCGACATCCTTCACCATATTATAACCCTGAAATTTGAATATAGACCATGTTCTTGTGCAAACTTCATACGATACCAATGAACATCTGCGAACAAGATAAATGCCAGCATTGGGGAAGTAACAACTGTGGAGATAGATATATATATCATAGCCAATTTAGCAACAGTGTTGGGGAGGAAGTAGTTAACGAAGCAGCAAACCAACATTTAAGAGCCATTTCATTGACAATTAGGGGTCATATGTATTCATGTTGAACAATAGTAGAAATGACTTTGAAAGATTTGAAATAATGACAGCAATTCATGAGGGACCTTTAGAATTGAACACCGGCCGAGGTCAAGGTGGAGGCGAAATAAACAGTACATCCGTGCAAATTTTCGCACACAACTCGCAGAAGCTTCAAAGCCTCGATGTCGATAAGTACCTCACATTTGACAGGTTTAACTAACCTGCAACCTGTCAAAGGATACTTAGCGACAGTCGCAGACTATGCAAGCCTCGATACGTGTCGGGAAAAAGTGCGAGCGTCGACCACATTGAACTTTCAAAAGATGTCCGCATCTCCTCAACGGCAGGCACTTGTCCTGCTGTCTAATAAGACACAGTTACGATGAAATGTAAAATCTCAATTGTTAAGATCGTCCAAAGCATCTACATAGTCCAAACTATTGGTTATACGGCTCTACACCAAGCTTGTTCAGAATGGGTTTCTTTTTTAGCCCTGAGTGGTAAATGCCCTAACGAACCCATCACCGGTAACAATTTCGACTCGAATATTGACTCAATCGAGGAATCGCGTTGATTATGCAAGTGATTTTTTCTTTTACTGGCAGAAGAGCGGTGTTTATGCTACCTTTTGTGAAGAGGATAATTCATGGTCCAATTCGAGGTCGGCTGGCAGATTTTGACTGCGACAATGGTGCTGAAGCACTGTGCAAACGAAACATTTTCTAGGTAGTAATCGACGCATATATGAAATCTCATCTCGTCTTGAAAGCTTTCAAACTGCCGGGCTGTGAGGGTTGTTGTTGCTTTAAACGTTGTAGTGCATCCTTGTTGATGTTGTCTTAGGAGGGTAACAATCCCAAGCACCCCACCTTTTCGCCTCATCTCCTGTTACACCCATTTGGACTTGGATCGAACAACCAGCGCCGCACATCTTGGAACATCTCCCCGCCAAACCACCCCAAACAATTCGAAATTTAATTCATACACTCTAAACATGGCATCCTCAATCACATTCCCTCCTACAGTGACAGTGTCTCTCCCCATCCTTGCCAAAATGATCGACCACTCTCTCCTGCACCCCACCATGACCGATGCCGAGATTTTAATGGGGCTCTCCATCGCAGCCAAATATAAAGTCGCAGCTGCATGCGTCAAACCATACTCCATAGGACAAGCTGTCTCCGCTCTAAAAGATACCGGTGTCGAAGTATGTCCTGTGATCGGATTTCCTGCTGGAAACAGCACGACAGAAGTGAAGGTCTTCGAAGCAAGCAAAGCCGTGGAGGCTGGTGGAAAAGAGATTGATATGGTTATTAATATTGGTAAGGCTTTAGGGGGAGACTGGGATTATGTTCAGAGAGAAATACAAGCGGTGAATGACGCTGTGGTTTCCAAAGGTTCAATTTTGAAAGTTATTTTCGAGAATGATTATCTCACCGATGTGGAGATTGTAAAGTTATGCCATATCTGTAGTGAGGTCGGGGTGGCATTTGTGAAGACTAGCACTGGTTATGGATTTGTGAAACAGAGTGATGGAATGTACAGTTATCAAGGGGCCACATTACCGCATCTGGATCTAATGCGGAAAAGTGTGAAGGAAGGAGTGCAGATTAAGGCTGCTGGAGGAGTGAGAACTTTGGAAGATTTATTAAGAGTGAGGGCGCTGGGTGTCACGAGAGTGGGTGCTACTGTCACTGAGGCAATCCTTGAGGAGGCTGTGAGAAGAGGAATTGGAGAAGAATTAGTCGAAGTCAATGTTCTTCCGCTTAGATCTACTTGAAAGAAATGTCGAGCTAATCAAATGCTGATGCAATGTGATGGAATTATTTTCAATTTTTATGAGTGCATTGGTACATGATAAGTATTCTATACTTTCAAATAAAGGAAGGTGTCCGCTTCCGCATATCAATTAATTTTCTCCAATCGATTCTCTTACTTACAACATTACCTTCCGCCAAATCCATTTGCTTCCACACCGTTTCTATGATGCCTCTCACTATTTCTAAATTTCCTATTCTCCTTTCACTCTGCATATCTTCCAAAACATCTAGGATTTGGATCCGTTGCTCGTCAGACACAACCTCGCATGCTGTGATGAATAATGGCCAAGGACTTGTGCAGACACCGTTTCTAGTAAGAATTGCCAAAGCCTTGCTCACTAGGTCTTGTATCACATCGGAGTTTGAAGGCATCGACAGTACCGAATGGAGATATATGAGCGCTCCCAGCCGGTAAAGTTCGGCTGTATTTTCTATTTTGATCTGATCAATCTTGCCGGTAGTGTCGTCTTCCATAATTGCGGAGATCTGTTGAGCACTTTCGAGTTGTTTCACCAGCCCTTGCGCAAAGTCCCGATATTCTCCTTGTCCTTCGGATATTTTAGAAAGTTCATTGATGCACGATATGCATTCGAGGACTTCTAACGAGCACCCCAGCGATCCAATGATCTACTGATGTCAGCTAATATTTTTGATTTCTGCGTGCAACATACAATTTTATTCTCAGGATTCGCACTCGGAGCTCCGAGGAATGTATTACTTATAGATTTTCTCTGCCCCGTTCCCTGACTGAAATCTGCTAGAACATCATGATATAAGAGCCAGGTATTCAAGAAATGATCCTTCGTCATTGTCAATCCGATGGCTCTTGCAGCGTTTAAATGTGTGGGCCAGCTTCCATCAGCCCCGTCAAAAACCTGTCCGTAAGTTAGCACGGTTAAGTTTTCAGTGATGGCAGCTTAGATGTAAGGTCTTACTTACATCACCCACACAAAGCATCATACATGTGGCAAATTGCCCTCGACGCCCACCTCCTCCTGTTTGAATAGACTGTGAGAGAAGCCGTATTGCAGAGATCTTGTATTGTACTGCAGCTTCAGTCCCCCATAAATGATATGCCGACACAGCAAGGATTGCATATCGCAGGCTCAGACAGGAAAGGTACCGGTCTGCAAGTGCATTTGGGAGCAAGTAATTTCGAAAACCGTTCAAACTATCATCGATAGTTGTGATCATACGAGATAGGACTTCCGTGTCTGTATAGGCTTGTCAATATGCTTCATCTTTGGAGGACAATTCTCCATCTTACAATACGATAATAATGTTGCGTCCCGTGACTCAAGAGTGGTTTCATATCCAAACTTCAGACTTCTTTGCGGGCTAGACATATACCGATATGTGGAATAGCATCTCTGCTTAAACTCTGACGCAACTTCCAAATCAATAAACGTCGAATTGAGAAATTGATATCTTTCACGTGTCGGAGGCGCCGGAGATCTTTGCGCAGGATGATGAGATTCGTTTTCCCAAGAATGAACCGGTCTCCGTCCATCACCCGATTCTGGCCAGTGAAGTTTGACCCCATAACCTTCACAGACCCGACCGGTCCTCGTGCAATTATTGCAGAAAGGGATGCCTTTGTCGCAGCCAATTTTCCTGCCTTCATGAATTGTTACATCAATGTGAATGTGGGGGTAACATCGAATGGCGGGGCAATTATGGGCTGGAAAACAATTGAAAATGTGTGCTTACTTTTACACGTCCAGCAGCCTTTGCCAGATTTCTTTTCTTTCGGTCTTTTGGCAAGAGACATTATTACCAACTTTTGCACAAAATTGACCTGATTGAAGAAGGGTGGTTGTTTCCGAGGTTTGTGAGTCACGACTTATAAATGGTCACGTGGATCATTGTTGGAGCGACGATATCACGCATGAATGATGGTAATTGAGAAACTTCCTGAGGCAAGTATGATTTAATGAAAACCACAGCTATTTCGAAAGTGTTATTGCTGCCGGTGAGATCAACATGTGTGGTGTGTGTGGTGATCGTTCATCGAAAAATATGTTCTTTGTTAAAACAAAGTCACACTAACCTGCTACTATTGGATCATGAATATTTCACCCCATCAACAGAATATGTTCCTATTAAAAAGCCATGCATATATTAGTCATTTATATATATCTCCCTGTCCTCCTAGACAACAGCCAGGAGACTTCTCCGCCGCACCCATGACTTCATCTAATATTTGGTATGCATCGAGCACACTTAAAATGACCACATGTTAGACAGCTCCAATAGCTCGCAGGAAGCCACTGGTCTCCGCACTAGAAATGATATCATCAGTAATGCTAGCATCTAGACGAAGGCATGTACTAGTGTTGGCAGAACGGCAAGAGAATACTCATTTGACACTCACTTGGCAGCATAGCCAGCTGATGAAAATGTACTGGTTCACGAACTCCTGTAGGGAATGAAAATGCATTCTTGTGGTGGATGGGTTGGTCGTGGCTGAAGTTAATTTGGCGAAGATGGTTTCTGCCGTAAAGTATTGTAGATTGTGATGTCTAGTTGGGGTTTGGGCTCTTATGTATAGATGGTCTTGAGATCATTTGTTTGAAGTTGTTGACTAAAGAGAGGGAGGGGAAGAAGTCCAGAAAGTTGCAGTTTTATGCCTTCCGAGAGGTTTTCGATATTGCGGAAAGTGATTCCAATACAAGCTTTGAGGTTGGGTTATTCAAGAAACGTGTGTGTGGATAATTGTTGAGTGGAGGCTAATTGTTGATTCAAGAACATCACACGTAGGCATGGACGAACCCCATGATTGTTTATATTAGCACGGGATCCGTAGGATAATAGTAGTAAAATTGTATCGATGCAGAATAACAATGAATGATTAGTCTTGTGCTATGTAAAAGTAGACTACGAATACAATATGTGTAGAATGAATCCGCTGTATAGAAAAACGTAATGAAAAAGATGACAGTAACAGAACAGCTTTGCGCTCTGGTGAAAGTTTGGGATGGCGAGTTGACCTCTTTCAGAAAGGCGATACCAATGTTCAAGTTTTCCGGGCTATTCTCATTTTGCGAAAAGAAGCTACTAAAGAAGCCTTGCTCTTGATTATTAAGATGAAATCCATCATCCAATATTTGTGTTCATATTTTAAGATGTATTAAGGTGGCTGGCAACACTTGATGACGTGAATCTAGAGAAAAGGGAAGCTGTCCGAATACGACACACTTGACTCAGAAAGCACTGAAATGATACTCTAAATCAGTCTTGCAAGCCACCCGGAGGGCGAAAGTAGAGGAAAACCTCTAAACCAATGGCCTGACACAAACTTGAATGTCAGGAGTGAAGGGAGTCCTAGATTGAACAAATCGGACAAATAATTATCATATCTCGAGTAAAGATTAGTGGGTTGATTGTATTGTCGTGTTCGAACATCGAGCTCACTAGCAGCCAATGTCCAGTAAAGTCTTTAGGGACTTTTTAGCCAGACTTTGCAGGAAGATAACCAAACCATGGGAAGGTAGGTAGGTCAAGTGAAGTTAATGAGTAGGAGAGCCAGCGAGGAGTTTCTGGACGATATGGTCCGTGCATCAGCATTTTCTTGCTGATAAGCTTGTGATTATAAAACTCTACATTCTTTTCTTTGGGTTCTAGTAGGCCATGCAAGCACTTATTATTAACTTAATGTGATGATGAGACTTTGTGGTCGAATGTATGTGAGTGAAATGCTAGTACGGTTGTTGAAAAGCCTCGGAAAGTTTCTCCTTGTGACACATCATGTGACCTAAATTTTTTAGATATTCTTGCACTTGTCCCGGTGTCTCTCTTCCACATAGCGAAATTTTCTCTGTCCACTTGAAGTCTGGAGGGCTAGGCTAGTGCTCAATTCCAAAATCATGGAAATGGAATCTTCGATGGTAGCCCCAGATATCATGTCAGATAGAGATGCACCATCGCAAATAAATTTTCCACCTGATGCAGAATCAATGACTCAAGATGAAATAAAGACACACATATTTTTCATGCGCGAAGCTCTTGCCATGGTATTTCTTCCATTTCTCCATTTTGTATCCTCAATTTGATTCAATCATAGGCAAATCTGGCTCTCAACACCAATGAGACACCTGTGGGTTGTGTGCTCGTTGATCCAGTCCTCAAGAAAGTAGTGGCTAGAGGAATGAATGCTACCAATAGGAGTTACAATGGGACAAGACATGCAGAATTTATTGCTATTGATGAGTTGTTGTCTTCGAGTTCCGAGGTGGATTGTGGGGGTGCAGATGAAACTAGGGGGGCGAAAAGGAAGAGAGAAGAAAATGGAAATGAGGCCGACCATGAACAAGGGGGTAGGTCTGAAATTTCGAGACGTGGGTATGGACCGGAAGATATGAAGAACTTGGATTTATACGTGACGATAGAACCGTGCATAATGTGCGCGTCATTACTACAACAATTTGGAATACGAAAAGTGTGGTATGGAGCGGTTAATGATAAATTTGGGGGGAATGGTGGAGTTTTGAATATTCATATTGGTAATGGGAAGTTCGATAGTAATGAAGCCGCCGAGGATGGAGAGGAAGATAGTAAGGAGACGGGTGGCGACAAAAGAACACAGAAACAGGAGGGTGACTATGAGGTTAGTGGTGGATGGTTGCGAGAAGAAGCAATTGTTATCTTGAGGAGATTCTATGTGCAGGAGAATGGAAGGGGTGAGTGACTTTGGTTCTAACTTCTTTCCACACATCGTTGAAGCTAATGTGCTACAGCGCCCGAACCCAGAAATAAGAAAGAAAGAATATTGAAGCTAGAGGTGGAGCCAATGATAGATCCGAGAGCAAAGGGTGACGAGCCCGGTTAAAGTCGAGATATTTTACTCTACTGGGTGGCTTTCAAAAGACCAGAGGTAGGCGGCATATGCTTTGGGCGGAGTAGACAGTCAACAGATACCCCGGACAGGATATCAAGAGAAGACATTATGTATGCTTCGCAAAGATGTCAATGTATGGACATCATAGACACCACTCACAAGGTCGTCATAACTCGTACTGTAGCCAAAAATTCAAGCGCATGATTCCAGTCTCCCTATTTACAATTGTCCTCTTCGATTTCTTGGATTTCTTTCCCCGCAGATTTTCCCTAGGCTCCCTTCATCACTCTTCGTTCTTCTAATTCGTCAAACTCTTTCCCGATCTCTCAGCCTCCAACTCTCTCTCAGCCTGTTGGTAATACTTGGATGTATCCACTCCGTGCTGGTTGTGATTTACCAAGTTGAACCAAGGCATCACATGCATCCAGACTCCTGCGTATCTCGAGTTCCTCGATGCGACACCTTGAATGTATGGTGTAGTGGTGCTTTCACCATATAAAGACTCTCCCTTCTTAACCTTGCTAACCATTTCTCTCATGTCCATTTCTTGTTCACGCTTGTTTTCCGTGAAACCGTAGAAGCGTACTATCATGATGAATTAGCACATATCGGAAAGAATTCAGGTAAAGGCGGGGAATGGATCGGGACGGGAAATCAATCCAAAGACATACGTATAGAACGTTGATAAAACATGAAAAACCCAGCCCCAACACCAATAACCCCCGACAGTCGCATAATAGGAGCAAATCCTCCCTTTCCAACCAGTGAAGGTGAAATCCGTTCCCATAATAACATCAAACCTGGTCCTGCGGTAGCCGTTGCTGCTCCGACCGCATAGTCCGATGGTCGTGCATAGCCAAGTACTCGTTTGATATGTCTGTAAGATACGTATCAGCATTTTGCCCCCTCTTCTCACTACCGCGGGCGGGGTCCAGGAACGTACGGGTCACTGTCGATGAGCTGAGGAGCTGTTAGCTGGTGGATTTCTTGCCTAAAATGCAAGTAGTGGTGTGATGAGAACTCACAGGGTACTCGGTATTGATTTTCTTTGAAGGCACAAATGGCCTTTGTTCAGTATTCGACATTCTGAATTGTGCCAATTGCTTACAATTGGGGTTCAGCGCACTGGTGAGGTCAATTTCTTGATAGAGGTTCGATATAGAAGCGCTAATTCAGATTGTCGCACGGGCCATGAGGTTTTCGAATATTCTTGCCTGACTTAAATTGATTTGTGCCTTAGAGTTTGTCGCGTCTTCCCTTATCGCAGACGCGTCTCATGCAACAATTTTGGAAATTCCAGGGAAATTCCAGTTACATTTCGATGTTAAGGGAATAAAAGTCTACTGCGCATTGGTATTTCTTCTCCCTACAAGATGAATTCTCCAGCATCAAGGCCGCTTCCCACCGAAACGCCCAATGCTGGTGGAAATGAATTCAATGATCTTGATGACCTTTTCGATTACGATGCTGGAGATACGAATGATCCTTTCAGCGATAATTACGTGGTGCCCGGAAGTAAGGATAAAGAAAAGGCCAAGGACTCAGCAAGCAATACAAAAAGTGGTGCGGGATTGGGCATTGATGAGGAGATTGAAGTCACCAAAAAGCCTAGAGTTCCCCGAGTAAAACTTGATGAGCACAAGTACGTTCAATTGTCTAATATTTAGACCTTGGGATACTGATATGGATCTCAAGACTTCTGTCTTCTGCAGGGATACCAAAATTACGAAAAAAGGCCGTAGATCATTTGAAGTTCAAGGGCAAAGGCCATGAGGTATATATAATAAAGGTCTCATAAACACTAGCTCCATACTCACAGAATAATAGTACTCCGACGCGGCCCGACTCCTTGCATTTTACCAACTCTGGCTCGATGACCTATTCCCAAAAGCCAAATTTGCTGATGCATTAGCCATGGTTGAAAAGCTAGGCCATAAAAAAATGATACAATCTGCGAGAATGGACTGGATTAATGAGAGAAAACCTAAATCTTCGGTGCATGAAGAGTCCCTATTTGACGAACCAGGACTTCCTCCACGGTATGATAATGAACGAGAGAAAACGGCATCGAGGATAGCACCGATCTTCGAAAACGCAGTGCCTTCACGGCCCGAAACACCGGTCCGAGATCAAGATCCGGATTTCGATGATATGTATGATGCTACTCCGAAGATCGTGCGGCAAGAACCAGTCGCACAGTCGACTTCAGTGTTTGGTGGAGGTGACAATAGTTTATTTGGTCCTCAGAAGATGGTCACCACAACTGGGGGAGATGAGCCGCCAGACGAAGACCTTGAAGCATTACTGGCAGAAGCAGAACAGGAAGGTTGCAGTGAAGAAGTGCTAGATGATGATCTCGAAGCGCTGCTGGCAGCAGAGAACGATATGAATGCCCCTGGTCGACTTGCAAAACAACACACAGAGAAATCCGCACAAGCGGACGTCGATGATATGGATGCTATGGAAGCTATGGCTGATATGGATTTGGACATGGATATGAACGGGGGATGGTAAATAGGTTTTGGCTGGCGTTGGGGTGTACAATGACAGCATTATGAGGCGTTGGGTTTAACATGATGATTTAAGCGTTTTGTATGAAAGTCATTACTCCGGCAATCAAACAACAAGAGGTTGTATGGGTTCCATATTCAAAGTAGCCCGTTAAATAATATGATATTGAATGATTAATGGATAGAGAGACAATGGCGGGACTGATGTCATGAGTACTAGGTATTTGGCCATCAATCCAGGTTGAATTGAATAAATATTTATGTGTCACCAAACTAAGAAATTTGTTTTAATTTTTATCTCCTTATTTATTTTTGAAAATAATTTTTATAGTTCTAATTGAAACAAACATTGAAATCACTTTCAACCAACCTTTTTCGCTGATAGAGCCCAGAACCCTACCCCCACCATATTTTGTAGAGCACGTACCTGAGTAGCTGCAGCTCCTAGAGCTACAAAACATTTCCACAGTTTGCGCAAGATCTCTCCAAGCAACCATGGCAGAAGGTCTGGTCGCAGCTCTTGCAGACCTCAATCTCAAATCGCATGGTGATGACTGGATTGACAGCATTCTCGACGAGCAGCGTCCACCCAAACGCATCAAGCAAAACCACGAAGAGCTCAAACGGGAGCTAGAGCAGAAGTACCTGACGCCATCAACCACGTTTTCTACAGAATGGCTCAATAAGCTTCAACAGTAAGTCTTCTTTCTGCTTGAATATCTTCATTATGGGCATCAAGGCACATTTGATTGTTCAAAAAGGTGTGAAGGAACGAAAAGTAGGGATAGCCTCTTCCGCAATACTAATACCTATTTCTATTTAGGCGCTGGGACTCACCACCAAATTATACAGACCTTTTCCAACTCGCCCCAACGCAAACACGTACAATTACACGGTTCACGAGAGAAGGCTTGGAAGGCCGAGTCACAGGTTACAAGGAAGTGACAGTACCGGCAAACAGTGCAACTGCCAAGAATTCTACATCTTTTCTGAGGAAACCGGCAAATAGGGCAGATTTTGTGAGAGGTGCAGCAGGCTTCTTTCCATTCGCGCCTGGTGGATTAGATGCGGTGGAGGCTGCGGCTGCTCTGGAAGAACAAGATGGGAGAGTTGACAACATAGTACCACAGAAAAAGGGCTTGGAAAGAATCATAAATTTTGGTGGCGAGGATGGGTTGTTGAGTATACCACCAGGATTTACTAGGGGCTTAAACTCTGAAAAGAAGGAAGAAGTCGACGAGAAAGAGGCAGAAGATGTGAAAAACCTCTTAGAGGAAGAACCGGCGGAGGAAGTGTCTGCAAATGGAGCAGATGGTGCCATGAAAGACGAGGCTTCTTCGGAAAGTTCTGATGACGATGAAGAAGATAATATTGATTCTATGTTACCAGTCGAGTTCCCAGCACTGGAGCCACATGGTGCGCTCGCAGCCTCAAGCACGAAGAGAGGAGGAAGAGAGTGGGCACATATGGTTGATGTCAAGAGAGATATTCCAAATTTCAGAGAATTAGTACCTAATATGGCGAGAGACTGGCCATTCGAGTTGGACACATTCCAAAAAGAAGCAGTATATCACCTAGAAAGCGGCGATTCGGTATTTGTTGCTGCACATACATCGGCGGGAAAAACAGTAGTAGCAGAATATGCTATTGCTCTTGCCGCTAAACATATGACCAAGGCAATTTACACTTCTCCGATCAAGGCATTGAGTAACCAAAAGTTCCGAGATTTTCGACAAGTTTTCGATGAGGTTGGAATTCTTACTGGGGACGTACAGATCAACGCCGAGGCTAGCTGTCTTATCATGACCACAGAGATCTTAAGGAGTATGCTTTACAGGGGAGCTGACCTAATTCGAGACGTGGAGTTTGTAATTTTTGATGAAGTACATTACGTGAACGATTTAGAGAGAGGAGTTGTCTGGGAAGAAGTCATTATCATGTTACCAGAACATGTAACATTAATTTTGTTGTCTGCAACCGTTCCGAATACCTACGAATTTGCGTCTTGGGTTGGAAGGACTAAAAAGAAAGATATTTATGTTATCTCGACCCCGAAGAGACCGGTGCCACTAGAACATTATCTTTGGGCTGATAAAGGCGTTCACAAGATCGTGGATGCAGATAAGAAATTCATCGAAAAGGGCTGGAAATCCGCAAACGATGTACTATCTGGCAGAGATAAGACAAAGGCTCTACCTGCACCAGAGCCCACGAATGCTCGTGGAGGAGGAAACCAGAGAGGCAGAGGTCAGAATGGACGTGGTGGCGCACAACGAGGAGGTGGTCCTCAACAACGCGGAGGAGCACAACAGCGAGGTGGTCGTGCTGGTAGTGGACCTCCTCGTGCTAGCCATAATCCAGGACACATGGGACGCGGCGGTAGACCTGGAGGTCGAACAACAGCTGCTCAAGATAAGACATTATGGGTACAACTAGTTCAGTTTCTCAAAAAGGAGAACTTACTCCCAGCATGCATTTTCGTCTTTTCCAAGAAGAGATGCGAGGAGAACGCGGATGCTCTAAGCAATCAAGATTTCTGTACGGCTACTGAAAAGAGTGCCATACATATGACTATTGAGAAGTCCATTGCTCGACTTAAGCCAGAGGACCGACTCTTACCACAGATCGTTCGATTACGAGATTTACTCGGAAGAGGTATTGCTGTTCACCATGGTGGTCTTCTGCCTATAGTGAAGGAAATCGTTGAAATGTTATTCGCACAAACCTTGGTTAAAGTGCTTTTCGCCACAGAAACATTTGCTATGGGATTGAATCTGCCAACTCGAACCGTTGTCTTTTCCGGGTATCGTAAGCACGATGGACAATCCTTCCGAAACCTGTTACCCGGCGAGTATACTCAAATGGCTGGTAGAGCAGGTCGTCGTGGTTTAGATACCGTTGGTTCGGTCATAATCGTGGCTCCCGGAGGTGGTGAAGCTCCACCCGTCACTGAACTTCGTCAAATGATACTCGGTGAACCCTCAAAACTTCGCTCACAATTCCGATTGACGTACAACATGATACTCAATCTATTGCGAGTTGAGGCTTTGAAGATTGAAGAAATGATTAAAAGAAGTTTCAGTGAACATGCTACTCAACAACTTCTACCAGAACATGAAAAAGCCGTCAAGGTGTCCGAGGCAGACCTGGCCAAAATCCAGAGAGAGCCTTGCGATATTTGTGAACAGAATCTAGATGCTTGCCATGAAGCAATTCAAACTTACAAGCAACTTACTCTCGATATTCATGTTGGGTCACTGGCAACTGCTATTGGTCGCCGGATGTTCGCTAAAGGTCGTTTGGTGGTTTACCATAAAGATGGTGTTCGCACACCTGGTATCCTTCTTCGTGATGGAGCTATAGACATGAACGGCCTATCTCTCCATGTTCTAGAAATCAGAACAAGACGAGATCAGTGGGATACAACTGATTTGTTACCATTCGTGCCGAAGTTCAGGGGGATGTTCACTAAGCTTCCACTTTTCAAGAAACACATTACTACCAAGACTTGTTATGTTTTTGTCAATGATTTGGAGTGTGTCACGGATACGATTGTAAAGGGAGTAGTTCCTGATATATTTCAAAGCGGCGAGGTTTATGAGAACGCTAAGCAGAAACTTTTCAACTTGTGTTCATCTTGGGAGAGCGATGTATGGGATGAATTAGACTGGTCTAAGATAAAAGTTCTCCAATTGAGGGAAAATCTTGTGAAGCGCGTTGAACAAGCTACCATTGCCCAAAACGCTAGTTGCTTGAAATGTCCCTCATTCTTGAAACATGTAAGAGTTCCTCCAATTGTCTACCTGCATCGCCGCGATATACATATATATACTAACAGACTCACTTTCCAGTTCGCAATGTGTCACGATCAATGGCTAATTCAAGCTAATATCATTCAACTACGCCTACTAATGTCCGACAACAATCTTCAACTTTTACCCGACTACGAACAACGAATTCAAGTCCTCAAAGACCTCGAATTCATTGACGACTCTTCCCGTGTGCAACTTAAGGGCAAAGTCGCTTGTGAGATACACTCTGCAGACGAATTAATCCTCACAGAACTCATTCTTGATAACGTACTCTCTGCGCATACGCCCGAGGAAATTGTTTCCCTCCTCAGCGCCTTCATTTTCCAAGAAAAAACGACCGTCGTCCCGACTCTTCCTAGTTCCCTAGAATCAGGCAAGGCCAAAATCCTCGAACTCTCGAAGAAAATAACGGACATGCAACTCTTGCACCAAGTCATCCAGCCATCATCTGAATCCAATGATTTTGAAGCTCACCCTGAACGTTTCGGCCTCATGGAAGTTGTGTATGAATGGGCACGAGGAATGAGTTTTAAGAATATTACAGAGTTGACAGATGTACTTGAAGGAACTATCGTGAGGGTCATCACGAGATTAGACGAGACGTGCAGGGAGGTGAGAAATGCAGCGAGAATCATTGGTGATCCGGAGTTATTTCAAAAGATGCAAACTTGTCAGGAGATTATCAAAAGAGATGTCACGGCCGTGGCAAGTTTATACATGTAGATGGGTATGGTTTTATGGTTAAATGGGGTTTAGCGGTTCGGAGAAAAATACCAATAAGCATTCCCTGTATATTAGTCGTACATGGAGTTACGAAGTAATGAAGAAATGAATTTTGATTAAGTGCCAGCCGCATGGTCTTTCATTGAATTTTGGATTGATAGTATACAGTTTGGACGAAATTGGGACCGTCTGGGGTGAATCATATGCGTCAAAAAAAATTGTTGCAGATCTCACTATTCAATATGCATGCAGCGAGTGGGGGCTGGAATGTAGTAGGTGAGGTCTTATCGATGTACTGGGCGATAACTATTCGAGAAGTTTATTTCAGAATGAATATGGTACGATTATGGTGTGATGTTTACTCTGATCTTTCTCTTTAGGTGTGGTTTATATGGACTTCCTAAGAAATCTGTCACTGCACACAAAAATGATTAATTTGAAGCTATAGAAATAAACCATTTAACCAGAGATGTTGTCTGGTTTAGGAAACTGTGCATAATGCTGTCCAATGCTAGTGAAAAGCACTTGATCAGCTTCAAAAAGTTGACTTGGCCAAAAGAGGTAGTCTCGAATCTAGGAAAGCTGTTTGGAGGAACTTTTTGAGGATTTTCGACAAAATCATGCTCTGTTTAATGGGTTTTTATCAAAGTGATACTTGTGCCATGAGAAATTTTACAGAGAACATTTGCCGAATATTTAAAGCGCAGGTTTCTGATGAGTTTGGAAGATGTTGATGTAAAATTGACCCTGTGCAAATGAGAGGGCGTGAATTGAAACGAAGATGGAAAGCTTGAGAAATGATTTGGGGGATGGAGAGAGAATTATCTCTGGTGAACTTTTATCTGGGTAGATAAATGAGGGATTGGAGTTCTCTGCGACAACAATATCAACAGGTTATTGGGGATGCATCTTCTGGTATACCAGGCGCTGAGTAGAAAAATATCAGCTAATTACTCGAGCATTATTCGAAAATTGTAGCCCAAGGAATGTTTTGCGAGCGAAGACTTGTACCGCGGCCATACTCGCTAAGAATCGTTATTCCTTGGCCGGTTAGTCAAGTCTGATTATTTGATGCACTATGAATACTGGTCAGCACTTTCAATAGGAGAAAGAAGCGAGCAGGACCTTGCTTCAGCTTTTGGCAAGACTGATTTTCGAACAAAAGCATCTTGATACGGAGTTCCTCAGGCTTTTGCGGATACATTTATCTTAGGTGTGATGGACTAGCGTTACTGGCTCGTTGCGTTATACGCCTCGTGAGAATAATTGATGACACTACATTCAGGAAGGTATAGTACCTTTTTAGGAGAGAACCACGATGGGTAGAAACATGAATTTTGCCAGGGTACCATGATCATCTCTTATATCAGCAGAGAGCAATTCGTATTCAGCTGTGATGTCCGTAATTTACATGGTGCTAAGTGGGGTACATAGAAAAATGATAATATATTCCGTGTTCACATCCCTTCATTCTAGAATCAAACAATATGTGTTAATCTAGCGTGATTGCTGTGCTCTTAAGAAGTAAATCCCACGCCCTAGCAGATCATGCCATTCAGAACGAAGACTTTCCAATTCCCTGTTAGCGGTAGATATTGGACTCTGAGCAGGTAGATGAGAGGATTTATCATCCGATAATTGCTTTTATCTACCGCAGAGCCGAGACCCCCAAACAATATATACTTATTCGGTAGTTGCACTATAGCTGTGTCTAGTTTCGATTTTAGACCATAGGCATTGGTCAAATGTTCCATTAAACACTACCCCGGTAAACTGCACTATCGTAATTAGGCTTCCTAAAGTTTCCGACAAAAACCGGTAATAAAAGAATTTTGGGGGGTTAAAAGGCCATATATCATTAACCTGAATGATTCATCTAACGAGAAAACGGTCCTCCCGACATACGGCAAGTATTGGACAAGACCTTTTGATTTTTCGATCTAAATCGTAGATTTAGGAATCGCGTAGACAGTTTTGACTCAGAAGATGTGAAAAATTGAGGAAAACCTGAAGCTTTGAACAGGTTTAAGTACACTGGCTCAAGACTAGAGATTAGCTCCAATATCCCCCCTCACTTCCCCGCACATAAGCGAGCCTACTAGTTGCCTACCCCGTTATTGTTAGTAGCTCGAGAGAAGGCAATTGTGAATGATATCGCACACTAGAAAGCACGTACCAAATCCATAGCGTATATAAGGAGGTTCTCCCCCCGATTTCAAGTTTTCTTTTCTTTCTTCTTCATACTACCTCGCAGCATCCTCAATCTGCGAGGAAGAGACATGGTCTTGATTTCAAAAAAAAAAAAAAAAAAAAAAAAAAAAAAAGATAATGAAAGCCTTGAAGCATATTCAATTTTTTGTTCACAACATACCTTATACACAAATTTGTGAGGACCTAGTGTACCAAGCATAGCCTCCTATGTTTGATCGGAAGTGGCCAGTGATGTCAAGTCACTGGGCGGAACCACGCTTGGAAGGAAGCTAAGTTTTTTCTGTTACAATATTAGCTAACTAATTTCTGAGTTGGGATATAGTTTTCTGGAGAATTTTCCCCATACCATTTGTTCCAATATTGGTTAGAAAACTGTCCTTTAACTTTAGTATTTATCATCAACTGGGGTGTTCTCGAAGAGGCGATTAAAAGTATTCTGATACAACCATATAATGCTCAGTTATTACGCCCAATATATCATCTAGTGATATATGGTAGAGACCAGTATTCACAGCCATCAACTCAAAGGTTTGATAAATATTCACAAATCAACAGACTTCAAAGTAAGCATAGATATTAAACAATAGATTTGGACATGACTCGAATATTCTAAAAAATAATTAAGTTACAAGGTGACAATCCCACCTATCATTATTACCACCATCAATGAAGCACCAATATCATTCTTCAACAAAATCCCGAAATATTTCTCCACAAAGAGCATTATCACTCAATCAAAAATACATGTCCCAGGAGAAATACATGCAACCTTGAGAAAAGCACACACAAATGACATGGAATTATCAGCAAATCATCACCAGCAAAACAACTCCCATTCCCCAAATCTCAGCACCAACAACAGCAACACAAAAGAAACCAGTAAATTCTTCTTCAAGACCCAGCATAAAGCCAGAATCTTAATGAAAAATAAGGTTCCCATGTCATCTGGAGATAGTGTAATACCAGAGACATGGTTTTGGTTCCAAAAAAAAAAAAGATGATGAAAACCGTCCCACATCATCTGGAGGCAGTGTAATACCAGAGACGTGGTTTTGGTTCTAAAAATTAAGGGTGGCAACCGTCACATATCAACTGGAGGCAGTGTAATACTAGAGATATGGACAACGACAGAACACTCAGAGGTCATGGTCCAGCACAAGGCCAAATCCACAACCACCGTCACCCCAGGATAAATCCCAGAAAGCAGCATCCTTCCAAGCGGAACTGTCGTGAGATGAAAATCTTCATCCCTCATTGATGATGAAGAGAAAAGAAAAAGAGAAGAAGTAAATGAAGATAAGAAGCGGCTTCTTATGGAAAAACCAGAATGGACCGTGCGGGCTCAAACGAGAAGTCTAGTGTTGGAAAAGTAGAGTAAAAAGTGTTGTCGCTATTGTATGAGGAAGGAGCGAGGATGAGGTCACGGTGAACATCGCCGATGGACACTGGAACAAGGGAAACTTGGAACAAGAAAACCGTAGATCGAAAATGGGTGAGAAGACACAATTTGAATTGTGGAAAGAGTACTTGGAATGCATTATTGAGGAAGAGAGTCCTTCCTAATGACTTCTTTCTTACCTGACCTAACAACCCACGAAGCAACCATAGGTCAACAATCACGGCAGCATTGCAGGCGCCTGATGAGAGCAATTGCAACCTCCCAAGAAAACACACATGAAGCATAGAGACTTACCACATTAAAGATTAGGATATTTGACTCAACCATTTTATAATTCATCATAGGTCAAGTGTCCACCTTAACATTTCAACCGTTCGATCAGAACCAACACTCTACCACATCAACTTGAACCTACAAAAACTAAATCTCAAGTGCTCATAAATTGCAAGGAACAAGCGAGAACTTAATTTGGGTGCAAGCAATTGCAAATCCCACCAAAGGAAAGAACTAATTGTAACACTACTACCTACGATCCCACACAAACAGTCTAAATCCTCAAAATATGCAGGAGAGAGTGGTCTGTTGGTATAATTGCGACGCGTGAGAAATGAGTAGGAAGAAAGGGGAAGGAACATATGAAGTTAGAAATCCGGAATCCCAATTAGCCGAGCCTAGCAGATCTCTACAGTACTTCTGAACAAGCAAGCAGGCAGGTGCGGGTGCACACCATTTGACAGGTTGACAGCTGGAAGGGACTTTTCGATGCAGAAGCAGGATGACCAGAAAGAAATTTATGTAATCTCGCTGATGATAGACTTTACTCCAGCTTTGAGCTTTTCTTCATAGAAACAGAATGGAATCTTACCCCGTGATCTGTAGAATTCCTACTTGAGTACTACCAGAGCTGAACTGCTATCATGCAATGAATATATTTTTCAAATATTTCCTTAAATATCTTCCCTAAAATCTCTATCAGAACTTCCACTTCCACTTCACTTATCTGTGTTACTCTCCTAAAAACTATCAAAAAAAAAATTAAAAAAATACACCTCACTTCACTTCACTTCACCCATCCCAGATCCCAAATCATTCACACTAACACCAACGCCAACAACCAAGCAATATCCCCCACTCAAAGCATTAACAGCTCTCCCTCTCATCTCTCATCTAACATTTGTATAATCTAAGCTTGTAAACACATATACACTATCTCCTATTAGATTCTCATCCCCATTCCCACCTCCCCTCATCCTCCTCATTCCAACCCCAAAACCTAATCGCACCTTCACTTCACTTCACTTCACCCTATAGCTGGACCCATACCATATAAATCTTCCTTCCTCTCCTCCTTCCTCTCCTCCTTCCTCTCCTCCTTCCTCTCCTCCTTCCTCTCCTCCTTCCAATCCCAATCCCAATCCCAATCCACCAAAAGCTTAAGAAAAAAAACTTCAAACTAAAGATCCCTCCACGACTCAAACCCTAAACCCCCAACCCCAATCCTTAAATTTACCCCCCCACTAACTATTTAACTATACCTACCTACCTATATATCAACAAAATCCAAGATCCCAAGAACCGAGTCGAGTCTATATCTAGTATCTGCTTCCATTTTTATTTTTATTTCCATCCCCATTTATTTATCCCTTCTTTTCTCTTCTTCAGATCTGGTTTTTTATCTATATTAGATTAGGGTTTTTATACTATATGAACTATATGAACTATAAGATTATTTCATTTCAATGAGAGAAAGAGAGAGAAAAATTGAGTAAGTTGAGTAATTAGAAGTTTGCTTGCAATTGATTGAAGCGCAGGGGAGGGGAGGGGGAAAATAATCTTAGAACTAGCGTCTGAGTTCGGAGTTCAAAGCTTGAAGTGAGGTTAGATGAGATTTCTCATATGTTATCAGTACCTGGTGAAATAGTCACTCATTAAATTCTCTCATGTATGAAAGATGAATCCTCAACCCAATATAATATATAGTGATAAAATCGCCAGTAAAATCACAGATGTCATAAGTAAAATGGCGAATAAATCACAATGTATCGTTCTTCCATATGTGATTAAAAGCTATTTACATGCCCACGCCCATCCTCCAATATATTGATATGTACCCTAATATCCCATAATACCCATTGAGCATACCCAGAGCCCGTAAAGAAAAATCCCAAATAGAATGAGATCGCAAGAGCCCTGCAAATAAATATGTTTCTATGTTATGTCCAGTAATATTATCCTTCCTTGTGCTATCATAATATCATCATATGGCGAAGTTATAACCTCTTTAAGCAAATATCGCAATAATGTGTAGATAGATAGTAGACGAAAGAAAAGCAAGATGAAGCAAGTGTTGTAGAGTGCTTATTTGCGGAGAATAATTTCCCGCAATTCCGCACATTCAGCCGTGTTAAGTTCGCCAGATAGTTTCTTAGCGATGATCCATTTTTTGAGCTTGGTGAACTCATCATCTTCTTCTGTGGTTGGTCGGTTTGCTGTCTCCTTTACACCAACATCGCCATCATAGGCATAATCGGCAAAGTTGGCGGGAAGAGCACTCTTTTGTTCACAAAGAATGCGGTCTTCAGGACTGAGTAGCTCAGGCTTGACGTATCGACAAGTAAGTGCAAATCTCAAGAGTCCATGAGGTGTCACAGCGTGCTAATAGGATTGGTTAATATCCTAAGTTGTGTGATGATGAAAGGAGTTTACTTACCTCGTAGTACTTGTGAATACCAGATCCATGCATAACGATGATGTCACCATGGTTTAAAGTGACTTTGACGTAATCCTTCTTGGAGGTTTTAGAGCCCTTGGTGGCTTTGAGAATACCGCCAATCGTGCTCTTGTTCTTTGGTCGAAAGCACATGGTTGAGGAAGCTCCCAAAGATAAGGTGGCAACAGTTTCGCCTAGAGTGTCTTCTCCATCATCGTGATACTGTAATATGTCAGTATATCAATTAAACATGACAATAAGAGGGTACATACACCAATGTGCATGTTTTCAAAGTATCCAAGGCACAAGATTTCATTGAAAGGAGTGAATTCAGTGTCATCCTTTCCTGCAAATGCTTGTTTTCCAGCCCAAGTCATTCTTTGCATGGCTTTTAGGATAGGTGCTGGTGCATCCTCGAAAGAATTGGCTTCATGTGCAACCAAGAATTTGTATGGAGCACCCTATATTGATGAATTAGCAATAGAAAAACTCCCAAACTCAAGGAAAACCTACCCAGTTGGATGCGAAATGTGCTGTCACAATCTCCATTGGAACTGCTGAAGGTTAGCAAAGTAACATTGCGACAACAGTAGTGAAAGAAACTTACGGCCGGGGTGTCGAGCAGGGCCTCTGCGAAGCTTGTAGTCATCCTTCTGCATTCCCTGAAAAAGATCATTTGGTCCACCAGGTTGGGAATTGATAAGACCATTGGAACGGAAAATCTGAATCCAGCCAGCTGGAGTTATCTCACCGGGGATCTTGAGCTCATAAACGTCATAATGTCCAATGGGCTTTTGATTGACGCCAACTGATTCATGTACAAAGTCCAATGGACTCTTGTCAGCGAGGAAAGCAGTAGCTGAGAGGACTTTAGAGAGGGGAACAGGGATTTGTGTGACGGTGTGAGTGAAATCACAGCCCACAGTCTCGCAAGTCCATTGTTGCCATTCCAAACGACGGATACATCCATGACATTTTGGACAAACAATGCCTTGCTTGCATCGTTCTTCAACACCAAAGACATCTTCATCAACCAAGTCTGCGTCAGTGACAGGCTCAGGTCGCAAAGGGGGAGGGGGAGCGCCGGTGTATGGAGTTCGCTCCTGTAGGAAATCCTCACAGTACTGGAGGTCATTGACATCAACCTGATGGTCAAAAGAGTAGAAAAACTCGCATTGAGGGCTTCGACAAGTCCAACCTTGTGTGTAGATAGTCTTGCATGAAGTATTGCAAGCATGACACGTCTGAACAACCGTCTTTACACCATCGTAATTTTGGGAGAGATGGGCGACAGAGTTGACCGGGGACCACCAAGATCGCTTTGTTAGGTCGATCTTTTCCATTCGGACCTTCCAGACTTTGAGACCGCCTTGAAGCTCACACCAAACATCAGTGATGTGAAAAAAGTCAAGGACATTAAAATGGTGAGTGAGCTTGACAGGACAAATGGGATTACGCTGACCTATAGATGTATTAGTATAAGGATATGAGGCTTCCATGTGTTCAAGATAATACTTACCAGCAATCATTGCAACTGGTAGCTTGGCATCCATGGTACGCTGGAAGGAAATGGCAATGGAGCTGACATTTTGGTCCTTGACTTGCTTGGTTTCACCATCTTCACCTTTTTCCTTGCCACCACCACTGTTCAAATGATTGTAAGCAAGAATCAGGCATCATTGGGGTTGGAGCAACTTACACTCCAGTGATGTAGATATCTTCTGTGAAGACATCACGTGGACCAGCTCCTTGGTTCGCCAGGAAGCCAGCAATCATGCCATTAGTTCGATAGGCGGCAGATTCGTACCCTCTGTGATAAGGAAGTGAGGAACAGAGTTGCTGACGCTTTTCAGCCCATACCTCAGGCTGGCCCCAGGCTTCTGGCTTGCCCAGCGTTGCGTTTTCGAGAGAAGGTAGCTCCTTGGCCTTGGTTACAGGTTTTCGAGCTTTGGGAGCGGCTGGCTGACGAGACTTACGAGCGGATGTAGCGGTGCTCTTCTTGCGTGGAGGTTCCGATGATTGTTGAGTGGCGTCAGGGGAGAACTCATCATCACTGCTGACCACAGCCTTGCGCTTGGTGGGAACCACTGGTTTATGAGCTCTCGTGAAGAATTTATCCATGGTGGGTTGTTGGACCACATTTCGAGTACTCCGGGTAGTTCTGCTGTGTCGAGTGACTTTGTGAGTGGTAGCAGGAGGTGATGGTGTGTTTGATGGAGTAGATGGCAAAGAGGAAAGACTGGAATCAGACCAAGTACCATCCTCATTCTGCATAGAGTAACCTTTGTTCACAAAGAGCCCAAGATCCTTCAAAGTTCAAAAGTCAGCATAACCCGAACCATTGTGGAAGAAAAGGCATGATAATGAAATGAAGGGGAGTATCTTGATCAAGTGAATGTTCTTCGACTCCGATAAGCAAAGGACCATATACAAAGAGGGAAGTAATAATATATAACATGTAGAGCATTTATAGGTAAGGGAACATTGATCCCCGAGACAGACATTCTAAAAGAAAGTTATTTTGAAAAGTGAAGTATGAAGTATGCTTAGTTCGGGAAGTGTCAAAGGTTTTGGGAGGGTTCATTTCTCGATCTTACCTCATCAGTGTCAGAAACAGAAGACAATGAAGTCATAGAACCAGAACTGGAAGGATGTGTAATGTCAGAGATGGAGATCTTGGAAAGACTAGCATTATCTCGGTGTTGGTGCTGTTTTAAAGAAATCATATTGAGCCTGTCAAAAGAATTCTAATAGTAGTCTAAAGAAGGTATTGATGATGATTGAAGATGAAGGTATCTTAGAAATACCTTGAAGTAAAAAGAAACTAGGATAGAAGGAAGTAACAAACTGTAATAATTGAGGATAAAAAGAAGGTTGTAGAGGAAAAGAAGGATCAAGTTGATTGACAGGAGGTCGAACTCTTAAGTATACCCTCGAGGGTTCAAATAGCACTATCACTAGCGTGACTTTCCCCAGGTATTCACCCTTCCGTCTTTTTGTCTTTTCCCCCTCAAAAGATAATTGGACCTCGATCGGAGAAATGATGTAAGATCGAATGTTTAATTTGATCAACAAAGAAATAAAAGAATGATTTACTACCCGTCTGAAATTATTTGTCTGAAGTTATTTACTGTTCATGCATGAGAAGAAAGTGGTGTGCATACTAGGTAAGGGTGAATTACAGCTTCGATCCCACAAGCCTCGAACTTCGAATTTCATCGAAAGGTATTTTGAACAAGATTTTTTATCCCCTCAATCGAAGAATGATTGATGGGGATATCGAATGATATAAGTGAATTTATGGAATATACAATTGAAGATCAAGAGGACAAAATCAAGTCATGGTCCTGAGGATTTTAAGTTAAAGGTGTGGAAATGTTTATATGAAGGAGATTGATGAATTGAGTCTTGTCAATCTCACCCCTATGAAGGGGTTTCGCAGTTCGACCGGACTGAATTGCTTGTCCAAAATGAGATTAGAAATTGTAATACATTCTGTCTGATACATTCGGTCCGGGACATCATAGGGAAACCCTATATGGTTGGCAGCAGTGATGACCATTTCTCAAATTCACTGCTTTTGAAAATGATGTGTGGATTGAACCTATTGAACCTCCGAGGATAGACATGTGTTTCTAGAAGATTTATGATAATGACTCCATATGTGAAAGTGAGGATATACTCAATGGACTTTACCTAGGTAGTTACTAGCTAGCTTTTCCATTGACTGCTGTTGGTGCACAGCTAGACCTTTTAAGTGTATGTACGAAAGATCTTTTGACGTGTAAAACAAACCCATCAGTTATTAAAAAGATCCTTCATTCCGGTTTCAATCCTTCATTGACCGTTCACAGATGTCAAAGAAAAGGGAGAAGACATTGACACTTCTGATAGAATGAAAGGCTATGGGGTGATTCCTTGATTATTCATCTGAACAGGCAGATAAAACACTTTCTTGGACTACCTGTGGCCTGAACCAATGCATATTTGAACCAAGTACTGTGTAATCCTATAACCCTCCCCTATCCAGACTAGAATCATTCGAGGTTTACATCTAGTAAATATCAAATAAATTATTTGATGTACTACATGGAGATAGCTCCATGCCTTTTCTTCAGCTAAGCACGAAATATAAAAAAATGTATAGAGAAAGGATATCCAGCCCCTTTGATTCCTCTTGAGTTTTATATCAAGATATATCTGTCATGGACTCAGCTCACTCCTGACTCATTAATGATGAGTCAAATTTAAGTGTGATATGCTTGCTAAAACCCAGAACACTGCTGGACAGTTTCCCTCTTACAAACAGGAAATGCTACCCACCATAATATGTTTGAACAGACCAAAAATACCATACACATTTCCCTTGAATCCAATGAATTGCTATGCCAAATACAATTCATGAATGAGAGAGCCAGCATACTCTTTCTGATAGAACACCAAACCCCATTCTGTATATTCTGTTCATACCGTAATATCCTCACTTCGCTTTTGAAGCCATTGCTCCTTTATTCTCAACATGGTGGTCCTCAGACTCATTACTTTATCATTGCCTTCGCACATTGCATCAGAGAATAGAGCTTGCTTGATCGTTTCTGGCCAAGAGGATGGCTGCAAAAATTCCCTCATTTATGCAATTGCAAAGATTGAGTTTTTGGAGTTATTAACGATAGTAACTCCCTTCATACCTACCCCTTTTCTTTTGCGCAACCGACTTATCCGATCATTCCGATCAAATGACTAGGTATTGTGTGTAGGATTCTCTCTTACCGCTTTATCCCCCAAGACTGTGTAACACTGGTCTAACCCGACATTTGATTCAGTAATTGCCGCCGCTAATGACGGGATCATGTGGATCATTGCACTGACCACAACTCTTTGGAGTCTCTATCTCGTACCTGAGCTCCTTTCGGTGTTAAGCAACCTTGTCAGGCTTTACGTCGGAGACGACTGCACACCAAGCCATCAGCTGGCAGTTCTAACATGGTCGGATGAAGGGGAGAAAGAACCAAGTTTTAATAAGATACAAATGATTGAAGTAGTCGGAGCCTCAACCCATGGCTGGCTTCAAGAACAATAAAATCGAATCGTCTACAGGAACAAGATTTAAATGAAGATATTGGATCTACTCCGTACTCCACTCAGGTGCCTCGGCTGCCGTCATTTATCCGTAAAGTACCGTAAAGTTTTTGGAATATTTTGCTTGTTTTTCTATACGAATTCCCAATTAATAAAATGGAATATAAGGAATAATTCGATTCCGTTGGTCATATCAAGGATTTTCCCCGCCAAATTTGAGCTTATATAGGAGGAAGCTTGTTGTATACTTTTCCGTCGCACAAGTAGACTTGTACTTATACTGAAGTATCTCCGAACCCCGCATTAGCAGCAGTGACAAGTTATTGGTTTCAACAAATCACCAGGATCAAGTAAAGCTATCATAGATTCATTTTATCTACTCCTGGACTTTTCCCTCTCTACTTAAAGTAAACAGCTTGTTTACTCAGTCGTTTGATCAATTCTTACAACTTCAATTCAGATATATCAATTTTGATTTGGTAATCTGCAAAGCAACATTGGAACCCCTGATTTCTTAACCTTGCCCCAGGGTTACAGTGCAGTGCCAACATCCCTGCTTTATCTAGAGCTTGCGATATCATAAACTCAGCATCATGGTTTTCACACCTCCATCATGGGTTCCAAATACGCCATTGAGTATGTACAAACTCTTATTCCTTTGATTGTGAATCTTCATTGCTTTCCCTTGGAATTGTGTAGCTAACAATTCTCCCAAATAGATGTACCAGATGATATACCAATCAGTCAATTCATGCTAAATGAGAAACACGGCAGACAACCGTTTAAATCATCTCGCAATCCCTTCACATGTGGAATCACAGGAAAAACATACACAGTTGCTGAACAGGCGCAGCGGGTTGAGCATTTAGCAAAGGCTCTATCAAAAGAGTTAGGATGGCAACCAAATACCGGAACAGAATGGGATAAAGTAATGGGAGTATTCTCACTCAATACTGTAGGACGATGTGCTCAAACACACAAACAAACAGGGGACTAATGATTTCTTAGATTGATTTCATGACATTGGCATATGCTGTTCACGAATTAGGTGGAGTAGTTTCACCTGCAAATGCTCAATATTCTGCTGCGGAATTAGAATTTCAATTGAAGTCTTCTGGGTCTAAAGCACTTTTCACGGTAAGAATTCCGGTCTCACAAGGATTCAAAATGGGCACTAATTGAGGATAGTGTATACCTTTACTAGAGACTGCTCTTCAAGCTGCAAAAGCCGCTGGTATCAAAAATGGTCAAATATATATTCTGGATATGCCCAAGGCGTTTACTGGAGACAAGAAGGTACCATTTAAGACTGCGGATGATTTAATTTCTGCGGGAGAAAAGCTTCCGAAATTAGAGCCATTGAGAATGGAGAAGGGACAGGCGGCTCGACAAACAGCATATTTATGTTACTCAAGTGGAACTTCAGGTTTGCCTGTAAGTTTTTTCCTAGATTTGAATTAGAAAACTCTCAGAATGATCGCGGACATCACGACTGTCAATTGAGGGAAAGTAGCTAACAATATTACCAGAAAGGAGTCATGGTCAGCCACCAAAATGTTATGTCAAATATCCTACAAATCAAAACATATGAGAAGAACTATAGAGATGAATGGAACAAGAACACAGAAGTAGCCTTAGGTCTTCTCCCTCTAAGCCATATTTATGGTTTAGTCGTCATAGCCCAAACTACAACTTACCGCGGTGATGAAGTAATTGTCCTTCCCAAGTTTGAACTCAAATCATTCTTGAATAGCATTCAAACCTACAAAATTCAGTGTCTCTATTTAGTAAGTATTATATACATAAAATGTGGAAGTTCCAAGCTCATTATCATCAGGTTCCTCCAATCATCATTCAAATGGTAAACAATCAATCCGTATGCTCGAAATTTGATATGAGTTCGGTTCGGGGTATTTTTACGGGAGCAGCGCCTCTGGGCATAGAAACAGCCCAAGATTTACAAAAGATTTATCCCAAATGGGTCATTAGTCAAGGCTATGGTACCTAGTTTTACCCTTTTGATCAGACAAAACAATATCTAACATAACTCATAGGTCTAACCGAAACATCAACCGTAATTTGCATGTCTTCCGGAAAAGACCTCTGGCTTGGATCTTGTGGCTCACTAATCCCAGGAGTTCGCGCAAAATTAGTCAATCCAAAAGGCGTTGAAGTTACTGGCCTTAACGAGCCAGGTGAACTGGTAGTACAGTCAAAATCGGTAGTTCTTGGATATCTCAACAATGAAAAGGCAAATAAAGAGACATTCATCGCGGATACAGATGGAAATGGTAGATGGATGCGTACGGGAGATGAAGCTGAAATTCGCATGAGTCCATCAGGGAATGAACATGTTTTCATCGTGGATAGAATCAAGGAACTCATCAAGGTCAAGGTAAGATCACATCAGCTCCCCTCGTCTAATCTCCTAGCCAAATCCAACTTACACAAATGGACAGGGTCTCCAAGTTGCACCTGCTGAGCTCGAATCTCATCTCCTAGCCCATCCTTCAGTCGCGGATTGTGCAGTCATCCCTATCCCGGACGATGCAGCTGGTGAGATACCTAAAGCATATGTTGTCAAATCTACATTAGTAGGTATAGAAGAGAATGATTTGATGGTGAAGAAAGATATCATGAAATGGGTAGAAAGCCATAAAGCGAGGCATAAGTGGTTAAAGGGCGGTGTGGAGTTTATTGATGTTATTCCTAAGAGCCCCAGTGGAAAGATTTTGAGGAGATTATTGAGGGATAAAGAAAGGGAGGCGAGAAGAGCTGAGGGTGCGAAGTTGTAAGGTGGTGGCCGCCGTGAGAGTAGACGTTAGAGGGAGAGACGTTGGAAGTTGGAGAGAGAGGTAGATGCTGTAATACGAAGGTTCTAGTGAAGGACTTTTTAA
The DNA here is from genome assembly GCA_014898415.1 of Stromatinia cepivora. Classification (NCBI taxonomy): domain Eukaryota; kingdom Fungi; phylum Ascomycota; class Leotiomycetes; order Helotiales; family Sclerotiniaceae; genus Stromatinia; species Stromatinia cepivora. The sequence continues at coordinate 751,037 of RCTD01000018.1, read as the reverse complement.
TAATATGTTTTAATATACAGGAAGATAAATACATTCGCGTATAGCGGGATAAATCGAAGCTTTAACTACCATATCTATAATACTCATGCATGTCTACTGCGTACATACTGAAGACATAGCTCACCAGAAAACTTCTGAAGTACAGACATAACTTAAGTCCGATCCTAATATCATACAGGAATTCGGGGATGAGAAAGGATTCCAGTTGTAATAACATAGAAACCCAAACTGTAGGTGAGAAATTCCAAGATTTTGAAATGCTACTTAACATTTGTAAGCCCATATCGGGGATATTGAAACTTGATACTAATAAAGACGGAAATGGAGGGGCAGAATCTCATTGGCCCGTGCGTCGCGGGGCAAAATAAACAGAACCCAGGGAAAAAAAGATTATCAAGCATTTTCGAACTCCGAAGAAAACAATTTTAAAGGTTATCTTGACGAATTCCGCAGCCAGCTTTCAACTTATACATTTCATTTCAATACTCCTTTTATACCCCCGAAAAAACAAACAAACCAATACACACAATGTCATCCTCCCACGACCCTCACGACAATGACCCCATCAACGAAGACGACAACGAAATGTTTGATCCTGCCGACGCGGCCGAAGAAATCGAAGATGTAGACGGAGACGCAGCCATGGATTCCGGCGACGACGAAGAAGCCCAAGGAGAAGGCGAAAACGAAGATGATTTAATGCAAGAAGAATACCAACTCCAAAATGATTCAGTCGCGCACATGGATCACCATAAAGATTCCATCTTCTGCATAGCCCAGCATCCTACACGACCAGAGATCATAGCCACGGGTGGAAGTGACGGCGATGATGCTCCTGGCGCCGGATACATTTTCGATGCGACGCCCGAACCGAGTCCCGTGCTTCCAGCTAGTTATCAGAGTAATCCGAATGAACGCGTCGAGAGGAGGGGTCTGGAACCAATTTTTAAATTGGATGGCCATACGGATTCGATTAATGCGTTGGCATTTACGTTGCCGGATGGGAAATTTCTGCTTTCCGGAGGATTGGATGGAAAATTAAGAGCTTATGTTACGAATGGGAGTAAATGGAAATTCTACACCGAAGCGCAGGAAGTCGAGGAAATTAATTGGTTGATCGCTTGTCCGTATGAGAAATCGCCGAATACTTTTGCGTTGGGCGCAAATGATGGGAGTGTGTGGGTTTATACGGTGGATCCAAGTCAGAAGGATGCTCCCCTGCAGATGATGCAGAGTTATTTCTTACATACTGAGTCTTGTACTGCGGGGGCGTGGTCGCCGGATGGAAAATTGTTGGCCACGGTTAGTGAGGATGGAAGTTTATATGTGTGGGATGTTTTTGGAGAGGCGGCCGCGGCGGGTTTAACACAGGGTGAGAGTGGACAGACGGTTGTGGGTCTTACGGCGTTGGATCAGAGATTTGCGGTTGAGGGGGGCTTATTCAGTGTGGGGATTGCGCCAACTGGTGCTTTTGTTGCGGTGGGTGGAGCAGGTGGTTCAATAAAAGTCGTTGGATTACCTCGATTGGGAGATTCTTCTGGGGCAGCCCCAGCTGGCAGAAGTGGTGCAGGCGCTGCATCGAAAAATAAAGGCGGAAAACAAGCAGGTGGAAAAGCAAGTGGAACCGCTGCATCAGCAGGACAAGCCGGTCAAATCCTCGCAGATTTACAAGCACAAGGTGATGGAATCGAATCCATCGCATTCGCTCAACCGCCCTTAACACTCATGGCCACCGGTAGCGTAGACGGTAGTATCGCTCTCTTTGACTCCGCGCACCGTTTCGCAGTTCGTCGTCATATCAAAGAAGCGCATGAGGAGTATAGCGTGGTGAAAGTGGAATTTGTCAAGAATGCGCAGTCGGGTGGCTGGCTCCTGACGAGTTGTGGTATGGATGGTGTGGTTAGGAGGTGGGATACGAGGGGTGGGACGGGAATGGCTAATTCGGGATTTGTGAGGGAGTGGAAGGGTCATAGGGGGGATGGGGAGGGTGGTGGGGTTCTGGGCTTTGTGCAGGGGGATGGGGAGAGAATCGTTACGGCGGGTGATGATGGGGTGAGTTTGGTTTTTGAGGCGCCTATTTAGGGGGTTGGATGTATGGATAGGGGGGAGTGATATGTCTGGAGTTTTTCATTATAGGATTTATGGAGGATTTATGGACAATAGAATAGACATTTTCATCCAAATCAATCAATCAAGAAATAAATCACAAACCTCAATGAACAAACATAGCATCAACCATCATCATCAAAACTTAACTTAACCCCCCACTTTCCAAAATAAATAAATACCGATAATAATGATGACGAAGTCATGAAAATATAATTCCTAGGTGATTTCTGTAAAGGAAAACGAGGAAAAATAACTGAAGAAAATAAAAGGGCAATAAAAGGAAATGAATGAAGGGTAGTTCTCTTTTCGTTTTATGAATAAGAGTGCTAGACTGCTAGGTGTAAATGTACTCGAGTATTATGGATAGCGATTCTTAAGGTGTGATTTGGGTGATTTGGGTGATTTCAAATACGAGTAGGAGGGGGAGAGAGATTATATGAATGAATCACAGGAAGTGGAGTTTGGATTATGAACTTGAACTTAAGACAACTAGTTTCTTGGATATCTGTGGAGTACGTACTTACTTTAGGGACACTTGGTTTGGATTTGGATTTGGATGTGTATTCGAGTAGAAATTGATTTTCTTATTCTGTGTCCTGTATTCATATATCTCTCGATCATCCCCAAAACCCAAATTAACATCAGATAATCCACCACTCAACCATTATTTCCCATATTTCCCATATTTCCCATATTTCCCATATTTCCCATATTTCCCATATTTCCCATATTTCCCATATTTCCCATATTTCCCATATTTCCCATATTTCCCATATTTCCCACATTTCCCACATTTCCCACATTTCCCATATTTCCCACATTTCCCACATTTCCCATATTTCCCATATTTCCCATATTTCCCATATTTCCCACATTTCCCATATTTCCCACATTTCCCACATCCCCCACATTTCCCACATTTCCCACATTTCCCACATTTCCCATATTTCCCATATTTCCCATATTTCCCATATTTCCCACATTTCCCATATTTCCCATATTTCCCATATTTCCCACATTTCCCATATTTCCCACATTTCCCATATTTCCCATATTTCCCATATCCCTCGCCTCCCTCATATCCCTCATCTACCTCCTCCCTCCACCAAGCACCCAGCTACCTACCATCCCCATATTACAGCCCCTTCCCTTCTCCACTTTCTCCCCCTCCACCCACCTACCACTTTCACCTTACTCTTCCATCTTCCCATTCCCACCCACACCAATCTCCCCATCATGCAAGTCCCCCAAGTCCCGCACAAACCGACGAACAAATCTCCCACTAAACCGTCTCATCTTCCCTCCATTCTGTTCTTGCTCACATGCACCAGCATGTTTTCGACAACTATCGATCGGTTGGAATGCACCTACGGAGGAGGCGTTTGTGAGACATAGGGAGGAGAGGAGGAGGACGGTGATGATTGTGGTGAGTGTGAGGGTTGGGATGTGCATGGTGATGGTGATGGTGATGGTGATATGTAATATGTTATTTAGTCTTTAAGTCTTCTGTGGCGAAATGGATTTGAATTTGGGGTGTGGAGGTTGGATTTGAATGTTTTGTGGTTGGATTTGGTTCGCTTTATTTGATGGATCGAAATGTTCTGATAGATGGAATTTGTGTTGTACTAAATGTGTTTCTGGATGTGTTTGTATCTGGAGCTTGTTTATTGGTAATGGAGAAATAGAAATAGAAAAAGGGGAAAGAGGAAAGAAAGAGAAGTCTCTTATCAATCAAAAGTTGTACATTAAATGACTGGCAAATCTACACAAGGTGACTCGAATAAGAGGGAGTGAATGACAAATCCGGTTTTGCGAGTCCAGTCACCACGCATAATTATATGAATAATGAATATCACAATACACCTTCCAAGTCACAAACACATACTGCTAATCTCAAAGCATCCGTTTAATGCTAGCTTTTCGTCCGTCTACATCTATTCATGATGATGCCTTTTGAAGAAATCACTAGGCACTTTTCTATATCGTATATTAGCTTGACGAGAAATAGCTTTGGGAATCCGAACTATGCATCGTAGGAAGTTGGTGAACAAAAGCAACAAATTCAAAAACATTTTACCAGCAAATCTGGCTACATCTGTCACATTGCAAACCCTCCCAATGAAGAAAGTGGGGTTTTAAGAACCTCGTACTTTTCTCCAGAGCTTCTCCATCGTTGTCAAGTCGGAGAGTCTGGTGTAGCACGGATAGAACCACTTCTCAGCCTAGAGTATCTAGTCTCTACCTTTTCAAGCTTCGAGGCCAGCGAGCCACGTAATACAATTTATGCGCGCTTAGCTACTGCTCGAGATACATTCCCGCAAAAAGAAGAATTCTCTAAAACCGCTTGGACCAGCTGCTACAAACTTCGTCGAATGGGGCAAAAAGAAAATCGGTTCAGAAGTATACGTCCTAAATTATGATTTGAACTTGTTGGATGTTTGCAAAGACTTCATTGCTTTCGCAGTAGGAATATCAGAAGGTGCTTCAGAAGGTGTAAAGGCACTTGACATTCTATGTCGACCATGGTGGCTAGGGAAAGCGGAGGATACCGCAATGTCAAAGCGAACATGGCAATCTTGGATCCCCGGCTATCAAAAAAGACTTCTCTATCGACCAAGCCTCTTTACCGGGGGAAGCAGAGTGAGACGACTTAATACCGATCCAACAGTTGGGCTCCCAGGTCAGAATATCTATAGTGCAGTGGGATCCAGGTCCTCACCAAAGTCACTCGGATTCGAAAGTGGCAAAAACGAATTCCGATTGAGGGAGCATCATTGAAGGATTCATCTTTGATAAGGTAAAGGATCTTCGTGAGCGCTCTTCTGGAGGAAACATTCCCTTGGGTTGGTTGGAGTTAGCAAAATGGAGGCCTGTGGACGGTGCGCCGCCTTGAATTCTGGCGGACTCTTGTTGCTAATCGGAGGCCGGATGATAGCAATGCCTTGAGATTTTATGCAAGGGCTTGGCTTGTAAGATTAACTTCGCCCTTTGTCGAGCACCAGAAAATGACATAAACACAACACACATTATTGATCACGGAGGATATGGTATCGTGGCGGATTTTCTCCGACGAGCTTGCGCTGTGATCTGGAACCGGTCGCACATGCATTCAGAATGCCGTCGTTTAGGTCCAGTGCCCAGATCAGCGAAGAATGGTGATTTGATCTGTGTTTTCTATGGCTGTACCGTGCCTATAATACTGAGAAAGCACAACAAAACAACAAACCAAATAAGAGAACAATGGAGGATATGTGCCCGCTAAAATCAGTTGGAAATGGTGGGAGTGGTGGAAGAGATTGAGGCCACAGAAACGAAATGAAAAACAAAAAAGGAATCAAGAAATGCTACAGCGTACTCACAAATGAAATTGCAGAAAGCGATCGTACTCAGCAAGTGAATCACCAGCCAAATATAGCTTAGGAAAATGTCCAGCGGCCAACCGAATGGAAGAGGTGCTGAGAACAGAAAGTACAACTACCACAGTGGGGAATAAAACTCGAAAACCTGAGCCAGTATACTATGAGTTCATAGGAGAGTGCTACCTCCATGGTATGATAGATGGTGAGGCAATCTCTTTCTAGGCCGAGAACAAGGATATGAACCCACACACCTTTGACCTGCGCTAAACTATCAATGAAACATGATTAGCTGTGTTTTACAACAATGCAAAAAAGGGTCTGAGTTATGTTCGACAGAATTTGGTAACTGCTAGTCAATTATTGGTTTACATGTCCCCGAATGTAATTTTAACATCATATGTCATCCACTTCTCGAATATCAAATCCAAACAGCCCATTGCTCGCCACACTACTCTCATCAGCCAACTTTTGTGCGGTTTCTACACCAGCTGCAGGAACTCGATATTCGAATCGCTTGCCCTTAGCAGGCAATCGGCCATCAGGAAGAGGATATGGGAAGAGAAGGTACTCGGGTAGGAGGCCGAGCTGTCGGAGGGCAGTAGCTTGATCCCAGGCAATATGTTCATGGTATAAACGATCACCACGAACGTTAACCACGGAAGTGAATGGGACCCGTGCATGCTTGTGTGTTGGCGGAACTCCTGGAAGGCTATTATGATGTCAATTAGGAAATCCATCTATGCTTCTCGTGTTTCACTCACATCCAATCTATCATTCTATCATGTGTGAAACTGAAAACGAATTCATCAATGACTCGGTCGACGCCAACGGTCCGACTGACGAGTTCAAGCTCTGTATCTTTAGGATTACTGAAGATAAAGTGATTGCTGTAGAAATCTGTGAGAGGCCCTCTTCCAATGCCACCTGTCATCTAACGGCGAGGAACATGTGTTAGCATAAAGACAAAGAAGCCAACATATTACGTACTGTTGGAATATGATTTACATATGGTTGATCAACCATGGTAGTCATCGTTTTCTCAACATTCCGTTCACCAAATTCATAAAGTGTATGCTCATCCCAAATAGCCTCAAGATCAAAGAAAGGTCCCCCGAGGTGTTTTTTAATGAACCCAAGACTCCTTGTATGTGCCAAACCTGCAGCTCCTGATTTATAGTCATCATGACTGGGGAGGATGAAGTTTGTAGAGTTTGTATCATATACATGAGCGATATCATCAGCTCTCAATAAAGGGCCATGTAAGCTTTTGGAGCTGTGAACCATCAATGGGGGCATAGATGCATGCGTAAGCTTTGCAGCGAGTGTTTTCGTTTCATCTGTGAAGAGAATAGCGACCAAGAATATTTCCCGGCTTATCAATTTCAAGACGGTATCAGTATACATGCTTCCATCTAAGTTTCCAGCATATACTAGAAACCTTTTGTCAGCTATTTATGAAACATAAGTGCAGACTGTAGTGCAGACTGTAGTGTAGTCTTATCGAAACAAGAACATACAAAAAGGACATACAAATAAGTCCCAATTTATCAGGATCAGTATATTCTGGTGATGTTTTAAGAGCTTGGCGACCCGAATCTAGGTAAGCTCCCAAATCAATATCACCAGTTTCTGGTATGTGATCAGGAATTGTAATGTTCACAACAACAAAACCTTCTTCTGCCCATTTCTGGCAAGGCTCTGGGTCGAGAGTCTTTCGGTCAGTTCGTGGAGTGTAACTTTCCGATGTTAGGATTAACAATCCTGGACCTCTACCTCTTCTAGATAGAGGTTTTTGAATGACTATTCGATCTCCAACACGAAGAGGTCGTGGAATCAACTCTATATTGCCTACATCCTCTTTGCCAACATCCATCCTTTCACGTCGATATGAAAAGTGGTGTGATGGGTGAATGAGTGATTTGAAGTCAATTCACTTCATGCAAACCTTTCGGATATAAAGAATCGAATGATGAGCGTGACCCCAATTGTTGTCCAGTCCACCAGTATCCAATGGGGAGGGGGAGGAATGATGGGTTGTAGATAAGGATAAATCAATGCGGTGACCTAAGAAGCCAATGTAGCAAAAGAAGGGTATATCACGTGAAATGACTATGGATATCTCCTACTTCCAGTTACCTATGTAAGATCCAATAAAAAAGGTACCTGGCATTTTCGAGTACCTAGTAGAATTACTCCCGTATAGTAGAGTAGGTTCCACCAAGTCTTGGAACCAAATTGGAAATTCTTGAATCTCTTGTTCACCCTGCATTAATTAGACTTCACATTGGACAATCATCTTTTATATTTCAAACTTCACTTATGATGTCATCTTCCTTCACCCGCCATAACCCAACAATGCAGCAACACACCACTCCACCCAGCACCTCAAAAACCATTTACGGCATTACTACTGACAAAAATTTTATCACAAGGAAATTTACAAACAACAAGATTATTTATTACTTTTGCTTTCAAATATAAACATACACATCATAATTATAATATCCAAGTCATAAACACCCATCATCCAACATTCGGCATTCACGGTCATGTTGATATTCATGACTTTCCATCCAACCTTCACAGAACTTTACAACGGAATATGGGATTGATCTCCCTGGCCCCATCGAAAAGTTTAACCACAAAAACGAATACACATCATCATTGTCTGTACGCATAATTCAATATGCAAGGAACAAATCCTAATCCAAGCAATTTGAAGAACAATGGGGAAGAAACAAACACAAGCAATCCGAAAAGACGGCGTGGTCTAGGAATTGTGACACCAAATGCTTGCACAGAATGTAGAAAGAAGCGCGCAAAGGTATCTATAGACAGTATTTGATTCTATTTACTAAGTTACGGCTTTCACTGAATTAATGATATGGTTCTTTATCATCGCTAACACTTTTTATCTTCCAGTGTGATGGCGAAGTTCCTTGCGCAAGATGTTTATCTCAAAAGAACGTCGAGTGTGTTTACGAAATTCCTGTGCGTCAATCGAAGGAAAATATGAGATCCGAAATCGAACACTTAAAGTCTTATCAACAACAAAGTGAGCGTGTGCTTGCTGCTATTGCTTCACAAGATCAGACTGCGCAGGTCATTGAACGACTTCGACAAGGCGAAGGATTAAAAAGCATTGCGGATAACTTGCAAAACCCATCGCGCGTTGCATCGGCCCCAGGAGGAAATATTACAACATATACAAGTTTCACCGATCATCAGGCTATTGGAAATGCGCTCAGGCCGGCTCGAGGAATCATCACATCTCCGTTCACAGCGTCAGGACAAGGAGACTTGCCAGGACCAACTGCCGACTTTCACAATGAGGAGAATCAAGGGATGTGGGGTCCGTGGCCCGATGTAAACAATGTATCATCGGGTACTGCTCCTGGAGATGACCTGATGAACTGGACAGCGGATCCTATGACGTTATCTGATAATCTCGATTATTCGGGAACTGGAGGTACCTGGAATGAGGAAGCATCCCACTATTCTACTCCAAATAGTGCAATACTATATGCTAGAGGCCAAGGTCAAGAAGCTATTCTTAACAATGGAATTGGCTCGTTACAAGGAAACGGTCAAGATTATCCTCCAGCATCATGGACCAAAGTCACATCGGACTCTGCTTTTGTGGACCATCTCATGGCACTGTATTTCTGCTGGGAGTATCCCACATTTGCCTCGCTAAGCAAGGAGCATTTTCTTCATGCTTATAGAAATGGGAAACAAGACCATTGTAGTGAGCTGCTAGTGAATTCGATATTGGCTTTAGGATGTCGGTTCTCTACACATGCAAATGCAAGAACTGATCCCAATGACAGTTCTACTGCTGGTGGCCATTTTTTTGCCGAAGCTACACGTCTGCTCAAATGTGAAGAAGACCGACATTCTTTGACAACCATTCAAGCACTAGGGCTGATGGCAATTAGAGAGGCAAGCAGGGGTCGCTCTAGTGCGAGCATTTATCTTTCAGGACAGTCACTCCGATTAGCAATTGAGATGGGTCTTCATCTTGAAGCTATGGGCGAACGACCTAGCGAACCGGTTGAAGGAACGGAAGCGGTACGACTAGCCACATTCTGGGGAGCCTTTTCTTTAGACTCGTATGTTTGGACTGTTTCCCCTCATTATTGGTTCTATTGAGTTGAATGTATCTCATGTACTGACACATTATGACAGAGCCTGGTCATTGACGATCGGACGAATACCTCAATTCTCTCATACAACCAAATTGCATATAAAACCAGCAATTGTGGATACAATTGAAGCATCTGCTTGGATTCCATATACAGATGATGGTAAAATTTACGCAGCCACATATTCTCAAGAATATATTAACTAACAGAGTCAGGTGCACCACTGGAGCGTAATTGTACTCAGCCATCGAATATCCGAAGTGTATACGCAACATTTTGCGAGCTTTCTGAGCTGGTTCATCAATCCTTGTATCTTTTATATGCTCCCGGTTCCAACTTCACCAGCAATTCGTTACTTCAGGTGTACACTAGGTATCTCCGTTGGTATGATTCCATTCCTGCCGCTCTACGATTAGGACACAACTTCACACCATCTGTCTTGTTTTCACAGTACGTATAATAATAATCTTGATATGACATATTACACGTGCTGAACCAGAATCTCTAGTATGTACTATCACTACGCCATCTTGCTTCTTTTCCGCCCCTTCATTAAATTGGCTTTAATCGGATCAGGCGTCTCACCCCGAGATGTTTGTAATCAAGCTGCAGATGCAATTTCCGCTCTCGCGAGCTCCTACTCTCAACTTTACACCCTTAGGCGCACTCCTTCTTTCGTACCCCATTTTATCCTCGCCGCCGGCATTACTCACCTCATAACCTTGGGCAACACAAAACTCGGTGTTGAAAAGGTCGCCCAAGGATTTGCAGACCTTAAAGATATGGCTAATTGTCATGGATTTGCCGCCCGCGCCTCCAATATCCTTCGTCACCTCGCAAAAAAGTGGAATATTGAAGTTCCCGGTGGCAACGAAGAGCAAATAGAGCCTGATACTTTTGATTCCCAGGCTCGTCCTTCTTCTTCCTCTTTTAATCAATTTTGTACCGCGATGGAAGAATCGGATATGGTGTGTGGTATTGGTGTTGCGAGTGAAGGTGAAAATCCTCTCTTTTGGCCATTCCCAATGCAAGGTAGACCGTTGATGGATTACAGTGGCGAAAGTCTGGGAAAGCTAGGATTCGAACGATTACGAGAATAGGCCTGAAGTTCGAGCTTGTCGGGTATGGGATGAGCTAGGAGCTAGGAGCTAGGAGCTAGGTGGGCTGGGAATCCCCTTTCAGATGATTAGAAAGTGGGATCTGGAATGGGTGAAGTGAAAAGTGATGCCTCATGTATTTCATGGGTATAATGCGAGCGGATGGGGCATTAGGCGAGCGAGCGAGTATTGAGTATTATGATGATGATATGATATGATTGATACCTTGAAGGCGTTTTTATCTTTCTGGCGGATCTATTGGATGGTCAGTTGGTTGGTTGAGAGGTTGATGGGTTGAATGAAGAACTTTTAGTACCTATGCAAGCGCTTTGCTTGGTTCGAGAGGAAAATAATCAATTTTATTACTTTTTTTTAATCATTAGAGTAGACTAATCTTATGGATTTTTACTCTGATAATATACGAGTATCTTATTAATAGAAATGGAAAAACAAATTCAGTCAGCTTACCCCTCGGCAACGACTCGTTCAAAAATTAATAAAGTGATTTTTTTTATAGTAATCTTTCATTAGTCTTCTCTCTTGTAATTATATAGTTAATCTCATTTCTTGTTTAATGTTTGGAAATGTTTGTTCTGTATGGGATGTATGGTATATAGTATAGTAAATAGGTGGGTAGGTAGGTGGGTAGGTAGATGTTTTATTATAAATTATTAACTATGATTTACAAAACCCGAGGAAAGAGGAAAGAGGAAAGTTACAACAGTTGTTAGAATAATATAGATTTTGAAGATGTATAGAGTTCGATCAACTTTCAATTTTCAATAGTTGATTAGGTATCTAGTAACGATTATAACGAAAATGAAAATAGGATATTATAATATGATGATGAAGATGATGAAGATACTGATACTACTCATAGATCAATATCGATATATATTCCTAAATATATACTCTAGTATTTATATTCCACATTTCACATTTAACCTTTCTCAAACCCACAAGATTATCTGTCCAAATACCTAAGCATTGCATCACCAAAAAAGGGGTTCATTAAGATTCGTTGAGTATCAAATCAAAACAAATCACAACCTAAAGCCCAATTCGATGTATTTCGAAAATTTTCCTATTCATTCAATACATACAGATACACAGACACCATATGCAAATATGCAAATATGCACAGCGAAATCTCATTCACCCCTTCAAACTCAATATTGCTTCTTTCATCCATATCATCCACCCCTCCCCAACCCATTCATCCATTCATCCGCCCTCCAGCAAAACAAGCACACAAGAAACAAAATAGAGATCCACGCCACCAGCGCTCCTCTATCCAGAGCAATATCGCCTCAATCCGATCAAAATGCGCAACGAGGTTTAGGACTATCATACAAGAAACAACATACGACATACGACGTACTTTTTATCGCTGCAAAGTAAAAGAGACAGAGAGAAAGAGGGAGATATCCGCAGAAAACGCGACAGTGCAAAAGGAGAATCAGAAGAAAAGTCATTAATCAATCAATCCCTCGTTCAAATCGCTCAATCATCCAGCATATCTTCATCCTCGTCTTCATCAGCCGCATCACCATTTTCTTCAACTTCTGCCTCTCCTTCTTCATCGCCACTAACATCTTCAATCAATTCTCTTCTCTTTAAATCTTCTCTAGTTCCTTCTTCGGGTTCTGCATCTGCGAATGGATCATCATCTTCTTCCTCCTCAACATCTTCATCTTCCAATTCCACCCTAATAGCTTCTTTCTTTGCTTGTGCAGCCGCCGCTGCTAATTGAGCCTTGGTCTTATTCTTCTTCGCCCTTTCCTTAGGTTCATCAAGATATGCTACTACTTCTTTGAAATTATGTCCCAACCTTGCCCTATTCCTCTCAATACGTTTACGTAACTTTCCTTTCACAGGTCCTGACGCATCAATGACTCTTGCGAGTATAGCCAAGATAAGTTTTCCTGTTAATTCACAAAGTTGTTGTTCCGCTTTGAGTATTTCACCCTGTCGTTCATTCTCCGTGGAATCCTCATCTTCATCTTCGGAGTCCTCGGGTTCGTCTTCAGGGGCTTCATCCTCATCTGGCTCTTCTAGACGTCTTTTGGTCTTTTTCGCAAAGTGTTTCTCGGCATGGTCAAAGATAGATGTTAATTCGGTTTGAGCTTCTGGGGTGATCTCTTTAAATAGAGATTGTATGTGTTCGGGTTGATTTTGGGTGTCTTTTCGTCCAGTGGCAGTAGCTTGAGGTCGTAAAGTGGCGAATAAAACATGAAGGTCGAGAAGAGCACCTGTTGCAAGTAGACGGACTGGATCAAGAGTGCTGCGGGATGATAAAGCGGTAACAAGATTTTGTATGAAGGTTTCTTGACAATCTTTGAGAGAATCAATGTCATTGTCTGAAATTTCTTCACCTGATGCAATTGATCTTGTCAATGAATGTACTTTCCACATGAAATAGAACATGGCTGAACGTATAGCCGATATAACGATTTCGTCCTCTTGAGCATCAATATCTGGATTTGCCTCCTCAAGTTGTCCTCTTGCAACAACATCAAGAATAATACTAATAGGAGAAGGTGTTTCGCTATTAGTTTCGGCTTCTAGAATTTCAACACAATTTGAAATACTTGCTAGCTTTTCAACCTTTGCAAGAGTGGCTGAAAGTTCTACAAGAATTGAATCCGTAAAAGCTCCTCTAACAGATACCTCACCAGCTTTATTGATGTTTTGAAGTATATTCGTGGTATCCTCCCATAATGTCTGGAGTTTACTTTCTGTGACATCTTCCAACTCTTCGTAGCTTCTTGCATGCAATATTGCTGCGCTTGCTTCAGTGAGGACATTCTTGTCAGCATGGCCACTAAATTGAGCACTAATCTCGTCAAGTAATTTAGCATATCCCGTTGAGTCTTGTCGCAGTTCTTGGAAGACGCCAAGATTCAGAGAATGTTCCAAACGTAATACAGCAGTGGCAGTTATCGGGTGAGCTCCAAATTTCTTGAGTAATCTTGGAATAATGTCTGCCAAATGACGAGCTGTTGTCTCTTTGATTTCTGCTGATTCGGCTCTCGCATTTCTCTTTTTGCTTTTGTCTCTTGATTTATCTGGTTCGCCGAGTTGGTTCAGATTAAGCTTGACTACTGCATTTAATATCTCTAGCAGTATGATCTCTTCAGTCTCTTCCGGTTTAAAAGATTCCTTCAATGCTCGATTAGTTCCCTTGCCCCTGGGGCTGGAAGAATGATCATGTAATAAGTAACCGGCCAAAACCTCCCATTCCTTCAACTCTGGCATTTTTTCGTATAAGGCTTGAGCCGCGAGGCTAAACCTTGACTCTCCACCAGAAAGGTCTAAATAACGTTCGACAGTCGCTTGCTCTATTTGGCCTGGCACCTCATCCTGACCTGAAACATCATAATTTTGTAAGACCTCTGCGAGACACTTGAGTTTAATCCAACTAGCACGAGGCGAATCGTAATCATCATCGTCAACTGTCAAAATCTCCTCCAAGGCATCTTCACCTCCCAGTTCCTCAATCTTCTCATCAAAAACATCCTTGACATTCTCAACGAAAAATGCAACCACAGCTTTGCGTACTTTAGGTTCCGAGTCGAAAATGAGCTTCCCAATAACATCAATGTCATCTGGTTCAAGCATTCCTCCCTTTCGAAGTATATCAACTAAATCAACTGCATTCGACCGAACAGCAGCATCCGAATCTCTTATAGCGATTTCAATAATACGTGGTCTGAATCTTTCGATAAATGTGCCCAATCTTGGGATATTGGAAGAGTTCTTCATAATTCTTATCAGCTGCTTGACCACTTCGAGTCGCATGGTTGAAGCCGCATCTGTAAGCATCCATCCCAGGTATCGTAGATATTGCCCATCGAACCAATAACTAGGTAAAGTATGAATCCACAAGCCTATCGCTTCAATACATTCAATCCTAATCTTCGGGTCAACATCTCGATACCTATGCACCCAAATTGTATCAAAGATATCCTTGAGTCTCTCTTCTAGAATTTCTTTCTTTCCTTCCCCGTCTCGAACCTTCTTCTCAAACTCTGCAAGTCTGCCTTTGTTGGGTCGTTTGTTTCTCTTTTCTCCCTCAAGCTGACGTAAGGTTTTCGCAGCGATTTCTATCTGTTCTTTCGCAATTTGACACGTAGAAGTTGCGATAGTCAAAGCGACGGCAGTCGCAGTGTGTCTAAAAGGCCGTAGATTTGAAGATGACATAGAAGCCATCCAATGAAATATGCTTTCCATTAATGGTTCATCCTCATCGTAAAGTGCCCCAGATGCATCCATTGTTCTGTTTAAGGAGTCGAAGAAATCGAGAAAAGAGGCGCGAAAGGCATGACTGTTCTTCGCTCGTGAGATTAGTGGATAGTCGGATATGTTTTGCTGAAAAATAGATTAGCACGATTAATTTTAAGAAATATGCCAAAACCTACTGTTTGGTGTTCTTCCTGAAGGTCTGAAATTCTCCCATTAACATTATCTGAATCATTAACATCATCCTCAGTCACCTGAAGGTCACAGCCAGCACTCTTCAAGACGAAATTTATCAATTCTGCCACAGCCCCAGGGCCATTCTGTGCATATTTTTCCAGGAACTTAGAAACAACCTCATCGGATGATTGCCCACTCGTATAAACATCGGCTGTTAAACAAGTCAGTAAAACGTAGAAATGGAACCAGAATTGCTCATGGCGCATACCATAAAGTCCTTCAGTATTATCATCTGCTATAACAACTTTCTTTGCTGTCTTGGGTCGATTTGGTAATCTTACAGCAGGCGCTCTAGCATGCGGCGCTGTACCATTGATTTTGGGTTTCTTTGCTGCCGGTTTCTTCGAAGTTCTGGCTTTCCTTCGAGCTTCTTTTAATTCTTCTTCCCCCGCACTTTCTTCCTCTAGTTCATCGTCCTCGTCCTCTTCTTCTGGTTCTACTTCTTCCTCCTCCGACGCGTCATCTTCCCCTTCTTCATCGGATCTCTTCCTTTTGGCGTTTGTGGATCGAACAGCAGACGATGGTAGATCAGGAACGAACTTCTCAGGTGCTTTCACGGCGCGTCCTGATTTCCTCCTACCACCTGCGACGGGCGTACTTGACACGTCATTTTCGATCTCCATGAGTGGCAATCGTTGAGTACTCATCAGCGCATCAATTGCGCATTTGATTGAAATCTAAAGAATGATTCCAGGTATTGGGGCGCGTTTGGTTGAAGTTGTGGTTAATGTTGACGTATCGCGAGAGTTGAATAAATTATCGCGTTTGAACGTTTTTAATTAGGTTTAGTGCCACAACTTTTAGGCTTGCAACGCTTATTCTCCATCATTTCCAGCATGTACTTGTAATCGGTACCATATCGCGCTTCTGCTCCCGCTCTTTTATACCTTTATCTTTTCTCCAATGGGGTAATCATTCTGATAAATTAATTACATGTAGATAATGAAAATATTAAGTGAGTACAGATTGAAAGATGCTTTACTTTATGTTGGTAATCTTACTAAATCACAACCACCATTTACCAGTTTTATCATGATACGATAAGATCAACATCTTTCTTCTACTTTCTACCTAAGCCCCCAGCATGGCATCTCCTTTTCCCCCCTCATCGTCTGCTCCAGGAGAGGGGCATTTGGTTGTTCAGTTACTACCTCATTCAATCTCTGCTTTGTCGAGAATGACTTTTCAGTACCCACTGAAATTGATATCTCCATCCCCTTCAGCTGAACAAAAGAGTGTTCTTGTCTTTCTCTTAACATATGGTGGAGGTCTTGTCGGTGGGGATCAAGTCCATCTTAAGATAGATGTCACCCCAAATGCAAAGTTGAGTATCGTCACACAAGGTCATACCAAGGTCTTCAAATCACCAACACGTGATGTCATCACACGTCAACATTTACAGGTCACTATTGAAGACGGGGCTTCAGTCTGTTTGTTACCCGATCCGGTTCAACCTTTCGCTGAAAGTGTATATGAACAGTCACAAACTTTCACTCTCAAGGAAGATGGAAGTCTTTGCGTATTAGATTGGGTCTCGGCTGGTAGAACCGCAAGAGGAGAGAACTGGGATTTAAGAGCATGGAGCGGGCGAAACGAGATTTGGGCCATGGGGAAGGATATGAAGAGGAGACTTTTGCTGAGGGATAATGTCCTGCTAGAAGGAGACGAAGCAACAGCTCAAGAAAAACTACTACGCCACAAAATGCGTGGAAACGGCATATTCGGTACTTTGATCCTGAAAGGTCCGCTGGTCGAAAAGTTGTCTGCCTTCTTTTTATCAGAATTTGCTGCACTGCCTAGGATTGGTGCTAGAGATTTTCGATCTGATGATAGAAAAGAAAAAGACAACGAAATAATTCTTTCGAGACAGGAATCCTGGAGACTTCGAAGACTTGGACAAGAAAAGGAGAAAGGGATTCTTTGGTCCGCTGCGAAAGTGAGAGGCTGCACAGTGGTGAAATTTGGGGCTCCAACAGTTGAGAGTGGTCGTGTGTGGATTGGCGGCATGATTAAAGAAGAATGTAGTATATCTGAGATCTTTGGAGAAGATTCATTAATGTGTGTTCGTGAATGAATGGGAGGACTTGAGCTGGATAAAGATTTAATTTATCCAGGAGCTCGGATGGATACATCACGGCCCATACGAATGGAGACACGGAAAGTATGCCACTGATGTATGCCAGAATGAGATGATGTGAGGAAGCTTTTACCGCACAAATCTGACTATTGCCTCGAAATGGCTACTGATCAGGCATTGATGGATGAACAACTTCTTGCTTGTGCGGGCTCATGAAACGTTTTGGAACCCAAGGGATACATGGGAGGTTTGCACAAATGTTGTTTGAAGAGAAGTTCGTTTCTGGCAACGAGGGACCAGCAAAATCGAGGAACACGGTACAACATCGGTAACATGTTGGAGGTCGTTAATGCACATGTATCTAGTGGCCAGTCACATGTGTTTCCCTTACCAGCCATTGCATTTTTCCATGCTCGTTTTGCATCATATTTGGAAGGCTAGAAATAAGCCAGAGAATCGAGGTACCTTGGCACGGTAGGTACCCTCACCATAAGGGACAAAGCGATAAAACACGACATGGTCTGCAACAGCTGGATGATTTAAGGGAGGCAATTTTATCCGAGCACCGGATCTATAACCATTGGATGCTTATGTCATGAAACACGTTCGTACATTTTTAGACCAGCAACTTATATCCAATGGTTTTCCGACTAGGTCATACCCACCACGTGATTATCACTGTCATGTTCTTTCCATCTCTCTCGTTTCAAGTTGGCCATTTCTGATACATCATTTGACTTTATTTCTAATCAAACAAAACACAAAACAATTGCCGAACACAAGGAATAAAATCATAATAGATTTTTTAAAGGTTAGTAGAATCAATTAAGATCTCCTGATGCACCTCTACTTTTAGCCCTTGATACGACTTTAAGCACAGTTTAACTTCTTTGAGCGTTTGCAACTCGATGAGATTCAGGTCTCAAAAAGCTTCGACCAATTGTGAAGGTTGTATTGTTGTTGTTGTCGTTGTTTGAATGACGAAAAGATCTACAATATGCAATTGATTCTACTCGTATGATTACCTCCAAGGGTCCCAAGTATGTGATACTCCGTAATCGGTCAAGCATTATTCTCCAACACAAGAGTCATGGATTAATTCCATGTGTGTTTTCATGCTCCATCTAAGATCCACATCGCTCGTTTTGGCCATTGTTGATTGGTAGTTTCTGGATATTCAGCAAGCTTAATTCGACTTCAACACTAATTTAGGTACTTCACGAGCTACTGTACTGTATACTGAGTAGGAGCTACTCGGCCGCCTCCCATGCTCAGGGTCCATTCCAAAGCGATTTCTCTTGTGTCAGAAGTCAAAGAGTTCATGCTACAGGTCTTCCAAGAGACACCAGTATTTTGAGTTCAATAAGTTTATTGATGATTCTGACAAGTACAGTATTGAGCATCAAGCATGCAAAATAGAAGAATTAGTATGACCTAGAATTGGTCCAGTGACAAACTTCAAAACAAGCAGAATGTTGTGAATGGTCGCAAACATATCTCAGATGCCCTAGCCATATTAATTTCCATCTCTTTACTCAAGAGTTGGCTTTCGGAAACGCGCACAGACAAGACCATTTGAAGAAACCTGACCTTTGTTTGACTAGACCTGCCAGGAAGTATCTGAATCCCGATGCGACTTGTCAAGATGAAAACATTTCTTGTTTCAATAATTCCTCCATAGTGAAATCTTCAGTCGAAGTATTTTCCGGCAGTAGGCCAATTCGCCTGGATGTCAGGACTTCAATGTTACAATGCCAAAAGGGTATGGACAAATTCCATCTAGTGTGGATTATCTATCATCCGGTCATATTAATCCACTCCACTACTCGAGTATGTTGCCACTATGTTGCCACTATGTTGATAAGATAGCTAGACCTTCGATTACTTGTATCCACAATACATCGGATAAGCTCTGTGAATTCAGGAACAGAGGCTGCGCACAGACTTCGCATGGCTTAACATTGTCCCCCTTCTCTTCACAGTCCAGGTCCAGTATGAAAGTTTGGACTTCTCTTGGCAGGTTTCTCATGGATACCATCTTCTCGTATTATGAAATTTGGTCTGATCACAGTACTCTAGAGTCGATTTGCGTATGATTGAGCAAGTATTAAAGGAACTCAATATCCCTCCGTTTACAATTCTCTCCTCAGCATCAACAGTTTTCCAGTTCTTTCAATCTTCCAATTATCTTTCTATTCTTCCAGCCGCATACTATTGACTAGTATCCCGCTTTATACAATCTTTATATCTTTAATTTTCCAATAAACTTTAAAAACCCAACCAACCAACCCCAACAGCAAATATGCGTTATACTATCGCCATCGCCGCTATCATCCCATTCGTTGCCGCCCATGGCAAGATCGCAGTCTTGGTTAGTAATCTATCTCATTCCTTCTCAATCCCATCTCATCATTTATCCCATTCTTCATTCTCCACTTCCAATTATTCATACTAACTCATTACTTCAGACTGGTGATGCAGGTGGAAATACCACTGGTCTTGGTATCCAAGGTGCCGTCATCCCTGGTGCCGGAACCAACAAGCAAACTGAGGTCGACACCACTGTCTTCAACAGCAAAAACGCCGCTACCGATGGTCTCGGAAAGACCAAGGCTGGTCCCAACACCATGGCTGATATGAAGAATGTCATGGCCATGTCCGGTTCAACTCTTCCTCAAGTTACCGACGGAGGTGAACTTAGCGGAACCATTCACATCGTCACCACTGACGGAGCTGGACCATACTCCGCCATCGTCGACCCAACTGGTACCGGTGCCTTCTCCCAAGGTACCGAAGCTAAGGTTACTACTCAAGTACCAGGTAAAAAGGGTAACATCGCCGCTCCCAAGCAACGCTCCCTCATGATGAGATCCCTCGTCAACATGGGTATCGTCAAGCGTGCCAAGAACGTCAACGAAGACTACCCCATCAAGGTCTCCATGCCACCTGGAATGACCTGCACCGGTTCCGTCGGCGGTCAAGAGAACGTCTGCATGGTTAAGCTTGCCAACCCATCTGGCGCTGGACCATTCGGTGGTGTCGCCTGTTTCCAAATGGCCTCGGCTTCCAGCGCTGGTACTGCTGGTAACAGCACTGCCGCTACCACCAAGCGCTCCATCGGTGCCAAGTTCCGTGCTTAGTTTTTCAGAATTCAAGATCACGGCGCCTGTGGGATCATCATACCAGGAGTTGAAGGGTTGGGATTCGGAGAAATGGTCTAGAGTGGGGGTGAAGCGGTGGACAATTTTTCATTTGTATGTTGGGGTTGACTTGGTTGTTGGAAAAAAAGAAAGAGATATACTACTCTTACATTTTCATCTTGTATCTAGTATAGCCGCTCCTTTAGTAACTCCATGTTGATGCTCTTGCTGGTCAAAATACTCGGTCTTTTATTGCTTTTGATTGTGAGGTTTATGTGATTGATTATGTGATGATTATTATCTTTCCCATGCCTTGGTACTGAGAGTGTGATTTTTTCCTTCTCTATTGTCTCCGTTGATTAGGCGTTAAGTTATTTGAAGTTGAAATTTCCTTGATTACTTATTATCATCTGCCAATCTTACTTGTCGTGGTAATATCTAAACAATCACTTTCTTTCCGAGTCAGTTCACTACTCGTAAAAAGCTTCAAAACCCTCTTCAGCGAATCGGGGGAATCCAGTGAACCCAGCCCAGACCGTCAAAATTATAAAATCAATCTTCTCTCTTTTCATAACTGTAAACGGACTGAATCTCTTTCTTCTATATATTAATGATTTGTAGTACTAGTCATCTTTCTTCTTGTTCCCACCGATACTCCTACTTTCGATAATAATACACAGATCCACCTATCTACTCATCAAGTTCTTCAAAATCTAGCTCTCGCTTCATCTTTCAATAACCAGAGGGAAAATTATACATCAAAGACATATCCGCTACTCTATTCTCTCAACTTAAAAACATATCATAGCATCTTATATAAGTATCTAGTTTACATATACACACACACACACCCACGGCCACCCAGCCAACCACAATTGGTTAGTTAAGATAATAATTATGATAGGAGTTTCAATATCATTCATGTGTAAGATATTTAGATAGATTTATAATTTGTTTATGTAGGGATATGATATTGCGTAAATTAAAGCAGGAGGAATGTTTTGAGATATGTTATACGGGTGTCTTGATTATATATTGTGTGGTTAAAAGGAATATTGGGAAAAGATTGTAAAAAATGATTAATTGTATTGAAAATCAGGAAAACCTATTCCATATTACGAGTAGAAAAAAATTCATAGCGGAGATGTATATACTGTTGAACTAGTTGCTTTGATGAGTGTGTATACTATCAGGGATAGATCTACAGATAACTCTTAAACACTAATTATATTAGCATTAGCATGTATAAACAATATTAGTATTATGCAGTTGCCAAAAAATATTTCATCGGAAATATCATCTGGGAATTATGATTACCTCAACATCCATCTCTATCTTTTCCAAATCTACATATCTCAATAGTCCACATTAATGCCAATCCCCCTTTCGGATCTAGTATGCCAATGCGCAGTTGAAGACTAGACTTGTGGATGCATAAGTTCGGATCTACCAGAAAAATGCCTTTTCAGCCGTCAACTTGAAATCGAAATCTCTTCGATAAGTCTACTGTCCGTGGATTTTGTGTGACTAATGCGTGGAATCTATGATCGTGCGCTTGTCAAATATAATATTCATTATAAAAATGCCGGTAATTATGCACTCTACTTATATCACTATCACGCACCAGAACGAGTCGTATGTTTCTCGGTCATGTCCCCAGGGCATTTTTTCAAGCTCCAGTGAGAATCCTACTCTCACAAACCTTCTCAGCGTGGTAATAGTTAAATGACGTATCAAAGCCTTGACTACTCAAGTAATGGGTAGTGAGCTTTTAGCTCTTTTCGCTATTAACCTTCTAAGCGTAACAACGCTAATAGTTAGATAATAATTATCTATTAATTTTTCCTAATTTTGACATTTTCTAATATTTAGTATGGATTTCATTTAGTGATCTCGATTTTACTATTTCTCTTCATCCTTTTGCGATTTCTTGACATATTATGGTAATTTAATCAATCCACTGGTGTAGACATTCTGAAAACATATCATTCAGTGTGGAAACTGTAAGTTGCACTTCTATGTACTTCAAACCGGGACAATTCACATGGGTGTAGATGCTCCTATTCATCTTCTCGTTCTTGAGAGTGGATATGAAAGTTCGTATGTGCTTTTTACAGCACATTACATTCGCGTTGCGTTTGGTTATTCAAGTATATCAATAGCTTTCGGGTGAAGGTTTTTGCGCATCACAAGTCTCATAGCCTCAAAGCAGATTACCATAAATCTAAAGGCACTCAATATATATTTCAAGGGGTGGGCTGGGAATGTTGGAAGTGTATTCTTCTACTTGGCCTATGGACACATCTACATCCCAGAAGACATGGATCAGAAGGGAACACACAGTTTGCAACCAGGTTATTCGCAGAATCTCTTGACTTTCAATCATGCATATCAGTAGTTTCGAGAAAACTTGTTTGACGGGCGACGATCTCACACTCTGATTACTCACAAACAACTTTGATTGCAGCATTGCGAAATGGCAACGGCTTCACTCATGAGACGCCAAGTGAGATACTTGCTGCTGCAAGGTCTGGATGCCCTCTTTGTGTCCTACTCGAGGGGAACTTCGACCTTGGTCATACCTCTATGCCCGTCCGGCTAGACAGTATCCGTCGAAATCTTCCGTCAATTATTTCGGCATCTTCCACAAACGACGTTGAGGCTATAAGAGCTTTGAATCGCTGCAATCGTGTTGAAGATGATCCATTTCCTCACAAGCTAACTGGTCAGTAATATTGTCTAATCCAATAAAACTATGTGGCACTGAAATCAAGTTAATATAGATGACCCCTCTGCTAAGTCTCTTGAGGAGGTCTTTTACACCCGATTTTACATCTAACGAATGTTCAAATCTGATAGAATAATAACTGAATCTGCACTTTTCACATTACTACGAAGCTGTGGCGGCACTTATATTGCCCTCTGTTACTACTGGGGAAGACGAAAAAGCCTTCTTCTCACCGGGGAAATGTTGGGGATGCCGAATCTAAGTGCCAAATTCCCAATGTCTATCTTATCAAAAACCATGCGAGATGCGGCTCGATCATCCGAAGTCTCGGATTCGACTTTTCATGAATTGATTCTCTCTGATTATCCAGTAATGAGATAATGGAGAAGATTTGAGGCGCGAGTGTCCAAAAACACATATAGTTTATGAGAGTCCTACCCCGACCATTACAACCGCCGCGGCTGAGTCTATTCATGAAGGGATTTTCCAATACCACAAATCAAATCCAGAAGTTCAGTCTACTTGTGTAACTATGTATGACTTAGGAGACGATTTCTCTTGTATGGTTAGTGTTGTCTTTGAGAATACCGACATGCCACGGTCGTATCAACGAGCCTTTAAAAATTCATGGGTGAACTTTTCAGGAGCGTGTTCTATCACCAAGGACGATCGTTTGCTTTAAGGACCAAGTAGGTTGGGATTGTGGGGATTGTGCTTCGATACTTATCAACTCGAATGGTCTATTTAATCCTCCACAGGCCATCACAAAGATTCGCCAGGTCGATTTTCAGATTATCTCGCCAGCCATGAAACTATGAGGTCTTGCACTGCATTGGAGAACGAAGCCATTGCGGAAATCGGTTGAGTTCTATTTTCGCCGAAATTTCACACACAATAGTGTTGGATTGAGGGCTATTCCTGGATGTGCTCAATGGATTAAATCAAGGACAGGTGATGATTGTCTTGCAGGTATATGGGCCTTCGATTTGAGAACGCAAATCTTATGGTATAGTGAAGGTTCGTCTTGTCGTGTAACTTTGCACAGAGTACCATCTTAGTCTTGGATCCCGGCCAATGGACGGATTAAATTCTGGCATCTAGATCAAGCTGGAGATCTCGACCCCGTCACTGCTATTAGCTAGTAGGAGAAGAGAAAAAATCCCATTCGTAGCTTAAATAGATTCTTGTTCTAATCGTTAGTTACAAGAACTCGAAGCCTATGAGACGGGGGACATCTCTGAATAGTTGGAATATCTGCAGCCATCTTCTTACCCGGTGGACGTTGCAATGTTGGGCAGGGCGACATTCGTCTGAGCCGTGGCCGAGTTGGGTTAGATGGGACTTCGGCACTTACACCGAAACAAGATATCCGAACTTCGCGAATCCCGCGCCCGCTGTATTCACTCATTGATTTCTGTGAACTTCTTCTAATTTGACGTGCCTTGTGAACCGTCGATTAAACTAAACGTACCCTCCAAGCATCTGCAACACGGCCGCGTGTAGCGGACCTTCTTGCCAATCAACGATTGCGACGTCGTATTTGAACCCAATATTCATGTCATGGCAACAATCACACTGCCCTACATCGTGCCCTCAAATGAACTTCCACAACTACTTCCGAGCACCCAAGAAATCCACGATGCCACAAAGAGATATAATGAAAAGGCCTCCCATAACCTTGTCCGAATCGGACCTTATATGATTAAGTATGGTCCTGAAGTCAACATCATTGAAAGGGAGAATATGCTATTTGTCAATCGCGAAACAAAATCAACAGTACCAGTGCCTCGAGTATATGCCATTTACACCGTTCCCGGAAGATGTCCTCGTACGAATCGCGAACAAGACACTAACTACATCATAATGGAATATGTTGAAGGCAAAACGTTAAAAGATGAATGGAGTTCTCTAAGTGTGCAACAAAGGGATAATTTATCCGCCCAACTTCGAAAACATATTAACCAGCTTCGCTCTCTTCCTTCCCCGGGTTATTATGGTAGTATCGGGAGACGCGGCCTTCTCGATTGCATATTTTGGACGGGTGAAAGTTCATGCGATCGTCTAGATGGTCCGTTCGATACGGAGGATGAATTCAATGAAGCGATGCGCAGAAAAGCTATGTTTAGTGGTTACTTGGGAGAGAAGGTGGAGTTTTATCGACATGCATTTTCTGCTGTTCTCAAGGGCCATAAACCTGTTTTCACTCATGGCGATTTTCAACGAAAGAATATCATGGTCAAAAGCACACCTTCGCTGGCTTCAACCGAAATTCAAGATTCAAAAACTAACGATGATACCCTTGAGGTGGTTCTTATTGATTGGGAAAATTCGGGGTGGTATCCAGACTATTGGGAATCGGCCTTAGCTTTGGTTGCATGTGGAAATTGGGAGGATGATTGGCATTCATGGTTGGCAAAAAGTTTGGACCTATTCTATCACGAGTTTTCGTGGATCAGGACGCTCCGCATTGAACTCTGGTCATAAAGCATTCATCCTAACATATACTGAGCACTACGAATAAAAAGTTATAGTGGCTTATATGATGAAATTCTACTAGGCGAATGTCACGGTTACACGTACCGAGGTTTATTACTGTTTTTCCTGTCTTTTGATGCTGCCTTAAACAATCCGAATAGATATTGAGCTGTTCCCTCAAATTTTCGAATTTCAAAGATTTTGAAGAATTTGAAGAAATATCAACGATTTCATTATTTTTTAAAGCATTTAGAACTCTTAATCAATTCAGAATTACTTTAGAATAGATTTCGAAATAAAATATTAATAGTTTTGATGATTTTGAATGATTTCTATTAGAAAATTGAGAATTTACAATACTTTATCCGTTTGACTTTCATCATATAAATTTTCAATCAGCGTGATGATATTATTGGTCAAAGCCCCTGTTTGTGGGGCAAGCACGGTCATTTTTTGGCGTGGTTTACAATACTTTCTGGATCTGGTATATAATGATAATGCAAGGGTTATCGCCCCTCTTGATTCGTGTTGGCTTTGCAGCAACACGCACCACTGTATGAGCTCTAGAAAATGGCGATCTTACATTCATTGCATGGAAAGCATTGCAATGGGTGTTGTTGTGGCGCTCTTCTTCATGAATTCGGGGGGGCTTGGTGTCTCGGGAATAAAATAAATTGTCTAAATTGTCTAAATTGTTTAAGTTGGATGCGGATATTGTTAGTGGGTTATTTTCTATATTGAATTGGGGTATTCGTAGTTTATGAGTTGGGTTGGGTTGAGATATTGATAACGGGTTTTGTGTGTATTAGTTAGAATGTTCAAGCCTATAGTTTAAATATGATTTGATTAGAGTATAAACGAAAAGATCACTGGTTTTGCTTGTAAATGGGTGCATAGACTGATATGAACGGGTATTGAATATGTCAAATGCTCCTGTAGATACCTACTAGAGTACATAAACTAACCCAGCTCCCACTCATCAAACTAAGGGTATCCCACCACAATATAAATTATCCATCTCAAGCACACAATACACACAACCATGATATCAAAATCCCACACTTCTGATCATACATACTACAGCCATCCCATACCCTCATGTCCAGCCCGCCCTCATCTAATCGTAGTTCCCCACAGCCCGAAAACTCTCTGCCATCTCTTTCCTTCACCCGCATCCGCCTTCTCTGTATCTTCTTCATTCACTTTGATACCATACTGCTTGATACAGCATTCAAAAGGCTTGTTTCTCGGCTTGATTTCTAGTGGTGTTTCTGCCTTTTCATTCTCCTTGTTGCCTTGTAAATTGACATCTCTTTCCACAAAGGAGGTAGATTTCTCGGGGTTTTTGTCCTGATTTGGATAGCTCAAAACCCCCGTTTCCTCGTCATCTGGTGGTAGACTACCATTGGTCTGTCTAGGGTCATCTTCTTCATCATCGGATCCTGAATCTGCGGCCGTGGAAACCTCTGGCAGCGATTCTTCTTTTTGTGATTTTCCTTGGACCTCCTTTGCAAGCATAGCTATTTTTTGCTCTTCCAAATCACCCCAAAGTGTGAAGAGTTTTTCTTTGACGGTGTTCAGCATTTCCGGGTTTGTTCGTAGGCTTTAAAATCATATTAGCGTTGCTATTCTCGATGACAAACAAGCACGAAAAATCAAGGTTTAAAGGATGGGAAGTCATACTTGCAAGCATCATCCAGATCATTAAACAACAACTGTGCATCTTCATTTCCCACAATAAGAGTAGCTCTGTCCTTGGAAGCATCTGGATTTGCATCCTCAACCACAAGCGCAAATCGCCATTTCCATTTCTTTTTTGGAATCCCTTCTCCATCGCGAAAACTTTGTATATTTTGTTTAGGGCCATCATCTTCATCACCACTATAATCAGATAACAATTCATATTCGCTGGGTATACGACCAACTGCAAAGTCGGCAATGTTTTGAGGATAATAATCTACCACTCGAACGTTGGCTTTGTAATTTTTGTTTTCAAAGGGTGCGTGAATTCCGGCATATTTGGGATCCGAGGAGAGGGGTGTGCGTTGCAGAATGGTTGATAGAGGCGCTATAGCGTCATGGGGCCGAGAAGGATGTAATACCACTATGGACTTATTAGTTATGAATAACTCATCGCACGAAGACTCACCGTTGTCATTCAAATCAACATTTTTAGCAACTTTTGTCTCGATCACAGCAGTTTTGGCATCTGCTTTAGCTCGCAATTCCTTTCTTCGGGCTTTAGAATTCTTCCCGTTTGGTTGTCCATCAGCTTTGCGCTTGGTTCCCGCCCTCGCAATTTCTTCTTGAAATTTCTTTATGTCCTTTTTGTGCTTTTTGTTCCAATCATGCTTTCGTTGAACACATTCTTTCCATCGGGGATCATTATTCTGAGGATCTTCAGATTGTTTCATGATCTCAACTTGGACTTTACCCTCAAATGCTCCTCGATCACCACGAAGCTTACCCTCCAATAGACCCGCTTTGCCGAAAACGAATTGAACGTTGGTCAAACGAATCCATTGGCCTTCCTTGACCTTTTCTTTAATGAAATCGGCATGGGAGTCGAATAATGTGAGCTGAATGGTCATTTTCCCGAATGGACCTTTCCATTCTCTCGCTTCGTCTCTAGGCTTTGCTTTTATGTAACCGTAATCATCACCATCGCGACCTTCCGTCGTGACATTAGATAGTTCCGGTAGAATATAATTGTAAAAGTTAGGGTGAGCTGTGTAGTCCGTAAGGTAAACGGTGACCATATCATAACTAGCTCCATAGATCTTTCTCACTTCACCGATGATATCGTGGAAGGAACCTTCCTTTACATCTTTGAGTAGACTATACTTATCCCTGACATTCATAGCTCTGTCTGCTTTTTCCTGAAATTCTTGAGTATTAGGGAGCTCAAGTTCATCGAGGTGTTGGTTTGACCATATCACATACTTGGTCTCGATTGGTTCTGGACGTCGGCATCTAGCAGGTGGTGTCGAAATCCAAGGAGCTTTGAAAATGGGGAAAATAGCTGTAGGGATGTTGGCAGAACGGAGTATATGGTATTCAGTGGAAATGTGAGATAGTAACTGTATCTCTCCCATGCGCATTTGAACCTATGATTTGTTAATCGACAGCTAGAACGATAAGAAATGAGGATAGGAATACCTTTGCATTACGGATAAGCACAGCATCTTTTGGATTATAGATTCGTGGCATTTTATCCTCTGATGCAAATACACTCATTCTTAGGCCAAGTTTCTCGGATCGTGAAGAATAATCTTTGATTTGAAAACTGCTTTTAAAATCTGATCAAATATGTTAGTATATATTGCGCGGAAGAAACGTATTTTATGGTTATATAATGAATTGCCCACCTGTTCCCCTAGTTTTTATAGGAGGTTGATAATCCATCACGAATCCTATTACGTTGACAAATTGCTTTTTCACAGTTCCACCTGGTAGGATATCCATATTCTTGATTTGCTCAACAGTATGAAATCCTGAGGGAATGGCCATTTCGGATTTAGGTATTGCTGCCATGCTGTCGTTGTCTTGTACATTGTCCATTTTGAAGTGCTTCAAGAGACAATTGGGCAAGCCCCGTAGTACTATTTTACCTTTTTAAATGATGCTCCTGGTAGCAGTGTTTGTTTACTTTGAAGGAAATCGAAAATAAAATTAGTTGGTCATAGATCTAGGAACATAAGTTTTGGTGTACAATTTGTATACTGAACGTTCTTTTGAATGTATATGAAGTAGGTTTCCTGTGATTGCTCCTTGCCTCTTCCTTATAAATAGATAGGTTGAAGTTGATCAAATGTCAAGGTAGATGCGACAGAAGTAACTCTACCTGTCATAGAACTCGTGATGTACAGATTGTATAGTGAATGTTCTTATGAATGCGTGTAAAGTATGGTTTCTGCTGTGCTTGCTCCTCGCCTTTTCCTTGTAAATATGTAAATGCGATGAGGTTAATTGAATCTCAGAATGCTTTGATAACCTTAGATGCGAGTGAAGCTGATATCCCCGTCACTCGTGACTTGTATAAGTAGAAATTAAACACCGAAGACTCTGTTGTACCTAGGTCGGCATGTACAGTGAAGTAAAGCTAAGTTTTCTTTTCTATGGTGACTTGATACTCTCGTCGTCTCCTCTTGCTTGTAAATAGACGCGTTAATTGAATCTCATGCAAATGCAATGGGTAGACGCGACAGAAGCTTACCTAATAATACTCCCTTAATAATTTCCCTCGCATGTCATAAACTCACCAATCAACAGTTCATCCAATCAAAAGGAACGAACTGCAGAGAACACTTCGACTCTTATTATTAGTCAACCTTTTTAACCTTTTTTCATGTTTCGCTAAGATCACGTTTCAAAATTAGCTTTACCGCTTTCAGCTTGGAGGCTGATTGTTCCTCTTTCTATTCTTTTGGAGCCTTCTTCTCAATCCATTGGAGCCAAAGAAACTTCTATAATTTTCCCTCCAATCTCTTTTCATTCACTACAACAAATACATCCAAAAACTCAAATTTTATCTACACTATCTGTAAGGTCGTGTTTGATTTAAATCTCTTACTTCTTTTTACAAAACAACAAAACATATCGATTTCAGTCATATCGCAATCATGGCCGATCGTTATATCCCAGAGCATCGTCGAACTCAGTTCAAAGCAAAGAACACTTTCAAGCCTGATGAATTAAGACGTCGTCGCGAGGAACAACAAGTTGAGATTAGAAAAGTCAAGCGTGATGAGAATCTTGCAAAGAGAAGAGGTATTACAGCAGGAGATGGATCTTCACGACCGGGAGCCTCTTTGGGTGCTGAGCCTGATAGTGATGATGATACCGCCCCTACAGAAAGTCAGGTAAGTTGTGATCGCGCATATTCATTTCTATCTAACTGGCACTCGCACATTATTCCACATTACTCTATACAGTCATACCAATACTTCTTTCAATATACCCCACCACCAGGAGCTTTCAAAATAGCTTTCAACTGTTTACTTACCTTGGTGGGGTAGCAGCCGTTTCCTAGTGATAATGTTTTTCGCTTCTGCGATTGACCCTCTATCACAGCTTTATCGCGAACGTTAATGCCAGGTTTCGGTTTCACAACCTGAACAATATAATTGTTCCTTATCACCTACCCTGTTCATCATGGCTAATCAAAATTTCTTTTCAATAGTTGAACGATGACCTTCCTTTAATGGTACAAGGCGTATTTTCCGAACAAATCGATGCACAAATTCAAGCCACAACCAAATTCAGAAAGTTACTCTCAAAAGAAAGAAACCCTCCTATTGAAGAAGTTATTAAGACTGGTGTCGTTTCACGATTTGTCGAATTCCTCCGTTCCCCTCACACACTTGTACAATTCGAGGCAGCATGGGCTCTTACAAATATCGCATCTGGTTCAGCTCAACAAACCCAAGTTGTTATTGAAGCTGGTGCCGTTCCCATTTTCGTCGAATTACTCGGAAGTCACGAACCAGATGTTAGAGAACAAGCTGTTTGGGCTTTGGGAAATATTGCTGGCGATAGCCCATCGTGCAGAGATTATGTTTTGGGATGTGGTGCCCTCAAGCCTCTTCTCGCTCTTTTGGGTGATAGCAGAAAGTTGAGTATGCTCCGTAATGCTACCTGGACTCTTAGCAACTTCTGTCGTGGAAAGACACCACAACCTGATTGGACTACCGTAAGGATTCCCACTCTGCTCCCTTTATTATGCTAAGACTTACAATTATAGCAGATCTTACCAGCTCTGCCAGTTTTGGCCAAGCTCGTTTACTCTTTGGATGATGAGGTTTTGATCGATGCCTGTTGGGCAATTTCATATCTTTCCGATGGCGCCAATGACAAGATACAAGCTGTCATCGAAGCCGGTATCCCTCGTCGTCTCGTGGAATTGTTGATGCACGCCTCTACCTCAGTTCAAACCCCTGCTCTTCGTTCCGTTGGAAATATCGTTACTGGTGATGATGTTCAAACCCAGGTTATCATCAACTGTGGTGCTCTCCCAGCTTTGTTGTCCCTCTTGAGCTCAGGAAAGGATGGTATTAGAAAGGAAGCTTGCTGGACCATCTCCAACGTTACTGCTGGTAACTCTACTCAGATTCAAGCAGTTATCGATGCCAACATTATCCCACCTCTAATTCATCTTTTGTCCAATGGCGACCTCAAGACCCGCAAAGAAGCTTGTTGGGCAATCTCCAATGCTACCTCCGGTGGTCTTCAAAAGCCAGAGCAAATTCGTTACTTGGTTAACCAAGGTTGCATCAAGCCACTTTGCGATCTTTTGGCCTGCCCGGATAACAAGATCATTCAAGTTGCTCTTGATGGTCTTGAGAATATCTTGAAGGTTGGTGAGATGGATAAGGATGCTGCCGGAGAAGGAACTGAGAGTATCAACCGATATGCTTTGTTCATCGAGGAATGCCACGGTATGGAGAAGATTCACGATTGCCAAACCAACGCAAACGAAGAGATCTACATGAAGGCATACAACATGATTGAAAAATACTTCTCTGATGAGGAAGAAGGTGCTGATGATGGTCAACCACAAATCGCTGGTAATACTTTCGGTTTCGGTACTAATGGAGAACAATCTGGTAACTTTAACTTCGCCAATGGTGGGGATACGATGGATATGTAAACATCTTTTATGAGTCAACAAATCCTCTAGCTTTTAGCTATTCTTTCCATTCCAAAAATCCTCTTATACGACTTCTAATAACAAATTGACATTGTCGTCATCAACAATAAATCGGACCTAAAGTTTCGGCACCGATACTTCTCCCCAATCTGCGAATGCGAATAAAAAAAAACGCCAAATTTATCCACCCAAAGCACGTTTTTTCCCCCGATGTGACCAACGATTAGCGAAAGATTCACCGTCATGTATTTTCCCCTTTTGACCGTTTTTACAACCAACAACCTCGGCACATCAAAGGCGTTTTTTTGATCAGTTTTTCCCTGAGGTTCATTCTGCCCCTTCTGTTCATTTTTTCCAAATTTAAAGTTTTTGCG
The DNA here is from genome assembly GCA_014898415.1 of Stromatinia cepivora. Classification (NCBI taxonomy): domain Eukaryota; kingdom Fungi; phylum Ascomycota; class Leotiomycetes; order Helotiales; family Sclerotiniaceae; genus Stromatinia; species Stromatinia cepivora. Next base: position 718,405 of record RCTD01000018.1, on the reverse strand, counting down.
ACATTGAGACATGGTAGCTTGAAAGCGACATGATTCTCTCCACGGAGTTGAGATGAATATTTTTTTATGCAATGACACATTAGTGTGATACGATGTGTGGTGAGTATGGTAGCTTGAAAGCTCCTACTCTAAATGAGGTGCTACGAGATGAGGATTTGGTATTGGATGATGGATCATCTCGAAGAGAGCATACTATGATGCGACGGGTGGTGGTGGTGGGTGGATGCGTGAAAGGGGGCAAGAAAGTAGTGAGAGTGGATAAGATAGCATCACAAACAAGATATCATACGAATGAATGATGGATTGATTATATTTGACTGATTTGGTATACGTGTTACGGACTAGTCTGCCTTAATTTTCTTTCAGGCCTCAGTTTTGACTCTACTAGGAACGTGAAGTAAGGAGGATTTAAACACCAGAGAATAAGTACTTCACAGCTTATCTTAACTTATCATCATCATAATCATGATAATTATGAAATTCATTCTCTTCTCTATCTCCCTGTCTCTGTTTCTCTGTTGCTCTCTGTACTGTCGTTACATACAGGCATACTATAGCCAGCCATGCGGTACGATTATAAATCAGTAATTCATGTAAACCTCTTCCTCTTTCTTTTTCTCTTTTCCTCTTCTTCCTCTGCTCTACTTTACTCTACTCTGAAAGGTAAAAGATAAAAGGTAAAGGTAAAAGACAAAATCCTAAACAACAGCCTCCTCTTCAATCCCCCCATTCATCCTAATAACCCTATCAGCTTCTTTCTCAAAATTCTTAAGTATTTCTCTTTCTCTTTCTCTTTCTCCACTCTTACTCATACTCTTACTCATACTACCCACTCCCTCCACCCCCGCATGATTATCCGCCATCCCACTCTCTCTTCTTCCTTCCGCTAAACTCGTATTATCAATGAGATCCCTCGCTCGATCCGAGACACCTGCAATCTTATCCTGATCCTCGAAGCGATCTACGACTTTACTTTTCCCCAATTGTTTTCTATCTTCCTCGCTTGTTTTACCGCTTCCGAAGACGCGGGCTAGTTCCGCGCAGGCTTCTTCGTAGCAGCGGTCGGCTGCTTTGGGGAAGGAGATTGGATTGGGTTTTTTGTCAAAGGCGTGCGGGACGCAGTTTATGAGGCCGCCTTTGACGGATTTGCCGATGGCGGGGGAGGAGAGTCGTTCGCCGAAGGCGATGCCTTCTACGTTTAACATGTCGTATTCACAGGTGTATAGAACGATGTCTTGTGGGTAAGCATCTCTGAGGAATTTATCTGTAGCGGCTGCGGGAGAAAGATAGGGGTCGCGGAGATCAATAGAATCGATGGGGTGCATGTAGGATTCGTCGAAGAGGCGGGTGAGCATTGGGGGGAGATTTTTCTCGGGAGCGGGATTCGTGGCACGTTTTTCATCGCGGGTTTGGCGGAAATCGGTGGGTGGGTAGAAGGATACTATGGCGCGGATGGTGAGGTCTGGAACTTCTTGAGCGATTTCTAGAGCGGTGGGTTCGAGGGAGGGGATTTTGGCTATTGATGTTGTGGATTGATTTCTACCTGGAGATTCTCCTTGATAGGGATTGGGTCGGAGATGTGAAGTAAGTGTACTAGATGATGCGGCCGAGGTAGAGGAGTCGTATTTTGTTTTGTCGAGGTCCTGTCGACTAGCATTTGTAGAAGGACTTCCATCTGCATTTGTAGTCGCACTTGAGAGATCTGCCAATGTGCGTTTTCCGGCATCGTTTTGTAGATCGTGAAGCATGAGAGGGACTGTAAATGCGAAATTTCCTCCAGCACTGAATCCCGATAATGCCATCCGGTGAGGATCTAATCGTAATTCTTCTGCATGCGCGGCCAAATATATAACAGCATCGGTGCCATCTTCAACTCCTACACTAAAAGGGTATTCAGGCGCAAGACGATATTCCACACTGACGAATACAGCATCCACTGTATGAATAACGGCAGAAGCCCACCTCGCATCATCGGTTCCGGTTCCTAATGTAAAACCTCCTCCATGATAATTTACTACGACGGGAAATCGATATCGATCTTCATCTGACCCTTCCACATATGATTGCGGGACATAAAAGATAAGATTAAAATATCCCCCGCGGGGACATAATCGAGAGGGTATTCGGATTTTGAAATTAGGTGCTGGTGGTTTAGGATCTGCAAAATGATGGAATTTCATCCCAATGGCCATTAGGCCTCGCCATATTGTGGCTTTCATTTTTAAAAGCAAATAAGAATCTGAGCTTGTATCGTAATATTCGTTTGTCATTGAAGAGTCCTTTTTGAGGACGAGTAAGATTTTGAGAAGCAAAATCAGAATTCGAAATTGAGAAATGGGAATTAGATGTAAATACTGTAAGAGCTGGAAAAGTAGGCTTGGAGTTGGACTGTTGAAGGCTTGAATTGATATGATAATAAGTGAGGACGGCTTGGAAGAGGATATTTGTGGGTAAGATCAGGGATTTGTGATTTTTAATATATACGATTCCGAGTAGATGGATGGGTGAGCCGTGAAGGTGAATTATGAATGAATGTTTATTTGTAGCAAGTTCGGTATCTATCACTGGGGTATGTCACCCGGATATCTGTACATGACCATTTATCTTTGAATTGGAATTGGAATTTGAGTTTGAAATGATTTGAAATTGTTGATTCATTTCTCTTTTTCTTTCTTTTCGAGTTCAATGTTACCATTTACATGGATGGGTACCCTTTGGCCGTCAACATATCACCAGGGTCCAATTCGTGGGAAATCCATGAAAAAGAGAGCTCGGCCTGTAAATTTATGAAAAGTATTCTTGGAGGGGAAAAAGAGAGAAGAGTGAGGCATAAGGACGTCATTTGTGCCAACTTGCCCAGGGCCTGTGCCAGGTGGTAAAGTAATCAATGAGACTATGTCTGAAAATTGTGGCATTTGATTCTTTGTGCTTTCACGTGTTTGGACGCGCGGCTATTCAAGAGAGACAGCGCACGTGACTTAATGTTTGATATATTAAAAATAGGCTTGAATGACTCGATCTTTCGAATTGGCAACACCAAAATAACCGGTTTGATAAAGCTATAATCTTGGCAGGTACGGATCTTCATGGTGATGAGTTTATCATCTTAACCGCTATCTTTTGCCAACTTTGTTCTTCCAGCATCATTTATAGTTTTCGTGAACACTGAAGGCGAGAAAGAAGGCCGGTATGTGATGTGGTAGTGGCAATGATCAGAAATGGCTGAAAATTGAAAGGATGAGAAATACTACTATGTGATAAATAGTACACCTAGATCCCCAACAACTCCGGGATGATGGAATGAAGTCTGATAGGTAGAAACATCAGTTTCTTACCAACAGGAGCCGAGTACAGCGTGGAACTGCATCATTTACTTAATATAGGAATCTCATCAAATGCGGTAAGACATGCATCCTTCTCTTAAATTCCATGATATTGACTTATCCAAGGCCCGTAATTTCCATGTCTGTTTTTAACGATGTAGCGGCCAACCCACGATGTTGATGATAACTTGATAATATACCATTTAAACACCAAATAAACAAGGATAATTCCAAGTACTTATTAAATGTTCTTGGCGTCCCATCCTGTGATGGAAATCTTTTTTTTTTATTTTTTTTTTTTTCGCCGGTGGATTAAAATACCATGTAAGATAGATATGGATCTATCTGTGTTCTGAGCTGTGACAATCCCACAAATATGGTTAAAGTGATGAACTCTGACATCATAATATTCACTTCACTCAAAACAAGCAGTTTGTTTCATTACCTTACCTAGGTACCTAGTAGGTATCAACTAAGGAAAAATGCATCGGAATCTTTTCCATTTAATTGAAAATTCCATAGGGATGAATAGGAAAGAAAAGCTTGAATGAAGGAATTCTTCGATGAAAGTGTTAGTAGTAGTAAATCTTCATCATAAGCTTTCGCGCCTTGCATATTGATGCTTGGGTTTTGTAACGCCCCAGTCCCCTCCAAGTTTTCAGCTTTTTTTTCCTTGCCGGGTCAAATAAGTAGTAGGTTTCCTTTATTACCTCAAGAGTTACCGGTACTTGAGATTAATAATAAGGAGACCCTTAATCTTTTACCTCTTACCTCCTGCTCCTCATCTCTTCCTTTAACAAACAACATAATCATTCCTCTTCGTATCTCCCCGCATACCAACCTCTTACATTTCCTTTCATCGATACACCAATCACCAATCAAGAAGAACCAGCAAGAATTAACTTCAAGCCGACTCGGGTTGAGTCAACAATCAAAAAAGAACTCCGTACTTCCCGGATATTCCGTAAGCCAACAAATTCGAATAAATACCTTGATCCTCAGCTTTTGATTCGACAACACAACTCAACCCAAAGTGCCGGTACTAAATAAATATTCTCAAAAACAATCCGTGGGATTTAATCATCTTACCGCAAAGGAATCGTATCTTACTCACGAACAAACTGAACAAACTATTATACCTACATAAGAATTTCTTCGGCATCTTTTTAGGAGATACTCAGGATTGTTCCCAAATTTCTATTTGAGTTTTTAAAGAAGAGACCAATATATATTTGCCATCATGTCTGCCCTAAAGAAACGCCTCAGTAAATTGATACCGGATCGCATCGGAAAACCCAACAGCAACAACTCGAGCAGTGAAAACGTTCCATCTGTACCGAGCAAAGAAGAAGGAATTGATGCTTCTTCTGCATCCAATGGAGCTTCACCAGCTACTCCTCGAAAAGATGGAGCTCAAACTCCGGAACGATCAAACTCCCGACGAGTTAGTCGAGAGATACTTGAGCAGAATAGGGCAAGAAGAAGTGTGGATAAGGAGCGCTCAAAGGCAGAGAGCAAGAAGAGGCAATCTTTGGCAAGAATAGAAGATGAGAAGTTCTTAAAAGAAGGACCGGAGGCTCTTACGCAGCTCTATCGACCATACAGTATGATACAAAGCAAACATTGGAGGCATGAGGAGAGAGCTTTGTTCAAGGATATTAATTGGGCTGGTAAGTTGATATTCTTCCTTCATTTTCGTACCATCTGCTAATGCTAGAATAGAGATGGATGGTCAAATTATTAACTTCAGAGCTCGAATGCACACCCTTCGTAGAATGTCTGCCAAATTGGTATTCATCGTTTTCCGTCAACAAACTATCACAATTCAGGGAGTTTTACAAAGCTTCAAACCTGGCGAAGAACAAGGTGGTGGTGAGTCTTCATTTTTGCCAGCGCTATCGTGAGGAACATATCTAATAAGCTTTATTTCCACAGAACATGGTACAATTTCAGAGCAAATGGTCCGAACAGTTGAACATTACCCCGCCGAAACAATCGTCGTTGTCCATGCCAAAATTCGGAAATCCCTTCAAACGGTTAAGAATGCTACGGTTCATGATTATGAATTGCAGGTTTACGAAATCCACAGAGTGGTTCCATTGACCGAAAATGTACCATTCACGGTATACGATGCAGAGAATATCAACAGGGAGAAGGAAATTGACATGGACGATGATTCTGGAGATGATTCAATTCCAGCAAGTCAGCCAATGTCACCAACTTCAACAGACACGCCCAGGGGTCCTCCTTCTCGTGCGTCTACTGATCTTGCACGTCATGCTTTTGCAAAATTGGATGACAAAAATCTTGAGAGTAGAAGTAAGTTTTTCGTGGAATTGATAGACGTATGATCTATAACTAACTTCAAAATAGCCTCCATGGATACCGCTCATCACCAAAAACGATCCCTACCACAAAGAGTGAGATTGAACAACAGAATTATTGATTTACGAACAACTCCTGCACAAGCAATTTTCCGTATCCAATCCGGAATTTGCAACCTTTTCCGATCATATCTTGATACACAAGGCTTCATAGAAATTCATACACCAAAGTTACAAGGTGGTGCTACCGAATCTGGTGCAACAGTTTTTGAGCTCAATTATTTTGGAAGATCCGCTTTCTTGGCTCAATCCCCGCAGTTGGCTAAACAAATGTGTATAGCAGCTGATTTCGAAAGAGTTTATGAAATTGGTGCAGTTTTCCGTGCAGAAGATAGTAACACACCTCGTCATTTGACAGAATATACTGGACTGGATCTTGAGATGGCTCTGGAAGAACATTATCATGAAGCTCTGACCCTCATTGATGGCATGTTTAAGAACCTTTGGAAAGGCATCTACGATCGATACCAAAAAGAAATTGATCTCATTGACCAATTCTATCCACACACCAAGGTCGAATGGTTAGAAGAGACTCCAAGAATTCCATTTTCCGCCGGTGTTAAGATGCTGGTTGATTCTGGTTGGGTGGAAGAGGATGGAAGTGTGCCAACTGAGACGGAGGATCTTTCTACTCGAGCTGAAATTCGATTGGGTGCATTGGTTAAGGAGAAGTATCATACTGATTATTATATCCTCGACAAATTCCCTGCTTCTGTTCGACCATTTTACACCATGCCTGATCCAGATGATGATCGATTCACAAATTCCTTCGATATCTTTATGCGTGGTCAAGAAATCTTGACTGGTGGTCAACGTATTCATGATGCTGAATTTTTAGAAAAGCGCATGAAGCAGAAGGGCGTCAAACCGGAAAGTATGCCTGAATATCTTGAAGGTTTCAGATGGGGAGCACCACCACATGCAGGGTGTGGTATTGGTCTTGAACGTCTCACATACCTTTTCCTCAGTCTCGGCAATATTCGACTCGCATCTCTATTTCCAAGAGATCCTAAATCACTTCCAGCCATACCTCCTACTCTTGCTCTTCGTCATGAAGATGCATCAACACTCAATCCAGTTTGGGAGAAGGATGGAGTGGAATTCAGCCCTGAATTACTGCCACCTTTGGAGAAATTGATTGCCAATTATGGTGATGCAGCCAATACCTCTTGGTTAGACAAACGTTATCACGTATGGAGACATACAACTACCGGTGCAGCTCAAGGTTATGTCATTCATAACTCATATGCCATTATTGTTGGAGAGCCTCTTTGCGACAAATCTCAAACACCATCAATTATCTCCGCCTTCCTCAACTACTTGAATACCGAACACAAGAACCTCAAACTAATTTGGATGATTATCGGTCCTCGTGCTGAAGAATATCTTGGTGAAAAATTCGGATGGCGTACCTTGTCTCCTACAGCCGAAGAACGTGCTGATCCTAGAAACAATCCTGCAGCCAAGGATAATGATTTGGCACGTAAGATTCGACATGCTGAAAAGGAGGGCATCAAACTTCAAACCCTTCCTTTCAATGAACCAGTTCCAGATGACTTCAAAGAAAAGGTCAACGCACGAGTTGTAGATTGGCAAAAGAATCGAAAGGGTACTCAAGTTCATCTTACAGAAATTAGACCTTGGGTTGATGAAGCTCATCGTAAATACTTTTACGCTCAAGGTCCAGATGGAACAATTCATGCCATTAACGTCCTTCATCAACTCAGTCCCGAAAATGGATACCAAGTTAAATTCTCGCTCGAGTTCCCAAACGCTCCATCCGGTACTGTGGAGTCTCTTCTACTCTATTCGATGAAACAATTGAGTGCAGCAGAACCAGATGTTAAACGTATCACTTTTGGTACGGGTGCTCAACCACACATTGAGGGTGGAAGAAACTTGGGCAAACATAGGATTAAGGCGTTGAAGAAGGCTTATGAGACGATTATTAAACAAGCAAGGTTATTGGGTAAGAGTGAGTTTAGAGAGAAGATGGGGACATGGAATGATGCGGTTTATGTAGCATACCCTAAGGGTGGTTTGGGTGCTGGTGGTATTAGAGCTTTGATGGGTTTCCTCGAGGAGGATGGTTAGATCTTTTGCTAGAGGGTGTTGATCAAGGGTTGTATGGGTGTAGGGGATGGAGAGAAGAACTTATAATTCAAATGAAGAAGAAAGTAATTGAGAGAGGGTTGGATGGGATGCATGGATGGGAAAGATACCTACATTGTTTTTTTGTTACCCACTGGATGGTATTTTCATTTGTCTCTTTTCATTAAATGTCAACCGTACATCCAGTTGGCAGTTGGAGGAAAGCTATAAATATGAAGGAAGAAGATTAATAGATGAATCGAATTTATATCATATAATTGATGTCTGCACATATTAATTGTAGAGTGGAGAGTAGAGAATAGAGAGTATTTTATGAGTTGGAACTCTTTTGGGATGCAAGTGCTCCTTCTATGAAAATGTTGATAGTATCTACAAAAAAAGCAAAAATTATTTGTTATTCAATTAGAAAGCTATGTACTTGAAGATATATTTTATCAGCTTTCGCGCCCATAGCCGGAGCGCACCAAAGCCACGATCCATCATCTTGCGAGCGCAAGCATCGTTCGGAGTGGAGATATGTCATATGAATAGAGGCCGACTTTTCAAACGCAGTTTGCCATTCAATAATTCTAGACATCGGCTATTCAAATATCCCAATAGCCTTTCCAATCTATCAGCACCTTAACCGCTTCATCGGTATAAGCTGACATCGGCGAACTTTTTCCCTATCATACCCATTGGGTCACTAGTGCGCAAAGCTAATACCCGAGCCAAATTTTCTGGGGGTGCGGGAATGTACGAGTAAGCATTATGCGTCTTGTGTAATACTTGGCTGTTGGATTTTTATGCCTTTTGTGAGGTATGGTGGAGTATGGGAGAGATTATTGGTTTGGATGAGGAATGGATTGAGGGTTGAGGTCTTGAGGTTGTGTGTGTCATGGTCTAGATGGAATGAATGAATGAAATTCTACCGCCGAGGTAGTACGATCAGGAGATTTTGGCGCGGGGAAAGTGGTACTTGAGTATAAAGAGGGGAGGTTTCAATGAGGGGATGGAGATTTGTTTTCAGTAACTGGGTACCCAACTTGAGGTTCTTTGTTATAAAATACACAATTTATTTGATTACGCGTACACATAACACAAAACACAAAACAGAATATCTATTTATCTCTCTCCGTATCTTCTCTATCGACGAAACACTAATAATCATCAATTAAATCAATCAATCAAATTCAAACTCAATACCTTAAAATGGCCACTCCAGACCTTCCAAAAACCATCAAATCACTCATCCAACCCGACATCCACAGTCCCAAACTGATCCTCACCGAAATTCCCCTTCCGACGCCCACCCCCGGAACAACCGAACATCTCATCCGCGTCCAAAGCACCTCTCCCTGCTCAGGCGAACTAACCTGGACCGCTGAAATCGCCAAATACGCCGCCATTTCCCCCGAATTCTCCAAATACGCCTCTGCAGCGAACCGACTCCAAGTCCCCTGCTACGATCTCTCAGGTACCGTGGTCCTCGCTCCGAAAGACTCGCCTTTCCCTCCCGGTACCGAAGTTTATGCACGGACTTCGTTTGCGAGGTCGGGAAATGCGAGGGAATATACGATTGCGCTACAGGAGGAATTAGCGCGGAAACCGAAAACTATGTCTTGGGAACAAGCGGCGTGTATTCCCCTCAGTGCGTTGACGGCCTGGCAGGCACTTTTTGTTCATGGGGGCGTTAGGTGTGTGTATGCGGCTGATGCGAAGGATGAGAATGGGGATAAGGTTTTGCTGGTTGATGCGGCGAGTGGGGGGGTGGGGGTTTTGCTTGTGCAGTTTGCGAGGGCGGGCGGGGGTGGGGTTGGTGGTGGGGGGTTTGTTCTGGTGGGAATGCGGAGTTGGTTAGAGGACTAGGTGCGGATGAGGTGGTGGATTATAGGAAAGAGAGTATAGAGGGGTGGGCGGAGAGGAGGGGGTTAAAAGTTGATTTGGTGGTTGATTTGTTAGGAGGGAGCAGTCTGGAACAGGCTTGGAGGGTGGTGAGGAAAGGGGGGAAGGTGGTGAGTGTTAAGGAGGATCCGGAAATTAGGAGACCCGGAGAGGGCGTTGCGGAGGGGGTGGAGGGCAGGTTTTTTGTTATGGACCCTGAGGGGTGGCAGTTGGAGGAGACGAAGAGGTTGATTGAGAGGGGCTTGGTTAGGGCGGTGGTCGATAGTGTTTGGTCGTTGGGGGAGTTTCAAAAGGCGTTTGATGTGGTGGAGGGGGGACATGCGAGGGGGAAGGTGGTTATTAATGTTAGGGAGTGATGGGGGGAGTGATAGGGGTGAGAGGTGGATAGTTTGATGGGGAGTAAATGATGGAGAATTGATGATAGTTTGATGATGATAATCTTAAGAAAATCTTTGATAATTGATAAAAATCTGGAAAGTTTATCGGGATATAATAATGAAATAACAAATACCACACTATTTTACCACACTCCATGGTCTCTCCAACTCTAGAACCTCACTAATCTCTCAAATTTCACAACTTTCTATAAATACTACTCGAGTACACTACGCACTCCTAAAAATCCTTCGCAAAACAACAAGATAAATACCTCTCTCACAGATTCATGACAAATCCTCACAACATGAATACTTCGTATACTTCATATACTTCATATACTTCATATACTTCATATACTTCATATACTTCATATACTTCATATACTTCATATACTTCATATACTTCATATACTTCATATACTTCATATACTTCATATACTTCATATACTTCATATACTTCATATACTTCAACATACCACCTTAATGTTGAACTACCTAGTATCCAGCTATCCAGCTAACCTTTCAATTTCACTTCAAATTCAAAATTCAAAAATCCACAACCTCACAGAAAAAGAAAAAGAAAAAGAAAAAGAAAAAGAAAAAATGAATACGATATAACCTTATAACCCCATAATCCAAAAAAAAGGTTTTAATTTTTGATGAAAATGATAAAATTTGAGGGAGAACTATGAAATTGATATCTTAGTTCTAGCTCACTCTCTATGAGTTGTGATGATGAGAATTAATTCTTCGAATTCCTCCTCATTACCCCCCGCCTCCTGAGTCCCGCTGTAGCTTTATACATGTTCAAACAATTGGGACGTTGGATGATGGATCATCTTTATACCTATCCTGATTCCTTACTTCCTCTCCCCTTTATAGGCACTACATAGGTGTATGGTTTTATTGAGTCTATTGAGTCTATTGAGTCTACTGAGTCTATTCCATCCAATAATAATACAATAACACAAGATTACAACCTAACGCAGTACCAACGAAACAAAGCAATAATATGAATTCTTACGCTATAGGTAAGAACTACACTAGTGACTACATAATTACTGCAGGAATTAGATGCGATATTATAATCGAGGGGAAATCAGAATTCCTGTATTGAGGTCAAAAGGATTTGATTCTAATGGCTGTTGGATGATGTATGAGGTTTGAGGTGGGAAGAGGTTTGTGGTGGGATGAGGTTTGTATGGTGGTTGGAGAGGAGGGTTGAGGGATTGTATGTATATATCTGAGGATCTGAAGTAGTATTAAGGGGTGGGGCGAAGAGATGGTCATGTGGTTGTAGTTTGATGTGCCGGGAATGATGCGCTATAGAGGGAATTAGATTTCAGTACCCATACTAAAATTGACAGGTCGTATTTTAATTAAAATATCTATCCAAAACTCCCTGGGCAAAATATCATTTTGGACTTCATTCCACTTTATCCATCAACCTATTTTGAAACAATTTAAGTACTCAAAGCCTCTCGGTTGTAATTCTAGTCTCATACATCAACAGCACCCTCGTATTGGTGTAAACTCTTGTGTCTAGAAAAAAGAGAAAATAGAATAAGGAGATATACCGAGTAAAATGCTAAAATAACCCGATGCATTCATGATGCCTGGACTTGTCGAGATCTTTCCCCGTCGATTCAACGCTGATACTGTTCTGCACCACGGAACTCGTAAATTAGAAAACGGCTTTGTGCAGATAAAACGGCAGCTACTTGAAATTATCACCAAAGGCAGAGCAGAAACTCTGGTGCACTCGCTGATAAATCACGTACTGCTTGCTACCTTGGATAAAATTATGCTTATGGGCGAGACCATCGATCTATACTTCGAGAACTCTTGTAAAATTCTAGGATGCACAAATACGGATGAGATTATTTGGAGCATGAGATTGCATACTAATTGGGGATTCCCCCTTTACTTTATCATAGAAAAATTGCTCCATTGCCCAGTAAACATAAACATTTGAAACAATGCAGAAAAACTGGCCAAATTGTTTTAGTGTGCTACTTTTGTTGCGCAGAAATGGTGGTAAGGAATCTAGTTCTATTAGATCTGAATGAGAGTTTATATAGCTAAGAATTGATAGTGAGTAAAGTATATATGTATTTGATATAGCAAAGGAATATTACTATGACCCGTAACTGAGGAGAATTTCCGCCGCTTTCATGAACCTTATTTTGAAAACTAGTCAATGGCTGAGTATGCACTCCGGTACACCGAGTGCGAAGAGAAATACTAACCCTTTATTTAGGCTCGGGTTCTCCGCCATATCGGATTTCTCCGGCGGGTATCCAGCCGGTTTGGCAAAGATAATTCCTGTATGCAACGCGCCAAAAATGGGATTCTTCCTTCGACCTTCCCTGAATATTGCAGCGGAAACATCGAAACCAACATTTAAGAGCCCCATTTTAGAACGAAATCCCTTGACATAGTACTACCGTTCCCAGCGACATACTATGAATCCTTGAACTTCAAACACTTTCGGGAACAACAGGCCACTGCGTCTGAATGAATACTGCACAGAAAACGGCGGGCGGGCAATTGACGTTGAAAAACATGTATTGAGAATAATGAATGAAGATAGAAAGAAATGTTGCAAAAAAATGCGAACCTCGCTTTCTATATCGAAATCTGATGAGACGCTCTATGCGCACCATGAGACAATCTCCACATACGCCACGAGAAGTACTTCACTATTTTCTTTGACAGTACATCGGAATAAGCAGGTACGTGGGATAATGAATCGGACGGAGTGGTTGAGCAAAACAAGTGTAAAAGAATATGAACAATTCTCACCAGACTTCGCAATTATGGTAGATTGTATAGGGAGATTAATGGAACTATACGAGAATATCATAGAGTATATACCAACACCGGACACCGAGCATGATCAACAAGCATACCTTACGATTCCCGATGTGAGCACCTTTTATCGACAGATTTTGCGTTTTATGAATTCTTTGATTCCTACCAAGATACCAGAATATCAGATGAGATTGCAGAAACTTATAGCGCGGCTAGAGAATCTGAGTACAATATTTGAGTTCTTAGACTTTCGCCGGCGCCCTAGTTCGGAATTTGATGCATCGGATGAACCGAGTAAATTTGAGAATATCAACAAGATATGTGAGGTATTTATAGAGGCCGATTCAGAGGTATTAGATCAGTGATGGTGCGGCGGACTCTGTGACGGAGTAATAGAAAACATAGGGTATTCGGAATTTGTCTAAGCACACGCTTGAGTTTCCACGGCCGAAGTTTATATCAAGAGCATCTATCCCAAAATAGACCTTTTAAGGAGAGCATCAGCCATTTTTTGATGGGATACACGGTGGCACCAATTCCAATCTCCTTGCCATTGCAGAAAGAGAGGGAGATTAATTTATTTGAGACCATATATGAGAAATACTTTTGATGTATGAAAGTCTTCAGGTATAATCTCGTTGGGATTCGAAGAAGTATATTGTAAATATGCAAATTTGCTGCAGAAAAGTTGAGGAAAACTTCTTTTTTTTTTTTTTTTTTTTGAAAATTCAGCTTGAGATTAGACACTGAGGCATGCAATGTAGGTAAATCTCATCTGGATAGCGAGTAGCCATGCCTGACATCGGACATAAGTTTTGCACAACCAAATGCTCTCACCAACTATTGAGATAATAATTCGAAGCCAAAATGGAAGTACAATCAATCATACTGCTAGTTATTATTTAAGATGGATGGAATGAATTCGAGACATTCGGACCACGTGAATCCTCGTCATACGATTAGCCAAGGTTAAAGCTGAGGTGATGTTGTACAAAACTTCTTGTAGACCCATCACCTGACGAATAAGCTCCCTGAATAACATTTGATTCATGCAGTCATCTGCAACTCCGCCATTTTCCGTGGGCTTAGGCTGAAATGAAGGTGATTCGCATCGTATGATTCAGACAAAATTTCCAAGGCATAACCTCAATAGTCAGCTGATGTCATTTTTTATATAAAAAATATTCTTCTGAAAGTTCAGTTACTACTTGTCAACATCTGAGTCTCCTCTTGTATCGCTTGAGGTGAATCAAAAAAGAAAAAGAGCTCTCATGTTTGTGTTCGTGATTGATTGTGGCGATACGTTTGAATGAGCTGATCATTCACCTCGAATCAATCGATTGGAAACTAGTAGCATTTTACTATCCGGACAGCACACACTATAGCGTGATATCTCAACCACATCAACGCAGTCAACCTAATAGAACAGTCACCATAACCATATCATGCAAAAATGGATGCTATCATCAAAACTTTCGCGCCACTGGCAATAAAAGAAGTTACAGCCTATCTCTCGAAGAAATCCACTTCTCCAACTACTGAATTAGCCAAGGCTGCTGCAGAAGGAAACACCAATGTGGTCAAAAGTATTCTATCCCAAGATCATCAAATAGATCTGGCACCAGCACTCGTCGCGGCTTCTAGCGCAGGGAAAATGGAGGTTCTCGATATTCTCATAGATCCTCCACGTCGTCCACGACCAGAAAACTCCCGCCACAAGAAGAAAATAAAGCGAACTGACGTGAATATATGGTCGCAACATATTACACCTCTAATAGCTGCGGTACAAACACACCATGTGAAAACGACAGAATTATTATTGGAAGCTGGAGCTGACACTTCGATGGCACTAGAAGGTGGAGAGACTGTTCTTCATATTGCAGCGAGAATAGGAGATTCGGAAATGGTAAAACTTCTGGTAGAATATGAAGCGGATTTGGAGGCCAGGGACGGTTGGGGTAATACACCACTCCTCTCTGCTTCTAGATGGGGCCACCCTCATACCATCAAATTTTTGCTAGAAAAGGGAGCAGACATCGAAGCCAGGGATCTAAAAGGTTCAACGGCATTGCTGTTGGCATGCAGACATGATTGTGTTGAGGCCGTGAAGGTCCTGATCAATAGTGGTGCAAACGTGAGAGTTCGAGATAAAAAAGGAAGAAGTGCATTGCATCGAGCGATAGCTGGAGTTGACTTCATTGAGGGAATAAATGCCAAGGTGAAGGAAGATTTGGTAAGGCTGTTGATAAATGCAGGTGAAGATCCAAGGGTTAGAGATAATGAAGGGAAACGACCTGGAGATGTGGTGGGGTTTTTGAGAGGTGGGGATCGAGTGAAACGTTTGTTGAGACCTGGAAGCGCACCGCATTCAAGAGAAAGGACGCCGGCGCACAGCAGACATGGGAGTCGAACAGGATCTCCTTATACTGATGGATCTCGCAATTCTCACGAGATTAGTCGCGGTGCTAGGAAAGATCAAAATCTGTCGCCTTTGGCCGGGGAAATGGTGGATGGCTATGATCGGGATTAACTTGTGGTATGGAGAGAGTTGTCCAGCCCGCTCAAAGACTGATTTTTTGAAAACTTGATAGGATGAATGCAAGATAATTACTAGTGGGTATCCTGATTTTTGGGTAGCATTGCAGGGTTGCGAATTGAGATGACCATTATTCCACAACTTCAACTGACTGTTACAGAATTTAACTCCACGGAGAAAAATGAAGTTGCTGAAGATAATAACAAGCACGGTGCAAAAAACATAAAAGTTTGTGTATAGATATGTGATAGAAACTATGCTGGTGGAAATGAAGCATGGTGGAAATGTACGAATGCATATACATTATTTGCATAGGCATCAACATGGTTGATGTGAAAACTACATACCATTGAAGCTAGTAAAGTTTAGCCATCTAATAGGGCTCCTTTTGAAAACTTCCTACACAGAACCAATAACAGATAGTATCAAAGCTGATATCTCCTGTATGGTCTACAACCTGAGACTCGAGAAAGCGCCTAACTCTTAATGCTTGCGTCTCATTTGTATCTCGACAATCACACGGGACTTCCCATTTGTAAAGACTTCAAAATCCACACATCTTAGCTTACCCAATGGGCTTCCCAACTCATCCATTGTTACACCAAATTGATCCTTGACCTTTCGCCGTGGCGAGCCACTAACTTCCAGTTCAGAAATGGGAGGTTGAACAATCAACATACGTCTCCAAGTAGCCTCTTTTCTTCTGACCGCCTCATTTGCAGGTTTGACATTTAATCTGAAGCCTTCACGATACTCTATAGCAGGCCATTTGCTCCAATCTGACATTCTCCGACCTCGCGGGTTATGCAGATATCTGCATTGCGTTTGAGTTGATCGTAGGTCTAGGAACTGTGCGTTGTGACAAGGTCGGAGGAGAGGATTGGGTTGTGGAAATGATGTAGCTGGTGATGCACGAAAGAACAAAGCTTGTTGAAGTAAGTTTGAGGAGTCTATAACGTCGTAAAAGCTCTGGCTAATCATTTGAGCTCGAACAAGATCGAGGAATGGTAGCTGAAGGAGGATAAGTTCTAGAAGCTCAGGGATCGCAAAGACGGTTTGAACTGAGCTCTCCATTGAACATATTACAGAGGCTATGGCAGGCACAATAACCGTGGAAGGCATTTTGAACAATGTATGAGAAACATACTCATCCGAATCATTACTTAACTAGGTTCCTACAGTTTGATTGTTCGGCTTGTTGTTAGTATTGGTAGATGATGGTCACAAAAAAAGGTGTAAAGCCATGACCTTACCTCACTAGCGCCAACAATAAATCACAGCCACAATAAGTCACTTCCATGAAATCCTTCAACTTCAAAGCGATCCAAGGTTTCGAATTTCCTTCCAAATTTATGTATTTATTTCTCCTTCAATACTCTTCAGCAATCTGCGGATTTCAAATCGTCTCATCTCTCAAAGACTAAATTTCACTTCAAGTCCGAAACATTGGTTGAAAGATATGCGAACATATACCACAACCTATGGGTCAGAATGCCCAGTGATAACAAGCATTTGCCAAGTTGCGATCCCGAGTGTTGGATCCCGAGTGTTGGATCCCGAGTGTTGGATCCCGAGTGTTGGATCCCGAGTGTTGCATTAGAGATCCCAATTGTTGGAATTATTAAAGATCTGGTGACATCCGAACGTCGGATTTGAGATGCGAAACTGGGAAGTTTGTACATGACAAGGCCAAAAGCTTCAATACGACAGTGACATTGGAATTAAGTCGGTGTCCAAGGTACGCTGCACTACTTTGGTATGAATTTAAAGATTCAAATATGGATATTAAGAATGGTTTATTTGATATTATTATCATCGACTTTGAGTCTAAGCTGGCTGGCTGTACAGATCCTGTGCCTCACAATCCATACAGTTTCATCTAACATTGCACCTCATAGGTTTTGATTTCGTTTGTATCATACCCTACCCCGAACCTCATTTTAAACCTTCAGACCCATTGCCTTATGTATTTCTCGTCTCTCTCAATCTCTGTCATTTATATGAAATGCTGAGAAGTTCAAAGCAGACCCTATTTCGATCAGTGATCATGATGCGTGTTCAGGGACTCTACTCGAACTATGAGTGCTCGATTTGTTCCTCCATCGTGAATCTTTGAAGTCGAGTCGTAATCCAGATTCGTGCCTCAGAAACCCCAGTACAAAATTTATCGCAATTCAAGAGCCACGGCACAAGTACGGTCAGGCCTCCCAATACCTGTCAGATAGAGAAGCCTGCTGGGTATTACCTTTTACAGCAACGTTCTCGATTACGCCACAATCAGTTAATCCCACAAACTATCAGAGCACTTCCAGAATAAAAAGACGGGCCTAACTTCGCATTTGGCTGTCTTCCAAATTAAAAACCCCGAGCTGGGTCCCAGTACCAACTACCTCCATCCACGCCACAGGAAAATATTGAACCGTCGGCTGAAGAGCAACTACTGCGGTTAAATTTTGGCTATTATCTAAACTATGAAAGGCCACCAGACCTTGTTGAGTCTTTGAATCAGCAATCTACACTTACTTTGAAGTCCACGAACAAGGTCTCACCACCACTTCCAAAAAAGAATTCTCGCTGTCATATCCCAATTACTACGGTTCTTAATGATGAGTTCTTGACAATGAATGACAACAATCTTTGATAATTAGGTACGAATGATGAATGACTTCATTATCAAAACAGGCTGTCAGTCTTTTGTTTGTTGGTTTGACCAGCTGCTTCCGTTTGACTCAAA
Organism: Stromatinia cepivora; assembly: GCA_014898415.1. Classification (NCBI taxonomy): domain Eukaryota; kingdom Fungi; phylum Ascomycota; class Leotiomycetes; order Helotiales; family Sclerotiniaceae; genus Stromatinia; species Stromatinia cepivora. The sequence goes on along the minus strand of RCTD01000018.1, from coordinate 700,241 downwards.
ACTCCCTCTGGCATTCAATTATATGGCTAGCATTCCGAAATGCTGATACTTTGGGAACCGCCAAACAAAAATGATATCAACAGAGGCTTTCAAGTTGAACCTAGCACGAATAAGGCACATTCTCTAACGCGCAGTTGGTTGAGGCTCACTCACCTTCGGATGATATTCGGTACATTGATTCTCGATGATCCTAGAAATGAAATAGTCTTCTGGAAAAGTTTTGGGAGTATTAGGTAGCTTGTTCAGCTGCACGAAGATAATGTGGAATGCAATCTGCTCCCAGGGTTCCCTCCGGCTGTTGTTGCGCTGTTGATCGACGGGAACGCTGTTTTGCCACCCAGCTACTAGGCTTCTAGAACTTTGCTTCATCAACTCCTAGCTCCACTATCGATACGATGGATACGGGTCTGAAATGGTCATAAACTCACCGTTCCCACCAAGAGTTCATGCATGCATGATGTTCTGCGACGCATCTTGCATCTCTAAAGCCAGAAAAATAAGTATGTCGCTGAATCAAGCAACATGTTCCCAATTGGTCACTAGGAAAACGGATCCGTACCATTTGCAACCTTAGGTATAGAGTCAAGTTGTCATCCACTACACAAATTCCCAGGCTGACGACTTTTTCGATCTCTGAGTCAGAGTTATACATAGGAGCCTCATAAACATCATGCGAGCTTGGTGTGCTTACATGTTGACCTTCTCCCTGAAGATGCATTCAGTTCTCCACCGAATTGGGAACTTAAACATTAAAATCGTTTTCCTCATAAGGAAGCATGTGGCAGGACCCGACATCACCTCTAAAGCAAGGCAGACCCATCCTATTATCGAGTTTAAGAAGCTGGTTGGTATGTATGTATGTACATATGTGGGGTCAGTGGGTAGCTGTTCGCCGGAGGTTCATGCCCACGACTACTGTGCATATAATGTCGGAAAGAATACCTTTGAAGGAAATGAGCCCAAGAAAAACGGAAGGTGTAATCATTAGCTTGTAAGCAATAATATATATATACAATTGAACCGCACTCAATTCATCTTTGCTTCTCTTCCATTTGTATGTTCTTTTACCTACTTGCCGTTTCCTGCCACGAGTTTAAGCATTCGGCACGTCCCTTTCCCCCTATTTCTAGCCTATTTCTAGCCTATTGCTCCTGAGTTCAATAACCACGTCACAGAGCCTGAATGACCTAGAATTTACCTAGATAAGATAAGCGAAACCTCGGCTTCAAACAGCTTCACCGCATTTTTTTTTGTGTCAATTGCTATTTGTACAAATCACAACATCAATTCGTTTTCACGCATTGCGCTTTATTGTCCCTGGGACTACGGGGAAAGGGAAATGTCCTCCTCATCCACTCCTTCCATTACAACATCTCTCCACAGTACGCTCCTCCACATCTCACAAAATCCATATCCGTATCTACCCAATCCACCAAATTGTCCTCGGCGCGCTTCAGTAGCTCTAATATTACGTATCCGTCCTTCACGCAATGATCTTCCTCCTACAACTCCCCAGGTCTTCCCATACCCAGAACCTCCCACCGACGAGCGGCTCGCGAATTTCTTCGAACAATCATGGGTGAAGAATGGTGACCCGGAATTATTATTCATAAAACGCGCAGCGAGAGAAGGGGATAGATGGACGAGCCATGTCGCGCTACCGGGAGGGAAGAGAGATCCCAGTGATGCGAGCGACAAAGATGTTGCCGTGAGGGAGACAAGTGAGGAAATCGGATTGGATTTAAGAGGAGAAAGGTGTATTTATGTTGGAAATCTGCCTGAGAGGGTGGTATCTACAAGTTGGGGATCAGTGCCGTGAGTTTCCTTTTACATATTATCTCAATTCCCAATAACAAGGAAGAATCTTGGACGGCAATCACTGATGCTAGCTTCAAAATAGGATAATGGTACTGTGTCCGTTCCTCTTCATCTGGATATCTCCCTCGTTCCCACCACTTCAACTACAACCTACCGAAATAGCCTCAACACATTGGGTTCCCCTACGAGTCCTTCTTTCGCCCTCAGTCCGCACATACGAATACGTTAATGTATCCGATCGATTCGCCAAGCAAGGAGGAGTAGTAATGAAAACTATATTGAAACCAGTAATAGGAAAGATGAGGTTTTCAGCCATCCGATTACGACCAAGCGAATCATTATACTGCAGCACAACGAAAGAATATTTCTCTGAGGAATCGCAACCTAGGAAAAGCGTATTTGGAAGAGCTTATAGTTGGTTAAAAGGGGGAGAGAAAGCACAGAGCGATAGACCGTTGTTACTTTGGGGTTTGACACTGGGCATGGTAGCTGATTTTCTTGATCAACTACCACCACATGATTCGGTCGAGTTGTGGGAATATCCCACTTTTACTTCCCCAGATATACGGATCATAATAAACATACTTACACGAAATATCAAGAAACGAAATACAGAACGGTTACGAGGCAGTGCGCATGATGGGACCGGAAACCAAACAGCGATGGATGGAGAAACGACCGCCGTTACAATGCAAGAGAGTGGAGGGCCTATAATAGGGAAGAACAAGACGAAAGAACATGCGGTCGGCGTTATGTTAGAAGGATATTATGATGCTATGAAGAAAGGCGTTTGGATAGCTGCTGGCATAAGGTTAATGTCAACGCTGGCGTTGATTTTGTGGATAGTTAGGTGGTACAGATTTAGGAGTAATAGGGGTAAATAATGATGAATGGACTTATGATTGTGAAGAGACATATCCAAAAGTTTATTATACATGGTTTCTGGATAAGGAGATATGCTCTGTGGCAAGTGTCTATATTTGGAAGGTCTCATGCGGCGTCTTGATACTTTCGTGGATAATCATACTTTGGTATTAATGGAGAGCGGGCGTATGTGCAGCCAACCTTAAAAGTCGGCCCAACTACGTCGGTGGATAGGATTGAAAAAGAACGGGTTTTGGTATGTGCTTTCCAGTACATCACGGATCGGACCACTTATCATGTTGGCTTGGATATCTTATTTGTTATGCATGTCGAAGTAAAATGACGAGGGTAGATTTGGGCTTCGGAGTTATATCATAGTTAATTGATTGATTTTAGCTATGGATTTGATTGGATAGTTTTGTATATACCTCTAGTTTTATTCTCATTCTAATCGTGGCTATGTATAGAAGAATGGTACTGGATATTGAACTTCAACTTAGTATATCTTGTGGGAGTCGCTACTGTCCAAGCGGAACAAGGTGAAGGCAGAGACCTGAAGGATTGGGTGTTAGTATGTCGTAGCTTTTTTCTGCAAAGACGGATTGGGCTGTGGGCGTAGACAGTAGTATGTCTTATTGTGACCATCACCACCTTCAGTCGTATCAGCCTGGCTCCCATCAACTCGAATTCACTAGTTTCGACCTCACTGGCGATCTATCAATGATTTCGAAATAGCCAAATAGCAACCTGTGTCTTTATAGTTTCTCCCATCCACCAACTCAATGCAATCCATTACAACTCGAAATATTACATCTCTACACTTACAACAGTTTACCTCAGCTATCGACTAATTACCACACAATACATTCGATAAACACCCTTCAAATCATTGTATCATGGGCTGGTTTGATACCATTTCGGCAATATGGCTGGTAAGAATAAACTTCCAAAAGGAGGTTAAGCTCCTAGCATGCTGAGTGTAGCGCTTACTACTGGATAGCCTTCACCCAGTCGCAGTGTGATTGGTTCTGCCCGCTCTGACAATCAATCTTCTCAGTTGCAATCACAGCGAGGATCCAGCAGAAATGCTCAACCAAATCAATCACAATCCCAATTTCAAGCACAGAATGGACCACGAAACCCTCCGCAATTTCAACCAACTCTAACAACACCGGTTAAGTTGCAATCTCCAGGAAGTCGAACTGCTTTGCAAGTCCGTCCAATTCAATTGCAACCGCAATTTCAGCCACCGCCTAGACAATCTTTCCCAATTAATCAACCAATTAGCAGCATGGCTTCCAGCAGACAAGGCAGATTGGACCCTCGTGAAGCGGAAGCCAAAGCGGAACTTCAAAACCCTCGTGGTCAGCCCGCGGAGTATGTTGACCAACGCCAGAACCCAGAATGGCGCAAAGCCAAAATGGACAAAGCAATAGAAAAGGCTAGAGGAAGATCTGCTCGAAACAGTGGTTTGCGCTCACTTGTACAGCCCAGATCGCCTATGCCTTCTATTTCAGCACTGCAATCGACGCATGGACAGCCTAACTATCGTGGATCATCTACCATGACATCACCACAACAGGTAAGCCCAGCTCCTTATGATCAGTCAGCCAGCTCATCACAGGTGTTGACAGTAGTAGAATGCTGCTCAATTTCATCAGTATGAAGATCCACACGATCAAAAAATGGCCATGTCTCAATTAGACATGGATCATATAAATGATAACTCTCGAGAGTATTTTGTTCAAGACGAATGGGCAAAGTCGCAACTTCGAAAGATTGGTAATACTTGTCCTAGAGGATGCCGATGGATTAGGATTGAAGGTGGATATAGATGTGGTCAAGGTTTTCATTGGGCTACTGATCAGATGGTTAGTGAGGGAGAGGGAGAAGTGATTACTTCTTTGAGAGTTGTACCGAAGGGATTTCTAAATCATGGTAAAGCAGTGAAAACCGGCTCGCGTTATGATTAAGAAATACAGTGATGAAGGCGGTAATGAATATTGGTAAAGCACATATTTAACACTGCTGCATACATGTACTCGCCGTATCGCCGGGTATAGATCTGCTGGGAAATGGGGTAGGGCTTATTCAGCCTAGTTGACAGTTATTAATCACAACCCTTTTATTGAAAATGCATGACTGAATATGTCTTGAAAAATATGAATAACTGATGTTATGTGAATAACCAATATTTCGATAAATGAATAATCTACCTCCATACCAAACGTCTATTTAAGGCCTCACTTCTACCTTTCGTGTAACGATTCTCTCCACCAACATACAACCGAACCAAAAAAATCAATAACTCACCAAAAACCACAAAATCAACTCAGTACCACCAAAATGTCTACTTCAACCCCGACAATAAACCAGTCCAACAGGGCCCGCAGCAAATCCACCTCGTTAAACCAACTTAAAACCTCTATACATCTTCGTGATCGAACCTGGAATAGAGATACCTTGCAGCTTTCATCAGATGGACTCGTAAAATCCAAATCGATGCTTGATCTCGCTACTTCACATCAACAAGATACGGCAGCGGAAGACGATAATACTCATTTCCTCGTACTTACTGATGTGCCATCGAAGAACAAGGATGGAGTTAAGGATGGAAATATAGATTCTCAAGAATCTTTGAATGAGGCTGATGTGTAAGTGCTTGTTTCTGCTTAGGTATAAAATGAAGAGTCAGCTAACTGTTCATAGTACAATCATGAGGAATACCGAGCATGAAGCTGAGCAGAATGAACGTTTGGGTTCTCATGTACCTCTTGATGAGCTTGAAATGTGAGTTGTCCTACCTGTAGACGATAGTGGAATATAGCTGACTATCTCAAGGGCGAAGAAAAGGCGCGCCGAAAGAAGGGTTCATTGGGCAGGTTGTGATGATTTCGCAGCCTCTAGCGGCGAGAAGTAATACGTTTGTTATGTCGAGGTAGAGGGCATAGCTGTGTAAGGAATATCGGTAGGAACCCAACGGAGAGGAAATAAATGTGTGACAAATTGTCAGATTCATCGACGGGGCGATGAGTCGGGGGAGCGAGGTCTTAGTTGCACTCAGCAGTGCAGTGCAGTAATACTTGCATGCGTTGAGGATCGAGTGCGGGAGGCGTTGGTGTTCAAATATAAAATTAACCATTAGAACCACGAATCATTTGTTGAAGTTCCATTAGTATGATTTTTGTGACGCTTAGAACTCGCTATGAATATGATTCATGTCTCGTGATTTGAGTGTATTACCGTGAGTGGCTGTGCTGGAAGAAGGATGTGAATTCGAAATCTTCTGCTAGATTTACGAAGATTGCCGAAGATAAAGATAGTCTCTCAAAACCCATGATTGTCGCATGGAGTAGAGCGTGGGCTGTGTGACTTTTTGGTTGGATTGGTGGAAGTGGTGCTTGAGATAGAGAAAGTGAGGACAGAAATAAGTGAGAGGTGGGTCAGTCATATGAGTTGAAGATGGATCTTCAAGCGTCAGCGTCGGAATTACCATGCTATCCAGAATGGGAATTACCTGTCCATAGGGCCACTAGAGACCTGGATAATGGTCGGAGGGTGATTGGTGGCTTGGTTCATTGGACAAATCGTCATTTTATTAGAAGTGAATATTGAGCATCTCACCTGTGATCCCAACACCATCAGCTTGACGATCCACCCATCCAACCCCTCCAAAATCCTGCTATTAAAAGGTTTCAAATCTTGCTTCTTCATTACCTTCCCACGAACAACAAACAACCATCCTCGTATATCCTCAAAAATGGGCTGTGGACCATCCAAATCATCCACGCCCCTTCCCGAACCACCTCGATACCAATCAACAAGAGGCGCCTATGCGCCCCGCACAAGCGACGAAAGCAGCATCCACGCTGCGCGGCCCATCAACCTCAGATCTTCCAACCACGGCGGAAATCGCGATATGAACGGCTACGCTAGCTACCTCCAACAACAAAGACATAGTATCCACGAACATCGCGGAGATCTACCCCAATCCCGAAATGAACAAGATGGAATACGTATACATGAATCACCTTTGCACAAGCCGCTTCCGAATAGAAAATCTTCACTTGGGACTAATACGGGACGACGTCGGGTTGGTCAGTCAATTAGTAATCCGAATCCGATTACTTTGTCACCGCCAACAGCTCGGGGAAATGTGCATCTTTCTTCTCGTTCTCCGTCTCCGGTTAGCTCGATGGGTACGACGAAGTGGGATCGTCCAGAAGTGGTGAAGCTCGAGCGATGATGGAGGTGTTGGAAAGGGGATATTGAAGTTGAGATTGGGTATGTTTAATTGGGGGTGGAGGGTTGGTTGGGATGGATATTTGGTTGTGATGGATATTGGATATTGAACATGATGCCAAGGACCGAAGAAACTTAAATGCTCCTAGGAATGGCGGATTTACTTCAAAAGCCATATTTTTAATTGAAAGGGCACCTAACTATTCTCAGAGTTAAATGTTACTTCGAACATTTTACCTCCATTGTATACGTTGCTTTTCAACATTTAAAGCACTTAAACCATAGATAATTGCCTGGTCTGACCAAACGGATCCTCATGCAGGACCACACATCATGACACATCATTGCTTCTCGCTCTACCACGTTGACTCTATTAGTGACAATTCCCTTCGTTATTCGTTGACTACTTAGTTGCAGCTGGAAGAGGGAATTGAACATGAGGATCATATTTCTTCCAATCAAGAAGAAACATTCTTCTTAGATCAGGGTGATTTTTGAAAATCTTGCAATCGTCCTTATGTCCCTTTTGATTCCATCCAACTGTCTGACAAGCCTTTATTACACGCATGTGATTAGCATCGCAACCGACAGTATGATAAAGGGAAGAAAGGAAGATATGAGAGTTTGGTTTTCATCGTACCCTATCGCAATACCAAAACATTAAACATCTCTTGCACTGTTCCATGGCGGCTGATTCCTTGCCGCATCCGTGACATTTCCTTACGCCATTAATCTTCTTTGAAAACTGTTGGACCAGGTCATTCAACGCAAATAATTCTTGTAGTGAAAGTGGGAAGATCTACATGTGGTAAAATTTGGTCAGCGAGTGAAAGCCAAAACAGTTGTACAACAACAGACAAAAAAGACGGAGCACAGTACCTTCAACAATAGTTCATCATCATGACGGATACCAACCTTGCCACCACAATTGTCATCTTCAACAGGAAATTTGTAAGGTTGAGCGTTAATAATTGAAACCGTGTGATTTTCTCGAACCAATCCAGGTGGCAATTCTTCTCCCTTCTCCTCAGTATCGAATACAAGCTTGATTTCCTTACCATCAATATCTTTAACAGCCAATGCCGAAATGCCGAACTTGGAAGTATGGGTGATTTCGCCGAAGAAACACCAATGAACTCGTGCTCGGTAATAACCTTTTTCGTTTCTGTCGTAGTAGGCGCCATGGTATGGGAATGGCAGATCACGAATTGAGGGGAAAATGGTGCGGCTTCGAAAGTCGGTTATTTGTTCCCCAGAATGTAACCTGTCTCTTCTTCTCCAGAGCCAGTCTTCGAACTCTCTAGCATTAAGACCAGCGGGTACTGCATCTATTGCTCTGCTCCATTCTCTTGAACGCCCGTAAAGTTTGTATTTAGAAGGGTTGTTTACTAGAGGACCCCATTTCTCTAGTTCCGCACAATCACTGCCATAGACCGTTGTGAATCCAGATATCGCCCTCTCCGCAAAAATCTTTCCTCTAGCCAAGTCACTATGGCAGATAGCAAGGTCAGCAGCCCGAATGAGGACATATGACAGTGTGGCAATATCAATGTTCTGCTCCTTGTAAAGGCAGACTAATTCATCTAACTCATGGAGTTTTCGTTGAGCCCTTGACCACGACCACGCACTCTCACCACTGCGACCACAAATGAGACTCCTCAACCGAATGATTTCATTTAATTGCCTATCACTGTCCTTACGCTCCTTTGGTGGTAAGGAGCAGAGACGACATGAACATAGGAATTGGAACTTTTCCTGGAGGTTCGCACGACGAAATTTGCGATGATTCCTGATCGCTAAATAGTATATCGTGATCTCCTCATCTTTGTGGATGTCTTTCGAAGCTGTGACGGTGAGTTGTTGTATGGCCTCGTTCCAATTCGTGACCGCATTTTCATCACAAGCATGGTTGATACGGCTTGCATCGAGGAAGATTCCGCCTCGAGAGGTCTGAAGCTGGGGTCCGCTTGAAAGATTGGCTTTTTCGTCTGAATTATTGATTTCCTGCAAAGGCAGAGCATTTATGGAATATATTCCGCAGAGCCGTTCATGAAGATTTCCGTATGACTTTGTATTATGAAACGAGAGGAATTCTTGTCGCTGATCTTCACTGAAAGCTTCCCATTGTCTCACGAGGGAAATTCGAAGTTCATCTCTGGTTGCAGTATTGGGTGCTATAAGAAATGCCACCTCGGAAAGAATTCGAGTGCCCTTAGGGATATCCTGGGTCGCAACAAGGCCTAAACCTTTTCCAGGTATATGCCGCTTCACATAAATTGAATCGACCATCGTACTGCTCTTGATATCGTCTGCCTATGGCTCTGTGTGGTTTATGACTATTGATCGAGTTCCGAGATGTTGTGGGAGTAGATGGACAGAAATCGCCCACCCGCGATAGTATAATATACCCAAGCCACAACGGAGTGAATATAACTGTTTGTAGTGAATATGTTTGCCCAAGAAAAACTGAATGGAGCACCTACATGATGCATGTGACTTAACATAAAACTGCAAACTCACCTTCAACAGCCATCCTTGTTGAACAAAAGGGAAAGTTTGATCTGTCTTGCATGTGGTCATCAGAATTGCTGAAGCATGGAATGAAATGCTAGCATCGTTTTTCTTCAAACACTCACATGAAAGAGAAGAAAGCTGAATTGAATGGCTGACACCTGGCTTTACCGTGAAGATCTACTCATGGTAACTATCCCATAAACATTCTCTGCCTAATTTCCTACAGCCGACAAAGGAAATTGAACAACACCATTGAAACCATCCCACTTCATGGCAAACATCCCACGCAGATTGGGATTGCTAAGGATTTTGCAATCATCTTTATGCCCCTTCTTATTCCAACTAGCTGCCTGACAATTCTGTTTGTTGTGCACATAGTAATTAGTATACAGATCTAGAATACATGACCTCAAATAGCCCTTGTGTAGACTAACCTGATTGCAATACCAGAAGAACGAGCACCGACCGCATTTTGCAATTGATGCTGATTTCTTTCCACACGCGTGGCATATTCTGGCATTATCAATCTCTCTTTTAGTAGAGAACTCTTGGGTCACATCCCCTAACGCAATTAAGTTGTGCAACGAGATTGGGAAGATCTATTGTCAAATTAACAACAAATTACCAAGCCATGGGTATTTACAAAGACCGCTTGGCCACCATACCTGAAGTAATGCAGTATTTTCAAGGCTGATCTCTGGCTTAGAATCATCGCCGCACCGTTGTGCATAAAGAACTGCGACCGTATGCCCTTTTAGAAGTTGTGCAGGCGTAGGGCCTTTGTCTCGTGCATTGGTATCCAATGTGAGTTCGACCTTCGTACCATCAATATCCTCGATAAGAATTTTGAGGGGAGGCCCCGTCTCAAACTCCACAATCCCGCCCAAGAAGCACCAGTGGCGTCGTGGCCCGCAAGTAGACGTACCAACGTTCTCATAGAAATCTGGATCCTCCATTTTCTTGTGTGGAAGATCTTTAAACGCGGGGAAAATGGAATGGCTCAAAAAGCTGTTTGGGCGATGTGAAAACAATCGTGAATCCTGTAGCCCCTCTCTTCTCCAAACCCAACCTTCAAATTCATCGGATTTCAGTCCCGACGGAACGTCATCGACTGCGGTCGCCCATTCTTGAGAAGATAATCCGTAAAAATCGCTCATAGAGGGATGATTTGCTCGACGTCTGTTATCAAGTACTTCCGGACTGTCGCTGCCATAGATTACTATCATATAACATTACCTTTTCGGCCAACACGCGAGCTCGTGCCAAGTCACCATGACCGAGATTAAGCTTGGAAGCTTCGGTAGGAGCGTTGCACAACGAGCTAACATGAAATTCTTTTCCACTAAGAAGTTGAACCATTTGATCCAGATAACGAATGGCCTGCAATGGAAATCTCATAAAGACGCGGGGAACAAGAGTCATGCCTCGAGAAATATTGATTAATTCTCTGTCACTTTGTCTGGACTGTTCCGGTGGTAAACAACAAAGATCGCATGAACACAAAAACTTGAACTTTTCCTTGAGGACTGTGAGTCGAACTTCGCGAGCCCACGGGCGAGATCCAAGATAGTTTATTGTGACCTTTGCCTTTTTGGATGTTTCTCAAAGCGTGGACAGTCATCCGTTCGAGTTTTGCGTTGTAGCTGTGACAGGCGTTATTATCGCAGGCGTGGTTGATTCGAGACGTTTCAATAAATAGTCCGCCTTCATCGATTTCCATGGGAAGACCATTTGTTTTGTAGATGCCCAAGTATTGCTGATTGGCATCATTGTAAGGGTGCACGTTTGCCAGAGACAGGAAGGCCTGCCGTTGGGCTTCATTGAGAGCATTAACTTTATTTCGAAGGAAGAATCCTTCATGTGCTCGTTTAGGCCTTGTCATGATTGGTCTTTCTCCAGGACTTCGGGTGCCCTTTGGAATTTCTTGAGTCGCAACAAGTCCTTTTCCCTTTCCAGGCATATCCTGCAATGCGTATTTTGGATTAACCATGATCTGTTAAACGCGCCAACCTTGCCTTGCGCCATCTAAACAGATATTGGGACTGTTACCTCATTCCTAATTGTTTGCCATTTCGCCTATACCGCTTTTATTCTTGAGATATCGTATAATACATTCACCGCTGCTTCCAACGGGTGAAGGCAATAAAAAGCAAGGTAGCCAGCTTTTGTTTTTCTTTCCGTTTGCGCTTGGCATTTTCAGCGGAGTAGCTGCATAATACGGGCGTAAATGGAAACCTCACATCCCATTTCATTCAGCACCAAACAAACAGATATTTCACGAAATCGAACTTTCGACCTAGCGACCATGTTTATATTGTTGATTCGCAGCCACATACATAGTCGTTATGGCTTTGCACTTGTATGTGTGATAGCTGTGTCCAATGATGTATGGGTTATCATGTGAATCCAAGAAATGATGTGAAATCGATGGTCGGCAAACAGAAAGATCTGGTAACTTTTGAAATGAGATCAATGACAAAACGAAAACCTCCACTGAACCCCACAAGAACTCATAGGTCGGGAGTAAACTCGGGATGTTTTGTGATCATGACGAAACTAGAATGACAACCAATAAGTAATTAGTCAAATGCAATGAAAAAGTGATTTCAAACACCCACACAGCTCCGTGTGTGAATAGGCAACGTTTTCCTGCCTTTTAGGTTTAGATGCCCGGCACCTGGTTGTAATAGCACAAACCTTATCCCCGCAAAAACCTTTGCCACTCCCAAAAGCCGACTATGCAATTCTCCAATGCCTAGAATACCGATTCCCAAGTCCAATTCTGGATGTTGAACGGTATTCGGAGTTGTCCCGGAAATGTTGATGGCGATTTATCCGCGGCCAAGCTTCCAACAGCTCCCCCGCAATTGACAAATACCACTGGATGGCAAAGAAAGCTTGAGATATGAACTGTAAACATCATTCCGACCTCAAACTGATTTTTTGACTCAATTTTTCAATCGAACAAAGGAAAGTAACATATTGTTCATCACAATTCGCAAATATGTCTGATCAATCCAAAATCGCAACGCTCGATGTAAGTATATCTTTCATTAGAAATTACCCCGCTTCTGGACGAACAATGATCATAATATCGAAAAGTCCCCAAGAGTTCTTTATAACTAACGCATTTAATATAGAGCACCCTTATTGACCGACTCCCATCCTCCTCTAAAACCCTCTTCGAAGCCAAAGCCACCAAATCCCTAACCTTCGAATCCATCGCCAACGAACTCGGCCGCTCCGAAGTAGCAGTCGCGGCGCTCTTCTACGGGCAAGCGCAAGCCTCTCCCGCCGACATTGAAAAACTCTCCCAAATCCTCGAAGTTCCCCAATCCAAACTCGAAGCCGAACTTGGGGGGTTCCCAGATCGTGGACGTGCGGGTCCTATGCCACCTGTTGAACCTCTCATCTATCGATTATATGAGATTGTTCAGAATTATGGATATGCTTATAAGGCGGTTTTGAATGAGAAGTTTGGAGATGGAATTATGAGTGCCATTTCTTTTAGTACGAAGGTGGAGAAGGAGGTTGATGAGCAGGGGAATAATTGGGCGGTTATTACTTTGAGGGGGAAGTGGTTGCCGTTTTCTAGGTTTTAGGTTGGGGTTGGCGAGGTAGGCAAGACAGATGGAGGATATCTTGAGGAAGAACGATAGGTCATGGGGGTTGAAAATTTGGTGTGACGATTTTATGATCAGTTATGATAAGGCTGGAGAAATTAATGTATCAATGAAATGTTTCGCATATCAAACCTCCTGGTGGTCGTCAACCTCAACCTCATCATTAGTGTGATTTAAATGGCTTTCAGTATATGGTTTCACTTATTATGATGAATTAGGCAATCGAAATCTTTTTTATGCCCTATTTTGACAGCGCCTAATTCATAAATTTCGATCTGTTGCTGCTGCATTGGTTTTCGGTGAGGTAATACTCAGGAAAGTTCCTCCGATTGCCTCATCATGCGGTCTCGCTATCAACACGTCTACTCCCTGGATAGTTCCATTATTACTACATCATTGAACTACATATCTCGTTCGGGTGGTGATTGGAAATATCTTGAATTCGTTCAAGTCGCTGGGAAATATACTGATGTCTCGTCTGGTGTTTGCAAAATGATGATATACAACTTCATGAAACCCGGACGACAAAAAAGTTTAAGGTGACATCGTAGAATTTTACAAAAACTCACACGAGATCAGAGAAATAAGCTGCAGTAAGTGATTATGACGAACGATTCTTGTTCGCTGTAATTCTAAATACGGTATTGTAAGCAGCATTCATACATGTCTAATTTTCGTTAATAACTAAACTCGATTATGCATCCGTTTACATGTCATACTCAAAGTCATGTTCATTACAAACATTCATCAAATCACGGTCACATCACATCACATCACATCACATCACATCACATTTAAAGTCCAAAAAGAAGGCATAGTATAGAGAAAGCAAAATAAGAGTTTGATTCCCTCAAGTATAAAAAAGGCGCATCACCATCAAAATAGACAGCAACGCCCTAATCTCAAAATATCGAGCAAACAGAAATTTCCGAAATTCCCTCTTCCAAGTACGTAACCGAAAGAAGTCATCAAGCTTGTCCGAAAATTCCTCGCCCCACATATCGCAATAGCGCAGAACGAAAACGATATGATGATCAATCACATCGACTCATTGCGATTATGTATAGTTGAAATGTAATAATGGTGGAGGTGTATATATGTACCTGAAATCGAAGTGGAAAGTTGGGGCCAAAGTGGTGTTATGACCGTAATGAATGTGGTGCTGTATGAACTGTGTGTCGTCCATACTGCTGAAAAAAAATCTTTTCTACTTTATTTGTCTATGTTTTTTTGAAAACCCATCTTCTATATTGAGCGTTCGTTTGCGCAGGTAGCGTGAGGAGGTGCATAGTATGTATAATGTGCGGATAGATATGTAATAATTGTCGAGGATATCTCCCATCTCCTTTTTCCGATTCGCGGTCGTGGGCAAAACTTGTGCTTCGCAAGAGTAGCTAGCGTTGGTGTCGATCGAAGAAAAATTGGAAGTCGTATATCCCTCTGATCTATCTCTTCCTCAAGAATGTCTCAAGTGAGACATTTATGCCTTCTGAACGGAGCAACCACGGCCTGGGCCACGTTGAATGTTGCAACCACGTCCTGGTCCGGCGGTCTTCTGGACATTGCATCCACGTCCTGGTCCCTTCTGAACATTGCATCCACGTCCTGGGCCGGCGGCCTTTTGGAGAGTGCATCCGCGTCCTGGTCCTTGCATTTTGATTGATTTATTGGGGTGGGTTTTGGTTTTTTTGGTGAAAGATTGTATTTAAGTGAATGTGACTTGGTGAAGAAAAAAAAATCGAGATATGAGGGATGGAAGAGGGGTTTTTATAGTGGGATTTTGGAGAGGACATGGGAGTTGTTCAGGTCGAGACAAAGAAGGCTGGGTCTTGAATCAGGAGGGTGGAGTAGTGTGGCAGGTCAATGGTAAAGGAGAGGGAGTGAGTGAAGGGAATCCTCATCTTAGCTTCTCGAAGACATTTCGAAGGAAAATGTCATCTGGATTTTCGCTTTCAAATTACTCAACAAGGAAATTCGGAGGATCCGTTCTCGAGCGGAGATTGATTCTCTGATCGCGTGAAAGGGAATCATACATTAAAATGAAGCTATCCATCCTTAACATTGTGTCCGGAACCCTTAACATTGTTCTCTAGCGCCAAGAAACCAACAAGGGAAACAGACCCAGTTGACCAATCTCCGCTTCAGAAGGCATTTCCTCCCTTCAAAAATCCATAATCTCCATTATCGAAGATGGGAAAACTGATAAGCAACTTCTTGCTCTTGTTCTCCTCGTCAAAAGACTTTTGAGAGCCATAGCCATGTCTCAAAGATCGTGAGAAAATTCATGAAGCTATTCAATCTTCAAAGTTCTCGCCAAAAGTATCAAAGGAACATGAAGGCGAAAGGATTTTTAAGCGAACCCCCTTAGTATTGTCTCCTTAATATTGTTCTTCTAGTGAGAACAATCAGTAGTTTGAAGAAGAAAAGCTCTAGAAGAATCAATGGAAGGGTCTGAGGGAATTCCTTGAGGGTTCGAAATTAAATTCATGTCATGGCGCCAGAGGTGATGATTAAAGTCTACTGAGCGGTAATCTCCATGTCGGAAACTTGAAGAATAGCCTCCTGATTCCAGTCTCTAGCAACCTCACTTCTTGAATCCTTTGCCTCCTTACATATGACTTAGAAGACAATGTCACTCGTATCTTGCAGCCGACAACCTCAAAGTAAAGCCAAGTAAATTAGATTTCCGAGCCGCAAAGTGTTCTAGCCCTTCTCCTAGTCTTCCCAAGAAGAAAGCGGGACGCTCGATCTTCCTTAGCTTACATCTTGATAAACTTCATCCATCCCAGAAAGGTATCGGGGAAACCATTGCAAGACCATCGTCTCTTGCTAGCTATGTGCCAGAAGTATTCCTTAGTGATAAGAAGACTCATCGCGACATTCTCCGATTTGGCTTACATAGTATCAAAAAACTCCATCCCAAGGACCTATCAAGGAAACTATTCCAAGGATTCCCCCGGTGCTAAGCTCAGTTTTCATTCGCATTCCCTTAACAAGGAACCCGGAAGGTAAAGGATATCTAGCGGGAACTTAGCATGGGTTTGAATGTATACTGTCGCGGTAACCGTAGCATCTGCACAATGAAGAGATCTCCGGAGGGAAAATGCGTTTGAAGCATGTTCAGACTGATAGACATCTGTTGAAGTGATCCGATATCGAAATTTTAGGTACTACGGTGAAGCGAAGAATATACACCCTATTCGCAGTTAGGTACCAAAAGGCTCTATCAGTTTTTCGTGTCAGCGATTGGTGATTAATAGGCCATCCAAGAGCACCTCACACCGGAGTAGAGCGCCGCTAGAATAGATACGGTGCCTTGCTTGCCGCATGCTAGTGTGTAATGTGAGCTATTCACTGCCATATATGAGAAATCGAAGCCTGATGGTTATATATATTGATAACTATTATTCAATACCACGAAGTAGATCTAATTGAAGATTTGTTTCATGTATTTATGTATTCATCCTGCCTTCATCTTCATATTCGTATCATTACAGAATATGAGAATAACCATCTTACGGATGAAAATCATAATGAAATAATCAGTGCACGCCTGGGCCTTGCCTTACGACCTTTCCATTTTCTAATGCATTCCCTTTCCTTCCGATTCTTAACCCAAAACGCCATGCTTGCGTGTACAAGTTATTGAATCCCGTATATTTCCCTAATTCCATGCCGTCCTGGTACTTTATCCAGTATTTATTGTTTTTCCAATCCATTCCCATCAAATTCTGAATTCAATCATAAATGCCCCCTTAAAGTGTCATTCATTTCCCAAAAGCCCCCAATTTTCCATTGTCTTTCCCTCCATAACTAGATCGTTAACGCCCTCAATCCCTCCCCCAACCCCCTCTAAATCTAACACCTCTACCCTTTTCATCCAGGTTTCCGGCCATATCAGATAAACGCCATGAATATCCCTCATGTGGCTTTGCCACTCTTCATCAAACAGCGTTTCGCGGTTATAGCACGGAACCTGCTCGCTACTAGCTTGAGACATGGATTTGCAGTAATCGAGGATGGTGAAGCCTTCGGAAGGGGTTATGACTGTCCACTCGAATTTTGTGCGCAAGGCATGAGAACGCAGGGAGGAGAAAGGATCCGTGAGGGTGTGAGTTGAGCCTTGGGCTAAGGAACGGTAGTTTGACAGCGCGGAGGCGCTGCTTGGGCTGGGAGCGGCGGAGTAGGACAGGGCACTTGCACTGGAGGGGGAGCGACGCGAGGTGTATGTATCATAGCTGGAGGATGATGTTGCCAGAGATCGTTGAGCTATACTTGTGTATGTTGATGGTGATGGTGTGAGGGATGCGGAAGAGTACGTTGAATAGGTAGGCGTATGTGATGAATATGTGAGTTGGGGATGTTCATCCTCCAAAGGCGTTATATGGCCCTGTGATGAAGATCCTGATGTATCATATGAAGATTTGTGAGTTGGAACTTCTCTATGCGATTTGTTAGCAAGTGTTGCAGCATTTTCATGTTGACAAATTTTTGCAGGGAAAAGTCCGCCAAGACAGTAAATCTTACAATCTTCCTCTCCCACTAGCAGCCTCCGCTATCGTCAGATTAAGTCTTTCATTTTTGATATGAATCGCAACATGTTTCCTCAACTTCGCAGCTGTATCTGTCTCCTTCATACAGAATCCACACACACTTTCACATTTCGCTATCCTCAATACACCTGAAGTATTCCAAGGTGGGTGCGTATGACCTCTACTGCAGGTGGTTGGCGGGAGGGAGCTCTCCCTGTCCATTCTTCTCGGTAATGAACTCTCTCGCTCTGTTCTTCTCGACTGATGACTAACTGAATGTTTTATTTCGTGCCCTTGACTATAACTGTGGCGAAAGATTCGAGCGTGGATGGTGGTCACCATTAGGGCGCTTTGGTTGGAGGGCGTGATATAAGATAACTTCGAATAATAAGATTAACACGAGATTCTTTTCCCAAAACAGCGGTACGCCGTTTCATGTGATGCAGCGATCTGACGATGAAGAAAAAGCAAAAAGAACATCCGAAAAATGATTGGTGATAAATGACAAAAACTTCCGATCCAATATTATATTCGTTCTGAATTATTGCAATAGCAATATAGTTCCAAGCGATGAAGTTGTGATAGAACTCCCAACACTCGTTTTATATAAAGAGATGCCAATGTAGATATTAATGAAACACCAACGGGAAAATCATTCATTCTTATAAAAATGCAAACCTTCAAAGAAATGATGATGAAGAATGTAATAGGTTTAACAAGATCTTCAAGAAAGTATGATCGGTGGGGATGAGTGCATTATTATTACTATTGTTTTTTCCCACTGAAAAATATTTTAATCAAGTATAAAATATGTTACTCATGGGGACGTTACGGTATGGTAATGTCTAGGTGTGGTTTGGTTTGTGCACGTTGCGGCGATATGTGTTAGGTAGGTAGTCTCAAAAATGATGATAACTCTTTTGGGAAATAATCGCGAAGTTTGAATTGGGTGTGAACCGGTTTCATAAGTTGCGATTGGTTGAAATGGGGCCAAAAAGTAAGACTAATTGACATTCTTAGAGCGAGGAAGCTTAGATGGAAGGGTGATTAGACCGGGCCGTACACGTGGGAAAGATGGTGCGAGTGGATGCAAGTGGGATCGAGGGCGGCATGACGGACAATGACAAAGACAAGGCAGAGCGAGATGCGAATCGGAGATGCAAAAGAGTGGAGTGAGTGTTTTGCCGTAAAGACCTAATAATACTGTAGTTTATTACTTTTGGTTGTGGAACCTATCAAAGAAAAAGAAAATTCATATGAATATTAATATTAATATGTATTGAACTAAAGCAAATCAATATTAGAGGCGGGTAAGATATAGTTAGTTGTTATGGTTCATCTGATGAAAAATTGAACATCGTAACATTATCAGGCGTCAAATAAGCATTAATTTTCAAACCATGTCAAGTGTACAAAGCAAATACTCCGTAAGTACGCAATCACATCCCACAGAGTTTAATTGGCTCGATAAAGGCCAAGCTCCTCCAAGAACCATTTGAGCCTCCAGGCGTATATCATGATAATTCCAAAATTTCCTTCCCAATTATGCTCATAACTCTCAATAATCCAAAACTAGTATCATTTTTTACTTCACTCTAAATCCTGAAAAAGAGATAGTTTAGTGAGTAGAATCGATTATTTTCTATTATTCTATACCATCTAAAATAAAATCATTATAATTTGAAATTTAATTATTTTACAAAGAATATATACTTTCAAATATTATTAATTTATTTATATTTTATAAATAAACTATATCGAATTATTAATTAAATAAATCGAATTCTAAAACAAAATTAAAGATTTTATTTATGATATAAATATTTTTTTTTATTAATTTTTTTTTTATATTACCGAAATAATATTTATACTATCGAAAGATTTTTATAATATAAAATAGATATCCTTTTTGTTTATATAAATAATATATCAAAGTAGAAATTTGAGTATGGAATTGAATATACAATTGATTTTGTCGGAAAGATATTTTCCGATAAATTCATTTAGAGCAAACGAGAAATCGGCTCAAGAGCTTGATGATCAACTACGGAGGTTGATGGGGTAAGTATTATAAGACATTTTTTACCCACATATCGCTGTTTTTCCCGTCTTTTGATACCGTTTTATATAACTTGAATAGATATTGAGCTACTCTTCCTTCAAATTTCGAATTTTGAAAATTTTGATTATATTTCGAGGATTTCAATAAAATCTCAATAATTTAATGATTTTGGGGTTTTTAGAATTTATAGAATCTTTTTTAATAACTTTAAAATAGATTTTTGAATGAAAAATTAAAGATTTTGAATAATTTTAAATAGATAATTAAGAATTTATAATAATTTAATCATTTAGATTTCATTATACAAATTTTCAATCAGTATAATGATATTATTGGTTAGAACCCTTATTTGTAGAACCAAGCACAGTCATTTTTTGGTGTGTCTTACAATACTTACCCCATCAATCTCCGTACATATGTCACAAGGAGGGTTGACAGTAGTTGTGACGCACAAGAGCTGTAGTAGAGCTGAATAAACAGGGTCAATTATATTTCTTAGAATCTACAATTGAAGAATTATGGCTTGTAAAAAGCGATTAGATATATATATACAAATATCCATTTGTAGATTATAGAATTATATATATACATTATTAGGGTTACTATTTTACTATATTAAATCATATAATTCGTAATATATATATACGAATGATTAGTTTATAAATTGATATAGGAGATAAGAGGTATTATATAGTTAGTTTTCTATGGTTTACGATTTGTAATACTATTTTCCCCTTCGGAAAAGCTTGCCCTCGAGCATTTCATTTTTTTGTTTTATTGTTATTTCATCAGAAATCAGGTTTTGTAAAGGTTTATAAGCTTTAAATCAATTAGATTGGTTATTTTGGTTGATTTGGTTAATTTATTGGAAATTAACCAAATTGACCAAAATTATCGACCAAATTGACCAAAATAACAAATAAATTAATCAAATCGATTAAATTGTTTATCAATTGGTTAAATTAATATTGATTTGTATTCTCTTTGATTTGGAGAATCTTTGAAAGAAAAAAGTTTCAATAGAAAAGGGAAAAAGGTTGAATTATGATATAATAATAATGGATGATTAATATGATTAATTTTGAAATCGATTAAATTAATCGACCAAATTGATCAAATCAATTAAATTGAATGAAATCGATAGGGGTAATATTACATTTCGTTTTTATTATATTCAAATTTCCCTTTGCATGATTTTTGAAATGATTATAGGTATAAGTTTTTTGAAATATATTGCTTTCGTATTGTTTTGGTGATGGTAGTTCGTCTGTTGTATGGAACTCGGGCTATATATATATATAATCAAATTCCTTCGAATTTGTATAGGTTTTCGATCTTTTCACAATTGTATATATATGTATTATTATAAAATCATAATATCTAATCTGCTGAATTGAAGAATACTTTTCTTTTCCTTAATTTTATAGATAAATCGTTATCTATATAATTATAATTATCTTTTCTGTTTTTATAGAACTTTATTCAATCAATTAATCGATTGAAAGGATTAAGCAATGTTGGATTGGTTAGGTGAAAATCGCATAGGAGATTCAGTAATGTTTTAAGATCGGAAATAGGATATCAGATAAGATTGGTATTGTTATTAAGCTATGAGACTTTGTATAATAGGGTTTTTTGTACTTTCTTTATTGTTAGGATTTTCTTTATTTTCTATTCTGAATTATCAATTATATTAATAGATGAAGGTGGTTTGAATATTTAATTAAGAAGAGGATTGTTATATGCTTTGTATAATTGATTTGGAGGGAAAACAGAATGAATTTTCATTGTAATCGGGAGTTCGAATTTAAAAGAGTTCCCAGATCGATTAATGATTTTGAATCTTCCTTGAATTGGGAAGTCCAATTTTTTGGATAATCTTTGGATAGAATAATTCTTTATATTGAATTATATATAATCTCCGATATCGAAATCGATTTTATGTTGATGAATATTCGTGGATTTCGATATCTTGGTTTGGATATACAATAGATTTTCTTTTATTTATACGAAAATTAATTTATTACATTTTATATATATATAGATATTATACATATTCATATCATTTATTAGCTTATTAATATCTTCCTTCCATTCTTATACATATTTCAATATATACCTATATAGAGTTTCGTAAAGTATAAGCCCTTCTAAAGAATCTGTTGGAACACATGACTGACGAAACACGTGACACCATCACGTGTTTCCCCCACATCGTAAGTGGGATGGCAGCGTCTATATAGATTAGTAGAACCCCGTTATACAAAGGGGTTAGACAGAATAATAGAACCATCTTTACCCCATACGCGTTTTGTGTATACACCCCCTTACGAAGTCTGTCCAACAGAATCATATAAAAAAGTAAATTACATATAATCCATTATAAATAGGAATTCTGATCAATCATTTTGATAATAATTAATAAATGATTTTAATTATTATTAAAAGTATTGATTATAGATTTCAATTTGATTATCGATTTGGGAATAATAAGTAATAAATAATTTGAAATCGGTTTCTAGGATTTTGCTGAATTCCTTTCAAAATTGTAATATGAATTGGGGGTTACGATCTGATATTATAATATCAAAGGGATTATAATATCGATATATATAATAGAAATATAATTGTACTTGAATTCGAGTATCGATTGATTTGTAACAAGGTATAAAAATAGTTTGCTTCGTTAATCGATCAATAATGATTAAAATGTTGTTATATTTGTATTTATTTTTATTAAAACTGTAATAATCTATAATGATATATTATTATATTCGATTAGGAATTGGAAATAGATATAATAAATCGGGGGTACAATTATATAGAACAGAACTATATTTGTAGATATAATAATTGTATATATATCTGATTACAATATTGTATATTCTGGGCCAATAATATTGTTGAGATAATAAAAAGTAGATTTTGCTTATATTAGGATAAGCAATGGAAACAGAATTATGAGCTTTACAAATCAGATAAATTTGAAGATTATCGATATCAGGTATCATCAGATGGTTATTATAGAGTAAAAGGTTATTTTAAAATGATATATATTTATGATTTTAGATAATTTGTATTCTAAGTACTAATAAATTATTTATAATTTTATTTACTTCGATGATATAATTAATTAAATCGAATCGAGGAGCGATTTCATTCAAATCGATACTAATAATCGTTGTTTTGTTTGGGTAATACTTTTATAAGGCTTTTTTTATGATTTCGATATTAATTTGGTTATCTTTAATAAATTATTGAAGGCGATTCTTCTTTTTGGTATAATTTTGGAAATCCAATTCATTGATCCAACGGATTAAAGTATCGGCGAAAAAATTATTTTTTTAAGACGATATATAATAATAAAATTATAATCGATTAGAACTTTTATTCAGCGAATTTATTGCGCGTTGAGAATCTTAATAATTATGAAATATTTGAAGACTTTATAATCGGTATAAATCTTGATTTTATATAATGAATTAGCAAGTTTTATTTTCTAATAATTGAGAAATCGAATGATTGATAGTATTTCTTTATTATGAACTTTGTAATTCAGTTTAACAATAATTATAGTTTTGGAGAAATAAGTTATAGGAAACCAATCTTTGTTATACTATTGTAATAATATATTAGTAATTATTCTATCGGATATATCTATTTCGAGTATATAGGGAAATCAGTGATTATAATATTACAGAAGCGAAATAGAGATAAGCTTTTTCTTTAAGATATTGAATATATTTTGGTATACTTTATTGAATACGAATTTAATATTTGTTTTAGTAAGTTTGTTGAAAGGTTTCGTTATTATATTATAATCCTTAATAAACTGTTAATAAAAATTACAAAAACTGAGGAATGATTGGATCCCTTTCATTATTATTGGAAAGATCTAATTCTCAATTATTTTAATCTTTTCAGGGTCTATTTTTATTTTTTTAGTAAAGATAATAAAGTCTAAGTATTTGGTATATGTAATATTGAATTCGTATTTCTTGAGATCTGTTTATAGATCAGCAGTTTCTAATCGTTCGAGAATTAGTTTAATATGAATTTGGTACTTTTCTTTGTTCTCGAAATAGATTAGAATATCGTTGAGGTATATTGTATAAAAGATGTCTAGGTAATCGAATAGAATATTATTTATATAATACTGATAAATTATAGAATCATTCGTTAATCCGAATAATATGATCTTGTATTTGTATGATTTGTATCAGGTTCGAAAGATAGTATACTTTTTCGAAATAGGATCCATTTTTATATAATAGAAAGCTTGATGAATATCGAGTTTGGTAAAGATCTTAGTATCGGAAAGTTGAGAAAGTGTTTCGTCGATTAAAGGGAGGGGATATCGATCCTTATATGTCAAGGAATTCAATAATCTGAAGTTTATATAGAATCTCAAATTATTATTAGGTTTTTTAATGAATAAGATAAATATAATATAAAAAACTTAATTGGGTTTAATAAAATCTTTATTGAGATTATTCATAATATATTCTTTAACGATTTCCAATTGTTCCAAAGATATTTTATAAAGTGGATTATAATGTAAAGCTTATTCTTCTTCGTTTTCTAATATAATTTTATAATTATAAGATCGATTAGAAGACAAAATGTTTGATTTATATTTGGAAAAGGTTCGATGATATTATCGATATTCAAATGGTATTTCAGATTCTAAATCGATTTCGGCCAATATTCGATTGAGTTTTTTTCGAATTTTTATATTCTTGAATTCGATCAAAGTAATTAGTACTCTTTCTTCTATATATCATTTGTTCCATCAGGAGTTTATTATATTATCAAATTCTTTTAGAATAATAATAAAGAGTTTAATTTATTTGTTTCTTTTATATTCTAATTGGAATTTATTGGGTTTGAGTATATATAGATCGAGGATTTCGGGTGATATATAAGGGAGGCATTTGTAAATCTATAATAGTAATATAATTAATTGAAAAAAAGATGGATTGAATTTGAAAGGAATCAGGATTTCTTCCTTTTCAATAAAAATCTATATTACATTTATATTTGAAGATTCTTATTATATATTATTAATTACGATTGATCTGTTCAATTATGAATCTCTTCGATTCCAATATTCTTCGAACTAATCATTTTGTCGATCAATATCTTGTTGGATTAATCGATCGATCTTTTGTTTGTAAAGGGATAATTGAATAATAAGAAGATTATTCGAATAGAAAATGATATAAAGTTTCTTTTTAGATTATTTGAAACATCAATTAAAGCAATCGAATTTCATTCGAATCTCTGATAATCAAAGTCTATCTAAAATAACATTATAACTCTTTAATTCAATAATAAAGAAAAGAACAAAAGATTGTTTACAACCATCAATTATTAAATTAAGGAATATAAAATGAATAATAATATAGCCTTATATATTATTATACTCTTTAATTTCAATTGAAATTTCAAGTAATATAATTCTTAGTTTAAATATAGGAAATAAACAAATAAGGAGTATAGTATTAATAAAAGCAAATCCATTTGCTTTAAAATCAATAAATATTCTTGATCGATAAATATAATCATTTTTCGAAAGATTATAAGGAAAGGTAAATGTTTTTCCTTCTATAAGTTTGATTAGATCAAGAAATCTTATATCCTATATAACACTTAAAATAGAAATAGAATTTAAATGTTTGATTTTAAACACTTTTCTTTTTCTAAATAGGTATTCTATATAATTTCAATTATAACTTTTAGACTGAAATCTTCTTTGGTATTCTGATATTCTTCGAATTCTTCTGTTTCTTTTTGTACTATCTCGATCTTATTGAGATTATCGATATGAAGCATCGATATATATATTGCTTTAAAAAAGGGAAAGGACGATGAATATTTGAAATTCGAATAGTTATTAGATATAATAGGACCAGTATATCTAAAAGGGGTATTTCAGAGTGGAAATGGTTTTAGAAATATAGAGATTCCAAAATTGGAATTATTAGAGTTTCAAGAAGGTTATAAGGGATTTGTAGTAGTTATTGATTTGTAAATAATTATAAAGGTTTCTCGATTAATATAATATCAATTTCGTTTTTATAATGAAATTTCGTTTTGATTTACTTTAATAAGTATATTTGCAAATTCTTTTATAATTTTATAATTCTTAATAAATATTACTATTATTTATAAAAGAAAATCGGAAATCTTTTATTCGAAATCCCTGAATAGAATTTTATCATTAATAATTTTTGTTTGAATAATAAGTAATCTAAACTTCCTATATCATTTTAGGAAATTATTATATCGAATTGTATTAGGTATAATCTATATCTTGTATTAAAAACAAGTATTATCGATTTCGACCGGATTCCGACAGATCGCTGCAAGCTGTTCGATTAATTCGAATATTGTGAATCAGGGTATTTGTATATAAAGAATATGATAATATATTTGTATTTCCGATTCGGTTTGATCGATTATATATATACAATGTTATATTTCATTCTTAAATAATATAGTATACAATTCGAATTATTCTATAACCAATAATTACTACAAACTAATTTTAGATTCAATACTATTGCTAAATTTAGTAATAAGATTTGTAGATTTTGATATATATATATCTTACTGCAAATTATAATTAATATAAGAATATAATCTTGATTGGTTAAGTTGATTTTTTGAATAAAGGGACCCTTAATTATTAAATGAATTATCACTTTCTAAAAGGGAAAAAGAATCTTCGGAAAGCCCTAAATGATTAAATCGTTTAATCAAAGTTTTTTTCTTTTAATTTCGGGATCTTCAGATTTGTTTGGATAAAGATCCTTGGATTTCGATTGAAGGAATAAAGGGAGTCCCAGGTATTATTATTGATCTGGATGTCTATATAAATATCATTTGGGGTTCAAAAGAAGGTTACATTGTTGTAGAGTTCGTTGTTATTATAATTGTCACGAATCGTGAACCACAGGAGGCTAACCACGTGATACCTCTTATTTCCTATATCAATTAATGAGCTGATCGTCTGTACACATGCATTACGATTCATACGATTTAGTATAGTAGAATAATGATCCTAATAACGCATACGTATAGTCCTGCAGTTTACAAATGAGTATTTGTATATATATATCTAGTTGCTTTTTACGAGTCATAATTCTTCAGTTGTAGATTCTAAGAAATATAATTGACCCTGTTTATTCAGCTCTACTATGGCTCTTGTGCGTTACAATAATTTTCAATTATCGATTCTCCTTTTTCAAATTTATAATTATTATATAAAAATCTTGTAATTGTAATAATGGTTCAAAAAGAACAATTAAATTGCTGGGAGTATTGGTTTTATATATTGGAATCTTCTTTTTACCAATCTTCTTTCTTCCAATAATAATGTTATTTAATTCTGTATTTATATTTTCTTCAAAAGATTGTTGAAATAATTGAGAAAAAAAGAGGGTTTTTTAAAATATACTTTTGAAGATTCGGAGTATATAAAAAAAGGAATTCGTTATATTATAAAAGTAATAGTATACTTTTAAAAGTGTTTATATCTTTATCGATTAGATCGAAATAAATCTTTTTCCTTTGGATATAATATTTGTAAAAGTTTATTTAAGAAGGTATTATTAAAGTAAAGTATTATTTGGAAGGCCATTAGATAATTGGATATTTGTAAATGAGTTGTAAATAATATAATATATAAAAGTTGTAATAAAGCTGAATAAACAGAATCAATTATATTCTTTAGAATCTATAATTGAAGAATTATGACTTGTAAAGAGTAATTAGATATATATATACAAATATCTATTTGTAAACTATAAAATTGTATATATATATTATTAGGGTTACCATTTTACTATATTAAATCATATAATTCGTAACATATACATACGGATAATCAGCTCATAAATTGATATAGGAGATAAGAGGTATCACGTAATTAGCCTCCTGTGGTTCACGATTCGTGACAGTAGTCGGCTAAAACTCAAAGTTCGTTCTAGACCCCGGAATTTATTTCACTTGGCATAGGTACAAGAGTGATACTTACAGAAGATATAGTCATTGGTAGGCTTAGGACTGTGATTGAATCCAATTGTGATGAAGAAGATAACTACAATAGTTGAACAAGACAAAGGCAGGAGATTGGTAACTTCAATTTTTTAGTTATTGGCAACGCATATTCGTGTTTAAAACGAATGTCTGGTTAAGTGCGCCGAAAAAGGTACCCGCCGATAGAATAGACCAATCTTTCTGATCGCTTGTCAATTTGAATTCTACAAGATATTTGTATCAAATATTCAAAAGAATTCGAAATAATATTAAACTATTTTAAGGCAGGAAGTAAGAAAAGATACGAGGGGAAACGGGAGAAGAATAAAGTCCAGCAAGCAAGCAAGCCGTGCAATCTTTTGTTTGTAGTGTAACAGAAAGTAAATATAACATAATCAACCTTTAAAGCTACAAGAACAACATGAGTTTAAAATAGAAATATAAAACAATTTTAATCAATAATTTCAATCACCCTTCACAGTACAAGGCTCTGTCCGTTTAACGGTCTAGCGAAAATCAGCGGAATCTAACCAGGGGTAAGATTCCTCTTTCTGGGGTTTAAAGAAAGACTGCGATTGTAGTAAATTGCACGATGTAACGACGTAGACCAGGCGAAACATGGTAATATCAACGAATTTAGCAACGCGTGACGATGAGGACGATACCTTTTCTATGGTTTACAGGCATGTATCGCTACTAGTAAGGGTACTTGAGCTACTTCCTCGTAAGTGCAGCCAGCCAGCCAGCCCTTTAACATGGTGACCATGTGAGATGATGGATGAGGAAAATGGGATGAGAACGAGGCCGCAAAATTCAGGGTCACTCCAAGGAGAGAAAGTCACGAAACTAATGTCGATGCCATTTCAATAGTTTCTTAGGATTAATTGAGTTAAAGCGAAGTGAAATTCATGCTCTTTCCCCAAAGACTAGCAACGACTATTTACCAACATAGATTAAAGATTAAAACAAATCTTTTCGCCGATTCGACCTTTTCGAGGTCAAGCCCGGGGTTTCCAGAACTAAAAGGTTATAGCCTTGGCTCCGAGCTTTAGGCGTACCACCATTATGTTAACCATGGCGCTGGATCTTTTCCTGAAGCCATTGTGAATCCTCACTAGGATTTACCTAGAAACCAGAAGTCATACAGCATGAAAAGCTTCTGAAATGTTTCTTTCGGAATTTGGATAGATATGGGATGAGGCTTGCGAGAAACATCGATTCTGTTGTCCACATTAATATCGAATCTAAATTACTAATCACTGGTCAGCATCGGGCCGGAACAAAAATGTGAACCAAGGGTTTTGGAATGTTCCTACGGAGGTTGAAAGGGTAAGTATTGTAAGACATTTTTTAACCACATATTGCTGTTTTTCCTATCTTTTGATGCTGCTTTAAACAACTTGAATAGATATTGAGCTGTTCCCCCTCAAATTTCAAGATTTTGATCAAATTTGAGAATTTCAATGAAATTTCAACAATTTCAACAATTTGAAGCTTTTGAAACTTGTACAACTTGTGAAATTTATATAACCTTTTTCAATAAATCATAAATAATTTTAGAATAGATTTTTTGAATAAAAAATTGAATATTTTGAATGATTTTGAATAAAAAATTGAGAATTTATAATACTTTCTTCATCTAGATTTCATTATACAAATTTTCAGCCAGCGTGACGACACTACTGGTCAAAGCCCCCGCAGGCAGGGCAAGCACGGCCATTTTTCTGGTGTGTCTCACGATACTTTCCCCATCAACCTCCGTAACTGATATGTGCACGGCACGGTACAATTTACCTAGGAATCTAATGCATGTCATGGCTGGTAATAAAAACAGCTGACTCGTACCGAGTCGTACAGGGCAGTCTTTCTGCAATGGAAAATAATGCTAAAGCTCAGTTTATCAACTCCACAGTATTCCTATCACTGTCGAGCTAGTTCGGAAGGTGAACATATTGACTGGCTTTCACCAGAGGGTTGAGTTTGTCGGGGGAGTATTTCATGTTCTCCATCCAATCCTTAAAATTCGCACCAAGACAGATAATCTAAGATACACTTGTAAGATCTTACGTTCTCTACCTTCCACAGTTCCACTCCATCTATCATTCAAACTATCTTGACCCTAAGATAATAGAAAAAACATCCTAGATATTCATAAAAAAGATATCATATATCTCTTTTTGATATATAATAAAGATATCTAATTAATATTCTAAAATATATAAACAATTATACCAAAAAATATAATTATAATATATAATTAAATATTCTAAATATTTATTATATTATTTAACTAAATATATTTAATAAATCTTTTTAAATCTTCTAAATCGGAAATCTAATTCTTTATAATTAATTATTATTATTCTAATCCTATTACATTTACATCTTTTATTTTCCTCAAAACATCCTTCAAATTTCCTCTAAATACTAAATATACAATATAATTATCTTTATTTTCTTTTTTAATTCTATTTACTAACTTTATATTATCATTTCATTTAATTAATTCTAATGTTGTTTTTAATATTATAACAAAAACTCTTTTTAATCACTTTAATATTTAAAGATCTATATATATTAATATTATATATAAATCTATAATATTATTATTCATTTTGGTTTTTGATAATAAAAACTCTTTGAATAATTAATATCTTTTTAATAATATAAAATTCATAAATTATTATGAATCTTCAAATATTATATTCGAATTCATATAATACTATTGATATTATAATCATTTAATATTATTCGTACTACGATCATATGATATTATTCGTATTACAATCGAAATCATCGATATAGAGGTATTCAAATAAAGAAACCTAATTAATTGAATATTAGAAGTATTCAAATAAAGAATCTTTATGTTGGAAATGAGGCCATCATAGGATTAGAATTGAGGTCACGTGATCACAATGGTGCACAGACCATATTTGGGGATAACCTCAATTCTACTTCTACTAGAATTATAGATCCTTAGTTCAACCTATATAATCAATAATACTATTATTTTCTATACCAAAAGTTAACAGGTTATAAGATCCGATTGTATAATAGTAATTAGAAAGCAAAGCAAATCGAGAAAGGATTAGTATAGCTAGTAGGAGTGAAATAGAATGAAAATCAGAGTTTTCATGTAGTATTATCGAAGCAGAGTTGAAATACGACAATATAGCTTATAATTTACAATATTATAGGTCAGAGCGGAGAACAGTCTATATAATGCCGATATAGAATTATAGTAGAAGTGAAGAGCAAATTTGTATAGCTATAAGAAAATACATTATAATACGATTTTATGAATTTTCTTATTATTTTATTTTTATATTTTTTTATTATCCCGAATTTATTTGCTGTATATTTTTTAAGATCGTTTTAAAAACTTGAAGACTATCTTTGATATTTATCAAATAGTAAGAAACTTTTATAATATCGGAATCAAATAATCTTTCGAAGCTTGATCAAAATAATTATAAACGATGGTTCAGATAAATAAAGATACAATTGAAAGGGAAAAGATGGTTTTATATAATTGATCAAATATTAAATGAATATATATAGATTACAGGATCTAATATAGTATTTATCTACAAGATCAATAGTTGTATATGTTACAATATCGAGTTGAAATCGGAATATTTAAAGAACGAAGCGAATATATTATTATATATTTGTATAATACTTAATGATAATGATGAAGCCTTTATCGATGAATATTCAATAGTATATATACTCTGGAAATACTTTAAATCAAAATATATTAGAGTTAGTGTAGTTATAATCAATATATATATAATGATGATCCAGAACTTCAAATTTCAACCCGATATTTATTCTGATATAATTATTATTGAAGTTTGGAATAAATTAAAAAAATATAGAAGGAAATTAGGGATTACAGATGAAAACTATCGATTAGTATATTAAAATATTATTTTATTTTTGGTTTTAATATATAATCTTCTAATCGATTATCAAAAAATAATGAATATATTGGATATCCAAATTAACCTTATGTCACGGAAAGCCCCGCAATCCCCTGTATCTTATGAAGGATCAAAGCGTATGCTTTTTAATCGGAATGAAGGATCTACTAGCTCTTATTAATCCATCAATTGAAAAGATAATCCTAATATACTAATAAACAAAGATCTAGCCTAATTAAGGTATATATCGGCTAGATAACCATTCATTTGTTCTATATATACAGCTCTTGATTCATATAATCAAGGGCAAATCATTCAATTCTTTTACTCTACCAATCACGTATACTATCTATTCAACGATCCCTAAAAGTGCTATATAATTATACTATCCCATAATAGTTATAAACCCAATAGTTCTTAAAATCTACACAACTTCCTATCCAATAATTACTAAATACTCAAAAGATCATTCTTAAAATATTATTCCTATCTTATCTATAATTCAATATTTATATCAATTCAATTATTTTCATTCAATATAACAAAGAATCAAAATGATCTTTTTCTTACAATCCATGCTTAATAACCGGAGTGGTATCTATATTTGAAAAATAAGTATCAAATTCAAAGAATCTGGGATTCAATTAATCCAAAGAACAACCCGCTTATTTCCACATCAACGATATCCATTTCAAACTCCGATTTGACAAGTGAACCTATCTGTATTTAAATCGATTAACTCTCAATCAAATTATCTATTTTACCTTCCGCTATCAATCTTTAAGCCAAATATAATCAAAAGAAACAAATTCAATACCAAAAGGAATTCTCAGAATATCTCGTAACGATCTAATCCAGGGAAGATACTAATGGAGATACAAAGATGAAAGATTCTGATAATAATATATCAGGATCTATTTCTAATAGATCCATTACTTCATTCTTAATCATCTTCCAAAAAATCTTTTTCGAGCTTGCTTTTTTTCAATTGGAGTATCGATATTGATAACAAGAATATATACAGAATCACAAAACTTTCAGGGATATTTACGAATAGATCAAATCGTTAATTGATCAAATATACCTTATAAAGCTATCCATTCTTAATCAGAATACTATAGCTTTTTCATTCAAAATAATTATCAATACATTCAAAAAGAAGCTTGTACTTATAATAATTATTGCCAAGCTCGCAGTACTACAAGAATATCGGTCTATTCTAATACAAGCCTCGCTTGATAGAACCGATTCTATCAAATAGTATAGGGATTAGATTATAGTTTACACTAAAACTCTTGTATACGAAATCACTAAAGTATAGGATAAAATCGCTATCAACACTTTTCTACAAACTGTTAATACCAGAATACTCCCAATCTGGGCAAATATTATAATCATATAGATTAAAATAAACAATCAGTTTGGATTACCCAATCTCTCATTTAAACAATTCGGAGATGTTTTTGGAGGATTAATCTTCCAGGATTCTATTTCCCTAAAAGTTAAAGAAAGAATATATTCTACACTTATCTTTTTTCAAAATGATAAAAGATCTAAAAAGAATAAGAAGAGTATCAATTTTGGAAGCAATCAGGGGATCAAGAAGATTTGAGAATATTTTTGTAGAATCAAATCTAAATGGAACAATGAAATTGGTTATAATCATACTGCATACAATTGTAAAGCCATAAAATTAGTATTCATCGAAAGGATTAATCCATTATTTAAAAAGATATTCAACGAAAACGAACTACAAATAATTAGGGATCAAACAAGATTGCATTTATAAAAGCAATTTCACCCTAATTGGATCAAAAGGAAATGAATGAAAGGTTCCATTGATTTTTCAAAACCTTCAATCAATATTGCTATCTTGAATACTCGACACAACTAATCAGGAGTATACTCTATAACAATGAGAGTATATTATCTATCCAATAATATTTTGTTCGATAATTATAATACTATGTATATCGTAAACAACATATCTTTACTGGATGATCATCGATATCGATTATCCGATTTTAATGATCTTGTAAAAGCAGATACTTTTAGCTTCCAAGTCCTAGAATGTAAGGTTCGTATTATTAAAAAGATCATCAAAAGAGAAGGTTACTCTAATAATGATTTGATCTTGAACGACATAGTATTCATCCCTGGTTTTCATATCAATATCGTTTCGAAGGCTCGATTGGAAAAAGCTGGCCTATGATTTTCAGGATATGATTATATTCTTTGTAAAGGAAATCATATAAATAGTATAATAGTTGTTCAATGTATTCATGTTGAAAATTTTATATTCTTAGAATACAAATTGCTTTCTACTTATTCGAATATTCTTTTATCTATTCCCATAAACAACCCTTCCATAATGTACCCAATAATGAGCAGAAAAATAAACAAAGCATTTTATTGTTCTTGCGATCTATCTCTTTTAAGAAAAGATATGAATAAAATATGGTATAAACACTCTAAGCATTTGAAAAAGGAAGCTTTTGAATATTTAATATTTGCAGTATAAAACGTCAAAATAAAAAGTATTATTTATTCCAATTACGCCGATTATGTTTGTATTTATACGAAGCAAATCATTTTTCGCATTCCAAATGATCGCCAGCCACCTCGGCTTTTCTACAAAATTCAATGGGATCTTTTTGATTTCGATAAAAGGTATAATAATGTATTATAGCTTTTATTGATCAAAGAAATATACTATGACAAAATCTTTTTATATTCAATCTATTGCAAAACATACAACGAAGTATTTGCAATCATTCAAAGCTTTGTAATCTAGGTTCATCATAAGTACAGTCTAGTGATTGTAATGATTAAGTAGGATAATGATATATTTATTATTAAAATTATGGGAGTAATATTATTTGAGAAATGGATTAAGTAAGAAGGCATCGAATTCAAGCTATTCCTATCTTATATATATGAATCCAATAAAGGATTAGAATGCGTAGAATAAGAAATAATTACAAAACAGATAAAAATGTAGATTACAGTGGGTTTATTGGATAAATTATAAATGGAAGCGGTACAAGCTGTTATTTATTTATATAATATAAATCCTTTGAAGGTCAAATCCTTTAAATCGTTTAATAAGATGTTCGATATGTAATTCCATAATTATTTTTGCAAAGATAATTTTCTATTTGCAAAAAAAATATTTAACGATCTCTATCTCAATTGAAATGGAATCTATAGATATGGATATCGAGTTTATCTTTTGGATAAAAACAAAAAAGCTGGAATTAATAGGAAATGATATAAAATCAATCCTCGAGTATATATTAGATATTTAATGGGCTATATCTCAAGTACATTGATCTATTGTATATGGATATTCAAGTTCGATAGAGTTATTATTATTCGAAACATAATGTTCAATAAGGAATTCATTTATTGTATAGATTCTATCAATCGAATAATCGATATTCATACTACAAAAAAGCTTAAACAACTTACTAGAACCCTTGACCTATAAGATCATATCGAATTGGATAGAATGATTATTCAAAACGAGGATAATTATAAGAATTTCATTTATTTACTTATTTTCATGGATCGAAAAACCTTTGATTCATTTATCAAGTATACTTCAGATTTACTACCTACAAACGAGTTGGTCTCGAAGATAGATATAGATCTAAAAGGTAATAATGGGAATAAAAAAATCGATCTAGAATTATCCAATCTATTTAATCCTTTAGATAATGAGGATAAGGTATATAATGAAGATATACAAATGCCGGTCGATTCTTTTATTAGAGAAATTAGAAAAGCTAACTCTTTTATTGAGGAATAATCATATCTTACGGGTAAAAATGTTAGTATTGTTTAAGAAGATACCTGTAACAATAATACGGATCCCGACTTTATCGAACGTGTTGATATGGGGAATATGGAGTATGAGCCTACTAATTGTATTATCGAAGTTCTTTGTGGTATATACAAAAATGATTTAAAGATCGTTTCAATCAATCAATTTTAATGTTCCAAAAAGAAGTATATACATTGGAATGATCAATTAGAGTATTCTATAGAGGAAATCCAGTTATTACAAAGACTGCTGTATCTTATGTATTCATTTGATCGATTTATAGAGGATTCGCGGATTTATGATTTCGAATAGATATCTAAGAGAACTTGTATTATAAAGATTGAAATACCCAGAGTTCAGATCAATCCGTTTGAGTTTCAATTATACAACTACCATTCAGAGTTATCTCTTTTTTGGGAATCACCTGGCTTTCATATCCCAGAACAATCAGTACGCACATGAAGGCAATTGTGTATACAACAACGCTATTAAGGGAGCGATCCCAATACTGGATCCTATATAGAAATTATTATATTTCAAAGAACAAACTCAATAGGATTACCCTATTTAAATAACTTTCATTTTATATTCTGGTTTGATCAGTAAGGAATGAACGATATAAAGGAGTATTCCTAATTTGTAATAATTCATAGTATAATCATCGTTGAAATTGAAGCAAAACCATCACTACCTTCTATTTGGTCTACAATCAATAGATTACAGACAATATCATTTCTTCGAATTTATATATTTGCAGCTTCAAAATTACTTTGTTTTTACCATCAATTAGAAGATCATCAAATGGGATATTGGTTCAAATAGGATTGCGATCTTAAGGTTAATAACTTTAAGGCTAGGAAAATCTAATGTGAAATCGATTCTGGATCGGAATTTTCAAAACCGATCCCCCTTCAATGGATATTTATATATAAATGCAATAATCAAGGTTTAATTATTCATTGTTGTTTATATTTAGTAATATAAGGAGATCTCCAGATTAAGAGTATTATTGAGATTATTTACACCATTATATTAGCAGACCGATCATTCCGAATCGTAATGATAATCGTTGCTAAATACAATTTCGAAACAAAGCAATACAATGTAATCAACACCTTCATCAATGTTCTGTACGATCCTTCCGGTACCCCAATTGTATACTATCTACCTAATGGATATAAAATCCCAAACAAAAATATTATAATCAATCGAGCTTTATATGATCTACGAGATTCCTCAACTATATAGTTTAGGGATTTCATTCGGATACTTGAGAAATTAGGATTGATATAATACAAAAAGGAATTATATTTATATATTAATCTAGAGTATATTATTATAATTCTTTTCTTTGTAAACAATATTCAGATCATTTATTATAAGAAAAACGAATCAGTTACTACAAAGATCATTAAGGGAATCAAAGCTATATATAAGTTACGAGACCTAGGAAATACTAAATGATTTCTGGGTATATATATACTTTGTAATCGATCCAAGAAAAAGTTGTGGCTAGCTTATAATATATATATTGAAAAGATTGCTAAGAAATTCAAAGCAATAAATAAGATAACAAGTATACCGCTCTTGATAATAGTATTTCGGAAAAATCAGGGTCAAGCTCCTATATATATTATAAAAATGTATCAAAAGAAAATGAACTCAGTATTATATACTGCAATCATTATAAGAACGGATATATCATTCACTACTTTGCAACTGAATCATTATTTGATTAATCCATCGAATGATTATATAAAAGCTATCGATTATTGTTTACAATATTTATAGAATATAAGGTATCTCGCGATCTAATATAACAGTGATCAAATATCACAACTTTTTGTCTTCTTAGACACTTCTTTTATAGATAATTCAGATATTTGTCGATCATCCTAAAGATACATTATGTTCCTTTTCAATAGCTTAGTTGTATAGAAAGTATCTAAACAAGATACTATGATCATTTCGATTATCGAAACAGAGCTTTTCGGAGTCGAATGTATATTAAAAGAAATTATGGTAACCTTATATTTCTTAAAAAAGATCGATCTAGCAGTGAAAGAGTTTGTAACAATCTTTTGCAATAACCAATAAACGATCAGATTGATGATTGATAAGAATGAGTGGATTATTATGAAACTACATTACGTCGATATCCAAAATATATAATTACATCAAAAATATTCAAAAGAGAACTTTTATGTAATCTATCTATCGATCATCGATATGACTACTAACGAACTCATTAAGAACCTTACAAGATAAAAGTTCGAATACTTCTGATCCCTTTTTAATCTACAAGATGTAAGTAACAGGATTATAAAGCTTAAGTAACGATGATTATAAAGCTTGAGTAACAATGATCATAAAGTTTGAATAACGATAATCTGGAGCTTGTATTTCTTCCCTTTAATATGAATGGAATGAGTCTTATTTGGTATCCCAAATTATTATATTTTTCTACAATACACTCCAATTCGTATATTTTATATTCATCGGGAAACAAAAAACAATCAAGATCGATTACTTCTTTGCTCTTTACCTTCCTGTCCTTGAAAAAGGATAAGCTTTTTTCTAAACTTAATAACTTGAAATTCAAATAAAAGAGCCTCTGGATTATCCATAACAATCAAGGAACGAAGAACAATTGGAGCAACCGAAATTATTGATGCCATTGGTATTATAAGAACCAAGGGATTATTCCTCCTTTCTCTTTTCTTTGAATATATTATCTGTTCTTTTCTTTTTTTCTTTTTTATTACTCTTTCTCTTTTATCCTTATTATCATTCTCCGAAATCACAATGTATTTCTTTCGCTCAATCTTTCGAAGACTCCAATAAGTAATACAGTAAAAAGAGAGGAAACAATGATATAGAGACAAAAGAACAACTTTTCTTTTCTCCTCGATCTCCAATATCACCTTCATTGCAATTCTGTATCCCTATTTGAACTATACAACCAATGATTAATATATTATAAAGATAAAGGATAAACGAAGAACTTATTTTCGAATTTTGCTAATGAATAGTGATATAATAATCTACTAAAGGATAAAAGAAAGCCGACAAAGAAGTATATGAATGAGTACTACAATTCCAATATCGATGATTATTCGGTTTGGAAGAATCAACAAAGTATTCGTCATGGAAATTATATCTCCCAGCGATCAACGATTTTATATATCGAATATATAAATAATCGTTTCTTTCCCTATAATTCCCTTCATCTTTTATTTTGATTGAAGAGCCAGTAACTTTCGATGATCTTTTTTCTCTCTCTTTTTTATCTGATTTATTGTCCGAAAAACCTGATGTTGAAGGATCGAATGGATTGTTATTATTAAATGAAGAAATACTCCCTCTTTTTTTTTCTTTATCGAATGATCTTTGCCTTGATAATTACAAATATAGGATTAATAAAACCTTTCAATTATATAATAGGATTCAAAAATGAAATTTACCTCCAAATTACTATCTAAACCCATAACTAATAATTGATTACAACAAACAGTAGTTTCTTCGATAAAGGGGAGTGGTTTCTGAAATAAATGATGACATATCATTCTAGAAGCAGATTTAGTTAAGTTATACTTTCAGAGATCGATATCTTAATTCGTTATTTACACTGGATTTATTAATTCTTTTTATTTGATTTATTAATCCCTCAAAAAAGTATTAGAATCTTTTTTTGTATTTGACTTTTTCAAAGTTTTCTTTTTAGCCATTGTTTGCTTAGTATAACTGAGATTCATTTGTTTAGCCTTTTTAGACCCCGAAATCTTAGGTATGATAATGATCAATAAGAGTTTGATTAAGATAAAAACAAAAATGTAAAGAGGGGATCCATATATCTTTAAAAAATTCATTTATTTTATTTTGTTATTATAATCAATATACTGTAGTCTAACAATTATATGCATTCTTAATTGCTATATCGTAGAATCGATTAATTATTTATATTCTCTTAATGGAAAACTTTCTTTTTATTGTTCAAAATCTTGATTTTGAAGAATATTGCAGGTAGTAAGCTGAAGACCAAGAGAAATTTGCGATTTATATATATTTAAATTCTTCTTTATTCTAAGGGTATTAAGATCATTTCAGGTTTATATATTACATTAATCCTTGGTTAACGTTTATCTATGATTGCCTTGTATATTCATTCACGAATTATATGAATTGCTACTTTCTATACCTTTTCATTTATTTCAGATCGCTTTTTGATCTGAGGGGTGTATCACGGAAAGCCCTGCAATCCTCTGTATCTTATGAAGGATCAAAGTGTATACTTTCCAATCGGAATGAAGGATCTATTAGCCCTTATCAATCCATTAATTGAAAAGGTGATCCTGATATACTAATAAACAAAGATCTAGCCTAATTAAGGTGTATATCGGCTAGATAACCATTCATTTGTTCTATATATACAGCTCTTGATTCATATAATCAAGGGCAAGTCATTCAATTCTTTTACTCTACCAATCACGTGTACCACCTATTCAACGATCCCTGAAAGTGCTGTGTAATCATACTATCCCGTGATACCTTAATATCAATAATAAGATCAAGTATTTGTAGGTTAAGGAATTTTGTTTTAAGAATGGATCAGAGTGAATGTAAATTGCAAAAGGATTTAGATACGTTTTTCGATATCAAGAATCAGATTTCGAGATCCTAAATAATACTTATGATTTGTATCAAAAAGAAGATTATTATATACAAGATTGCTTATATTTAGTGTGAATTAGTAAACTCCTTTACAATTACTTTCGTTATCAAAAAAAAAGGGGATTATTGAATTTGAAGAAAATCTATTTCAACAAGAAAGACTAAGTATATTCTACTAATAATATCTTTGAATCAGATTCCGATATTGAGAATATAATAGAGGAAGATTGTAATTTGATAAAAAAGATTATTAATAAAACTTCTTTTAGCAAATGGTATACTGATATAGGCACTTTTTTATATATATCTGATCAATTTTTATTATTTAGATCAATAAACTTTATTACTAAATAAAGAATAAAGATTGGTAAAGGAGTGATGTATTATTGTCATTAGGGTTTAATGGATATAATATACGAAGATAATTTTAAGATGTTATTTTCACATATATTATATATATCAAGATTAGAAATAAACTTGTTGTTAAGAAAAAGAATTTGCGAAATAGGGCTGTAAAGAAAATTCAATTTTTATTATATATATTTCAAAAAGGATAATAAGAAAATTATTTGTATTAAAATATAAGATAAAATGTATATGATTTTATATATAATCAAAGGATACAAGGATATAGTTTTCTATTCGAGTATATATCAAAATGATTAGGAAAAAGGCTTTTCTTTAGAGATAATCGATAGTATTAAAGGTATTATTGACAAATTAATATTTAAGGAGAAAAAAAGATATTTATTATAATATTGAAGATTCAATCATCTAAGTTTAGATAAAATCAAGAATTTATATAAGATATCCAATATAATTAAACTAATAAAAATCCCAATTGAATTAAATATCTACAAAGTATATATATTCATCAAAATAACCAATTATATTCCGAAGTAATTGAATCTATATAAATCAAAGAGATTCGAATTTATACATTTCGATATTACAGAATCATTCCCAAAATTGATTTAAAGGAATTATTATTTTATATTGATCATCGATAATTGTATAAAAGTAAATTGGATTATATTATTTAAACAAAAAGATAATATAATTTAAATATTAAAAACTTGGAAAAAGAAGATGGAATTGGCTATTGAAAAAAAAATCATTATAACCAGGATTGATAATGTATTGGAATTCCTATAAATGATTTATAAATAATCATCAAGTATACAATCCGAAGTTACAATAATTGCCTTTTTATATCAAAATGGATCTGCAGAATAGAATATAAAAACTACAAAGGTAGATATAAAAGTAATACTAAAAGAAACTGAATTACTATTAGAATTTTGGAACGAAATTATAAAATATAATACTTATATCAGGAATCGTATTAATATTGATCCTAATATAAATAGAATAGATCAATCCCTTATAAAAACCTTTACAAATATAATATCAAATATAGAAATATATAAAGTTTCGGGGAGCAAATATTACGCTTATATTAATCCCAAGATTATTCCGAAAGAGCAAAGATATAACAAATTGTGGGATATTTCGAAAGTTGATATATTTCTAGGATATTCAAAAGTTATGAACAAATATATCAAAATGTATTCTCCAAAATTAAATTATATATTTCGATTAAACAAAGTAATTATTAATGAATCTTATCGAGAAAAAGATTTGAATTTTAAATTAAGAAATTATAAATCAGATTTATAAAGAATTAAGAATATAAAGCTAGATCGAAGATTTCATAATAGATTAGTAATAAATAAAGCATTTTCTTCATCTTTAATATTAAATGCAATATCTGTATCATTTTTATTCCAAATATTCTTTCCAACAAATATTATATTGAATACAATGATTATATCAAGCACCCTAATTGTCGAATTGAAATTAGGTAAATTAGATATATTAATATTAATATATAATGAAGATGAAGATGGCAATATTCAGAAAACAAATTAAGAATCTTCTTTTAAGGATACTTCAGATATCGAATTCATTATTTTAGAGGTTTCAATCTAAAAGTCAACTTTTGTAGATTCTGAATCTATATTAGAAACAAAATTTAAGATTGTTTTAAATTTTGCTAATAAATTTATTTCAATAGGATCAAAAAGCAAAGTAAATCTATAATTATTTGAGATTGAATAAGAGGATATAATAGATTTTGAAAACGAATCCCTAAGGTATTTAATATAAAAACGGAAAAAAGATATGAAACAAAATCTTGAAGGAGAATGGGAAAACAAGATTATAAGGGTATTGATTACAATATCTATATAGATCAAAATTTAAGAAAATATAAAACATATTATGATTATAATTTCAATTATTTATAAAATAAACCTTTATATCAAAAACAAGATTATTTCAGATTTTATAATTTCGTTGATAGATATAGATAATACAGAAAGTATAATATATTTGGTCAAAGAAATTCTGGAAATCAAAATACCAAGAATTTATAAGGAAGCAATATCGGATCGAGAATATTCTGAAAAATAAAAGGAAGTTATTCAAAAAGAAATTATATTTTTGATTCAAAATGGTATTTGGGAAGAATATATATTTTTTAAAGGAAATAATCTGGTTTCAACGAAATAGATATTTATAATTAAAACAAAGAATAACAAGGTAGAACGATTCAAGGCAAGATTAGTGATTCGAGGGTTTAATCAGGTATTAGGAAAAGATTATAATGAAATATTTATATTAATAATAAAGCTAGATGTTGGAAATGAGGCCATCATAGGATTAGAATTGAGGTCACAAGACCACAATGGTGCACAGACCATATTTGGGGATAACCTCAATTCTACTCCTACTAGAATTATAGATCCTTAGTTCAACCTACATAGTCAACAATACTACTACTTCCTGTACCAAAAGTTAAAAGGTTATAAGATCCGGTTGCACAGTAGTAACTAGAAAGCAAAGCAAATCGAAAAAGGATTAGCATAACTAATAAAGATGGAATAGAGTGAAAATCAGAGTTTTCATATAGTACCACCAAAGCAGAATTGAAATACAATAATACAGTTTATAATTTATAATATTATAGGCCAAAACAAAGAGCAATCTGCACAATACCGATATAGAATTATAGTAGAGGCGAAGAACAAGTTCGTATAGCTACAAAAAAATATATTACAATATAATCTTACGAATTCTTTTATTGTTTTATTTTTATATTTCTTTATTATTTTGAATTTATTTATTGTACATTTTTTTTTTAAGACCGTTTTAAAAATCTGAAGACTATCTTCGATATCCATCAAACAGTAAGAAACCTTTATAATATCAAAATCAAACAATCCTTCGAAGTTTGATCAAAATAACTATAAGCGATAATTCAAACAAACGAAGATATAATTGAAAGAGAAAAAATGGTTTTATATAATTAATCAAATATTAAACGAATATATATAGATTACAGGATCCAATATAGTATCTGTTTATAAGATCAATGATTGTATATATTACAATATCAAGTTGAAATCAGAATACTTAAAGGATAAAGCGAATATATTATCA
Organism: Stromatinia cepivora; assembly: GCA_014898415.1. NCBI lineage: Eukaryota > Fungi > Ascomycota > Leotiomycetes > Helotiales > Sclerotiniaceae > Stromatinia > Stromatinia cepivora. The sequence continues at coordinate 656,613 of RCTD01000018.1, read as the reverse complement.
TATATTTGTATAATATTCAATAATGATGATAAAGTCTTCACCAACGAATATTTAACAATATATATATTCTGGAGATATCTTAAATCAAAATATACCAGAATCAGTGCAATCATAATTAATATATATATGATGATAATCCAGAATTTCAAATTCCAATTTAATATCTATCCCGATATAATCATTATCAAAGTTTAGAATAAATTGAAAAAGTATAGAAGAAAACTAAAAACTACAAATAAAAGTTATCAATCAATATATCAAGATATTGCTCTGTTTTTCATTTTAATATATAATCTTTCAATCAACTATTAAGGAATAATAAATATATTGAATATCCAAATTAATCTTAATATCGACAATAAGATTAAGCATTTACAAATTAAGAAACTTTATTTTAAGAATAAATCAAAGCTAATGCAAATTGTAAAAGGATTTAGATACACTTCTCGATATCAAAAATCAGATTTTGAAACCCCAAATAATATTTACAATCTATATCAAAGAAAAGATTATTATATACGAAACTATCTATATTTAATACGAACCAACAAATTCCTTCGCAATTATTTTTATTATTAAAAAAAAAAAGGATTATTGAATCCAAAGAAAATCTATTTCAACAAAAAAAATCAAATATACTCTACTAACAATATCTCTGAATCAAATTCCGATATTAAGAATATAATGGAGAAAGATTATAATTTAATAAAGGAAACTATTAATAAAGTTTCCTTTAATAAATAATATACTAATATAGACATTTCTTCATATATATCTAACCAATCTTCATTATTCAAATCAATAGAATTTATTACCAAACAAAGGATAAAGATTGATAAAAGAGTAATATATTATCGCTATTAAAGTTTAATGAATATAATATATAAAAATAATTCTAAAATACTACTTTCAAATATATTATATATATCAAAACTAGAAATAAACTTATTATCAGGAAAAAGGATTTGCGAAACAGGATTACAAAGGGAATTCAATTCTCATTATATATATTTCAAAAAGAACAATAAAAAAGTCATCTATGTTAGAATGCAAGATAGAATGTGTGACGAATCCAACGAGCGTTTAGAGATCAACCTTAGAATTAAAAGCTACAGAGCTAAAGAGAGTGTGCTATAAAGCTATATATATGATCGGCTCGGAGCTTAGTATTGTACTAGCCCGATCGGACGCGATCACGTGTATCTTGTGATATTACCCCCCTCTTCTAAAGAGTTCGCCTCGAATTCATTTTAAACGAATGATTTAAGTACAAAATGATTACTAATCTTCTTTTGATAAAAATTCCTGATATATGGATTGCATTATAGTTAACGAATATGCATCCATTGTATTATATACCTTCTCCAAATGATCTTCAAAATATCGGCTATTGATTATCTTTTCTAGATCCTCATTATCGTCGTTTTTGGGTTTAATAATCAATGTAATAGCCGGAACAGGCTTTTGTCGATCTCGGATTTCTTGATATGGGTTTAATGAATAGGCTTATATTTAATGAGAGTTATTTCTATATTGTATATATTTATTTTGTTTGTATAAAAGAGTTCTTTCAGAAGGAGAAAATTCGGGTGTTTGTATACGGGGTAGAATCAAGGTATGATCGGGTTTATTTGATTGGGTATCAAAAGAGCTAAGGGTATCAATGATATTAAGGTTGCTAATGTTCATTGGATCGTGGTTTCGAGAGTGGGATGGATTCTGTAATATATATGGGGCTTTAGATTTATTAGAGTGGGATGATGTAAGGAATCTATTTGCTGTATAAACAGTTAGTTGTTACATGATCTGAATAAAATCGGGATAAAAGTAGGGAAGAGAAAGCTGTTGAGAAAGACGATTTCTAAAAGTAATATTGAGTCTATTACGAAAAATTGAGATTTTATTTGAATCGGGTTAATTCTAATTTTTGGTTTTGTAAAAGGTTTTTTCGAATTTTGTAATATAGATATATAAAGAATCGATTCCTTGTTTAAAAATAAATAGCTTGTTTTCGGCTTTTTGGATTTTATTTGGATTATTGTAAATATATATGAGTTGATTTAGGATTGTTATATGATCTAAAGAAATGTTTTGATCAAGAGAAGAAAGCTGAGGTAGTATTATAACTTATATATAAGATTCGAGATTGAAATAAATATAATAAAATTGAACTGTAGAATTGCTGATCGCAGCGCTGTCTATTTATAGTTTCATTCGAATCGAGAGAAACCAGGTATTGAACTTTTGAGAACTATTATTGAACTTTTCAGGATCAAAAAAAGAGGGTTTCGGATAAGAAGAAATATAAACAATAGAAGTATATTTGAAGATCAAGGAATGTAGAAACGAAATTTCATTCTACTAATGAATCACTTCGTTACAAAATTTTGCAATTGCAAGGTTTATCGAATCGTAATCCATAGTTTAGAAATTAAGGGTAAAAAAAAAAACAATATCTTCGAATAATATCAAAAAGATCTATATGCAAACGAAAAAGCATAAACGATATGCCTAAATAAAAGCAAACGGAATATATATAAATATATACAGATATTATTCCATTTCTTATCTGAAAGAGCTTTTAATAATATAACGAACCCAATAAGCGTTTAGAGATCAACTTTAGAATTAAAAGCTACAGAACTAAAGAGAGTATGCTACAAAGCTATATATATGATCGGCTCGGAGCTTAGTACTGTACTAGCCCGATCGGACGCGATCACGTGTATCTCGTGACAGAATGTATATGGTTTTATATATAATTAAAGGATATAAGGATACAATTCTTTATTCTAATATATACCAAAATGATCAGGAAAAAGGCTTTTCTTCAAAGATAATCAATAATACTAAAAATATCGATAACGAATTGATATTCAAGGAGAAAAAGAGATATCTATTATGATATCGAAGATTCAATTATTTAGGTCCAGATAAGATTAAGAATTTATATAAAGTATTCAATATAATCAAATTGATAAAAATCCCAATTGAATTAGATATCTGCAAAGTGTATATATTCATCAAGATGATCAATTATATTCTAAAACAATTGAATCTATATAAATCAAAGAAACTCGAATTTATATATTTCAATATTGCAGGATCATTCCCAAAATCGATTTAAGGGAATCGTTATTTCATATTGATTATCGATAATTATATAAAAGTAAATTGGATTATACTACTTAAACAAAAGGATAATGTAATTCAAACATTGAAAATTTGGAAAAAGGAGATGGAATTGATTACTAAAGAAAAGATTATTGTAATCAGGATTGACAATGTATTAGAACTCCTATAAATTATTTGTGAATGATTATTAGGTATATAATCCGAAATTATAATAATTACCTTTTTATATCAAAACAGATCTATAGAACGGAATATAAGGATTGTAAAAATAAATATAAAAGTAATACTAAAAAAAGCTAGATTATTATTAAAGTTTTGAAATGAAGTTATAAAATACAATGTTTATATCAAAAATTGTATTAATATTGGTCTTGATATAAATGGAATAGATTGATTTTTTATAGAAACTTTTATAAATATAATACTAAATATAAAAATATATAAAATTTGAGGGAGCAAATATTACGTTTATATCAATCCCAAGATTATTCTGAAAAAACAAAGATATAATAAATTATAGAATATTTCGAGAATCAGTATATTCTTAGGATATTTAAAGGTTATAAACAAATATATCAAAATATATTCTCTAAAATTAGATTATATATTTCGATCAAGTAGAGTAATTATAAATGAATCTTATCGAAAAAGAGATTTGAATTTTAAATTAAGAAATTGTAAATCAAATTTATAAGGAACAAAGAATATAAAACTAGATCGAAAATCTTGTAATAAATCAACAACAAACAAAACATTTTCTTTATTTTCAATATCAAATACGATATCTATATTATCTTCGTTTTAAGTATTCTCTTTAATAGATATTATACCGAATTCAATAATTATACTAAACACTCTAATTATCGAATTAAAACCAGATAAATTAAATATATCAATATCAATATATAATTGTTGGAACACATGACTGACGAAACACGTAACACCATCACATGTTTCCCCTACATCGTAAATGGGATAACAATATCTATATAAATTAATAGAACCCCATTATACAAAAAGATTAGACAGAATAATAGAATTATTTTTATTCTATATACATTTTTGTGTATACACTCTTTTACAAAGTCTATTCAATATTGATCAATGATTGATAAGACTCAATTACAGAATAACAAAATCAAATCCAATAAGAAAAGATATCTTTTGAAAAGACGAATAAGATTGTATTAGATTAAGTTTATATACGATCTATATGGAAGAACTAGAATATTATATTCCCTATACTATTTTCTTCGAAATATATATTAAAAAGGGATCTCTGATTACAATTAATTTCTTTAGGATAATTTGATTTTAGATTGATTTTATCTATATCCATTATGCTTTTGTATATACTATACAATAAATCTATTCGATATGATATGATATCGAATTATAATATTCAATATAGTTTTTCCAATCCCCGAATTACTTTTGTACAAAGTGGATATTGAATTTTAAGGAAAATAATTGAATCCAAATTCAGAATTTATTGAATCCTAAATGAATGTCGATATAATTATATAATTTGTTAATTCACAATTCAGAAGGTATAAAGGGCAAAGGTTATGGAAAGAATTTCAAGAGTGGTATAAAGATTGGATGGATGCTATATTCAAAATCGTATATCGTGAAGTTCTCAAATTTGTATGAATTCAATTCATTCTATATGACTTTCAGATCCGATAAACAAAAGGGAGTAATAACTATATAAAAGTATTTGCTGAATTTATTTCGAAAAACAAATCAAACGAATATACAAAAGAAATTCAAAAAGAAATAGATCGATTGAAAAAAAAATATACGGATATATACGAAATCATTGCACTGAAGAAATCGATCAAAATTCAAACTTCACTTATACTAAAGCTTTTTGAGTAAATATGATAAAATGAATAATAGCAATGAAATCAAAGTTAATTCCTTTTTGATTTTATAATACTAGATCGTATAATAAAACAAAATATATTTTATATAGTATACAGATAAAACTTTCTTTCAGATCTTATAAAAGTATATAATAACAATGAATTCAAATATAGTAGTAGAGAGTACGATTTTCTGAATAAGAAATTGTAGATATTCTATAAACTTTACAGCAAAATCGGAATTCACCTAAATGAATACGAAATAGCGTTTTCGACAATACTTCAAGGTTTTGCGTTATTATTCTATTTCAACAAAATTAGTAATAGAAAATTGAAATTCAAAGAAATAATTATATTTACAAAAATATATTTTGAAATAGAAGAAAGATACCAGAAATATCTTATCGAATAATATAATACAATATTTCTATAAATCATACAAAAGTATTCTGATAAATCATTTTCGGAATAATTGGAAAAGCTTTTCGATATACTTTGTATATTATAATATGAATTGATAGATTCATATTAATCAGAATTGATATTAAAAGATCAGGTTATAAATATTTGTCGCAATATCCCTAAATACAATCTCGTTTTGCTATATCCCATTATAATATATAAAGGCTTTTATATTGATCTTCGAAATGCTATTGATTAAATTGAAAGAATATGATTAATGAATATTTATATTATAGATTCGATGATTAATAATTTATTAGGTACGGAAATATATTGGACGGATCGTATATGTGGTGGTCGAGGCTCATATAGAAATCGAGGACAATATAGAGTTCGATCAAAAAGCAGATTCATCCCTTTTCGTTTATATTCATCAGCAAATTCATTAAAAAGACCTCAATACTCTCAAACATTATTATATATATCAATTCAGAAATGCTTTGTATGCAAGCAATCAGGATGCTGATCGATAAATTATACGAAAAAGGAATGGAAAACGAAATTCAATCAATATATAGTAGAATAAGAAATAAATGAAGAAATATTCGAGTAATATTTTTTGAAATATAAAGGTGTATTCGAATTGTAATACAAAAAGAACGAAATATTAGAAAAAAAAAATACTTTCGAATATCCTCAAACTGAATCTTCAAACAATCAAATGATTCAATTCGAAATATATTTCATTGAAATAGATTCTGTTAATAAAGTGTATATTGTAAAACTATTAGGGAGACAATTATTGATGTATATATATTTACAAAATGATCAATTCAATTAATTGTATGAAAAGTACGAAAAGAGTGATAACCCAAATGAAGTTTTCCAATTTCAAGATTGATATTCAGCAAATATATTTCAAGGTATTATTCCAGATATAGGTATATCAGGAGTATCAATAGCAGGGGAATTTCAGGTGCAGGTATTAGAAAAAAAGAAAGGCATTTCATATATGAAAGGTGCTGAATACAATATCAAATTCGGAAAAGGAATTATATGATTGTAAGGAGATATCATTGTCCAAATATTAATTGGAATCATTACGTTTTTTATTGTACCAATAAATACTCTATTTCTTATATGTATACAGGATATAGATCGCTTATATATTATATTCGATAATATATCAAATATACTAAGGTAAGATAATAAAACTATTTTTATTGTACGAAAATGGGGATATTCTTTTATATTTCTTGATTAAATAGAAAAGATGGTGATATATTATTATTTAATAGAAACTGAACTTCAATAAATATATCGAAGATTCGGGTATCCCTTTATACGAAAACTTATCAATATATTTAATCGTGTAGAGTATACAGATATTAACTTTTAGATAATCGAGAAACTTAATAAAATATATAAATATTATCAGCTTTATACAAAATCCTTAGGATATTTCAAATTCATAATAAAAGATGATATCGAATTCAATTATTCAATCATTCTGGATATATTCTATATTGAAGGAAAACCTATTCTTTATATTATCGATGAAACTACTATATACAATATTGTTGCATTTGTACAAGATATAAATACAAAAACAATTTGAAATACAATTCGGAAATACTGAATCGATATATATTTTGGCCTACCAGATTATATATCTTATAATACAAATACGAATTTTATATTAATCGAATTTCAATAAAAGACGAAAGCTCTTTAAATCGATATTCGTAAAGTTTTTGTAAAAGTTTATAATGCAATTGGTAAAGTCAAAAGATTTCATACATTTATACGATGATTGTATGAAATATTCAAGGAAGAATTAAAAAACAAAAATCTCGAAAAAGAAACTATTTTATAGATAGTAATCAAAGTAGTAAATAATATTACAAAACCAAACGACCTTGTTTCAATTCTTTTTGTATATAAAGTATATCCCCAAATAACCTTATATAATTTATCTTCTTAATCGATTGTAAAACAAATATAGATATACCGATAGATAATGAAAGAGATTTAAGAAATTCAAGCAAAGTATATAATACAAGATTCATTTGATATTAGAAATGGCCCAGATATATACGAGATACTAAAACTACTTTTGAATTCATTAATATAAGTATAAAAAGAAAAGAAAGGATGAACAGGACTCTATAAATTGATTGTAATTATAAATCAAAACTATATAATCGATTTCCTTTATGATCCTATAGAATTTTGTATAATAATCGTTAAATCATTTTATAAGGATATATATAAAGAATCATTCCCAATAGAAAATTCATTTCCGATAATCCTTCCAAATCTAGAAAATCTGTTACTTTTGGAGAATCTATCACTTTTGATGATTCTTTTTATTCTTTCAGATTAAAATTAAGAGATAAGTAAATCTGAAAGAAGATGTATATAATTTAATATTAAAAAAGAAAGAATAGTTAATCCTATATTTTATATATTAATACAAATCGAAATCCCTAGAATATTATTTCTATAAAAGATACAAAAAATAAATAATAAATATAATTAACTAATTATTACAATTCGAGATAATCAAGATCTATCAGAAGTATTTATCACAAAGAAGAAGCAAGAAATACTGGATCTTATAATTGATCTTTATATAAAAGGAATCATTACAATTGAAGAACAACTATTTGAAGTTTCACAAATATAAAAGATCGATAATTTAATTGTAAAAGATGTTTTCGAATTCGTCAAATATAATCCTTTTGTATATACCGGGAGATTGTTTAATTCATGTTTTGTAAATGAAGTTAAGGGATGTATAACAAATTTTTTGTACAAAAAGTTATGCTTAATCATTCAAATATATAATGATTTTGGAAAAGAAATAATATTAATACAAATATCTATAATCCAAAGATCAAACCAAAGAATCATTATAATTCTAACTCCAATATTAAAGCCAATAGATATCAAGTTTATAATACAAGATATCATACAGATATATATACAATCAAAAACACCTTTGAATCGTATTGTACTAGCAAATTTACCAAAAGAACTTCAAGGTAAATATACAAAGAGTACAATTATAATAATCAAAAAGCCATTATATAGTATCACAAAAATAGGAATATATTAATGGGCAACCTATTGGAAACACCATCAAAAAAAAACTGAATATGATTATATTGTTATATGATCCCTATTTGCTAATCTCGGATTTAAAGAATATATAATTCGGAATTATAGGAATACAAACAAATAATATCTTCATTCTTATAAATAAACAATTCCTAAAACTAAAAAACAAAGAATTGATTGATATAAATATTAAAGCCAAATCAAAAGAATACTTTATAAATGATACTCTATTAATATTCAATAGATATATAATACAATATATAAAAAACAATCTTATATTTATACAAAAAGGTTAAGGAAAGAAAATCGGAAAGATTAATAATTCAAAGCAATATCAGGAATAAAGAATTAAAGGAGTATATATTACTACAATTTGTTAATTAAAAGTATTGTACGATTTATCAATTACTGTACAATACCAAGATCTATTAGACGAAAATATCAAATTGTTTAATAAAAGATTAAATTGATAAATGAAAAATCTTAATCGAAGTTTTCGTTTTATTCTTTTTAAAAAAGATTATATAAAACTATTCGTTTTTGTTGATGGATTCTTTGCTAATAATAAGGATTTGAGTAATCAAATAGAATTCATTATTTTATTTGTAAATAAAAATATATCAGACGAAAATACCTTCGAAATAAAAGACAATATTATCCATTATAATAATACGAAAAATAAGAGAGTTATATATAATATATTAATATCTAAAATATATAAAATAATAATAGAAGTAGATATTGGTCTTGTAATACGATCTATTTTACAAATTGTTATCTTATAATTCGATATCCTTGATATCCCAATTATTGTATATATTGATTTATATTTACTATACAAATGCCTTGTTAAATTAGGTACAACGAAAAAGAAAAGATTGATAATCGATATCATAGTATTTCGGTAATCATACAAACGAAGAGAATTGACAGAAATGAAATGAATCAATGGATTCGATAATATTATTGATATAATAACAAAAGCTAATCCTAATAATAATTTAGAAAAATTTATTGATACAAATACTCTCGAAATATATATAAAGGGATAGATAAAACAAGAAATTTATATGAAGATCGATTAAACCTTTGTATGAATTAAAATTGATATAGAAATACAGTATTAATCATTTTTATGTTTTATATTTTATTTTTCAAAAATTGTAAAAAGAAAATTTTTCATTTTGATTTCATTTTCTAAATCAAAAGACAAAAACATTTAGATATTATATAAATCAATCAATAACGAAAGATTCCTTTGCAGAACTAGAATTAAGCAAAAGAGGTTTCTTTATTGAAGGAGAAGAAATGGGATTCCGATTAGAAGAAGCATAAGAAGAAAAAAATAGATTAAATCGCACCTATGTCCGACGACAAGAGGCTCTCTTAACCCTTGTCTCTTCGCTACGATAAGGGTTAAGAGGCCATCTCACCCTTATTTATTTTTTAATTAAAATTTAAAGTATTCAACTCTTGTCTTTCTACTCTATATAATAGAATACATAATTCCTAGCTTATATCAACTCTAACAATTGAAAAAGTATAATATTCTAATTATTAATTGTATTTTTGAAATATGTAATCAATATACTCGTCTTTTTTAGAGAATCTAAAAACTATATTCCTAGGGTTAGGGTTAGAAAAATTCTGGAAATTTTAGAAAATCTGAGAAACATTTTTTAGAATATCTAGGAACAGATTTTGGACACATATATTTTGATATTTTTAAAAATCTGAAAAATCTTTATTAGAATATCTAAAAAGGAATTATTTTAGAATATCTAAAAATGTAAAAATGAATTCTAAACATAATTTGTAAAAATCCTAAAACTTATTTTTAGAAAAACTGAGAAATATATTGATGGATAATTTAAGAATTTCTTTTATGTTTTTTGGATTTTCTAAAAGATTATAGTGAATATGTTTTTTAGATTTTCTGCAAATTAACAATGATTATTATTTTTGGATTTTCTAAAATATAAAATTGATTGTGTTTTTTGGATTTTCTAAAAGATAATAATGATATGAAATAATTCATTATGAAAAGTCGTATAAAGATTAGTTCGCTTTTTATATAATCATACTATTATTACTTTAATTAAAATATTTTCAAAAATATCTTTTTGTAATATATACTATTACATATTTGATTTAGATCTTATCATCATTATAAAGCAGATATCTTTATTAAACGAAGAACATTAACAATTCCTTTTACAATTACAAATCTATATTTCCTTATTATAGTTATCTATAGATCTCAACTTTTATTTACATAATTCTCAAAACAGATCTCAAATTTATTTTAATCTATTATCATCAGACGAAATCTCTCTTATATATATATATTTAGAATATAATCTAATAAACCCTAATAAAGATAAAGTATTATATATTATTTTAAAAAAGCATATAATACCAGTTCATTTGAAACGAAAACTTGAAAGTTATGAATGAAATCAAGATTAATAATACCAGGATCAAATCTCTTGTAGATTAAAAATATCTGAGATTTATTAAGCCTTATCAAATCTACTCGAAAATTCCTTCAAATTTAATTCAAACTTTATTTCTATATTTAGTATATAAATCTTATTCTTTGAAATTTGTTTACATTATTAATATATAATTCTTCAGACATTCCATTACAATCAAATCACTCATTTTCAACTTCAACTTCAATATATATATCAAAATCAATTCAAAAATCTATTCAAACTTTATCAACACTTTATATTCCAAAAGGAAAACGAATAAATATTACAAAAATAATAACATTTTTTGTTATCTTAAATGAAAAAGCAACCTTTGTTTTATTACCTAATAATCTCATTTCTAATATTTCGAATCATTCCTATCAAAGATCAAAAGATCTCATTGATCTTTTAAGATTTATTTTACAATCCTTTTATAAGAAATCTGAAGACTTTATACAATAAAATAAAGATTGAAAGAAACAACAAATATCAAAACATATTATAATTCTCTAATTCAAATTAAGCTTTTCAAATTCTTATCGAAAATCATCAATAAGATTAGCAGAATTAGTTAATATTTATATATAATTAGAAATCGATTTTATTTGTATCTCTATATTTGATTCTTCTGATTCATCTTTGTTTATAGAAAACTTATCGTCAACTTCAAAAGGATTATTCTTCATTATAATACTATCAAATCTAGAATGAAATCCAGATATTAATTTATATCCTTTTTTAATGAAATCTATTATTTATTAACTTATAAATTAGATTATTTATATAATACAAAAAAGTACCTTTTAATTTCTTTACTAAATAAATCTGATTTGTTAAATGTATATATTCTTAAAGGTAATCTAAAACACTTTATATTACTCGAATTCCTCCAAATAACTTTCGAACTATTATCTAATGAATATAAATATTTTCGTTAATAAATTTATCACTTAATTTAATTGTATTTTCTAATTCCTTTATAGTTTATTTAGCTATACAGATTTATTATCGTCGATAGATTAAAAATTGCTTATTTGTACGAATAGATTGATATTAAATATCGATCGTTTGTAATATAAATATATTCTTTAATAATTCTTCTATTTCTGTATCTTTTATATCCAATAATTTCTTAACTTTTAAGATCTTGTATGCCCAAATATATTGATTAGTATCTTATTTGAAATTATTTATATTAAAAATATTCATAATAATTTTAAATATAATTCGATTTTGTAAAGAAAGTTTCTCAATTATATAATTGATTTTATCTAGTTTGCTTTTTAGTAAAGGCAAATAGTGTATAATTACACTATAATATTTAGAAATATCAGTTATATCTCGAATATTGAATCTTTATTGTATCCAATGAAATTCTAATATTCGGAAAGCGTAATCTTTATGAAAATCTTGAATAAAAGAATCAAAATAATTAAATTACTATAAATATATATAGTTTTTAATATTATCATTATCATTTAATCAATATTCCCGTATTTGATTTTACTCAATAAATTCTATCTTTATAAATTGAGTAATATTTTCCAATTATTTGAGAAAAATATAAAATCCAAAAGAATGAAATAAACAATATTTATTAGATCTATATTTCTTAATATCAATATCAAATTTTAGAATTACATATTTTTGTATTAATTCGTCATTTATTAAACTAACTATATATTTAAATAAATTCAATTTATAATTGAATAGTTGTTAAAATCATAAATATAATCATTGTTTTTTTCGTTCTATTATTGATATAGAATTCTATAAAAACTATTCCCTTTACCTTTAAATCTATTTTAGCTATAGAATATTATTATTAATATCAATTTCTAACCCTTTATCCAGAAGATATTATTTTATTATTAATATAATCTTTTTATTTTCTTCTATTAATAATTAAACTCACTTAAACTTTTTATTAATCTATTTTCCAATCTCAATTTAACAAATCCAAATTTTGTAGAATATAAATTCTGTATATATTATTTTTCGATATAATACAATTGAAATATAAATAGATATTACTAAGAAAGATTAATCATTCTAATCCTTTTTTATATATTCTTTATTATTTAATATATAAAGGAATATTCGATATAACGAATAATTTAATTAATAATTCAATATATAGGTATATATATGAAAAGCATTTATATAAATATAAATTTTCTTAATTAAATCAGGGTGTATTCTTTTTAGATATTTGATAAAAATATAATTAATATTATAATACAAAATAAGATGTATATCTTGAGATAATATCTTTTTGAATAAAGCTTTTACAAAATGAATTGTAATTTCAAATTGCTTTTTATAATATAAATTCAAAAGATTCAAATATGTTTCATATTCACAAATTATATTTATAAGATCACTTTGATCTTTTGTTTCCTATTGACTTCCTTTAATCCTTATTGTTTCCAATATTACAAAGTAATATGGATACCCTTTATTTAAGTTTTGCTTTACTATTTCAATATTTATTTCGAGAACTTGAATATCGATTGAAATAGATGGATTAAAAGTAAATAAATTATTAATAAACAATTCTTTTCTTGAAATATCTCTTTTTCTTAGATATCGATATTATGTAAAACAATCATCTATATTGATTCGTATAGAATCATTTTGATTTTATTCATTATCTTTTCGATTGAAGTATATAAGGTATATATTCCTTAAATCGTTTCTTGATATCAAAATAACATTATATTCTTTTGCTTTTTCTAAAAAAAAGTTATTCAAAAAGTATTAAATAGAAATCCAATTATATAAATATTCAGATTACATTTTCCGAAGAGTTTTAATTCGAACAAAATATTTATTTTCCAAATATTATTGAAAACCAAGTATTATTATATTTATAGGATTAAAATCTGATATCTATATATAATATATAAATTCGATAAAGTTTAATTTGATATCAATTATAAAATTTAAAGAATCTGAACTTAATATTAGATTATTACTTTTGATATATAATAGATATTTAATTTATTTATTAAGAAATATCTTAGTTTCATTAATACTATAGTTTTATCCCCTATATAAAAACTGCAATATAAAACTATTTTTATTGTTGAAAGAGCTATTTTAAAAATTAGTTAAATATTGATAATACAACAAAGGGATTTAAAATCTAAAAGAGTAAAATATTGAATATTACAAGTTTTGATATATATAATACATCCATAATTCTTTTTTAATAGAACTTTGATTAATTAAGGATAAATACTTTTCCAATCGTTTTCATATTTTAAGCTTGGAATAATTCTGGATATAAATAAAATGAAAAACTTTTTCTCCTTTATATTATCCCATTCATCCAAATCATTTGAGATATAATCATCTCCGAGATTCATATTATCAAATCCTTTAAGTTATATAAAATCCTTGTTATCTAATATTATATTATTGCTATTTTTCTTAAAAATATTATATTTTTTTCAAGTATTAATAAATTTCTTAGTTTTTATTATTAAATTATATTTTAATCTTTTGTTTGTCTTTTTTTCATCAAATCTTCCTTTCAAATTATATAATAAAGGTTTTTTTGATTTAAATAAATTTGTAATAATATCTCCGCTTCTTTGTTTAATTATTATAAAAATATTTAGAGGTTAGGAAGAAAGAATATATATATAAAGAGGTAGATATTGATCAATAAAGATTAAGATATTGTAAATATTTAAATGAGAAAAAAAGAATATAGAAATCGAAGATAGATTTTGAGATAATATGATATAAATATATAGTAATTAATAAGAGTAGAAAGAGAATAAATATTAGATTCAGAATGAATATAAAAAGGAATTCAAGTAATAAAGATTATTCTTCGAAATTATAATTGTTGTATAAATTATAATTAATGAATTTGTTATTGATAAAGTTTAAATATAAGATTATAGATAAGTTTGATAAAAGAAGATAGAAAGGTTAAAGAAGTATATTTGTTAAAAAGATTTCATTTTATTCTACAAAAAACAAACTTTGTAATTTTTGATTTGTTCAGTTTTCTTTAAAAATTCAGAGATGTTGTTTGATTTCTCCTTTATTATTTTTATAATATTATATTATCTAATCTTAGTTTTTATTATTTTATTCTATTGGAAAGTCATTATCATTAATATTTTTATTTATATTATTATCATCGTTATCATTATTATTATCATTATTATCATTATTATTAAGAAGGACAATTACTTTTACTTTCAATCGAAAAGACCTAAATATTTTAGAAAATGTTTTATTTGTATCAAATAAAAGATATTATTAGATATATGAGTTTGATAATGTTTTTTGGATTTCTTGAATGAATTTTGACATGAATTTTGTGGATTATTTTTATTATCGGAATCGTTTTCCTTTTCTTTTTCTTTTTCCTTTTCCTTTTTCTTTTTCTTTTTTTTTCCTTTTCTTTTTCCTTTTCCTTTTTCTTTTTCTTTTTCTTTTCCTTTCTCCCTTTTTTTTCTTTTTCTTCTTTTATCTTTTTATTCTTTTGCGATCAATCTTTTTTATTTTTTACTAAAATAATTTCATTGGTTTATAGAATTTGAAAGATAGTAGATTTTCGTAATCGATTTCGACCCCGTTTTTTTGATTTAATAAATGATATTATTTGATTATCTAAAAATTGAACAATTCAAACTAAAAATACTACTCCAGTTTTTATAATAAGATTTGCAAGATTAATATCTATAGGATAATTTTCAAACGCTTCACCATTTCTATTCATATTTTCAAAAGATAAAAAACAAAATAATAATATCTTATTTTGAAATACTATATATATCCATCAATGAACACTAATAATTATATTATTTCATACTTTATATTATTCTAAAATCCATTCAATTGATATAAAACCTTTCTCATTATTCTCGATATAAACCAATTCTATATTTGTTTATGCCATAACTTCCAATATTAATATAATACTTCAATTCAATTTGATAAGATTATTGAATTGGTTATATAATATTTGTAATAACAAACTTTATATTTGAAAACTATTTAATTATAGATTATTAAAATCAAATATATCTCTCGTTTGCTCTAAATCGATACTCTTTTGACAATAACGACTCGATAATTCAATACTCCAAATATTATAATTGGATTTTTGATATAAGATTTGTATAATATTCATTTTTTAATATAATAATAATTTATTTATCTTATCATATATAATAATGAATTTTCGAATACTTTCATTCCTATTTTTGGAAAATAATATAATAATTCATTCGTTGATTTTTACCCAATTTTCAAAAATTGAATATAAATAACGAAAATTACTTTTTATAATATCTTCGAATACTTTGCCCATAAAAGTAATATACAATCCATCGATTTCTTTTCCAATATTTCTCGAATCAACTATATATACAAGAATCTATATCTATATATTCTCTATACATATAACCTACATAAAATTAGAACAATATTTAATAGAATTTATTATACATACTATCTCTTAGAAGTTTTTGAATAACTTTTACTGGTTTTTGATTATATATAATTATATCTATACTCTTTTCTCCTCCATTTTTATTAGGTTTTGATTATCGAAATCTTTATCAATTTCAAAGAATAAAAGAGTATTTCGAATTTCTATAACTTTTCATGTTTTTTTTTCTATATCAATATATTTATTGTATTCCATTGAAATGAATTTCGAATAAACAATTATTAATTCCTTGTATTAAACAAAAAACTATTGCTTTTTCCATTCCGAAAATAATATAATTATATAACATTGAAATTATTAATATTCAATAGATTGTCGAATTGATACCAATCTCAAAATCGATAGATCCTTAAAACCTTAATTATATATAATATCAGGCTTGATATTATGAAATCTAATAACTTTATCAAGATTGGCTTTGAATTTCTTGTTGATTTCATAAATCCTTTTTTTAACAGATTTTTCGATTTCTATATTTTCAAATATAAAGAAAAAATCGATTAATTTATCGAAAAGGAAAGGATTATTTGTATCTTTCAATATCTTTAGAAATTCTATTATTGGATCGATTAAAAAAAAAGAAATGTTTATAATCTTTATTAAAATATATTCGATAAAGTTGTAATTCTTTTCTTAATAGTTTATAAACTTATTATCTTTAATTTCTTCATTTAAAGGTAATTTTTCTATTATAGTATTAAAAAATCTGGAGATTATTATAAAATAATAATAAAAAGAAGAATGAATAAAGGTTGAAATAATAAAAAAAGTTAATAAAATATAAGATAAAGGTATAAATAATATCTAGATAGGCTAGTAGTTTGATTATTAATTAGAAATATATTTTTATTATATTATAGTAGTTTATTTATAATACTTTTTTTAGATTTTCTAATAAAATAGATTTTAGATTTTCTAAAAAGAAATAACTTTTAGATTTTCTAAAAAAAGATAACTGTTTATTCTTTTTTTTTTTTTTTTTTTTTTTTAAAATTGATATTGAGATTATTTAAAGGAAAAAACAGTTTTTAGATTTTCTAATAAATGATATATTTTAGATTATTTAAAAAAGATATTTTCTTAAATAACTTCTTTATTATTTTTTTTCAAAGTTTGATATAGAAATTATTTAGAAAGAATATATTTTTTAGATTTTCTAATAAATAATAGATTTTAGATTTTCTAATAATAAAATCATCGAATCAAAAGATATTAAAATCCCCTGGTGTATACATTGTGATTAGTAATACGATTACCTAAACAAATTAGATTATACGAATCATTGGCAAATATACCAAGGGATTTCAGGTTGAACCCATAAATACCGTAATCTTTTCATATGTTCTATATTATTCATTATTTTTAGATTGTTATGGAAAAATTTATATTCTATATAAAATTATATAAAACTTATATAACTATAATTTCGCAAACTTTTCGCAAAGTTATATTGATTATTACAATCTTCCTTATAGATATATATATTTTTATCAAATTAATTATTAAAAACTTTGTTTATAATAATTATATCCATAATCTACAAGAAAATCATTATTACTTATTCAAGTGATTCTATTGTTTATTCTAAATATATATATAAGGGTTGATCTTTCTGATTAATCCTCAAGTCAATTTAGTATATTACTATTTATTCTTATTATTCCCTATTATAATAATATCAAGTGATATAGCTATCCTCTGTAATATAGATTTTCCAAAAAAGATAATTACTTCTTTATTCTTTTTTTATATATTTTTTTTTTATTAAATTGATATTGAAATTCTATTCTTTAAGGGATAATATATTTTTTTTTAGATTTTCTAATAAATAATAGATTTTAGATTTTCTAATAAAATTATAGAGTAAAAAACAATTCTATTTTATTCATTATTTTTGGATTTTCCAAAAAAGATAGTTACTTTTTCATTCCTCTTTTTTTTAGAATTGATTTTGAAATTCTTTAAATGAAAATGTATTTTTTAGATTTTCTAAAAAAAAAGATTTTAGATTTTCTAATAAATAATAGATTTTAGATTCTCTAATAAAACTATAAAATAAAAAACAATTCTATCTTATTTATTATTTTTGGATTTTCCAAAAATATAGTTATTTCTTTATTTCTCCTTTTTTTTGGAATTGATTTTGAAATTCTTTAAGGAAAAATGTATTTTTTAGATTTTCTAAAAAAATAGATTTTAGATTTTCTAATAACAAAAGATTATTAATAAATATCCAATATATTTTTCTTTTAATGTTTTATTAAATATTTATTTTATTCTATACTAACTATTTCTTATATTTGGTGTTTTATATCGAAATCTTAATCTAACTATTATTCTAAAAAAATATTTTACAGATTCGTTTTCCTTATCTTATAAATCGAGATTTTATACAAAAGATTTTATATTCTAAATAATGAACCAGGCTGCCTTTGGTGATAATTTATTTTGTTTAATATTTTACAATTAATATAGAATTAGAATAATTACAATTAGATATAGAAATATATAAAAGTATAAATATATATTTAGTTATAGAATAGAATATAATCTTAAAGTTTTTATCCATAGTTTAAATTTCAAAAATCTAATACTTTGTAGTGTAATAGTATAAATTGAATTTGAATTATTGAATATTGAAGGTAATAAGTTAATAATATATTTCAAATTTAAATTTGATTCATAAAATTATATATATATTAAAAATGATTTCAAATTTACTACTTTCCAATTTGATATATCTTTTCTATATCGATTGAAGACTAATATCTTATTTATTTTATTTAAATTGTATTCTCTTTAAATTTCGTTTATATACTTTATTACCCCCTTTTCCTTTTTTTCCCTTTTTTTTATCTTTTCTATACTCTTCTAAGGATTTTAATAAACTTTAAGGGAGCAAATAGATAATGGATTAATAGATATATCAAGGTTTATCTATAAAGAAAATTATCTTGAATTATAAAAATAAGAAAATATAAGAACCTAGATTTATAAATCTATAATTATATATTATTAATACTTTTTTCTATTATAAGTATTATTTGATTATAATAAATTTGAAGAAAAAAAGGAGGGTAAGGGAAAGGGATGTTAATAAAATGAAGATTGGATTTAACTGAATTATAATAAATTCGAAGGATTTCTGAAAAAGAAAGGAAAAACAAAGGAGAAGGATTTTAATAGAGTAAAGATTGAATCTAATTTGATTATAATAAACTCGAAGGATTTCTAAAAAAAGAAAGAGGGGGTAAAAAAGGATTAGTAAAATAAAGATTGAATCTAATCTAATTATAATAAACTCGAAGGATTTCTGAGAAGAAGGGGGAGGGTAAAGGAAGAGGATATTAATAAAAAGTAGATTTATTATTATTTTTTCTTTATATATATAATTGAAACAAAGGAGAATCCTTACTTTTTGAAATCTTATTATATATTTACAACCTTCATTATTAATTTGATTTATCTAAATATAATATTCCCAAAATTATCATTCAATTATATATATATACAACAATATCATAAAACTTTATAACTCAAGAATAATATGAATATTCAATATCCTCTACCATTTTATATCTTTCTTATATTTATACTCTAATAAAACCAAGCATTCTTTAATCTCTATATTTCTTTTCTTAATCCATTATCAAGATTATCCTTTTTACCTTATCTAATTTATTATTTGATTCTTTTTTTTTATTTCTTTTATACTAAATTATATATCATTTCTATAAATCGCCGAACCCTAATAATTTATTAATTAATCAAATTCGATAATATATTAGATTCATTCTTTTATATTTTATTCTTTATTTTATTATTAAGATCTTTATAAGTTATAATCATTATAAAATCGATATAATTTTGTATTTATGCCGAAATATTTGATATAATAATAAAAGCTAAGGTTTTAGATATAGATTTATAATTGTTTGATATTTTGTTTACAAAGAATTTAGATAATACAATTATATATTATAAAAGCTTAAATATTATAGATTTCAAAGGTTCTTATTGATATAATAATATATCTATTGATTTTGGAAAAGAGTTTAAAGGAATTCTGATAATCGAAGAGATTGATAAAGTTAAGGGTGAGGAAATAATATAAATAAAGTTTAATTAATACCATTGTTATTAATATACTAATATATAATTTGATAGCAATTTAAAATCATACCTATAATTAATGATATTCAAAATAATCAATCAAATTAATACCTCCATCTTATAATATTCTTTTCCATTTACTACTATTAGATTTGGATAGAATTGTATTTATGAATTTGTTCTTTATCAACAATGATTTAATCCTTTATTTGATTGAAATATTCTATTTATATATATTATTAGCAAATTCAATAACCTTAAAGAATAGCAGTATACTTCTTACCATATTTGTTTGTATTTATTATAAATCGATAAATAAAAAAATGATTGAATAATAGATAGATTAATTGATTAAGAAAGTGAAATTAGAAATTCACAAAATAAATCTTATTCATTATACTAGTTAAGTTTACACATTTATATTAAACCTTATCTGTACCCTGCAATCATAAAGTATTGCAATCTAGATCTCTATCTTTACACCTTAATATTTATTTTTCTAAAAATATAATCTTATATTTCCCAAAGTTTTACTTTCGAATATCTACTGGATATTGATATATTTCTTATTATTCGATTTCCTTTTTTCATTATAAATAAACAATTTGTTTTTTTTTTCAAAAATATCATTTCTGTATCTATTGATCCTCAAATTATTGAATTAAGGATCGAATTACTTTTATTGAATATTAAATACCAATTTTCTAAGGATACAAATGATCTCTTATAGTATAGAATTCTATAAGCTGATTTAATTAAAAAAACATTGCAAAAAAAGTATATATCCAAAGTTTAATCAAAATATATCTTTTCAAATAATAAAAGCAATCCAGAGAATATAATCAATAATAATGAAAATGATAATAATGAATCCAAAATCGATGAAAACACTGCATTCAAACCTTTTATAAATAAAGGTATCAAAGCAATTTATATTGATAACAACAATAAAATTACAAAAGAAGATTACAAGTATAAGATTCAATAGATTATTGTTCTATGGGAGAGTTTAATATCGATTCAATTCCAAAAGCTTATTCTTCTTTCTGATTTTGGTATTCCTTATTTGGTTTAAGATATTGATGGAATAAATCTATTATAATTGATATAATGAAAAAAAAGTGTAAAATTCAATAAAGAAACGATTTATTTTATTAAGGATTTTCAGAAATCTAATGAGATCTTTATTATACTTGATTTGAAAAACGTAGGCTAGAAGAAATGTTACAAATCTTTTATGCTTTATATTGGTGTTGATCGAATTAATGATATTTCATTTAATAAATCTATTGAAGATCAAGTATTATACAAGATTCAAATTCTTTTAAAATAGAATAAAAAAAGATTCGAAAATGAGGGTAATTTTTTTATATTCGAAAATAACAAATATATGATTATTTCTGATATAGAAGATGATTTTGATTCGAAATCTGGTAACTTCATTAATCGAAAGTCTATATCTTCTACGATTTCTATTAGTGTTATTATTTATTATCAAAAGATAATATATTAAGTAAAGGAATTCAGTTTATATTGATCAAAGGAAATGAAAATGAATTTTCATTATGTAATGGATTATAGTAAAGAGTAAGATGAAAAGGAAGATAAGGTAATAGATGAAGTGATAGACGAGGTAGCAAATAAGGTAGCAAATGAGATGGTAGATAAAGTAGCAAACAAAATAACAAATGAAATAGTAAACGAAATAATGGATAAAGCAATGGATGAAATAGTGGGTGAGGAGGTAGATAAGGTGGTAGATAAGGGTATAAATAAAAATAAAGATGGAAAAAGAATCAAGCGTATTAATAGAAAAGTAAGCAAGATAATTGTTAAACAACGAATATATTTTATTAATCAAAATTAGAGTTTATATTGATACAAAATCGCAGTTTAGAAAATGCAAATATAAAATTACTCAAAACGATAAAATTAGAAATACTCGAAAACAAAAAATCGATTCGATATCAAAAACAAATCTCGCTACTTCAATATCAAAACCCAATCCTATAATACTAATATTGGAAATTACTTCTACTATTCCCTTTGTTATTTCAATATTGAAAACCATTTCTATTACTTTTTTCATTACTCCAATATTGAAATCCGCCTTTACTACTCCTTTTATTGTTTCAATATTGAAGATCATTTCTACTATTTTTTCCATTGTTTCAATATTGAAATCTGTTTTTATTATTCCCTCTATTATTTTAATATTGAAAACTGTTTCTACTATTCCAATGTTGAAAATTATCTCTACTATTTCAATATCGAAAATCAAACCTATAATTACAATATTATTTATACAAATTAAAGATAAACAAGTTTAAGATTAATAAATCAATATATTATTAAATACTAATATAATACCAAAAAATATTATATAAATGCTTTTTATACTCGAAGAATTCTTTTTCAAACAAAATGATAGGATAGATATTAAAGCATTTTCGAATAAATTCAATAAAATGAAATCTAATAGAAAAAAGCATTAAAAACAAACAACAAAGTTTTACAGAAAATAAATATAGTAAATAGATTGATATAGAAAATAAAAGTATTTTTATATAATATATCATTTTGTTATTATACTTGTTCATAATATTTATAATATCTTTAATTCATTGAACCTAGGCTATATAATACTCTGAAATTATTTAAGCCTAATATTTTCTAGATTATCTAAAATCCATAATTTTTAGATTATCTAAAATTCACAATTTCTAGATTATCTAAAAATATGAATTAATAGGGATGTTTCTTAGATTATCTAAGAAATATAGGTTTTAAAAGATCTATAGAATAGGGATCAATATAAACAAACTTTATACCAACCGGGTAGGCCTTTAATGGATCTGTTTGTAATTAATTCTCAAATCCTTTTATAGTTTTTTATTTAATGGATTAAATAAAAAGAGATTATAAAAATAAGCTTTATAAATTATTAAATAAAAAAAAAGGAAGTTTTGGATATACTTTTTATTATAATACTTTTCTCTTTTTGAAAATTATACAAAAATGCTGGACAAAATATTTACATTATAGATCTTTACTATTAGGTTTATTTATAATCCAATTGTAATACTTTATATTCTTATATTTATAAGTTACACAATGGATTACTCTTATATAAAGGATTTGTTATCAGATTATATAATTAATATAATACTATATATAGTTTCTATAAATGTTCTACAATAATATTATAAATGGTTGTTTCAACTCCCAATTATCGATATTGGAAAGGGTACAGGAATATTATTATTATTAGGTTATACAAATGGAAAAGGGACTTTATTCATACAAATTGATCTTTTATATACTAACCGATTATTCTTGAACTCAGATAAATTGCTTTTAATGTTTCATAGGTTTCTATTTGTAGGTGCAATAGGGTTTAATTTGAATAATAATCAATTGAATTTGATTCTATATTTACCTTATACATTTTATAATTTTTATATATATCCAAATTATATAGCCTAAATATTGATTTATTTATAGAATAGGGGGCCTTCAGATATATTATTGATATATATTTTAAAGAACAATAAAAAAAAGATAAAAGGTACAAATCATTAAATCTTTTGTTATATATATTAGACTCTTTAAATATTCTATAACCATCTAATTACGCTATACATTTTCTATATATACAATCGTATGAAATAAGATTTATATTACAGTATAAGTTTTAAATACTGATTTAAAATCTGCTATTATCAATCGGAAATCTTTTACCTTCATAATCATTAGGGCAGGATTCATTATTTTCTTCTTTTTCATTATCATTTTCATTGTTACCATATATATTATTATCTCATTTATAATTATCATTTTCTTCAGGGTTATTATCTTCTTCTTCTTCTTCGCTACCTTTAGATAATGGTTATAATAATTTATCAAGTTTAAAAAATGAAAACAACAAATCAATAATTATAATTCATTCTTTTAGCAAAGAAGAATCTTCGAAAGAATTAAATAAAGAACTAGATGATCTGGTACCGGAATATCCGAAAATCCGGATGAATTAGTTAATATAATTTCTAAAAGCGAATTTGAGCTGTATTTTATTAGAAAAGAGGCTTCTGAAATTAATAATATTTTTATATAAAATGAAGGGTTGAAAAAAGGTTTATATAGATATTATAAAAGGTCAGCAAAATGAAGAGTATATAGAATGGATATATAGGGGTATATAAATTTCGGGAAAGGAAATAGAGGTTTGAAAAGGGATTTTGGGTTTAGGAAAAAAGCATTTTGGGAAATATATCTATATTGTAGATTATTGAATTGAATTAAACGATATCTTATATAAAATATTACAAAACTTTTGTCTTTCCTTTCCCAACTCCAATTCTAGTATCAGCTTCAATAACATCATCGATCTCTATTTCCCAAGATTCGAGAACCTTTAATGAAGTTTCGAATTTGTATATTTTACTTTCATTATCTAATTTTATAAGTATATTACAAAACGAACCCTTTCCTGTATTGTTATTATTTTGATCATTGTTATTAAACTCAAGATCAATATAATCAATAATATCATTATAGAAGGAAGTATCCGTTAAATCAATAGTCTTTATATTTTGCTATAAATCAGATATATCTTCAATATCAATATTTTGACGATTGTCGAAGTATTCAATAGATATTTAATTTGTATTATTGGAATCCTTATAATTGATAAAAAGCGATTAATAAGTTTCGATGTTTCTAGATCGATAGGGGAGATTGTTAGGCCAAGTGTGATCAATAATTAATTATTAATTAAATTCTTTTATATATAATATATAATCTTTATTTCCATTTATATTGATATTTGCATTAATACTTTTGAAATAGTTGATGATTTTTTGTTCAATAATAGGATAAACAATAAAGGCAATCTGTAATATAAACTATATAATATCGGTTTTACAATGCGATATAGTATAAAAAAGATTATAATAACATACGATATTTCGAATGTATTAATCATTTTCGAGTTTTTTATAACTGATTTATAATAGGAGGATAGCGATTAGATCGCAAAATTGAAGATAGCTAGTAAAACCATCGGGGATGATAAAGCGAATATATTTAAAAATATCTATTGCTTTGGTAAGAAAGGTATTATTATTTAAATAAGCAGAAAAACTATTCATTAATATAAGGATGTAATTATTAGTAAGATCTTTTTATAGAAAATGTTTTCTTGTAGAAAAAACTTATTTTAATTATTTTACAATGATTTTGTGTATAATGTAGTCGGTATTATTGAAGATTAGGTAAATATTGGAAGGGTATTGAATTTGCTCAATGACTTTTTTTTTAGTAGTGAAATCTAAAGGTCTTTGAAAGATGATAATCAATTTTATCCAATTATCATCATTTGTGTATATTATTACAATGATTGAAAAGGATTTTGAATGGAAATCCTTATTATAAGGTTTGACTATTGTCATATTGGTTTGTATAAAGCACTACCCAAGATTGATAAATATTTTATATGAAAAATAATCAATATTGTATATATCGTATAAAAAGAATTGATATTTGTAAATCAAATAACCGTTAAAATCGAAGAAACGTTGAATGGTTGGGATGAATATTGGTGTATCGTGGAGCTTTTTGTTTTTAAGGGTTTCGTTGATATATGTGTAGATATGATTTTGTTTAAAATCTTGTATTCATTGTTATAATACAACGAAATTAGGAAATGCTTTAGGGAAGTCCTTATTTCGAGTTTTTAAGGTTGTCCATTGGATAGCTGCATTCGAGATTTTGATATTTATTTGTATATATATATTGAGGTGGCAAATTAAGGTATCTTCGATTGCAATATATTGCTGTCCTTTACCTTTCCCTTCCTTTTTCCCTTTACACTTTTGAATCTTTTTAAATGATATAAAGAATTCTTTATTATCTATTGCTTATATTCAATTTCAAATCGTTGTATTTGCAATTCAATTGAAAGATTTGTTCTGGCTTCGAATATAAGTAATCCATTTGATTTGGATTTTGATATCTGACGAGATAATATTTTAATAAAGATTGGAAAATATTTGCTTTT
The DNA here is from genome assembly GCA_014898415.1 of Stromatinia cepivora. NCBI lineage: Eukaryota > Fungi > Ascomycota > Leotiomycetes > Helotiales > Sclerotiniaceae > Stromatinia > Stromatinia cepivora. The sequence continues at coordinate 629,958 of RCTD01000018.1, read as the reverse complement.
GTATTAAAAAGTGATTAATTATGATGAATTCAATAAGATAACAATAAAATATTTAAATGAAGGATTTTCTAAAAGATTTGAAACTGAATATTGATATGAATGGTAATAATAATTGTTTAATTGGATGGGTATTTATATGATATAGAAAGCAAATAGGAAAATTTTTTCAAGTTGTACAATTCTAAAGAATCTTTACAATCTGCTTTATCCATTATCGGTATTATCGATTGGATATTGAATAATATAGAGATTATACAATAATAGAGTCTTTAATTTATAAAGACTATAATATTATTTGTAAATTTATTAACAATTGAAGAAACAAACTCTTTGACGATCAAAAGTTGTTGATATAGATTTCGAATTGTATTGTGAACTTTTTGATTTCGTTATAATATATAAACTTGTTCTACAAAGTTTATATAATCTAAATATTCCTATAAGGATTTTGTTTCAAAAGATCAATAATAATGGAAATATAATCTATTGTAATTGGATCAAAAAGGAATTATAATCATTAATGGACTATTGATTATAATTAAAAACAAAGAAGATTAGATATATACTATATAATTACCGATAACAATGGATTGATTGAGATAATTATAATCAATTAATGGAATAATAGAAAGATTGAATTAGATAATGAATAAAGAATATTAATTCGAAGAAAAAGGGTAATAAGGGTTCAAAATCAAATAAAGAGTATAAAGTTGAATCAAATAAAGAAACAATAAATATAAACAATAGATAATTTATAATAGAATAATATTAATTGTTTTTAAAAAATTTAGAATCCTTTTTTATCAATTGATAAACTTTATCATAAACGATTATAAAAGGAGATAAAGGATTTATGGATAAATTCTATTATAAGTAATTATAAAAGGAAATAGAGGATCTATAAATAAACTTTATTACAAATGATTGTAAAAGAAGATAAAGAATTTTGATGAACAATTTAAAGGATTTATAATTATTAGAAGACCGAATTTATCAGGGAAAGATTAAGGGAAAGATTGTACAAAATTTGTTAGAATATATGATAAATAATAATTACAATATTGAAATGAACTATAATATATAATATATCGATTCAATTGATTCTAGAGGATTTTATAATTATATTCCATCTGGAAAGAATTCTTTATTACAATTCAAGAGGACTTTATATTTATATTTTATTTGAAAAGAATACTTAATCATTAATTCAAAAGGATTTTGTATTTATATTTTATCTAAAAGAACCCTTGAAGGTATCGGAATATCTCCAATTTATTATCATTAATTCAAAGAGATTTTGTATTCGTAATTAAACCTGTAGTTATCAATTGTTTACAAAATGTTAGATATATCTAATTAATCTATCTTTATACATTCATCTACTCTTCAACAATATTCTGATTTTCTGTAAGGTAAGTTTCTGAATAAAGGATGTATAAGCTTATTCTAATGGTTAAATAGAATATATAAAATACCTTATTGAATAAAAATCTATTGGGAAAAAGAAAAATGGCTTCAAAACTGATGGAAAATCCTATTCATTTAATTTAAATACAATGATAAAGGGGGATATAGTTTTTCAATCATATATAAAAGGCGAATCAAAATAGAAAGGTATTTTGTAATGAAGGAATAAATAGAAAGTGAAGGTATTGATATTAAGGGAGTTTATATTGCTGATTGTTTTGTTGGCTTTAATTATTATAAAAGATATAAATAAAGGACTTTACAATTGAAGATATATTTGTTGTTGATTGTAATTATTTGTAATTGTTATTATGAAATGAAATATAAAACTTTTACGAAATATAATTAATTAATATTCTAATCAATTAAAATAAGCGGTTAATAGGAGAATTTATTTATATCAGTATTTTTAGATAATCTAAAAAGATTTTGAATTCGCTTATTATTTTATCTAAGATTAATATTTTTAGATAATTTAAAAATCTTGAATATCTTTTTTTTCTATTTATATAAATGTTTTTAGATTATCTAAGAATCATTATTTTTTAGATTATCTAGAAAAAATTCTTGAGTTTGCTTATCATTTTATTTAAGATATTTTTTTTAGAAAATCTAAAATAGATGTTCTTTTTAGAGAATCTAAAAAAGAGCTAGTAAAATCTATAATTGATATATTAAAATATTTTATTATACGTTTTCAATTGTTAGAGTTGATATAAGCTAGGAATTATGTATTCTATTATATAGAGTAGAAAGACAAGAGTTGAATGCTTTAAATTTTAATTAAAAAATAAATAAGGGTGAGATGGCCTCTTAACCTTTGTCGTAGCGAAGAGACAAGGGTTAAGAGAGCCTCTTGTCGTCGGACATAGGTGTTAAATCGGCCGACAAAATCAGCACACAAATGATCTGAATATACACAACGAATCCTATAATCGTACCACTTACAATTCCCACAATTATTCTTGAAATGCTCTTCTACACAACGGCATTCAGGGAAAGGAATCAGCTTTCGACAATGATACTCTCCACAAAATCCCTCAATCAAAACACTCCGATTTTGTATTAAAAGATTATTAATATATGAAATATACATTGATCGTATTTGAGTAAACGTAATACGATTTTATACAAATGGAACAAAATATCCCGGTATGATTAGAACAGCGAATTGAAGAGTATTGTAACAATAAAGAACAAACTCCCTATTATCGATTAGGAGAATAGGATTTTGATTTGGTTGGATCAAAACATTCGTAGCATCATATAATTGAAAAGCCCTATTATACAAAGAATCAGTATATTATAAACAATACAAGCTTTACAACAAATACGGGGTAAGATCTTAATACAATCAATTGCCTTGTAACCGATATGAAATATACATTTTCGGGAGTTCGGCAAATACGATCTTCAATAACTTTATAGTCGTCAGTACGATCCCGAAATCAGAAATATCGGTCAAACCGATCGAGAAATATATACAGGATGAAAAACTTCTGTTTCGATGAAATTGAAGGACGCAAATATTGGGTGTTTGATTGATTTGGGGAGAGAATTCATTATATTCGTTTGAATAGAAAATGAATACAAAGATCGAACTAAACGATTAGATAACTATCTGTATTCCAATAATCAGTCTGATTTATATATATAACACTTCGTACGAAAAAGAAAATTAAGTTTGTATTGAAACATATAACTAACGAAATACATAACATCATCATATATTTCCTCTATATCGTAAATAAAATAGCAACATTTATATAGATTAGTAGAACCCTGTTATATAAAGGGGTTAGATAGAATAATAGAACCATCTTTACCTTATACGCGTTTTTGTGTATACACCCTGTGACGAACCCAACGAGCGTTTAGAGATCAACCTTAGAATTAAAAGCTACAGAGCTAAAGAGAGTATACTACGAAGTTATATATATGATTGGCTCGGAGTTTAATACTATATTAACCCAATCGAATGCGATTATATATATCTCGTAACACTACCCCCCCCTTCTGAAAAATTCGCTTCGAACTCATTTTAAACGAATAATTTAAATACAAAATAATCATTAATCTTCTTTTAATAAAAATTCCTGATGCACAGATTGCATTACAGCCAACGAATATATATCCATTGTACTATATGCCTTCTCCAAATGATTTTCAAAATATCGGCCATTGATCATCTCTCCTAGATCCTTATTATCGTTGCTTTCGAATTCAGTAATCAATATAATAACCGGAATAGACTTTTATCGATCTCGAACTCCTTGATACAGATTTAACAAACAAATTCGTACCCAATAAGAGTTATTTCTATATCGTACACATTTATTTTGCTTACACAAAAGAGTTCTTTCAGAAAGGGAAAACTCGGGCGCTCATATGCGGGGTAAAATTAAGGTACGATCGGGTTTGTCCGATTAGGTATCAAAAGGACTAAAAGCATCAATAATATTAAGATTGCTAACATTCATTGGATCGTGGTTTTGAGAGTGGAATGGATTCTGCAATATATATGAGGTTTTAGGCTCACTAGAATGGAATAATACAAAGAATCCATTCGTTATACGAACAGCTAGTTGTTATATAACCTGAACAAAATCGGGATAGAAACAGGGAAAAGAAAGCTATTGAGAAAAACGATTTCTAAAAGTAATATTAAGTTTATTACAAAAGGTTGAGATTTTATTCGAATCGGGTTAATTCTGATCTTTGGCTTTGTAAAGGGTCCTTTCGAATTTTGCAATATAAGTATATAGAGAATCGGTTCCTTGTTTGAAAGTAAATAGCTTATTTTCAACTTCTTGAACTTTATTCGGATTGTTGTAAATATATGTGAATTAATCTAGAATCGTTGTATAATCTAAGGAAATATTTTGATTAAAAAAAGAAAGTTGAAATAGTACCATAGTTTATACATAAAATTCGAGATTGAGATAAACATAGTAAAATTGAACTATAAAGTTGTCGATCGCAATATTATCTACTTGTAATTTCGTTCGAATCGAGGGAAGCCAGATATCGAACTTTTAAAAGCTATTATTGAACTTTTCAAGATTAGGAAGAAAAGGTTTCGGATGAGAAGAAGTATAAACAATAGGAATATATTCGAAAATCAAGAAACGTAGAAACGAGATTTCATTTTGTTAACGAATCATTTCACCACAAAGTTCTACAATCACAAGATTTATCAAATCATAATCCATAGCTTAGAAATTAAAGGTAAAAAAAAAATAACATCTTCAAATAATATCAAAAAGATCTATATACAAACAAAAGAATATAAACGATATATCTAAACAAAAACAAACAGAGTATATATAAATATATACAGATATTATTCTATTTCTTATCTAAAAGAACTTTTAATAATATAACAAACCCAACAAACATTTAGAAATCAATTTTAGAATTAAAAGTTACAAAGTTAAAAAAAGTATACTACAAAGTTATATATATGATCGGCTCGGAGCTTAGTACTGTACTAGCCCGATCGGACGCGATCACATGTATCTCGTGATACACCCCCTTACAAAGTCTGTCCAACAATAATAAAGATAAAGATAACAATATTTAAAAAACAAATCAAGAATCTTCTTCCAAGAATATTTCAGATATCGAATTCATTATTCCAAAAGTTCCAACCCAAAAATTAACTTTTACAAACCTTGAATCTATATTGAAAACAAAATTTAAGATCGTTTTAAATTTTATTAATAAATCTATTTCAGTAGAATCAAAAAACGAAATAAATCCATAATTATTTGAAATTGAATAAAAGGATATAATGAATCTTGAAGACGAATCCTTAAGGTATCTAATATGAAAACGGAAAAAAGATATAGAACAAGATTCTAAAGGAAAATGGGAAAACAAGATTATAAGGATATTGATTATGATATCTATGTAAATCAAAATTCAAGAAAGTATAGAATATATTATGATTATAATTCTAATTATTTATAAAATAGACTTTTATATCAAAGATAAGATTGTTTTAGATTTCATGATTTTATTAATAGATATAGATAATATAAAAAATGTAATATATTTGATCAAAGAAATTCTGGGAATCAAAATATTAAGAATTTATAAAGAAACAATATCAGATCGAAAACATTCTGAAAAATAAAAGGAAACTATTCAAAAGGAAATTATATTTTTGATTCAAAATGATATTTGAAAAGAATATATACTTTTTAAAGAAAATAATCTGGTTTCGATAAAATGGATATTTATAATTAAAATCAAGAATAACAAGGTAAAACGATTCAAGGCAAGATTAATAATTCAAAAATTCAATTAGATATTAGAAAAAGATTATAATAAAATATTTATATCAATAATAAGATTAAATATACTTAGATTATTCCTAACCATTATTGTAAAGGAAAATTTGGAATACTTATATTTCGATATCAAAAACACCTTTATTGAATTATACTTAAAGGAAAAGATCTATTTCGAATCATTTCAAAATATCAAAATCGAAAAGGGATATATATTATAAACTTTACAAAGTTTATATGATTTAAAACAAATTGAAAGGGATTGAAGTTTATTATTAAAAAAAGAGCTTTTAAATATAAACTTTATATAAAGTTTGACAAACCTATATTTATATATATCCAAAGATTGTAATATAATATTATTGATATATATCGATAATATTGTTATTATATTATATATATCATTACAAATCATTTGATTCAATGAAAAGCTATTAGTTTGTTTTAATATTAAGAATTTAAAGGAGATTAATAAGATTCTAAATATTAAAGTTATTTATAATAGAAAAATATATATATTAACTATAAACCAAAAAAAATATCTCGATATTATATTAATTAAATATAATATTATATATAAATAATATCAAATCAAAAAACTATTAATAATGGATTATATTTATCTCCGATTAGTAATCGATAATGATGAATTAATAGATATAAATAAATATCAATAACGAATAGAAAGTGTGATTTATTTAATAGTATATATTCGATTAAATATAGTATTCTTAGTTAGAAGACTTTTATAATTTATGGTAAAATCAGCAAAATATTATATTATAGCTTTAAAGAATTTGATGCGATATCTACGATCAACAATCAAATAGAAATTATGGTTCGGGTTAAAGGGAGTACAATCTGATATTTGTAAAAAAATATAATATATCTGATAATACAATAAAGGTATATATAGATGTAGATTAGATTAATGACAAATATAATCGGAAAAGTGTTTTAAAGAGAGTTGTGATATTCTATAAAGGTTTTATATTGTGGGCTAATAAAAAACAAGTATTTGTAGTTACCTTTAGTATAGAATCAGAATATATTGCGATGGTAATGTTCATCAAATAAGGAAGATAGGTTGTATAAGTGCTTAAAGATTTATTTAGATTAAGTTATATTAGAAAGAACGGAGATACAATTTGTCACGAAATATACGTGATCGCGTCCGATCAGGCTAGTACAATACTAAGCTTCGAGCCGATCATATATATAGCTTTGTAGCACACTCTCTTTAACTTTGTAGCTTTTAATTCTAAAATTGATCTTTAAACATTTATTAGGTTCATTATATTATTAAAAGCTTTTCCAGATAAGAAATGGAATAACATCTATATATACTTATATACACTCTGTTTGCTTCTGTCTAAATATATCGCTTTTGTTTTCTCGTCTGCACATAGATCTTTTTGATACTATTCAAAGGTATTATCTTTTTTCTTACCTTTAATTTCTAAGTTATGGATTACGATTCGATAAACCTCGCGATTACAGAACTTCGTGGCGAAATGATTCATCAGCGGGATGAAATCTCGTTCTTATATTTCCTGATTCTCGAATACATTCCTATTACTTATATTCCTTTTCATCCGAAACCCTTTCTCCCTGATCCTGAAAAATTCAATGATAGTTTTCAAAAGTTCGATATCTGGTTTCCCTCGATTCGAACAAAATTACAAATAAACAACACTACGATCGACAACTTTACAGTTCAATTTTACTATATTTATTTCAATCTCGAATCTTACATATAAACTATAATATTACCTCAGCTTTCTTCTCTTGATCAAAACATTCTTTTAGATTATATAATAATCCTAAATCAACTCATACGTGTTTACAATAATCCGAATAAAGTTCAAAAAGCCGAAAACAAATTATTCATTTTCAAATAAGGAATTGATTTTCTATATACCTATATTAAAAAATTCGAAAAAACCTTTTACAAAGTTAAAGATCAGAATTGGCTTGATTCAAATAAGATCTCAACTTTTCGTAATGGATTTAATGTTACTTTTAGAAATCATCTTTCTCAACAACTTTCTCTTCCCCATTCCTATCCCAACTTTGTTTAGGTTATATAATAATTAGTTATTTATATAGCAAATGGATTCCCTACATTATTCTATTCTAATAAATCTAGAGCCCTATATATATTGCAGAATCCATCCTACTCTCGGAATTACGATCCAATGGATATTAACAATCTTAATATCATTAATACCTTTAGCCCTTTTGATACTCAATTAAATAAATCCGATTGTACCTTGATTCTACCCTATATACAAATACCCGAATTTTCCTTTTTTGAAAAAACTCTTTTACATAAACAAAATAAATATATACAATATAGAAGTATTTCCTATTAAATACAAATCTATCCATTAGATCTATATTAAGGAATCCGAGATCGATAAAAGCCTATTCCGGCTATTACACTGACTATTGAGTCCAAAAGCGATGATGATAAGGATCTAGAAGAAATGATCAATGGCCGATATTTTGAAGATCGTTTGAAAAAGGCACATAATACAATAGATATATATTCGTTAATTATAATACAATCCACACATCAAGCATTTTTATCAAAAAAAGATTAGTGATCATTTTGTACTTAAATCATTCATTTTAAATGAATTCGAAGCGAACTCTTCAGAAGGGAGAGGTAGTGTCACAAGATACATATGATCACATCCGATCGGGCTAATACAATACTAAACTTCGAGCCGATCATATATATAGCTTCGTAGCACACTCTCTTTAGCTCTGTAGCTTTTAATTCTAAGGTTGATCTCTAAACGCTCGTTGGGTTCGTCACACAATTCAGATGCTTGATAACAATTAGGGCGCTTTAGCTTTAATCAAGAATCTATATTTGCATAAACGATTTAAATATATAAATATCAATTATCATTTTATTAAGGATTTAATAGAAAAAGAGAAAATCGCTATTAGTTATATCAATATATATAATATAATTGTTGATGGAATGATGAAGCTTTGTATAAGGATTGTTTTTGAAAGATTTAAGAAAATGTTAGGATTAGTAATTTAAAAGAATCGAATAGGATATCCTTAATAAAGGAGTATTGGAAATGAAGCTATTATAGGATTAGAATTAAGATTACGTGATTATAATGGTGCACAGATTATATTTGGGAATAACTTCAATTCTATTTCTACTAGAATAATAGATCCTTAGTTCAACCTATATAGTCAACAATACTACTACTTCCTGCACCAAAAGTTAACAGTTTTTTTATTTAAGATGATTATTAATATATTCAAAAGTTGTTTGTATTTATAATAATTATTATTAAGTTTACAATATTATAAGAATATCGATTTGTTCTAATATAAACTTTGTTTGATAGAATCGATTCTATCAAATAGTATAGGGATTGGATTATAATCTATATCAAAGTTTTTGTATATAAGATTATTGAAATATAGAATGAAATTGTTATTAATACTTTTCTATAAATTATTGATATCAAAATACATATAAATCGAAATGAATAATCAATTTGGATTATTCAATCTTTTATTTAAATAATTTAAAGATGTTTTTGAAGAATTAATTTTTCAAAATTCTATTTTTCTAAAAACTAAAGAAAAAGTATATTTTATATTTATCTTTTTTCAAAATAATAAAAAGTTTAAAAAGAATAAAAAGAATATCAATTCTAAAAGTAATTAGGGGATCAAGAAGATCTGAGAATATCCTTGCAGAATCGAATCTGAATGAAACAATGGATTTGGTTATAATTATACTATTTATAATTACAAAACCATTGAATTAATATTTATTGAAAAGACCAATCCATTATTTAAAAGAATATTCAATAAAAACAAATTACAAGCAATTAGGGATCGAACAAAATCATATTTATAGAAATAGTTTCATTTTGATTAAATCAAAAAGAAATGAATGAAAAGTTTCATGATCCTTTAAAACCTTTAATCAATGCTATTATCTTAAATATTCGATATAATCAATCAAGAGTATATTTTATAACAATAAAAATATATTATCTATCTAATAATATCTTATTCAATAATTATAGTATTATATATATTATAAACAATATATTTTTATTAAATAATTATCGATATTGATTATCCGATCCTAATAATCTTATAAAAACAGATATTTCTAATTTTCAAATCCTAGAATACAAAGTTCGTATTATCAAAAGGATTATCAAAAGAAAAAATTATTTTAACAATAATCTGATTTTAAATAATATATTATTTATCTCTGGTTTTTATATCAATATTATTTCGAAGGTTTGATTAAAGAAAGTCGGTTTGTAATTCTTAGGATATAATTGTATTTTTTGTAAAGGAGATTATATAAATAGTATAATAATTGTTTAATATATTTATACTGAAAATCTTGTATTTTTAAAATACAAATCACTTTCTATTTATTCGAATATTCTTTTATTTATTTCTATAAATAATTCTTTTATAATATATTCAATAATGAACCAAAAAATAAATAAAGTATTTTATTATTTTTATGATCCATTTTTTTCGAGGGAAAATACAAATGAAATATAATATAAACATTTCAAATAAAGAATCTACAATTCAAATTTTATTGAATAATATTCATTAATTGTTAAATTATTAATAGATGAAAATCATGATTTTTGGTGTAAAGAGATGGCCGGAATTAGGGGTGGCCGGAAAGTAGAGTACTAGACTTACTCTTAAATTCTTCTTCGATAATATTATACGCATATCGAATAATTTGATAATAATATTCAATCATCTCAATCGATTAATATACTTCGATAAATACACTTCTTATAATGATTATCATCATTTCAGTATATTATTTGAATTCTTTATTCACAAAGTTTTTCTCAATATTATAAATGATATAATCTAATAAGCCTAAATATATATTCATCCAGTATATTCTCAATTTATTCTATATATACTTCGTATTGATATTATCAAACCATTATATTATTTGAAATCTAATTCCTTTAATGATAATATATAATATTGATTTGTTATTGATATATATAATATCAATTATAATCGAATAATTGAATTCGATATTGTTACGAAAATTGAATTTGAATCTGCTTAAAGATTTTCTATATTTTTAACAATATTCATAGAATTTTGTAAATTTCTTGAGATCTTTCTAAACAACATTTATATAATCTATATATTAAAAAATTTAATAAAATCTATTTATAAATAAATAACCAAAACGATAATATAATTTTCATATTTCTGATTTGATCAAATAACAATCGTTTATATCGATAAATATTTATATAAATTACTGAATCTTTATATTTCAAAATAATATTGTATATTTAAATTTGTAAATACAAAAATGCTTTATAATTGATGATATAAATATATCAATGATATTATTATAATATATCCCGAATCAATTTATATCCTATAATAATAATAGAAATAATGTTTCTAATTTTATAATATAAAATTCGATAAATCCTAAAGATAGATTTAATTAAATCGATCTAATTAATTCAATCTTTTCGATTCTGAATATCATTTTTGTAATTCCTATTTTATTTATATTCAATTTGGTATTCTTAATATTCTTTTGATATATTTAATATTATTTAAATCTTATTATAAATTATTGAAATACTTTTATATCGATAATAATATTCTAAAACTTTTTATTATTATATTTCGAAAAGAAAGTTTTATATCCTTTAATCTTATTAATTAGTTCATTAACAAAATCAATCAGAATATTGGAAATGAGGCCATCATAGGATTAGAATTGAGGTCACGAGACCACAATAATGTATAGACCATATTTGGGAATAATTATAATTCTATTTCTATTAGAATTATAGATCCTTAGTTCAATCTACATAGTTAACAATATTATTATTTCCTATACCAAAAGCTAACAAGTTATAAGATCCGGTTACACAGTAATAATTAAAAAGCAAAGTAAATCGAGAAAGGATTAGTATAGTTAATAGGGGTGGAACAAAGTGAAAATCAGAGTTTTCATATAGTACCACCGAAGCAGAGTTGAAATACGATAATACAACTTATAATTAATAATATTATAGGCTAAAGCGGAGAGTGGTCTGCACAATGCCGATACAGAATTATAGCAGAGGCGAAAAGCAAGTTCGCATAACTATAAGAAAACATATTACAATATGATCTTACGAATTCTTTTATTGTTTTATTTTTATATTTTTTTTTTTTTTTTTTTTTTTTTGAATTTATTTATTGTATATTTTTTTTTAAGATTATCTTAAAAATCTGAAGGCTATTTTCGATACCCATCAAATAACAAGAAACCTTCATAATATCGAAATCAAACAATTCTTTGAAGCTCGATCAAAATAATTATAAGCGATGGTTCAAACAAACGAAGATATAATTGAGAGGGAAAGGATGGTTTTATATAATTAATCAAATATTAAATGAATATGCGCAGATTACAGGATTTAATATAGTATCTGCCTATGAAATCAATGGTTGTGTATATTATAATATCAAATTGAAATCGGAATATTTAAAGGACAAAGTGAATATATTATCGTATATTTGTATAACATTCAATGATGATAATAAAGCCCTTATCGATAAATATTCAACAATATATACATTTTAAAGATATTTTAAATCAAAATATATTAGAGTCAATATAATCATAATCAATACATATATAACGATAATCCAGAACTTCAAATTCCAATCTAATATCTATCCCGATATAATCATTATCGAAGTTTGGGACAAATTGAAAGAGTATAGAAGGAAACTAGGAGTTACAAATGAAAGCTATCGATTAGTATATTAAGATATTGTTTTATTTTTGATTTTAATATATAATCTTTCAATCGATTATCAAGAAGTAATGGATATATTGGATATCCAAATTAATTTTAATATCGATAATAAGATCAAGCATTTATAGATTAAAGAACTTTGTTTTAAGGATAAATCAAAGTTAATATAAATTGCGAAAGGATCTAGGTATGCTTTTCGATACTAAGAATCAGATTTCGAGATCCTAAATAATGTTTGCGATTTATATCAAAAGAAAAATCATTATATATAAGACTATCTATATTTAATATAAATTAGTAAACTTTTTTATAGTTATTTTTGTTATTAAAGAAAAAAGGGATTATTGAATCCGAAGAAGATTTATTTCAACAAGAAAGACCAAGTATATTCTGTTAATAATATCTCTAAATTAGATTCCGATATTGAAGATATGATAGAGGAAGATTGCAATTTGACAAAGGAAACCATTAGTAAAGCTTCCTCTAACAAATGGTATACCGATATAAGCGTTTCTTTATATATATCTAACTAATCTTTATTATTTAGATCAATAAAATCTATTACCAAATAAAGGATAAAGATTGGTAAAGGAATGATATATTGTCGTTATTGGAGTTTAGTAGATATGGTATACGAAGATGGTTCTAAGATGCTATTTTCAAATGTATTATATGTACTAGGGTTAAAAGTAAATTTGTTGTCAAGAAAAAGGATCTGCAAAACAAAGTTGTAAGGGGAATTCAATTTTTATTATATATATTTTAAGAAGGATAATAAGAAAGTTATCTATACTAAAATGCAAAATGGAATATATATGATTTCATATATAATCAAAGGATATAAGGATATAGCTCTCTATTCTAGTATATATCAAAATGATCAGGAAAAAGGCTTTTCTTTAGAGATAATCGATAGTATTAAAGGTATCGATAATGAATTAATATTTAAAGAGAAAAAGAGATATTTATTATAGTATTGAAGATTCAATCATTTAGGTCCAGATAAAATCAAGAATCTATACAAAGTATTTAATATAATCAAGTTAATAAAAATCCCAATTGAATTAGATATCTATAAAGTATGTATATTTATTAAGATGATTAATCGTATTCCGAAGCAATTGAATCTGTACAAATCAAAGAGATTCGAATTTATATATTTCGATGTTGTAGGATTATTCTCAAAATCGATTCGAGGGAATTGTTATTTTATATTGATCATTGATAGTTGTATAAAAGTAAATTGGATTATATCATTTAAGCAAAAAGACGATATAATTCAAACATTGAAAACTTGGAAAAAGGAGATGGAATTAGCTATTGGAGAAAAGATCATTGCAGTTAGGATTGATAATATATCGGAACTCCTATAAATTATTTATAAATGATCATCAAATATATAATCCGAAATTATAACAATTGTTTTTTTATATCAAAACGAACCCGCAGAACGGAATATAAGGATTATAAAGATAGATATAAGAACAATATTAAAAGAAACTGAATTATCATTAGAATTTTGGAACGAAACTGTAGAGTACGATGTTTATATCAGAAATCGCATTAGTATTGGTCCTAATATAAATGAAATAAATTGATCCTTTATAGAAGTTTTTATAGGTATAGTATCAGATATAAAGATGTACAAAGTCTAGAGGAGCAAATGTTATACTTATATCAATCCCAAGATTATTCCGAAAGGGTAAAGATACGATAAGTTACGGGATACTTCGAGAATCGGTATATTCCTAGGGTATTCAAAAGTTATGAACAAATATATCAAAGTATATTCTTTAGAATTAGGTTATATATTTCGATCAAGTAAAGTAATCATAGATGAATCTTATTGAAAAAGAGATTTGGATCTTAAATTAAGAAATTATGAATCAGATTTATAAGGAATAAAGAATGTAAAATCAAATCGAAAACCTTGTAATAGACCGATAATAAATAAAATACCTTTTCCATCTTCAATACCAAATGCGATATTTGTATCATCTTTGTTCTAAATGTTTTTTTTAATAGATATTATATTGAGTTTAATGATTATATTAATTATTTCAATTGTTGAATTAAAATCAGGTAAATTAGATATATCAATATCAATATATAATGAAAATGAAGATGGCAATATTCAGAAAACAAATCAAGAATCTTTTTCTAAGGATATTTTATATATCGAATCTATCATTTCAAAGAGTTCAGTTCAAGAATTAACTTTTGCAAACCCTGAATTTGTATCGAAAGCAAAATTTAAGATCATTTTAAATTTTGCTGATAAATTTATTTCAATAGAATCAAAAAGCAAAATAAATCTATAATCATCTAAAATTGAATAAGAGAATAAAATAAACCTTGAAAACGAATCCCTAAGATATCTAATACGAAAACGGAAAAAAGATATAGAACAAAATCCTGAAGAAAAACAGGAAAACAAGATTATAAAAGCATTAATTGCGATATCTATATAAACCAAAACTTAAGAAAATATAGAATATATTATAATTACTATTTCAATCATTTACAAAATGAACCTTTATATCAAAGATAAGATCGTTTTAGATTTCATAATTTCATTAATAGATACAGATAATACAGAAGATATAATATATCCAACCAAAGAAATTCTGGGAATCAAAATATTAAGAACTTATAAGGAAACAATATCGGATCGAGAATACTTTGAAAAATAAAAGAAAGCCATCCAAAAGGAAATTATATCTTTGGTTCAAAATGGTATTTGGAAAGAATATATACTCCCTAAAGAAAGTAATCTGATTTCGACGAAATAGATATTTACAATTAAAATCAAGGATAACAAAGTAAAACGATTCAAAGCAAGATTAATAACTCAAGGGTTTAGTTAAATACTAGGAAAGAATTATAACAAAACATTTGCATCAACAATAAGACTAAATATATTCAAACTATTCCTAACTATCATCACAAAGGAAAATTTGGAATACTCATATTTCGATATCAAAAACGCCTTTACCAAATCACACTTGAAAAAAAAAATCTACCTCAAACCACCTTAAAATATCAAAGTCAAAAAGGGACATATACTACAAATTCTATAAAGCCTATATAGATTAAAGCAAACTAAAAGAGATTAAAGTTTATTATTAAAAAGAAAACTTTTAAACATAGATTTTGTACAAAGTTTAACAAACTCATATCTATATATATCCAAAGATTATAATATAATATTACTGGTATATATCAACAATATCGTTATTACATCATATACATCATTACAAATCACTTGATTCGATAAAAAGCTATCAATTCATTTTAACATCAAGAATCTAGGGGAGATTAATAAGATCCTAAATATTAAAGTTATCCATAATAGAAAAGCATATACATTAACTATAAATCAAAAAGAATATTTCAATACTATACTAACCAAATACAATATTATATATAAATAATATCAAACTAAGAAACTATTAATAATAGATTATATTTATCTCCGATCAATAATCAATAATAATGAACTAACAGATATGAACAAATATCAACAATGAATAGAAAGTATAATTCATTTAATAATATATACTCGATTTAATATAACATTCTCAATTAGAAGACTTTCACAATTTATAACAAAACCAACAAAACATTATATTATAGCTTTGAAGAATCTGATACGATATCTATAATCAACAATCAAACAGAAATTATGATTCGAACCAAAAGAAATACAATCTGATATCTGTAAAGAATATAATATACTTGATAATACAATAAAGGTATATACAAATATAGATTGGACTAGTAACAAATATAATCGGAAAAGTATTTTAAGAGGAATTGTAATATTCTATAGAAATCCTATATTATAAATTAGCAAGAAATAAATATCTATGGCTACCTCTAATACAGAATCAGAATATATTACAATAACAATGTTCATCAAACAAAGAAGATAAATTGTACAAATATTTAAAGACCTATTCAAATCAAATTACATTAAAAAGAACAAAGATACAATTCAAATGCTTGATAACAATCAAAGCGCTTTAGCTTTAACCAAGAATCCATATTTATATAAACAATCCAAATATATAAATATCAATTATTATTTCATTAAGGATTTAATAGAAAAAGAGAAAATCGTCATTAGTTATATCAATATATACGATATGATTGCCAACGAAATGACGAAGCCTTGTATAAAAATTGCTTTCAAAAAATTCAAGAAAATATTAGGATTAGTAACCTAGAAGGATTGAATAGGATATCCTCAATAAAGAAATATTGGAAATGAGGCCATCATAGAATTAGAATTGAAATCACAAAACCACAATAATATACAGACCATATTTAGGAATAATCTCAATTCTACTCCTACTAGAATTATAGATCCTTAGTTCAACCTACATAATCAACAATACTACTATTTCCTGCACCAAAAGCTAATACAGAATATATATTATTACTTTATTAAATAAATTCATTACAATTTCTTTTCCATTAATCGATTTATAAAATGAAATCCAAATATACTTTGAATCATTAACTTTTGTATTCTTCTTTGAATTGTTTTGAATATATTATAAATTCTATCGGAATATGAATCACGTGCATGGTAAGGATGGTAAGGATCACGTGCTCACTAGTGTTCGCACTAGTGCTTCGATATGCACCATTATATAACTCCTTGCCTTCCATAGAATCTAGCTCTTCAGGCAAATCAAAACATGTTAATCAAAGAGTTGAATACGTTCGTTGATAAGCTTCACTTCCCCGTATACAGTTGTTCCGACAAATACATTTATTTCTATTATATAATTGAATTTGAAATACTTAAAATAGAATATATAATTAGAATAATTATCAAAAAGATGATTAGAGAGGTGATTAGAAGAGCTTTTGAAATAATCAAAAGAATAATAAAAGAATTAATATAGAAATTGATCGAACGGAAGAGGTTTTTATTATTTTATATATTATATAATATATATTGAGTTATTTATATTATATCATACTTTTGATAATAAATTTATTAATAGAATTAATTATATTAATAAAAGTCGAAGACATAGTATTTATAATAGCAAAAAAATAAATTCGATATATTGAAAAAAAAAATTTCAGACTTTAAATTTTAAATAAATATTTTTTTTAAATATATAATAGATATTGAAATATTATAAATAAGAAATAAGAAATAAGAAATAAGAAATAAGAAATAAGAAATAAGAAATAAGAAATAAGAAATAAGAAATAAGAAATAAGAAATAAGAAATAAGAAATAAGAAATAAGAAATAAGAAATAAGAAATAAGAAATAAAATTAATTATAATTATCAGTAAAATTTGAATTTTATTTTTTAATAATAAAATTAATATATAAAAGAATTAAAACAAATATAGAATTTTTCGACTATTTATAATTATTTTAGACATCTGAGATAACGATATCCGTATAATATGTATCGAAGATTCCCTTGAGGTGAATAATATTACAACCAAGCAATATGAATACGTCAATTCCATCTTGAAGGAGATTTTCAATACCTCGAAACTGGAGATGTCGGTACATGAAAAATGCTCTTGGTGGGACAAGATGCGATTCGATGATTTTGAGATGGCTACGGCCCTTCCCACCATCAATAACTACCAATTATCCCCTGAACTCTATCTTATAAACTGTCTAATCGACGCCACAAAATTCATCTTGAGCTTCATAATGTGATAATTACCATTTGATATGATGGTTACATATCTTGACGGTTAGCGGTATAGTCAGATATGAGACAATCCCGACGCGATTTGCTTTTTTCGACTATTGATGAAGCTTTTCGCAGGTATACGCGAACTGGCGTTAATCTAGAATATTTGGATCTTCACTTTATGTTGCTTTCAACGAAAGTGCCGGATTGAATTACCTCGGTGTTTGCTTTTAACCGGTAGAAAGTGATTTTTGTGTGTATTCACATAGAAAGATGGAAAGGAAAGTATAACCCGAGGAGCTTGTCTTATAATTCTGGAAAAAGAAAACTTTTCAGCCTTCAGGCCTTCTCTCTAGGTTCTTTATGGTGGGGGTAACATTAAACAATTCCCCCAATGTTTCTGGATATATCTTCTTCTTCTTTCCCCAAACTTGATTCTTCACGATTCTCAGGTACATCTAGCATCAAATCTACCTTCCAGATACATTTAAACGAATACCATGTCATGATTCGTCCCTTTAACATGCCGCATCGGAATGCTGGCAGTCAGCCCTAATTGTTCAAGCCATCAGCAGTTCTTCAGCCCTGTGAGTTATTAACACCCGTCATATCGACTCTTCTTCACTCGCAGCTTACGGCATTACTCTCCCGCTTTTTCTAGTCTAATTTCAGATAGAGTAGGTCACAGGTAGGTCAAGCAAGATGATTTGATGGCTTACGGTAGTTAGTGGTGCCGGGAGTGGGAGGGCACCAATTGGCCAACCTATGAATGAAGACATCTATTAAACATCTTTTTAACGCCCAAAAGAGAACATTCGAAGGGGCATTCCATTTACCGTATATTGCCCAACCAGAACTCTCATTGGCTGCGACACAGATCAACGGATTTTAGTGCAGTGCATGTAAGAGGATCTTCACAAGGTTCAGGCTCCGAGTTGTAAGGTTAGGGGCATATTTGAGAGAGGAAAAGACACAGGTACATAGGTACATAGGTACATATGACTTTGGTAATTGTAAGAGAGACCTGCATCTGAGGAAGGATACTTGATGAGCATAATCTAGTATTGTGATTGGTTCTGACGGAATGCTTTCCGGTTTGAGAGGTTTATCGGCATAGCTGCGCATATCCAATAGATTGACCTACGCACCACATCTCTTCCTTCCTTCCATTCCTTCCCTTCTATTCTTAAGCTTCATTTTAAAAGTCTACCGAATAAACTCTTGTTACCTTTCGACAACTTTCCTCAATTTGTCGTACAAAAGTGGAATTGTTATTGTCGAGTCTGGAGAAAGCCCGAAATTCTCGGGTGCCATTCCCTCCTTCATCTCACAAGTCCAGTCTCCAGCTTAACCTGATTTCTTCTCATACATACAAAAAATCTATGACTAACTCACCGGAAATTGTACAACCTCGTGTCCTTGTGTTATATATTCTGCCTATTCATTGATTCAATTTTTTTGTTGAAAATAATACATTAAATATCCGGACAATCCTAGACAAATTACGTGCTGTTGCATTGCGGCACTGCTCGGGAATCGCAAGGGGATAAGTATTCTTAGAAAAATATCTTTCCCAAAGAAATGCAGACAACCCTTCGAACAAAACAGTCATGGCAGATGCGACAGAAAAGGGAAATAAAGTGAGGCAACGTCGCGCAAGTCGACCCAAAGTGAAGACTGGATGTAATAATTGCAAGTAAGTTTCTCATTTCTATATATACATGTATACTACCATTTAAGCAATTCTGGGGATCCCGTTTCCTTCGTATTTAGAGTTGAATTTCCCCGCGTCATCGGTACCCGCAATGGTGGTGGTAGCAAACAAATCAAGCTTTGGCTAATTCACCTATCTTTTTTCCCTTGATAGAAATCGAAGAGTTAAATGCGATGAAACGAGACCTCAATGTACGAAATGTGTCAGATCTGGAAGACAATGCGATGGTTACCCGGCGTATAATCCGAGGAATAGACATGCCAGTAACACTCTTCCAATTGCTCCACGACCGAGTAATGCTGGCATGGGATCAAAACCAATATCATTTAACAATTCCATAATAACTACGACATCTCCTGGCTCGTCGGCACCTGTTCCTAAGAAGACAGCGCGTATCATTAATAAATCAAAATCCATCGGTCCATTAATACCTACCACACCATCAACCATCAATTCCATCGAAATTGATTCCGATTTATTTCGACCACCTACTCTCGGTCTCGCATTCGATGCAAAAGAAGGTCAATATTTCCAAGTCTTCCGCACCCATACTGCCAGCGAATTATCCGGTTTCTTCGATTCCGAATTCTGGATGCGAAGTGTCCTCCAAGAATCGCATTCTGAAGCATCCATACGCCATGCTGTCGTAGCCCTCGGAGCCCTCTACAAAACATTAGAAAAAGTCGCCGAATCACCTCCGAGTTCCCCATCTTCCTCTACTCAAAATACTTCCAGTGGTGATTCCGCCCCTACTCATTGGAATTTTGCTTGGGAGCAGTATGGAAAAGCCGTTACGCGCATGCGGCAGAGCATTGAGAATAATGAAGTTAGATCGCAAAGAACGATTTTGATATCCAGTGTTTTGTTTACATGTTTTCAATCGTTTGTAGGGGATCATAAGGCAGCTATCAAACAAGTACAAGTGGGCCTAGGAGTGATGGAAAAACAGCGCAGGGAAAGAAGAAAACCTTATATTCAGCGCAAAGATGATATCGTGGAAGAAGAGCTGGGGCAAATGTTTACACGCATGGCTATTCAGGCCAAATCATACGACATGGCATTCCATTTCCCAGCTCCGTATGTCATCCGTCTTTCCACCAATCCAAGTATCGCCAACCCGGTAGCATCGCAATCCGGACCACCATCTCCTTCAACGACTACTTCATTGACGAATCTCGATTGGAGATACCACGTAGCTCACGATCCTAGTCTAGTGAATCCGCCCAGCCCATCAGATAGTTCGACCGGCACAACCGCATCAATCGAAGCGCCGATTCCCGAAAGTTTCCCCAATGTTCACGAGGCGAGATTAGTGCTCGATGCTTTGTGCGAGAGAATCATGCGATATAATGAGGAATTAGTGGGTTTCTACACAGTATCCAACAACATCCTTCCCGCCTCCATAAAATCAACCGGTTACGGCTTCGGGCGCTCTCTCGAACAATGGCAAGCGACTTTCGCTCCACTGCTCGCCAAACGTCGCGCTCCTGGTACATCGAATACTGAAAGAGCAGGCATGATCGTGCTTCAAATGACATGCATAATGACTCGAATCCTCACCTTCACAGCCTTTTCCGCAAACGAAATAGACTTCGATCAATTCATTCCTATATTCACCGAGATCAATGACTTAGCCAAGGAGCTAATCGTAGACGAGGAATTAGCATTGGCGCAAGCGAGATGTGGAGAAGCTTGTAGACATGTTAATTCGAGTGCGGGGAAGGGTATGAGAACTCCATTTGGTGTTAAGGTTATGAGTCCTAGTCCTAGTCCTGGCCCTGATGGTCGCCTTTCTTCATCTCATGAAACTTATTCGCATATTAAACCTTCCTTTGCACTTGACCTCGGCATCGTCCCACCGCTTTTCGTCGTTGCGACGAAATGCCGCGATAGGAAATTAAGAAGAGAAGCTATAAATCTCTTAACATCGAGTCATAGAAGAGAAGGTATGTGGGATTCGAGATTATGTGCGGGTGTTGGGAATTGGATTATGAATGTGGAGGAAGAGGGATTGGATGAATATGTTAGGGGGACGGTATCGGAAAAGCAGATGGTGCCGGATGAGAATAGGGTTATGGTTATGGAGGTTGGGTTTAATCTTGAGAGGAGGTGGGCGACTTTGAGGTGTGGGACGAGGGGGGCTAGGAAGGGAGATTTTGATCCGAGGGCTAGGGAGACGCCAGTTACTTGGTAGTGTGGGGGTGGGAAATGAGGGGTTGGATAGGGGAGGAAGGGGAGGTGGGAACGGTGAAGAAAAAGAGAGAGGAGTGGAAGTCGAGGAGTTGCGGTTGTATGATAGTGTAAACACATGCTTTCCAAGGTGTCTGGTATGAATGGGATTGGATCAAAGGTATTCAAATTGATGGAAAAAAAAAAAGAATTACATGATCAGGATGAAAAGTTTCCGTTTGAGAAAATTATTTGAGATGGGTAGGACTTCGGGGATTATTGATGGATGGATGAATGAATGAAAGGGATGGGATAAGATGGGAGGGAGTGATGGATTTTGTATTAGCGTCTGGATGGATGAATGGACGGATGGGTGGGATGGGTGGATTGGATTGGATTGGATTAGGTTGGAATAGCATAGGATGGATAGTCATGGTTGTAATTTTGAGTACTTTAATAGATGTTTTGATTCTGGTTCTTATTCTTTTGTATTATTCTCTTTTGTGGTATCATTGTTTGTGGTATCATGGTCATGATTCATTGTGAATAAGTTGAGATGGAAAGATACTACTCATGATTTTCATGATTTTCTATCTAGATCGCTGAGGCTAATTCTATCCATGATTCCATGATTCTGTGATTTTGCTGTATGTATGTATGTATGTAGATGTGTGTGTATGGGTCGTTTGCATCGCTTCGCTTTGCTGGGGGAGAGGAAAGGAAAGGAAAGTGGAGTGAAAGGTAGGTAGGTAGGTGGTAATGTTATAACCCAATCGTATCGGATAACCTTTGGAGTGCGCCCCCCTCCCATGCAACCAAAACGCCGCGATGGCTAAAATGCATCAGTTCGTAGTTCGTCCATTCATAAATATGCCTCCCTAGTTGAAATCGCATCATTCCGTATCCTCAAAATCCACATCTGGAAAAGATTCCGAAGCCACCTCTTCAGGATTTTCCCCCATCAAAAAAGTTCTCCGTTCCCTAACCCTTCTTTCCCCAGATTTACCCATTGGACTCCCTAACCCCAAACTACCATTCGACATCCTCATATTCGTCGATTTACTCTTTAATACTTCCGGATTCTCCTTCATTTCACTCTCACCCCTGATAGGTGGATCTGGCACTGCTGGTTTCCCGATTTTTCTCGGACTCCTCGCGCTAATTTTCTCTCTGATGCTGCGTTGGTCGAATTCTTTTCTTGCTTGCATGAGTAATTTAACGATTTGTTTATTATTTCCGCTTCGTTGTACTGCTTCATGCAGAGCCGTATTTCCCGCGTTGTTTTCTAGCGCGAAGAGTTCGGGGGTTGTGCCTGGGTGTTTGAGGACTAGCTCTACGGTTTTCGGCGATCCGTAGCGGGCGGCGTGGTGGAGGATGGAATTTCCTTCGCGGGTGAGCAGGGAGAAATCGTGCGTTTTGTGCAGGAGGTAGATGATTAGTCGCTCGCGACATACGGAGCTTTCGATGGGTTTGCGGATTGCGGCGTGTAGTGGGGTTTCACCGGAGGGTTTGGAGAGGAGATGAAAATCTGCGTCTGCGTCGCCGATGATTTCGATGATTTCGCAGCCGGAGATGCTGTTGCGGTGGGTTTCGATGAGGGAATGGAGGGTCGGGAGTTGGAATTTTAGACAGCAGGGTTTTTCGAGGCTTTGGAGGCTGACTATGTGGAGGACCGCCGTGGAATCCTTCTCTTTGATGCTTCTCGAAAGGGCTTTTTTAAACTCGGCAATGGCTTTCAGCGGGTAGGAATATTTGGAGAGTATATCTGGGAAGAGGGGGAAACATCGATAGATGATGGCTAGATCCAGAGCATTACGGTTAAACTCATCTTGAGCTTCGAGATCTGCTCCAGCGGATATCAGGGTTTTGGAAAGAGACCACGATTTATGTCGTATTGCGAGATGTAAAGGGGCCACATGTTGAATGTTAAGAAACGAGATGAATTCGGGACGACTTCTCATTTGTGAAACTAAGAAATTTCCAATATCCTCATGACCGAAACGGGCTGCCCAGTGAAGTAAAGTATCATTACTCGTTGGCAATACCTGAAAAACATCGACTCCATGCTCCAAGAAATGTTTAATAACGGGTTGTGCTTCGCTTACTCTCGTAGCTAGGAATATCGGTGGTACTCCTGTGTGATCGCTATTGGAGTTAATATCTCCACCTCTTGCTCTCACGGCATCAATGACTTTTATCCAAGCTCCCATCTTATGTCTCACCAATGCGTAAACCAACACTGATTGATTTGATTGATTCACAGCCAAAACATCCGCACCTGCTTCAATCAAAATATCAATCGTCTTGGTTTGTCCCGCCGCTGCAGCAGAATGTAAAACTGTATTCTCGGTCCAGTCACGTGAATTAACATCGAGACCTTTCCCCATGAACATCTTCAAGAGTTTCTCATGACCCGCTGCAGCCAATAGATGTAACCAATTAGCACCATTTCTTTCTCTTCCCCCAAAGCGAGTTTTGGCCCATTCCAGCGATCGATTGCGAAAATATTGCATTACATATTCGGATTCCCAAAACGGAACGCAAGACCATAGACGTCGTTGAGAAACATAACTGCGACCTCGGCTGTAAACCCATATTGATCTCGCTCTTGGTTCAGGTTCATTATCTACAGCTGGACGAAAGTGACGACGAAAAGCTTTGTGATAGAGGAGGGGAGTTAGGATTGTCGCATGTCGTTTGGAGGTCTGGACTAGTGCGTTAAGTGGAGCTCTTCGAAGGGCATCCCCAATACATAGAATTAATTCTGGTGGAAGTTGATTGATATCCATGGTTGAATCTGGTATTTTTGGAGGAATTCAAGGAGGTTTCGAGGGGGGATTGATGAAAGGATATTGACATAAGGTTAAGGTAAAATGCTGCATCAAGACTTGATTTGATTGAATACGGTAGGTAGATCAAGCCTTGATGAGGGTTTTGCTGGCTTGAAAGGTCAAGTTTGTCGTGATTCGGAGGTTAAGTAAGCTATGAAGTAGGGAAGATTTCAATATATGAGAATTAATAATAAGTTGTCATCAGACAGTAGTATACCGGTATATCAGGTTGAAGTTTGAAGTGATGTCGGTGTAAAGAAACAAATATAATGAGGCTGGATTTCAGTACTTGTGACTGCCGTACTGAAGAACTGGAGACAAAATGCTGTTACAGCAAGGCTTGTCTTGTCCCTCAAATAATGATTCACGATTTGTATCTTGTATCTTTGGATCTTTGTATCTCTATTTGTATCGATATATGGCGTGATAATTATTTCTAGAGTATGAATGGTATTTTTTTTTACCTCTCAATATATCTCAACAATTCTCATTGATATCTGACAGACAACTAGTAGTGAATCTTCTATTTGTATGTATCAGTATAAGTTTTTGTAGGTAGGAGAACAACTCATTTCTGCCGAAGTGAGTGTACCTAGTATGTATGGGAATAAATATATAAATATATGGAACGACTTGGGCTAGATTTGTGTTCTGCTCCGTAGTAAATCAATTGACAACAGAGCAAATATAAATTGTGGAGTCGCACGATATGTAATACTTGCATATGCATCATTTAAAGAAGTATGAGGCTCCTTAGGGGTTGTGATTGTCATGATTGTCATACTCCGTACACTCTGCGGGCTAGAATTGGTAAGATTTGGTAGGGATGAAAATGATGTGATGGCTTGGATGGGTATGGTGGTCCAATAAGTTACTGGCATTTTGATATAAGGCAGCAATAGCCGCGATTAACTTATTATTGTTAACTAGTTAGTAGCTAATATATAACTAACTATATGTTATTATATCCATCGAATAAGAATTTATAGAATCTTTAGGCGAAGGATAGACAACGACAACAATAAGGACAACGACAAGATGAACACTAACCACATGTCCTGCTATTGTGGTCAACTTATTTACCGACTACCTGGATCTTTTACACGTTTTGCCAATGGTTACCATTGATCTACGTTTCAGACATAGTTTCTCTACATTTTGGGTTACAGTCGAGGATGGAGATCGGAAATCCCGGTATCCTTAATTTGAACCACCAACTGCGATACTCTATTATGACCAACCCCATTGTTATTAATAAAGACATGCTCTTTCCAATAGCTGCAAAAGTAGGTAGGGTTTCAGAATACTAACCCAATTATTAGCACGCAGCCCTGCCTGTTCTCAAGCAAGCACCACATTCGAAGGATTGAAACGCCCGAGACCTCGAATATCCCCAATCATATATGAGCTAGAGCAACGTCTTCCAATTATTTATCCTTCGCGATGGTCCGTATGCCAGAATAAGAGGAACCTTAGGCTTCGGCTGTGGAGTGGAAGACCGTTGCAGATAGTATTGATTACATTGGTACCTATGGATATGGAAATCTAGATAACGGGCCAGTAGAAGGGATTGGCATATACATTTGAACCCCTGAGGGCAAATATCGACAATTTCCTTCATTTGCCTGTTTATCATTAGAAGCAATTGCGACGTGAACTACCGATGCCTCAACGGAGGCCATTCTTACCTATTCTCGAAACTGCAGACCTAAACCGCGGACCCAAATGACCATTGATACCGCATTCTCTGTTGCAGAAGTCGAACTCGAATATAAATTTACAGAAAATATTACTGGCGGCATTTGTTCTTTTCGGGTTGTAGTAATCGCTTGCTTCGATTGGAGAATTGGTTGGGACTTCATTTCACCGGTAGTGGTGACTCAATGAGTCTATTCAACGTTGGCTTCCGATCCTTGAATACTTGCATTTGTGAATCTTGAAATCCGTCTATATTACATAGCAAACTGGATTATTGAGGAAAGTTTCCCAATGAATCTGACTGGTTGGAATTACTTGTAATTTCGACATCAAAAAGTGAAGGATAATCCCCTTTTGTTACTCCCATAGTGTGACTCATTATCTATCATTTTTAAAAATAACTGCTATTCATCTGTGTTGCAATTCGTCTTCAATCTAGAGGAAGTTGATTTGTTCTACTCAGAAACGTTCATATTACTATACCAATTGCTCTTAGCACTTTACCTCTAATCGGTCAGATTGAACTGTCTTTGTTTATTTTACTTTTAAGGTCGGTTTATACGTTCTTGTTGAGCCTCTTGACAGATTCAAAAAACCATTAGATTCATTTAAGCAGGGTCAGCAGCGAGTAATTATATGCCCATAACTTTCATACCCTGCTGCCATAAACATTCCTGCTTCAAATGTCTTGTACGATGGAGGAAACATATTGGAGTGTGGATTATTGGGGGTATATAGGATGTGCTTCAAATGGTCCATTGTCCGTCAAGAAATTCGATACTCTCACCTCACGCACATGTCGGAACACGATAAGCCCCTTTTCATGTACCTATTTGACATAGCTCAAGTTCGAGATGTCAGGATTTGGAAAACGCTTGTTATGTTTCGTATTGGTGAACAGGCAGGCGCGATGCCCACACCAGTTTTGTGCGGCATGGAATGCCAAGACTTTGGATATATCTGTATTGAATTTCTCTTGAAGATTTATTTAACAATCCAATCCTTCAACAGTTGTCAATTGTTGGCCAATAGTCCCTTTTCATTCTTTAATATCTTGACAATCTTTCTAATAAGTTATACTCCCGTAACCGCCACCAACACCAAGATCATCATGAAATCCACCCCACTCTCTCATCTCATCTTCCTTGCAATAATCTCTGGGATTGTCAACGCATCTTTCAACCTCAATACTTCTAGTCCAAATTAGGATTATGTTCCCAAAGGTTTAGAAAATACCACTTCTCAAGCTTGTATAGCTGCATATGGTGCTGATATCAACTGCGATGATACACTATTAGGATTGGTTGCTTCTATGCGACCTGCTTGCAAGCCTACCTCGACAGATTTCGATAATACATGCACAACGACTTGTTCTGAGTCTGTTGATGCATACTTCAAAGGTATCCAAAAGGCCTGCAATGCGGATGGTGATGCAGCATAAGAATTTGTGGGAGGATCTACTGCTGAAGCTCTTGTGCTAGTAGAAATTGTTGCCCAAGTATTTCAGTATACACTTGCAAAAGATTGTGCCAAGTCGGCGTAAGTACGCTCGTTATTACATTTTGATGCATATGGCTGACTTTATAGGGCTGGTACATATTGCTACAACATTGCTTCGTCTTCATCGGCCTTAAAATTCTCATGCGATGATGAATTTGCAGTCTAAGAATATCAAACTGCCCACGATTATCCTGGATTGACATATGGATTCAATTATTATCGGCTGGTTTCTGTTTCAAATTGGTGGGAGAGTGAATTTGCTGATGGATGGAAAAGATTACAACAGTGTGGAGAGGCGATTGAGAGTACAAGTTTGATTGCAACGACAGTGACCAAATCCACGACCTTGACATCCTCAACCACTTCAAGTGGAAGTAGCAGCACAACTTCTGCTTCCAGAACTAGCAACGGCACTGGTAATCCTTCCTCAGCAATGGCTCTAGC
This sequence comes from Stromatinia cepivora, assembly GCA_014898415.1. Lineage (NCBI taxonomy): Eukaryota > Fungi > Ascomycota > Leotiomycetes > Helotiales > Sclerotiniaceae > Stromatinia > Stromatinia cepivora. Next base: position 601,333 of record RCTD01000018.1, on the reverse strand, counting down.
AGAATCATCAACACCAACTGCAACTAGCGTAACTACAAAATCTGGGGCTTTAAAGGTTGGACGTTCTGTGGGATTAGTGTTCTTGGGAATATACTCCTCGATGGGTCATTATCTAGATATGAGATGACACGCAATCATCAAATCTCCGATTCCTAGAACTTTTGTAATCAATTTCACGATTAGTTTGTTATAGCATAATTTTCATAGCATAATTTTCATAAGTTATCATTTCCCATTTTCTTGTTGGCGGTTGTTCAATACACGGCCTCAAGTTTGAGACCACCTACGACTTGGGTCAGTAGGCCTAGGATTAATCGTCATCTTTCAATTAGGCAACATGTTTCTAAATCCGTATGTGGCTTGCTAATGTAGACCTATGTTGACCTACAGGTTTAAAAGATATTGCGCTTTTCGCATTTGTCAAGTTCCATCTTCGATGACCCTTTCTAAACTTTAAATACGCGCTTAGATCCACCTATGGCCTCTTAGTATGGAACTTTAGTAGGTTGATGTACTACAGGTTCATTTCCATTGGGTGAACTCTTCACTTATCTCGACATTGGCCTTGAAAATTGCATTTACTCCTTCTAAGTTGCTGATGATTAACATGTCATTGAAGTTGACCGACCAGTTCCATGACAACAGACCGGCAAGTATCCCATTCAGTTTCGGTAGCGGCCGTAATCATGGCAACATGCAGCCTATTGATGGCCAAATGTAAACTTCAGTACATACCGACTGATCAATATTTATGGATTTACAAACATTTCAGTAGGTATAAATAGAGCTCTCTGATGTTAATAAAACAATCAATACATCAAAAACCAATTTATCAAACGCTTTCATAAAGAAGTTCCAGTACAATCCTACCATCACAAGAAGTACGCATCACAACAAGTATATACAGCTATATATAACAGAAATGTCCCGTCCAACCTTTAGATATTCCCAATCCAAGAAGGAATATCAACCACACAAATATGGTGAGTACGACGCGGATTATGATAAAATCACCACATATTCCTATGACAGCAGGGATAAGAAATACGTACTTGACATAAATGGTAAATACGACAAGACAGGAAAGGCAGTCGAAACATATAAGTACTGCAAAGCCGACAAAGAATATCGTCGACATGTTGGTGGTAAGTATGATGGGAATGGAAAAGAACTACGACTCCAATCCAATCTTACAGCAGCAATAAAGAGCCAGCGTAATGCAGCAGAAACTAGACCTCAATCCGGAACAAGTACCTCGGGCTCAAGTTCACGACCTCGTACAGAATCTAGAACTACTCCGGCAGCAGGTAACTCGGGTGGACGAACTCTTAGTGCAAGGGATATTGACAGACAAAGAATGGAAGAAGCACAAGCTACAGCGCTCTATCATGACGATGAAGCACCACCATCTTACCGTCCTCGTGGTCACGTTGAAATCGATCGTAATAACCCAATATATGCTGTAGGAGGAGTTCGAGGAAGTCAACAGGTCCCCGGATACAACCGCGATGCCCCTTCTTTACCCAAGTCAACTGGCCAGACTTATGCTCTCGGGCGCGGGAATGCCCCGACAATGGAAACTTTTGGCGGCAGACGTGATCCTCACGCTCCCTTGGATTACTCAAGTGGCGACGCTAGAGGTGGACGTGGAAATAAGACGAGTAGTGATGAAGCTGGATATAGTTCGCAAGATATGTTCAATATGTCTGGATTATCAGAAGGATTATCATCATCAGACAACAGGGATACGAAGAAGCCTAAGGGTGAGTCTTCCAGAAGGGATGCCGAAAAGGAGGTGGCTAGAAAGAAGGAAGTTAGAGAGGGGAAGAAACCAGTGGCACCGATGGAAAAGAAGCACAGGCAAACACCAAGTTCAGGTTCGGGCTCATTCGCAGACTCGGAAAATTCCCCACCACAAACTCGTAGGGTAGGGGGCTCGGGTCGTGATCATGGAAGATCGGATCATGGAGGTCGTGAGAGCGGAAGATCGGATCGTCATGATGATAAGGGAAAGAAGAGGGAAACGAGTCGGCAGCGACGGGAACGCAAGGATAGGGAAGCTGATGCTGCTAAAAGGGATCGTGTACGTAAAGTACCATCGAGCGATGATGATTTATACGGCATGTCTGGTTAGTACTTAATCACTTGATGTGCACTGTTCGGGGTAGATGGGTTGCTGGGATGGTGGGTTATGGTATGGTTTGTTTGCTTTGTTTTTGAGTCTTTTGAGGGTTTTATTGGGATGGAGTCAGGAGCTAGGAGTTGAGCGATCTTATTTTTGGTTTTTGTTATTTGGTTTGGGCTCGGTTTAGCATGGTTTGATGCGCTTGATTTGGAATCGAAAGCTGAGTTACCAGGTGTCTCTTGCTTAATTCTTGAATTTTGATGCCATTTGGGTTTGTTTTCTGCAAGTAAATAAATGTAGGTGAGCTAGAGTTAAATAATAGATGGGTAGACAGTGGAGTCTAATAGCACATTCTTTTTTTTTTCTGGAATTGGTTTCTTCTGCGGTGCATTATTCTCCTATTTTTCTCTTTATTATTCTCGTTCATAACAGAGCAAATGGAAATGGAAATATATGAATTTGAGAATGGCATTCAAGCGATGCAATTTCAATATTTAACATGGATATGACCCATAAGTGTAAAAGATTAGTCATCGTATAACACAACTTGCTGCTAATCTATAGCAAATATCGGTACGCAAAGGATTAAGGAGATAATTGCCATGGTAATGTGATAGTAACGAGTCACCAGGCAGGTTATTCATTCCAGAGAGCAGAGCCACGAGACATTAGTAAACTCCTCATCTTCCACTCCATAAAATAAATCCCCCCGCTCCATTGCACAGTACAGCACCCGCACGAAAAATATTTCCTCCCCGCCCCCCGTAAAGGCTCCTGTAATATTTCCGTTATAATATCATCAAGACTTACGAAGATGATGTGAATACTGCTGAGGTGATTTTATAGTTTAGTCTATTATTGATTGCCCATTTTTCTCAAACTGTGATTTGTGATAAATTCTTTTCGTGTAAAGTTGATAGTAAGACGAGGGATGCAAATTCTTCGCACGATTCTTGATTTCGCAGTGTAGATATATTATTATTTGTGTTGGATGTTGGACTCATTAATAAGGGTTGTATTCAAGGGCTTGGGGATGTTGAGCTGGAGTTTGTACTTGTTGTGGTAGGTGGGCGGCTGGTTGATAGTGTGTGATTTTTATCGATGTGAATGATAATTGATGGTGATGATAGTGCGATGAAGATGGGAAAAGTATATACATGAACATGAATATGAATATGGAGACTCATGCCGGTGTGGAGTAATCGGGGTGCAGGTGATGATACAAGAATTTCCTCTCCACTTACTACCGTACTATAATATCGGCTCAAGCTGGGGCTTATGTAAGTAATCATGGCTCATACTCTCAGTATATATAGCAATAGCATGTTGACGAGCGTCTCACCCACAGACCCAGCCGGGAGTATAAAAACACGGTTTGTCAAGTCAACTTTTTTCTTTCGTAAATCGGAAATATAAATGGACTATTAAACAAGACAATGCAGTATGACAATATTTCTGGAGTGTTATTCGTTTGCGCATCAATACGGCATTTGTGGGTGTGTTGAACCACATGAAGCCATTTTTAATTCCCAGCGTAGCGGTGAAGAAAGGAGGTGGTAGCGAGAAGTAAGACTTACAAAGATGATGAAATTGCTGTTGTAGTGGCAACGATAACTAATTAGCAAGAGCAATTGGTAAAGTAATTGTAAACTTCTCTTTTAAGGGGTAATATCTTTCTTTCTGCCAAATATTCGGCGCTGAGTACTTCACATCGAGGGCTGCCTCCCAAGATAATAGGCACAAAACATCACATACGGGCTCGTGGTGTGTCCAATGAAACTTCAAATTACCTGCGCGATGTTAATAGAGTTGTCATAACATATATATCTCCTTTGCATGAGATATCTGTTACACAGCTCATTATTACTTTGGTTGATAGCCTTACATGGTACAGTAGTTAAGGAATAGTAACGGTAATATCGACAGTGAAGCCGATATGAATAATAATAAACTGAATCACAAAACCAAGTAAGATCAAGATATCCGTTTATTTCCAATCGATATACCCAGATTTCAATTATCCAGGGTGATGACATCACTAGCCAAAGCCAGAGGTTGTTGTAATATCCACCCATGCAATACCATGCCCATATGCTGCTTTATAGTGTGAAGAAGAAAAGGTCTAAACGAAGGCGGGTTTAGATTTTAAGCTCAGGTAATACTCTAGCCTCATCAGGCGAGACTCAATTCCACGAATACAGTACTTCCAGACAATTACCGCGTCTTTGAGAAGAACCAAAAAAAGGCTGGAGAACCTCAACAACCTTCTCAGAAGTATAAGACTTCAGGTCTCAAACAAGAAAATGCCCATATCCAAGGTTAAAATACAAAAATCGTGGAACATGAGTGTAGACACCTAGAGCGTAGTGAAACTCTTTTTCGGGTGAGGAATCCCGAATATATGGATGTCATGAATATGGAAACCTATTTTCAAGCATATAACATGATGAGAAGAATCAAATTTACCAATGAGAACCAGGATGGAGGAGAATAGACAGTGATACCAGTGTCTCTACGACAATAAAATAGAAGCCGCACGCATGCTCCTCTTTCCACCGGCGGTCCTCGTCATCTCAGGAGGTACCTTTGCTTATACTATTAAATTTTTTGTCCCTTAATTAATGTTTTTTTCTACAATCCATGTCTAAAGCACGAAGATAAAAAGCATAAACTTGTAACAAGGGTAGATTTTATAGTCCGTTCTTTGATTAATTCTCATGGCTGGAATTGGTATATCAGGTCCAGTAGAAAAGAATATCCATTTTAGTTCGCTAAACTGCCCTAGTGATCTGCCAAAGCTTCGTTTGTAAAGCTCCGCAAGTTCCATAGTTCAGTTGTATCCCTATAAATTCTTCTGCAGATTTACAACTCCTAATGTCAAAAAAGAGATGGGTCTTGTTTCAGGACAAAAAATGGGATGACCAGCATGCCTTGTCATAGTAATAATCTCTTTGAAATGTAACGCTATGTGCACCTAAGCCCATCACGAAGGGAAGATAAATAATAAAGGTTTCCTCTCGAAGTATATATAAAAGGCAGTGTTGTTATCATTAAGCGAGGAATATTAGGAGAAGTTGAAGGTGTTTCCAATGATGACAATTACTTACTTGCCGAACGACAACAATGCACAGATATAACACTGATACCTGCCATGTAAAATCTACCTTGCAGAAACATACTCGTTACCTCTCAGATTCAGATTCTCAGTCCTCGAATATTGACCCGACCTGCAAGTATCCAAATAGCTCCTTCTTTCGGTCACGATAGTTGCACTAGTAACTCTGACCTACGTCTTTAAATCTTTGATGACTCTTTAAACCCCAATTTCAAACTTTGTAAGCTAAATAATAGAATAGATAGAGACAAGTATCTGAGACCCAGCGAGTCTCACATTGTTAACGTCTCTACCAGACTATCAATCATGCAGAGTAACTAATCTACCATGTGTCCGATAATAACGCTAAGCTCGTCCATCTATTGATAGATACTTATTCTTACCTATGGAATTTGAGAGATAATGCGAAATATAGCATCAGTTCAGTAAGATCAAGGGGTACGTTCATGAAAATGAGTTGCACTGCATCTTTCCGAGCCTTATGTACCTTGTACGACTAGCTACACAATGGGAGAGATTTGAGAAATTGGAATTGAAATATTTGGTGGTTAATCAATGATAGGATGATGAAAATTAACAGCAGCGCGCTATGTATAAGTATATGCCGCATCATAATCACATCAACACTATAGTTCATTCTGGGACAACGAGAGTCTCCAACGTTGACTGGGACTAACAAATCTACAATTCACACACAAAGCCGTAGGAATTGAAAAGTTTCAAAATACTAAATGATGCTTCTTCCGTTCGCCAGTATTTCCAGAAAGCCGATAATTACTACAGCCATTGATTGACTTCAGGAAACTTTTTTTTACATCTGTTTGTCCCATTCCATCCATCCAAGCTCAACATTTTATAAGTCCACCTATAACTCGTCGGACCAAGCTCTCGAATCCTTCAATCGCCATTCCTAATCTAAAAGGTGCAGAAGAAATGAATGTGTACAAGTCTCCAAACATTGGAGACACATCCTTCGTTCTTCAATTCTCAAATTTTCTTTCTTTGGTATATATACACATCCAGTTTCTAAACTACTAAACTAGAGCTAGAACAATAACTTTGAGCTCAATGTCGGAAGATACAGTGAATCAATTACATTTTTATGATAAATCATAAGCCTCCGCATTCAGGACTTTAGAATCTACATTCTGCTAGGCCATAGAAATGATGCAGGAATACGTACTTCAGCAAAGACCGACAGAAGTTCTTACAGTGGAAATAACCACGAACATCGACGGTGAGAAGTATATTCCATCAATAAAGTATTGACAACGCAAAATTCTATTCTAGATTCGTATTTATATATATTTCAACTCGAATGAACTGTATCCCCAGCTTCCGATATTCGGAACACATAATTAGTACGAACAGGTATATTGTAGTCTTTCCTTTCTAGATATTTAGTATCCATAGAAACGGGGATGAGATAGTTTTAATTTTTTATACCCAGATCTGCATCATCGAACTCATCAAGCGGTACCGGAGTAAAAGTCCAAAACCAGGAAGAAATATAAGGAAATCCACACCATACCTTCCCCTTTTCAACCTCAACACCTTCACACTCTTAAGCTTCATCTTACCCATTCCAGCGTTTCTTCCCCATACCAAAATTTCACAAACCAACTATATAAAACACTTCTCCCTCCTCTACACAAACCCAAGAACCACAAAACCTAGGCTGCGCAGAAATAACCCGCAACCTATGGGTACCCGTGGATAATCCGCCCTATGAATTATCTATTGAAAGTATTACCCATTTTGCAGATTATCTATTAAGATTTTAAAATAATCTATTTTGTATAAATTATCCATGGATAATCTATAGATATCCATCTATTTATGGATTAATGGATTATTTATAAATAATTTATAAAGATTAATATAAAATTAGTATAAAATTAGTATAAAATTAGTATAAAATTAGTATAAAATTAGTATAAAATTAGTATAAAATTAGTATAATAATATAAGAATAATTTCAAAAATAAACGAATATTTATGAATCCATAAATTATTTATAGATTATTTATTAATTTATAGATGATAAATATTTATAAATATTTGTGAATAATCTGTTAATTATTTATAGATATTCATTCAGATTCTTCAATTATCCGTTTTGCCAATGGATTATCCATAGATTATCCATCAGAATCATTATCCGCCCCGCGGGTAACCGTTGCGCAACCTAACAAAGCCAATTTCGTTAACCCACGATGGTGGAATTCCTGATGTGCAGTTCTATTTAGACATCACCAGGATAATTCATAGATTCTCAATAAAATAAAGGATCTAGTACTTATACCTTATACCCAACATCAACCAATCTCAGAAATATGACAGCTATCATCAAATAAACAACAATAATACTAGCATTGCAATCGATAGTAACAACGACTATCTCCAGCATCCGCTGACTCGAGATCCTGTGCGTCCGCGTGCCGCAGAATCAAATAGATAAATCAAGAGTATCATTTATCACAGCAAAACAAAGTAGCAAACCATACGACCCACCAATAAACCATTTTATCTCTTATCCTTTTATCCTTTTAATTTCTCTCGCCTTGATATCTCCTCCAGTCCAAAGATGCCGACTTCTATAGACCACCCTCCCTCGGGTGAGAACTGGAGGTAATACAGCATCTCACATTCAACCCACCTCAAAAGCCTCAACACCTAATAAATAAAGGATATATATGAACTGTACCACTTAAAGAACCCCAAAACTTCGAGAAGCAAAAAAAAAATACAATAATAGAATAGTGAACCAAATCCCCCAAAAAATAAAAATAAAAATAAAAATACTCAAGTGGCGAGAACGATATATATATTCAACACAATAAACAGTAAGTATTGAGAATAGAAACAGATATAAGATCTTACAACCACCATGAAAATTATCTACCAACGACAATAATAACAACAACAACAATGCCACACTTCTTTCATATCTCTCTCTTCTACTTTTATCAGTATCAATACTCTATTATATGCATCGTACATACTAATATTCAGACTTAGACTTAGCAACTTTCCAAACAGACTTCATACATATATTGAAATGAGTCAATATAATTAAAACCTATTATTCATTATACCTCTTCATACCTCTTCATACCTCTTCATACCTCTTCATACCTCTTCCCTTCCTACTACTCTATGAGTAGAGTATCTTAATATTATTAAGATTTATAATATCTCCAAAATATTATCTCATCAGCAATTTACTGTACTACTTCATACAAGCGAGTACACTCACTACACTCCGTACACTGCACACATCCACCAGCAATATCAAGAACGACTTCGGACTTTGATATAATTTCAATCCATTAATTTCAAGCTCATTGCGTATATCCCTATAAATGCTCATTCTTCATGAATATCCATACAAAGGCAATGCCAACCTAACCACCAGTGAGTGATCAGCCATGCCATGCCATGCAAACTCTCATCTAAACTCGCTTGAGAACTGGCACTCAAAAAATTTCAAATCATTTCGCTCTTTCGCTCTTCCATCCATGTATCCCCACGTCAAATATCTCTCATCTCATCATCCCAATCTTAAAACCCTGGCAATGCCAAAACCTTTAAAAAGCAAAAACTGAAAAATGTGAACCTAATTTGGTATAAAGCAATCATGTTCGCAATACATTCCTCAAAAATTCCAACGCCCGCTCAAATATCAAAATATGCAATGCTTCAAATTGAAAGATCATTGACCATGAGAGCCAGCTTGATCATAAACCACACTTCCCATACCACCTGCAATCAAACCACCCATACCAACGCTGGTCAAATCTCTTCCTTGACTATCAACTGGAGGGAATCTAGCTCGAAGTTCAAGATCATCAAGTGGAATATGTGATCGAATATACTTCTCACGACCATCATCATTTGGATTATGATCCCAGCTAGTAAATTTACCAACTTTAAGAGCACTCCAAACAAGACGTCTTTGACGTTGAGAAAGCAAAACATCATTAGTAATCTTTTCGAAATCCCATTTGGCTGCTGCTTCGGCTTTGAAATCTTTCAGGAATTTGATGGTTTCTTCCGTCATGAGTGGATGTTTGGCAGGAAGAGATGCAAGATTAATAACTTCCTTAGGATCATCGGCAAGGTTGTAAAGTTGATCTGGATCAGCTGGACAAGTGATATATTTCCATGGTCCGCGTCTAATCATCATCATTGGTGAAATGGTACCTTCACCACAATACTCCGCAAATACTGTATCGGATCCACCTGGACGTGATTGAAGATGTGGAAGAAGTGATGAACCATCCATAGGAAGGCCTGGCCATAATTCAATATTGGTAAGATCGGCCAATGTTGGAAGAATATCCAATGTAGAAACATTCTCTGATACATGGTGAGCATTGAACCATTTTGGGTAATGAACGAGAAGAGGTACTCGAACAGATGCTTCAAAATAAGACATCTTATACCAAAGACCACGCTCTCCAAGCATATCACCATGATCACCACTGAAAACAATAATTGTGTTTTCATCAAGTCGGCAATCCTTCAAGACTTGAAGTAATTTTCCAATGCAATCATCAACGTAACTGACTGCTCCATAATACGCACGTCTAGCTCTCTTGATTTGTTCATCCGTGAATTCTTTACCCCAAAGATCACAAACTTTCAACAATCGCTTGCTGTGTGCATCTAATTCTTCTTGTGGAATTTTGGTATCTGGTAGATCAATATCAACACCTTCGTAAAGATCCCAGAATTTCTTTTGAATATTATAAGGATCGTGAGGATGAGTGAGGGAAACCTGAAATGAAATGTTAGTGAAAGTAAAAGTAAAATGAGGAAATGTGAAACTTACAGTCATGCAAAATGGTCTGGCATCTGGTCCCTTACGAACATGATCATAAAGGAATTGAGTTGACTTATACATAACCTCCTCATCATAATCCAATTGATTACTTCGCACACAAATACCAGCTTGTAAGATGGAGCTAGCATTGTGATACCATTCCAATCTTTTGTCTGGATCTTCCCAATTGACAGCCCAACCATAATCTCCAGGATAAATATCACTTGTCAAACGACTCTCATAACCATGTAATTGTTCGCCAATAAAGTGCATCTTTCCTGCCAATGTAGTTTCATATCCTGCTGCTCGTAGATAATGTGCGTAGGTTGGAGTGGAGGGATCGATAGAACTGGCATTATCATATGAACCAATTCTGCAAGGTAATTGACCAGTAACCATAGACATTCGAGAAGGAGCGCAAAGTGGTGAAGGACAATATGCGGAATCGAAGACGACGGCATCTTTTGCAAGACCATCAAGATGTGGTGTTTGAATTTGAGATTTAGGATTGTGCATCTTTAACAAAGGTGCTGCCAACTGATCTGCCATAATATAAAGAATGTTTGGCTTCGAACCTGAAGGCATATTGTTGGTATTGTTGAAAGGAAAGGTTGACTTTTTTTCATGCCGTGGAGAAGAAGGAACTGTATTCAAATCTGGAGCCATTGTGATATTGCCGCTTAAGTCTCTAGAAGGTGAAGATGAGATTGGCTTGAGTATATTCTGCAGTATTCCTTAAGGTGAAGAGATGTTATGACTTGAGTTCCAACGAAGCGTACGAAATATGTGGAGATGGAGGGGTAATAGTAGAAAGAAAGGTGTAATACTCTGGGGAAATGATGTGATCAAGAGATGAATGAGTAATATAACACAGACTTCAGAGAGGTAAGTTGAACCAAGAGAAGTATTGAATATATCTATTCCGAATGAATAAAGATCTCAGGAAAGGAAGGAAAGTGACAAGGCCGAATGAACGGAAAGGAACAGATATATGAAATCAACTCTTTGGATTACCTGGCGGTGAGTAATTAATTGACATTGAGAGGGCGAGACTGTTGGGAATACCTACCTACTTAGACTAAGGAGTGGGAGAATATAAAATGGTGAAATGTTCTCCATATGTTACCTAGTGGATGGTTATGTTATGTGGTTAAAGATGTAATATACATATTTGGGGGAAAATGTTGCGATTTGGTGTTATCTTGCGTGATAATCCTAACGCTAGACCTTTTTTGATGGATTATTTGGAACTAATGGATCGGACCCTGCATGCACCTAGAGAAATCTATTATAATATGGCGCCAATGCCCTATCCCCTGGTACCTAATAAACCTTATCGAAAAAAAAAACGATGTGGCAGAATTCAAATTCGATTGCCCTCGTGTTATATCAATACATAAGATTTAAGTACAGCATATAGGTAGTATCTAATAAAGTATCTAATAAAGTATGATGTTCCTTCTGGTAGTATAAGTTCATTTTTACATCTCGTACGCTTACTCTCTACTCGCAAACTCTACCTGCATGTTAACTCGAACCGAATAATGGGAAATCGAATGTTGGGAAGATGTTGGAGATCTTTTTATCTGGTTTAATTACCTAGTAGTCAGTTCTAATTTTTGTTGATTTACATGTGACAGTGGATTCATCCATAATTTGTGCTTCTAGCCACCAAAAGTTACATGCAGGCTGCAGCAAACACTTCAGATAACTCACTGAGACATGTGACCCTCACGTTCACAACAAAGCGGAGGAAATCCTTCATGGGGTTCTAATGTGATTGACTCGTACATTCTATCGCGTGTTTGGTTTCAAGGATAATAGATGATCTGGCAATTTGATATGCGTTGTCTATCATTTCTCCACCGATTTTATTTTTCTTTAACCTTGGAGCATTGTAAATTTCTTATCGTCTAATCTGTTCCACCCCCTTTATCCATGCTTCTACCCGCTTGCCGTAAATGGAAGCTAACTACTAAATACCTAAGGCGCGTTTAGATTACCGGTCACGGCTCTCTTCCGCCGGGTGGCGGTAGAATATTTACTAAATTGAATTAATTCAGCCACCCGATATACATGAGCCGCGTGCCAAACATCGAACAAGCAGAATGAATGCATCGTGAAAGAAAATAAGCACTAGGTCGCCGTGTGGAAGGTGGAAGGGTGATTTCTTTCTGTAAGTTCTTTTCTAACTCTTGTTTGTCTACAGCTAAAGACACTCGATAAAGCAGCGTATAATACTTAGTTTTTCATGACTAGTTAGCTAGCTGCTCTGCTCTAGCTTATCTCCCTCCTTTACCTGACATCAACTTCATTTCTTCCCATCCCAAGCAATGAGTTTCCTCAGCCTTGCATGTAATATGTTAATCCAAGTAAATTCAAGTAACCATTAACATGATCATTATTTACAACTTCTAGCCTCGTGGATGCAAAGACAATAACTTTATCAAACCCTCCCCCATGGCTTTTAAACGTTACTCAAATCATATCATTGTACCTCCCTTGTTCCTGGATTTATATTCTACTTAGCACACACTAGTTCTAATCAAGTTAATCAAAAATGTCACGCAATTTCTTTCGGAATTTATTGGACGAGGTAGGAATTTTGCGCTTTCTGAATGGAGGGATATCAACTAACTACCTCCAACTAATGGCGGGGTCATCCGAACATTCATTTCGACAATTTCAACCATTAGATATTTGGAATATTATACCTACCTAGTATATAATTCGAGCATGTTCCATGAATGCAATCGTTTTATCAAACTTTTCTTTCCAGATCCATATGTACAAAGCTTTAATTTTGAGAAACCTTCATTTTTTCCTGCTCACCGCCAGCACTATCGACTGGATGAAGATTCCTTAAGTGGTCAACAAACACCACCGAAAATATTACCTAACGGATTTCATCTTTTGGTGTGAGATGGTTGGTAGTCTAGATTAGGGATTGATTGGGAAAAGTTTCCCTTCCATAAACTTCTTATCGGAAATGTGCGGGAATGCGACCTCATCACAAGACATTGGTGATAGGATAACCAATCGGGAGCAAATATGATAGTCCACAATATGCTTCAGATACACGATAGAATGACAGACTGAACCAGCCACTCATGTGATTACACGACTTTTTATCAATAGTTTATATGTCAAAGTTGGTAACAATTTCCATGAAGGATTTGTTGAAAACTCAAGGTACCTATATGCTGCTTTATTCGGACCTACCGAGGGTTTTGGATAGTGCATATCACATCGCACAGACTTCGTTTCATACCCGAAGGATGGGACGCTGGGATGTGTGTGTATCGGTTGAGGATGTATTGGTTTCGGAAGGACGTAGAAACGAAGGTTGAGGTCTTGTGACTTATATTGAACATGACGGGTGCAAGAATCAATAGAGCGGGAAAGAACACCATGACGAATAACCTTTTCTGCCCTTGATAAGGTAACAACTCTAAAGTATTAAAATTGACAATGCCTCCGCACCCTGAGGCAGTTCATGTCTGGAGTCGAATATTTGAGGAGTCGAATTTCAACCATAGGTCACATGCGAAGCAACTTATCGACAAAAGGAAACAGCAAACAAAGGCTACAAGAGCCAGGTCAAAATTTTCAACATTCTGAAAGCAAGCTCGCTATCCCATCAGTTATGCATTTTTGGGATATCTTGCGCATCATGTACTGGCCGGGAAAAATCAGTTAAGCCGAATAGTACAAATCACACTGCCGAAACCCTTGATTGTTTCCTAGCTGAAAAGTCTTCTCTTGGTCGGAATATAGATTTTTGATGATATTCATACCCGGTATTACAAGTTCAACAATTTCTAGTCCCGCGATTTACATTTCAGCTCACGTATTACGACGCGACCTCAACTCCACACACGGATGCAAATTCCATTCTTGGCTTCTGTGCTTAACTTCTGTCATCATTTATGCTATCATGTACGGAATTCGGGTTTCAAATTTCCAGATGGCTCTCCTCGAGGCTCGTGCTACACACTCTGCGGCTGCAGTTTCTTTATATACTTACTCGGCTGCGATTGTGTATTCCTTGCGGGCAATTTTTCTTTTGGCAATCAGTCTGACATGGTCTCGTAATTTCGGGCGCTCGCAACTCTCGTCTTGTAGTCCTTGACAGATTCTTCTCACTGTAATACATACCCGAGCGCTAGGCCGAGTAGTTTGTGTGTAGCAATACTAGTCAAATCTAGTTGTACCACCCGTTTATTTTGCAACTTATTCAAAATTCTCGTGGTGAAAGGCTTGTACTCACGGCTTCTCTGAATAACTGCTCACTGACTTTCAAAAGTATTGTCTAGCGCATACTCGGTGAACTCGATTGGCTTTATCACATACTACATTCTACTGTACTTTGTCACATTATGTATCGACAGCTTCCTGTTCATGAAATCTGGAGTGATGAGGCCCGTATATCAAAAAGCCATTTGGCCGATTAGCTTCGGTACTCGGAGTGCTTCGCAGTCGCACTAGCCTTGCCAATTTATATCATATGTCAATTTCATCCATTGATAGAGTGAGCCCTGTAGAGGTAGTAATACCCCGGTAATACATAGGAGTTAAGTTACGAAGGGGTGTGATTTTGAGGCTGAAGTGGATGGACAAAATGGTCGATGCAACAGTGCAGCTGTCAAAGGTCACAAAACCAATGATGGTTCATCTCTGCTAAGCTTGAGAGTGAAAATCCTTTCAAAGACTATTTTGAGTCTAATTCTAGGACTATTGTTTTTCATGAGAGAAGTATGCTTGGCCATTTCCATAGTCGGATTCTGAGGTTATGAACAAGCGGGACAAATTCACATTTGGAACTAAAGTTTGAGGATTGTAATGTGAATTTCTCTTGCCTTTATATGTTTTTTATTAGTACTCAATATGTTGACTGATGTCTGGTGTATTTGTGTTGGATTAATTTCTAGCTATTTTCCAGCTAGCTTTATGGGCGCAATATATTCTCATCTTGAGTGAACTTGAGAACCTGGGAACATGGAAACATGTATCGAGTAATAAGAGTTAGCATTTGAGATTGCCGTCTTTGTATAAAATAAAACGTGTGTAGTTCCAACCTATGCAACCCCCAAGCGCTTATCCCCAATCGCCACAACCAACATCCTCTCCGCCACAAACCTCAAGACCCAAGCTTAAGTCTTCGGGAAGCGCGAAACAGAATCCGCGAGGATCAAAAGGCTAGAATTGCAGCCTGCTATGAAATAACCAACAAATGAAATTATGGGGCTATTAAACGAAATGCGAGTGGTTTAAAACATTCAATTAAGCGATAACTCAGAGATATCAGGGGAGTGTTTAACAGGTCGTGTCCTTTGTTCAGTCCTCCAAGCCACATTGGGTCGTGAATTTGGGTTTTTGAATTGAGAGATTTGTGTGATTGGAGATAGAAACATCAATGGCCGAATTGATATATAGGATCAAGAGGAATAGATACGAAGAATGAGTTGGAAGAGAACCTTTTGGTAGACCGTTGATTATGAAGAAATGTTTGGAGAAATTTTGGGGGTATAGATAATGTGCATAAAGTAGGTCGTTGTCCTTGTAATGTTCTTTTTTCTTCACATTTGCTAAACTACGTTCTTTTCACATTTATTACTATCTGTCGTTGGTTCGTTCAACTGATCATTCATTCATTTGCGCATTCTTACTTTATTCTTTCTACCTTAACTGTGTCTTACATCGCTGGATCGATGCAAATCAGATAAAATAAAAAAATCACCATGAAATATTCATACCCCTTTCCAACACCCTTCCTTCTCTCCCTCCTCTCCATCTCCATCACCCTCCCTTTCACCCACGCAAGCACCGCCCCCAAAATCCCAGGCTTCACCCTAACCTGGTCCGACACCTTCCCCGGCGCCGCCGGTTCCCGCGCCTCCCCCACAAACTGGCAATACGAAACCCCCATCACAAATCAAAACAACGAACTCCAACACTACACCTCCTCTTCCCTAAACGCCAACCTCTCCGGCGTCTCAACCCTATACATCACGCCCCTCTACACCACCAACACATGGACCTCCGCGCGTCTCAGCACACTGCAAACTTGGGGCTGCGTCCCAGGCTCCGAAATGATCCTTCAAGCTCGTATAAAGTTAGGTAGTAATGATCCCATTCATCAACAAGGAATGTGGCCCGCTTTCTGGACACTAGGCGCTAGTTTCCGCTCCGATGGTCTCTGGCCTCAATGCGGAGAATGGGATATCATGGAACAGGTTAATGGTGCATCGATAAATACGGGTACGATTCACTGGGGCACAACTTCATCTCCTCAGTCTCTTTCATCTCCAGATCAGGGCTTTGATCGTACGGAATGGCATACGTATGCGGTGAGGATCTCGCGCGTGGGAAGCTGGGAGCAGCAGAGTATTAGTTGGGTGTTGGATGGGGAGGTTTATTATACGGTTACGGGGGCTATGGTGGCGGATTATGAGGGCTGGGTGAGTTTGGTTGGGGAGACATATTTTGTGATTTTGAATGTGGCGGTTGGGGGGACGTTTCCTGGTGATCCGGATGAGCAGACGTGGGGGGATGTGGGGAGTGGGATGGAGGTGGGGTATGTGGCGGTTTATAATGGGGTGTGAGGGGGGTTTGGGGGGCTGGATGGGCTTTCTTTTTTTTCTCTTTTTTCTATTGGATTTCTGGTTTGGGTTTGTGTAATGAGGTTCTGTTTTTATTGTGTAATGATGGAGTCTTTCGTTATTAGACTTAATTATGGACAGCAATATAAATTGGAGAAATCACAATACTCATCCCAACATTAAAACAGTTCACCAAAACAAAACTTCTTACTCCTTGATTCCCCATTCACTAATCCTCTCTCGCCCATACCCAATACTTCTCTCAAAAATCCCCATGAACATCTAATTTACACCTTTCCTGCCATCTTTCTCAAATCTCACCTCAGTTTAGTCCATATATAATACACTCTAGTAGGCTGCGCAATGGTTACCCGCGGGGCGGATAATGATTCTGATGGATAATCCATGGATAATCCATTGATGGGATGGATAATTAAAGAATCTGAATAAGTATTCATAAATAATTAATAGATTATATATAAATACCTATAAATATCCATCAATTTATAGATTGATAAATAATCCACAAATAATTTATGAATTAATAGATATTCATTTATTTTTGAAACTACTCCTTTATTATTATATTAATTTTTATATTAATCTTCATAAATTATATAAATTATTTACAAATTATTTATGGATATCCATTTACCGATAGATTGTTTACGGATAATTTACCAATCTATAAATTATTCGCGGATAACCCATCAACTTGTAGATAAACAGATTATCCGCAAATAATCCATAAATAATCTATATAGAACAGATTATTTTAAAATCTCAATAGATAATTTGCAAAACGGATAATAACTCTGATGAATAATCCACGGGGCGGATTATCCGCGGATATCCAGATAATTTATGCGCAGCCTATACTCTAGCAATATTTACAAGGTTACGTTTTATTTCTACGCCCACTACTAGTAACATCGCTTTAGTGTAATACAAGGACTTTGATGGGATGTTGTTTAGATTGTTTTTTCGTGGAGGTTTTGTTGGTGTTTGTTTATTATCTAGTGGCTGTAGATGATTTCTTATATTATCGAAATCACCGGATATTGTATAAATTGAAATATGCCATGCTATAAATAGTTTATTTCGTAGATGTATATAGATGGATTATATCGGGATTAGGTTGTGGTTTTACATCTTGTTTTATAGTTAGATAATAGGTGTTTTGCTGTTCTCCTATTCTCCTGTTTCCGTTGTCACCTTCATCACTATCTCTATCCTTCTTTTAATTATCACTACTCTATCATCATCAATCACTATCACCATCACCATTCGAATCACCATCTCACTACCTCCCCACATATACGCACCACAAATTCCCCTCCAACCCTCCAACCCTCACACTCTACTATATCAATCCCCCTCTCTTCCCTAGCACAAACTTAAAGTACTGTAAGCTACGGTGCCGAATGGCGCCCAAAGATGGCGAGGTCTGTATTCCAACTCTTTCAGGGCTTAGGTTTGCATCACAATCGTATAAAGTTTTCTATGAAAACCGGAGCCAGTGCCCGATATAAAAGCTCGATTTCCGCGCAATTCTTAGTTTTTAGAATCAAGAGAATTAAAATTTCAACGTCTCGCTTTCAGGGGAGCATTTTCTAATATTTCAGCATTTGATATTGGATGTTTGATTTTCAATACGTGGAGATGATCCATAAGTTTAGAAATACTATCGCGTTGTATGAATTATTGTCCCTTTTCATTACTGCCGAATAGATTAACAGTACACCATCATAAGCAACAACAAAAATCTTTTTCCATGAATAACTAGGAGCGTCTCAAACATCCCTTAAAGTTCTATAGAGCTCCATAAGCACTCCCAGAACCATTATCCAGGGCAAAATCCATCTGCAGTTTCGATAAAGGTCGGTTTAGATATATGAGTTCTTAAATGTATAAGTAGCTTTGTTTTTATACTCCACCTGGTCCTCCCATTCCTCCCGCAAGCGAATACTAAGATCAAAAAATCCCATGAATCTCACAGCACGAGTAACTAAACATGTGCCTGATAAAAACAAAAGAGGGGGAGTATGGATACTAAACCTAATCCTTCTATCTCTACTTCGCATTCCTGAAGTATATAAAGTGTGATGCACCTGAAGTACAAGGAGGCAGAGACTTAATCATTGGACTTTTTGTGGGGTTTTGGCTTTAGGAATGGGTTTGTATGTTGAGGTTATGTGTGGGAATACCCTGAGAATGCAGAGAGCTACCTGAGATGAGGAGTCAATGATGGAAATTAGAAGGTGATGATAACGATGATGACAACAACAACTAGCTTCCTTGCGATGACAAAAACTGATTCAACAACAAGAACAGCATAGATGAACGAAAGGGACAATAGCAGTAAAACGAAAACCAACCGCACCTAATCCCCTCTACCTTTTCTCCTCCAATTTTCGACGGCGCGAGGGCATGTCAAAAACAATAAACCCCAAATATCGCACCAGCAATTTTCTTTTATACTTAAGAATATACCATCAATAAATATCCTCTATTTCCATTTCCATTTCTATTCTATATAACCCGGGATCCTATAATATCCCAGGCACACAGCACACCCCCATCCTATCACCCATCTTGATTTTCCATTTCCCATTCCCAAATTCTATCCTCAATTTTCTCATCAAGGAAAACCTATAAAAACCCCAAATCCACACATCTCTAACCTCCATCTCAAAACATAATTTTCGCCGCACCTTTTTTCTAGGGATTTTTGCTACACCGGCGCATTCATTTCTCAATTTCGAAGATCTTTCCCGATGCATCAGAAGAGCTGACTCGAAGCTTCTGGGAGTAATATATGCTGCTTTGATATTTGAGGGGTGGTGTTGATAGGTGATGGTGATGATAGTGAGAGTGAGAGTGAGAGTTGGTGAGATATTAAGAGCAATACAACACGACACTAGTCAGCACTTTGACAATAACAATATCCCGTTTTCCTGCTCAAAGACAGAGATAAGAATACAAATGTTGATATGAAAAACTAATAATCATTCATCCTCTGCGATGACGGAAATAAAGATAACGATAACATTAATCATCTTCTCCTCATCACTATCAGCAACAGAATCAGCATCCCTCACCCTTCACACACCCCACCTCCCCAATTTCCTCCTTTCTCCCCCCCTCCCTCTCTATGCGCTCCCTTTTCCACCACCACCACCAACCCCCACAAGTCCCCACTCCATATCGCCTCCTCGACTTCCCATCTCTAACCCCAACATCTCATCTCCATTTCCAACTACAAAACTACAAAACTACAAAAGAAAGATAACCTTATATATATACCACCCCTCCCCCTCCCCCCTTTCTAAATTCAAGGTCCTCCACAGATTGATGGACTTGCACCTAGCTTTTCCTCACTCATAGGTTAATTGACATTGCTGTTTTCATGCATATGTAAGATCTCCGTACCAGGTTTAGGAGTGACATGGTAGACCAGTCAATCATTCGTACACTTCCTGCCTCAGCAATATGAATAGATAAATTCCCTACACTCATCTCATAGCACCAGCAAAGCAGACCAAAACAAGCAAAACAAAACCACACCTGTGATTGATTCCTCGACTCAAACAAATTCATTGCAAACTTAGTTGGTTGTAAGATTACCCAAGTATCTATGAAATGTTCTTACATAGTATTCAATTCATTAAAGTAATCCATTTCCCAGATGCTCCTCCCATTTTTCAAATTTTAGCTATACAAATCCACGATACTGTTGACTATCATTTCGATTTCTTCTTCCTTTTTCCATCAATCTGTTCATCTTCAGCCGCTACATCATCTGCTTTCCTCTTCTTGTCTTTCTTTGCCTTTTTCTCCTTCTTAGGCTCTAGTTCAGCCTCTTCATCTTCCTTCACATCTTCCTTCACGTCCTCCTCCTCAACGTTCTTGGGTTTCTTCTCCTTCTTCGCTTTCTTTTCCTCACTTTCCTCACCCAAACTCTCTCTCTTCCTCTTCTTTTCCTTCTTCTCCTTCTTATCCTCGGTACTCTGAGCCTTTTCCTCCTGTGCCTTCATACCAGCTTCAACCTCCGCTTGTAACTGTGCCTCCATAGCTTGGAAATTGACCTCTTCCTCAATTTGCTTTTCCTCATCAGCCTTCTTATCTTTCTTACTTTTCTTTCCACCAAGAGCCTCCTCAGCCTTTCTCTTTTTATCCTTCTTGTCCTTCTTGTTTAATTCGGCGACTGGAGTTGGCATGGTATCGACGAAAAAATGAGGACTTGGTTCCACCGCAGCTGGCGCACTGGTCGTGGTAGTATTTTTGGATTCAGGAGCTGGTGCATCTTCCATTTCCACATCTTCATCTTCATATCCTGTATCTTCTGCTGAGTCAGAATTGGAGTCTGAGTCTGAGGAGGAATCTGAGCTATCGCTATTGCTATTCTCGTCGTGTTTGGTAGTACCATTTTTTTCAGCGGCTAGACGAGCATCAAGTTGTGGTACAAGAGGTTCATAAGTTGTGCCGCGAACACCCAAACCCTTTCTATCCTTGATCAAACGAGCTGGTAACTATTCGAATCCCAATCAGTACCTGCAACCTTGTAGTAGAAAAATAGCTAAATCCCCCGAGAAAACTCACAACAAACCTCGCCATCTTCCTCCCACTAACAAGCGTATCCCTTCCTCTATCCAACAAACCACAAAGAATTCTCCAGGGCCCCTCCTCATTCAATTCCCACTCCCTTTTCTCCTCCTCACTCAAATTATTCATCTCACTCTTCATAGACTGTTGAACTCTATCTAACGCCTTACAATGAGCCTCTAGAACCCCCAAATGTTTGCGAAAAAGTGCGCCCCATTTTGCATGTACAGATCTGTTCATCAAAGGAACTTCCGGTTTGTCGGTGCGATGCGGATCTTTATCTTTGGGGAGTCTGATCTTGCGAACGCGTTGTTCTTTGGGAATTTTGGCCTTTTTTTCTTTCTTGGGTTTAACTACCCGTTCATTTCCATCATTGCGACTCATGTTGAGAGAATTTGATGTTAATTGGAAATTGGAATGGTTTGGAAGACTGAAAGGGTTGTGGAAGATGAGATGTCTTTGTGACAAAATATTTTTTTTGGTTATACCGCCTTGGCTCACAAATATTCAAAGTACGGCAGAATTATTTGGAAAGTGGCAGAACCAAAGCGGTGTGACAGCATTTAGCCCGTGCACCTAGTGCACTTCCGAAGATAACTCGCGTCATGCATGTCTCAACGTATTTTACTTTACCATGTAGGTACATGGACGAGAAGTCTCATTATATTGACTAGAGAACTAGAGAAGCATTATATAACCAGAGGTAAAGAGCTAAATTTGTCGATACTGCGATTTACTCATCTTATTCAACCATCAGTTCAACATATGAGAATCAGGTTCAATGTAAGATAGAAAATGGTATCATTGATAAACTTGCTAAAATATCTCATGGTATACGCTGGATTGTTCAATCTCCATATCCAGACTCTAGACCATAGTGCTTAGACTAAATTCTTTCATTTCCTGAACTTTATTCCATCCATCTGATCATCCTTTTCGACCTGACCCCCATCAAAACCCTATTCCTGGCACATAACAAAAGTTGGTCGTAGTTTATCCACCATGTGAATATGTGAAGAGACCCATGCCGTCGAAATTGATAAAGAACTCCGTCGCTATGCATATTGCAATATGCGCTCATTTTCTCGAAAAGTCAAAAAATCAGCCTCCACCCCGACTCGCGCAGCCTAATCTTCCATATCATGATCCTCATTATAATTCCAGCCAAATCACCAAGAATACACTGTCTCGTCTTATTCATACAACTTGGCCATCGCATCCCAACTATCCAGTAAACTTCTTTTCGTCGTAATATTAGTCAATTGTAGATTCCCCAAACTACACCAATTGTTGACATTCTGTTTCCATCATGTTAGCTTTATTCAACAAAGAAATATAACCGACTAAAATCAGGGGAAACTTACAATGCAACTCAAATATTTGCACCATCCGCAAGTCTTTCTATAGATATAGAAATTGTTTAAAAGTAAAATAAACACAATAAAAACAAATACGAAAGCAGCTAATCTCAAAAGTAACCAAGCCCACCAAGCTGGTTTTCTTCCTTTGAAAAAGCCCGAAGGATTCTTGAATAAACTAACGATACCACGGTCACCTTGATTGGCTTTAGTAGGAACAGGTGCATATGGTGGATCCGATTGACCTGTTCGCATTCGCAGAGAATTGGGTGAACGAAGAATCGATAACCCAAGGACAAAACCCATAAGGAATCCTCCAATATGAGAGAAATTATCGAGACCAGGTAGGAGACCTAAAACGAAGGATATGATGATATCGAGGAGGATAAAGGCTAATTCTTTCATTGGACTGACTCGTTCTTTCCACTTATATAGTAAGTCAAGGAGCGTAAGAGCAATGAGACCAAAAAGAGCTCCCGATGCGCCTGTGGATGAGATACCTGTCGCAGCAAAATTTCCACCTAGTATGAACCCAAATATCCCACTAGAGATGTAAACCAAAAAATATCGAATGGGTCCGATTAAAATCTCCATTTCCTTTCCCATGGTCATTTGAAGAAGCATGTTGAAACCGATGTGAATGATTCCAGCGTGAAGGAACATAGGTAAAATGAATCTATACCATTGATCGGGTGTCGCTCCCACTCCTCCAAATCCACAAAGATCACTTATAGAGCAATCATTCGATGTTGCGCTTGTTGTATTCGGACATGGCCAGCTTATGGCATTTAGATCTGGTATGCCGGTCATATTATGCATACACGGTGTGAATCTTGAGCCCATGTTGATAACCACGTATGGTGAGGGACCAATCATAGGGTTAAAAGAAGGATGAATTTCGATCGGAGATCCGGTGAGTTGAGCTGTTTCATGTTAGCATCTCATATCCAAACTCAGCTTTGAAATACCTACAATTCTTAACAATCTCCACAATAAATACTATCACTTGTACCAAAGTGAGAGTATATGTTACGAAAGGAATGCCCTTCCTTCTATTCACAAGTCCCATAGCCATAGCGTCGCTCATTCTATTCCTCTTGTTATCCTTTAAGTGTGGAGGTACTCCCGATTCCCCTGCATCGTATACATGGTCGTTTAGGTTCGCATTGTAAATATGATCTGTCGAGGCATCTTTTGCTGGTACTTGCGGGTTTTCTCGTAAAGGTATATCTTCATTAGAGTAGCCCATCCCATCTTGAGGCCTGCCTCCTCCACCTTGTGCATAATATTGCGAATTTTGTCCTAAGCTATGCGAGCTTTCTTGTCTATGTGGTGGTACATTTGGCGCCGGATATACATGATCATCGAACGGGGCTTCGAATGGAGAGACTGGTGACATTTCCTGAGGTCTTGCTGATCCTACTTGTGAAGGGAATGAGCCTTGCCTTGAGGGTACTTGAGAATGATATGATGGAGGTACTGTATTTTGTTGAGATTGGGTGTCGAATGGACTGTGATATGGTTGTGGTTCTTCATGTTGATATTGTTGTTGATGTGAATAAGAGTTGTAATACTCGTTAGCCGCCATTGTTACTACTGAAACTGGTTGACCGTATCGAATGGACCGTATGAAATGATCGTTCGAAGGGAGGTAGAATCGTTGATCGCATAAAAAGAAAGTCGAAGTTGCGATCGTCTGAAGATTGCACACAAGCCTGAAACAGGAGATTCCAAGGTCGAAATGTAGGGTTTAAGCTGAAAGTACAAACGAATTGGAAGTTATCAAATATTTTAGTGGTGCTCAGTCACTATTCATAAATAACACTTTTTGAGTCGCTGCTATGGCGTGAGAAAGAAACTTCAATGAATTTGAATATTGGTTTGAACCTCGTAATGATTTCAGGCTAGGGATGGAATCGTTTATTGATTACGATATTTGCTCTAGACGCACTGCCTCCTCGGCCGAGGGAAATTGAAAAGGTTGTGGAGGGTGAGATGGGTGAGATGGGTGAGATGGGTGAGATGGGTTACTCAATCGGAGAAGAATCTAATTTTGGATTGTCCCCGTTTCAGAGGCAACACCAAAGCAAAGAGGCTTGTACCTGAACTACTATTCCCCGTACAGTAGGGTCTTTTAGAGATAATTTCTTAAGGTTGGGGATTACCTAGGCGTATCTCCACCCGAGAACCTTGAAATGGTGCAATTATCGAAAATGTTTAATTATACAGTGAAGAAATAAAATATTGATCTTGTCTTGAAGAATATTATATATAATACGGAATCAACAGAATGAAGGAAGGAATTAATTTGGTCTACAACACAATACAAAATTCTTTAAGTCATCATCAAAACAGGATGTTTCATATTTCACTGCCGTGATTCACGAACTTCTCTCCATTCAGTGCTCAGCAACAAGCTGAAGAATTCTCTTTAGAGTCCTACAAAAATATTTATAAGGCTGGGCTTTCATCATTCATTCATTCATTCATTCATTCATTCATTCAATCATCACCATAGGGCTACGTACAGAATGTCCAATACGTACGTAACAATTTCGCGTCACTCTTGGCAACTCTAACTTCAGTGGAGAAAGCTTCGCAAGTCCCGAAAGAAATTGTGAATATAGTATGATATCATCCAATTAAATTGATTTAATATATCGTGTTGGTACTTTTGTTTCTATTTACATCTTGAAAGGTGGCTGTGAGATGTAAACAATGCTGGTTGGATTTCACGAGGCTTGTCCATGAAAATAATTGAATATCACCTGAGAAAAAATCTTTGATGAGAGCAGATCTGATTTATTTCATCTATCAAAATCCAGTCTCCAATATGGATCTTTTTGAGCTGCCTGGTTTCGTACATGTCGAGTAGCTTTTCTTTTCCTAATATCACGAATATCCTAGGGACACTTTATCTAATCTCTCCTTCATAACTCCCTCCTAAGTATTCAATTAATTGCCATAAAATTGTTTCCCTCCTGGCAAATGCTTCGTGCCGTGGGTATAGTGCGCAAAAGGAAGAAACTTCGTGCACGTATGGGTATGGGTATGGGTATAGTTGAAAACGCGCTTCTGAAAAGGAGAACATTGAGTAATCCGGAACATCTGAGATATGTCTGAAATCAATTCGTCGGTCGATTCTCTGGGGTGCTACAGCTCAATCTGTTTCGGTAGGTACTACTTGAGCGGGAATGAGAGGTATCCAGTTACCAATGTAGTCCTCTTACCCCCTTGTGATGGTTGATGTATCCTCAAGCTTATGCTCATCCACATTATCGCATTTAAGCTGTGACTCGCAGTCGAGAAATAGTCCGAAACCTCTACACTTACATTATAGTGAAATAGGCATAGCAATCTTATATCCCATATCTGTTATCCTGTTCCAAGTAGAACTCGTGTTTCCAATAACCACTGCGTTAACATTCCCCATCGTTACTTTAATTTGATCGTTCGAAACCGCCCATGATAGGATAATCTTTCGGAAACTTTGGACAATCAAAACGGGCAAGTAAGATAACAGAGCATATCCTATGAGGCTCAAAAATAAAAGAACAATCGAATTCATAACCAATTTCTCCCCAGGGGTCGGTACGTGTGCCGAGGACGTGGCCTCGTATCGGTGGCTCATGAGGCGAATATGTACTCGGGGTTGGTGCCCGGGCTGTGTAGCTCGTGAGTCGGGGAGAGGAAGTTGCATCATATGCACGTGAAGATATTCTATTACCATAGAACATCCGGCCCTTCGTCGAGTTGAACGATATATATTTGTATGGTAAGAAGTATAGGGTAAAGCACATATGGTAGACCCCATGTATCAGAATGCCGTCCAATCTATAGCAATGGTGCAATCATGAGTATGGATGCTCTTGATGCAGGTCTTCGCCGAGTATTGAGCCTTGAAGGAAGTATGCGCCAGACAATGCCTTATTTGCACGTCGTCGCGTTGCACATATCCATCCAATGTTGTCTTCATAGGAAAGGTTTATCCTTGGTAGAAGGTTAAGTTACTTCCGTCCCATTAGCCTTCAGTACAGGCAAACGTGAGATCATGATAAGATAAGATGAGATAAGATGACACCGTGCTTACCTAATTACCACCACATCTTTTCAGCCACACCCGCCACTATGAAAGTTCCACTTTAATCAAGACGCGTCCACACCGCGCGAAAAGTAATTGACGCGAACTTATATTGATGTACATCCTCTAAAATTCGAAAACCAAATTCCCATCAACATATAATCCAATTACGACTCTCATTTTAGCAGTATAGAAGCTGCAAAATCTTCACAATGGCTCCATCAAGAGTTCCCCAAAAACGAATCGTAGGGGAAGCAAAGAATATTCAACAAAGCAATATACCCTCATCACCTCCATCTGCGGCGAAGAAACGGAAGTTGGAACCAGTTGCATCATCACTAGCAGCAGTTAGATTCAAGAGTTCACAGAATGGTCCAAAGGGAAGGCTGGCTTCTAGCCAGCCTAGTCATTTCGAGTCGGAAGTGTTGGAAAAAATGACACAGGATATGGAGAGTTTGAAGAAGAATAATTCAGAAAAAGATCAAGAATGGGCAAGGCCGAGTCTGGCAGACTTCAACCCCGAGGAGGATAATTTAATCTTCCAGCAAATTGAATGTGAGGAGGGTACTTATGATCATGGAAAGGCGACTGTGAAGTTATTTGGTGTCACTGAGGTAAACTTCATCCCAATTTTTTTCCAAGGCTGCAACTAATATCACACACAGACTGGTCACTCAGTTATGCTACATGTTCAAGACTTCTTACATTATCTTTATGTTGCCGCGCCAGTCAGTTTTACACATAAAGATTGCGATCAATACAAAATGTATCTGGATTCGCAAGTGGGAACGTATACGCCTGCCATTCATTCAGTATCGGTAGTTCTACGAGAAAATTTATATGGATTTACGGGAAACAAACAGCATGCATATATTAAGGTTACAGTTACAGATCCTAAATATATCAACGAAGTCAGGACAACTATCGAGAAGGGTCGAGCAAACTGGAAAGGAATGTGGAGGAATGACGGAAATGGCATTTTGACGTTTGATAGCATTCAATATGTGTTAAGATTTATGGTTGATGTCAAGGTGAGTCCCCTTCCTCTTCTCATTCTCGCCTCGCTTACCCCTCCAAAATTATCCCCTATCATACTTCAGTTCGTAGCATGTCTAATCAATGGCAGATTCATGGTATGTCTTGGGTCGAAGTGGGAGCAAAGAAATATAAAATAGTCCCGGAACATAATAGACAATCGAACTGTCAAATCGAAGCCGTAATGACATATCGGGACCTCATTGCGCATAAACCAGAAGGAGAATGGGCAAAAATGGCACCTTTACGTATCCTATCTTTCGACATCGAATGTGCTGGTCGCAAGGGTGTTTTTCCAGAAGCAAATCAGGATCGTGTCATCCAAATTGCTAATATTGTTACTCGTTACGGAGAGAAGAAACCATTCGTACGAAACGTCTTTTGTCTCAATACTACGAGTTTGATTGTCAATACAAAGATTTTCGAATTCGACAAGGAAGAAAAGATGCTGTCGAAATGGAGAGACTTTCTTGAAGAAGTCGACCCAGATATCATCATTGGTTACAATATTGCCAATTTTGATTTTCCATACCTCCTGGCTCGAGCTGATCATTTGAAGATTAAAAATTTCAGTCAATGGACTCGATTAAAGTCTGTCCACTCTCAAGCTAAACCCTCCAAAATCTCAAGCAAACAAATGGGTAACAGGGATACGAAGGTTACCAATACTAATGGACGACTTCAGTTGGATTTGTTACAACTTGTTCAGAGAGATCATCAACTTCGAAGTTACACACTCAATTCCGTTTGTGCTCAATTTCTGGGTGAGCAAAAGGAAGATGTTCATCACACTATGATCACGGAATTATTCAACGGAACACCTGAATCTAGGCGAAGATTGGCAGTGTACTGTCTAAAGGATGCTTATTTACCTCAACGGCTAATGGATAAGCTTTCTTGTTTGGAGAACTATACGGAAATGGCGAGAGTCACAGGTGTCCCTTTCAATTTTCTTCTGTCCCGTGGCCAACAAGTCAAATTCATTAGTCAACTGTTTCGGAAAGCTTTGGAACAGAAATTGGTTATACCTAATCTTTCAACCGCCTCATCAGAAGAACAGTACGAAGGTGCCACTGTCATTGAACCTACTAGGGGATATTACAGTGTCCCAATTGCGACTCTGGATTTTGCTTCCCTATATCCAAGTATTATTCAAGCACATAATCTTTGTTATACTACATTGCTCAAGAAAGATGTTGTTGAAGCTCTCAATCTGGAGAAGGATGAAGACTATATCGTTACACCAAACGGGGACATGTTCGTCACTACCAAACAACGAAAGGGTCTCCTTTCACAAATTTTGGAAGAACTGTTAACAGCAAGAAAACAAGCTAAAAGAGAACTTGCTGTCGAAGTGGATCCTTTCAAAAAAGCTGTATTGAATGGTCGACAACTTGCATTGAAGATCAGCGCAAACAGTGTTTACGGTTTAACTGGTGCCACTGTAGGAAAAGTACCTTGTTTGCCAATTGCCAGTAGTACCACAAGTTATGGTCGTCAAATGATTGAAAAGACAAAAGCAGAAGTCGAGGCAAAATACACCATCGCAAATGGATATTCGCATGATGCTCAAGTCATTTATGGTGATACTGATTCAGTCATGGTTAAATTTGGTGTGAAGGAATTAGCAGAGGCAATGAGACTAGGAGAAGAAGCTGCACAATACGTTTCCTCGAAATTCATCAAGCCGATCAAGTTAGAATTCGAAAAGGTTTATTACCCATATCTTCTCATTAACAAGAAGAGATATGCTGGTCTTTATTGGACAAATCCTGATAAGTATGACAAGATGGATACGAAGGGTATTGAGACAGTTCGTCGTGACAACTGTCGGCTGGTTCAAAACGTCATTGAGACGGTACTGAGAATGATCTTGATCGATCAAGATGTTCAAGGAGCTCAAGAGTAAGCCTTTTTATTTTTCTCCTCTTTACGGTTGTCAACTAACACCCACCCTTAGCTACGTAAAAGATACCATTTCCGACCTTCTCCAAAACAAAATCGATATGTCCAAACTCGTCATCACCAAAGCCCTCGCAAAAGCTGATTATACTGCCAAACAAGCCCACGTAGAGCTCGCCGAACGTATGAAACAACGAGATGCAGGATCAGCACCTACATTAGGTGATCGTGTCGCCTATGTCATCATCAAAGGTTCTGCTGGAGCCAAAAATTTCGAGAGATCCGAGGATCCTATCTTCGTACTCGAAAATAATGTCCCCATAGATACAAAATATTACCTCGACAATCAACTCGCCAAACCCCTGGGTAGAATTTTCGAACCTATCCTCGGCGAAACAAAAGCCAATTCCCTCCTAGCAGGAGCCCATACCCGCGCCATATCCGTCGCAGCCCCCACCATTGGCGGTCTCATGAAATTCGCCAAGAAAACCTCAACATGCATGTCGTGCAAAAAGCCGCTCGTAAAACCTAACGAAAAAGATGGAGCAGTATGTACGGATTGCGCGCCTCGAATTGGAGAAATGTATCAGAAACAACTTAATAAAGTATCGGATCTAGAAGTCAGGTTTGGAAGATTGTGGACACAGTGTCAGAGGTGTCAGGGAAGTATGCATTGTGAGGTTATTTGTAGTAGTAAGGATTGTCCCATTTTTTATATGAGGATGAAGGCCAAGAAGGATGTGGAGGATGCAGGGAAGGAGTTGGAGAGGTTTGATTTTGATCAGTCGGCTTGGTAGTGTGGTTTGTTTGAATAGGCCTCGGTGCGGAAATATCATGGTATTGCAAGGCGTTCGGGTGTATGGAAGCCACCTTGTGAAAAGATGGGCTCAAGCAAAGCTTCATGGGATTCTTTTATACGCGATTGACGTCCCGAAGTTCGCTTAGAATAGGAAGATTGGGACCGAACTTGGTTGTACAAGTGGCAGGTACCTATGTATTTCATTCCCATCTAATCACTACCAAGATATGCGTGGGAAAGATGATCATTAATACATATATTACACCCATCCAATACTCGGTCTTGCAAAACCTAATCACGATTACAAAGAGTGAGGGATCAGACGCCAAGGTCTAGCTGGGTTGATTATTTTGATATTAGTTAGTAGTGTGTCCACCGTGGGTGTACGGGTTGAAAATAAATGGGATAGTAAAAAAAGATCGGGTGAATTCAATTGAGAATTTATTATTGGTAAATAAAATTACCATTATTATAACCATTACGACTTGTTGTTTATGAGTGTCGATTCACTTTCAGCGCCACAGAGCAATTCCCACCGCCGTTGTCCCTTCATTGCTATCATCAAAACTCCATATCATATCATGAGAACTCCGAGCAAGACACTTGAACCTCCGTAATACGCTATACAATAGATCTCCATGCATTATTATTATTTCGGGGAACGAAAAGTCAGGGATCTATTATAGACCCGAGGGGTCAACTTTCATGATCATCAACTTCCAAGCCATCTTCCTCGCGGTCCCTGAGTGGTGCGTGATTGGTTACTATCCGAAATTTAGGAATAGAAGATATCGGAGTATCGATGGGGTGTTAATAGTTTGTGATTTGGCTAATGATAAGAGGGCGAATACCTACAGGGTACTTTTGTTGGGTTTTTCGGGATAGATATCCGAGTTATTGTGAGCTTATCTAGCTTTTATTCTTTGATACAACTGTTGATATATAGAATATGAAAAGGAGAGGGGGGGAGTATAAAAAGATATCTAATGCTCCTCTTTTGGGAGTATGGCTATAGATATATACCAACCGATGGTGTCCGAACCGAGGCTGCTGTGGGAGAGGTTATCAGGAGGATATTTTCGATAGAGTAGGTCGATAGTACGGCTGTAGGTTCAATGGTCGTTGGAGCAAGCTTTAAAGCGAGATATTAAGGATTGCAGATTTTGATTATTGTTACTTTTAATCCTCTCACTATCATTCTCACAGTACCAACATCAATATATCAAAGACCCCCAAAAAAAGTTTCACAACCTCTCAGTGACAGTAAAAATCACAAATCCCCACTCCTGAGCACACGCACGCCCTATCAACTATCAAGTCTCTCTAGTAAGCTTTTCCCAAGAAACCAGGAGGAAAAATCTTATTATAATATGGTTATTCATATCATTGTAATCACATCTTACCCCCTTATCATGAAAATCTCATCCTAGAGTCTGGAAGTATGTGGAAATCTTGAAGATGGTGGATATGTAGGGTATTTATATGTTGCATTTTCAAATAATCATCTTTTTCTTAAACGGTCTATTGGAAAAAGAGAAAAATGCAAATACAATTGATTTCATTACGTCGCTAAAGCTGAGCTTATGTGGATAATATGACGTACACAAGCCTTAGCTTCCCGCAGTCGATCATCTAACTAGTGAATATCAAATGAGGGAAAAAATACTCGAGTACTTTTATCCCTGAATCTATGTATTTCACAAGCATAGCTTCTTATGAAGAAATCAAATATTGACCAGGAATTTGCATCCAGGTGGTTGGACATGCGCATTTAGTGTATCTCTATAGTTCCCTAACTGTAAAGGTACCCGTATACTTGTGCTCGCTCATAATCATATCTCTTAGGGATAAAGATTAGTCACTATCAAATCTTTCCTTCTCATCATCGATCTTCATTTGTTAACCTTAGAATTACCCAGGGACTAGATTCAACAACACGTTATTGACAGCTACTAGCTACAAAGCTACGCAAGCAATGCAAACAGCGAAGAAAGTCACCCGAATAAATGAATTAGGTATTAAATTTTTTCTATTGAGATATATACACAGTATACACAGTCAGTCAGTCCCGTCCCTCATCCTCATATATCCCCTCCTCATCCGGACATTCCATACATTACATACATATCATGCAGTCCCATCCCATCTCTAATCGATCCTCTCATCCAATCATACATCTATCTTCACATTGCCACCTCCCCCAAACTTCATCATAGCCCCAATCACCTATCCTTAACCCTCTCCACCTGCCCCCTAACCCAACTCCTCGCATCTCTCCACCTCCCTTCCCTCCTTTCCTCCCCACCCATCTCCTCATACGCTCTCGTCCCCCTCTTTTCCCTCGCCGTAAAAGGATTCGACCACCTTCCGGCCCTCGGCTGTTCAGTAACTCCCCCAATATCTCCTCCCTCCATTTCCTGTTGCCTCTCTAATATATCCGTTTCACTCGTGATACTTGGTTCCCTTCTTCTATTTAATATTGCGTTTTTATTTCGAATATAATCTCTCGTCAAATCTCCCGGAGAAGTCGGATTTGTATCACTGCGATATTTATCGAAATCGCAATTTGGTAAATTGATTGGTTCAAACGCCGTAACCATATTTGAATCCCCAATTTCAGGTACCGGATCCGCGAAAGGATCGTGACCGTATTTTGTTGTCTCATAATAAGAGTTTATATCACTATCATATTCATTTCGACTGGGAGGCGGGCGAGTTTGGGGACGGATGCTTAGACCTTGAACTGGTTCATTTTCATTCAATTCGAGTGAATGAATAGATAATCCATCTCCCCATCCTGAACTTATGGTTGAGCGTGCCCTTACGATTTCCATTTCCGCTGTTTCCAGTGTTGCTTCGTTCCCGGCTTCTGGTGTGGAAACTGACGGATTTCTCGTCATCTCCGGGCGAGGCGCTTCGATATCTCCTTCACTACCTCCATTTCCGTTCTTCCTAATACCCATTCCTGTAACAGATGCTTCCACCCCCGTGACTGGTTTCTCGCCCCTTTCTTCTAATTCTTCATTTCTTCTACTTTGCTTCCTTAGTGTCCTCCTAACAAGAAATGCCACAATAGCCAACGCAATTAAACTGACAATGACCGCAACACTTACAGTCACTGCCAGAGCGGAAGATGTATGTTCATGTTTCGTGAACGTGCCTTGGGTATCTAAGAGCGGGGAAATTGTAGAGTTGTGTTCGCTAAGAGTAATAGCATTTATAATACTAGTAGTTGTGTTCGTTATTGTTGTGTTAGGGCTTGATTTCGAAGTTGATGTTGGAGAAGAAGTTGAGGCGTACATGGTTGGAGTCGATATGGAGGATGTACTGCTAGGCAAACAAGATGAACTTAATATGGAAGACATCGATGTAGAGCTATCAGAGGCGTCTTGAAAGATTTGTGTAGGAGTAGATGATGTAGTGGTGATTGCACTTGTTGTTATGATACTCATTGATGTTACTGTTGATATTTCTGCGGTCTATAGTACTTCATAAGTTAATGTTAAAATGAAAAGTAACCAAGAACTTACAGTAGATGTTGAATCGCAAGAACTTGTAGATTGTGGTTTTGTTATAGGTTTATCTATAGCACTCGATGCATTCGAGGCATTCGGAGTATATGGAGAAGAAGGTTCATCATCACCTCCATCAACATTTCTTTTGTTTGCCCAAACTAACTCAAAATCCTTTTCATATACACCGGCATCCACCAAGTCCATCACCAAGCCTCTTGAATTGTGATTGACCATCTTGTAGATAGATACAATCCTAGGTTATTTGAATTGGATTAAAGTGTAAAAAAAGTTTATATTCAACTAAAAAAATCCAGAAAAGATTGTCTAAAATCAATCAAGTATTAAAAGCCAAGAACGACGACAAGAAGGCACAAAAGAAAAGGACGAACGAACGATAGAAACAGAATGCCAGCCTGCTGGTAAAGAATGACAAATTAAATTCACATCTGTTAAGGCCAAGGCTGTTGCCAAACCTTACGTACTTATATTTCGCAAACAAGAATGCGGAACTACCGTATGAAACTTTCCCTCAAAACCACATGGCCCGTGGTTTAACTTTAAAAACCCGTGTTTATCAAATGAAAGACGGAGAAAATTATTCTCGGATACCCCTCATCAACTAATTCCTAACTGATTGTTCCAGCTGACTTGTTGTAGAAAACTTCTTGCAACAGCTCTTTTCAAAGAACTACTTAGATCCGAGTAACTGTATCATACATATTACATACATATTGAAGATATTTCCATTCGGTGTTTGGTGATGAAGAAACTGGATGGATGGTCAGAGTCCAATAAATGAAACGGATGTAGAGTTTCCTAAATCCGCTCCGATGTCTGTGCGAGCTTTGGATTTTGGAAGAATTTTCTCTGGGCACACGTGCCTTGTAAGGTTATTGATAGAATTAAAGTTTAATTCATGAGGATCTGTGGGTGATACGAGTTTCCTAATTGTCGCAAACCTGTGCGATGATCATCAACGCTTCGCCCTGTGGTTAGACCAGTGGTACTTTCATGCAATAATTGCATTGAACGTGGGTGAAATCCGTTCATTGTCGAGGATTCGATGAACATGGGATGTGGCCGAATAGAGATTATATGCGATAGACTGTTGTCGATTCAATCTTTGAAATATACTAGAACTGCTTACCATGTTGTAACGAACAACAATATTTCAGAGGCAAGCAACGCGAAAAAGAGTTAAGCTGGGATAAATGGCGGGATTTGAAGAGACTATGTCGTCTAAAGTCGACCAGAAAACCGAGTGGATAGAGCCCAATTTTCCCTATCTTCTCTTCGAGAAGGTTTTAGACTCCGGAGCCCGATAGATATACGTCGGCGTGGGCCGTGGCATCCCAAAACCTGTTGCACCTTTAACGCCTTACCCGGTCCAGCTTATGTTCATACAACCCTCGTTCCGCCCAGAAAGTATAATCACACTGCCTGTCCATTCATTTCTTCTTTCCTTCTACCACTTTCTCATCAGCCTCTTTTACCTCCCCCACCTTCTTCTTTCCTCCATTCCATACCTCCCAAATCTGCTCCATAATCAAGTCACCATATCCTTTCCCCGCTTCCAAGGCCTCTTTCTCCTTCTGATCTCTCTTTTCCTTCCAATCTTTCCCTTCGCCACCTAACCATATTTTCTCCAAAACACCTTCTTTCCCCCCTTCTTGAACCATCTCTACCGTTGGTTGACCAGCACTTCTCTTTTCCAATGCCTCAAGAACTCCCTCGCCCTTTACACCCTCCTGAGATTTAAATGTCTTTCCCACAAACTTTCCACTCTCCTCCATCCTTTTCTTTTCCTGCGCTTCTCGTATTCTTCTCTGAGTTTCCTTTGCCTTTTCGGGTAATTCTGTGCTTGAGAAAGACGTTACTCGGCTCTGTATGCGAGTCATCATTGAGACACCAGTATATTCGTAAGCTAAGTGATTACCACCGATGAATGTTGTGGTCATGAGAGCGAAGGTATAGACGTCCATTTTGCGGGGTGGTATCACTATATGGAGGGGTTAGCTAAATATTGAGGGATGGGATTCAATGAGCCATAAATTGTTTTGTAGATAGATACAAAGATTCATGCTAGGGGATGTGATCTGAGATTGCAATTGAATAAGGAGAAGAACCTACTCATAACGAGTGGACAAACGATGAGGGCTGCGAGGGATGCATTGTGTAGGAGAGGGGTAGTTCGTGGGTTTGCAGGATCGGGTTGAGTGAGCTGAGAAGGTTGGGTCGTAGACATTGTCGTGAAATATATACCACCTGAGTAAAATCTCGTGGTAATTTAGTTGTTGTATTATGAAGATTGCAAAATATGATTTTGAAAGAATCTGAGGGGCCTCAATGGATGAACGCTGTAGATAATTTTTTGGAGGCCCCGGAGTTTGTTTATTCCGACGAGTCAGTCAATGTTAAATCCAATATTTTTGCCATGAGGTTGCCATTAATTTGCTTCAATCTTTATTAAATTAGATGGCTGTTCTAGACTTTGTTAAATCAATTTGAATATAGCGAGAAGTGTATAATTGCGCGTCGAGAACTCTCAATCTCATTCGAGAGCTTATGGACTTTTACCAAAATTTGAAATTTGTTCTTGATTTGAAAATATTGTGAAACAGTGAGAGAGGAATCATTCAAAAACGATTTAAGGCACTTTGCCAGAGTGGTTAATGGGTAGCACTCGAATTTCTGTAGCTCACTACAGGACAATAGATATGCTATGTCTTCGGACGCGCAGGTTCAAATCCTGCAGGTGTCGTTAATAGTTGTTTCTTTTGCCCTGTTCACCATTTTGTTTATTTTCATAAATTCTTCAATCTTTCAAGATATAAGATATAAGATATATATCTCAAACCCCACCTAATAAGCGTCAACGCCCCATTCATTCATTTATTAGGTTCAACACAGGTATCCGAGGACCTGGTAGGTGGTATTCAACACTGAACGGAAGACTTATTTTTCTATCTACCGTGGGACCGGCAAGTCCAAATCTGAAAGTCCATTACTTGGCCTTGTTTCTGCACGACATAATTCTCACCATGCGGCTCATCTATGTCGAGGGTTTTCGAAGCAGATGAACAGCCAGTTTCTGTGGTCAAATTCCTTATTTCTGCTCTACTCATCTTGTTTGCCCATTTATCACAGCCGCTTTTTGCTGTTCGACAAGTTTAGCTGTTGTACTCGAAATTACAATGTCTATTGCCAATCGTCCTATCACGACCCCAGTTGATCGCTCGGAGGCAGTCGTGCTTTTACTCCGTCTTCTTCTTTGTCCATGCTACAAGAATTATTTTATCATCTCTTCAGATCAGTTAGAGGCAATCCACCTTACATGGTGGGTGTTAATGACCCCGTCCCCCCAGCATTTCCACTATTGCTTTTAAGCTCAGGGTAATTGATATAATCTTAATCCAAATGAGCGGGCTTGGACTTATTGGTATTTACCTCAATCTTCAGCTCTTAGCTTTATTTGAGGAGCCCATGGCGCTCTTAGATCTAGCTTCTAGTTTGGCTACCAAGTTTTCCAGAATCATCTATTGCGTGGTAGCTTATTGTTAATTTGTACTTGTCTCTCGATTAGATACCGTTCCATTTATATCTTTCATTGCCAAATTAATTGTCTTTGGCCTCCATGGTTCTGACCCTAGAGCTTCCCATGGTGATCTGTGTACATGAGGTCATTCTTCAAAATTTGCGATTTATTCCATAAGAGCTACCGTGAAGGTTTCCAGTAAAGATAGGTTGGCATCAGTTAACTACTTGCGTGCGTTGGTGATTACATGTACTTAAAACTGTCGAGGAGTTTGTACTGCAAGAGAGCTGCCTTACAAATATTTAGTTACTTTTTTACGTTCACCTATTGATATTGAATATTGAATATTTCATGCCTCTTCTGTTTCCAGTTCAAATTAGATAACAAAAATGGTGGCACAAGAACTTCAGCGATACGTGACCAACATCCCTTTCATCACAAGCATTAAGACGCACGGCAATTGACTTTCAGTGTCATTTAAAGTTTTACAGCCGTATTTG
Organism: Stromatinia cepivora; assembly: GCA_014898415.1. Taxonomy (NCBI): domain Eukaryota; kingdom Fungi; phylum Ascomycota; class Leotiomycetes; order Helotiales; family Sclerotiniaceae; genus Stromatinia; species Stromatinia cepivora. Next base: position 563,333 of record RCTD01000018.1, on the reverse strand, counting down.
GATGGAATCATTTAAATACATTGACTGATTGTGCTGAAACAGCAATATACAAATTCTTGAAGATTGATAACATAACCTCTGAGACATCTTCAAACTGCCCTTTCACATAAGCATCAATGCCGTGTCCAGTTTTGAAGTTCAGGATCGTCTATATGCAACCACACCTCCAAACACACCATATCAACTATCGTAGCTCGAACTATCCTTTTACCAAAGCAATCTCCCTGATGGGTGCACAAGCAACTTCACATTACTCTACCATTTGCTTCTAATTCCCTCCCACTCCAAGCAGGATAGCCGGGCAAGTCGTAGCGCTTATATCAGTTGCCTTGTTACTTAACCATTTTAAATGCCCCTCGTCCTCATCAAAATGAAGCAGAGTGCAGAAAGTTTCATCCGTATAGCTTTTCTTTTCTGTCTTTCACTAAAGCATTCCCTTGCAATGGGTTTGGGGTATGGAAAATTTGTACCTCAAAAGTTGCACAGATCCTGATTGAAAAGCAACAATCATGGATCCCACGCATTAGTTCCCCAAATGCCGTGTATAGTAGTAGGACTCGTGGAGAAGGATAAGATAGGATGGAAGCATAATATATAATGTGAATTAATAAATAAACGAATATCAATTATTCTTTCAGATTAAAGGTGAGGATAAATTTGATCAAAAAATGAATAGATAGAGATGAGGTTGACGACTGTGTATTCTTTTGGCTTGTGTCTACTACTACTTTTTCTTCTCCACGAGACTTATACCCATCGCAATAGGGACAGATACACCATCCATACTAAGTCATGAGTTATCAGTCCCAACTATGATCTGCTATATTCATTCATCATTCCTTCCCAATCATATTCGTTTTCATGTTCCATCCACTATAATATCCATAGCCTATCGTTTCGTTCCTCTTGCCACACACACCTCATCAAACCACAAATAATATCACTGCCGCCCAACCCCTCTTCCTCCATTTTATCTCCTCAGGTCGAGATATGCCTTGGCATCATCCCATGTCTTCTTCTCAGCATCCTTCATCTCTGTATCTGACAAAGTTTTCACCCCCTTATGCAATGCACAAAGAAACCAAATGCAACATCAAGATCCTCTACAAAATTGATTGCATGAGGAAGATATGTGGCACTATATGCATTCTTCATTAATTGCTTTTCCTCTTTAGATATGTCGGGTTTGATGCGGTCATCTAAGTAGGTTTTGACGGCTATTCCAAAAGCAACATCTATATCATTATCGAATGGGAGACTGTTTTCGGAAATTTCAGTGAGTTGACTAATTGGAAAGCAGAAGAGTAGCTAAAGAATGAGGGTGAGAAGAAATGGGAAGAAACGTACCTGCGACCTAGACCTTGATATTCTTTGACATTCCGAGTAACTTGACCACTCAAGAGCATCGACGCGACAATTGCCTCAATTAGATCTCTATCTGTGTCCCGAATAGATTTGATGATTGAATGATATGAAAGGAAATTCTTGCTCAAAGGACCAGTATACCCGATAGGGGCATGTCTAATTTTAAGAAGACAGGCAGAACGACTAATAAGAATGCAGTTTGCCTGGTCTTCGTCTTGACCTCGCAGTGGTCCTCCGATTAGTTCAGGATGACGGTCGCGAGTGTGAAGATTTTGGAAACGAATGAGCTCATATGCCATAAATGCTGCTTCCTCAATGAAGTGAACATCCTGGTACTTCTCAAAGATAGGTTGGATGGCTTTCAAAGTAGTGGCTAATGCCTTTCCCCAATTTGTCAACTCATGTTTATCATTGACATAGCCTCTGAGATGAAGTAGACGCCATAAGGAATTGGATAGAATTTCTGACTTCGAGGAAAGACCAGTCGTTTTTGATTTGCCTATGGTTTTGGCAGGAAGATCCTTATTGTCAAGTAACGATATCGCAGCAAAAGAAATCTTCCCGGCTTTTAAAGATTTGGTCTCAACTTTCTTTAATTCGGGATCCTTAACACCCCACAAGTCAACTAAGTCGTTAGTCTGTGGTTGTAAGCGTTTATGGTTTAAGGTTGGCTTGTTGTTATCGTCAAACCATAGGCGTACAGTGATATCTTTGAAGAGAAAACCACGGTGCATCCGAGGGGCAATTAGGGCTGCAAAAGTTTCTCTGGGTGGTAAAAGAGATTCTGTAACCAACTTTCGATATTCATCTGATACAAAACCATCAAGAGTCGGAAGGACATGGTATTCGAGAGAGTTGAAAGTATTCATGAGACGTGGACCGATGACATCTTTTTGTAGGTAGGAGTATAACTCTGCGGGCAGCTGTAAACCAAGATATTCATGATTGTCACCGGTCAGGTGATCGAAATCTCTGATATGAATGCTTCCGTCTGTGTGTACAGTAACGCAATGCTTGATACCCATCTTTGCCTTTCGGTACTTATCAAGCCAATCTCGGTCTCGTACGTTCAAGATATCGCTGAAAGCTGCACAAGTCGCACTAACCGACTTTTCCGAGGTTCTGAGTAGGTTGATGGCATCACCAACATTATAAGGTTGACGACTGATGATAGTTTGGTCTTGGAGTGGTGGAAATGGTGGTAAGAATGATGTTCCGGTCATCAATAATGCATCGGAAAGCATGTCGGATGTGACATTAAGCTTCTTAAGTAATTCAGATTTGAGAACTCCTCTTAAAGCCTTGTTCTCCCAATCCGTCGGGCTGGGTGGGAATATGACAGCATCCCAAATGTCGTAGAGAAGTAATTCTTGGGAACCCATAATTCCATCAATGTATTGTTCATCGTGACGATCGAGAGCCGCAAGTTGAGCACAAGCACTGAAAGGAGCAGTCATGTACTCCAAGTCTCTCGCAGTAAGCACCTCTTGTAGAATATGATATAGGTCGGTGATTTGAATGGCGCCTGATTTCGGTTAGTAAACGGAACTACTTGAATCCCAAACACTCACCAGCCTTGCGAAAAGCCGCGACAGCATCTGTAGGATTGCCTTCGTTATATAACGCCCATGCTTGTTCTGTTTCGGATATGGCAGACTTCAGACTGCGCATAGTCATTTCTTTCTTGCCAACAATTGATTGACCTTCAAATACAAAGAGTGGTTCCATTTCATGCTCCTTCCATTTGTCCAAGTCGTTCTCGATGTGTGTTTTCAATGCCATGGGATGTCCACCCAAAGCTGCAAGTAAAGGTTCATCGGCGGGACCTTTCAAAAGGTTCGAGAGGTAAGCTGTAGCTTCAACACCAATTTTCGCATTTACTAAATCAGAGAGTGGCATAGAACTGTTTGTCGCAGATTAGCCTACGAATTTCCTGTAGAGCACTTGATATCTTACACTACCCCAGCATCAATGTATGGGTCGCCAGTGTTTACTACATATATCGAATTAGTCTCATGCTGCGAATTATAATTTGTGTAATCGTATCCATAGCCATCCTCAGAGATTGATGACGCCAGCGCAATATGGAGATCCTGGTTATTATCGAAGGGATTGGTCACCACCGAATCAGCAGGAGTAACCACTTCCTGCATATTTGAATCTTCTGGGATCTCCAGCCTGCCATGCATTTTATTTTTCGAGGCTGAAATATTTTGTAGAGGTGGAGGTGGAGGTGGAAGTTGGAGTTGGAATTGCGGTTGCGGTTGCGGTTGAGGTTAAAATCGAGAGGGAAATCGAACTTACGAGGCATCTTGAAATTTTAATCTTGAAAGCTATTCACTAACTCTTCCCAATTATGATTCGATTTTTAAGTACTTTCCAAAAATGAAAGATACCAAATCTTATAACGTAATCGTGGCCCGTCTGAACAATATTGGAGGGGTGTCTGCGGGAAGGAACGTTGGACGGTCTGTGAAATCAATGACTTGTAAGGGGTGAGTTGCGGTATAAATTGGGAATATACACTAGAAATAACTGTGACGAGGTAATGAAGGAGTGATATGAGTGTTATAGTTCAAGAATTGAAGTGAATGTGATAGATGCACAGTACTTAGGTGGTGTACTTCCAAAATATAATTTTGTATTTCGAAGTTCAGATCACAGTTCGAGAGCTGTCCAATCTCCAAGAAGAATCGGTTCAAGGATTAGCGTTCCCGTCCACGCGGCTCCATTCGGTCATGGCATACTTTCCAAAACATAACAAAAATATCGAATGATATTTAAAAATCAAATTAGTATTTTGTATTTATTCAAACTGGGACTGTATGTTCTAAGACACCATATCAATAACTGATCACTATAATTATTTCAACATAATAAGCTACTTATTTCTTGTAATATAAAAAGGACTCAATATCTATTTTGGTGTGCCACGACTAAGCGGAGCCGCCAGCCGCCAGCCGCCATCATCTTCTGGACTCATCACGTGCAATCTACGATAAGCAATTCTTATCAGAGCCCTTTTTATAAAAAAATTAGGAGTTTTGAGAGAAAAGAAAAATCATCCCACTTACAATTGTTCAAGATTCAAGAATCATGTCCTCTACAGATGAAGGCATCATACCAATTATAGATATCTCAGGCTCAGTACCTGAAGCAGAAGTTGCTAAACAGCTTGTGGATGCTGCAGCAACCTTTGGTTTCGTTTACATAAGAAATCTGGGGAAAGATATCCCTGTCGATGCCATTGACAGAACCTTTGAATTGGTATAATTTCCTCGAATCTTGTTTACAAACTCATAGCTAAAATATGAAGTAGTCTCGAAAGTTCTTCTCGTCTCCAATTGAAGAGAAACAACCATGCAAAATCACGGACAATGTATGTCATATGAGATCATTCTATACCCCGCCATGGATAACAGCTGATGAGGGGGATAGAATAGGGGATGGTCTGGGATGCATACAGAGAAATTAGATGAGAAGAATCAAAGGGTTCGTTCTCCTCCTGAAGATTAATATGAGATTTTAAGGCTAATAAATTTATAGGTTGGAGACTTCAAAGAGTAGCCTGCCTCTCTCCAAATATACCTCCGTGCAATGCCATAACTGACTCCTCTCCCCCAGAGCATTCAATTTAGGCGATTTTGTCGGTGGAAAAGCCGAACAACCTCTTCCACCGTCATTATCTCCACACGAATCAGAACTTAACGAGTTTCAACTCCACTGCCATAAACTTTGTCTCAAACTGCTTACCTTATTCGCTATTGGTCTTGAGGTACTTTTCCTCCACCTTACAATATTCAACATTAACTGACCATTTATAGATTGACCCCGCAGCTGGCGGTTCCGCCTGGTTTTCCTCTCGACATCAAGGCGGCCCAACAGGATGCATCCTTCGCCTTCTTTACTATCCTTCCTTACCCCCAAATTCTGACTATCAGCCCGATGTTGATATCCGAGCTGGTGCTCATTCGGATTATGGGTCCATTACCCTTCTATTCCGTACGTCGTCTCCCTTCTAACCCACTAACTAACCACTAATCCCCACCCCTTTAGAAAGACCTTCCCAGCCCGGTCTCGAGATCCTCCCACCATCTTCCTCATCGGAGCCAAAATGGACCCCAGTCCCCATCCAACCACCCCCAACCGAATCTGACCCTTCCCCCCCAATCCGTAAGCAACCCTTTCTTCTATACTATATTCCTCAATCCAAGCTCCTGTCACGCAATCCATATTCCCCATCATCTCCTGTGCCCCAACTCCCTTACCACCCCCTTTCCTTTCACCACCCCCAACCCCCAACTAACACCCCTTTCCCCCCTAGTCGTAAACATAGGCGACCTCCTCTCCCACTGGACCAACAATCTCCTCGTCTCCACCATCCATCGAGTCATCTTCCCCAAATTAACTTCAAAATCCACTCTCCCCCCAGAAACAACAGATCGCTACAGCATAGCCTATTTCTGTCATCCGGTCGGCACCACCATCTTAGAAAGTGTCCCCAGCGAACGCGTACGAGAATTCGGAGAAGCAAATGGAGAGATTGAACGGAAAAAGGGAAAGAGGATTACGGCGGATGAACATTTGATGGGGAGGTTGAGGGCTACGTATGCAGGTTTGTATGGGGATGAAGAGGGAAAGGAGGATGCGGGGGAGAAAAATTAAGGGTGAGTGAGTTGTGTACTACTACATCGAAAACTATTTGGAAAGCGAAATGGTGTTAGATTCTATGTCAATGCCGGTTCTACCTTATATGCATGCCTTTGTCGCTGATCAGGGCTATTTCTTCCGAAATGCTCGTATAATACAATTGATAGAGCTTAAGCACGGACGCCAGTATATATCCCATGAGGTGCTGAATGAGCCTTGAAACAAGGGGCCAATTATGCACCAGAACCCTGAGTTACTTGGCAATACTAGCCCGCCCCAAGTCATACTCTCTATGGATCGATCTTCTCTTCCTTCGTTTCGACCGTCTCGTCCTTCACCTCAGCCTCATTTGTAACCTCTCCGCCCTCGACCTCCTTTTTCATATACTCGATCGTCTCGGACTTCATTTCGATCTCCATTTTAGGAGTTTCTTCTACAGGTGGCTCGGCAGCCGTTTCTGGAACCGTCTCTGTAGTCGTCTCTCCATTCCACTCATCCAAAAATTTCTCAACTTGAGGTCCCCAAACACCCTCTCCCTTTTCCAGTTGATCATACTCCAAAACATTCTTTCCCAATTCAAATTGCCCTTGTCTGACCCTAACCAAGCTACACATCAGTCCCGCTGATCCTAAATCTGCACCTAAATCATGACATAATGATCGAACATAAAAACCAGATGATACGGTCATGCGAATCTTTGCTGCCGGGGGCCCTTTCTTAACGTCTTCTTTGGAGGGAATAGGTTGATCTTCCACTGGAGTTTTATCGGAAGAGAGACCACCGGACATCATCGCATCTTCCTTTTCCTCCTCGACTCCCTCCTTCATTTTCTTTACCGGCCTCTCTAGAACTAAATCATCCTGATCATCACCCATTTTCCTCTTCCTGCTCTCAAAATCTTCCAATGCTCTCTCATTCTCCACTTCCTTTCCATTAGTCGCCGGTTCAGCTTTCTCCTGCTTCCACAATTTAGCCGCAACATTGACTTCCGCATACCCCGCTTCTTCAGTTGGCGCTTTCCATTCATGTTCGTCACCTTCATAGAACTCTAGCAATTCCAGCTCTGAAACATCAACCGGTCTCCTCTCAATCTCTTTTGGAATTTCCTTTCCTTCGCGCGCATATTCGTAGAGAGGTTTGCCATTCATCTTTAAAGCGGAGAATAATGGTGGAAGTTGCATAAACTTTCCTCGGTATTTAGCAAGTCCCTTTTCAACCATTTCTCGGGTGATATGTTCATATGGTGCTCTCTTCAAGAGTTTCCCATCTTTATCGTATGTATCGGTCGCGGCACCAAATAGTACAACCGTCTCATAAGTCTTTGTACAGAGAAGGAAATTCCCCAATTCTTTTGTGCCTTTTCCAATACCGGCAATGAGCACTCCTGTAGCCAATGGATCTAAAGTTCCTCCATGACCAATCTTAACCTGAACTTTCTTATTTGATTTTCTGCGTCGTTGTCTTTGATTATGTTGTTCTTTTTCTCGAGCTCTAGTTTCTATTTGGATCCATGGTGCAAATAATTCGGAAGGATTAAAGTGAGTTTGAAGATCGCGAACAATTTGAGCGGAGGAACGACCAGTGGGTTTATTAATGGCTGCGGGATTCAGTTAGTTATTGATATCAATTGAACAGAGAAAAGATATATTCATACCAAAAACGCCTTCCATAACCTTCCCTTTCGTCATTGTCCACCAGGCAAGTCGGGACATCTGCTGGTGTTATGTTGTTAATGGGTGGTTAGTAGATATTTGTTAATTATGGAGTGGAGTTCATTAGATTCTCCAGCTTTTTTTTGCGAAAGCTTGCAAGCGACTAGGCTAAGGCATCCTTATCGGCATGTGATTTGAGCTTTGCCGCCGGACAAGCTTCGGTAAAACTTTGCCATTGTCTTGATATTTGGTGACGGAACTTGGAACAATTCATTTACCGATTCCGGAGAATCATTTAGCCGACAATCGTGATCTTATCGAAAATATAACAGAAGCCATAGCGTGAACTTGATCATTGAAGGAAGCAAAAATAATTATTCACATCTTATCTTATCTAAACATACACTGAAGAAGAGTATTGTTTCAGCTGGAATTCAGAATTTGCTAGCATTCCCTTTCACCAAATTGAATCAGGTGTTGCAATATTTTCTTTACTTTGATAGATACAAGACTATGAATGAATTTACGAATGCTTTCGCATCTATAATGTTTGGCGCACCTGATGGTGTACAATACCAAAGCAACAACTCTTCAGAAGAAAATGTCGATAATATGGATGTCGATGATAAACCAAAGCTGGTTCTTCAAGATACAATTGTCTATCAAAAAAACGGCACTATTGCCAATGTATTTGATTCTGTCCTTGGTCTAGAATTACGCGCTGAGGGTGCACTTTGGGTAGAAAATGCAGAAAAATACAAATGTAAGTTCTTGATATCTTGATATTTCTTTCATCTACATATTAATCAAATTTAAAATCTAATTTTTAAATAGTCAAGAGACCAAATGGTACACAATGTCAAGTTCAATTCCAAATGTATTCCTACGAGAGAGATGAACTTGGGGCTATCATTCTTTATGTTGAAGATTCTACAACTAAATCTTGGGTTGAACTTAAACCTTCGCAAAAATATGTAGCACATTTCACCACCATGGTAGAAAGTGCTGAACTCAAGCACTTTGTTACCGATTACTACGAGCGTGTACTTGCTGGAGAGTGTAAGGATGACCTAGTTGAACTATGCTGGGAAGTAAGTTTAAACCGTTCTGCAAGATCGATCTATACTTCAAAGGCTGATTATTTATCATAGTATGCTCGTGAGGATGGTCGTGGATTGTTACAAGACGATGTTATCGAAGTTTTGACTGAAGATGCAAATGCATTTTTCCTCTTGTCAGCCTTTCGTGAAGAGAAATGGGTAGACAGAAGCGCTAAGGGCATGAAATGGTCTAATACAGAGATCTACAAGCTTCTCAGGAAGGAATGTTCTGTACGTATTTCTATTATGTGCTTCACCCCTGCAAAACTAATTCTGTCAGACCGCTTATAAGAGAGCGAATACGCACGTTTCGCCTGAACCGGAGCCAATGGCTGTCGACTCTCCTATTATTCCAGACCCTTCTCCTGCCATTAGCGACGGGGGCGACGCACAAACCAACCATTTAGGCATGCTAGTATCCTTGGTTGCCGAAGAAATCGAAAATGGGACTCCTGTTAAGAAGATTACCCCAGGGTTACTCTGGAATAAGCTCTATATAAAGACCAAGATTCCGGACCATGGCACGGGTGCCGGACCCCGCATTGCAAAGTGTATTGTCTATAAAATCGGCGGTCTTCTTGCAGACACATTGGAAGAACGTCACCCTGATCTCTTTATGGGCTCAAAGTTCACCGATGGACTTCGCGAAGTGGGTCGTACTCAATATCCACCTTACACTAAGCAGGTGACTACCGATGCCCAATGGCAAGAATATATGGATAATGCTGAGGGATTTTACCTTGTTCGTCGAAATCCCCAGCATGAAGAAAGGGTCGGTGCCATTCCAGTTGGTGGCTCCACAAAATTCCAAATAAAGGATATCTTCACTGGAGAATTAGCACCACCTCGTCCAATTGGCCGCGTTGGAGGGGGACGTGTTGGAAGACCGCCAAAAATTCGCAACCCTGAGCTTGAATTCTACGAGGAAGAGGAGGAAAATGAGAACGGCGAGACTTCTTCGGGATTTGATATTGAGGCTCCTTTGACGGTAGAGTCTGCGTGGCAGCGTGTTTGGGAGTTAGGTGGAGAAGAGGAGATCATTAGTGGTCATGTAGTTCCCTCTCGGATTAAACGGGCTGGTTATTGATTTTGGAAACTTGGATGTCATTTCCAGACTAGCGTTACCTTGAGCGATTAATAGATACCCCGGGATGTAGTTTCTTGCATTTGGATGAATAAATGACTTTCTAGAGCATTGAAATTTTGCATGTTACTTTGCGTCTTGTATATCAAGGTGATCATGCTTCTGTATTGACATTATGTTTCTCTCCTTGAACGTGCCAATTTTGGACGAGCATTTCTACTTTTTCCAATCAACTCATACATTCATCATATCCTATCTGATAGTTCAGACCATATCACGAATTTGTACTTTTTTCAAAAACCTATTCTACCACGGAACATTACCATCCTACTCGACCACAGATACTTCGATCAAATTCCCGGATATTCAATCTCCAGCAGCCAATTTTGCGGGGATCTTTCGGTAATCAGCATTGCATCTAGTTTGAACCTGTATCCAAGAATTGACTGGTAGACATAAAGACCTGAAAAAAGTATTGGTGTTTGGTTGCTGTGCGTGTCTCTTTTATACTTTTCTGTCAGTCTGGCGTAAGCATTTTGATATTAATTATTAGCATTCTTTTTCTGTGTGGACAGCTGGATTCTCTGAAGCGCTCTTTCTGATACTTGCCTAGCGAGTGTTCACTCAGATGTAACAGACTCGATTCTTGTCTTACTGTTCCCCTTTTCCTGGTAAGCGAGGCTTTAGTTCATTCACTATCAAAACTGGCTGTATGTCTTATGTTTAACTTTTGTATCCTGTTCGATTTTGGCAATTTGTTGATCTGTATTTGAGAACTGCTCATGTTCTAAATCTTTCGATTGAAAGAGATTTTTCCTATTCACCATTTGAGTCATTTAATATCGAATATATTACAGAGGAATTTACCGTGCGATAGTGGCATATTTAGGCCAAAAGTTTTCCCGCAATTTATCAATCCCCGTTTTTTCGCACCTGTGGGATTCTCCCCGGTTGATCCGGCGGTAGAATGGGGTGGAGACCGAGGTCCGCCAAAGCTGCATTGTTGACCCGGCTAAATGATCCTTCGATATACCCCTCACTTATTTGCCCCCGAGGTCCTCCGTAAACGTATATAATAATCATAATCCCATGCTATAATAGAACTTAACATGTGTTTCAAGGTAGATTCTTCGGTAACCTGAGATGCTCAAAATGCATACGAGCCCATGGATCACGATTCTATCCCTTTCACAGCTCTCGCTTATTGTGGAAGGTAAAAATCTTTGGTCTACTCAGCCGGCAGGTTTCGTGGATATCATCAGGACAGCTTATCCTATAGGAAATGGTCAATTAGCTGGTATGTAACTTTAATCAAATTCCTTTTTTTTTATCATACTAATTAAAATGCAGCACTTCCATTTGGCGAGCCAGGTTCCGAAAAACTTAATCTCAACAGAGATTCATTATGGAATGGCGGGCCCTTCGAGAGTGCAAGCTACAATGGTGGTAATCCAAACTCTTCAGTGGCTTTCTCACTACCAGGTATCAGAGATTGGATCTTTCGAAATGGCACCGGAAATGTTACTGCTTTGATGGGTTCAGATGACAATTATGGAAGTTATCAGGTTCTTGGCAATTTATCCGTGTCCCTGCAAGGTATATCTGATGCTACTGGCTACAAACGAATGCTTGACCTGGATACTGGGATTCATACGACTACTTTCAACACTGTGAATGCTTCTTTTACTACGTTAGTCACTCGATTCTAAGTCTTTAGTATAATGCTAACAATCACTAGTTCCGTCTTTTGTTCTTACCCGGACAGTGTGTGCGTTTACCAAGTCAATTCAACAGCCACACTTCCTAGAGTTGATGTTCACTTTGACAACATACAAACAGACAGCTCTTTAGTCAAATCATCTTGTTCAACATCTTCAAAATCAGCCCTATTCAGTGGTATTACTCAGGCTGATATAGGTATGGTTTATAAGGCCGAGGCACGAGTCATTGAATCGACGAAATCAGTCTCCTGTTCCAATACTACAGGTACCCTCAGCATAACACCATCTAATAATCAACGTTCCCTGTCTCTAGTAATCTCGGCTGGTACAAACTACGACGCCACTAAAGGCACAGCTGCACATAATTACTCATTTAAGGGAGCAGATCCAGGGACCCACGTTTCCACTACGGTTGCAAAGGCAGCCTCAAAAAGTTTTAAAACACTCAGGGATAAGCATATCACTGATTTTTCCGCCCTCATAAATAATTTCACACTCAGTCTTCCAGACCCCCTCGGATCAGCAAACAAAGAAACCACAACTGTGATCGCGGCGTATAATACTACAGACAATAGTCATACTGACCCATGGCTAGAGAGTCTTCTATTCGACTACAGTCGTTATCTATTCATATCATCATCACGAGATAATTCTCTTCCCCCTAATCTCCAGGGTAGATGGGCATATGGTTTATCGAATGCTTGGGGTGGTGACTACCACTCTAATATCAATCTGCAAATGAATCATTGGGTAGCCGTCCAAACCGGTCTTGGAGATTTGCAATCTGCGTTATGGACCTATATGGCAGAGACATGGGCACCCCGTGGCACAGAAACAGCTCAACTATTATACAATGCCCCAGGCTGGGTTGTGCATGACGAAATGAATATTTTTGGACATACAGGCATGAAAACAGGTGATGAGTACTGGGCTGATTATCCAGCTGCTGCGTCATGGTTAATGCAACATGTAGCTGATTATTACGATTACTCGAGAGATGAAACTTGGTTGAGGAATACTGGATATCCATTACTCAAAGCCATTTCAGAGTTTTGGCTTAGTCAACTTCAAAGGGATGAATACTTTAATGATGGGACTTTGGTTGTTAATCCTTGTTCTTCGCCTGAACATGGTCCTGTAAGTTTTTCCACCTTGATATCGGTTATGGATATCAGATTGAACTGACTTCATTCACAGACTACATTCGGCTGTACACACTACCAACAACTCCTCCACTCCCTCTTCACCACCACCCTCCAAGCAGCACGCGTCCTCTCCACTGACACTGCGCTCCAAACCTCCCTTTCAACCACTCTCACCTCCCTAGACAAAGGCCTCCACATATCCCCCACAACCCAAATTCAAGAATGGAAAATCTACTTCCCAGCCTACGAAAATAGTACTCACCGCCACCTCTCCAATCTCATCGGTTGGTTCCCCGGTTCCTCCCTCTCCTCCTATCTCTCCGGCTACACCAACTCGACCATTTCAACCGCTGTCCGCAATACACTTATAGCGCGCGGACCCGGCATCATCGATTCGAACGCTGGATGGGAAAAAGTATGGCGAGCAGCGTGTTGGGCGCGATTAAATGACACGAAAACAGCATATGAGGAGTTGAGATTGGCGGTTACTAATAATATAGCGAGCAATGGATTGAGTATGTATTCGGGGAAGAATGAACCGTTTCAGATTGATGCGAATTTTGGGTTTGGGGGCGCGGTGTTGGGCATGCTGGTGGTGGATTTGCCGGTGGGGATTGAGGGTGCGGAGGGGCTTAGGACGGTTGTGCTCGGACCGGCTATTCCGAGGGAGTGGGCTGGCGGGAAGGTGCAGGGAATGAGGATTAGAGGGGGGGGAGTGCTGGATTTTGAGTGGGACGTGGAGGGTGTTGTGGTGAGTGCGGTGTGGAGGGTGAAGGGGGTGGAAGTTGTGAGAATTGTGAATATTAAGGGTGAAGTGCTTGCATAGTTAACTTGCCCTTGCTATTCTATTCCGTTCCCAGGGACGATAATTCTCCATATGCATTTGATATGTATAGCTTGTAGGAAAACGTTTCGATGTCTAAATCTAGTTTGAAAATGGAGCTTCAGCATCCCGAGGCCCGACTCGAATTTATAAATCTAACATAAATTCTCAAATATTCTAAAAGCATCCTCGTCTATTCTTCAAGCTAGAATTGGACGAGAAAATAGGCTTTTGCGAATGAAGAGTTATTTCAACGATACTAGAAAGATCATCAAAACTACCCCTGATACACGAAGATCATATATAGAAACTAAATAACATATCACTCCCTAATCTCTGCTTATTTTTAATTGAACATTGTGTATTCAATTCTTACATCTCTACCAATAGCCAAAACTTACGATACTCAACACAACTCCTCTCCTCTCCAATATCCATATCCTACATCATCAATCATCAAGACACCGCAGAAATAATCCACCAAACCCACTTACTCATTCAATCAGCCCTACATAATCCTCTAAACCCAAAATTGGCATTCATTCCCCCACCTCCTCATTACCCCATACGCAATAACATCTAATTTTTCTTATCTTCCACTTTCTCCTCTTTGAGATACCTAGATCATCTCTGACCAAGCTGTCGTTGCAGTTGACTTATTGTTCGTGCCATTTCTTGCGTCTCTTGCTCCTTCCGTTTCATCTCTTGCCGCATTTGCTCCATTTCTATCTTCTGATCTCGCATGGAAATATCAAAGTCCTCAGAAGCTGAACCCTGCTCAGCGGAATACGATCGTTGTCTTCCCTCGCCCAGGTTCAAATTTGCTTGTAGCTGCTTGTCATACGTGTATACTTCCGCAGTCCATTCATTTGCGTCGATAATAATATGTAAAATATGTGATTGGATATCAAGATCTAAAAAAAAAGAATCTATATTAGATAAAATTTAACTCCAAAATTAGAAGGGGGGAGCATCACCTTTGACTTTCAAAGAATCGATAGAAGATTTGGAACAAAAATTGAGAATGATATAATCTTCCAGAATACCCCATTTGTGATACTTCCCCCCAGATTGAAATCGATTTGCATGTTCTTCCAGTCTTCCATTGTTGCCAGATTGAAGTATCTCAAGACCCCATTTCTTACCAAAGAGATAGAAATCGATTCGTCCATCCTTTGTATAAGCATACTCAGTTAGAATTGGTAAATTATGAAGTTCATAGTTAAGACAACAATACATCTCATCCTGAACCGCTGCTTCTGGGATACCCCAGTTATTGGACTGGCCCCTGCCATTTGAAGAGGGAGAACGATGATGTAAAACAGATGGGCTGAATCTTTCAATGGCGTTTAGACAGGCTTGCTGAAGAGTGATTTTATCCAAATTGGTTCCTAGTAGTAGACCTGGAATAAGACGTCGATATGCAATTCTGACTGTAATTAGTATGAATAAAGGACATGCTGAGTACATACACCTTCGATGCATTGGAGAAGCGAAAATATAAGTGGTTTGGCTACTTCCAGGCCCAGGCTGCTCTGCGTGTAGGAACCCCATTTTATAGCAGAAGGCCAGTGCATTCATATTATCCGATCGTGGTTCTGTATAGCCTCGAGGTAGTATTGCTACTTTACGCATTGCATCTGCGATATCCGAATATTTGAGATGGCTGTAAGAAGTGGAATTTATCAAATTCTGTTTTAAATGATTCTCTCCTTGAGCGGTCCAAACCCCTCTACCCCATCGGGTAAGGAATTCCAGTAGGAAATTATGTTCAACAAGAACCTCGTGACAAAAAGCCGGCGACCATCTTTGAGCATTTTGAATGTTCTTGTGAAGTAATAAAAGGTTAGTATATTTAAAAAATAACTTGTTAAAAATAGCCAGGGAAAATTACCTGTGAAATAAACAATTCAAAACAACATAAGATTGTCCCAACCATACCCGGTGACCGTCAGTAGCAGACTGGATATACTCCGCTATAGCTACACGATCGACACTTTCAGGGTTGAGATGATTGGCCATGATCCATTTGCTGACTGCAGTCAATGTCTCTTCCAACTTGAAGAGCATACATAGAGAATTGAATTTGGATGGGCGTAATTCAATCCGATTGAGGATGTCTATTTTCGAAGCTTGCGATTCAGGTTGTATATCTTGGATCCTGGAAATGCCAACGGCGCCATAAAGACAGACAAGCACGAATATTGATTGCGCTCTAGTGTTAAGGTTCTTGAGTTTAATGGACCAAAATTCTTCATCTTCATAAGAACCTTGAGCTTCATCAATAAGGAAAAATTTTCTGGCGTTCGGGTTATGTGGTCGATATCTGGCGTTAGATTTTTGTGCCTGAATTGCTTTTTCATCTAAATACAGGTCGTATGAAAGATTATTGCGTTCATTCTTGGGCTCCCAATGAATGTATACAGGCTCAAATTCTGGTTTATGAAAAAGAATATGATGGCCAAGCAACTGAAGAAGAGTTGTCTTCCCCACTAAAGGGGTAGCACGAATAACGACCACTCTCATAGTTTGTGCATGTTGCAGAACCGAAGAAACCAGATCTTGTCTTTCGCAAACAAAAGGGCAGTCAGGATTCAATGGGTTTTCGTCATGGAATCCATGATTGTCCATCTCGTGTCCACAGTTGATGCAGATAGGAACTAATAACTCGAAGACTCCTTGAGGGCAATCACAATGACAACAAGGCCAGTGAGTGATAGTAGTAGAAGGGAGATTTGGCGAATGAATTTTTGTACTTCCTCCTAGAGGCTTCGCTTGGTTAGAGTCTTGATATTTGTGAGGTTGTGCTGTCGTCTGGACTGGTGTTTTGACTGGCGTTTTGGTTCGCGCTGACGATGCTTTGGGTAAACAATAAGATTTTGTAGGGGATCATTTGAGGAAGAAGTTTTGGAAAGATGCAACTCTACGTCTTTTGGAATAGATGAGAGATGTCTTTTAGACTTAGATCTAGTAATTACAGGCATTTTCTGTGCTAGGCAGGTAAAAGTAGATTTGTGAAGAGGAAGGAAAGTTTTTGTTTCTCCATAATCAATATATGAATAGAATTTCTTTGTTTTGAAAAAAAAGTGAAAGAAAAGAAAGACCAGGCTGAAACTAGTTGCCCGGAAAGGCAGCAAATAAAAAGATAATCATAAAACACTTCGCCTTCCCATTCCTCTACTCGATTGAACTAGCATCCTCCAAATCTAGAACTTCTATGGCTCAAACGATTTATAATTCCTTTTTCTTCTACCTCCATCTCGGTAAGCCTACTACCCCACGAATCAACAGCGAAAATGAACGCGAATCAACAACACCTGCAAATATGAGTTTAAGTGCTGAAAGAAGATTTAAGCTTTGGGTAACAAACATCATATCTTCAAATCTTATAGCTTCAGATTTGGCAAGCATATTAAGCTTAATTTCTAGTATATTATTAAAAGAATACGGTGTACGCCACGGTTCGCACGAGACATGTATGTGATGTAATGACGTACACTATTCC
Organism: Stromatinia cepivora; assembly: GCA_014898415.1. Taxonomy (NCBI): domain Eukaryota; kingdom Fungi; phylum Ascomycota; class Leotiomycetes; order Helotiales; family Sclerotiniaceae; genus Stromatinia; species Stromatinia cepivora. The sequence goes on along the minus strand of RCTD01000018.1, from coordinate 546,288 downwards.
ACGTACAATGTTACGACTCGGAATCACATGACTATTCCGAGGCCTTGGGACCTTAGGTTCAGTAGCTAGTTATTATGACATCGAGTGGTATTTGGTCGCTGAAAACTTTCTAATCCACACACCCAGATCATCTGGCTAGATGAAACAAGTTAAAGATCCAAGCTGGCATAATCACCACAGTTCTAGGACATTCCAACATCTGAGAACTACCCAGACAATCAGAAATGAAGTGCTCATGCTGGCAAACCCAGGTTCAAAATATTCAAAGGCTAATCAAATGTCTGAAGTCGGCGGAGATGACGGTTGCTCCAAGATACCGTAAAATCAGCAAACAAACTTACAGCGCCACAAACGCACGCACATCCAACAACAAAAGAAGCAATTAAGCATAAAACCAGCAACGGCAACGGACCGAAAACGTTCCGCTGGGAACCACACAACCCCTTTTTACCCCTCATCTCCAAACCAATTCAGTTTCATCCTTGCTCGCATGTCCCGTAAGATCAAGACAAGAAGCTTCCAAATATACCAAAACTCGAGCCGTACATCCGATCATTTGGGAAGAACAAAACTTTTTGTTCTCAGTAATCAAACGATTGCGCTCTCTTACTTTATGAGAAAAGTTTCGGTGTGGGTGTACGAGAACCGTGGAAGAAGAAGAAGTACAGAAGTCATCTTACATGTTCTCTTTGCATGTCTTGTAACACGTGCCACGGCATCCGACGCCAAAATAATTAAACATCTTTGATGCATTGCAGGCAAGGGATTTTTATTGTGCATGCATGTCACCCACGTTTTTCGGTTCCCTCTTTTCTCGTGTGCTTATTTCATCTCAAGCCGGGGAGGACCGCAGCGCACGTACCCCTCTTATTGCTGACATTTGAAATGCTTAGCTAGGTATTTCAAAGCAACTTTTCGAGTGTTGAGGCTTGTAGAAAGAAGCTGTGGAATTGTAGGTACCGGTATGAGTATGGAAAAGAAGTTGTGCATTGTGATTGGAGGTTATTTGAAGGAGAGGTTGTGTAAGCGCCAAAGGGCAATAGAGTAAGTGTTGTTAACCGCGAAGATTGGTTGGTTTGAACACCACATACGCATGGTGATTGGCGACATGTGGAAAGGAATAATGAGCCCATTCTCAAATGAGTGTGATGAAGAGATTCTTAGTTGTTGTTCTGGAATTTGAGTTGTTGATAGATATACTGTCTGATTTATCTCTCGTCAAAGTTTAAAGACCAGGCGGTAGAAGATTCGCAAGATAGATGACAAGGGGAGTTCTGCTAAGGTGGAGATACGGTGAAGAGGAGTTTTGAGTCTTGACAGCAGTGGTGGGGACGTTATTGAGAACGGACGTTTGATGATGGAGTAAAATATGGATGGATGGATGGATGGATTTAAGGGCCAACAATATTCCGAATGAGATCTTTCCAAATCAAAAGAAAATAAAATTAATTGTTTGTTAAGTGAAGACTTGGCTTTCGACCGTCTTGTCATTCATCTCTTGACCGAAAGAAGGTTCTTCTCAACGTCCGAGAGAAATATGTATGTATGAGGTGTGTGTGTATTTAAGATTTGGTAGAATAGAATTAGAAGAAGAGAAATGAAGATCCAAAAGACCGGGATTGTGGAGATGTTGTTGGTTGTGACATAGATGTAGCTTTGAGGCAACTCCCCAGTATACGTATCAAAGTTATGCCATATCAAAAAAATCGATTTCTTGGCTTAATAAGTGTGTCCTTTCAACATGAATTGGACTTCCCAACCACGTTTTGTCGCCAATATCTGGTGTTTCTGTAGAGTAGAGTTAGTCTTTGAAGGAATAATAATCTTCGGTGTCGGGAATTGATTTGAAACACGGAGCGTACAAAAACAGAACCTCGTGATGGATGGATGGATGGATGGATGGAAATGAATGATTTCATATCTTTCTCTTTTTATAGAAGCGGTGTAAGCAAATCATGATGATGGATGATGGATGATGGATGATAGATGATGATTAACTTATCACTTCAAGATTAAGGTTATGCGTTGTCCCAATGAATATAAATAAAATGTCTTGGCTTTACTGAACCTTTCGAGTATGAACTCCCATATCCTCACATCGTCACATATAGAATTTTCATTCTAGATATAAAAGTACTTATCTACGGTATACGGAGTATTCATTGTCTCGACATCAAGGGGAAGAGCGGGATTGTTTCAATCTGTACCTACATGATAGGTATTAGGTAGATAACTTTTTGTCATATACAGAGAAATCCCATTGCAGAATCATGCACAAAATACCTTGATATATCTTTAGGTAAGTCTAGTGATGGCCACCAAAGCTTTGTTGCAGCTTAGTAAAAGAGATGGTCCGTCTTCTTGCAGAACTCGCCCCTCTTCTTCCCGAACTTATCAAGCCTTCATCTAATACTTGTGCAATTCTAGCTTTAAAATCAGCCGCTGTGTTTATCACCCTTGATAGTTCCAAATCTCTTCTCCCGTACCGTACCGTAGTCTTTGCCTTTGCCTTAGCCTTAGCCTTGAACCTCCCCCAATATTGAATAAGGACCCCTTTCAGCCATAGAAGAGGATCCCATTCTTGAATATCGATTGATTTGATTGAGCAAAGAGTTAGCAAATACCAAGAGCCAAGAACTTCTATGGAGTACAAGAAAAGAAGCCACCAAAAAAACAATCCGAACGTTCAATGTACAAGTGGTTCCATACATATACAATCCTCAACCTCTTCATCATCAGGCACGGCACCATTCACAACAATTGATATATATTCACACCATACATACCATACATGTCTCACTGACTATACCTTTTCTATATTGTGGATATCGAATTGTATAGCATATGGAAAAGGAAATAACATTCTCGAATTAGTTATCATTATTATTCTAACCAGCACTCGATCATCATTAAAACATTCAGCCTTCTTTCCAAACTTCCTCTTGCCGTCGTCTCAGATTTAGCCTCATCGATTGTTAGCAAAGTATTGTTTTATATCATCATATCATCTCCATCTCCAGCTCTTAGAGGGCGCCTATCTCGCAATTTCATCAAAATCCACATTATAACCCGGCAAAAGACCCGTCCATTATAATAAGTCCATCATTAACTGTAATCAAAGCACGGCCGTTTTCGTTATAAAGCAATCAATCAATCAATCAATCAATAATAATTCGAGTAAAAGCAACCAAAAGTTAAAGCAAAAGTAAATTGATTTGCTACCAGGAATTCTACTACTAGGTACGAGGTACTAGGTACTTGGTACTAGGTACTTGAACCTGCTCTACCTACCCAGGTATAACTTCTCTTCGACAACCGGACCTGCGACAACCATCTTGCGGTACACACTAAAAGCTCGACTTATTCATTCATTCAATTCATCAATCACTTGTTTTGGAGTATTGAAAAACTTCATCAAACTTTTTATCAACTTCAACTCTCTAGCTTATCAAACAATTTGGTTTTGGATTTAAATTTAAGTTCTTATCAAAAGAAATAAAAAATATATAAAAAAAAAAGGGGGGAAGAAAAAAGAGGTTCAATTTCAGATTATATACAAGTCCCCCTCAAATTTCTTAGCACAAGTCTGTCTAGTCAACCAGAAAGCGCTTGGATTAGTTAAAATAGACCCGCGACAACGGCCACCAACCTTTTTCTCTCTCCTACTTTCATACTCGACCATCTCGATTCATAACCAACCCAGTTAATAACTACCTACCCATTCACAACAAACCACGCACACGAAAGGGAAAATCTTCCATTACACACACACACAACTTCTCATCGCTCATCGCTCATCGCTCATCACTCATCGCTCATCAATCATCACTCATCAATCATCACCCATCAAGAGTAATCGAGTCTCTTGATCATTTTCAATTCTATACGTAACACATTTTTCCGACGTTTGTACAATACTTTGGATTATCAATGACGATTCAGTGATTACTGTCTCACTTCTGGCTCGCAACATATTCTTCCCTTTAAGATTTCAGCTTATCGTCACCACTCATCCATTATACATCGACAAAGAGACCAAAGATTCTCGAATACTTGCATTCGAAATCCGCAAGTATCCTACTTTCACTCAGCTACCCCATCAATCCATCAAACTACATCGTTGTATTACGATAACATCTTAAATATAATCCCATCTTGTGGCAGGATCGCCCCCGAAATACTTTGATCGAAAGATAATCCCTTTTTTTCATCAACCGCCATCTGCGGATCAACTTCAATATGAGAGAAGTCAATTTCAGTATTCCAAATGTCAATAAGGCTTCGGTCGGTATCACGACAGCTTTGTACGATCGTCGAGCCCTTGATTGTACTTCAACACTACCTTTGATCAATTCGCTCAATCATCTTGCCTACCTCACCACTTCATCTGCCAGAATTAGAGATATCCTGACGGTCGATGGAGGTGTCGAAAGATTGGTATGCCTTCTCAAGGCTGGGAGAAGCAAAGATATGATGGATATGTGGAAATGGAATTTGGCATTTCAATGCGTTGTCAATATTGGTGTACGAGGCTCCGAAAATGTTCGAACCAGGGTCGTTGAAGCGGATATGGTTCCAGTTATTGCAACAATTCTCGATAATTACATCAAAGTGGTTGACAGATGCAGAGAGAAAGCCGAAGAAGCTAAGCAGAAAGCTTTGCTTGAACATAGACATCAGACCGGACGATCAGGGGACCATCGAAGTACACACAAGGGACCTTCATTCGGCAATCGAGCATCACGATTTGAATCCGAATTTCGGGCATCAAGACGTCAACCACCTCCACCTTCTATCGACATCCCCTCTAATTTCTCGGGCGCTCCATTGACGACTGGCTCAGACGCCATGGATATCACACCAACTGGACCTCAATTCGCTCTTACATCTCCTCCAGAGCGAACTACATTCTCCGTCCACAGACATCATCACCATCATAGAAACCAAGATGCGAGACAGCATTTCTTGTCACCACGCCATAGTATTCAACCACTTGCGACTGCAGTTCCTTCTATGGATGCAGCTGATGGATTCAATATCAGACCTGTTAGAGATGTTGACCGTTTACCATCAATGGTACCAGGATTCCAAGGCGGCCTGACATCTCAACCCGAATCTCCAACAACTCCTCTACCTCCCGCACAAATGCGATCTCCTACTGTGCGGGCTACATCAATGTCTGTTGGTACACCGCGATCACGGAGACGTCCATCCATTAGACATCAAGCTTCAACTGCTGCTGATACAGAAGATATGAACGCTGATAGCATGGCTTCTGATGAATCTGGAGAACCAGATATCACCGGTGTAAGCACGGCAGAAATTCAATCTACCAATGTCAATATTCAGGATGTTAATATGGATGAGAACGATACTATGCTCACAGCCGTCGAAACACCACTTGGTCTTACCACTCCAACTGTTTCCGAAGCACAGGATGCCGGAACATTCAACATCACCCACCGATCTGCCATTGATGGCAGCATGATTAATGACGCTACAACCCCAACTGGGCCGACAATCGGTCTCTCACCAGCTCAACCAACAACTGCTAATACACCTCCTACCATGCCTCCTACGACAATTCCTAGATATTTCTTAGATAGACCAACACCACCACAAGGACAAGTTTTGGCTGCTATGCCAAGAGATGAAGATGTATTAATGTCTCTTCAACTTTTAGCATACGTTTCCAAATACTGCAACTTAAGATCTTACTTTCAACAATCTCATCTCGTTCCAAAACTCAAGATAGGCTCCGAACTTCACCTACTCGATGTTGATGAGAATCTCTCTTCTAATGCTAATTCTTCAGCCGCATGCTCCTCTCACTCTCACGATGACGAAGAAGAAGAATATTTACTTCCAGACGATTTCAATATTTTTCCATTGGTCGAAAAGTTCACAGTCAGACATCATAGTCAAGATATGCAATACTGGGCAGGAGTTGTTATGAGGAATTTATGCCGAAAGGACGATGCTCGAGGAGGTATCAGACAATGCGCATATTATCAATGTGGAAAGTGGGAAGAATATACTAGGCAATTCGCAAAATGCAGAAGATGCAGAAGAACAAAATATTGCAGCAAAGAATGCCAAAAGAGCGCATGGGTATTTCATCGACATTGGTGTGTTCAAGCATCTCAATGATCATACCATTCACCAAAAATAACGGACGAATTTTTTTAATTGTAGCTATCAGCTATAAATCGACAAAAGAGGAAACCGAATTCTATCATGTCTTTATGACACCAGCGACTCAATCGAGGTTTCTTATGTCAAATCATATCAACAACATCAGCATATTCCATGGCGTTTCTAATATCATAGGTGGTTTCAATACGATACCTCTGCAGCATGCAAATTCGAAATCAAGATGATTGATTTTCGTCGGCAATTTTTCTCATTTTACGCTTGTTTATCACATCCTCCAATAAGATCATCTCGATTCGATTCGCAGCGGCATAAAAATATGAATATGATAGCATACGATTCGAATGATCAACGAATGGAGCACGAATTTCCTTTGTTATACCCTTTCTGGCATACCTTTTCTTTTTCTTGAGAGTTTGACTTACCTCTTGAAATCTTTTCATACAATACCAACCTAAAAACATGGAAGGGGTAGGATGAAATGGTTTATATGATATTTTATGATTATTCAAATTCATATCATCACCACCACTTTGTTCAACATTACGCCACCTTCCTATCAATCCTTCTTCCATCCTCGATCTAGTCTTCTCTTGGGAACTTGACCCTATAATATTTTTCATTTGGATCTTCATGTGTGATGGGACAGGGAGTTGGACGACTTTGATTACGTCTTTGGGGATTTTTGAGTGGATGGCAGGGAGCGTTGATGGTTTTGATGGAATGATTGGGATCGATGCATATGTTAGGGCGAAAGTGAGAGGTGCAGTGGAGTTTTCCTTTTTTTAAGTATCTTTTACATGGTGCGCAAGAGATATCACATTGGATGGGGGAACGAATGGGATAAGACGGAAGGAGAAAAGAGTGAAAGGGGTTTGAAAGGTTGGAAATGGGTTGAGGACTTGAAATGGGTTGATAGGGATAGGATGGGATGGAGATAGAGGTGAAGGAAAGGAAAAGAAAGGACGGAAAAGAAAGAAAGGGAAAAGGGAAAGGGAGAATGAATACCATACCATATATCGCATAGTGCTTTTTTGGCAGGCGTGTAGGCAGAAGATGAAAATGGATACCAGATTAAGTTTATGAAGCGAATAATCAATCATAATCATTGTCAAAAGAGATATGATGTGATGTAATGTGATGATTTAATTGATGGGCGAATGAATGAATGTATGTATGTATGTATGTATGTATGAATGAATGAAAGAATAAGAGATAAGATGAGATGAGATAAGATGTTTGAGCAGCACATATGCGGAGATGTCATGGTGGATGGGGATGAGGATGTGAATAGGGATGGAGATATAAATGAAGGGGCTCGCTTCGCTTCGGTTTAGTTAGGTAGGGAGGGAGGTAGGTAGGTAGGCTTGGGTTGTGGTGTGTGGTGTGTGGTGTGTGGTGTGTGTAAGATAGGAGAGATAAGAGATGGGAGAGATGGGAGAGATGGGAGAGATGGGAGAGATGGGAGAGATGGGAGAGATGGGAGAGATGGGAGAGATGGGAGAGATTAGTAGACGATAATATTATTAACAGTAAATTACTCTCATACCCTTCAAATTGGACCTATTTTATTTTTATACCCCTTAGATTCTATAATAGAATCTATAATAGATTATATTCTTAAATAGCTGGATTCTATATTTTATTATAATTCTGAATTTAGAATAAGAGAATAAGAGAATAAGAGAATCTAGTTATTATAGATTAGATTCTAAGAGGTACGAAAGTAAAGTATATTCAATTCGAGGGGCATGAGAGTAATTTATTTCATTTAGCGGGGCATGAAAGTAATTTACCGTATTATTAATGGTTTATCTTCCCTTGTTGCAAAGTTGTGGATAGGTAGGTATTTGCGGAGTAGGTGGTGGAGGTTTGGATTTGGGTTTTTTTTCAGAGGGGAGAGGGGAGAGGGGAGAGGGAGACGGCGGGGGGTTTTGTTTTATTTATCTAGTTATTTGGTGGTTGTATGTATGATACTTTGGTAGTTAGTAGTTTAGTAGATATTTGGATTTTATTAGCTATAGATTGGTAGCTAGTAGCTAGTAGCTGGAATATGAAATTAGAGCTTTGGATTCTGGGAGGTCTATTGGAGAGGAATGGAGAGGATAATGATTGTGAAGGTAGGCGGTAGTCGGTAGTTTGGTTATTCAAGTAATGAGATGAACGTTATCAGATCAGTGGACAAGGTAAGATGAGAGATGGACAGGTGCTGAGGGTTGATTGATGAAGATTGTTATTTCTTTTTTATATAGTTTTTTTCTAGGGGGAAGGCAGGGTATGATAGGACGAAAAAGACTTGAGGGATCTGAATCTTTAATTCGAATTTCAAAATGACAGACTTGTATTCACCCAATACAATGAACCCCAGCATCTTGATAATCAATAAAACTTTACAAATAATGCAACACAAACAGGAGTATCAATGTAACGTGCCAGGAAATAATGAAGTGAGCAAAATCTCTGCTGAACCGTTATCCGTCTAGGAACACAGGTCCCTAAGCTCAAAATAGATGGATGTATGAATTGGTATAGAAATATATTCTTCTAATCTATTATTCCGATGACGTTTCTCCTTTTTTTTTTCTTTGGGAATATTAGGGTTAGAAAATTAGGGTTATAGGTAGGTATATAATAATTAGGATTTTTATACCACTAATTTTAAGCAGGAAGATTGCTACGAGGTATTTTTTTACTCATAGATAGTTTTGTGAGTTGTGCTTCAGATTCGCTTAAGGGAATTTTGAAGAGGAGTTTGTTAAGTAGTTGATTTGACTGGAAAATCTGTAAGTTCTATTGAATATATGATTCATACTCTCTAGCTAATTAGATTAGTTAGCCAGAGACCTCATATAGACAGAGGATCTCTGGCTTCCATAAAACTTAGCTCTTCAGTTATCATAATAATAATGAACCTGTCTTTACCTGAATGCGTACAATAAGTCGAAGACACAGTGGTATGCCTAAAATCGTGGTACTGGGGCTTGGTGGAAGGGTTTCCCATATCTACCTAGGTATGTAGTAATCAAATTATAATACTGCTTTTGAAAATATGGTGTATGATGAATGAATATGATTTGTAAAAGAATCGTCTGGGGATGTAAAGGGATTCGCAACTATTCATGGCAAGCTCTAAGGTGGAATTCTTTGAATTGAAGAAAACTAATGCCCTCGGAATGATAAGTAAAACTATACCATTGACAATTATACTCATGAACTTGCATACCGAAAGAGCTTTATTTACACTGCAGTAGGAACAGAACTAACAATACAGCATTCCGGTAGCACAGATACCCCTAATTCCTTTCCTTCAGACGAATATTAACAAGAACATCTTCCCCTTTCATAGGTGGCAAAACACCTAAAGCAAGCATAGTAGTATCAACCTTCGGAAAAGTTTGAGCTACACTACCATTTCCATCACCATCAAGCTCAAGCTCAAAACGAGTAAGAAATAGAGCTACACAAACAAGAATTTCCTTCATAGCCAGCCAACGACCAGGGCAGTGCGTGATTCCACCTCCAAAAGGTCGAAAACTATTACTTTTATTGAGTTCCTTGTTTCTCCAAAAGCGTTCGGAATCAAATTCATGAACATTGGTACCGAAGACTAGAGGATCGAAATGTAATTGTCGGGTTGGCGCAAATACTTTGGCGCCTTTGCGTAATATGACGTTTCCCATTTTAGTATCAGCTATTACGTCGCGTACGGTGACTGATGAGGTGTTCATGCGAAGGACTTCTTCGTATGCGGCTACAAGATTAGAACATGCTTCAAGACGGCCATCGAGACTTTCTAATCCCATAGCTACTGCAGGTTCGACCTCGGCGAGAATCGATTTGCACAGTGTAGTGTCGAATAGAATGTAAGATAAAACCCAAAATAAATGTTTATATGCATTTCCGTTGATACTAAATGAATTTTATTCGTTAGCACTAGCATAGCATGCTATTTTTCCATTCATCGATCTCGCAGAATAGCAACGAGTAGAGCTTAGCACGGAACAACTTACGTCCAAAACGGCCCAAAGAAAAAAGAAGCTATATCCCCCTCACTAATTCCCGCACCATTTAGTTCATCCTCCAGAGCATGAATTATCCACGCCGCATCACTCCTACGCTGGCTGGGAAGTTGAATATAGCGTAGCATCACCTCACGAATTTCATCTTTCGCATCATACACATCCGATGCCACTAGGCTGCGCAACAGGTACCGCGCAGGGCGGATAATGACTCTGGTGGATTATCCATTAAGTATCCGTTTACAAATCGGATTATTTGTATATACCAATAAATTACCTATAGATTATTTATAAATTATCTGTAGATTATTTACAGATTATTTGTGAATTATTTATATAAATAATTTTTATATTAATTTTTATATTAATTTTTATATTAATTTTTATATTAATTTTTATATTAATTTTTATATTAATTTTTATATTAATTTTTATATTAATTTTTATATTAATTTTATATAATAAATATATATAAAATATAAATAATTTATAAATCTATAAATAATCTACAGGGCGGATAGATCATTCAACGGATAACCCGTGGGACGGATTATCCGTAGGTACCCGTGGGTTGCGGGTAATTTATGCGCAGTCTAGATGCCACGAATCTCGGAAGTTCATAATTCATCTTCCAGCTATTGTCGTCGAATTTTCGAAAGATGGCGCTGAGATTAGGTTCGATTTCATAGAGTACATTATCGAATACTGCGGTGGATACAGGTTTTACCAAGACCTCGTGACAGAATGCTAAAAGGGAGATTTTTTTTGGTGCGTCCAGTAGTTGAGAGAATAGTTTTGTGTGATAGTTTGTTCCATTGAATACATTCGCTAATCTTCGATTGAATAGAGTTGAACAGTGGTTGCAGGTGTCCACCAGGCTGAAGCTGCTGTTTGAAGAAATCCTCACCGGCGTGCGCAAGAACTTTCTTCTGGCTTTTAGCCTGTTTCGTGAACATGATTTCGATAGCCTCGGGAGTCACACCTTCTTTCTCGAAGAAATCTTGGATGAATCCATCGAATGTAAGTGTTGATGTGCTTTTGTATAAGGTTGGTAAGTCGTCTGGGTTCGTGACTACATATATTTGCTGGCCCATGATTGTAATGGCGAATGGCTCGCGGGTATTGCCAAAGTATTCTCTGGAAAGGAGTTAGAGTGTGATAATACAGAAACGTGGTTTTGGATAGGCTTACCTTGCTCTTTTGAATAAGCCTTGACTATCCTTCAGAAACGCTGGTGCTTGGCCTGTAGCATTGGTTAGCAAGGCGAAGGTTATACACAGCTAAGGTAGAGAATCACCAAGTGTGCGAGAATGAAAATATACCTGGAATGAGGTACGGGTATTCCTTTGGATCATCTGGATACAGAGTGGCTTCAATGTAAATTTCCAGAATCTCCATGTTGCCCACGTAATTATGATAACGAAGAAGGCTGAGGGTACGTAAAAGGGGTTCGATGTGCGCTCATTGCCACTGTGAACAAAATACTGGCTCAGAAAGTGGTTAATTCTTTCGAGGAACATTTTGGCGAGGAATGAACGATGTTCGAAGTTTATGGAAGTAGTCGAAAGTGTAGCTTATGATCGAAGGCAGAATGTGGATGATGGAATTTATCGAATCTGTAGTTGCATCGATGTCACAAAGTGAATAATTCGACGCGTCTTCAAGGTGGTGATGTCCAACTCTACCTAGGTACCTAGGTAGGTATTCAATTTCAATAATAACGGACACCTGGTGATTGGTCAGGATATGAGTGAATCGGGTTTTAGGCTTCTACAGAAAGTGTATCTTTCCACGACCGAGTATCTTATGAAAACAAAGGGCGATCGATTGTTGATATATAAGCTAGGTAGGTATGTGGCAAAGTCAACACAAAGTTGGATATGATGTTGGTTGTCATGTTGGTTGTATGTTGGATGCAAATGTTGGGCACAGAACATGAGATGACGACTTTGTAATATCTACAGTTGGTTAATACCATGTGTCTGCTCATGTGAACAGTACCCTGTACTTAAAAGCTCTTAGATGTAAGGATGGTGTATGTTTATCTCTGCGTTCTAGTTTATAAAATCTATTAGCCTAGAAATCCATCGCAATCTCAATTCTAACCTCATTTAATCAAAACATTTACTCATTCACAACCCCTACCTCATTATTACGACAAGCTACCCATACTATCCCATAGCATCAAGAAATCGTTGCACATCTCTAGTACGCAGCACTTTCAATACCGAAGCTAGCAATACAAATGACGAACCAAAGCTAGCAAACCGAAGCCAGGAGTGCCAGGATGTGCAGCTACCTAGGGTGCAATAGAACGGTAAGCCGAGCTAGAAGTAGCGAGATAGAGCTAGCTCACTTGATATATCGAGTTAATTTCCCATCCCCGATTATATGCAAAGGTATATTGTGAAATCTAATGAGGAAAGATGAATTTTCCGATTTTTAAGAAATAGCCATGCTATTAATCATAAAGTTTGCTAAGAGCAATAGACCACCATTGTAGTACTAGACCACAGCTATTTGCTGAGTGGGGTTATTACACCAAAACTCATTAACTTCAATAAATCATTAAAACTTTTTTTAATAATAAAATATCTTTCAAACTCAAAGTTTCAAGTATTTCGATCTAAAATAATAATCAAAATTTCGAAATTTATTTTTATGATTTTTCTAGGTTATATAATCAAGATAGAAAATTGGTGAAATAAATTCAAGATAATTTTTGTAGGGAAAATCAAGAAAAATAAAAGTTCCAATTTTAAATCATTATTATTCGATGGATAAATTTTTCAAACTTTTGGAATTTATTATATATAATCTTTATATAGGAGTGGTTGGTGTTATGGTAGGGTTTAATCATTGGATTTTTTATTATATCAAAATATTTAAGTAAAAATGATGTATTTTGGCTGTTTTTGGTGTAAAATTGAGTATCGGTTAATATAAGTGGAGGGGTACTGTATGTTTAACTTCATCACTCACTTCTTGACTTTTATATTAGCATATCTAGACTTGAAGTGTGAACCCTTACAATTTTTCAATGGGCCATAGTATATACTAATTCCAAAGTACCCCCTCATACTTCTCCACCATCCCAATCTCCATCTCAACGTCTCGCTTCCCTGATATATCCATTTCTCCAACATAGTGCCCTTCGTATCGCTCAACTTGATATCCCTCAGACTACTATCATATGTCAAGAAAGCAGAAAGAAAGAGGAGATCTGATCTTCCTTTTTCTTTTTAGAACTAATGCAATAAATCGGAGCCCAAGAACTAACCAACTCGCCACTAGAAAATACAAAATTGCTGACATCGGGCGGGAATTTTTTGCAACAGACACTTTCATAACAGTATTAGCTGCATCTGAAAAATAATCAAAAAGGCGAAGATGTCTATTATCTATATCTAATTCTCTATTGCGAGTTAGATATATATATGTGTGTATCTCATATTCAATAACCCCAATCCTAATATCCGCATCCAACATGAGTGATAAATCTCACATTTCCAGATGTGATGTGCTAAACATGCAAAATGCAAACATGTAAACCTGAACGAAGCATTCAATTCGTATTTTCGGTATATTAATGATTGGAAAAGGATTTAGGATAGGAGAAATATTGGATACAGTTGAGGACAGGCTAAAGTGGGCAAAAATGCTCAAGTAACCAGGATATATTGTTCGCCAACTTTGGCTAGGGAATCTTCACGCAACGATCCTCACCCAATATTCGATGCCTGCTTTTAATAGTTGATGAAACGGTGAATGGCACTCATAGGCATCAAGAGATGAACTAATGCTCCTCACTAGTATGAATAAAAATGTGATGAAGACAAAAACATTCATGGTATTCCACAACATCTTCTCTCCTCCCCCCCTCACAATGTCCCACATCTTCCTGAACAATTGAACATGCCCCCAAAACGCCATTCTCAAATTACCCCCTTGATACTTTTCCCCTCATATTAACACACTATCTCTTTCCACCCGCTCTCCTCGCCTTTCCTGGTCTAGACTTTGCGCCACCTTTGGCACCACCTCCTTTCATCTTCTTGACCGAGAATCCGCTTAAATCTCCACTACTGATCGCATCACCACTCTTCTTGAATCTCTTCTTACCACCGTGTCCGAATTTTTCGTCTTTCTTTTGTCTCTTGTTTGGTCCGCCCTTGCGATCATTTCGACCTCCTGTGGATTTGGTTTCTTCTTCGAGAGCTACGTCGAAGAGATCTGCTTCATTTGTATTCTCATTGTCGGCGCCTTGACGTTCTATTGTTTGTTAGTAAATGCTATTAGACTACTTTGAAAATGAGCTGTAACATACTTCTCTTCAAGGTCTTAATCTTATCCAAAGTTTGTTTCCTTTCTTTATCTCTCTCTTGTAACTTGGCGACTTGAACTTGCTTTCCGAACTTCTTCAAATCTCTCTGTTTCCTGGCATCTGCAGATGCCTTCTTTCCAGCAGCTTCATCAATTAACTTCCTCTTGATCTTCTCCATATGTTCGTCGGCCTTGACCATCTCTGCAAAATAGTCGGTAGGTCTAGTAAATGGTACGCCTTCCGCCTTCAAGAGCAATCGCGCAGACTTAACGGCCTCAAGCGATTGTGAATAAAATGCCAATTCGCGTTTCAAGTCATCGGAAACATCTTCAATTTCCGTGGGTTTATCAGAGGTAATAGATTGATGTTCGGAGAATGGGAGAGTGGCGATGGGAAGAGAGATACGTTTGAGGGCTGCGGTAAGAGCGATTGTGTTGTTTATGGTGAGACGTTGATGAGGGATCATATCTTCTCTTTCTTCGTCATCAAGATCTTCGAGGTCGGACATAGGAATATCTTCATCATCTTCGTCATCATCCTCTTCATCGTTCTCATCCCCGCCAACCGAAGAATCACTATTGCTTTCGTCGATTGCTGCGAAGTCAATCTACCTGCTGATTAGTACTGGGAAACACTAGATGCGAAAGCGCAAATACCTCAGTAGGACCATTTCCTTCTTCCTCCTCCTCTTCATCCTCACTATCACCTTCTTCAGCACTCTCCTCCTCCTCATCCCCACTCTCATCCTCAACATCTTCCCATTCTTGCTCAACTTTTCCCTTCTTCGAGCTCTTCTCCTCTCTCTTCACGGCCTTTTCCTTCCTCGCAAGCTTAGCCTGTTTCTTCTGATGTAATTTGGAAAAATCAATTTTCTTATCGGCTGCAAGCGCCATCTTCAATTTACTTTTGGTAACCATTTTGACTGTGTTGTGCACTCTCAATTGGGAATCAAGTAGTGTTGATTTTTGAGCTTCTGAAATTCAAGAATTATTTTTTGATGCGGGAATCTTTTTTTCGAGCTCGGACCAATTATGATTGGCGCTAAGATCTCACCGCCTTGACATATAATTATGCAGAATATGAAAATTATGCAAGCGAGAACAACCTCATTGTAGGGTTGTGGACGTCAGCTTCCTTTACGAACCTCATTATTAGATGGAAAGACTTGGTCTCTAAATAGCTTCGCATTCTGGACTGTATGCATGTAATCATATAATAAGATCTTTTCAATAAAAACAAACATGGAGTGCTATCTCATCATAGATACAAATCCCACCCAAAGACTCTAAGCTTACAACTCACAACAAATATGTCGTTGCCTTTCCCTTTTCTCATAATTAATGACATCCTTTCCTCTTCGGTGTTCTCGTCAAGTTCACCTCGAGTAACCATGATCTCTTCATCCCATCATCCGAATTATGCTACGAAGAGCCTGCATACTCTTCAGCTCTTGGCCGGCATGCAAGAGTCTTTGTATTGCGATGCATCTCGTTTTGGGCGTAAGCGAAGGAGAGGATCCCTTCTTCCGGGAACCATCAGTGAACGCATCCTTCGCATCGATGAGAGGCACCACCCATATGAGTGTAATCACATCGAGGCCTCGTATCTAGGCATGTGTATATCCTTTGTTCCTTGAGTTTCAGTAAATAAGGAGCCAATCCCACATTTACTAAACTCGATGGTAAGCTAGCCTTTCTGCCTATATATCGGGCCAAGATCTATGGACACCAGCAAGTGTACCAACTTCGTTGAACCAGGCAGCAATGCACAAGAAGACCGCGTAGTTTGTAGGTCCAGGTCAATCATGTTTGGAAATGTTAAGTCCTTCAGGTTGTAGACATCACCTCATCTATTCTACTTTCAGCAGGAGTTCTTCCAAAGAGGAAAGCGAAGTAGTGAGTCTGCTCAATCATCGTCATGGCGAGTCTCATTTGTTTGCATGCTGAAAATAGCCATTGACCGCTTTTTGGCTTGGGAAGTCAATCTTCATATGACCAAGAATAACCTATAAGACTTTCATAAAAATCTTGAAGTGTGCCTTCTTCTGTAAATTAACATTATCATTAAGTATGGCATTTTCAATCCCCACTAATCTTCGCATGCCGAAAGTATTTCATACCAACCCAAGCAACAACTACCCAAACCCAAGCCATTACTGTCGTCAAAATAATCAATGCAGGATAATAGCCCACAATCGGTAATGTTGGATCATCCTCCAGCTCAGGAGGAGCATAAGGGGTTTCTCCAACATCCCAAGCCCAACTCCAAACGCCTAGACATGAACCCATTCCAGTAACGAACACAATCCATGTTACAATGAGTATAACCCAACCCCACCATTCAGTTTCCGAGTAGTCCCATTCTGCATCTGGTAGAGGAAGTGGACTTGCGGCCAGTCCGCCGATGGATAGTGGGGATTTTTGTCTCTGAGATGGTCGCCGACGAACTACGGAGCCAGCGCCGGGCGGAAAGTATGAATCTGAACTAGATGATGGCGTTGGTATACGAGCTGCAGCTGGCAGGCTATGTGATGGAATACTGAGCAGGTCTTCTTCATCCGTAGTGGATGCATAGGTTAAAGTAGGACTTGTAGTCGTCGTTGGTGATGCAATGATATGGTCATTAGCCCCCATGGGAAGAGTTTTGATAGGTGGTAGTAAGGTATTATTACTTCGGTTGGCTAAACCTTCCATGGAAGGCCGAGGAGTTTCGTCAGATATTCCCAAGCCAAGACCACTGACAGGCCGAATATTTTCGGGTGAAGTAGGACTTAGAAATGCATTGCTAGAGTATTGGCTGTGCTGATTGGTATCGTTAGGAATTATTTTGGACTCTTTCCGATCTCGTTGTGCCCCTCGACCAAGTAATGCGGCCTTCCTCAATGAACCTTTCCTCCTTCTAGTCTTTTGCTGCTGAACTGCAACAGCCATAGCTCTACTGGTTGATCTTTTTGGTGATATTGGTTCGTCACGAGGCGGAGATTGCTGACTGCGGGGCCCCGACAAGAATGATAGTTTGGACATGATGCTTCCAGATAGTGTTCTTCTGTGGCCCCCTGGCCTGGTTTCGGATTGAATTTCTTCAGGTTCGTGGACTAGTTCTCCAGAATGGTCATGTGAAATACCGTTTAAACCAACCTCCTTCTCCATGATTTCGTAGTTTATTCTTGGAACAGATGTTACGAAGGCGAACTCATATTCGAGAAGGTGTATATAGCGCTTGTAATACCAAGCCTGAACGGAAAATGTCAGGGACCAGAAAGCTCGACCACACTTGTCTGATCAACGAAGGACACGTGTTTTTGCAACTTGGAAAAGTCAGACTCGCATTGAAATATTCCAAAGAAACTCTTCAAAGAAGCACACTTGCCAAGACCGAATTCGTTGCTTTTACAAAGGTTGTTGAGCGTTTAAGCACCTAAGAAAACTGGGTGTTTTGTGTGCAGTGAATGAGAGCCTCAGATATCGATAATGATCAAAATACCAGGTATATGATACTTCTGTACGTCTGATGATCCGGAATTCAAGAAACTTTTGTGTTGAAGGACATTTAGGGATGTGTACAATCAATCCATTTTTGATGGTTTTGATGGAGAAAGCTTTGGCTATGGGGTCTGTTGGGTCTAGAGCTTTCTCAATGTCAAATGAGGTTGAATTGAGGTAAAATCTCGCTTACGTAATTCAATAATATTGCATAATGCCTGGGCGGTGAAACATTTCCCCTGGTCTAAAGATCCAAAAGGGGAAGTAAGTAAATTACAGATCCATTTATATATCGCAACCAATTAATTCTACATGACGAATTACGAAACGTTTCGTGCCAATTGCGCATAATAATAATAGATTTGACGACCAATTAATGAACGGTGTTTTCATGAAACCTCAAAATTATTAGATATCAACTAGATATCAAACTATGGCTTCGAGCCTTCCTATTCCAGCACCTCCGAGGACACCCACTCCACCCACTCCTATTCCACAAGAGCAAGGCAGATTTGCATGGGATGATCAAGATGGCACTTCACGAACCGTGCACTCAGAGATTCTTTTGGATCCTGATGCTCTTTCACCTGCAATTTCAAACACAGGTCGATTTGGTTCGATGCGTACCCCGATGTCTCCTCCTTCAGGTTTCTCAAGTCCAAACCTTCAACCGGATGGAATGATGAGTGTGCCACCTACCAGAGGAGCTGCGAATCCTTTTAACTTTCAGACTCAAACTATAAAAGATGCGCCAATTGCCAAATCCGTACGTGAACCTCAAATGATCATATTAGACCTTAACTAACACGATGTACCAGAACATTGGCCAGCGAAGAGGTCATAGATACAAACACAGTAGTGTCTCGACTCAACATCAGATCTTCCTCGAACCACCTCCTCGAGCACCTCTCGCGCTCCCGGCCTCCCTACCCATTCCCACTTTCAAAGAAGCATGGAGAAGCATGTCCAAAGAACAAACTACTCGAATAGCCTGGTGTCTCTGCCACGCCCTAATATCCGCTTTCGTTCTTTACAGCGCGCAAGGCTCTCTCGCCCTCACCGCACTATCCCATCTTATATTCTTCGATGCCGTATCAGCAACAATCTGCGTCGTGGTGGATGTGTTCTGCAATTTCGAAGTATGGAAACGCTCCTCCATCCGTCATCCATTCGGACTCGAACGCGCAGAAGTACTAGCAGGATTCGCCATGTCCGTTTTCCTCCTCTTCATGGGTTTTGATCTCATATCCCATAATTTAAAACATGTCTTAGAAGGACTGGGCGACCACGCTCCTCATCATCCTCATTCTCATCAACGAGTTAGCCCCGGCTCTGTTGATTCCGCTGCCTTGCTCTCAATAGTAGCAACTCTCGTCTCAGCAATCGGACTCAAAAACCACGCACGAATAGGAAAAGCAATGCGTTTCGCCTACATATCATTTCTCCCCTCCGTCCTCTCCAATCCCTCGCATTTCCTAACTCTGAGCTGCAGCACCATCATGCTTCTCCTTCCTCTTTTAACAATCTCCCTCTACATCTGGCTCGACCGTCTCCTCTGCACCGCCATCGCCGTTTCCATGTTCCTCCTCGGTATCCGTCTAGCTACCGCTCAGGGACTCATGCTTTTGATGTCCTATTCCGGTGCTGGAGTTTCAGAGGTCATGAAGGAGATCGAATCCGAACCATCAGTATCTACCGTTGAAGAAGCGAGATTCTGGCAAGTACATTATGGATTATGTATGGCGAATCTGAAATTGAGAGTTAGGGGAGACGAGGGAAATGTATTGAAATTAAGAGAGAGAATCAAGACATTGGTTAGAAATAGACTCGGGGGAGGATATGGAAAAGGTGGAGGGATGAAGTGGGAGGTCACGACACAATTGGTAGTTGATGGAAAATGAGGTTATTGATTCGGGCACCGATATGTTTTATGTTTGTTGTACGATCATATGGTTATGGGTATTGGTCGGGTGGGAAATTTGGCGGGCATCAATGCATATGTATTTTTGCTATCATCATAGGGTAGCAAGGCGCATTGGGGAATTATTATGAAAGACAAGAATTGATCTATAGTGCATATAGCATATAATACGCACATCACATATACCACTTGAAATCATCCAGCAGTATGTCTTGAAACTTATCCTTATCTCACATGAAAGGGGATCATGAATGCTTGCCCAACCGCATCTACCACGTCAAACTCATATCTCAATATTCGTGCGCAACAAATTCACGGAGACCCAAATAGGGGAATAATATCTATCACAAAAAGAAAGTCGTTGCATTCATCATCATGTAGAGTGGGTTAGAATATTATCCCCTCAACAGCCATCAGCACCAACCACCACCAAAAAAAAAAGGATATACAATATTTTCGTACTATTCCTCTTCAATCATTCCCTAACGCCGTGATCATAATTGTTTGCTCTCGCTCGCTTGCTTGCTTGTAATTGTTCATCAATCAATCCAACCTCCCGCTCCATTTACCCCCAAAATTTTCTACCGACTAAAACAAACTCCATCCACCCCTTCCATTTTCCTTTCCGGCCGGACTTCTCACCCCCTCTTTTCCATGACTACCTCTTCCATTCTTCGCTCCTCTTTGTGGTCTTCTCGCTTCTCCATTATCTAACTCGCGTAAATCTCTCAGCCCCTCCATCTTTCCCAATACTAACTCCAATAACTCCTTCCTCCTAATGACCTCTAGATGTCTCTCAACCTTCTTATCCTCTCTTGCAAATCTCTCTACTTCTTCTTTTGTCAATCCTCTTCCTAATCTCCGATCCAATTCTCTAGGGAACTGATAGAAGAACTCGGAGAGGAGTTCGACGTTTAGAAAGAGAACGGCCGTGGAGGTGAGTTTAGTGGCGACGACGTCAAGGAAAACTTCGGGACAGTAGTATTTATTTTTGAGTGAGGCACATTGGCCAGATTTGAGAGCCTTGAGACGCATGGCCAGAAGGGCGGCCCGGTCGCGGAGGAAGACTGCTTCACGACCTGGTGGGATTGCTAGTATCTGATGTACAAACGGGTATAAGAGAAAGATGTGCACATACCTTTTTGCAATAACGCGGAACTGAATCCACCGGCACCACTGGCATCGCCATCAACGATAATCTCGCCCTTTCTAGCTTTGTCCACAAAGCTCATGACATCTCTCAGCTTCTTTCTTCCACCAACATGTTGCTCCAAGTTCTTTGACGCATCTTCACAAGCTTTGAGCTCATTCTTTAACACAGAGGTGACGTTCTCTCGACCTCGTGACCATTCGCTATCTTCAACATCAATCTCGAACTTATATGGTTTAATGCAGTTCTCAACTTGATCACTTGTACTGTAGAATCTTTCATTCAAGATACCAGCTGCAGCATCGGTGATAGCTTGACGAGCAAATGGATGAGCTGCAAAAGTTGATTGAGATATGAGACGATCAATATGGGCTTGAATTGCATTGGCTACGACTTGGGTTGCAAGACGACCAATACCAAGTTTGGTGAGAGCGGAGGTCGAGGCATCGAGTTTACGGTGCCAGAAGAGGGAATCAGGATCAGCGGTTGGGAGCTCAGCAAGTGAGTTGGGTTCGGGTGGTGAGGGTGAGAGATCCTGGATAGGTCTGTTCCAGTAACGTGCTGCTAAAAGATCTAATACTCGTTGATCAAGCTCTTCTTTTAGCATCTCGCGGACTTGTGGTCTTCCAAAAGTTTCAGCAAATTCTTTGAAAGAATGTTTAAATGCATCGAGACTCTCGGCGAGATAAGATTCTGCAGACAGAGGGCGGTCGTTGTATTGGACCTTAAACTCATAAGTAGCCTCTTCAAGGTCTTGGTGAATAGCATCACTAGTAGTTTGAAGGCTCGCCGCCATGGTTTGTTCGAGTACATGCATGAGTTTCTTACGGAGGGTTGTGGTGCCAACATTTAGTCCAGCATCAGGTCCATACTCCATAGGATGTGACGAGAAGAATGCATGCTCATTCTTTATGATAGCTTCCGAGATGCTTTCGCTTCCTGCTTTGAACAATGATCTGGTTTGTGATTGCTGTGGTGCTCGTGACACAACACCAACATAACCGAGCCTTAAGGGGTATTTTCTGTCATTTAGGATGGCGGCTCCTCTAGCAGGATCGACAAGGTCCATCTTTGTAACAACACCGATGGTTCGTTCACCTCGTGGGTCAACTCTTCGGCTTGCTCGCAAAGCTGTCGAATTGGCTAAGTCCACGTCTGCGGCAGAAATAGCAAGGATAACATTAGGAGGCTGAATATACTTGTCACACAAATCGGAGATTTTCTGCTTCAATTCCAAAGGCTGATTTTCACCAACAACTTGAATATATCCCGGTAGATCGATGAGGGATAAGTCGGGAACATGGGGCGACGAGATGGTCAACTGAATTGGATCATCGGAAACACATTCCGTGTCAGGAACGGCCAAGTTCAATTCCGTCAACGTCCTCTGGATGTGTGAAAAGTCGGTAATCTTTCCTAGGCCAAGAGCAGGAAACTCTCCATATTCCGCTTGTGAATCAGGGGTATTGACGAGAGTCAACTCGATGGGCCGTCGTGTAACCATATTCGAACCCTTAGGCAGGAACTCATGTCCAACGATTGCCTCTAGTACAGAGCTTTTTCCCGATGATTGTGAACCAATAACAACGATTGAGGGTAAAGTAAGGGCGTTCGACTGCCCCACAGTTTGCAATATGCTTCTGATCTCAATCATTTTCTTGGTCAAAACCATCATTTGGTCATCCCGGGCAGCAACTGCTGGAGACCTGTCGTCTTCCGCATATTGGTCGTATCCATAGGCGGCAGCACTCCCTCCTGCAGCCGCAGCTGCCACTCTGCTTTGTTTCGGTGGTTCCCCGCCAGGGCCCCCACCCCCACCTCCACCACTTCTTTCCCCGATCTCCTCATGGATCCGTAATACTTTTTGCATCCACTCTGGTAATTCAACTGATTCTTTTGTTTTTTCCCATCCTTGTCGTGTTTGACTTGCAATATCTTTTGCGCTGCCGAACAAACCTCCTGCTACACCAGATACAGTATTCGTCGTTTGAGTGAAGATGTCTGCAACATAATTTCCAGCCTCTGCAGATATGAAAAATTAGCATTGTCTATAGATAAAGGAACGGGTAAACTAACGGGTAGCCTGGTACTGAATATATGCTAGACCACCGACGGTCACTCCAGCGAAAAGTGCAGGTATTCTTGCAAACTTTAACAATATATTTGGTAGAATGCGAACAAATGAAGCATTTCGAACAACTACAGCATTCGAGAATGGTGTATGACCAGCTGGCCATATCCTTCCTCTTGCAATACGAACGGCAGATTCTGATCTGAGAAGACCGCCAGCGGTAGATACCGCCTTATGATGGAAATGTCGGGCAGACTGTGAGTTGATACGTTGAGCCGCGGGCAGAAGCCTCGCCGATAAGAGCCTCCCACTCATACTGGGCAGACTTAAGATTGTATCAATCCTTTAGAAGATTGTAAAATCATGAAGCAATAAATTTCATTCTGCTGGTTTTGTTGTCCACTAAAGTATTTGGGTGGTTTGAATTCCACATGTCTTGCATGAATAAAGGTCGAATCAGAAGTTGGCGTGCAGGATATGTGGCTGGTGAATCATGATTGTGGCTTGATAAGAGACATCATTTTGGCGGGCGGCTGAAGAACCTTGGAAAAGAAAAGGGACCCATCTGAAATGAGGTCAAAGAAAAACACCAAAATATCCAGCCTTGATCACGAGGCTATCCAGGCTATCTGATAACAAACTCCACAACAAATACAACATTTTGTTTGCCCTTTTCCCTTGTGTATATATACCGCATATCCTGATCATAAATACCCCTGAATATACTGTATCAATAACCCAAATACTACCGATTTATAATTCTCAACCTATCGTACTTGTGTTATCCGTTGGGCTTTGATCTTTAATTTATGTCTCAGCACCCAACAAATTACGCCATACCGTTAATTTACCTTCAGCCTCGCGGTTTCTCCCTTGAAATAGCAAACAAGTTCCAACATTCTCTCAAACTGTTACCAATAAGTACGACAAAGTAAATCTCATTCGCATACGTCAAACTTTTGAGGAGAACTTTCAAGAGCAGTCAAGCTCAGAATTGTGAATTTCAGCGGAGGGCAAGATGTGCCGCTTTCTGGTGAGTCAAACAAGTTCGAGTTTTGAGATGCAACAAAATACTAATGATAGTAAGGTATATAAAGGCTCAGATGCCATTTTACTGTCCAAAATCATCTTGGATCCTACTCACTCAATTCTCAATCAATCTTTCGACTCTCGTCTTCGTTTGGACATGAGAAGACCTCATAATGGTTAGTAGTGTCTGGTATTCCTATATTTGAGGACACAGTGACTCACATTGTTTGCAGGTGATGGATTTGGCATTGGTTATTACACGGAACCTGAACTTGGACCAGAGCCATGTATCTTCACATCTACCATTCCTGCATGGAATTGTATCAACCTTCAACGAATTGCCTCAAAAACCGCTTCACCGCTCATATTTGCACACGTACGAGCTACAACCGAGGGCTCTCTCAGTGACGACAACTGTCATCCCTTCTCTCATGGAAGTTTATTGTGGATGCATAATGGCGGATTAGGTGGTTGGAAACATATAAAAAGACGCTTGGGCGAAAAACTGGCCGATAAATGGTATCTTGGCGTTCATGGAGGTACCGACAGTGAATGGGCATTCGCTTTATATCTGGACACACTTGAGAGAATGGGTTACAATCCTAGTGCTCCACCAGCTGAGGGATTTGGCCCAACTGTTCTGAGGCATGCCATGCTAGCTACTATCAAGCAGATCAACGATTTTATTGCAGCAATCCCGGAGAAGACAATTGAGGAAGAAAATCTGGATATTCGAAGTTTGTTGAATTTTGCAATTGCGGATGGTCATAGTGTTGTCTGTACTCGTTATGTTAGTAGCAAGACCGATGAGGCAGCCAGTCTCTATTACTCTTCCGGTACTACATGGGAGGACAAAGGTAATAAGGGCGAGTACCAAATGGATCGTCGAGACAAGGGTGCTGATATCGTCCTCGTTGCAAGCGAACCTTTAACATTTGAGAGAGGTAATTATTTCCCCCTGTTTCTTACCTTTGTGCATTTAATTCCCCGCCCCTTCATCTTGCCAAGGGCCGAGACAATAGACGCTAGACATTCCCGCAAGTCCCATGAAAATCCTTAGACGAGAACCTAGAACTGGAAAATCTTCTTTATGTTGCACGTCAGGCGAAACTCAGGCGAGGTTCAAAGCCCCATGTATTGTTGCATGTCGATAGATTCGCGAAGTGGCTAGTGTTTTTAGCTCTCCATACTTTTTCTCGCTTGTTTCGAGAGAGCCCCTCTTCGAAGTTCAGCACATTCCTCATTTGCATGCCACGTGGACAAAACATTGCTAATACATTTACAGAAAGTTGGGTGACGGTTCCAACTAATTCCATTTTGACAATTCACAAGCAAACTGTTATGGTACATCCAATCATTGATGAATACTATAACCACAATCCGTATCATTCGCGATCCTCCCAATTTGTTACCGACCAGGGCCTCGTCACCAACGAAAAATCAACGCCAGCTACAACACCAGCTCCCACTACATCTATGTCACTACATCAATCACTCGCCAAAACACTCAATCCATCGTCAGCTATGCTGTCACCAAGAGAAAACTATAACCCCAACATATTGAACAACACATCGTATGCACCAGCAATCTCGGACATTCGACATGCCACCCTAGCACCCTCCCGTCCCGCCATCACCTCCTACAAATCTGGGGAGCAGGGCAACACGAAGAAAAAACGTGCGACTGCGCCTGTCCCTGCAATGGTACAAATTCCAGTCGATACCATGGATTCCGGGGCATCAAGTGGAATTTCAGGGGTTGATTACATAGACACACCTGATACACCAGAGCTCACAAGGAATTGTGACAGTAGAAATAAGCTAGCACAGTATTTCCCGGAGTTAGATAGTATCAATCGGAATTGAGCCAAGGGCTAGCATGGAATATTTCGCATTAATGATTTCCCTATGTTAATTGTATTTATGGACCGGAAATTTAGCGCTGTGGATTCGGACTGGCGTCAAAATTAGAATGGTTGGTGCATCGCTTGCAAATTATTTAGATGAGGGTGTTCATAGCATGATGTAAGATTCCCCTTCAGTAGTCGCAATTCACGTTGCTTTTGCATATCTTTTTTTGTTGTATGATTCATGAGCTATTGTTATCATGCGTAATTTTGTCTATGCCACATCAGTTTTGAATAGTCGAATGGCAGGCGAAATAGGATGATTAGACGGCATGAAAGAAAAAGTGCTTCATGAAAACGACGACCATTGAATTTGGAAGCGGGACAAAATGCAACGAATAATCGAAGGAACCCATTAATTGACTTCATTAAACTCTATTGATCTCTCCAAAGAAATGAAAATTCCCACGCAAGTGCATGAACTTAACTACAACCAACCACAATCCAATTTGAACGACAAATCGAAATCAAACCGCACACCGGCACTCCATATTCACCAGACATCTTTCCCCAAAACCTCCAATCACGCATCTTCTTCCTGCTCAATATGCATAGCATCAACGGATCGCTTCACTTGCATATCCCTCTCCTCCCTCAGCTTTCCTAAATTCTCCATAATCGTCTGTACATGCTCGTTATACTCTTGATCCTCATCTCATCCTCATCCTCATCCTCATCCTCATCCTCATCCTCATCCTCATCCTCATCCTCATCCTCATCCATCCTCATCCTCATCCTCATCCTCATCCTCATCCTCATCCTCATCCTCATCCTCATCCTCATCCTCATCCTCATCCTCATCCTCATCCTCATCTTCATTTTCCACATCTCCACTTTGCAAAATCAAATCAGTATCTCCAAGTTCTTGACGAAGTGCTGATAGTAATTGCGCTGCTGCTGCCAAATCGTCGTTTTCGTCGGAAGCGCCTTCTGGTTCGTCGATCTCGGATTGGATGGCTAGTTGTGCGGCTGATAAGTGTGCGTCTTCGTCTGAGTTTTTGTTCCCATTTGTACTTGAATATTTGTGCTTCTTTCTCGTTGTCATCACATTATATTGTATTTCCCTGTCCATATCATAAATTTCCCCTTCCCCTCCCTCATCTCCACCCTCTTCACACTCCAAATGTACTTCCTGCACACTCTCTCCCTCCTCATCTCTATCTCCATTCTCCCCGTCCTCTCTTTCCTCACCATCATCCATCACCTCTCCACCCGTCCTCATCCACGCCCTACTAGCCTTCTTCACAAAATTCTTATTCCTCTCCTCAGCCGCTGTCAAACAATCATCACAATCTGCATAGACATATATATGTTTCTTAACTAGATGTGGTGGAGGACAAACGAGACGACCGAGTGGATAATTGAGAGCGCAGGAATGAACGATGAGAGCGGTGCAGAAACAGGCGTAGTGCGTGTGGGTTGTTTTGCACATTTTTCTTCTGTGGTTGGTAGTTGTGTTGGAGCGTTTGGTTTTTGGGCCTGGGTGCTTGGGTTTGTCGCGTGGATATTGTGGTTGAGGTGATTCGAGAGGTCGGGAAGTATGATTTATTTATTGGCTACTATTGAAATATCTTTCTGATCGAAGTTGAAGCAACGGAGAGGAATAAAAGCAAGACTGCAAGAAATAAAGATTAAAGGTGTTTTTTTGTTCTTGAGATTGAAAGTTCAAGATGCGACTTTGAAGATGGTGGAAAATAGAGCGAATTTATATGAGAGGAAAGGTTTTTGAGTACGGTTATGGAAGAAAGGTGAATTGGTGCGAATTTTCTTCAGAAAGCCGAGGAGCGGCTAGTGTGTAAGGAAAGTGAATTTAGAGGGAGGAGGTTCAGATGAATACTTAGATACTTGGGGTGATATTTGTTGGGTAATTGGACGGGTCTTCTGTTATTGGAGACATGTTTTTTTTTACTTTACTTTGATTTCCAACTTCAAGTGAAGCCTAAATTTATTTTAGAATTGAACTTCACTTTAAGAGGAGGGGGAGGGAGGGGTGGGGGGTTAAAATGCTCGCTCGCCAAATGTTAGAGCTCCCGGATATACTTCACAATGTGTTGTGTCTTTTGACGGATTTCTTATTTTCTACATTTTGATATACAACATTGAAGCTGGCTGTTGCTATATCTCTTCACGATGATAGTAGCACATCGATGTAAGAGGGATGTATTTGGAGGGGGGAAATGTTGAGTGTGAGATGGCGACGCTTGACCTTCCCCTGAAATTAGTGCAAATGCTGTGTGTTTCGGCATTAACATCGTAACAACCACTGGCACGGAAAGCAAGAATGCAAAAACAGGTCCTGAACAACTGATCAAAGCTATTCGAGATATGGCTAACATACAAACCGACCAGATTACAGCTAGACTTTGAGTAGTTGCGAGACAACAACATTGTTCAGAGGTCGTGGGAAAATGTCTTCACCGGTTTAACAAAGAAGCAGATGGGCTGTTCTGTAAAATTCAAACAAAGAAATGGACACCACAGTAGAAGTACAATGCCATTGTTTTCTCTATAAGTCTTGCAAAGTCAATTCAGATTGTGCCCCCTTTTCTTTTCTCGTTTAAAAACTCAACAGTTTGACCCAATCAGACTAAGCACACACACAAACAACCTACTATCCCAACAAACAATCACTCAAAATGTGTTTCGCACACCGATCGTTTTGCAAGGAATGCCGCAAGGAAACCATCAATTACGTTTCCAAATGCGAACAATACCCCGAGGTCACCACCGAAACCGCCACCCACGCCATTCGAGGACGACATCGCCGAATCAGAGCTTGTAAGGATTGCAAGCACAGGGAAAGACAACGAGCCGAAGAAGAGTCACGAAATATTGCTGTTCATCATAGACAAGCTAAGGCAATCCTCGAATGGATGCGATTGGAACGGCCACTTCCATTGACTGATGAGGGAATTGCTGCTAAGTATACTGAACTTTTCGATAATCATGAGAGGCTTCATCCTTACTGTGTCGGGTTTACTAACATGCATGAAGGATTGATTGAAGCACACAGAGAACGTCTCTTGATCCGTGCCAACCAAATTTCAAAAGAATGCTCGAAAGTCAAAGGAGAATTGAGCGAAGAAGCCGAGAGAGCCGTCACGATGATTTTTCACGAGGAAAAGATAATGGATGAATGTTTAAGAAGACAAGCCGAGATCGATTCTGGTGTCAGAACCATGACCGAATCGGACAAAGAATTTTCCCTCCACGAAGTCGGCAGCACGAAACACTATCAACATGCCCTAAATTTGATCATGGAGGCACCACAACCAGCCGGTCCAACATTTGGAGAGTGGGCCGGAGATATCCCAGATCGGTTCATTTACGAGGATGGAGTCCGTGGAGAGATCAATGATTATCTCGATGTCTTGACCCGGGAAGGATCCAATGAGACCATCGATGAATTCCGCAGCGAGGTCGTCCGTCTACAACTTCTCGACGAAGAGACCTTTGATTTCGACCCCAACGCCCGCGTCATACAAGGTGACACACCCGCTTGGGTCACAGTAAACATGCCCGAACGCATCACCTTCCGCCAGTGGGTGGTCCAGTACGAGAACACGATGGGACGAATCAGACCACATTTTCAACGCTGGTATCGTCTTGTTGATGGTTTTCGAGTCTACTTGGCACAGATAGCCCCAGCACAACACACGCTCTTTAACTTTATACGGAACACCATCGCCGCACGAACGTTCCGAGCTCTCACAGGTAGACCCGAGACACGCCCGAGAAGGGCATCATCGGTCAATTTTTTCTCCGAGGACGAGGAACCTGAGGATGAGGAATCTGATGATGATCTCGACGATGAACTCAGTGAAGCGGGCATTCAAATCACACCAACCAGAGAAAGACTTGAGGCATCCATCGCAGGACTCGAATCTTTGCTTCAAATATCAAACACCCTCATGCAAGTTCTTCCCGATCAATACTTCAATTCCGGAACACCATTCATCATCCCGCCACTCCGCTTTTTAAACAGACAATTAGATAGCGAAACCTGGCCCACAGAAGCCGAATGGATGATGGTTCAACGAAACGCGGAAAATGCCTTGGAAGCACTCAGTGAGTTGAACAACGAACGAAATGCCAGAGTTAGAAGAGCACTTGAGGAGGAACGGGAACGGGAACGCCAAGGCTCG
Organism: Stromatinia cepivora; assembly: GCA_014898415.1. Classification (NCBI taxonomy): domain Eukaryota; kingdom Fungi; phylum Ascomycota; class Leotiomycetes; order Helotiales; family Sclerotiniaceae; genus Stromatinia; species Stromatinia cepivora. The sequence goes on along the minus strand of RCTD01000018.1, from coordinate 516,087 downwards.
CACGAACAAGAACCAGAAGATTCACCCTTTTTCGTTGATCTCGCACCTCTGCGGGTTGTGGTCATGGAACCGGTACCCGACAACATTGTCTATGCTCGCCGCGCCATCCTAGGTCTCCCACCACCACCCGGAGAATTAGAATGGCCGGAAGAAGATGAGGATATTTGGAATGGTGAATTGTTTGAGGATGATGATATGCCTTGAGTTTCTCTTTGTCTTTTTCTTTCATTCTTATTGTTCTTGTTCTGTTCTTGAAAAGATTTCAAGCGGGTTATGAGATATGAAAAATGCTAAGAGGTCTTTGTTCATTTTTAGTACGATCCATGATACAAATCATGAGATATGAAAGGAAAGCGGAAATGCTTTGTTGGTATTTAGATTGATAGCATTACGGGCCGCATATAACGAACTAGAGAATAGAATAAATATAAGCAAAAAATCCATATAAAAAATACAAAAAATTAAAATAATAAAGACTACCATGCCAAATGATATGTGAAATAACAAACCCAACAAGCCCTGTGAATGAACTTTTTATTTACCCATCTAAACACAACCCCCTTTTTCCCCCGAAGTGAAGAAACTAACTCCAAAATACTAGGAAACTCGCAGGCGTTCATCCAACTAAATCACAATCAGGTCGTTGCTTCATGAATGTCAAAAGAATTGCTACCAAGCCGTTGATTCCGAAGAAAATCGGCCCCAACCCCTCAGTCTCCTCATCCAAATCCCGATGATACTATCATCATCACCTTACAATAGAAATAAGATGATGGAGTGAGAATAGATAGGTATTTAGACTGGCAAAAATAGTAGACAAGAGCTGTGGAATAGCAATGAAAAAGCTTCCCCATAAAAGATTTGACAGCCAATATTGAATTCCTGGTTCTTGAGATGTCATTCTTCCCCTTTAGATGATGATGATATAAACCTCGTAACTGGATAATATATATTTTTTTTCCATTTATTATATACTTCACTTAATCTTCACTTCTACTTTAATCAATTCTATACCTCAATTGACATGAATGAATGCCATTGGCCAAAAGTGAGTTTCGCCCAATATACCTACCTATCTAGTCTTCTGTGGATGGCTCGGCCTTCGCACCTTCATTTTATTTTAAACACAAGGTCAACTCAAAATAGTGTGAGTTCAAAGTACCTCAACTATGAGGTGAATCTATTCCCAAACGAATCTCAATTCATATTTGAGGATTTTCTTAGAATAACAAGCCCGAAGTCTGACTACATTGGACGCGGACCTGATTTCTTTCGCGCTGTCATCCACTCAGTTCCCTTCATTACTTCAAGTAACTTCACGCCAGGACTGTGGTATTCATCTTTTTTGTCCAAAACAGGAAAATCAAAAGTATGTTCAACCATCAAGTTGCCACTCATGTATTTTCCTGTGTGAATTTTCTGCCTCAAAACTAACATCAATAGCCCAAACCACATCTTCATCTACATCTTTCCTCACCTCTCCACCACCACCAGCTCCAACCAAAAAAAAATGACAAACCCCTTCCTCCCTCCCCCTCTTCCTCCCCAATTCCAACCCATAGCCAACGACTTCACCAACTACGAAAGTTGCCCCCTCTGCGGCGCCAACAAATCCGCCATAACCAACCAAATCGCCTCCCTCAACCAACGAATCCATCAACTGGAAGCCGAGCGCACAGCTCTCTCACAGCAAACCAATTCATTACTATCCCAAATAACAGAAATAAGACGACAATCTCAATCCGCATTCACATTCGCATCCTCATCCAAATCCGCATCAACATCTGCATTTTCATCTGCATTTAATCATCCATCAAACCCGCCATTTCACGATTTCAAACCCATGTCCCCGGCAGCTGTTCGTGCGGTGTTTGGAAATATGGCGGTTGCCGGGGAAGGTACAAATGTTTTGAGTGAGGGGTTTGAAAATACGGCAGTGCCGGGCGAGGTTACATATGCCTTGAGTGAAAAGTTTGAAAATATGGCGGTTCCCGGGGAAGGTACATATGTTTTGAGTGAGAGATTTGAAAACATGGCGGGTCCAGGGGAAGGTACATATGTTTTGAATGAGGGGTTTGAAAATCGGGGGATGGAGGGGGATATAGAGGGGAGGGAGTAGAGGGTGGAGGGAAGAGGGTGGAGAGGACGTTGTATGTTAATGGGATGCAGATGCAGAGGATTATTAAGAGGAGGGGTGAGAGGGGAAGGTTTGAGGAGAGGGTGAGGAGGTCGTTGAGAGATGAGGGGGTTGAGAAACGTGGATGATGTGAGAGGTGAGTAGAGGGGAATGTACGGCGATAGGAGATGTGTGGAGCTGTGGAATGTGGTGGTTTATGGTTGAGCTAGGTGGTTGTTGGTGGGTGGAAATTATAGGTTAATCGAAGAGGTATATATATACTAACGAATGAAGTGCAGATAGAGTTTATAGACATGCTGGTGCTAATGAGGAGGAGAATGGAGCTAATGCAGCTACTAATGAATATCTGCTAGATCCTGTAGGCAAATGCAATGGCTAAAGAAAAGGAAATAGATCCCAATCTCCTAGATAACCCCCCCCCCTCAAAATCCTGACCAATCACCCCATTTTCACCCCCAACCTTCACTCTCCATTTTCCCCTCCACTCTTCTTTCTCCAAGAACCTCAGCCAAATCCTTAGCGACCTCACAAATCACCTTCAAGCTTCAAATTCTCGCTTGATTCAATTTAATCTCTCGTCCCTCCTCTTATTCCCTCTTTTTATTCTTCTCAACAATACAACACAACAGCATCAACAACACATAGCAAAAATTGCAAGCAACCAAGCAGGCTCGGTAATAAGCGAGTATCATCTAAAATTCGCGGTTAATCTTGAGATCAGTATCTTTATAAGATTCTCTGTGATAAATGTGTTTAAGATTGGAGAGTAATGTATATCGCGTCTTAGATGTAAGTAACAAGGAAGTTGATGATTTGTAAATCGATTGAGAGAGGTTTTGTAGTCGCCGTTAGAGCTCCGGCCGTATTGGTCGTAGAAGACTTGTTGCGTGTGGTTTGTGAAGTCCATGAGCTACTTCATTGGACCGGTAGTAAATTTCCTATCCTCTAAAAAGATCATCGTTCAGGACGCGCTTTATTTTCGATGTGATGGCATAGTGGAATGGAAGCTGGTGACAATATACACAGCAAGATACACAACGATTCCCCTTTGAAATCCCATCTTGCCATCAAGATGTATCTCTCACTCTCATATTTAGCCCGGGCGAACATAATAGTCTCATACATTCTCGACTTCTACCCCTCCAGCAATTTAATCGTATGATGAGCCTTACAAGCCTTACGACTAATAAAATTGCTATCCCGCAGCTAGAAAGTTGATCTCCAGGCGCGAATATCGACAAGATTGAGGAGTCTTCAAGTATACCATGGGATCGTAATGTATTCCACTACTAATACTCGAGTACATCGCTTTGGTAAAGCGAGTAGTCCCAACCAGAGTATTAATCATGAGTTAATCTTGGACGTAGTTTCCTAGTGTTGGGCTCTCTCTCGATTCCGAATTACGTGGACACTGCGAATCGACTTTGCATACCAGTACCGAGTGTCAGGGAGGAAGGGTATTTGTTGTTGCGGATAAATATGGTATAGTTATGTCGGGGCTAGGCTCAATATGGACTCGGAGGAACACTATGTATGGTGTAAAATCTGGAGATATTAAGTAGCCTGCATACAACCAAAAGCGTCCTCATCTCCGAATCACACATGAAATAACTGCCAATATAAGATGCCCTATGGCTATGAGAAAAAAGTAACTTAAAATTGACTGGGTATAAGTGTTGTTAAAACGCTAAGTATCATTCATGCATGTTGTTGAAATGCTAACAATTCAAAAAAGAGCCACCTCTCCCCTCCACCCTCCCCATTTCCACAATCCCCTCCTCACAGCAACCAATCCAAAAACCTTCCCCACGCAGTCGTAGGAACCGGTTCCACCGGCGCACAACTAGCATCGAATCTACCGGAGAAAAGATCCACATCTTTCGATCTCGATACACTTGTCTTCTTGAAAATTTTCCAGAAAACATAGGGAGCGACATAAATGACGATTCCGATATAACTCGCTATGAAATTTGCCGTGTTCCAATTGCCCTTGACGAATACGCCGAAACCGGAGAATATTACTATGATGCCCGAGCCGATGGCACCGATATATGCGGCGAGAGGTTGGCAGCGTCCTTTGAAGGGGAGGTTGTCGCGGTTGACACCTTGTGCGATACAAGCGTGGTGGTAGCGGATGTAACAAATGCAGAGGGTCATCCAGGCGAGGAGACCAGCGACAGTGCTAAGATTTAATAACCATGTGAATGCTTGGGCTGCACCTCCTGAGCCAAGACTTAGATAGGCTAGAGGACCAAAGGCGAAAGAGACGAGCACGGCATAGTATGGTACACCCCAGCGATTTACCTTGGCGAAACATTGAGGGGCTTGTCGATCTACTGCCATGGCTACTATCATTCTTGCACCGATGTAACAGTAGCTGTTTCCGGCGGACCAGGCGGAGGTAAGGATACAGGCGTTGATGATGGATGGGAGGACGGAGATGCCGGAGTTCTTGATCGCGATGACGAAGGGTGAGGAATTTGCATTACCGGATCCACTGACAAGACCGGGATCATTAGATGGAATAATCATTCCGATGAGGAGCGTACCGAGAACGTAGAAAAATAGGATTCGATAGGTAACACGCTTGATTGCTTTTGGGATGGATTTATGTGGATTGACAGTTTCAGCGGCGGCGACAACGACAGTCTCAACACCAATATAAGAGAAACTAGCATTAATGAACGCACTGAAAAATGCGAGGAAGTTACCAGTATTCCCTGTAATACCATCGAAGGGAACGAATGGACCTGGATCCTTCCAGTATCTAAACCCGATAGTTTCGTGATTGGGTGCTCCTCCCGCTGTGATAACCAGGGAAACAATAATCAAGACCAGGAAACAAAGGATTTTGATAGATGCAGTGATGACCTCGGCTTCACCATAAAATTTGACGTTTGCCATGTTGATGAGGAAGATGGCAACTAGTCCTATGGTAATTACGACGGCGGGTGTGATGTCTGTCCAGTAAGATACTATAATAGCGGCGGCTGAAACTTCTGAGGCGATTGCAATCGTGTAACAATAACCGTAAGAGATAGCGAGAGTAAAACCGAGAGCAGGATCGACGAATCGAGTAGCAAAATGGGGGAAAGATCCAGCGGTTGGGAACTGAGAATGTAAGTTTAGGTCTGATGATATCATGTGATGAATTTGTGTCAACTTACCAGAGTGGCCAATTCTCCAATTGACTCCATCACACACCAGAGAAGAAGGCCGACAACGCTATAAGCCCTATGATTTGTTAATATCAATCCATTTCCATAAAATCTCAACTGAGTCAGCTTTCGTCTTACAAAAGCAGACCCAAAGGTCCAGCATTGGCCAAAGCCGCACCAGTACCGATAAAAAGACCCGTACCAATACCACCACCAAAACCAATAAAGGTAACATGTCTCGCCTTCAATCTACGCTGCGTATGTCCCACACCACCCACACCATAAACCGCATCCAGATGACCGGAAGCCGAATGAACGACCTCTCCATTAGCAATATCTGGTTTGCCCGGACCATCCAAAGACGACTGAGAAGGCGATCCATGGATGGCCAAATCTTGAGTCTTGTTCGACATGGTGGATACTTTGAATGCAGCTAAGATTCAATTCTCTATTCACCAATACGATATAGACAACCCCAGAATGGATGTTGTGGTGGAATAATGAAGAAAAAGTGAAGAAGTCCCATTGCGTCTGGATTACTTGACATTTTTATTCCTTGTTGAATAAAAATTCTCCATCCCTGGAAGAGCACGCCATCATTAAGATAGTTGTCGAATGTGGGAGGGAAATCCCTACGTATAGCCTAGACATCGGGGACCATGTTGTTCTTTTGTTAGTTGCCACAAAAAAATGAAATTCTCATGTAATATTTTCATGTTAGGTTGAAAGCACAGAGGAAAAAGTCAACGGGTTAAGCATTCAGGGTTTAGCTTGGCTAAGCTTAGTGCTTGAGGATTTTATGTGTGGGAAATCTTCGGCATTCGAAAGAAGATTGGGTCAAATATTAGCGATCTTTGTCTTGCTTATCCATTTGTCGGTGCGCTTCTATTCCGGATTCCTGGAACACCATTCAAATCCATCGTTTTAAATCCTCTTATTCGTTCAAATGAGCGACTTGTCCCACCAAAATCCACCACTGAGTCCCTCTACGCATCTTCTGGTGGAGTCATGGACACATGGTGGGCTTGTCATAAAGAAGCAACCTCAAAGTATAAGCTTTTCGTTCGTGAGAATCTTCACTGTGGCGTGAACAAGCTTTGCAAAAATAAAAGATATTCAAACATGAAAAGGTTAATCAGTTGAGGTGGACCTCAACTCGCAGAATGCGGCTTCTGTGGATCGAACACAGTGCCTCCAGATAAACAGATAGGTCTGTTGAGGATCTGAAGTTGACTTCAGTCTGGCGCTCTCCCAAGTGAGCTAAAGCCGCTGTGAGATTTGTGTTTTTTGATGGGGGAGACATAACAATGATTGAATATATTGAAATTTATTCAGCGAAGAATTTAAGTTTTTGGTTTCCCAAGAGAGCGTCCGACTCCTGTCATGACCAACATGTGGCCGTTGTTCTTTCTTATTGCAAGCACTGAGTACAAAACGATGAGTAAAGTTTATAAAGGTATCGATCAATATCAAGAACATATCATGATGCAACGATGCCACTTGGGTTGAAGAATGGGAAACGGTTGACCTTGCAACCCTCTAAGTAATTTATATTCAACCGCTGATAGCTAACCTTAAAAACCAATACTAATGCTCGCCTCTATTTATTATCCAGTCGCTAGGTATCTGTAATGCCATAAAGAAATGCGCTTGTCTATTCAATTCTCTGCTCCCTATCCGGCTCAAGCAGAGGGTCTTCCTCATTGAAGGGTATATCACGCCCATTCCCTTTGTACAAAACATAATGCTGAACAATGAAAATAACATCGAAGAAGATGCTCACATTGCCCAGCATTAGTTTCACTGGGTTGCCTGCTACTCCTGACCAATCTCCCTGTAGATAACTATCAATTCCTAACTGTAAAATCGATAGAACTCCTCCCGAGAAGTCGAGTAATATTCCTCCTATTGCCCAACCAGTTGTGGATCGATTACGATAATTCGTGAGAATTTGAGGCATATATTTAACCGTCGTAATGATGAGCTTGACGTATGATATGACATAAACCTGTGAAGACGATATTAGCACAAGTATAAGAAGATTATGCAGTCTGATTCCAACTTACCACATCGATCCAGGCCCACCCTGTTACGACATCTTCATCCTTTCGCGCAAGGACAATAACCACAGAAGTCGCAACCCCAGCAATACATGCCACAGCCAAACCCAAAATCGATTTGCTAATTCTCGAGCCAGGACCTCTTTTACCACGTTTATCGAATTTCCAGATGGATAGATGATACTGCGACATTATGATACAGCACACAAAGAGCGCGTGGGCAGCGAAAGTGAAATCATTGAACTGAACAGTTGGAGTATGGCCATTATTTCGTAGCGCATATTCACGTCTGATTTCCGGCGCGTAAAGGAATGAGACTGTAGATACAAAGTATGCAGCAAAGCCTATGACGTTGAGGAAAGGGAAATCGACTGCTGCCCCAGATGTAGATTTGCGCTTAAAGTTCAAGATTGGTTGAGGATAGAAGGAAAAAGACCAACATGTTGTGTATATCCAACCGAATAAATAGGAAAGAAACTGAAGGAATGAAGTTGTCATTATGAAGACGATGTCATGAATAGCAGTAATATGTAGAAGAGAGGGGATTGATAATAGAGAAGGCTGTTGGTAGAGAACAATATGACTGAGATGTCACCCAAATAGTAAGACCCATCACATGCGCGCACGTAATCATTTATGATTACGTAATCCCCTATCAGAGCCAGCACTTATGAATAAGTTGTTTCAATATCGCGCCAAAATAAGACAAACACAAGGGGAAAAAAGCATATGATATTTTAAGCGGCGTACAAAAAGTATCGAATGACCAAAAACTTTTAAAAGTTACATCCGATAGTAAGCGGATCACTTATCTATCAGTAATTGATATCTTATCAGATTAGATTGGTGAGATCCTTTCATCCATGTACGGATCATCTCATTTAGGTTACATTGTGGAACATCTGAGGATACTTCCAACGAGATTCTCAATCGATTGACTCTTCACCATACAAAATCATAACGGCATATCTACAATACTACTCAAAACGCAGGAAAGGAAGTGCATCAAAACAATGCCGCCACTTACATTTCTTGATCTTCCAGGAGAGATTCGTAACCAAATCTATCATTTACTTCTCGTCATCCGACCCATCTCAATTCCCCGTCCTCTATTAACCGACCCACCAATATATCCACAAATTTTATCCATATGCCGAAAAGTTCATGATGAAGCCGAACAAGTCTTTTACGGTTGCAATGTTTTTATTGCCCACCCCAATCTTCTAACAGGCCTGCCACGTCTGCGTTGGCATTATGATACGATCAGCTCGTCAAGAGTGATATCAATCATCAAAAAATACTACATTGTTGTGCGGTTGGATTGCGATCCGAATTTCTCTGCGGGGAAAGCAAGGGATGCCTTTAGCGGAATGGAAGAATTGACAATAAGGATTGAGCAATCTGCATACAGGGGCTCGGGCTCAGATTACAAGGCGTTGAGGCTCTTTGAGGGTGTCAGAGGAGTGAAGAAAACAAACATTTCTGGGAGTGTGACTGGCTTCCCTGTGTATGTTGAATGGTTGCAGGATGTGATGAAGATGCCAAATGATGCTCATATTCTTCCATTTGAAGGTAGAAAGATGGAATCATTGAATTCCGTTGGGGTGGGGATTTAAGAAATTGTGTCCAGTTTGTATTCACTAGAGGTGAATCTACGAAAGACTTGGGCTCATCACAGATTACAAATGATCAAACACACAATACCTTCACACAGTACATGAGCTGGTAACTATTTTGAGAAGTTTTTGCTCATCCCCACGAAAACCTGCATATGGAAACTCGCATACAGGGACTTGGCAACTTGCGTACTATCTACATGTCAAGCAGCAAACAGTCATTGAATCACCTAATTAAACCATGAAGCTTGTTTGGCATCAGTGTGTTCTATTTTTCTCAATCCAGGACCCTATATTCAAGATGTATTGGACGAAATATTTATGTTTTTGAGTTGGCGCCAATTGCATGCAATAGAGGGGTCATATTCTTATCAGTTAATTCAAATCTATGGCGGTCTAGTGTGGGATTTCCAAAATCGATTTTTAAGAATCAGCGGTTTCATGTTTGGAGACTTGTGAAGTTATTGAATGGTTTGAACCTTTCGAATACATTGAAACTTTCAAATATTCATTGTTGGAAGCAAAACACCATCAAAGTATGATAGGAGGCCCAATACAATTATTTCTATCAATAGGTACAAAGATATCCATATAATGTAGCAGTGCTTCAGCTTGGTTAATGCAGTCCCCTAGGAATAAAGATATATTCCAAGTATCCAAACTTGAACAAGTTTCTCGGCTCAAAATGAAGTCAATCTTTTACATGTATCCAAATCTTCTAAAGAATTGTATCTTACAGCTTTCGGATGAATGGTATCTCCAAGTGAGTTAAAGTTTTTAAGATGATTGAAGGGTTTAAAATTAATTGCATCTCTCGATTCCATTGAAGGTTTTTGATTAGTTGGTCTTCTAGAGGTGTTGAGCCCCTCACATGAATCGAATGATTCAATTTGAATCATCTACATGGAATCTGGATTGAATCTTTAAATAAGCTTCAGTGTCTAATTGACCAAATCTCAAATACTTGTTTATTATCACGAAGTTCGGAAAACAGTTTGTCTAAAATAAGCACTCTAGATTGGCTGCCATGGATATCTTCCATTCACCTTACAAAACACAATATCAATTTATTTTACTCTTAAAATTGCGATTAAGTCAGAAATCTCCAATGATGAGATGGAAAGGGCTCTCCGGATCATTTCCTTCGCTCTTACTCTCAAAACTTCGAGGTCATCCTTTCTTCTTTTCAAATCACCTTCTTGATTCTTTTCTGAAGAGTTATCTTTCTTTTTGAATCATCTCCTTGGTTATTTTATGTAGAACTCAGTCTCCAGTTGAATTTCTTTCGATTTTCTGGAAGCCAGTCTGCATTCTTTTGAGCTATCTCCTTGATTCTTTCCTGCAGGGCTCTTTCACAAAATTGTCTGCATAACCACAAACACGACTACTGCAATCAAACTCCTCTCTCCACAAACACAATCTAACGAATCATTCTTCTAAATAAAACTAGGTATTAAAAAAGGTGCGTCAGCGTCAGGCCTTTAGTTACAGGTTATTTCATACTAATTGTGGCTTAGAAACCACCTAAAGATGGATGCGATCATCAATAAGAAGTGTACTTTTTTGGATGAATTTCCTCTCGAAATAAGGTCCCAAATCTACGAATGTTTGCTACTCAAGAAAATTCTGGGTACGGCACAGTCTGTAACCAAAATATCGCGTTTTGGAGCGGACTTGAAATACGATTTATGCCCAGAGGTATTGAGACTCTGCCATCAAATTTACGATGAAGCTTTACCTATTTTGTACGGAAAGAATACGTTCTATATCGCGTGCTTTCGAGTGGATAACCACCCTGTTTTCGATCACACATTTGATGACGATTCTCGGCAGGATTATGAAAGTGACGGTGTGGTGGGTGGTGCAATGCTCGTTGAAGGTCCTCAGGTGGAGTTGTGTCCTCTCACAAGATACGAGAACAAAAAAACGGTGGTACCATTTCCAGTTCCAGACCTCTGTCATTACGTCACTGTGCCTAGGGTCCGAAATTGGCGAGTGGTGGTTAGCAGACTCAGAACTCCGGGTGGTAACTGGGATCCAACATGGTCCTTGGTCGACCTTTGTCTCTCTATTAGTGTCAGACCTCCAATCTCTTTAGAAGTATTGATCCTTCCTTGTGGTCTGGACTATAGTCAGGGCGGCAATTATACCTTCTGGGGGTGTGATGGTGTTTTGAGTCCTGTGAGACTGCTCCGCAATCTCCAAAAATGTGTCATCAAAGAGGCCTATGCAACCGACGTTCCTGATATCATTAGACTTGCTGACGAGGTGATGGAGCGTCTGAGGGGCGAAGAGGAAGTTATTGATTGGAAAATTCCTGAGGATTTAAAGACGGAAATAGAAACACTTGCGACGAGTCAACAACCTGTTGATCTTCGTCACATGATGCATAAATCTCTCACTACTTATGCACAAGCATTCGAGCGATATCGACCATATAAGATGCAAATGGGGTTGAGACGAGAAGATGTCAATCAGATTGACAATAGGGATATAGAGTATGGTGAATTTCTCGACGCAAATGCCTTCAACCCTTTCATTATTCCAACCATGCATCCAGTTGAATATGATCTCCGAATTTGCAAAGAGGCATCGGTTGACTTAGAGGAAGAAGAAGATACTTTTAAACCGCACCGCCGAAACGCTCTTACATATCTCGAACGTCAATGGACCCGGATCGAGAATGCCAATCGTGTGATAACAGAATTTATCAAACAGGAAAAAGTCCCCGGCGGATTGTTTGATGTAGCCGAGAGGGCGAAGGAACAGTCCAAGTTCTCAACCAACGCCTTTCAAATCCATGATCACGAGAAGCAGCATAAACTCTGTCTTGCAATGGTCTACCTAGAAGACTACGCAGCATCCTTCAAAAGAGACCTCACCCATACAATCCGCGCCCAAATATTCTTCAACCGTCGTCTCTTCGAAAGCCACTACGATCTCCCACGCGACCGTCTAATCACGCAAATCGCAAAAGAAGTCGAAGTTGGCAAAATCCGTTACTTTATCAGTAAATTCAGCACGGCAGTTAATATGTGCGATGAACAATACCTAGAAATCCTAACAGCGAGGAAAAAACTCTTCGAATTCGATGGATTGAGACAATTAGAATGTGGGGATTTTGATACTAAATTGGGTTTCTCGTTGGAAATGATCGATTGGAGTGTTAATGAACCGAATCTTACGCCGTATCGTCGCTTGTGGTCTGATGAGGATTATTATGGGGATGATGATGTGGGTGATGAGATGTGATGTGATGCGAGGCGTTTAGGATTTGCTCCTGTGTAGATAGCGTGGGTTTGGCGCCTTTTTATTGGTTTGGCTGAATGGTAGTGTTGTAGAATACAAAGCGGGTCTTGTTATTTTTATGCTCTGCTCTGATCTGCTTCATGTTTGCTCAAGCCATTTTACTCGAGTAGATATTTAAAAATCACATTGATTTGCACTTCCGCGCGAATTGTAGCCAGCTTTTGATACACTAACTAAAGAATGTGGATTGGAGATGTGAGATCTTGGGGAATCTTCAAGTGAAGAATGGTAAAAGGTTCATAGACATTGATTTCACCGGCTAATTATACTATTTTTGCCCCGCCTCAACTTTTGGAATAGGTAATGAGTCCTATAGCTAAAGAGTCTACTTAGTACTCAATACCTAGGTACTTATACAATGTCCCTTCCACCCTTTTTCCGTCAGGTAGAGCTTCACGACGCTTCCCGATGCTTCCACCGATCGCTATATTCTCTATTTCTTTTGGGGGTTAAAACGTTTAGTGTGACCCCCCGTTCCCCCTCTCTGTTGACGAAATACATGCGCTGTAATAGCTTATAGACTTTCTTTATTTTGCTTTGGCTCTTTATTTTCTTTGGTGTTTGGGTTTTTGGTGTCCTGCTCTTTTTCGGTGTGTTTCTCTTGCTCGGACTCTTGCTCTTGTTCAGATACCCTTTCTTGTCTATTGTCGTTCTCTTGCCCAGAAATCTCTGGTTGCTGAGGCTCCTGCTCGTTTTCGAATTCCCCCTCTTGCTCAACCCTTTCCCCTTCTTCAATCTCCTTGTCTCGCTCAGACCCCTTCTCCGCCTCACCACCAAACTTATTCTTCCAAGATCCTGCATAATGATGATTCACAAAAACAGCTCCTTTATCCTTCTTAAATCCATTTTGAGTCCCCGCAAACGCATTTGCCGGTAATATCAATACATCATGAATCAACCTCGCACTTCTCAATTCCCCAACATCGCGATCATCAAGTTTTCTTCCGAGTATATTATTGAGACTTTTCACAATCCCCAGCGTCATTCTCTTTGGCCCCGTCACATCCACCACATCACTAATCATACTCAACTGTAACCCCTCAACCGTAACATTATTCCGTCGTGCAATTCCATTAATCTCCATCACAATATCATCAATCACCCGCATCAAATGCGGCGAACCAGGTTTCGCCATAATAGTCCAACTCGCAAATTGCGAATACAAAATCCCATCATCCTGCCACTCACAATCAAACTCCAACCCCACAACAAGATTTGCAGCCCCTCGATGTTCCTCCAACACCCATCTATCCATAGGGATATCCTCACACGAAACATCCAAATCAAACCACACTCCCCCATAAGCATATAAAATTAAATATCGCAACAAATCGGCTCGTAGAATCGGTATGCTGAGCGAAAAATACGTATTCAGAATATCTGGACGCTGCGAATACCATTTCCAGATATATTCATCCGCGAACGCGTCGGTGAGTATCTCAGATTTATATCCTGGGTTGATATTGAGACAGTGGTGTCGAAAACGCCTTGCTTCGCTTGATACACCTTGAGCCCCGACTTTATACCATAGTTTTTTGGGAAAATCGGGAGATGTAGCTGGATGTGTTGTGAGGGGTGCGGAGATAACCACGCTGGTGTTGGATGAGTGTGTAGAAAGCGGTGGGGTTTTGCTGAGTTCATCGTATTGTATTGTTACTATGACGAGAAGGACAACGACGGCGGTAGATAAGAGGAAGGTTGCGGGTTTGGAGGATGTTTTTCGGGACATGTTGTCGGTTTACTGGGCATAGGAGATGAGACAAGCGAGTATTACTTCGATGGCCCCTTTACGAACCTCATAGTATGTAGGTACTATACGTTTCAAATATTCTATTCGTGATGATAGATAAATTTATTACACGAGTTTTAGTCTTGGGGTTTGTATGCAATTCTGAACAACGTACTGAAGTTCTCTCTTTTACGTTTATATTGTTCTCGTTCCGTTCGGCGATTTTTTTTTCCATTCTCATTCCTGTTTCTCCCGCCTCCACATTCTCAACACAATTATTCCATTCCAGAACCAGACCTCCATATTTTCGGATATTTCCACGGTTAGGTTATTTTCTTTTTTACTTGCCCATTTCACAATTGTGGCAGCCACTCCCGATAGTTCAAATACTTTTTTCTTTCCAGCTAACCACACATGATCATCCAAGATATATGAGCTGACGTTTTATATCTTCTTATTTGCAGCTAGCTTTACAGTTCTTTTTAGCTACTGATTTTAAATCAGTGATTTAAAATAGTGGAGCAAATGATGATGAATATTTCATCGGCAGCAACTGAGCTAACCTTAAGAGAGTGGGTAATTAGACGATATTCTAGTGACCATGAAGTTGATAAAACATTGGATATGCAGATGATCAAACGTAAACTGTCTAATACAAATTAACCGATAAATCTTCGCACGTCTCTCTGATCCCGATTCTGATTTTATCCCCTATAGTTCGGGTTGAAGTCGAATATGCAGGTGTGAGTGAGATCATGCTTGGGTGAAGTATACTTCACACGTTAGATACATGAATAGTTACTCCAGCCAATCTCTAACTGTTTAGTTTCGAAAATACCTCCAAGTTCACAGTCCTCCTCCGCATGCAGTGAATATGAGAGACTTCCTCACTAACACCATTTAAATAATTCACACAAAACTCACGATATAATGAGCTCACCCCGATTTCTGATCTGACTCAAAATATGACCATAAATCTTCTCGCTTGTAGTGAATACCAAAACCCCCGGATTTTTACCCCGTGTCGTCGTTACCCCGTACCCTCCTCTTGATATTTTTAGATCCCGTTCTTACCTTGCAACTAACGCCTGTTTTCTAAAGCATAATTACCACAACTTCTACGAGTTCAACTCCTACTCGCAAAGGCTGCGGCATCTTGAGGCAACTCTGATTTCCATCTCAGATAAATAAGAAAAGTAAGCCTTAACTTCATAATCCCTCTGCCCATCCACAGCACACGAGCACATCCCGATATCTGCACTCACCAAAAATCCCAACGAACTAAGCGACTATCCATCCACCTATCCCCGTCCCCAGTATCCGAATGTCTAAGCACCTAGCCAAAAACATAGGCTCAGAACTGACTAGACCTAGACAAACCATGTCATCAACCACTTCACATAACTCCATGAACACCATTCCAACAACAGAAAACGAAAAGCGTGGAGATACTATTCCACAGACTGCGTTTGGAGTTGGTGAGAAAATGAGTGGAGGTGAGATATTAGTCCTGGACGAAGCAGTTCTCCATCAAAAAGAAGGTAAGTATGGGTGAGGAGGATACATCAATTGTAGCCGACACGGTGCACCAGGTAGAGGATGATGATAATATGGATGGAGCACCAAAACAAGGCGAGCTAGGAAACATTTCCCCAAAACTAGAGTCAGCAATTAGTGGAGATAGGGAGGGAGATAGGACGTTGCCTGAAGTCAATTCAGCGCATTCAGATATGGAGTTGGAAGTTGATGGTAGTCTTATGGGTGGGGGTGAAAGGTCAGTAGAGACTGATGCATTTCTTGAGCTAAAATCGCGTGGAGTAGTTGGTCCAAGTGAGATATTGGAAGTAAAGTTTGGAGGCGCAGTCCCGAGTCCAGAGCTAGGGGCGAGTGGAACTACGGAAGAAGTTAGAACAATACTCGAAGTCAATGCGATGCCCAAACCGGAAATGGGTCAGACTATGGGAGGATGCGGGACTTTGGAAAAACTGTCGCCAGAAGTAAGAAGAATGATTTGGAAGCTGTTACTTGTCAATCCAAAACTCGGCAATGTCCAACCAGGTTATGAATGGATGATTTCTGAAGAAGTTTACGATCTATGGCCCAAAGCTTTACGAACTTGCTGGCAGATCTATGCCGAAGCCTCAGAGGTTTTGTACGGTTGCAACACTTTCTTCTTCGTTTGTGTGAGCGACGAAAAGGTGCATTATTACCACGATCTTTACCAGCGATGTCCAATCACCAGACACTACGTCAACTCACGAAATTCAAAAACCCGGAAGGTGTGGTCTAGATGCATTGAATCTATGCAAAAGTTCAGGTGGAGAGTAATAATCGGCGACATTAATATTAGGACCTCGATGTTTTTGGGGAGATGGAATCTCTCGCCTTTTTGCAGAGAAATCTGCAATGCTTCGTTACCGCCAATCTCTTTGGAAATACTCATCATGTGAGAGGAGGGAACAGGGGCAATACCCGTGGCAGAATATAAAGATAGAGAGAAGAGATCTTCGATAGAGTTAGTCCAAGCTCTGCGTATCTTGAGAAACATCGGTGAATTAAGTTTCGCTAATGCAAAAGCTGCTGATTGCCCTGAGTTCTATGGACGTCACTCAGATAGAATATCATACCGCAATATGGACGATACCCTGGAGGCCGGCTTTTACCATCCAATTTCTGTATCTTTGCGAGTCGAACTCAAATCTCTAGTAACCGGAAACTCTCCAGTTGACTTGTTATGCAATATGAATCAGTGTTTACTGAATTACGCTAAAACATACGAGCGCTATAAACCTTATAGAGATGACATGGGCATAAACGAGTCCAAGCATGGAGAAACGTTACATCAGGTTTCTCAATGGGCTAGACATGTACCGAGTTACCCATCGGATTCTGGTATTAGAAGCCGACAAAAGTTTTGGTTGAATCCATATTGGCCTCATTCTCATGGCTATTGCAGCCAACTCCGACATCCCGTCTAGAGCGGTTTAGATAAATGCAACACGGCAGTTGACAACGACGATCACACCGCTTTCAAAGCAGAACGTCGCCTCATTTTGCAATATCTAGATCGTCAGTACTACTGTATCTTGGAGGCATCGAGAAGTATACATTTATTCATTGGCATACACAAACGTCGACGTGGATTACTCGATATTCATAAAGAGAAAGAGACTTTTAATTGCTCGATCTCCAGAATGTGCGACGACAGCACAATGCAAGGATATGCAGCAAAAGGCTGTGTGCTACTCGAAGCTTACGCCGATGCATTGAAGCGCGAGTTGACCCTTTCTGCAAAAGTAACAATTGCAAGAATGCGAGCAGAATTTGAGGGATATTATAGTTCCAAGCCGAGAGAAATAGCCATTCAAGCTGTGATTGAGCCCATGACTAACACCCAAGATGGTTGGAATTACGATGCATGGGCGGATAATTTCATCATTTCTTTTGACGACATGGAGAATCAGCTTGAGGAAATACAGGATGCTCGAAGGGACATTTTCCATTGTGATATTTCATCGGACTGGGGTTGTGATATTGATATGAAGCTGGGGAAAACGAACAGAAAACGAGTTGATTGGACTGTTAATGGGCCTGGTGTGGTGTTTTACGATGTCACGATGCGGGCCGATAATGATGATGATGATGATTAACCTCTCTAGGGTAGCAAAGCTATGATATATGCGAGAATTAAACACAATAAACTTCAAATAAACAAGATAACCATAGCCTCCAGTTCCCTCCATTTTCTCCTCTACTTTCCTCAATGTCGTAATTTCTAGTCTAGTCCAACGCTCTCTTTGCACATCTTTGTTGCAGCTCGCAAGGCCGCATTCTTAGCAATCATTGAGCTGGGCCCACAGGTTTTCTGTTCAAATGAATTCTTTTGGGTTCTTCCAGGTATAGGAGACAGGGAGATTTGACGGTCCTCATCCAAATTGTCATTTAATTCAACACCTTCACTCGCAAACTTCTGCGGAGCAAAGCATGCTATGCAGGTAACAGGAGAGATTAGATTAGAATCAAACATCTGCACAATACATGAGGGCTTCTAATCCCTTTCACGCTCATCTCCCATAACCGCAATGACCCCTCCCTCGGGCTAGCATATCGTCATGTAATCCCGATGCATTGGCGGTAACGCGTAATCTTCGAGCAAAAAAGCGTGCTTTTAGATAGATCTCGCAGCGTAAGTTAAGTAAGTTGCCAGCTCTGGAGCCTCTTCTACACTTGGATAGGTGAACGAGATGGCGATAGCTCCGCCAAATTGATTTTCCTGGTATCCTACCCTCAAAATCTCTTTGCTAATTCACGAGATATGTCGACATTTGTAGCCCAACTTTCGCAAGAGTCATTTGGTGGAGGCTATTGACCGAGTTTTCCTATGATGCATGGAGAGACTCTAGCTCCGCAGACTTATTCGAGTGTCAAGAATGGCTCGCCTCCGATATCGAAGGTTCAGCAATGATGTTTGGCAGCGCCAAAGTATAGTTCATCGTGGGTAAGATTGCTCTGGCGCCAGTTATGCGTAAATGCCTCGCTCAGCCGATGAATCCTAATTACATGTAAGTTTTCAGTTAGAAGATCACGAAGGAGATATTGTATGGAACCTCTCTCATTTTAGGGGCTCATTCAGTTTCCCCAAAAAGGACAGAAAAGTCCTACATGACAAATATCTAGACCTTCAAGGCTGTTCAGTCAGATCAAAAGCTGTAAAAATACATCAACCATGTATACAGGTTGAATGAATCGGATAAGTCTCGATTGGCAATCACTTCATAATAATTGACTTCATATGATCAACGGGATTGTTAGCTCATTCTGCCAAAGCGGTGTAGGCTGATTGATATTCTGCTGAAAAGGCGGTGGGTGTTCCCAACTTTACCTTTTCATAAGTCAGTCCAGAAGTACGCTAAAATTCGTCCTTCATCTTCTGTCTGTGCAACATAAAAGTTGAAGGAATAACACGTGATAACTGACCGCTTCGGGCAGAATTGTTGGCACTAAGTTGGATTACATAAGCACCGACTCCTCGTCTTAGGTCAACACTACAATGCTCAATATCACCCAAAGATCCTTCATCTCTCCCTCAAATCAAATGAGCCTGCCCTGGCAAAAGCTTCCCTAATTTGAACCATCGTAAAGCTGCGAACAATGAGAAGTTCAAAACCACCTTTCCGTTTTCGTAATTTTCACGCAGGAAGCCCTGTGACTGGTTGCGGAAGTTTGTTTCTTTGTCTGCAAACATGCTTATAGTTGATTCCCCTGCCATATGTCATTAATGTATAGGCGCTCGATCTTAGAGGAAGCGCCTATTTGTCTCGTGTATACCTGTCTGATTAGTATTTCAAGCTTCTCGTCTCAAGCGACGAATTTCTCAGTCTATGTTCTGTGGAAAAACACTCATATATTGTCGGGATTTGCTACAAGAGTCTAAGCAATTTTAATGTTGTAGTTCTACATCATATGCGATAATTATATCTTTCACCAGCAGCTTCATTTCACACCCAACACCCCATGGTAACCTACCTCCATCCTGAAACCTTTTACGAAGTTTCCTCCATCTCAACCCGCAGCCCCATCCACATTAGCATTGACCTCCGCCTGTCCCAACCCCCTACACAAACCCCCAACTCCATAACCATCATGCTCGGCAAAATCCTCTACCTCCCCCTCGAAACTCTAACCCACGCACTAATCCAACTCGTCGCCATCCTTCTCTTCTTCGCTCTAATAGTCGTAACCTATCTCCTCTACACCATCCGGTTCATCTCCAATCTCACGGGTCTAACATTCCTTCTCTATTATCTCTGGAACCGATTCCCCACCATCCTAAAACGCAAAGCCGCAATAGTCTACGGAGAACGACGAGAACTCCGACGACAAAATGCCGAAGCCAGAACCGAGAGACTCCGCGAAAGAAACGAAGTCGGTGAGCGCGAAAGAGCACAAATACGAGAAGCGATGCGACGAGTTGTATGGAAAAGAGGAGTAGGGAAGATGGATTATGGAATTGATTTAGCTGAAGATGCTAAGAAATATCAATCACATCGCGGAGACTCGAAATCGAAGTCAGAATCGGGAGATAAGGACAAATCTGGGGACAAAGATATTGAAGGATGGATAGAAGATGAAGTATTCATACAAGATTCGCAGGAACTACAGGAAGAGCTTGAAAAATTGGAAAATCGAGCGGATCATGGGAAAAAAGCGGGATATTGGGATGAAGAGGAGCAAACGAAGGCGAAGGAGGCGGCGAAAATTTTGTTGAGGAATGGGGAGGTGGAGGAATTTCCTAGGTTTGAGGATATGGATACTAGGATGTGAGGGAGAAGGTCAAGGGGGGGGCATATTTGAGAGTGAGGGTATGAATACGGTGTGATCGGATTGTTGGAGAACATAGCTTCATGAGAATCAAATTGAGTCCTCTAATTTTAGCATAATAGCATGAGACTTTCCTCTATCTATCAATCCAACTATTCTTATTATTACTCAAAACATTTTGTTGCACATCTACCCAACCCTTGGCATCCCTAGAAGAATCTAGAAGTACCATTTTCAACAGCAATGACATGCAACACATGCACATCAGCCCATTCCAAGCCTCAGCATTTTCTGGCACAAGTATAACAGAAAGAAAAATAGATCGATCACCTACCTGCTATTCCAAACGCTGAAAGAACCCCGCTTCATATTTCAACAATACTTTATTTTCTTTGTTCTCAGAACTTTTGCTCTCCTCTGCCTACCGGATTAAGATTCGTCGTCTAGCTCGCTCCTCTCTTTCATTTCTATTCTCTTTTCTTTGAGTTTGGGGTGATGTGCTGAATCCATGTTGTGTCTAATTATCTCTAAATATTGATTTTACTTAAGCTCTTTGCTTCTGAGACACTGATTCGACTCGGCTTGATAAAATAACTTGACCTTATAATCGAACTCTTTCACCTAACCCAAACACAGTTGAAACCAACCCTTCCAACTTACCGAGCCACCAACTATACCCGCACCAAAATGCCCTCTTCCGTCTCCTTCTCCTCCTCCCCATCCCGCTCCTCAATCCCAAATCCCTCCCCAACCTCAACGTCAACTTCAACCTCAACACCCATCCCAACCCCCACAACCCGCCACACAGCCTCTCAATCTCTCTCCCCGTCCCACATCCCAGCAGACTCCCCCTCATCCCCCCTCATACAAAGAGCAACTTCAATCCCCGGTATCGAACCACCATCACCTACTACTATTTCCGGTACGTATACCATTAACCCTATTTTCTCATCTCTCCCTATCTACTTCCTTCCTTCCTTCCCCCTATAACTCTTCTCCACAACCCCGATTCCCATTTCCAATATCCCATCATTAACCCCCCCCCCCCCCCCCCCCGCATTAGTACTCGCCCAACTCCAAAACCTCCTCGACATAACCTCCACACTCCTCGGTCTTTTCTTCGTCTCCATCCTCACCATCTTATTCATCTACTGGTCATCCATCTACATACTACGCAAGATGCTTGGTATAAAATCTTCCGAGCGAATCGGTATATGGGGGTCTTCCGTAGACGATCAACGCAAAAAAGCCAGCTCGAATGGAGACGAAAAAGGAGGAATAGAAAAGAAGAAAAAAGAAGTAGGATTTGAAATTACTCCCGACCCATCCCCTGAAAACGAATCCAGCAAATATAGTAAAAAAGCCCAGGAAATTAAACGGAGACTTTCAAGTGTACAATCTACCCCATCCCAAACACCAAAAAACCTCCCCAAAGAAACAACACCCATAGCAGGACTAGGCAACAAACCCATCTCCGAAAAAGAAACAATAGCAAAAATAGCAGCAAGTACAGATTACAACGAGATGGGAGAGGCGACGGGAAGAAAACCAGAGGATATTAGGGCGGATGTGGATTTGGAGTTTCAGAGGGGTGTGGCGGATGTGAGGGGTGATGTGGATGCTGATGCGGTGGAGAGGAGGGGTGGGGGGAGTTATGGGGTTTTGTGATGGGGATGGGGATTGGGGGTGGGAAGGGAAGGATTTGGGAATTATGGAACGGGTTCGATGTTGTTACTATGCCAATATTGTGATTGAGAGGCAGAGGTGCCGGATATACCTGTATGTCTGAAATTATGTATAGTACTCATATGGTACCCATACAGTGCGAAACCACCGTCAATGATATCGATCAATCGATAGATACATTCCCTTCGATTGCCCAAGAACTATAAACATAGTCTTACCATTCAACTCCTCCCTCCCTCCCTCCCTCCTCCCTTCTCCCCACAAAACCCACAATATTGCACACAAAGTGATAATATCAATAACCCAAATCACCCCCCTCAACTCTTTATCATCTTTCAAAATCACACTCATCGAGTACACCTTAATTGCAAGTACAATACAAATTCCAGAACCAATACGAGGAAGAAATCAAACTCCACGATGAAAATATGTAACTCAACTAACTGATTGTTCTGATTAATACTTGTTTCTTTATCTTGTCTCGTAATGAATTCAATTCAATGCAATAAAATAAAATGAAATAAATTCTATACTCATAGCAGACAGCAAAGAAATTCTCTAAAAGAACTAAGTTTGCGAGAAACAAACACCATACACACATCCAAATATGAAAAGCACACCCATTATTAACAACTTGTCAAAATTGACGAACCAAGAGAATATCAAAAAGACTATAAACCTCCGTGCTTAAAAGATGTCGCCTTCCGTTACTCACTACCCCTGAAATTAGGAAGTCTAAACTAGTGACAAGACAAACGGGATAAATGACCATTTACCCAATAATTCAACTGTAGTTCTTCAGCAGATCGCTGATAGCATTTACAGAAAGGAAATATAATACATATACCTTTCGCTTCTTCAATCAATCGAAGCGATTCTGAATTCCACGATACAAATACCAATCCTTCGCTACGCACCCTCAAGCACTCCCCTCCCACCAAAAGCCACCTCCCTCTTCTCCAAAATCGCCTCCTTCATAAAAGGACTACGACCTCTAATTCCCTTTCCCCATCTAAAAACCGCAAATGGCGGCCAAGCTCAAGAATGCCAGTAACGAACTCGCCCATTGAAATTTAAGATCCGTATACATACTCGTACTAGCTAATGGAATAAAAGCCAACGCCGCATTTTCCACCAGGCCAACGGCACCTAATACGCTGGCTGCATATTTGCTATAGGTATCTACGAGGTAATTTGAATTACTGATGATGATGGCCGAGGTACCGAAGCCGACTAGTGAGAGACCGAGAGTGGGGATCAGCCAGTGGATGGTAGAAATGGATGTCCAACCATACAGAAAGATTCCGCCTGTAACACCTAAGAAACCACCAATAACGGAGGGATATAAACGTGCTTCAGGGATGGGGGTACCGGGCACCTCTGTATTTCGCGCGGCGGAATCGTAATACCAGGAATTTGTATACATGCAAAGCGCATTACCGATACATTCGCCAATAGCGATTGCGAGCTGAACGTAACCTGCTTGGAGACTATTCCATCCATAAAGTTGGGAGTAGACTTGCTCGACGGATTGTGTGAAAAGGTAAATTGTCCCGAGGCTGAAGGCTGCCCAGAGGGTGGTGATGAAAACGACGGATTCAGTGAGGAGCAGATAGAGAGGTCTTTGAACGCTTTTGATGAGGATTTGATGGATGGGTCTTTTGTGAAGTTCTTCTGCTGTGTATGCCTCTTTTCCTTCTTTGCGTAGTTGTTTCGCTTTGGCTAGTAGGATAGCCGAGCCTCGACTTTCTGGAAGACAGAATATGAAGCGAGGGAAGAAAGCCGCCGTCCAAATTAACTCAATATGACCAATTCAACGCCAATCAAGATATTGAAGAATGGCAGAACCGATAACAGGTCCCATACTCGTCGAAACAAGATATGTAGTCACATATAAACTAATCGGCACACTCCTTTCTCTATCATCCCTAAAAACATTCGATATGACACCCGCCACAGCATTACTCAAAAGCTGCACGCAGCCTCCACTAAAAAATCTCACCACAACTAGCGTTGCAAAGTTCCTTGCAAATCCAATTGGAATCAGTGAACACACAAATAAAAAATATGTGCCAAGAAATACAGGCCTAATACCAAAATCCTCCATAGCAGGAAACAAGACAAGTGAGAATATTGCCCCTCAAACTCCCCATGACGCAATCGGCTAATAGGAGTTAGGGAAGTGTGAATCGGAAATGCCAAATTCTTTATTGATCTGGTTATGGGCGACAGATATGATGGTGCCGTTCATGGAGGAGATGAAGCTGGCGAGGAGGGCGAGAGTTATCACGAGCCATTTCTTGCAGAGAGACCAATTGAATGGATCTTGGGTGTCCGATTCTCCATTCTAGGTTACAATTGTAGGTTCTGGATTGGGAGACTGTATTAAATCTGCTGTTACTGTTAGTTGGGATTGGTTGAATAATTTTGGACGCGACTAACGTTCAGTATGAGAGCCTGCTATCTGTATCTCATCTTCACCTGTCCTGATCTGCTCCATTATGATTGACATATTCGAATCTTATGAATAGTTGGAAAGAAAGATGAATAAATGACAACGAGCGAGGTCGATGCCAAGGGAAAGCGACTTAGGTAGGTACCTTTCGTCCTACCAAAGGTTTCAAACAATGAAGTTGATTGCCATTGTTTTGAAATCGAGCGCGTAATCACCAACAGTTAGATACTCAAAACAGAAAGGTAGAAGAACGGATAGAGTAGTGCTTATTGCAACTGTTGTTTTCATCGAGATATCACGGGATTTATCATCATGTGATGATATAGGAGATCTCAAGTCGAATCCTCACCAAACGATGAAGCCGGCAGCAAAACGACTCCTCCTCATCACCACACCACATCAAACATTACTGTCCTATCCTTCCTTACCTTATTCCTCAAGTTCCATCTGATCCTCCAACCCATTATGCAGAACTCTTAGTTCTATACCTGTACTTCCATCCTCAAATCATCCCCTCAAACCATCCCCTCACCCGGGCCTTCAACACTCGACCCAAAATTCCAATTCCTATCCATCACTCATCCCACACAATAACATAATCTACGCAATCCCCTCGTAATGAAATGAAATCAAATCAGATCCCTCACCCGCACCGCACCGCATCACACCCAACTACTCGGACCCGAGTCAACATATTTCATCTCAACTCACCTCAACTCTCCCATCGTACACTCCCGGGATCCCATAGCAGAATTATATACCCAGAACTACTTACATACCATCCAGATCTCCATATATAAACGAAAAATTGCAGTGGCCCCCTCCAATCATCACCTAAACCCAATAAATACCCAAGTAACCCAAACCCAACAACAGCACCGCGAATTTCCCATCCATCCATCCATCCATCAACTTCCCAACTTCAGCTTCCCAATTTCCAACTTCCTTCCCACATCCAACCAACCAAACGAAAAACAATCCACAAACCCCCACGCACCCACTAATCCCACCCACCAAACCCAGTAAGTAAATTCCCAACCATTCCTCACCCGGTAAATGAAAATAACCAACCAGTTACCCCGCATCCGTCCGGGTTTATCCGCCGCCTATTGCCATTTCATTTCCTATCCTGAAACATTTTATTTTTATTTCTGGTTCTCAAGGGTCCTCAAGATCCTCACCTAATAAAGAGTCCTGGAGTATTCAATTTTAATTCCAATTTCTAGTCATTTACGATTATTTTTATACTGAAATTGAAATTACAAATATATCAGTTATTTCTCATTATAAAACAACTTTTCTTTTACTCTAAATATTCGAAATTCATTAAAAAAATGTTATTGCAAAAAGAAGTCTCTAGAAAAACTATTTTGAGGCTATCCGACCAATCAGGCTCGTCTTTTGGCATTCTGGGGGATATGCGATGCGAGGGGGCGGGCGATACCTTATTATGATTTTAGTGGATATATTTGTGATGCGGATGATATGACTTCTATGATTTTAGTGAATATATTTGCGATGCGGATGATATGACTTCTATGATTTTGAATATATTCGATATCGCTAAAGATGAAGGGATAGGTAGTGTTGAATGAAATTTTAGGCGTAGCACAGCACACACAAACGGCACAGCAGTACAATTAGTAATTTTCCAAATATTTTTTTTCTCATTGAATTTATTCCATAACATGTATCCATGAATTTCCTCCATTTGATCAGTTTAAGTTCAATATTAAAAAGGAAAATGTAATATGACTCGATACAATCAATCATAACAAAAGACCTTCTTTCCATCCACCTGCCCCTTCACATTCATCCTCTCGGTTCTCTATTTTCGCAAACCAAGTCCATTCATTGCATTCCACCCAAATCGCGATCAGAAAATCAAAAGAATCAAATAACGGTCCCCATTTAGCAATCCCCCAATTTCCCTCCCATTCCATTGCATCCCATCTAACTCCCTAAAAGCAACCCCAATGTTGTAGTGAGACTGTGAGAGTAGAGATGGGCTAGAACAAGAATCGAAACCAAAAATAGATAACTTTCGTAATGAAGACAAAAAAAACACGCTTTATCATTCAAAAATGATGGACCTTCCTCCACTGGCATCAAAAATTGAGTTTCCCTCCCATTGATACATATGTCAACTACCATCTCCACCATACAAACAAGTTGTAAATAAATTCACCACAGGCAAATGGGTCCAGAAATGGAAACTATTCTGCTCGCTGCAAAGGAGTATCATTGAAACTTGAGGCGATTGAGAACCAATTGAAAGCAGCAAGTTCAAATAAAAAAAGACAAAAGAAAATCATAAGTATGTTCATGTCGACCCATTAATCATAATAAAAGGATTGTCGGGATTGTGTAAAAAAAACGAAGAGATGTCTTGAAACGCTCCACCAGGTAAACCAAAGTACAATAATAAAGAAAAGAACACCTTGCCATTTAACCTAGACAGAGAGAAAGAGCAGTTACGACAAAATGAAGAAGTATGAACGCTTTCTGAACGCTGCGAGGGAAAGTTTGTTGATCCAGATAGTGACACAAGAAAATGGCGCTGTAAAAGACTTTTGTTCGCTATAGTTGTGGTGACATTGGTTTCGAAATACCATCAAAACAATGACCAATCGCGGGGCAATTGATGAAATTCGATTCATCACCGCTATAAGAGATAACTTTTGGTAAAAAACGTAACCGTGGGGTCATTTAATATACTCGAAGTGAAATGATCAAGCTGATGGTACAGTGGATGTAGATCACCTCTTTCTCTTCTTGCTCTTTTCAAGATTGCTTGCACCACTGGCAGCAAGCGCTGATGGAAAGATTGGAACTTGAGGAAGCTCATCTTTCTTCACAGGTACTCCCATATGGCGCCCATAACGACCTTTACGACCGTTCCCTTCGTCTTCGCTGACACACTGATCAATGCTAAGTCCTGCATCTTGACATCGACCACAAGGTCGTTGACGATCGCAACCCTTTTTACTCTTTCTGCAGCGCTGACAACGTGGTTTGGATGAAAGGTCCTCTTCATCATCACCGAGGTGGTGTTGATGAGTTGCCGTAGATGCCACAGAGGTCTTTCGGGATTGCGATGGTAAGGAAGTCGGTGAGATTGGACCTTTGCTAGAGGCAGAGACACTGTTGGCTTTCTTGGGTTTAACAAGAGGCCCTGGTCTGTTTGGTTTGCTAACTCTGCTCACCTTGCTCTTGATAGAGGAAGAGGGTAGGGGCTTTCTAGCCGCCTTAGCTTTAACAACTTTGGGCTTTGCTACTTCGTTATCGACAGTATCATCTGTTTGTCCTGGCTTGAAGGTTCCATCCTGACCATCTTCATAGTCACGCTCATCACTGCTTGGCTCGGTACTATCTGTCGGCAGGTGGTCATCCAGATGTGGAAGGGTCTTTTTCCAAATTCCTGGTGGCAGGATTGGACTTGGCTCACGCTTGATTCGACGAGTAGGTGGGAGTTCATTTTCACTTTCACTATCGCTGTCACTAGTAGCGCCAGTTGAAGAAGCGGCATCAGCACGTCCACTGAATGTGTCGTCAAGGGTGGATGCGGATGTGCGACCATGAGAGATGTTTGACATGTCACCAAGTCTCATCAATTGCAGAGCAACATCCTTATCTTCCTCTGACATACAACTCCCAACGGTCGGATCTGGAGTAGGTAGTATGCCAGAGCTGTTCCCTGGTGTACTAATAGATTGACGTCCCGAGGGATCTGATCCGCGCGTTCGGCGACCCTGCGCTGCTGGCGTAGAATACATGTTAGGCTCCCCGAAGCCATTGCCATAGCTCTGGGGGGATTGTAGATTAGGTGGATTAGAGAAAGGATTTTGAGAAAATCCCGTGTAAGGAAAACTCGATCGTTGATGTTCCATGCGACGTGCTGGAGAAACGGAAGAATTCGAAGTAGCAGCAGGCATTTGCGGTGGTGCAAACAAAGGAAGTTCCTGATTGAAAATATAATTAGTATGATTGTTAAAAGATATGGTCCACCCATGTGCAACCGAGTAACTTACAGAACTCTCAAACTTGGCTCTCTTTCGTCGACCTCCTTCCACGATATTGTCGAGACTGATCTCGGTATTTCCAAGGTGCTCACTCTTAGCCTTGCTGGTGACGGATCCAGCACCTCCATCACCACTGCTGTATCCGTTCAATCCATCGCTATGAAGCTCTTGGAAGCTACCGTGAGTGCTGGACCCACGGCTTTTGAACCCCGATCGAGATCTACTCTTTTTGGTCGGAAGAGGTGGATTGATACTGGCAGAGGCACTGCGGCGGCCACGTCCATGGCCAGGAGAAGTGCTACGCTTTCGCGATGTCCTCGAGGTCGGTCTTGATACAGGTTGACCATAATTGAGAGCTTGGTGGGGTGGTAAGTGCTGAGCATCGCTCGGGTAGTAGGCTTGCTGTAAGCGTGGGGAACCTGTGCTGTATGGTGGTTGGCCATATGCATCAGAAGGTTCTTCTTGAATGACTCTGACATAGACGACCATGTTGTTCCTGAAGTTCTCATATCGTGCGATAAGGGTGTTCCCTTGTTCGTCTTCGAAGCTTACACCTTTCGCACCACCGCCGTCTGCATATAGGCCGTAGAAGTTCTTGACAGTAGCGATAATTGAATCCGTAGTATCATGAGGGAAGATTTGAACACGCATCGGTAGTCGCGCACGATGTTGGGGGGATTGTGTAAAGAGGAGTTCGAATGCGACGCTCTTCGGGGTAGGACTTCCGGTAGGCGAAATGGCACTGGAGTGTGGAGTGTTCATGTGGAATTGGCCACCGGCATAAGAAGGCGCGGGTGGTGTACCTCTTCGCCCATCTTCATTGTGCATGTCCGTCCCGGGCATGATTGTTTTTCTGGTTGGGTACGAATTTGTTCGCTGTGGTGGATCGGTAGATTCGGCGTTTCGATTTGGTGCGTTTGAAGAAGATAATGACCCAGTTTTAATGTTGACTAATTTCATTCCTGTGTATAGAAGGTATTTAGACTCAACTCAGTCGCAGATGTCTGTGGTTGATTGAAATTATGTATGTTTGGTGTCGGAAATCCTAAATGTTGCGCGGAGTATGCCGTCGTCGTCGTCGTCGTCGTCGCAATGTCAGTCGAGAAGACAAGGACAGAGGTGAATGGTGGGCAACGTTCGTTCTGATTGGAAAATACTGTTAGCATTACACATGATAGACTTGAGGAGTGCATTGGAGGGATATTTGATGAAGGGGGAAGTGAAGTGATGGCATTGTCGTCCAATCTAGCACTGCCGAATATACTCCATCCTTCTGCGACAGTGATTGGGAAGATCGGCTGTAATGGAATGGAGACATGAGAGTGATATTGAACTCATTTTTCTCGATCGCATAAAGTTAAAGTAGGATGGAAACTTACTGGTGATGAGAAAGAATGTTGTTGTGAGCCCTATCGAGGCATTGGAAATTGTAGTCCTGTCAAAATGTCCGTCTCCCACAACCTTTGAAAAGAGAATGGTTAGAGAGAGTAGATAGTTAAGAAAATGATATCTCGAGCTGATTGACTGGAATACTGTAGAATTAATGAATGAATATTATACTTACTTGAAATTGTATCAAGTCGTATGTTTCTTTTGGTGTTCTTGTTTCTAATAGTGAGTGTGTGATGAACTGGAAGAAGTCGATCCTCGTTACTCAGAATATGTTAGCTGCTTGCATAAATATGGCTTGACTTGAATAACTTCTATGCTCAACCACACAATCAAGTATAATGCTTAAAAATCTGCATATTTCATCGTCATTCCTATTTTAAATTGTCTCTGATGAAATTGACTATCTAATCATCAACTCACTAATTCATATAATCCAAAAAGAAAAGGAGTAGATTCTCACCATGTTCATTTCATATTTGCATATAAATTCATATATCTACGGCTACTTTTCATCCATCGATGGGTCTTAAGCTGACTGCGATTCACTCATTGATCTGATATGCCTGCTTGTTCATATGGCTAGGTATGCTCTGTCATTACTCTCCGCTTTTCCCCAATACTCACACAGGCCATCAGAGAAGTAGTGATATTGTGGTAGGTGGAAAAGAAGCTACACACCCTTGTTTGGAGGATCTATTCCAACATAAAATCCACATCTACAGAGTGGTCAAGTTTCGGCTCTGAATATATTAAGACACGATTCGAGTCCGATCCATCCCGTTTCGGGTTGGCTACGTTCAGCAATCCTAAGGTTTATCTTGGAAAGGGAAATACACGGAATATTCGTAGTTATCAAAAAAGTCACAACAATCGTGGGAGATGTGCGTAAGTTCATCAAAGTCCCCGAGCGCAAAATGCTGCATGCATGCGACTGAAATTAAACAAATTATACCTTGAGAGAACTCCATACATACTCTGTCCCTCCTCCATGCAAACGTACCGGTAGCTCGATTCAGCTATTACTTTCAAAATAACCAGTGTGGTCGAGACAACTCACGGCAAGCAAAGGCCAAGTGCTTGAGTAAATCATCATAATCAACCAATGATCTTATGCGCCAACGTCTAAAAGCAGGGATGATTTGAGGATGATCATGGATGTGTCCACGGGTAACGTTCGATTTTCCTATGATCGTAGTCGTTTGACATGCTCAAATATTTTAGAAGATAAAAATGCGATTCGAAATTAGATTAGATAAAAAGAGTCAAATTGGTGGTCAAAGTTAATCAAGAGAATCGCGCATTTCTCCTCTTCTTATTTTGGTTATAGATGTTACCTTTTCAATTAAAATTATGGTTGTCGGTGTAGAAATACATTTGTTGATCTCTTTTCCCCCTTCATCGCGAAAGGAAGATTTGCGACCCGGGATCATGGTATGCGCTGGCCACGAGTTTCAAATCGCATTTATGCTCGAAGCTGATTAGAAGAGAATGGCTCCTCTAAAGTTAGGCCAAAATCATACGGCCGCCACTAGAAAATGATCGAGATACATTAACGGATTGATGGCGCAAAAGTCAAGAGTATTAAGTATATAATTGAGTGAGTTGTGGATTCAAGTCTGGAAGTATACAGTACGGAGTGAAAACATGATTCGTGACAACCTATCAACAGTGCAGAATGCGACTGCAAGTTATTTTGTTCTTGTAATGCTGCATATTCTCTTTCAATCGTGTGCGACATAGTTTGGCTCAAAATTTGATTTGAATCGTCCAGCCATATTGATTTATGATGAGGGGCTTGAAGAGGCAAAATGCAAAAGGGTGGAGAGTTTCTACTTAGTAGGTTAGGTTAATGCTGGAGATGATGAATGCTAGACACTTCCATCGCAAACACATCAAATTTTAGTTTCTTCTTAGTACTGGTAGTATGGAGTAGGTACCGGCACAGGACGGAACTTACTAGGTAGGTAGGTAGGTATTTGATACCTTGAGAGATAACATTTCAAAGTTCGAACCTAAAGTGACCAGCAAGTACCTACCTAGTAAGTATGTGCATTTTGTGCAAGGTGCAGTGTGTTGTGCACATAATTGACTCTGGTTGGATCTGCGCAATGATTCTCCGTATGTCCGTCGCAATCGCAATCCTTCAATTCATTCCCATAACGCCGTTATTGCGTCGATGAAGATCATCCAATGAGCTCTGCGGAACTCCTCCCATGGCGAAACTGTGGGCTTGGCCAGTAGACCACAGACCTCGACCTTTGGAAGCACAACAAGAATCTGGAGTGATTTCTCGAGTAACCATAAACAAGAAAACGACATTTCGCGACAAATTTATCTACGTTCATCCCGAAAAGTCGCGCGTTGATAGGGAGATAGATGATTCAATAATGTGAGCCTGCGCCATAAGCGCAAAGTTTCCAAGCTGTTTTGATTTTCTTGATTCGATAATGCGTGGCCCGGCTCGAAATACGAAATCTTTGGCAAATCAAAAAGAGTGAAATTGCCCCTCTTAAGTACGAAGTTGGATAATCTGCCCATTGAAAACCAATCACGGCATTTTGAATTTTGTAGCTTCGAACTTTCGACTCAAAGTGCGTGCGAAGAAAGCGTTCAAAATGGGGTTTCGTTCATCCGGCATGATTCAATGTGGAGATATGGAGATATGATTGATAAAAAGGTCGACCATCTTTGTATTCGTGGCACCTTCTTCGGCCTTTCACTTTCCTTAAGTCTCTCATCCACCTTTTGAAAAGGGTTAAGTCTTCCCAACCTAATGCATAGAATGACCAACAAACTTTCGGATAAGCTGCGATGCCCAGCCGAAGCGTTTGAGTATAATTTTGACATGACATGGAGGGGTTCGAGGGGTTTCGAGGGGTTCCGTTTTGAAGGTTGATTGATGGACAAATTCTATTTAAGACGTTTGTTTATCACCACGTGATCTGGCGTATTTTAACTGATAAGGAGAACATCTCTCAGACAACATCATCATATTTCTATATGTGTTGAAAATAATGAGAATGAATGGACGGGAATATTAATAATTGAATGTAAACTTTGTTCATGATTGAATGTGTCATTTATATCATATATTTATGAGAATTCAGTGATATGTTGGTATTCATATAAGAATTTGATATTTTCTCGTGTCTTTGGAAGACGTGTAGGAAAAACGCGAATGGATTGTCTTACCAAAGCAAGATTTGAAGCTAAACGAAAAGTAGAAAAGTGTAAATAAAGCTAAGAAAATAAAGCAAGGGCCATGTTATTGTTATGCTTCATCTACCAATCAAATTGAAAAATTATTTGGTCCCCGCCAACCAAACACAACAATATCAACTTGCATGCACCTTTAAACCTACCATACAAGAACTTTTGATCAAGACCAAAACATCAACAACTTCATCTTCGCTCTCCACAAATTCTACCTAGTACCGGTACCTCACCTTCTTTTCTTCTACCCCATATTGTATCCATCTTCATGCTTGAGCCATCATAAATCTGCAGGGACTCTTTTGAACTATTCGATTTCATACATTGCATATCGAAGCAAGATTGGCATATCTCCAATAATTATTGAATCATTGCCCCAATTGACGCAATCCCTTTCTCACAACAACATTCCTTTATGACATCTTGGTCGCGATAGCTTCTTCGCCCTTTTCTTGATCTCTTACACCTTCAATAAAAAATTAAAAAAGCAATCGCCTACCAGCTTCGGCTTTTGCTATTGTACCTGTTGAGGAAACAATAGCTTCCATCAATCATGGACGCTCGAGTAAGTTCTTACCTTTTTCCTCTTCTTCTTGTTGATGTTGTTGTGGTTCGCTCTTTCCTTATCCTAATCTCAAATTTTTAAAAATAATTACCCAATTTGATTCAATCTTCCTTTAACAATCTCCTCATAATTCGATCTACATTCCAATTCATCACCTTGTCAACTTCATTTCCAAGCTTCATAGATTCTATTCAATTGCAGATAAAGCAAACTGACATTAAATGTTTTAATAGCCCCAAAGACCTTTACGATATACTCATACCAATACCAATGGTGATGAGAATATCGCACCTTTAATCACCAAACAACAATCAACTCTACATCAAAAACACAAGTCCACAGGAACCTTAGCCAGTATGTTAGCAGTTGGAGGACTCAAGGCTGCTGCCAAGAGAACTGCATTCGGAGATGTTAGCAATACCGCAAAGACTTTGAATAATATTCATGACGAGTCTGCTATTAATGGCAAGTCAGTCGAAGTCATCAAGCCTATTGCTATTCAGGATAAATCAGCTGCACTTTTAAAACCAGCACAACGACCACTAAACAATGGCCTCAGAGCACCATTAGCTACATCTACCTCCGAACAAGTTTCTATTGCTCCACTTCCAAAACAAACTCAAACAAATCAAACCAAGCGCAACACTTTGGCCAAGAAGGGTGCGGTATACAAGGACACAGGAATTGAAAACATCCAGCCACTCGCCCAAAAGCACATTGCCTCAACTGGTTCAGTCCAACAAACCCTCGGCCCCAGACACGCCAAGAGTCAACCTGAGATCAAGGCTGAGCAACCAGTCCTACGACGGACACAGAGCAAGCAATTGAACAATGTTGTCGAAAATGCTGCACCTACAATCTATCACAACGCTTCCGAGCATCCTTTGAAGGAGAACGTCAACGAGTCCCACCTTCGATCTATTAAGGAAAAGGAGGAGTCTGCTGTTGTCGAGAAGTTGAAGTCACAAAAGCAATTGCCAGCTCTACCACTTGCCTCTGAACCCGAAGAATATTGGCCTGAAGATGAAGAAGAAGCTTATGATGAACAAGGCTATACAACTGCCCACTCGTTCCGAGGAGAGAATACTACCGGAGGAGCAACCACTGTTATTGTTCCAAAGGTCACAAACAAGGTTAAGAAGGAGCTTGAGGATGCCAGAATTCTTGTTGAGTCTGTTCGAACTCAGGAAGATATTGAAGATGAGATGTGGGATACTAGCATGGTGGCTGAGTATGGTGAAGAGATTTTCTCATACATGCGTGAACTTGAGGTTAGTAATATTACTGTTCATTGTTATGCTTTGGGCAACACGGCGTTGGTGTGTCTCAGATTCAGATCACAACAGGAACCGCGTTCGCCGCCTTTATTTGTTACGCAATCATCTGTCTTGTTTATTTTCATGTGTGCCTTGCTGACAAACCTTCAATCACAGAACAAGCTTCTACCTGACCCACATTACATGGACACACAAGCAGAGATCCAATGGTCAATGCGCTCTGTTCTCATGGATTGGCTGATTCAAGTTCACCAGAGATTCTCTCTTCTTCCCGAGACCCTCTTCCTCTGCGTCAACTACATCGATCGATTCCTTTCGAAGAAAGTTGTTTCTCTTGGCAAGCTTCAATTGGTTGGTGCTACTGCCATTTTCGTTGCTGCTAAGTACGAAGAGATCAACTGCCCTTCGATTGGTGAAATCGTCTACATGGTTGATGGTGGTTACAGCAGTGAAGAGATTCTCAAGGCAGAACGATTCATGCTCAGCATGCTTCAATTCGAATTGGGATGGCCTGGACCAATGAGTTTCCTGCGCCGCATCAGCAAGGCTGATGATTACGATCTTGAGACACGAACATTAGCGAAGTACTTCTTGGAGGTCACCATCATGGATGAGCGATTCGTTGGTAGCCCACCAAGTTTCGTTGCTGCTGCATCTCACGCCGTTGCTAGATTTATGCTCGGCAAAGGAGATTGGTCTCCGGCTCATGTTTACTATTCTGGTTATACTTGGAACCAGTTGAAGCCATTGGTATCTTTGGTCATTGAATGTTGCGAGAACGCTCGGAAGCATCATGCTGCTGTCTTTGAGAAATACTCCGACCGCCGTTACAAGAGAGCTTCTACATACGTCGAGGACCAAATGATCAAGGGCTTTCAAATTCCAGGCATCGTTCGCCGTCAACCATCCATCCCAGCTCCTTTACGCCTCGAACCTCAATACCAAAACGTTGCCTTTGACCCATTGTTGTCCATCGAGGAGAACTCACAGCGAATGATTCAAGCAAGAAGCTAAGAATCCTACTTGCAATAATTCTTTACAACACTGCATCACACAACATTCAATTCTTTGTATTTTATTG
The DNA here is from genome assembly GCA_014898415.1 of Stromatinia cepivora. NCBI lineage: Eukaryota > Fungi > Ascomycota > Leotiomycetes > Helotiales > Sclerotiniaceae > Stromatinia > Stromatinia cepivora. The sequence continues at coordinate 480,066 of RCTD01000018.1, read as the reverse complement.
GACCAGATACGATCTTGAATCGACTACCATTCCTTTGGCATTTGATTTAAACCAACATCTGGATCCACTTTTACCATACCCCTTCAATAGACCATATTGCTTCACAGTGGCGTTGGCGGCGTTGCATACAAATTCAACTGGTTGCCGTCATCACTTTGCACTGCACATAATGGTTGGCTTTTATTTTACTGTTTTTGTTCTTCTCCTTCCTGGTGTTTCAGTGAGGGAGAGGGTTTTGCTCAATGACATGGCTTTTCTATCCTCTTCTGGAGTCAAGGCAGATACCATTGCAGCATCACGACTTTCATGATCTGATGATGCTATGACTTTTTGAGTTATTTTCTTTTACCTGGTGCATAATCGACAATGGATTGAGGGTGCGAAGGAGAATCAAAAAAATGGGCAGTAATGTGTCCTTCGGTCGGATATGTACTGCTTATCATCTTACATCAATATGGGGAGTTTAATGGCAGGGACAATCCTGTATTTTTCTTTTTCCTTATCGCAATTGTTCAACGTCGGAGTTCTTCTTCCCATCCAAGGACGGGTTGGGATGGATTGTACTCAAGATACCAGAAGTGAAGTATTAGCATATGATAAAATACTTCATATTAAGAAATAAAATTAAGATAATTAAATATTGATGGAAATGAAATGGATTGTGAGGGGGTGAAGGTGTGAAGGCATGAAATGCTACGCTAGATTTGAGGCAGAGAACAATCATCTTGAGCATATGACTATCACCATCACCATCACCATCACCATCACCATCACCACAAATGCCAATACCAATGTCAATATTGACACACAATACCAAGACACAAGCCCAAGAAAATTAATCAATGTACAGTAGATATATATCCGTGGATTATCCGGGAAAGGGGAAATTTCTGCATGGCTCTCTTCTGCAATGTTGGAATTGGAGGTGGAGGTGGAGTTGGAGTCGGGTCCCGGGCGCCGAGAATCGAGATATCTTCAAGGGTCCTTGTTTTGTCTGTGTGTGCTTGTTTGTCTGTGCTTGAGTGGGATGGGGTGGTATCCGATGGGTGGATGGGTGGATGGATGGATGGATGGGGAATCGGGATTGATTGTGAGGATGGATGGATTAGTGATGAGGGTTTTGAGGGATGGATGGTGTTGGAGATGGATGGGTGGATGGGTGGATGAATGGATGGATGGATGGGGATTGATTGATTGATTGTGATATGGTGAGGGATATGATATGATAGGATGGGGATTGATTGGGGATTGATTGGGGATTGATTGGGGATTGATTATTGATGATTTTTGATGGATAGCTATCATGCTCATCTTAATTTTACAACTCAAGAAAGTTAATCTAGATATTGTTGTCAATGATAAAAGTGCTGAGATGAGAATAGCTGAAATTTTGTTATAGTGAGGTTGTATTCTGTTGTTTATTTGTGGTTCCTTACGTGTATAACCATATAACGTACATGCATGCGCACGTATCAATTTTCTTCCGTTGTCTTCTCTGCCAAGCAGATTTGTGTGCTGCCGTTCCGATAATTTCTCTCATTGCAGTAGATAATTTTTTTTTTTATTTCTCTCAAGTCATACCGGTACTTCCCTGAACTTTCCACCCCATCTTCCCCAGTGTTTAATTTCCCTCCGTATTTGAAGTCGTTGAAATTGTGCGGAGGCTGTAATTAATAGTTACCATTGCCTTCCTGGTCGTTCTTGTTTTTTTCCAAAGTCAATTGAGAGTGGCATTGAAATTGGGTTTGAGGAGTTTTTGCTTGTCTGCTTACTTGAATTATTTGCATCTGCACGCTCACTACACCCGCGCCAAAAAATTATTTCAAGTCTGACAAGGCGGCATTTCAATTCCTATTTGGGTGTGGAAACTCCAACAACTCCACAATTCCTCGCAGATCTTGCTCCGAAAGTCGGTCATTACGACTCATCCGAAGTAAACAGTATCCATTGGACCGAATTTAAACCCTTTTTATATTCCGCGGAGACTGGCAGATTCGAAGCGTCAACGATGACAGGGACAGATCTCATAACGGCGAAGGAGGTGGTGAAGGAGTCTTTGTTGGGCTCAACAGTTGCAGAGGATATTCAACTTTCTGCTCAATCGACAGCTACGTTTGAGAAGCATTCGCGGAAGGATGAGTCTGGGGGGGAGGCTTACATGAATGAGGAAGATTTTGTAAATGCCATTGCGCCGAAAGGTGAAGACTATGTGAGCGAAGTTACACTTTTGTGCCTTTCCTCCTTTCTAAGAATCATGGCTAACAGAATTGATTTTCTTCTAGCATAAAATCAAACGAGAACAATATGCGATTCTGTTCCGTGTAGCTGATCACAGAAATACTGGCAAAATCAGCTTACATGATTGGGGAACGTTCGAAAATCTTCTTGCCAAACCCGATGCCGAATATGAGATCGCATTTCGTCTCTTCGATGTCGACCGAACCGGCACTGTCAAATATGAGGATTTAAAGAAGTTATATGAATTGAACAAGGGGCCAAATACCATACCTTTCGATTGGAATTGCGAATGGGCTACTTTATACAGTGGTGGGAAGAAGAGAAGACATGACTTGACTTATCCACAATTCTCGCAGATGCTTCGAGGTCTACAAGGAGAGAGAATACGTCAAGCTTTCCACCACTTCGATAAAGATGGAGATGGATATATTGAGCCAGAAGATTTTCAACGAATTATCCTCGAAACTGCGAAACATAAGCTCTCGGATCACCTTCTCGAAAATCTACATACTCTTTGCAATATCTCGACCGGTAGCAAAATCTCGTATGCAAATGTTAGAGCTTTCCAGAATATGATTAGAGAGATGGATTTGGTGGAGATGGTTATCAGGCAAGCAACTGCAGAAAGCACCGATGGAAAGATTACCAGAACAGATTTCTTGAACGAAGCTGCAAGAATTACGAGATTTTCACTCTTCACTCCTATGGAAGCTGATATCTTATTTCATTTTGCCAGTCTTGATAATCCTTCTGGCAGACTTGGATTATCTGACTTTGCAAAGGTCCTCGATGCCTCATGGCGCAATCCTATGTATAATGCCTACGAAAAGATTGGTAGCGGCAATGGTGTAAAAACGGCCACTGGAAGCGTTCTCTTTAGCATTCTCGAATCTGTTCATCATTTTGCATTGGGAAGTTTAGCAGGAGCTTTTGGCGCATTCATGGTATACCCTATTGATCTTGTCAAGACTCGTATGCAAAATCAAAGATCTTCAAGAGTTGGAGAAATGTTATACAAGAATTCTTGGGATTGTGCTAAGAAGGTTGTGCGCAATGAAGGGTTCAAAGGTTTATATTCTGGTGTTCTACCTCAACTTGTTGGTGTTGCTCCGGAAAAGGCTATTAAGTTGACAGTCAATGATATTGTTCGTGGTCACTTCTCTTCTAAGGATGGCAGCATCCTTCTCAAGCATGAAATTATTGCTGGTGGTATGGCTGGAGGTTGTCAAGTCGTAAGTTGATATCTACCTCGACCCTTTTTTTTTCAGTATACTAAATTCCCGCACAGGTCTTCACTAATCCTCTTGAAATTGTCAAAATTCGTCTACAAGTTCAAGGAGAAGTCGCCAAAAGTCTTGAAGGCACTCCCCGCCGTTCAGCTATGTGGATCGTTCGTAATCTCGGTCTTGTCGGTCTCTACAAAGGTGCATCTGCTTGTCTTCTCCGTGATGTTCCTTTTTCGGCGATTTATTTCCCTACATATAATCATTTGAAGCGCGACTTCTTTGGTGAAAGTCAAACCAAGAAACTAGGTGTCTTGCATTTGTTAACTGCAGGTGCTATCGCCGGTATGCCTGCCGCTTATCTGACTACTCCTTGTGATGTCATCAAAACCAGATTACAAGTCGAAGCCAGAAAGGGTGAATCACAATACACATCCCTACGCCACGCCGCGAAGACTATTTGGAAAGAAGAAGGTTTCAAAGCATTTTTCAAGGGTGGACCAGCTCGTATCCTTAGATCATCCCCTCAATTCGGTTTCACACTCGCGGCATATGAAGTTCTTCAAAACATTCTTCCAATGCCTGGTAAAGCAAAGGATGAGAGACCTCATGTGGGTGTGGCGGTTGCTGGTGCATTGTCTGGTCAAGAGGGACCACTTCATTATTTGAGGAGTAGGAATGCGTTGAAGATTATTTTGGATTTGGATGAGGAGTTTGGGAGGGTGAAGGTTCCTGGTAAGGAGAAGTGGATGGGGTTACCTAGGACAATGGGTGGAAATGGAGGTGTTAGTTCTTAGGGAGGATAGAAAGGTTGTGAGGTCTTGGAAGGGAAGTAGGAAGGAAAGAAAGAGAGCAAGAAAGAAAGAGAAAAGAAAGAGAAAAATTCATGGGCTAGAATTGGATTAATTGGATGGTGTCTGTCTGGGACCTGCACTTGGGTTTAGAATGAAATGAATAGACATCATGGGATGGAATCGATAGATTCAATGGCTACTAGATGGATCATCGTTGTGAGAGAATGAAAAATGAAGAATGAGAGGTAGATAGAGAGGTGGATGGATGGGGATAGAGGGATGGGGATAGAGGGATGGGGATAGAGGGATGGGGATAGAGGGATGGATGGATGAACGGGGATGGAGGGATGGATGGATGTATATTTAGATGCTTTCAGGTCTGTTAAATTTTCGGGGTTTCTAGATAAGGTGGATAGGTAGTAGATAAATAAATATTAGGTAAATATACTAGGTAAAGGTTATATATATGTGTGATGTATACATTGCGCACATCTGGGGACAGATGTGAGTTTAGATGAGATGATTGTTCATTTTTGTACGTTGAACGTTTGGATGAAGGGGAAGGGGAAGGGGAAGGTTATATCTGCAACCAGGCCTCTAAAAAGCACAGTTGAAGAATCTCAGAGCACCATCCCCTCCCTCCGCCAACCACCAATTCCAAAATTTACCGAGCATATTTTCATACGATCTATGATCCAAATCCCTACTTGAACATTGAACAAGTTGATATATATCATCTAGGGCTACGTATATACTATGATTGGGAGGGGGGGAGAAGGTGGAAAGTGTAAAGTTCTTATTAAAGGCTTTATTAAAGGGACGCGGCGGGGAGGGGGGGGTTGGAGGGGGTTTGGAGGGGGTTTGGAGGAAGAGGGTGGGTGGTGTTTGATGAGGTTATCTATACTATGCCATAGAGCTTCAGAGTTTCAGGGTTCTGTGAGTAAGTAGTACGTACCCCCGCGCACGCGTGATATTTTTTGATGTCTATATATCACGTGGTTTCTCACTAGTTTCCTGGGGCTTGGGGTGCTTTTGCTAGTATTTTCGTTTTGATCATCAATCATCAATCTCTGCATCGTTCATCTTTCATGGTTTATGGTTTATTATTCGGCGGCTGGTCATAATGTGTTTGGAAGTTGGAATTCGAAGTTCTTCTCGGTGTTTTTATGAGTACTGGTTATTGAATCGGTATCATCTTATTATACTCTACGTATACATGTTTTTGGGAAGAGCAATTAGTCGTCTTGTTCATCCTATTGCAGCTACCGAGTACCGAGTTTCGAGTTCCATGCTAGGTAAGATTACATAGAAAGGTCCTAGGTTGGGAAAGAGCAGATTCTTCGGGCGATGAAAGGTTGGTAGTTTCTTGCCACAAATCATTCGGTTTTATCTCTGAATCCTTCATTGAATCCTTCATTGGAGGGACAGATGTCATGGGTCGTATTCTGTTTGGGTTGTCGATTATTGGTTTGTTGTGAAATGCAGGGCGAGAATAAATAAGTATCTTCTACTGGTCAAAATGCTTGAGGTTCTTTTGGTGGCATTTGCAAGATCCATGAGTTGCTTGGTACCCTGCAAGCCACAGCGTAAATACAGAAGTCCCATGCAGATCGGTCCTGTTGTGCAACCATTGCAAAGGTACCATCAAGTGCTGGGATGTTAGTGGATTGAACGCAAAAGGACCGCGCATTAAATTGAGATATCAGCAAGGCTGAGGTTCTTGAAAGCTTTGAGTCGGAATGTATAAAGCCTTTGGCTTCTCCGACGTTGTGAAAATGTCTTCTTTATTTTTTATTACTGCAAACATTCTTAAGCTTTTTACTGGAGACTTGGTTTTCTTGCTCGGAGCATTTTAACTTATTTGAGCTGGTGAGAGATTATCGAGATGAATATCGACGGATTTCAAGATCCTGTTTTCAGTCTCTTCGGCAACGACGATGATATATCTCAGCAAGAATTTGCAACATCATTCACAGAGGAGCTCAGTCTAATGGACAATTCCAGTTACGATGTTAGACGAACAACATCGGTACCTGACAATCTCCGCACACCACCACCTCCCGTGTCTCAATATCCATTACTGCCCCCCAGGATTGATCAAGCTATGAATCAGTCACCACCCGATCATACACCACCTATCGCACCTCTAACCAATCTTGCTCACAAGATGCCGCCTATAGTCGAGTCTATGCCATCTCTACCGAAGCTCGCTCGCAGGCATGCTCTCAGTGAGCACTCTGCGGAGGATTGGGAGCGTCAGAGAGCAACCTTCACCCAACTTTATATCGTACAAGACAAATGTCTTAAGGAAGTAATAAAAATCATGGAAGATGAACATGGATTCCGTGCAACGTGAGTGTTCCTAATATTGGCAACAGTACATCACAACATCTAATCACTTGCCGATTATAGACCACGGCAATACAAGCGACGAATTGAGCAATGGAAACTGGACAAAAACATCAAGGAAAATGACATGAGGGTTATTCTGCGAAAAGATCTGAAGAGAAAGCGTGAAGGAAAGAAAAGCGAGTTCAGAATTAGTGACCGGGATGTCGAGCCTCAGAAGATTCAACGCTTCGCACAGAGAAACAAAATGACTGAGGAGTCAATCCTTGAGTTTGATATTGGTATAAAAATCCCGAAAGTCCTAATTTGATTACTATCATATATTGATTGGTACAGAAACTCCAGGTTATATCGCCTGCGATACCCCTGTACCTACAATGGTGGATGAAGGTATGAGGCATCATACAGGAGGGAAAAGCGACATGGAAGATTCGACAGCTGTTCCTCTACAAGCTGTAGACTCGGAAGAACTACGCGAATGGAGTATACTCCATAATAGGACTGAAGTCCTTCATTTGTTTGTTGAGCAGATGGGTGTCACAACTCCCGTCGATGCTATATTCGATGTGTCGTTAGCCCGAATGATTTTGACAATGTTTCGGATGAAGTGTTTGAGGAATTGACTAACTATGTATGTTACCTCCCACGCAAGCATCCACTGCGATTCTCTTGATGACTAATTCCATGGTAGGTGCTCTTCAAAAGTCGTACTTCAAAATGGGGTACATGCAGAGAATGCTCTAGTTCCCCCCCCCCTCTGACCTAAAAGAGTCTTACATGCAGAATGCTCCGATCATTTGCCTTCACCATTCGTTCTGGCCGTTTTGGTCGAGAGGGAAAATTCCACGCAGTATTATCTTGCTTACACTGTATTTTACCGAGTATGTACTTACTGGCATTGAAGGATTACCCTTCACAGTCGACCGTACCACTGTCGAACATACATTCTATATCAGTTTTGCATACGTCTTTCTAGAGCGGAGTGATGCAGCGAGTTGGGAGCTGAAATCAACTCCGGATGTCTCTCGAATCCTAGACTATCGAAAAATTGGTGGTTTCCCTGGGTCCGTGGTCGACTTTGGGCATGGCGAATATTTGGGATTTCTGGGTGCTCCCTCAAAATACGTAGTTGACATCCGTCGGTGGAATTTAATTATTCAGAAGACAAATTGTCAATTGCAAGAGCTATTGGGTTCCGAAAATAGCGCACCTTAGGTCGACGTGGACGATATCCAGCTCGTGTTTTCTCGGACAATCACTACATTTCCCACTTCCTCAATGTTATTTATGCTTTGTTTCATCTTGATGGAGAGATTTTAGGGGTACAGTGGTATCATCTAATTCAAAAATTTCACAACATCCTACTTCATGTAATCGTTCTACTTTGCTGCTCATTAGGGAATCCCTTAGGAAAACTTCCGGATTGTTTTGGTAAAGTTTCGTGAATCTATTAGTGGAGAGAGAAAGAATACAGTACTCCTCGTATGGCAAATTAATCGCTAGTGCCTCGTTTAGCTGGGATAGAAGTATGTCCTCTGCAAATTCACATTTCTCGAGTTTTCACCTTCTCTATTCAACAATATAAGATGGGAGAGTGTGAGTGTAACCAAGTTCCCTCCTTCATCGACTTGGATAAATTACCGCGGTGGATTAAGATTGATGGAGCCTCTGTCACCTGCGTGCTACCATAAGGGATCTCTAATTCTATCTGGGAACTTGGAAGGAAGTGATCAATTGGTTGGTCACTCGATGGATCTAGAATATCTATGTATCTTAAGGTCTTTACACTTTTATAGGAAGAATTAATTCAGTAATATAATGGCGCGAAGTCGTTACCCTGGTTAGTTAAATTGTTGTATTAATATGAATTTTAGCTATAGAGTTTCTCTGGATATTGTTGGTGTGAAGTATTATGGTATTGCAATGTTTTGCAAAGAAAAGGGGGGGGGGAGATGGGTTTGGCAAGGAGTTATTGTTAGAACTATTAATATTTAAAGATTTTGATTGATTTTCTTGAGAGGAAAATATGTAAAGTTAAATGGTCAGTACCATTACTAGTGAAGATATAATCGAAGTTGTTCCTTGCATTTTCTACATACAAATAAATCTTTCCTGTTTATCAGGGCCTTTATTTTAGATTTAGGCGACAATAATTCTTCCTATATTTCAAGAATTTATCAGGAAAAAAAGGTTAATCTCGAGGCGCCGTCCAATCAATCTCCTTATCCTCCATCGCCATCTCCATCTGCAAATCAACAGGACATCCCCACAAATCCCCCATTCTATCATCCTCAAATAATCGTTTTCTCGCCTCCCTAATTTCAAAGTATTGCTTTTGCATATCATTCGCAGTGATCATATACAATTCCTTAAATCTCATAGCCACATTATCCAATGACTCTGGCATATCCATAACCATTTCCTAAAGCTTTCGAATTGCCACCTCTCGCTCCATGATATCATAGTGTCCCTGATATTCAAAACGGATCCACCGAGCAATTTGTTTGCGACTTTCATATGGAATATCTCGATGAAATGCTTCAGCATATTCCTTAAGAACTACTAATGCCTTCGCAAAATCGATACTCCTTATCCAATGTAGATTTTGCATCTGACTGCGGATGAGATTTCTCGGGTCTCTGGTGTCGTTGGCCTCTGCTACTGCTTGCTTGTATTCAGCAGTATCATTCTCAAGCATCACAATCCTATCCCAGATCCCCCATCTTTTACTTTGCAAATCAATAAATTCTCCAAATTTCTTAGATTCACAAACAATACGCGTGTGTTGTGGTTCCAACAACTCAATCACGACCTTCATCTCTTCTTTCAAGGCTGTAACATCATATCTTCTCACTGCGGTTGCCGCACGACAAAGATGTCGGTTGACCGAATGAGAGTCTAGGTTATTGTTATGAAGACCAAATGGGCTAGGATATTGGATAGGATTTGGACTTTTGGTTTTGTATAATTTGGATTGGTCATGTAGGAGATTTGATGAAACCAATTTGCTGCCATTTGTTGTTTGAAGTGTCCGATCGTTCGAATGCTTGGGCGTAGGAAAGAAGGTTAGTGTATATACTGGCAGGATGTACGACTGGCAAATCTTTTTCTTTGGCGGTGACAATCTCTTGGAGAGCTGAATGCTTGGCGATTTGCCAGGTTGAGATGTCAGATGGCGTGATCCCGAGGTAGGGATCTTTGCCGTAGGTAAATTCCAAGCTTCCCAACTCCTCGCAACATTTCCAAAGGTTTGAGCAATCTCAGTTTCTCCTCCTCCGTAGGTATCCGACCTGTATATTCGGACATCAAGGGTACTTTCAAATTATCACCTCTAGGTCTGATAATAATCTCTAAAGTATGTGGCGGCACTTCGCATAGACTAATAAGATGATAAAAAGGCACCAAACTATACAACAGAAACGGTCTCAAAAACGATAACATCCCATCTACAATAGTACGTCTCGCCTCCCAACGGGGAAGCCTCACAAAATATTGATTTCGATCCCCGGCTGCACCCCAAGAAGTCGGTACACACGTCCGCGCATCCATAGGTAAATATCTCGTAGTATTATATTCCACTCAATTTCTAATTGAGACGATTGGAAGTTCCACGGTACTTTGTTCCGGAGATCCATACCAACTCACCTCTACCCTCCACCGTCGCACTTTACAAAGATATAAACGCGCTTCGGGAGCAATACTAAAGATCTCAGCATTGTCCCGCCAATATCGAGTTAATGGGCTCCCGCCGATAAAATCCGCGAGCGTAAATCGATCCATCCTCGTACTTTTCATTCCGACCATGTAGAATATATTGAGGCTGTAGAGAACGGAAGATGCTTCCTCGTGGATTTCTTTACAAACTCTGAGGATGGAGGGGTGAAGGTTGTATTTTTTTGATCGCCCGAAATCGGTTTCTGTGCTGATGGCTTTGGGGGAGGAGAGAAGTGGGTTGAGGAGGAGATGGCTGTAGATTTGGACGCGTATGTCGGCGGATAGGTGGCGGATGAATGGACAGTTGGTGTGTGGTGTGGTGGTGCTGGAGGAGGGGAAGAGGGCTTGTTGGTGGGGTATGGATAGGATGTTGTGGGTGGTAGGTGAGTTATTTTTGGGGGGCTGGGGAGCGGGTATTTGGATTGGTAGATTGATAGGAGAGGGATGTTTTGTATAGGTTTGTTGTGGTTGGTGGGTAGGTGGATCTTGTTGTTGTGACATGATTTAGAGCTGTGATTGAGACTGTGGGTTGATGGGTCTAGAGGAAGGTGTTAGTGAGAAAGGAAGGAAGAAAGTGTTATGACAGCTGTGAGGTGGGAAGAATACTTACCAGTTTTCTAGGTTGAATGTGATGCAAAAGTATTTGTGTAAGTTTTGATGTTGATGTTGATATTGATATTAAATTGTATTTGAAAATATAATCACGAGAATATCCACAAAAAGAACTTCCTAAACACAAGACAGGAAATCCAGTACAGTCATTAAGTCATTACCTAGTCCTACCAACAACATTCCGAATCCTCACTAGATAGATATCGAACATATAACGTGAATATGAGAATAAATAGACTATTATGACATGATTCACAGAACTCATTAGCAAGTCAAATTTTCCGACTCTATCAAAATGTTTTGTTAAAGGTAGAGTACTTGATATTCGCATGTATATGAGTATACGGGTGGAGTTATGAGTAAGCTTTATCTGAGTACGAATATGGGGAAGAGATGTTAAAATGCCTTCGACTTATCCACTCTAGCATTGCACAACTACACAGTTTATTTTCCCGGCAAGAGCAAGTATTTCACAACTATGTATCCTAGGTATTAATCAATACAAATGCGATGTCTTTCCGGAGAATTCCTATCTATCCGCCCTTCGCGACGATAGAAATCGATCTCTGAAAAATTTTCTCGTGCGAGATTGTAATTGTGATTGTTGCTTCCACTGTAGTAAAGAAAAAAATTACCTGTGTAATTTGTATTGCATTAAAATGGTTTACGTTTCAAGCGGGAGAAAGATAATAAGACCAACTCTCTAATAATGCCTTACTTTAAGGTACCATCAAGGCAAATAACATAACTAGGTAAGTACGAACTCGTACAATAACCATAACCACAGCCGCAACTACACGATCCTTGAACTTACAGGGGCATTAGAAATCCGAAATCTACGCGTAGAATTCATAGATTTAATTCTGGATTGGAATCTCTAGTCAATGTATGTGATCATACGAGCTAATGTATTCTTACTTAAGAAGAGTGTAGGGGCGCGGGGGAGAAGGGGAAAAAGCTTGTAAGAAATGAGTGGATGGATTGAATGAATGGATTGAATGAATGGAATGAATGAATGGATTCAATGAATGGAATGAACGTGGAGCTAGAGCGTTACACCACGATATAGGAGTACGGGGATTTGTGGGGATATTGTGTAGGTGGAATTTTTGGACTTCGCTGGACGAGCTTGTATGTTATTTAGTAGAAGATAGATACACCTGCATACAGATGTAGATGCAGATGTAGATGTTGTGAAGGAAGGGATTATGAAGGTGAAGTAATGCAGATTAGTGGATGGACAGAAGAGAAGACTAATCCGGGACATTATTGGTGAAAGATTGCTAGATCAATAAAAAATTATCGAAATCGACAAGGGCTGCAGAGTTGTGTAGAAGTGTAGAAAGTTGGGTAAATCAATCTACGAAAGTCAATGGTACCCTGGACACAACAACCCAGCCCACCATCATGCGAACTTCCTTAGGTACTAGAACTATCCAAAACCCCACCTAAACTATCTCCCAGCCCATTAATCAATTCAGGTATATACGCAACGCCACGATGTTGCCTGTAGCATTGAAGTTGATATTGTGCTAGAAGCGACGCACAGAATAGTTTGAAACATTCCTTTTGGAAGCATTCTTCTCGATTTTCTGGAGCTACCGTTGCACATCCACCATCCAAAGTGGGAAGAACCGGAAGGTCGATGTTGGGCGTGGAATCGTTATCGCAGTGCGATTCATAACATTGGAGTTGGTATTGTGGTGGTAATGAATTACATGAATAGCCAATAGGACCGGGCATCGGACAGTTTTGACGGTAGCATTCGAGCTGGTTTTCTGGAACTACACTGATACAGCCTCCAACTAGATGAGGAGTTTGTTGAGCGGCGTTTGGTTTTTGTTGAGCAGGACTGGATGTTTGTCGAGTTTGTTCTGATGCAAGAGGAGCGTAGACTTCATAGCAACGTTTCTTATAACAATCGTGTTGGTATTGTTGTGGTAGCGATCCGCAGGAAAATCCTGGAGGACCGGGCATTGGGCATAAATTTTGGAAGCATGCTAATTCATCGTTTGGCGCTACACCGGCACAATACTTTCCTACTGTTGCCTCCACTGGAGATTGAAGGATTGCTGCGGTAGTTGTCGTCGTTGCAGGCTTTGGATCGCACTTCGATTTGTAACATGATAGCTGATCATCCGGTGGGTAAGAAGCACATGATGATCCGGGAGGGCCAGCAGGTTCGCGACAATTTTCCTTGTGGTATTGTAGTTGATATTCCTGGGCGACCCCAGGACAACCACCAATGAGAGGTTGAGAATTTTGTTGAGCAAGTGCTTGACTGCTCGTTGTCTAAGCGCCCAGGTTGGGGCATTTTGCCTTGTAGCATGCAAGTTGATTGCAGGAGGATAAGAAGCACAAGAAGACCCGAGTAGTCCAGTGGTTGGCTCACGGCATTGATTTATGTGACATTGTAGTTGATACTCCAGAGCTACCCCAGCGCATCCTCCAATTGGAAGGGCTTTAGGTGTAACAGAAGTCGTAACTGCCGCCGCCATGAAAAGTTGTGCTTGAAAGGCCGAAGCCATTAGTGCTTGAATGATAGTAGACGCTCTCATATTTGAAGGAAATGAATGCAATATATCCTAAGGACACGATTCTTGAAGAGAAAACTTGTGAATTAGTTGAAAAAGAGCTGATATATAGTCGAGATAGAATTCGGAAATGTGAAAAAGAAGGGGCTCGTTTAGAATTCCGTAAGCCAAGATTAAAGAATGACATTCGATTTGAACATCAAGGAATATAACTTTTAAAACAAATTTCCTGAACAGAATCACTTGTCCAGTTTCAGTTAGGAAAGCCAGAGATCACAAAGGTTCTGGATGAGAACTAGGGATCGATCTGGTTTGAGAAACAGAAGTTCTCAGTAATGCAGAATTGATGACTGGGCTTGCAATGAACCACTTAAACCCGCACAATATTTAGTTAGATGCATTTCTAGTGATGATGCGAGAAAATTATTCACTCCCATCTAATGGTACGAAGAGGTACTTTGGGAACAGTTATTGACTTCTCGACCATGAATTTATTTGAGGAACGTTCCATTTCCTCCATGAGCTCATAGTGCAAGCTTATGATTAAACATAGGATTCTCCACCTATGTCAACGCGAATCTTTAAAGTATGATACCTGTTTCTACAGCGCGGTTGTTGCTGCCATCATAATACTCATTCTCCAAATGTACTGAATCTGGATTGAACATCACGTTCTTTTTGAACATTAACATATGTTCAATGAAATAAATACTTAGGAGGAATTGAATCGACATTGGTGACGATATATTGATCTATAAGGTTGTTTTTGAGGTTATTCTGAGGTGGTTGAGGAGAAGTTTGTGAGGATAGATCAAATCCACACATATGAGAAGAGAAGATATCAAGCTGGTTCCTGACTAAGCTTAAATTATGCATGGATAGTCCGTGCATGACGGGTCATTACACTAAAAATATCGGGCCCCACCAACCTTTGAACTTTTGAAGCTCTTTCAAAATATTTTGTCGCAAATCATAAAATTTGGTCTGAGTCTCTTCAAATCTACTTCATTAATCTCAAATATATTTCCTCATACATCTATTACATCCAATGCGGTGACAATTTTTTCAACATTTTTGATTTAGATCATTATAGCGATAAAAGATGCCACCAAAAGCAGAGAGAGGAGCTACCTCGCGGGGTAGACCTCGAGGTAGAGGACGAGGAAGGGGAAGAGGAATTGCTATCGAGGCGATTGAAACACCTGAACTCAGAGGCGTTCCCGAAGAACCTTCTCAACCTAATCAATCACCTGCGCCAATTGCGCCAGTTGCGCCGATGGCACCAATGACACATTCTACGGGCACCATTACTCCAAAAGTTGAACCCAGTGATGACGCATTCGATCCAAATACCCCACCTACTACGATGCCTGCCGAAACACCTGCACAAATTCCCGCCACTACCCCTGCAAAGCCTTCATTAAGAGCGGAAAGTGCGACCATGAGGGGACTTGGTGGGGTAACTATGAGGGCACGAGGAGAATCAACCGGAAGGGCTAGATTTAAGCCTAAGAATATTAGAAGAGATCAAGCAGACAGAGAGAGATTGGAACAGGAGGAGAGGGATCGAAAAGCGGCAAATCAAGCACAAGCAGAAAAAGAAGCACGTAGATCTCAAAGAGGGCGAGGACACACCGGAAGAGGTAGAGGTGATGCAATGGGTCAAAATCGTGGAGCAGGAAGAGGAGCTCCAATTTCGAGTGCTACTGGTATTTTCAGTGTTGCGCCGGCTGCAATGGGTAAGTCAATTGCCGATGAGTTGTTAACTTTGCTAATGTCTATGTTACAGACAGAAAGGGTGGTATGGATGGGTTTGCCATTGCGAATACAAGAGGTAGTGGAGGAGGAGGAGGGAGTGGAGGCGGAGGATTTGGAGGCGGTGGCGGAGGTGGAGGTGGAGGCTCTGGATCAGGAAATGGAGGAGGAGTAAATGTGCTATCTGCAGAAAACTCCTCTACCTTCGATCCGGAATATCCTGATGAAGGCGATGGGCAAGTCAGGAAAGTCAATATCGAAATGATCAGTTTAGTAGAGGATGATGATGATGATGATATGGTTGACTCTGGCAGAGGAGGCAAAGGTGGTTACAAATCGCGGTCCCTCGCACCAATCCGAATCAAGCGTGAAGAACACAAGGAACGTTCCAATATGATGGTTAGTGATCCAGATCTTGCAGAGGCAGCAAAGAAGCAAGGGGATGAAGCAGAGGGCACCCAATCTGGGGAAGATGTTGAGATGACTATGGATGGAGCGACAACCGCCGAGGAGCCGAGGGCAAAAGACGAACCTGGTCTCGGATCTCCAACCATGTCAAGATTCCCAGAGTTCAAAGCACCATCTTCCCCCGAAGAGAAGAAGCGTCTTAAAAAGGAGCTCGACTCTCCACAACAATCTAAAGTACTCCGACCTAGCAGAAAGAAGGATAAAGTTCCAGTCATACAAACGGAAGAGGACAAATTCGAATATGAACGTTATCTTGAGGATGTGGACATACTTGCTGAGGAACTTCGTCTATTGAGAGGAAATGTGGATAAAACACCTAAGGATAAAGGAAAAGGCAAGGCTGTCGATGTGGATGGAGATGTTGGAATGAACGGCGAACAAGAACAAGATGAATCTCAACCAGAAGCTAATCATGCAGATGGTCGAATCTATCTATTCCAATTTCCTCCCGTTCTTCCTCGGCTATTTAATCCTCAAGTTGAGAATTCGGAAGATGTTGTTGTGACCCAATCCTCCGAGCAAATCGATCTTACCGATGATAAAGACAAAGGAATTAAGAAGGAATCCGAAGAAGTCATCATCAAGACCGAACCCAACATTGCGCAAGAAAATGAGGCATTAGTTAGCGAACAAGGATATATTGGGAAATTGGTCGTAAGGAAGAGTGGCAAGGTGGAATTAGATTGGGGTGGCACAAGTATGGCAGTAGGCCGTGGCGTTCCAGCTGCTTTCTTGAGTCAAATTGTTCTTGCTGAGGATCCTAAAGGTGAGGCACCAGAAGGTGTTGCCACTGGATTGGGAAAAGTCATGGGAAAGTTTATCGTCACTCCTGATTGGGAGAAAATTTTCTAGAGGGGCGGGGGAGAGGATAGGGGAGAGGGGAGATGAGAGAAAGGAAGGAAAATAGGCGACACCCAACGTGTTGAGGGATGATGAACTGAACATTTCTTGCATAGCATAGCTCCGGCGTTGGCGGTTTTATCAAAATTGGTGTAAAGGGGCATTCATCTTTTCACGATGACTCTAGGTATATACCAATGAATAATAACGCATCAACTATACCGGCCACTTCTTTTAGGAACCACAATACACAGGCAATGTCTCGCCCAGGTCTTAGTACCTTTGAAGAAAGTCCTACGGCATAATAGAAGGGATATAGCCAATAACGGCCAATTCGCTCTCGGATCTCTTGCATATGAGAGAAGGCCGTCCCTTCTCCACACTGATTTTGCCGTGTACAGATTCCGAGACGGTGTCAAAACCCAGCCAAGCGGTGGGATGTAAAATCCCCGCATCCCCACAATTTAGGGTGTTCACCCCACCATCAATCTCAAGCATCGTCCACATAACCACATGCTCCTCTCATGCCGTCGTAATTGTAGTTCATTGTCTTTATTCAGTATGTTTGTGCATATATATATATATTCTTATTTGCTTTCTTCTCCTTTACCTCAGTCTTATTTCCTCCCTTGGCTCTGACCGTACCTGTACCAAGAAGTAAATCGTTCTCGGAACCCGTCACTCAAGCAACTGCGGGGCAAACGTCACACAAGCATAAGCATAAATATTTACCTCGAAGCATATGAAATTATAAAGTTTCTCATTGCCAAGAGGAACGAATTCTACAGAGACCAAGATGCCTCTCCGTGTCTTAGTAGTTGGAGCCGGATTGGCCGGTCTGGCAGCGGCACTTTCGACAAAGCTTGCAAACCCATCACATGAAGTGACGATTCTGGAAACTGTCTCGGAATTGGCGGAAGTCGGGGTAAGAGACAAACTCCAAATCTTTGAATATGACTCTGTAGAACTGTGCTAACTGATATTGTAGGCAGGACTGCAAATAACACCTAATGCATCACGGCTCTTCAAAAAATGGGGAATTTATGATAATCTCGCAACAAAAGCTACGTTTCCTAAAACTCTCTCAGTATGGCGATTCGATGGAACGAAACGCTTAGCACATTCTTCAGGTTTTCAAGAAAAGATCAATGAAAGATATGGAGCTCCTTTTTGGGGAATGCATCGAGTAGATCTACAACGTGCACTATGCGCTAAATGCGATGAGTTAGGCGTCATTATTCGTTTATCATCGAGAGTCATGAGCGTCGATTTCGAAAATACAATTATAACATTAGAGGGAGGAAAGACGGTAGAAGGAGACGTTATACTCTGCACAGATGGCATTTATTCAGCTACTAGATCACAATTCCTAGGCCATTCATGTCCGCCAAATCCAACCGGAGATCTCGCATATAGAATTGTCATTGATAAGTCTACATTGAGAGGCCCGGATGCAGAGAAACTCACCGCATTTATCGATTCTTGCTCTGTCAATTTCTGGGCAGGTCCAGATACACACGTGGTATCATACACCATGCGCGGAGGCGATCTATTCAACATCGTCTTACTCTGTCCCGACAATCTCCCACCCGGACTTTCGCGCTCAACAGGAGATCTGGAAGAAATGAAAGGATTATTCGAAGGCTGGGATCCCATCCTTAGAGCATTCCTAGAACAAGTCAAGGAAGTGGCCAAATGGCGGTTAATGCATCTCGAGCCCCTCGAACGCTGGACTAGCGAAAAAGGAACCTTTTGGATGGCAGGTGATGCTTGTCATCCCATGCTTCCATATCTCGCACAAGGCGCTAATTCTAGTCTGGAAGATGGAGCGGTAATGGGATATCTATTGGGAAAAGTAAATGTAGAGATGAAAAATGTTCAATTGAAGAGAGCGGCGAAGATATATGAGGAATTGAGAAAGGGGAGAGGAGAAGGTATAGCGAGGGAGACGTGGGGACAGAGAGAAAGTTTTCATATGGTGGAGGGAGAGGAACAGGTTAAGAGAGATGAAATTTTATTGGCGGGCCCGACGGATAGAGGGGGTTATCCGAGTAGATGGCAGGATTTTGGGGGTGCCCAGAAGTGGTTGTATGGGTATGATGCTTATGTGGAGGCGGAAAAGGGATTTGAGAAGTCGCCGTTTTAGATAGAGGATTTGTTGTGTTGGATGTTGAATGGTGGATTGATTTGATAATTGCCTTTGAGTTCTCGGGATATTGTATTTTATTGTAGGAATTGGAATTTGGGAATCATTCTTTGTGTAAACTCTTATAAGATCGGTTGGAGAGAGCTAAGTATACTAGCTGATGATTTAAGTATACGTTGATGAAGATTTCATATCAATTCAGAGTTTATATTGACACGAATATTCAGGATTCAATTCACGAGTACGAAACAATAGTAAGGTTATCATCATTCAGAATCCCAAACAAAAATAATTTATCCATATCATACAAAATCTACGAGTAAATATCAATCTATCATTCACTCTTTTCCATTTTTTCCAACTTCCCAATACCTATGTATACTATATTTTTTAAATAGAAATAACACTCGGGCAAGATTAGGAGGGAGAATATACACAAAAGTAAATCCTCACAGCTGAAGATGAGGATGAGGTTAAAATCAACATCAGGATATATCATATAACAGCCAGAAAATTAATCATGATTTCATCATATATGCTGTAACTAATTTATTCACAAATCAGAAAGTAGAAGTTGGTTGGATTAATGAATATCATACCTAAACCTCCATTAGAAGGGAGGTCAAACTCAGTAGAGTTCATCAGCCTTCATAACTCTATCAAGCAAGACGGACGTGTAGGAGTCGGAGAATCTCCCGGCACAAAGCACATTGACCAAGACTTGTATTGATGGAAGCTTGTGCTTGTTATGACGGGCATGGACTTTTCAAAGTCCAAGTGGGGCGTACTCGTAAGCTACCCTTTATTGCTTGCATTGTAAGAAATTTGCTCGAAACTACACCATCGGCGATGGAGCCCAACATTCATGTTTCACACAAGAGCAGAGAATGCGCAATAGGAACTAGGAGGACCGTTGCACCCTAGGTATAAGTCATAGTGCCATGTGGATCGACCATAGTGGATAGGTATTGCCGAACAACGAGGAAGATTATGTGGCACATCAATAAGAGACAGATCCAGCTGTCAGAAGAGAACTAACTACCATCAGTATATGGTACAAACGTAAGAAAAGGAGAGGAAAAACTACTCACTTTGTGAATTGTTGTTGCCAACCAAAATGAAAGCCTCCGGAAGAATGTAACTACACATTGCCAAAGGAGAAGACACTTTGTAATGCTACCAAGAGATTCGGTTGGTTCCGAACGCTAACCTCAAATAGAACCTTTGCTCGGGGTCCAGGGGGATCTTAATGAAGCTTACCAATGCAAGAAGACACCTCAGATGTGATAAATGGCCGTTGAAAGAAGAAACAAAATTAAAATTCAAGGGGAGAGCTATGGGTGATGTAATGATACCATAAAGAAGATAACCGTACCAGCAAGGCATTCAAAAGATATTTGAGTTACATCATGAAAATCATGAAAAGAAGTGACATAAGAAAGACTGCCAAGGTGGCAAAAGAGTGACAGGAGAGGAAGAGAAAATGTGTCATGAAAGAACTGGGGCCGATGCACCCAACAGATTACTTGCACCATCGGCATCCATCCGAGCAGCAATCGATGGCAAACGAAAGGGTAAGGTAGCAGAATTGCAAGCCTTACCAGGGTGCTAAATGAGTCAAAATTTCGGTTTCTCTAAAATAATCCAGGGAGAAACTTTTCCAATCGGATAGGGGAACCGAAAAAAGCAAAAAGGGCTCAAATGCTCGGGGCACAACACCTGTCTATACCGCTTAAATAAGAAACTGAGCACTCCACTAGTCTCGGGAGGCGCCTGTATCACAAACGGATGAGTCAATATAAGCCTCTCGAATGTACCCCAGCCTTATTCTTGGTGATTCAACTCAGCAGAACCAGACAGCCAAAATTCGATTGAGAATGAAGACCAAACCTAGATCATTCTTTGAAACTCAATCCATAACAATGGGCATTCGAAAGCCATGTCGCGGCAAGCTGCATTCACAACATTCAAGGCTTTCACACCGAGTTTGGAGAATTGAATCATTCATGGAATCTCACTTTTTCAATTGATGTAGAGAAATCATAATTGAGATGATTTCTGTTGCACGACGGCCATGCATGTCGGCTTGAAGCTTGCAGGAAGAGTCTAAACAACGAAATCAGGATTTAGAATGCTTGGTCGACGGCAAATATACTTCCACGCCGAATTGGCTTGCCAACTATCAATGGGGGCCTTGACATTTCGGGTTTTTGCATTATTTACTTATTGCATTCGGCTTCTTGCATATTAATGCACTCAGCCACAAGTCACGCAACCCAAGAGTTAGCATGCCTCTCCACATGGGTACATATAAGAGCTACCTAATAGCCATAATCGACCAAGCGTTATCCTTCTTCCCACTATGGCCAATAGAGCTGATCGATTGGCAAGAGCCAAAACCCTAGCTCACTCACTTCAAGATGACGATGTTTTGGCAGCTATCGGAAGGTTTCTCGAATCGAGATGGCAAAACCCATGTTTTTCTTTTTCAGCTACTGATCCTATATTGTGGTTCAAGTTTGGGAATATTCGGGATTTTGAGTGTATAGAAATGGAAGGTCGAAATCAACAATATATTTTCGATGCAGTTGAAGTTTTCTATCAAAAGAGTTTCGAAGAATAATATCAATTATTAGTGATAATATATAAAGACGAAGGTACAAAATCATTTCGAGTTCGAATACTGCAGTTTTTTCGTATTATTCGTACGACGAGTTTTAAAGTATTTGTTATGGAATTTGTATTTGGTTAGATATTGGATTGGTTAATGTGTCAAGAGTTCAATGTTATCAATGAGCCATTTGCTTGGTATCCAAGTTCGTATTATTGGATGTATGGTCGATGTTATGGTTACGATCTCTTTATTTTCGAAGGTCATTTATGGGATTATGTTTGTGCAATCGGTCTATTATTGTCATTGCTGGTTCCTAAAGATACTGTTTTAGGGCCAGTAGGCGGTGGTCGTTCCAATCATCCAATCTTCGAGATTTACAGTATTGAGGAGAATCGTGTACCAGTTATATATATATCGGTAAAGGAACTCATCAATCATATTAACGAGGTAAAGTTAATATTCTATATATATATTTCTTCAATTCGTAACTAATAATAGAAATTAGCTGCTTGTCACGCGAGTTATATCTGATGATGAGTTTGTCGATTTTTCTAATGAATCTTTATGTTATATTCCAAGCAATCTCAACAATGCGAATGTTATGTTCTATGATGGAGAAATCTATTTGATCGATCATCTGGATGAGCATCTTATCAAACATCTGAAACTTCCATACGACAATTACGAAGGATTGACATGTGTTCAAGGTACTTTTTGGCCTGAGGAAGGTGGATGAAAAGGTAGAAAGTAGAGAAGAAAAGGAAAGGGTGAAAAGTTACTAGCATTAATAGTTGTACAATAAACACAATGCGAGGTTGTACAGCCCAATCAATACGGGCTTTCTATCCCTGCTATCATTCTGCTCAAAGCAACGAATTCTAACGTTGGAAGAAGATTCGTGTGTGTAATAGAGAATGAGATTGTGAAACCAGCCGACGGGTACGGTTGAACGACGCGAGTTCATCAGCTACTCGGCACGTGAGAGAGGGTCAAATAGAATCCAGTGTGAAATGACCCGTTGAACTTCTATTTGCAGCGACCCAAAGGTTATTCCGAGCCAGCCGAAGCCATGGTTGATATTTATAATTAGCCAAAGCGAAGGCAGTCCGAGACTTGCGCCTGCGAGCCGGATCACTTGGTGGGCAAGTATTAGTATTTCTCGTCAATGATGAATTCTATAATGATGTATATTTAAATAAAAAAACTTGGGATGATCACATATTTGATGCAGAAGGACGTTTGACATTGGCTTCCTAAAAGGTTTTGTCAAAATCCCGTCATGATTTCACGTGAATTCCCGCCCAGAACGTTGTAATCACTATGTTTCAGGAACTCGATTAAGAATCATGACTCAGCTGGATTCATTGGTTCGAATCCACTTATTTCTTCACGAAAACTCCCAAGGCTCAATCATTGACCTGACACAGTCAAATCTATCATCAGAACAGCAATCCTTTACAAGGCTTACTGACTTTCGACGTACCGACAGTCCTGCAAGTGCCTCTTGCCTTTCTTGGTATCTGAGAGTGTAGGATGAGCTGTGTTATCAGGTCACATGGGCGCTCTAGCTTGACATAGTCTTAGCTCGGAAGGTAGCTGGCTTATTTTCGCCGTCCTTCCTTTCATGCGCCTTCTTTGCTAAGACCACCATGTTTCTGAGAGGAGTCTAGGACCTCCTATCCCCTTTCCAGAGCTCGTATTACCTTGTGAAATGTGATCCAGCGATCACGTGAGCATTGATTATTCGCACGACATCAAGTCGAATCCATCATGCTACCTTGTATCCACATGCACCCCACCGCCATGAGCAGCTCAATTTTTGTCCGAGAGCTTTCTTTAGTTCTTTCATGATGACATGGTCCAGCATACACGAGAATGATGAAAGTCAGGACAAGGACAACTCACTCGGCAATCCAAGCCGAATAAGCCTACCTTATGCTAAGCCCCATTTATTTCACCAGCAGAATCGCACTCGCTTGGGATGACTAACTGCGGATCCCCCTTAAGCTTAAACTTATTGGGCTATGATCTCGTATTAATTAATTCATCAGTGTTCTAAGCGCTGTCAAATCTCACCTTTTGCTATGGAATTGTACGTCAAACATGTTGCCCCTGTTACTTCGAGGCCAAGTTCCTCTTATATCTTCGCCATCGCTGTGATAGATGCAAAATTTTGATAAAATATCTTCATATTTGCACTTTTTTCTTTCGTCATATCAGAAATGGTTTCAAGCAAGTTACTCGTTGCCTTTGCGGCAGTTTCCGTAGTTCCTATTCAGTGCATTGATCTAGATGTCACCAGCATTGGTGAGTTATGAACGATGAAAAGCATCTATATTAAACGAAGCTGATACCATCCTAATATATAGATTCAATCAAATTAGCAGCTAGCACAATCGCAAAAGACTTAGTCGGTCTTTACAACAAGTCCCAAACTCCCGGAAATCCAATCGGTGTTTTGAATGCCCCATATTACTGGTGGGAAAGCGGAGCCATGTTCGACACCTTAATTCAATACTGGCGTCTGACCGGAGATTCTCAATACAATGCAATTGTGACCCAAGGTTTGGTCTATCAACAAGGAACCGATAACGACTTTATGCCAGCAAATCAGACAAAATCTTTGGCTAATGATGATCAATCAACTTGGGCTCTTGCAGCGATGTCAGCGGCAGAGGCACGACTGGGAGAAGTTCAGAACGTTACCTGGCTCAATCTTGCCGATATAGTATTCAACGAACAAGTCGCTCGGTGGGATGAAAAGACCTGCAATGGAGGTCTCCGCTGGCAAATCTTTGCTTTCAACGCCGGTTACACCTACAAGAATAGCATATCAAACGGAAATTTTTTCCAACTCTCGGCTCGTCTTGCTGCCTACACCGGCAATAGCACTTATTCCGACTGGGCAACCAAAGTCTGGAATTGGACCAAAGCGACGGGGTTTATCGATGAGGATTTCAATGTCTTCGACGGTGCCGATGTTACAAAAAACTGTTCGGCGATAGACAAAGTTCAATTCTCCCAGAGTGCAGGTACATTCATCGCTGGCGCTGCATACATGTATAATCACACCAGTGGCGATAGTCAATGGAAGAAGTCCCTCGACGGTCTCTTAAACAGAACCATCTCCGTATTCTTCCCATCCGGAATCGCCACCGAAACTGCCTGTGAAACCAAGAACGCCTGCAACATAGACCAACGCGCCTTTAAAGGTATACTTGGAAAATGGCTCGTCGATACCATTCAAGTCGCTCCATACACCAACAGTATCATCAATACACAACTTACCAGCACAGCCCAAGCAGCTGCCAAAACTTGCGGTGATAATGGATGTGCTTTAGATTGGAGTGGTAATGGCAAAAATAGTTCTACCGGGGTCGGAGAGCAAATCGATGCACTCAATTATGTTCAAGGATTGCTTCACAATCAGGCGACAGCACCCGCTACTCGGAATTCTTCAAATGCAACGACAAGCAGCTCTGGAGGTTCTACGAGCACGAGTGCAAGTGCTAGTGCTTCAGCAACTTACAATGCAGCAACTGGAATGGTATTGGGACAGTCTGTGATGAGTTTCTCGATCTTGGGATCCGTAGCTTGGTTGGTGTTGTAGGATAGAAAAACTTTGTATGTGCTGTGTTTGAAAATAGATATAATTATGAGATGAACTAGGAAAGAATGGAGCACAGCTTATCAGCCAAGGCAAAAAGCGCTCATCTTGAAAACCTCAATTTCCTTTCACTTCTTTTATCAAAATTCTTATAAATATCAATGAAGAGAAAGTACTTTTTATCTAAGAAGTTTTTGTTACGTTTCCGCGTCCAATATGTCCAGTTATCTAACTCCGTTTGTTGACGCCGTTTGGTGATTCTTGCGCACTTCAAGTACATGAAATTATCTACATTGAAAACACTTCTTCTCACTTTCAGTACCGCTTTCAGTGAATTGATTTGCTTCGCTTTGCAATTTGTGGATCTGTAGATAGATCTTTTCTCCCCCGTCTACCCCTCTTTCTTAGATCAGCAATCTGGAAGGAAAAAGCAAGTACCCCCCCCCCCCCCCATTTACAATCTTCTTTATCTTTATCGATTCTTACTACACACAACCTTCTTCAATTTTGCCCATCTCACTCTCAACGATTGTAAATTCCTTTCCATCTCCTACCGCTCATTCTTAGATACATATTTGCACTTTGCTACATTGCATCGTTACGGCAGATCTGTAGACAGTATTTTATTGATATTCTACAAACGTTTGCCCCAAATTTCAGCTTCCGCCAACAAGGCTGGGAGACGTTTGCTTTGGATATGGCTGATTACGAGGATTCTGATGAGGAAGATCTCGGTCTCCCCGATGAGAATGATGACCACACCACACTTAAACCATGTCAACAACGCTTAGGTATATCTTCAAAATATGTGAGGGATTGGACAAAAGCAAATGCATTTCGGGAGTTCTGCCAAAACTGGTATGTCATCTATATTTGCTGTCTTAACTCTGCCCTAGTTTCAACACGAGCACTAATTATTGTCATGATGACAGGATGGATGCAATGATCCAAGCTTCCGAATTGTCTCGTGAGGAGCTGGTTTATGTGCGCAAAAACTTGACCAATGAGTTTAGAATCACCGTTTATAATCCACAGAAAAAGAAGGTACTTGGGTTTTTGGCTTTTCACAGAAAGAGAGGAATGTTGGAGCTTTGTAATTATGGTAGTGATCTGCCTCCAGAAGTTCTAGACATGGGTGGTACAAGCAAAGATATGAACGATAGCATGACCGGAACTCATGGTGAAGGCTTCAAGCTTGCTGCATTGCTGATGATAAGACATGGTAATCAAGCTAAGTTCACTGCATCGGGGTTTTACTGTAACTTTTGTTGGGGCAAGAAGGAGAAGAAAACTCTGTGGTGCTTTCTGAGCAAAGTCAAGAGAAAGCCGTCTCAGCAAGAGCTAAGCTCACTAGACCTAGACGCATCGCAGTTCAGAGTTGCAAATCCATGGGAAGGTGTCTCTGTCAGAATGGGGAATGTTTATGGAAAGAAATCAAAATCGATCTCGGAAGCCGAGGTGATGGCGTGGCTCAAAGTCTGCCTTCATTTCGACCGCCCTAAGGAAGCAATCTACACACGATTTAGCACTCTAATTTTATAGCAAGATTTCAAGGGTAAAGTTTACCTCAAGGGACTTCTATTGGAGAAGATGTCCAACTCAGACCACTTTCGATGTGGATATGACTTTTCTCAAGGCCACATTGGGCGAGATAGAAAGGGAATGGAAGACCCCGAGCAATTGGGATATCACTTGGCAAAAATTTGGGAAGGAGCAATTGCACAGGACAGCTCCAAGTCTCTTGACATTTACATTGCCATGCTTTTGGATACAGAGAACAATTGGTGGGATGTTAGCAATATATCCAGTCTAATGACTAAACCCATGGCTGAAGCCATCTGGAAGAGACTTCTAGAACAGGATCCACAAAAGAAGACATTTTACCACGGATCACAAAATGCTGATAAGGTACGAGGATGCAAAAACTTTGGAATTTCTTGAATACACTGACCAGAAGAATAATAGGATGCTGCAATTATCAGATCATCGCTAAAGAAAAACCCCGTCCTTTTACCAGACAAAATATGGAAACCATTGAGAAAGTACAACCTTGCTCCAACGCCATTGGAATACAGGAAAGACATAATGTGCAACACTGAGATCGCCACCGCTCTACCCACTCCATATTACTCAAGTATAATGAGAACGCTTAGTGCTGCTTTAGCTTTAGATACTCGAACAAAGTCTTTCAAATTGGTGTTCAAGAAAGCCGGTGACGTCGGGCTTGATTTATACCTAGATATGGACCATTCCCAGCTACTTCTACATGACAAGTGGATGGATTTTGAGAAGAGCCATGCGGAAAACAGCAAAGACTGCATTCTTTCGCACATGCGACATCCCGGTGGTGATAGCCCGATTGAGATATTTTCTTATGATCATATTATCATCGACATATGCAGCCAGGTACTACAAGAGCTGGACAGAGGCGGGGCTGGTAAAAAATCTCCAGATGACCAGCACTTGAATTCATTGCCATTAAAGGTTGGTGAATGTCTCAAAAATATGTTACGTGCGATTCAAGCTCGTCCAGGCCCCAACAAGGGAGAAATCTGTGTTTCTTGGGAAGACAACGAAGCCGGGAAATTATTTAGGCTTCATAATATGGAACTAAAATGCTGTGTCACACTACACCAAGAAAGTACCTGCAGCCACAAACGGTCGGATTTGATAGCAGGAGGTATGTCTTGTTTCACTTGAAGCTTCAATTCTAACATTACTAATGCTATTGCACAGAGATTCAACGCCCTGATGGGGATTTTGAGGGGGACTCAGAAGATGAAATGGCAGTAGGGAAAGTCTGTCAATGTTTATAAAAAATTGTGACTTGCACAACTGTGGACAACGAAGTCATATTCAGTGATCTCGTCCTAACACAATCGTATTTTCCTATGGTCTCTCGAGCACACTCACCAATCGCATTTTTTGGCCTCCCTCCTGCAGCTCAAAAGCCGGCAGTGCAACCGTCAAAATCAGTTCTAAAGCTGCGTTTAAGGAAGCCTTCTGCGTTTATTCCAGAAGTCAAGTATGAAAAGAGCTGCAGTGATCTTGGGGATTCTTTAAATCACAATGATGACGAACCTTTTTGGATTCCAGCCGACAAGCCAAAAACAAATTACCCCAGCCCTGGAAACTCTCTCGATCACGGTGGTGATACCCCAACAATGACCTCATCAACTGCCAGATCTTTCCCACAGCGCCATTCCCAAGTTTTGCCAATAAATTCAGAGGCACAAGTAAGTCTAGCTAGCCTTCCGGCGGTCGTCCAGGATTTGAAAAATAGGGAACAAGAGCCCGGCGTAGCTCGAGACCTTCAGAAGGTACGATCTGAGCTCGAAATCACCCAGAAGACTCAAGATTTGCGAATTGGAACACAGAGATATGAGTCAGCAGATTGCGAAGATGAAGTTGCAAATGGCTGACGCTTCGGCCGAAATGGATGAACTTAAAGCTAAGAACATCTCTCTGGACACCCAATTAGAGTTGGCCTCGACCAAGGAACAAGAACTTACCGCAGAAATTATTGCGATCCTGTCTCAAAAGGAAGAGCTTGAGACAAAACTCGCCACCATTCAGTCCGAAAAAGAAATCTTAGAGCGAAGTCTCGACGAGCTTCAAACCCAAGACAGCCCAGGCCTTTATCAATGAACTACAGCATCTCATCAGACAGCTTCAATATCAAGTTGAACAGCTGGAAGAAAAACTTCGAGAAGCAAATGGTCGGGCAGACGAAGAAAAGAGCCAGAAAGACAGGGCAATCACTCAACGAAATAAAGAGCTTATTGAAAAATATGAAGCATGTGTTCAGAGAGATGATGCGGTTGAAGCGGTGGCGAGACAGAGTAAACAGAATTCAAATGCGACCTTGGGATATGGAGCGGGAATCAAGAGAGGTAGGAGTCCGACTTTGAGCTTGGGTGCTAGAGAGAGAAGTGACATGGGTGGCGGTGGTAATAATTCATTCAGCATGGATGAAGAAGGTAAATCGTATGGTGTTGGTCCTCCACTTCAGATGAGCGGAGTGGTAAAGTCTGAAGTGGATAATATGGGAAGTAATGGTAGGTTGGCGAAGAAGGTTAGGAGGGAAAGTTCGGAGGTCATTGAGTTGGATTGAGCTGAGTATTGAATTATAATGGTGATCGGTGGTCGCTGGCGAGCAAAATTTACGCGGGTACTGGGATGAAAGTCAATTTGGGAATATAGTCTTTGCGATTGCTAGGAGATTTATTCATTTATTATAAGTATGCTAGCTCTTAACTAAATAGGCAAAATGATAATACATATCTTTACGAAACTTTAAACAAGAACTTTGGGAGAGATTCGACTGTCGTTTCTGAGTGTTAATGAGACGGTGGTTGAGATGGGGCTTGATGGGAGACTGTCATTAGTATATGCTGCCGAAGTAGTACTTGAAGAGAGGCTTGATGATTGCTTATACAGTGATCACTCTTTGTAGTACCTAGCTGGAGGAGCCATAGTCAAGATGAACAAGAAAGAGCTTTAGAAATTAAACGAGGTGAGATAAAAGGACCCCAAGGTATTCATCTATACTTAGGCGATAAGGTTATCAGCATAAGTGAAGAGTAATAGACAGCTGTAGTTACATATCTATTAATTTCTCAGGAATATTATCTGGGAAGATGTCCTAATGTTCATTTTATATGTACCATTGCTTTGAGGGCAAGAGCTGTATTTTTAATATATTGAAATGGACTCGAAACACATCGTAAATTTGGACAGCGAACATAGCAGTACATGATATGAGTCACAAGATTGTAGAAGAGCTGTAAACGTAAATGTCTGATTATATTGATCAAAATAGAATTTGGGTGGGAAGAATTGAGTCGGAAAATACTATTCTGTGTATTGAAGTAGTTGCGACATCCCCGGGATAGCTAGTCCGGCGATTGGAATGAATGCTATTTCCATAGCATCGAGCAGAAGTCTAAAATTCAACGTTGCTTTACTCACAATCCCATTTTGGTTGCTTAACTCCCAATGCAACCATAACGTTACACTCATTTTCTAAAGTAAGACTTACATTACACCCATACATCTATCCATCATGAGATTGACCTATCCCCAGAATGCACACTGAAGCGCAAACATCCATCCGCTCTCCAAATCTCTACACAGCTTAACTAAGCATACCTGGAACTTTGACGTCCAACTCGAAACCTTATGCTCGGAACTCACCTCAATACTTCCCAGCACTTTTGATTCCCTCAAGGCATCCTAGTGCATGCTACCTCTCGGTCTCGATACCTATGTTAGCCTTAATTCTCACTACCAACTACCTCATAGAATACGGGGGATTATTTCGAAAGAATATTGGGAAACGCGTGTGCGGTTTTTTTGAGGGAGAGAATGCAGAAGATGTTCTGCGTGAATTGATTCTTGATGGTCAGCCAACGTACGAAGAAGTATGAAAGGGGCCTTAGACTTCGTATGCTAAACCAGCCAAACCATGGGATCTGAAGGACTCTTTGCTGGTATTTTCGTCTATTCGGAGACGCAGTTATAGCATCTACGCTTATGCTCGACGAAGCGCGGCGGTATGAATGAAGTGGGATGAGAACCGCAAATAAAAGCTACGGAGTTTTTTTTTTCGTGTGGCAGCTGTGTTGGCGGTTTGTTCAGATTATTTTGGGAGGTGAATGTGATGTTTTTATTGATATTTCTACTTGTCATGTGGTTGTGGCTGGAGGTTCGTATTGGGAAGGTTTGAGGAGCTGTTAAGGATATGATGGAGGAGGGTAGACGTTGAACAGGCTGGGAAGAATGGCGACCTTTTGTGTAATGGAAAGGCAAGAAATATCATCCAAGCAAATTCAATAACACGCCTTTCAATTGACATGGGTAATTCCACATGTACTAGTGGGATAAGAAAGTATAGTTTCAATGAGTAATTTGGAACAAAAGAGTTTGCAGTTATTTCGCTGCGTATAGCATTCCAAGGTCAACAATCCATATGTTGAAGCCTAAATTCACCTCTCACCCTCCGTTTCATGACATTCCCCTTTGACGCCTAGCTCACAAACAAATGATTAAACTTTACTAAGGAACAACTAACCTAAATCCTTTGCCAACCCGCCGTACAATACGCTCACTCAAAGCCCAGTCAATGAAAGCGCCATCATCAGAATGATCAACGGACAATTTCCCACAAAAATACCCCGCGACAAGTGTAGCATTTTCTCTTGCATGAGTCCCAATATGATCCAACCTTTTATTCCAACACTCATCCCCTCCGAACAGCTTCTCACATCCTTTCAGGGGACACCCAAGACGCACCGGTGCCTGCTTGGGTGTTCTGAGAGACACCCTAAGCAGTTCACTTGCCCTCTGCTTCCGTATTGCAAGCTTCGCCGCTCTTTGTTTCATCGTGAAGAAGAGAAAGGTACCATGGTAGTGATTCATGGCGTCTATCTCTTCATTAGGACATTCTTCATGGTGACATAGCCAATTCAAATGCCGGGATTCAATATGACATATCCATTGAGCTCTATCCGTAAATGATTCTTTGCACCCTCCAAAGTCGAATATGCAAGAATAGATGCGCGAGTGCTGTAAGAGCATGTGTCGCTCCACGTCATCTGGGTATCTGTATTCCGCAAATGAACATATACTACATGGTGGAAGGGATTCCGAAACGCAATGCACGCGCTTGAAGTATTGTTCGAGGTCGGCGAGCTCTCTTTTTCGTGATGACACAATCTGGGTGAAATTGTGTATTTCCGACGTCTGCTTATTTGGAAACTCAATCTTTTCCGCGTGCAGAAGATGTCTGTAGGGCTCTGGCCCGTCGGAGGTGAAATGTATATTGGGAGGATCGGGAGTATCGGGACTAGATGGTGAGATTGCATCTGCCTTTGCCCTCATGTTTGCATATTCTACTTTTTTTAAAGACCTGGCGACCTCAAGCCAGATAGGAAAAGAAGATATAGGCACGAATGGCACCGAGAGGCCGGAGACTCTGGTATTCTGTTTGACAAGAGAGCTTGAAAATGCTAACTCGGAAAGACGCATTTTTTGCACATGCGTGGTTGACAGAAGCTTTTCTTGGTTTATAGTACGAAACTCCAACAAGCACTCTCGATTTGGACTTTAGTGGTTGTTAGGGAAGAGTTTGGGACGAGCTCTTTTTGAGACTCACCAAGTGATCAGAATTCCTGCTTCCAATGTATTGTTTTCGTTTACTGGCCTGGCACACTTTGGGCATCGGTTCCCAAGAGCACTGAAAGTCAGGACAACTGTCATAGATATGACTGCTTTAGGTTGAGCATATTTCAGCCATGTGCTCTCGTTAAGCATGTGCCCATCTTGACTCGTGATCGTGTACCGACGTGCTAGGATTTGACTTTCTCCGGGCATGTTTTTATAGTGTACTCGGAGGAACTTATTGAAGATCTGTATGTATTAGAACGGAGGGTACATGAGAGGATTATACGCACCTCCCAATGGCCATATGTGCTATAAGGTAGCCTTTTAGGATTTCCAAGAACATCGATGAAAGTGATATCTTCTTCAGATAGTAGACTAGGTAAGCGGACAATACATTGCCGCATTATCTTTAGCTGGACAAGAAAAGATGCAAAAAGTGGCCTGGTTATTGTTAGCTAGTTCTCCGGGCAACAATGCAAAAAGAGCGGCCACGATCAGGCATTCCACTGAAGCAGGATTGTATGTAAAGAACATACCACAATCGAATAAAGAGTTTATAGAATCCTTGAAGAAGTAGACGGATGCTATGTTCCTTGTCAGTGAGCCAAAACGGAGAAAAGGTTTCTACCACTTACAATTCTTGAAAATGATCGCCAGCTTCTCTCCATGGATTGTTTCCAGCATCCTCTGCCAGATAGCTGGTGGAGTGTGATTCAATCAATCCACTAGCTGTTGCTTCAACTCTCTTCAGCAGTGCATTGTCATTGACAATGGTCCGCTTTCTGCTTGCAAGTGCATTTATCCCACCTCGCCCTGGATTCGAATTCTCTTCCCGGTGATAGAGCTGCTTCTGTATAGTCTCAAGTTTTTTGTCTAAAAGACTATTATTGAGAAGAGTGGTCTCTGATAGGATCCGAAACTCGCGAATGATCGCATCCGCCGCGGAAGACGATTCCAGATAGTATGTCGAAATCTCTTGCTGCAGACGATCCTCCATCCAAACAACTTTCTTTGACAACGATTCATGATGCTCGTCTAATTCTCGACCCCGTTGATCATCACGTCTGCGAATTGCGTCCATCTCCGGCTCCAGCCTGCTAGCCAAAATCTTAGGTAATATGTCCAATTTTTGTTGTATCATGCTGTTGGAGGTGAGCTGGTCCATTCGATTCTTTTCTGCGAATGCCTTGAGTGGAGCTAGCGACTGCTCAATCAGTGCTGGAATTGCGGTTCTCATGACACCTTCGATCTTTTTGGAAACATCTCCGGGGATAGTGGATACTATGGAACTGATTCTGGTTAATATTCATGTATTCCAAAGATGCAGTGGCCAGTTTCCTCGAGAAAGATTGGTGTGACTGTAAAGTAATAAAAAGATTCAATCAGAAATTTACGCATACGTGATTTGAATGCTTAGACGCATTTGGATAGCAGCCAAAGGAGTTGAAATCCTGCTGTTGAGTCTCTCGGATTCCTTGTGCATCCATAATGCCCATTTGATCTTCTTGGAGACCCCTTTCACAGCCGTCCGGTAGCCAATTCCTGGTTGTGTGCCCAGTTCAAATCCATATTTGAGCTTCACATTCTTCGTGAATGCATCGATCGGGTCCTGTATCAGTAGGATTTGGGCTTTGACGTCAGAAAGGTCCTTCTGATTTAGGTTGGCTTCATAGTACTTGTGTAGCACTTCTAAAGTAACACTCAAGCTTTCTAGAAACGCCACGCTCTCGCGATAGTCTTCTTTTGCTCCGCCGGCATCTTTCAGTGCTTTGCATACTTTCATAACCACTGAAATTGCGGCCACTAAATCTCCAGCAGACCAACCGAAGCCTGCCATGATTGAACATCATATTAGATCATTCCGAACGAGAGCTAGTCGATAAAAAAGACATGGTGAACGCAATGCATAGGTGACAAGAGAGAGATAAAGGCTATCAGAACAAAAGAAATGAAAAAGGACTGAAGTCCAAGTCAGATAACCACATCATATGTTGTTCCAGCAGAGGAGGGAAAACGTATTAGGCTATGCAGCTGTCCGAGAGGTGGGTAGCATTTCAGGGGGGTTGTGGAACCCTGTGGCAGGCGCATATATATTTGACGAGCATTTGATGACATTGAGTGGTTAATGTAAGGTGACTACCAGATTGCATGCATTGGACTGACGCATGCAGCCGCCAAGAGGAATTCCGCGCCATACAGTGCCTGCCAATAGGTGTCATCACTTGATTGCCACCTGAAAATCATAACAGAGAGGGTCGATATCCACAGATTGCAAAAAAGAAATGAAAAAGTTCTCAGCACGTGATAGCTCGAATTATACACCGCCCTCACCAACCATCACTGCACGGTAATTCTGCCAGATTTCTTAACTTTCCCACGCTCTGTTGTCTTCAGACGAAACACAATACTGTAATAAATAGTTCTTCGACAACATGGAGCCAAATATCGACCCCGTTGTCGACATCAAAGCGAATGCACCCCCTGTAGGTGATCATTTGACGTACCTCAACTTTATTAAAAAGATATTAGTTGAGGATCAACCTGCAGCAGACTTGCGATTGGAGCTCCTTTCATCCTTAAATGATGTGCTTCAAGACAAAGTACGGGCGAATTTGATAGGATGGGACATCATGCCTACGCTGCTTCGAGTTCCTGGCTCTGAATCTTGCCTCATCACTATTGCACGCCTCGCAAATCCAAGAGAGGTTATAATTGGGGTTGTGGAGGCAATGTCGGAGCTGGATCTCGAGGATGTGGAAGACAATTGGGATGAAGAACCAATCGAAAATGAGGAAGGTACTGCTGTCAAAGAATCAAATGAAATTGATCGCTTTTGCCTTCTACTCAGCCTGCTTGCTATACTTCACCCTCGGATCAAGACTAAACATCCTTCACGCTTCCTTGCGAACTCCATAGATACAATCACGAATGCATTTCATCCCTCCCACAAGGCAGTACTTGCAGTTGTCAAATTCATACAGACATTGTCTAGCAAAAAGCGTCCTACACTCCCTAGACGAAAATCGAGTCTCAGCATTACCAATGTTATGCGCCCCGAGGTAGATTCTCCACTGCCAACTGCGCCAGATCCAGAACCAGAGGAGGAGGACTCCTATGAGTCTGCGATCCAGCAGAAGTTGTTACAAGGGTTCGCAATACATATGCTGGATCTCTATGTAAACGAACATCCGATAGAGTGGGCAGGACGTCTGCAAGAATTGTTTGACCCCAAACGAGTCGTGGCTGGTAGAACAAGTTTGTGTGTAGCATTTCGGATCGACCCCAGTCTTCAAATTCGGGATGAAGTGGCTGGACAGATTGTCGTAAGTTGTCACGCTTGATAGATAGCCTGTTTACTAATTCGCGCGAGGCTCTTTGCCGTGATCTAGGACTCGCCGATTACAATCTGCTTTTCGATACGATCTATGCTACTCCACCAATTGCGCATGTGCAGTCGGAACACGAAGACCCCAAAGATAACCTACCTGACTCCGCCGAAGAGATTCCACTGTCACCAAATGGTAGCTTGTTCCTTCTCACCTCACTGATATT
Source organism: Stromatinia cepivora (assembly GCA_014898415.1). Taxonomy (NCBI): domain Eukaryota; kingdom Fungi; phylum Ascomycota; class Leotiomycetes; order Helotiales; family Sclerotiniaceae; genus Stromatinia; species Stromatinia cepivora. Next base: position 444,456 of record RCTD01000018.1, on the reverse strand, counting down.
TTCCTCCCTCATGTTCAAAACAAAGAGCCCAGAGCCGGTCATGTCCATATTTCCCGATCACGCGAAATTAGTCGCTCGATTCTTCGAGTCTGCTGATAGATCATCTATTGCCATCGTTGATGCTGTAGTTGCAATTGGGTTATGGTTGGAACATTCAAATAAATTTGTGTCTGGAGAATTCAAGGACAATGACTACATGGCACATTTACGGGCTTTATCGTTATGGTCTGCCACAAATCCTTCTCCGGGTCTGCGGTACTGTACACATAAACTCACGTCTGCCATCTTACACGCCCATCCCGTGGATGCGATGAGATTGACTTTCATCTCAAAGACGCTCCAGGGTTCTCCGGATGAAATCAGCGCGATAGCTCTGAAAGCATCTGCTATTGCTTGGCTCAAGGAAGAGTTAATTACAGCCCATGAGAGAAAATCACAAAATCTTTTCTCCACCAGCTCTGCCCTATTGGAGACAAAATCCCAAATCTTCCCAAATCTTTCATCACTTGTTGATGATTCGGATGAAGAATTGACTAATGATCTGATGACATCATTTGCAGTTCATATGGCTGCGCTGAATTTCCTTTTCTTTATCACAGGAGAGCAATATGCAAATCTCATCCCATCTGGAATGATGACACAAGTCGAGAGCGAATATCTTGTCCCCTTGAAAACTGCTCAAGAAAGAGTACTGAAGTCCTCGGGTTCGTCCGAAGATACAGAAGCTCCACATATGGAATTAGAATTGTTGGGTGAACAGATCTCAATGTGTTTATCGAAACTTCATGGGAAATGATTGATGAATTACGGTCAATGAATATAAGCGAATGACTGAAAGACATTGTTTTTTATGTTGTGGTTCACACGAAGTATTTTACGAAGACTGTTTGGAGTATGGATACCTGGATCGTAACTGCGGAATGTTTGTGTATCTAAAACGAAATGGAAATAAGAAGATTATGAGGTTAGTCTAGTGACATGCATATCTGTTGTGGTAATGATTGAATAGATGAATTCAGCCTCATCCTTCACGATGCATGATGAAGATTGATGATTTGTAATGAGGTATGCAATCCAAGCAGTATAATAATGTGGTAGGTTTTTTATGTACAAATAATAAAATTCAAGTATATACAACAATTAGGAAACTAGACATCTGCCTCCTTCCTCTCTCTCCCCTTTTCTACCTCTAATCCACAATCCAAAAACTAGATACTAGCAAAAGCCGACAAACTAGATCTCGCAACTCCATTATTACCGAAAAGCAAGTTATCAGAACAACTGCTTCCCAAAGCCGCATTGTTAACCCAAGCAGGCTCCCAGTAGAAAAGTCCAACTCCGCCTTTAACACCCGCCACAATAGCGGCGACATCCTTAATCCACGTTGTTTGGCCCGCGGCACTAAATGGAATCGATTTTGTGTCAGATGGGAAGGATTTTGCGGGGGATGGACAAGCGTATGGCCAATTTGTCTCGGCGACTACAATTTGTTTACCCCATGTTGAAGCCATGTTTGTCAAAGAAGTCTTGAGATTAGCGAGCGTAGCGGCGGACGCATAGAACGGGTAGTAGGATACGCCCATCATGTCGAAATCGGTGGTTAGGAGGGGACCTTGGGCAAGCACGGTTTTGTAGAAATATTGCTGCTCGGACCAGGAATAGCCGTCGTCGAGATGGATCATGATCTTGGGTTTGGTGCTCAGAGTCGAGGCTTTGATGCCGGCGGACGCGGAGTGCAAGAGGGTGGCGATGTTGTAGTAGGAGGAGGTACTGCCGATGGGCCAGAGGAGCCCGGAGCGAATTTCGTTACCGATGGAGATTATGGAGGGGGAGATCCCGGCACTGGCGAAGGCGTCGGAGACGGCGAGGGTATAGTTGTAGACTTTCCATGTGAGGTTGCCGACTGTGTCGGTGGGCCAGCCGGCGGGGGTTTTCTGGTGAGGAGGAAGTTAGCATCAATTGGTTAGAGATTGGTTATTAGAAGAGAGGTTTGTTTACCTGATGACTCGGATCGGCCCATGTGTCACTGAAATGTAAATCAAGGTATATTTTCAATCCAGCAGCCTTTGCGCGTTTGGCGAGGGCCAAGTTGTATGCTAAGTTGTATTGACCATTTGACGGGTTAACCCATATCCTTTGTCTCACAGTGTTGACGCCTGAAGCAGCCAAGATAGTCTCGAGGGGTTGTGTAGTGCCAGCGGTATTTTTATAAGTGTAAGTCTGTTCCTCAATAGTAACGGACGACCAATCAACTCCTTTGTAAGTGAGAGCAGCAAAAACTTGTGGCGCAAAGGCCAATGCAGAATAGAAAAACTTCATGGCTGAGAATGTACAGAAAGAAATGGGTGCAAAAGCATGTAAAGAGTAGGAGGATGCCTTCTTTCCATCATGGGAGATTCTGTCATTTATAGCAACTATAGAAACTAGACCTCATGTTCTTGGCCAACTTAATCAAAGATTAACGGAAGTGCCGGTACACTTGTGGTAATGAACATGAACAGGACGGTAATTTGGGTGCGTTTAGCCACTTCGGCATATATGTTCCACCAACGCCAAGTTCAAACTTTCCAACCAAAACATCTCGCTGCGATGCAGTACCAGTAGTACCTCGAGGACCCGAACCAATAAAATCTGGGGAAACTTGACATGGGTAATGCTCAAGTAGATGACTAGGTGCACGTGGAGTTGCCGGGACATGTTTGCCCCACGGACCTTATACAGAAATCTCCGAGAAGTTCTTAAATTCTAAAGGGTAAGGAACATAAAGAAAGCTTCCAAAAGTGGTGGTACGGAAAAGTACCAATAAATGACGGACATCTCCCACTTTTTTAACTTTGGAAGAATGGATTTATCTAAGTACCGAGTGGACTGATTGATAGGAATCAAAGATATCGTGAAAAAAACTAACAACCGGGAAGTATATATGATTCCATATTACCACCGAAATAGTATATAAAAAACGCAAAACGTATCTCTGACGTGAGAATTATGGAATGATTATTGGATTGATGAACTGACTTCAAATCTTAAACGGCCGTTAATGCATGAACCTACTCCCTTTGATTTTATTACTCGTTCAGATGACTCTTGGGATCTTTGCATGTCCCCGCGTTTCCATTCGCCCGCATGAGCATGTATGGTATGGTGGTGACTGAAGGTATATAGAGAGAGGATTGAATTGGAGGATAAAAAAATATGGAAGGAAGGAAGGAAGGAAGGAAGGAAGGAAGGAAGGGACTCAACTGAGCTAATAAGATTAGATCCGCAATTACATTCATGGCATGACATGCAAGATTACATTCACTAACCTACCCAGATGATATGTGAGGAAATAACTTTCGCTGAGTCAGCTACCCAACACCCACTCTTCTACTTTGTACACCAAACTTCCCCATTTTTGGTACTGCAACGGAAATTGTATTTTCCATCTTAACATCCGAACCCAAGGATTGAAAGGAATCAAGACTTTTTCGGGACTTTGTATATCACGAGGATCACAAATCCTTCTTTTAAAGTTCTCATTGTTCCCCATGGGGCCCCCACCCCCCCACTCTTAGAATTAGACGAGCTTTATTAATTTTGTTTGCCAGTCGTGCCAGTAAAAGCTCTCAGTCGGTCAAGAATATCCCGGATACCATTGATACATGGGCTATTTACAGATTTGGCTTCAAACAAAATTCAGAATCGACCAGTACTACAAAGTATAGTAGCTTTGTGGTGGCCGAGTCAGGCACTTGTCACCATCTTGATGGAATCCCCTTCAAGATGTTCCAAGTTTCATATGTAATGGTACTCTGGTTTGAGCCTCCATCAATTTTGGTGCACATTCTTAATCTTACACAAACACACAAACACACAAAGTTCACTGTTTTTTTTTGCAGTGGTAGTTGCTTGTATATCTCACCCTTCATTGTTCTTCCCTTTTGAAGCAAACATCTCATCCAATTTCACTCCAGCAAATACCCCTTTCTTGCCTTGCACACTGCCCACAAATTTGACAGTACCATACATTTTACCACACGCGAAGTTGGTAATGGGAATTAACACTTCATGTACTTCACGCAGGCGGTTTCGTACTTGCCTCATTTTTCCACTTCTCCCATGGGAAGTCTCTTTGCATACCCCTTTCGTCTCCCGATTTATTTCTGTTGGAATGTTGTTAGCCAATTCGAGTCTGATGGGGTAACTAAACAAAGACTTTCTTTGATGAATATTGCCCATTGCCGCCCGCAGCCTGGCGAAATTCAAAAGGATCACTAGGCTCTTTATCCAAATATTTTCCCCTATTTATGTTTGTTCAAGAAAAGGCTGGGGAATTACGAAAACAATTTGTATTCATCAACAAAAAAGACACGATAACAACATTTGAGACTTGTGATCACAATTCAACATGGAGGATGAGACTGTAAAGTTGAAGGATGAAATTGTAAAGTTGAAGGATGAGATGAAGCGTCGAGAGGAGATCCTTGAAGCTTGTGCTGTGTCCAATAAGAGGGACTTTGACAGACTCATGGGGCAACTTGAAGCTTGTGCTGAGTCCAGTAAGAGGGACTTTGACAGACTCACCGGGGAACGCGACACGATGTTCGAGATGGTACGCAGATTTCGCGCTGAACCACCACCCCTTGGTCTAGCTAATCGGAATTCTTGGCTTCCTATATTGTTTACAAAAATAAAGGGTGGAATGGACAGAATAATGAGTGAAATTAGAAGTTGGAGTCGAGAAGTAGCAAAAGATATCTCTCAGTTCGATCTCCAGGGCCACGACCGTGAAGTATTTTTTAACGAGGTATCGAAAATAATGATTTTGGATGAATTGGATCAACAAGAATTTCCCAATTGTATGCAGAGGCAGCCCAGACTCTTGAGCAATGTTCTTGATGCTCTGCTTAACCATCATATATTTTCGACTATTTATTCAAATCCTTTTTTCTTTTTGGGGGAAGAACTTTCTCAAGGCCTCAACGACATTTTGTCATTGGGCAATGCATGTAGGTTTGTCCAATACAGTGCTGGCCACAGGAGATTAATCATGCATAGGGAATGTAGATGACGCTCAACATTGGCGTTCAGATACACTAAGACTCATTCTTCCAGAGAATAATGGTGTAGAGGAGAGCGGAGTTAAATCGCAAACAAACCAGCTCATTTACAAAGCAGGGATTCGTGGAGCTATAGACTTTATGCGGAGCCCTGCGAAGTATATTATGAATGAAAACCCAAGCGCACTTCAGAAACTTCAACGCACGTATACCTTCGCTGCCGAGCATTCGTACAAACTCTGGACTCAAAGATCGGTAATGAAAGTTTTGGACTCTTCAGACTTTTTGGGTCAGCCATATAATTCTAAGGACCGGGACATGCAGTTGCACAATAGAGTCGCCTTGGGATCCAAAAAGAGCCCAGAAGGTCAGCCAATAACTATGGTTACATCACCTCGAATCGACTCATTTGGGTACCGCAAGTCGAATATTGGTGAAAAGACGCGATGGTACTTTGAGGGAGGACATTACAAACCTGTGGCTGTCTGGTTTTATCTCCCTCGCTCAGGTGAGCCTGATTATGGTACGGAAGCCGTGGAGCCAAGAGTTGTTCCTCCGCGAGTTGAAACGAGCCCAGAAACTGCAGGTGAAAGATTACTCAAGGGCTTAGATGAGACGACATTGCTAGAGCTTGTTAAACCTTATCTAGATGCACTTGCCGAACAACTAAGGCCTTTGATAGAAGGGTTACGCGGGGAAAATAACACAATTCACCGATGAATGCATGCAGATTGAAAAGATGATGGACAAATTCAGGCGCAAAGACCGCGAAGCTGCTGGATCCATTGACAAAGTGGTGACCTAAACTCGAACTTGATGTTGCTTGCGAGGCAAATTAAATATGATGAGGACATCAAAGCTCTTCAGCAGAAGCTGCAAGATCAGGAGGAAGAAATGTCGCTGGGAATAGAATGCCTGAAATCCGAATTTTGCCGAAAAAAAAAGAAAAAAAGAAAAAAAGAAGCAGGACTGTGGGTGGCTTTTCAATTTGTAATTCCGGATTTCATTTACAGATGTAGGGACAGTCTTTTTCCAAATACAGGGAATTTCTAGTTTGGAGTGATATTTCGACCTGTTATTTGTTTTTCATGGCAAAAAGTGCACAGCATTGCCTCACTCAAATACCAATTCTAGAGTCTTTTCAGGACAAAAAGCGATTCTTGCAAATGGAACGACTGATGAATGCATGGCGCCACCTGCCTGAAACCTGTCTCGTCCACTATTTGACTGAAAGCAAAATTGAGTGCACATATGAGACCAAATTCCACGTAAAGCCTATTCAAGTCCAAAACGTTGATATCTCACTCGCTTGCAATCTTTCCCTCATTTCCCATTGATTTCGGTAATTCAAAGATCGGGAAAGTAGATCGTGGTGTCGGATATCAATCTACCACCAACAGCTATTTGAGCCTTCAGATTGGCCCCTCTATCACCAAAAATGACTTGAACCTGGAAAATGAACCGATGAACCATCTTGTTGAGGCGAGGGTTGAATCTTGAGTCGCTATGAATATCAAAGTTGAAGTCTGAGGTGAATTCGTAAGGTATTTCACCGACCATCCTAACCCCTGCTGACCGTTTAGAATAGGGAATATATTCGATATCATGTATCGGACGAAGAATCGGAAACTTACCTGGATCATCTACCCTATAAGGCTGCTGGTCTCCGTCGCATGCGTAGAGTCTAATGGTAGATTTTATGGCCTCTCCGGGATTGTAGAGGGACGCACAACCTTTTGGATGATACAAACCCTGAATTATTTCATCGCCCTGGGAGTATTAGAATGCTATCGGATATACTGTGAGCTGTCTCTCACCTTTGAGACACACCAGAGCACTCGACCTGAACAATATTTTTCGTTCGTGTAGTCATCAATATATGCGTGTTTTTCGTCGTCAATGTTTTCCCGGAAGCGACGACCGATTTTGAAACCATAATGACGACGAGCATATTTGAGACAAGGCGCGATATCTTCTAATGCTCGAATTGCAGCACCTCTTAAAACTGCAGTCTCACTATCGAAAAAATTAGATGCATGTGTATCAGGCTACCAGAATATGAAGATACTCACGGGCTCTTGGGGCATAAAAGTTCAATGTTGTTACTGTTTGAGGAACACCACGACCGTAGCTTATAGTGCAGATACTTCGAACTTCCCAATCCACCCACCAAAACTATTCGCTTCACCAAAGTCAGAAACAGAAGGGGACTGTTATTTTTGAGATCGATACTTACATGGATTTTTGCTTTCTTTTGTTTGTATGCTTGCTCAGTCTGTTTTTGCACTAGCTTCATTATTTGATTGACGATTGGATCGAACAACAATTGCATGTCTTCACTGAAAAATTGTTAGAAACTTGTGATAAGAAAGCATTAACCGACCACGAATCCCAAGTCTTACTCATGTTCTGAGTTTGAAGATTGCAATTATTGCAATAGTGAAGGCTTTCACACTTGCAAGTTGGAGTCAACTTACTGTGAGAGGTAGACAACATTTTCATCGTTGTCATACAGATGCGAATTTGGCAAATTGAGGTACAGCGGACCTAGTTCTAACATGCTAGGATTCTCCATGTCATTGCCGAAGTCTTTCTTGAGCCACTCCCAAGCGTTCATGAATTTGCTTCCCGGACCCTTTCTGGTAGGTGGAATAGCATCAAATGCATCACCGAAACGCTCGGATAAGAGGGCGTGAAGATGGCGGTCAATGTAGGTCGAGCCGCACTTTCCACCTGTGATGTGAATAAGTCAGCTATGTCTCTAGCGTGCCGCGGTTGTTATCCCTCGCGCCAAAGCTACCTTGATGACCAAACAACCTTCCTAGTGAATGAAGATACTCACCTGTTCCAATGCAAAGTTCTTTAAACTCTATCTTCGGCACAACCGAAGTAATCGTGTATGTGGTGATGTCGACAGTGCCTCCTCCGCAGTCACAAATCATGATGTTATCGCCACTCTGGGCCCATATATCAGCAAGTCCTCAATCATTTGGGATACTGCGATAGCTCACCTGTACAGCGTTGAGAGTTCCGGGTGCAGCAAGTTCTTTCAGGGTTGAAATAGCTGCGGCTTCTGGTTCCGCAATTGTGTGTATCTCATCCATCGAATTTTTTGCAAATCCAGCCTCTCTTGCAGCATTCAGAGTGGCTTCCTTTGCCTCATCAGACCATATGGCAGGCAAGGTAATCCAGCAATCCAATGGTGTCATTTTGAATGCATCCACCCCTAAAGTTTCCTTGGCATCCGCAGCAAAAGCATTATACATCCCACGGAGAAAGTCCTCACAAACCTCAGGGGCGTTGCGGTGTGGTGGCAAGCGCATCATTCCTTCATCGATGTTTTTCTTGGAAGTTATGTCATCTTCCTCGTCCATGACAGCATTCTTGTCGAGAAGGAGCTTCGTCCAAGAGCAGGAGAGGTACTTTGGTTCCGCCTCAAAGCCGCACCTGTCTGTCGTGAGTGCCACATTCTCTCTTTCGTATGCAATCCTGGTCGGTACTTTTCTAGTTTCTTGTCCGTACCGGGATGACCATGGTGCATAGATAATGCTATCACTGTTTTGTGTGTTGTTGGAGCCATAACTGACACCTAGACTTATGAGCAGAGAAAAGGAGGGATTGTGGTCATGACACATACCAGAATATGTGGTTCCATAGTCTATGGCAACAACGATTTTGTGTCGTGGAGGTAAGCCTGTAGCTAGTGGTTTGCTTCGAAGACCGCTAGAAAGTTGAAATGACATTCTGTGAATTCTGGACTGGCACTAGTACCATAAATCTTGATTTCGAAGTTGATGATGTCCAGGGAAAAGGACATTTTATTTTCCCAACTCGCCGGGTTATAGGAAATCTTTTTCTTTCAGTGTTTCTGGTGCCACACCTTCAAAACGGGAAAAGTCTAGAATTTTCTAGGAATAGGGAAGTTGTTGAAGGTCACATAATATGAAACAATCCTAGTACTGCCTTGATGGTTGGCGAAACTTCCACCGAACCTTGTCGAATCGGCAACTTTGATGGAGAAGGCGCTCTATTGAATTGTTGCTACTACCATAAATATTACATGCGTTCCCTATGTCTCTTAATCAGAAGAGCAAATCTTAAGTATGTTCCTGCGATCCATCATTAAACAGTTGATCAGCAGTCCGAAGAGTCGAGATCAAAGACTGAGTATGTACCCGAGACCAATTCAATCAAAACTGCGACATGCTTCTGAATGCTCATTCAGAAACCCTTTTTCCTCTAGCAAGGGTCGATCCATAATCGAGCGCCTCCAACCCCGTAAATTTGGTGGTTCAAAAACCAAAACTAGGAGTGAAAACATTTCGGCGACATGTGTAAATAATGTGTCCATGGAGCCCACAGAGGGAAAAAATCATCTTCAAGAAGTTTCATCGCCAGGACCTCTCAAGAGTCGAATGAAATCATCGATCTTCCAGAACTCTGAAAGCGAGTCACCTGAACTTGCATCTGGAGACAACGACATTTCGCCCTCAGTTGAGCTCAACAGGCATACAGATATTCGAAATGTCAAAACCAATGTAGCCCATCACGATCCCGCACATGATACACACCCCGCCAAAGGTCAAGAAATTGTATCATCTGCTCCAAATCCTCAAAGAACCCCGCAATTTGCTCACGCAAGTCAAAACATCGATCGAACCAGGGTCCTAGTTCCACCAGCAAGTGACCTACCAAGAGAGCCACCGCACACCACAATCCATCATGAAGATTTGAAATCTTTCTATAATTTCCCTATGCCCGGTCGCCGTCTTTTCGTGGGGTTGGGAGGAGAGGTGGGGCGGAAGTATGAAGAATGCCGAACAATGAAAATGGAAATAGCCGAGCTAAGGGACAGCGAGAGGGAACTGCAGCGAATAAGTCACAGGGATAGAGACGAATGTAGTAAAGCGGTATGTGCTCTGCAAGAGATATCCTTCAAGGCATTAAGAACGGTGAAATGGCTTCCTACTACGAGCGACACCATCAAGATTGAAATATACAGGCTTAAGGGAAAGTTGAGAGAATGGACAAAAGTCGCGATCAAGGACGACCCTCGGCTGGGCTATTTATCCACAGTGTTTCAAAGAGATAAACAGGTCATAGATGCATTCGGGGAAGAGCTCTCGAAAGTGATGGTCATCAGAAACGATATACACCTCGAAGGGCTGCCCGAGAGAAAAGCGAGTAAAGCCTTGCTCGAAGCACTTCTTGCCCATCACATTTTCTCGAATATATTCTCGCTGCCATTTTTTTTTCTCGGAGATCGGTCATCTGGCTTGAATCTGCTCTATGAAATGGGCCAGTCTTGTATGTACGATCAGTCCTGTTTGAGAATTAGCTAACAGACATAGGGAGTCCTAAAAATGCCCATAGATGGCGCTCTGATACAATTAGATTGGGTTTCCCGGAGGTTTCAAAAGATGGAAAAGTTGAGGCTGCCAGACTACAGATGCAAACCTTGATTGATCAAAGAGCAAACATTCAAGCTGAGAACTTCATCAACAGCGTTGCTAATAACCTTTTCGATAAAACCCCGAAACTGATGAACAAACTTCAAGATTTGTATCAGGAAGCGGCTAACCTATCCTACCACCTGTGGACTCGTCGAGCAGTGCTTAAAATATCGACGCTCAACGAGTTGAACCCCTTATTTGACATCAATGACCGAATGATGACTCTTCATACCATGGTGAAGGAAGATTTCGAAAATAAGCTAACTGGCCAACCTATCACTTTAGTAGTCAACCCCGCCATTGTGGCGTATGGCACGGAAGATGGTGAAGATTATGAGACTCCACGGGTATGGGCGCCAGCAGAAGTTTGGTTATATAATCCTTTGCTAAAAGATCCACAATCAAATGTAGGGGGAGATGCGGAAAACGTAGGGCAGGCTCCTTGAGTGGCCGGCCTCTTCTATTGCAACGGGAACAGATCTGGAGGGGTGGGGCACGCATTTCGCTCTTTCAACTTGGGTTAGATATTTCAGATATTGATTGGAACCAATTTGAAATCTAGTCAGACTGCAGTTTGGATTTTTAAAGCGCTTTACCTGGGTCTCTTCATCGTGGTGCAATCGAACATGCTAATTTATTGAATTTGCCAGCTCACTCGAAGAGTAGATTTCCAATAAATAAATCGAAGAAGAGAGGGCTCATTTCGTCACGAGGCATTATTCCCGCTTACTCCCTATAATTTACCAAATATTTGCTGATCTTGCTTCCCCTGGGGAGAACGGGGGTCAGAACATAGGGTTCCATGCGCTTATGGCTTTTAGGAAATGATTGGCAATAGATACAACTACCGACATCATCTGTGTTTGTTGTCACAATGGCCACACTCTTCGCTCTCGCTATTTCGTTGACCGAGAAGAGAAATATGGAAAGTCTACCGAATTGATATCTATAATTTGTTTGTCTAAGGACGTTCAAAAGTTCGTTAACTTTTCTTCCTCTCCTTCGCCACCACCAATCTCCACAATGCCCTCGAAACCCAGCCATAAATTCCTTCACGGACCACCACTTATAGCAGCCATAACCTCCGTCTGCTCAGCTGGCTTCCTCCTCTTCGGATATGATCAAGGTGTCATGTCCGGCGTCGTAATATCATCCTACTGGCTTTCTAGTATGGGAAACCCAAGTACATTAATGATTGGAACAATAACGGCACTTTACGATGTCGGTGCTATATTCGGAGCCATCGCTGCCGCATTTACCACAGAAGACCTAGGGAGAAAAAGAACACTTCTTCTTGGGGCTTTTATTGTAATGGTAGGGGGTATATTAATGGGGACTTCTTATGAAAGGGTGCAATTTATGGTTGCACGCGTGATTACAGGGATTGGAATTGGATATGTTACCAGTGTAACACCCGTTTACCAAAGCGAGATTTCGGCCGCGGCGCAGAGAGGTTGGCAGGTTTGTTGTCAATTGAGCACTATGCTTTTTGGCCTCATGTTGGCTTATTGGATTAATTATGGGGTTTATTTTCGGAAATCTGAGCTGCAATGGCGATTTCCGTTGCTTTTTCAATGTGTCTTTGCGGTTTATATCTTAGTGGTTACGGTCTGGTTACCGGATACACCGAGATGGTTGATAAGGCATGATGGAAATGAGGATAGAGGGCTCTTGGTGTTAGCTGGCTTGAGAGGGGTGGGTATTGATGACGTTGGGGTTCAGAAGGAGAAGGAGGAGATTATGGGGGCGATTATGATTGAAGAGAAGGAGGAAGGCACATGGGGAGATCTTTTTAGGGACAATGGGATTCAGGCTAATAAACGATTTTATCTGGCTTTGGGGATTCAGTTTATGCAGCAGATGAGTGGTGAGTCTCTTTAGATGCGTAACATATCTTCGTGGTCTAATCTTAATTCCAACAGGTATTAACATCGTAACTTATTATGCTCCTACCCTATTTCAAAGTAGTCTAGGGATGAGTCAAGAAAGGTCACTTTTTCTAGGATGTTTTTTACAATTATTTTATATAATCGCATCATTCCTTACAGTTAGTCATCACTCTAGATCCCCATATACTCTCCCAGTGTTCGCCCCATCCAAAAGCTAACCAAAACAGTGGTGGACCATCGACCGCGTGGGCCGCCGCAAACTCTTTATAACCAACGCCATCGGAATGTGTCTCGTCCTCATCGCCGAAGCCATCTGCGTTTCCCTCAAAACACCCACAGCCAGCATCATTGCGGTGATATTCATCTTTGCCTTCGAAGCCTGCTTTACATGGGGATGGATGGCCACAGTTTGGATTTATCCCCCTGAAATTCTTCCTTTAAAAATCCGCGCTAAAGGTGCTTCTTTAGCCGCAGCCGCAGATTTCCTTGGCAACTTTCTAGTCGTGGAAATTACACCTCCGGCTTTGGAGAATATTGGCTATAAGACTTATGTTATTTTTGCGGTGTTGAATGTGGCGAATGCCGCTATTGTGTGGTGTTTTTATCCTGAGACGGCGGGACAGTCGCTGGAGACTCTTGATCGGCTTTTCGTAGGGACGGGACTGGATTTTAATGAGGATTATGAGTGCGCAAATGGTAAATTTGCGGGTAAATTACAATGGAGTATGGTGAGGAAAGCCAAGGATTTGGGGAGGAGTGGGAGGCAGAGGAATGAATCGATGGTTGAGGCGATACTTGCTGGAGGGGATGTGGATGCGGAAGCATAGAAGCTAAGCGAACAACAAGGTGGACATGTGACGAATGGATCCTACTCTCTCATTATGGCCTCTGTAAGTTTTTACACCTCTGTTGAGAGATTCATGAACTTTGAAGGATATCGTCGAAATAAGCAATTCTTCCTATATATCGCGAGAGACATATCCCAAGCAAGATACTGAGAAAGGGGAGATTACGTAGCAGACACTACAGTATTATATTACTCTCCCCTGCGATCTCAGTCCCGTCTTCCCAATAGCCTATATCCAGACATAAGAGTAAACTTAAATCATTCTACTCTATAGTCTAGCCTCCTAAGCCTATATTCCAGCATATTCGGACATGCAACAATTTTTGAAGAGCAGCATGCCGGGGTTATCGGAAAGAATGTGACGAGAAGAAATGATTGAAAATAGATGATGGGTTTTCACTATTGTAATATTGGATGGTCGTTGGTAGACTGATATACTTTATTTTGATAAACTGTATATATACCTGACAGCTCGATCGATGCCTTTGTGTATTGTTTGTGAAGTGTTTCGTACAAAAATAATCACTATGGAACATTTGTGGGAGTGTACAGACCAACTTCACAGCTTATGATAGTTCACGTACCGGGAATTATTTTTAATGTAAAGTTTGAACTCCCCAGACTCAAAGAATAAGGAGTCTAAGATAGATCGCGGGGATGGCGGGGTGCTTACATAAGCACCACCAAATGAAATACTAGTACCGCATAAACTCACCAGATATAATCTACGCTTTCCCTATTATGGAATAAGGTTTTCAGGATCTGCATTCCACTTAACCTATTAAAGAATAGCTCAATATCAAAATAAGGGAAAGGAAAAATCAACCATAGAACTCTGAATAGTATCAAAAATTAATTATTAAATCAATCATCATTATTATACTCTATCAATATGAAATCATTGATTTCTAAATATATTGTTTTAGATGAAATAACTATAAATACATACAAAGGCAAAAAAAACACTATTGTTATCAAAAAATCACTTCAAAACCTCGTTGGCTTAGGATTTCGCTCATCTATCTTAAAAGATATTATCTTTTGTATTTCTAGTTTTCAAAAACCCCTTAAGGATCGCACTACTTATTCTAAAGAGCAAAAATTGAAGATGATGGATTATTATTATAATACTATTGTATAATATATTTATTAACATTGAATCTATTTCTAGTAAACTTAAATAAAAAGAAATATATACGATATCATAGGGTTCTGGTGTGAGAATCACGGCAAAGAACCGGCTAGTATTCGAATAATAATAGACTTTTCATTGCTTTTTCTAATCCTATTGAAGAAATCCATTATATATAGGTGAAAACTCTTCAATCTAGTATGAAAACTCCTTCGATATCGGCCCGCTTTCGGCTAACCTATGAAATGCATTCGTATTCGTAACATCTGGAGTATTCATAATCGCAAAAGATAAGGTTATTCAATATAAATTCGAATCATATAGTAAATTTGAGGTTGAAGATAAAATAAAAGAGAGGTTGAAAAAATATCGGAGTTTACAAGTTCCGAACCCTAACCCATTTATTGATCGACAGAACCTTATTCCATGATGGGAAAGCGTAGATTGTGTCTGGTGAGTTTAAACGGTAATCTTCTGCCAAATTAAAACCACAACCGCCATAAGAGAATAAGAATCACAACATATTAACTTGACTTGGAACAAGAATCCTGAAGTATGCGGAAGTCTATGATGATTATCCCACATGTACGCGCAACCTGAAGTTCTGAGACAGAACCTCGGCGTCCAGAAATAATCTATCATTCATACATATGTCAACAAAACGCTCGAGAACTAATCTTTAGTTATCATTATCATACCCATCAATCTAAGTCGCGTTTTAAAAGAACTTAAATTCTATGATTTTGCCCGTTCTCACTTGTTTCAAGCTGTGGCGAACTTTTCCGACAATGTCCGTGGGAAATATGTGGGTTTTGAAACAGTGGTGTGTCGAATCATCTTTCATGAATCGGAGCTTTTTCTTGGTGATGATAACACTTGGCGAATGGGAAGGTAGAAGAGATGAACTGTGGATGAGAAGAAACTGAGATGCCAAAACAACCTGGATTCAACAATTGGGAAAGTTCAGAGAGTATGCAAGATTCATGAAGGCATTCCCGTGGACAAATGCGTGTATGAAGCTCAAGGTCTTCGTCACGAAAGGGTGATAAAACATCGAGATTTCCATTTCCACGACAATCTCGTCCGCACATATTGGTTTAGAACGTTGAGAAAGAGTCGAATGCATGTTTTCCTGCGAGACTGGGGTCTTTTGTTGATTTCAATGCCTTGGATCTACGGTGGCTAAGAATGAGGGTAACTAAGCTCAACGACGTCTCAAACTCGCACGGATGGCCCTACAGAGCTCCTGGGTCTAGTGATCTGTGCAGTGCGTGCCGCCAATGCTTTTTCTTTCGATTTACGCTTTTATATTTGCTATCATTTATGGGGGAGACCATATAAGTACTGTTTCTTAAGTCCCTGTCGTGTATTCGAAGTTGTTTGTGTGGTCTATAGTTGAATCGTTCAGAGGTGATATCTCAGGATTTGTCTTTTATTGACCAAACACCATGTCGTCACATGAAAGGTCAGTAGGGTTCTAGATATATCCGATGAGGAGCGGCAGATTGAGAGTCCTGTCGTCTTTGGCTAATCATAAGTTTAAACAGACATCTTTCATCAAGCTCAGTCTCCAGCACAACTCCACTGAAAAAGATCCACAGTCATATATCCACGTACCAAGGAGACGAGAGTCCTCAGCCAAAATTAAAGTTATTCGAAAGTCCTCTGGCTCATGACAGACGAAAGTACTCGATAACTCCCTCACCCCCGAGCGCCATATACAGCATATCTGGTCCTATTAATATTGCTCGAAAACAATCATACGACGAATTAGCCGAAAATCAATATGATGATAGAAAGATTGACCCATTTTCAAAGGATGATGCAGAAGAAGAAATGTTCGAAACTCCCGAATTTCGAAGATATGAGGAGACAACCAATATGGAACTCTTCTACGACCTTTTCTTTGTTGCGAATTTGACAACCTTTAACGATGTTCACGATGTCAACGAGATTGATGCACTTAAGTCATATGCAGGGTTCTTTTGCATTCTTTGGTTCTTATGGTTACAAGTTAGCCTTTTTGATGTTCGATTTGTTACCGATAGTATATTGGAGAGGATTGGAAAGGCGTGTCAATTTGGTGTTATGATTGGGTTGGCAATTGTCGGACCGGATTTCAATTCATCAGACCAAAAGCCCGGAGCTTTCCGTTCATTGGCAATCATTTTAATGTTTTCACGACTTGTTTTAAGCTTTCAGTATTCAGTTATACTGGTAAGTTGCTCCGGCCCTTCGATAGAAAATTTCGCAGCTAACAAACATTCAGTACCATGTTTGGTATTATAAGAATTCCAAAACACCACTGTTTCTTGTCGTTGTGGCAAATGGAATTGCTGCGATGATATATTTTGGTACTTTCTTGTTCGTCGCTCTCGTATTCTTACACATCATTTTAGCTAATAGTTCCAAAGTGGGTTCACGAAAGAGACATCTAAGACTGGAAAAGTATTTATTGTTTGGTATATCGCGGCTATCTTGGAGACCGCCGTAAACATTGCTATATCATCGAAGTGGAAGGTCTTGAGCTTTAGAGGATCCCATCTTGTCCAAAGAATGACTTTACTGACTTTGATTATTTGTGAGTCGATGGTCTTGAGATACAGATGAATGATCACTAACTCTTGTTGCAGTGGGGGAAGGTATCATTGGAGTTAGCAAAAGCATTGCGGATGTAAGTGTCTCGCAGCTGTTGATTCATGGCTATGAATTATTGACTTTCCTATAGATTGCAGAACAGGAGGAGTCATGGACCGCATCACTCATTCTTACCATCGTATCAGCTGTTGGAATAATTGTATATCTCCATTTCTCATTCTTTTGGCGCCACCACTGACCATGTCAACCAAGTACTTCCTCTACATGCTATATTTTGATTGGCTCAACCGATCCCAATTCGGCTCCGTACGTCAACAAATATGGGCATTTCTACACTTTCCATTCCATCTCGCACTAGTTTTTCTTGTTGAAGGTGCTGCACAATTTATTCGATGGCGAAAAGTTGTCGAAGTAATTAAGTAAGTTCTTCAACTCACCACGCCTCTTCTCCAAGGCCTCCAGTATATTAACATCCCCACAGCCTAGTCAGCCAAGAGTATGTGGATACATTTAAGAAAAACCCCGCCATCAATAGTCTTGACCTCAAAACACGCCTAGCAAACATTACTGAAACGATCTTTGAGAAATTCCCACCAGAATTCACACAAACGTTTACGGATACTGCAAAGGCTTTGTTTAATATCGGTAACACGACATTTAAATCAACAGAACAATTGGGAAATATTACGACTTTATTTTCTACCGTTCAAGATTCCCTATTTGATAATTTTGGAATCGATCCACCGGAAAGTGATAATGCAGTTACGGATCCCAACGAAGAATGGAATGAGAATTTGGGGGTTCTTGCTCTTGTGGTAGGTATAATAAGCTCTTGCATCTTTTCATCATCATGCATCACTCATCAGCGAGCACTCCATCCCTCACCTTCACTTCAATAATCCCCTTTCCCATTTCTTTAACCCCTACTCAAAAATCTTAAATCAGCCCGTATTAACCCAGGTAGTTTACATATTTCTTCCTCGCCTCAGGTCTCACCCTCATCCTAATGAATATTCTCAACGTCCTCAGTCGACCCAACATGACCCGCGCAGATAAAATCCGCATAGCTGTTAATTTTATACTTTCTATTACATTAGCCGGTCTAGCAGGTATCTCGAATACAAACTCAGGGTTTGCTTTTGCGCAGAGTGCGTGGGTTTTGCCGACTGTAGCGGGAACTTATTTTTTTGGTATGTCTTGTTTTTGTTTTTGTTTTCACGCAGGAGATACGGGGTGAGGGGGTGGAAAATGCGAGAATTGTACATTTTGCTAATTGCTGGTGTCGTAGTTATGTTATTGGGTTATACGAAGTTTTTGTGGTAGATGTTAGATTGGGGAGTTGATAGGAAAGAGAGGGTAAATTAATGATGTGATGGGTGCTCAGTTTAGTGTTGATGGAGGGCTGGCTAATGGGTTCTGGTTTTTACAATGCTCATTTTGTGTTTTGCTACTGGAGATAGATTTAGAATCATAGATATGCTTGGGACCCGTGTGTGTGATAATTTAGAACGATATTCATATTAGATGAGCAACTGGCTGTGCTAAATAGTTTTTTGTGGCAAATGATAATACGGCTAGAACTTCACATGTATTATACTAGGTACTCAAACTCTTCTCTTCTCCCCCCCCCTAATTAAAACAAAAGTTACAAAATCCCTCACCTATCGAAATCCAAATCCACAACACTTCCCGGCTTTTCCCCCAAAGCCCAACCCAGTAAACCCATCCCTTATCTCTCTCTTCACAGGGTATATATAAATACAAATAATATTTGATATAGAGGAGAGAAGATAGATTAGAAGAAAGATTGAACAGGTACAAAGTAGATTACCTAACAACTATTATCGTAACGTGAGATACTAATAGATGAGTAGATAAACGGATAGATGGTACGGTAAATTACTCTTATAATATTTAGAATCTAGTCTAAAATAGCTAGGATCTATATAGACTTTTTTTATGTTTTTGAAGAGGAAGTGGATGGAGAAGAGGGGGACGGGTTAGAATCTATTGTGGAGCGGTGGAATTTATAATGAGAGGATCTATTATAAAGGTATAGAATCTATAGTTGAAAAATAAAATCTATAATCAAGATTCCAAATGATATGAAAATAAAATAGCTTCAATTCTTGTGGCATGAGAGGAATTTTGTCGTAAATAGTAATATACCATTATCCCATTACTCAAAAAATCCTAAAGTATAGATAGACCCACTAGATACGATAATATTTTTAGAGTAAGATCTTACTCAGACGGGGTATAAAAGAAGCATACGCCAAATTAGAATCATTAATTTTTTTCTCCAAAACTCAATAAAATTTATTGGAAATTTGTGTCATTATAATTAGAATTTTATATTATTCAGATCAATATTGAAAGAATTATAACTATTTGATTTTGTAGATTTTAGAAGTTTTTTTTATTTATATTCTGTGACGCACAAGAGCCGTAGTAGAGCTGAATAAACAGGGTCAATTATATTCTTTAGAATCTATAATTGAAGAATTATGACTCATAAAGAGCGATTAGATATATATATATATAAATATTTATTTGTAGGCTGCAGGATTGTACGTAAGCGTTATTAGGGTTATCATTTTACTATACTAAATTATATGATTCGTAATATATATGTATAGATAATTAGTTTATTAATTGATATAGGAGATAAGAGGTATTATGTAGTTAGCCTCCTGTAGTTCACGATTTGTGATATTATCCCCCCCCTTCGGAAAAGCTCGTCTTTGAGTATTTCACTCCTCTTGTGACGCACAAGAGCCGTAGTAGAGCTGAATAAACAGGGTCAATTATGTTCTTTAGAATCTACAACTGAAGAACTATGGCTCATAAGGAGCGACTAGATATATATACACAAATACCCATTTGTGGGCTGCAGGGTTGTGCGTAAGCGTTATTAGGGTTACCATTTTACCATACTAAATCGTATGATTCGTAACGCATGCATACAGATGATCAGCTCATAAATTGATATGGGAGATAAGAGGTATCACGTGGTTAGCCTCCTGTGGTTCACGATTCGTGACACCTCTGTTCCATTGTTATTTCATTAGAAACCAGGTTTTGTGAAGGTTTATAAGCTTTAAATCAATTAGATTGATCATTTTGGTTGATTTGATCAATTTATTGGAAATTGATCAAATTGATCAAAATTATTGATCAAATTGATCAAAATGACGAATGAATTGATCAAATCGATCAAATCGTTCATCAATTGATTAAATTAATATTGATTCGTATTCTCCTTGATTTGGGAAACCTTTAAAAGGAAAAAGTTTTAATAGAAAAGGGAAGGAGATTGAATTATAATATAATGATAATGGATGGTTAATATAATTAATTCCGAAATCGATTAAATTAATCGATCAAATTGACCAAATCAACCAAATTGAACGAAATCGATAGGGATGACGTTATATTTCGTTTTTATCATATTCAAACTTCCTTTTGTATGATTTTTGAAATAATCCTAGGCATGAGTTTTTGAAATATATTGTCTTCGTATTGTCTTAGTGATGGCAGTTCGTCTATTGTATAGAGCTCGGGCCATATACGTATACAATCAAATTCCCTCGAATTTATATAGGTTTTTGATCTTTTCATAATCATATACATATGTATTATTATAAAATTATAACATCTAATCTGCTATATTGAAGAATACTTTTCTTTCCTTTGGTTTCATGGATGAATCGTCATCTATATGATTATAATTATCCTTTTTGCTCTTATAAAGCTTTATTCAATCAATTAATCGATTAGAAGGATCAGGCAATGTTGAATTAATTAAATGAAAATCGTATAAGAGATATAATAATGTTTTAAGATCGAAAACAAAATACCAGATAAAATCGGTATTGCTATTAAATTACAAGATTTTGTATAATAGGGTTTTTCGTACTTTTTTTACTATTAGGATCTTCTCTATTTCCTATTCCGAATCATTAATTATATTGATAAGCGGAGATAATTCGAGTATTTGATTAAGAAAAGGATTGTTATATATTTTGTATAATCGATTTGGAGGGAAAATAGGATGAATTTTCATTGTAATCGGGAGTTCGAGTTTAAAAGAGTTTCTAGATCGATTAATGATCTTGAATCTTCCTTAAATTGGGAAGTCCAACTTTTTGGATGGTCTTTGAATAGGATAACTCTTTATATTAAGTTATATATAATCTTTGATATCGAAATCGATCTTATATCGATAAGTATTCATGGATTTCGATATTTTGGCTTGGGTATACAATAGGCCTTTTTTCGTTTATGCGAAAACTAATCTATTACGTTTTGTATATATATAGGCATTATTGTTAACTTTTGGTGCAGGAAGTAGTAGTATTGTTGACTATGTAGGTTGAACTAAGGATCTATAATTCTAATAGGAGTAGAATTGAGGTTATCCCCAAATATGGTCTGTGCACCATTGTAGTCTTGTAATCTCAATTCTAATCCTATGATAATCTCATTTTCAATACTTCCTTATTAAGGATATCCTATTCGATCCTTCTAGGCTACTAATCCCAACATTTTTTTGAATCTTTCGAAAGCAATTTTTGTATAAGGCTTCGTCATTCCGTTGGCAATCATATTGTATGTATTGATATAACTAATGGCGATTTTCTCTTTTTCTGTTAAGTTCTTGATGAAATGATAATTGATATTTATATGTTTGGATTGTTTATACAAATGTGGGTTCTTAGTTAAAGCTAAAGCGTTTTGATTGTTATCAAGTATCTAAATTGTATCTCTGTTTTTTTCAATATAATTTAATCTGAATAGATCTTTGAATACTTGTATAATCTATCTCTTTTGTTTAATGAATATTGCTATCGTAATATATTCTGATTCTGTATTAGAAGTAATTATAGACATTTGTTTCTTACTAATCTACAATATAGAACCTCTATAGAATATTACAACTTCTTTTGAAACATTTTTCCAATTATATTTGTCATTAGTCCAATTTGTATCTGTATATATCTTTATTGTATTGTCAAGTATATTGTATTCTTTGCAAATATCAGATTATACTTCTTTTAACTCGAATTATAATTTCTGTTTGATTGTTGATTATAGATATTGTATCAGATTCTTTAAAGCTATAATATAATGTTTTGCTGGTTTTGTTATAAATTGTGAAAGTCTTCCAATTGAGAATATTATATTTAATCGAATATATATTATTGGATGAATTACATTTTCTATTTGTTGTTGATATTCGTTTATATTTATCAGTTCATCGTTATCGATTGTTAGCCGGAGATAGGTATAATTCATTATTAGTAGTTTTTTGACTTGATGTTGTTTATGTGTAATACTGTATTTGGTTAGTATAGTATCGAGATATTCTTTTTGATTTATAGTTAATGTATACGCTTTTCTATTACAAATAATTTTAATATTTAGGATCTTATTAATCTCCTTTAGATTCTTGGTATTAAAACGGGTTGATAGCTTTTCATCGAACTAAATGATTTACGATGATGTGTATAATGTAATAACGATATCGTCGATATATATCAGTAATATTATATCACAATCTTTGGATATATATAGATATAGATCTGCCAAACTTTGTATAAAATCTATACTTAAAAGCTCTTTCTTTAATAATAAACTTTAATCCCTTTCAGCTTGTTTCAAATCATATAGATTTCGTAGGGCTTATAGTATATATCCCTTTTTGACTTTGATACCTTGGGGTAGTTCGAGATAGATTTTTTCCTTCAAATGCGATTCGATAAAAACGTTTTTGATATCGAAATATGAATATTCCAAATTTTCCTTTGCGATGATAGTTAGGAATAGTTTGAATGTATCTAGTCTCATTATTAATACAAATATTTCATTATAATCCTTTCCTAATATCTGATTGAATTTTTGAATTATTAATCTTATCTTAAATCGTTCTACTTTGTTATCCTTGATCTTAACTATAAATATCTATTTCATCGAAATTAGATTACTTTTTTTAAAGAATATATATTCTTTCTAAATATCATTTTGAATTAAAAATATGATTTCCTTTTGAATAACTTCTTTCCATTTTTCAGAGTGTTTTCGATCCGATATTGCTTCTTTATAAATTCTTGGTATTTTGATTCTTAGAACTTTTTCGGCCGGATATACTACACTTTTTGTATTATCTGTATCTATCAACGAAATTATGAAATCTGAAACAATTTTATTTTTGATATAAGGGTTTATTTTGTAAATAATTGGGATTGTAATTATAGTATATTTTATACTTTTTTGAGTTTTGATCTATATAGATATCACAATCAACGCTCTTATAATCTTGCTTTTCCGTTCTTCTTCAGGATTTTGTTCTATATCTCTTTTCTGTTTTTGTATTAGATATTTTGGGGATTCGTTTTCAAAGTCTATTTTATTCTTTTGTTCGATCTTAGATGATTATGGATTTACTTTGCTTTTTGATTCTGCTGAAATAGACTTGTTAGTAAAATTTAAAATGGTCTTAAATTTTGCTTCTGGTATAAATTCAGGGTTTGTAGAAGTTGACTTTTGGATTGGACTCTTTGAAATGATGGATTCGATATCTGAAGTATTTTTGGAAGAAGATTCTTGATTTGTTTTCTGGATATTGCCATTTTCATTTTCATTATATATTGATATTGATGTATCTAATTTATCTGGTTTCAATTCGATAATTGAGATGCTTGGTATAATCATTGAACTCGGTATAATATCTGTTGAAAAGAACGTTTGAAACAAAAATGATACAGGTATCGCATTTGGTATTGAGGATAAAAAAAGTGCCTTGTTTGCTGCTGGTTTACTACAAGGTTTTCGATTTGGTTTTACATTCTTTGTTCCTTGTAGATTTGATTTACAATTTCTTAATTTAAAATTTAAATCCCTTTTTCGATAAGATTCATCTATAATTACTTTGCTTGATCGAAATGTATAATCTAATTCTGGAGAATATATTTTAATATATTTGTTCGTAATTTTTGAGTACCCTAGGAATATACCGACTTTTGAAGTATCCTGCAACTTGTTATGTCTTTGCTTTTTCGGAATAGTCTTAAGATTGATATAAACGTAATATTTGCTTTTTTAGATTTTATATATCTTTATATCTGATACTATATCTGTAAAAGCTTTTGTAGGGGATCGATTTATTCCGTTTATATCAGGATCAATACTAATACGATTCCTGATATAAGTATTGTATTTTACAACTTCATTCTAAAATTCTAATAGTAATTTAATTTCTTTTAATATTATTTTTATATTTGCCTTTGCAATCCTTATATTCCATTCTGCGGGTTCGTTTTGATATGAAAAGGCAATTGTTGTAACTTTGGATTGTATACTTGATAACTATTCACAAATAGCTTGTAGGAGTTCTGGTGCATTGTTAGTTCTGATTATAATGATTTTTTCTTCAGTAACTAATTCTATCTCTTTTTTCCAAGTTTTCAATATTTGAATTGTATCATCTTTTTGTTTAAATAATATAATCCAATTTACTCTTATACAATTATCAATGATCAATATAAAATAACAATTCCTTTAAATCGATTTTGGGAATAATCCTGCAATATCGAAATGTATAAATTCGAATCTCTTTGATTTGTATAGATTCAATTGCTTCGGAATACGATTGATCATTTTGATGAATATATACACTTCGCAGATATCTAATTCAGTTGGGATCTTAGATACCTTGTATAGATTCTTGATCTTATCTGGACCTAAATGGTTGAATCTTCGATGTTATAATAAGTATCTCTCTTTCTCCTTGAATATTAATTCGTTATCGATACCTTTAATACCATCAATTATCTCTAAAGAAAAGCCTTTTTCCTGATTATTTTGATATACATTAAAACAAAAAGCTGTATCTTTATATCCTTTGGTTATATATGAAACCATATATATTCCGTTTTGCATTCTAGTATAGATGACTTTTTTATTGTCCTTCTTGAAATATATATGATGAAAGTTGAATTCCCTTTACAACTCTGTTTCGCAAATCCTTTTTCCTGACAGCAAGTTTACTTCTAATCCTAATACATATAATACATTTGAAAATAACATCTTAAAACCATCTTCGTATACCATATCCACTAAACCCCAATAACGACAATACATTACTCCCCTATTAACCTTTATCCTTCGTTTAACAATAGATTCTATTGATCTGAATAATAAAGATTGATTAGATATATATAAAGAAGCACTTATATCAGTATACTATTTATTAAAGGAAGCTTTATTAATAATTTCCTTTATCAAATTGTAATCTTCCTTTATTATATCCTCAATATCAAAATCTAATTCAAAGATATTATTAATAAAGTATATTTGATTTTTCTTATTGAAATAAACCTTCTTCGAATTCGATAATCCCCTTCTCCTTTGATAACAAAGATAACTGTAAAGGAGTTTGCTGGTTCGCACTAAATACAGACAGTTTTGTATATAATGATCTTCCCTTTAACACAAATCACAAACATTATTTGAAATCTCGAAATCTAATTCTTAACATCGAGAAATATACCTAGATCCTTTCGCAATTTGCATTAACTCTGATTCATCCTTAAAACGAAATTCCTTAATCTATAAATACTTGATTTTATCATCGATACTAAAACTGATTTGGATATCCAATATATTCATTACTCCTTGATAATCGATTAAAAGATTACATATTAAAACCAAAAACAAAACAATATCTTGATATACTGATCGACAGTTTTCGTTTGTAACTTTTAGTTTCCTTTTGTACTTTTTCAGTTTATCTCAGGCTTCGATAATGGTTATATTGGAATGGGTATTGGATTGGAATTTGAAGTTCTGGATCATCGTTATATATATATTGACTATAATTGCACTAGCTTTGATATATTTTGATTTAAGGTATCTCCAGAATATATATATTGTTGAATATTCGTTGATGAGGGCTTTATCATCATCATTGAGTATTATACAAATATACAATAATGTATTCGCTTCGTTCTTTAAGTATTCCGATTTCAACTCGACATTGTAACATATACAACCATTGATCTTGTAGGCAGATGCTATATTAGGTTTTATAATCTGTATATATTCGTTTAATGTTTGATCAATTATATAAAACCATCCTTTCCTTTTCAATTGTATCTTCATTTGTTTGAATCATTACTTATAATTGTTTTGATCGAACTTCGAAGGATTGTTTGATTCCGACATTGTAAAAGTTTCTTACTATTTGATAAATATCAAAGATAGTCTTCAGATTTTTAAGACGGTCTTAAAAAAAAATATACAACAAATAAATTCAAAATAATAAAGAAATATAAAAATAAAACAATAAAAAAAAAATTCGTAAAATCATATTGTAATATATTTTTTTATAGCTATACGAACTTGCTTTTCGCCTCTGCTATAATTCTGTATCAGCACTGTGCAGATTGCTCTCCGCTCTAACCTGTGATGTTGTAAATTATAAGCTATATTATCGTATTTCAACTCTGCTTCGATAGCACTATATGAAAACTCTGATTTTCATTCTATTCCACCCCTACTAGCTATACTAATCCTTTCTCGATTTGCTTTGCTTTCTAATCATTACTATGCAACCGGATCTCATAACCTATTAACTTTTGATACAGGAAGTAATAGTATTGTTGATTATATAGATTAAACTAAAGATCTATAATTCTAATAAGAGTAGAATTGAGGTTATCCCCAAATATGATTTGTGCACCATTGTGGTCTCGTGACCTCAATTCTAATCCTATGATGGCCTCATTTCCAACAATTATGTATATTTATATCATCTATTGATTTACTAGCGTTTTCCTTTTATTCCTATGTATGTTTCGATGTATGCTTGTATAGGGTTTCATAGGGTGTAAGTCTTTTTAAGGAGTTGTGTAGAAGAGTAAATTATGTGTAATCCATTATAGATAAGAATTCTAATCAATTATCTTGATAATAATTAATAAATAATCTTAACCGTTGTTGAAGATACTGATTATAGATTTCAGTTTGATTATCGGTTTGAGGATAATGAACAATGGATAGTTTGAGATTGATTTTTAGGATTTGGTTGAATTCTTTTCAGAATTGTAATATGAATTGGGGGCCGCGATCTGATATTATAATATTAAAGGGATTATAATATTGATATATATAATAGAGATATAATTATACTTGAATTCGAACATCGATTGATTTATAACAAAATATAAAGATAATTTGCTTTGTTAATCAATCAATAATGATTAAAATATTGTTATATCTGTATTTATCTTTATTAAAATTGTAATAATCCATAATGATATATTGCCATACTCGATTAGGAATTGGAAATGGATATAATAAATCGGGGATATGATTGTATAGAATGGAATTGCGTTTGCAAACATAACAATTACGTATATATCTGATTACAATATTGTACATTCTGAACCAATAGTATTATTGAAATAATAAAAGGTAGATTTTGTTCATACTAGAATGAACAATAAAAACAGAATTATAGGCTTCATAAATCAGGTAAATTCGAAAATTGTTGATATTAGACATCATTAGATGGTTATTATAGAATAAAAGGTTATTTTAGAGTGATATATATTTGTGATCTTGAATAACTTATATTTTGAGTGCTAATAAGTTATCTATAGTTCTATTTGTTTCGATGATATAATTAACTAGATCGAATTGAGGAGCGATTTTATTCAAATCGATATTAATAATCGTTGTTTTGTTTGGATGATGCTTTTGTAAGGCTTTTCTTATAATTTCGGTATCAACTTGGTTGTCTTTAATAAATTGCTGGAAGCGATTTTTTTTCTTGGTATAATTCTGGAGGTCCAATTCGTCGATCCAATGGGTTAAAGCATCGACGAAAGGGTTATCTTTTTTAGAGCGATATATAATGATGAAATTATAATCGGTTAGAACTTCTGTTCAACGAATTTGTCGAATGTTGAAAGTTTTGATAATTATAAAATATTCGAGGGTCTTATAATCGGTATAAACCTTGATTTTATATAATAAACTGATGAGTTCTATTTTCCAATAATTAAAAGATCGAATGATTAATAATATTTCCTTGTTATAAATTTCGTAGTTCAATTTAGTGGCAATTATGATTTTGGAGAAATAAGTTACAGGAAATCAATCTTCGCTATGCTGTTGTGATAATATACTAGCAATTATCCTATCGAATGTATTTGTTTCAAGTATATAGGGGAATCGATGATTATAATATTGTAGAAGCGAAATGGAGATAAGCTTTTTCTTCAAGATATTGAATATGTTTTAATATATTTTGTTGAATATAAACTTAATATTTGTTTTAATGAGTTTGTTGAAAGGTTTTGCTATTATACTGTAATCTTTAATGAATTGTTGATAAAAATTACAAAAATCGAGAAATGATTGGATCCTTTTCATTATTGTCGGAAAGGTTTAATTCTTAATTATCTTAATCTTTTCAGGGTTTATTTTTATTTTTTTAGTAGAGATAATAAAACCCAAGTATTTGGTATATATAATATTGAATTTGTATTTTTTGAGATTTGTTTGTAGATTAATAGTTTTTAATTGTTTAAGAATTAGTTTAATATAAATTTGATATTTTTTTTTGTTTTCGGAATAGATTAGAATATTGTTGAGGTATATTGTACAAAAGATGTTTAAGTAATCGAATAAAATATTATTTACATAATGCTGATAGATTATAGGATTATTTGTTAATTCGAATAGTACGACCTTGTATTTATATGATCTGTATTAGATTCGGAAGGTAGTATATTCTTCCGAAACAGAATCCATTCTTATATGATGGAAAGCTTGACGAATATCGAGTTTGGTAAAGACCTTAGTATCGAAAAATCGAAAAAGCGTTTCGTTGATCAAAGGAAAGGGATACCGATCTTTATATATCAAGGAATTCAATAATTTAAAATCTATATAGAATCTCAAACTATTATTGGGTTTTTTAATGAATAGAATGGGTACAATATAAGGGGCTTGATTGGGTTTAATGAAACCTTTACTGAAATTATTTATAATATATTCTTTAACGATTTCCAATTATTTCAGGGATATCTTGTAAAGTGGATTGTAATGTAAAATTTGTTCTTTTTTGCCTTTTAATATGATTTTATAATCATAAAATCGATTAGAAAATAAAATATTTGATTTATATTTGGAAAAGGTTTAATGATATTATCAATATTCAAATGATATTTTAGATTCTGAATCGATTTCGGTCAATACTCGATCGAATTTCTCTCGAACTTTCATATTCTTGAATTCGGTCAGGGTAATCAGTATTCTTTCTTCTGTATATTATTCGTTTTATCGGAAGTTTATTATATCATTGAGTTTTTTTAGAATAATAATAAAGAGTTCAGTTTGTTCATTTTTCTTACATTTTAATTGGAACTTATTGGATTTGAATATATATAGATTAAGGATTTCGAATAACATACAGAGAAAACATTCATAGATCTGTAATAATAATATGATTAATTAAGAAAAAAATAAATTGAATTTAAAGGGAATCAGGATTTCTTCCTTTTCAACAAAAATCTGTATTGCGTTTATATTTGAAGATTCTTGTTGTACATCATTAATTACGATTAATCTATTCAATTGTGAATCTTTTCGATTCCAATATTCTTTGAGTTAATTATTTTGTTGATCAGTATTTTGTTGGGTTAATCAATCGATCTTTTGTTTGCGAAGGAATGATTGGGTAACGAGAAGATTATTCGAATAGGAGATGATACAAGGTCTCTTTTTAAACTATTCGAGATATCGATTGAAACAATCGAGCTTCGTTCGAATCTCTGATAATCAAAGTCTATCTAAAATAATATTATAATTCTTTAATTCAGTAATAAGGAAAAGGACAAAAGATTATTTACAATTATCGATTGTTAAATTAAGGAATATGAAATAGATAATAATATGATCTTGTATATTATTATACTCTTTAATTTCAATTGAAGCTTCAAATAGTATAATTCTGGATTTAAATATAAGAAATAAACAAATAAAAAGTATAGTATTAATAAAAGCGAATTCATTTGCTTTAAAGTTAATAAATATTTTTGATCGATAAATATAACTATTTTTCGAAAGGTTGTAGGGAAGGATAAATGCTTTTCTTTTCATAAATTTGATTAGATCAAGAAATCTTATATCCTGTATAGCATTTAGGATGGAGACAGAGTTTAAGCATTTGATTTTAAATACTTTTTTTTTTCTAAGTGGGTATTCTGTATAGCTTCAATTGTAGTTTCTGGGCTGAAGTCTTTTTCGGTATTCTGATATTCTTCGAATTCTTTTGTTTCTTTTTGTACTGTTTCGATCTCATTAAGGTTATTGATATAAAGCGTCGATGTATATATTGCTTTAGAAAAGGGAGAGAGTAACGAATATTTGAAGTTCGAATAGTTATTGAATACAGCGGGATCGGTATATCCAGAAGGGGTATTCCGGGATAGAAATGGTTTCGGGAATATAGAGGTTCCAAAATTAAAGTTGTTAAAGTTTTAAAAGGGTTGTAAAGGGTTTATAGTAATTGTTGGTTTGTAAATAACTATAAAGGCTTTTCGATCAATATAATATCAATTTTGTTTTTGTAATGAAATTTCGTTTTGATTTATTTTAATAAATATATTCGCAAGTTCTTTTGTAATCTTATAATTCTTAATGAGTATTGCTATTGTTTGCAAAAGAAAATCGGAAATCTTTTGTTCGAGATTTTTGAATAGGATTTTATTATCGGTAATCTCTATTTGGGTAACAAATAATCTGAACTTCTTATACTATTCTAAGAAATTGTTATATCGAGTTATATTAGGTATAACCCATATTTTGTATTGAAAGCGAGTATTATCGATTTCAGCCGGGTTCCGATAAATCGCTGTAAGCTATTCGATCAATTCGAGTGCTGTGAATTGGGGCACTCGTATGTAAAGAATATGATAATATGCTTATGCTTTCGATTCGGTTTGGTCGATTACGTATGCGCGACATTGCGTCTCATTTTTAAGTGATATAGTATATAGTTCGAATTGTTTTATGATTAATAATTGCTATAAATTAGTTTTAGGTTTAATACTATTATTAAGTTTAGTAATAAGATTTGTAGATTTTGGTATATATATATTTTGCTGCAAATTATGATTGGTATAGGAATGCGATCTTGATTGATTAGGTCGGCTTCTTGAGTGAAAGGACCCCTAATTATTAAATAGATTATCATTTCTTGAAAGAGAAGGAGAATCCTTGAAGAGTTCTAAATGATCAGATTGTTTGATCAAAGTTTTCTTCTTTTGACTTTGGGATCTTCGGGTTTGCTTGAATAAAGGTTCTTAGATTTCGATTAAGGGAATAAAGGGAGTCCTAGGTACTATTATTGATCTGAATATCTATATAAATATCATTTAAAGTTCAAAAGGAGATTGTATTATTACAGAGCTCGTTGTTATCATAACTTTCAATTATCGATTCTCTTTTTTCAAACTCATAATTATTGTATAGAGATTTTGTAATTGTAATAATGATTCGAAAGAAATAATTGAACTATTGGGAACATCGGTTTTATATACTGGAATCTTTTTTTTATTAGTCTTCTTTCTTTCAATAATAATGTTATTCAATCCTATATTCATATTTTCTTTGAAGGGTTGTTGAAATAATTGAGGAGAAGGAAAGGGTTCTTTAGAATATACTTTCGAAGGTTCGGAGTGTATAAAAGGAGGAGTTCGTTGTATTGTAAAAATGATGGTATATTTCTAAAAGTGTTTATATTTTCGTTGATTAAATCGAAATAAATTTTTTTCCTTTAAATATAATATTATAAAAGTTCATCTAAAAAGGTATTATTAAAATAAAATATTATTTGAGAGGTTATTAGATAGTTGAACGCTTATAAATGAATTGTAGATAATATGATGTACAAGAGTTATAGTAGAATTGAATAAACAGGGTCAATTATATTCTTTAGAATCTATAATTAAAGAATTATGATTTGTAAAGAGTAATTAGATATATATATACAAATACTTATTTGTAGGCTGCAGGGTTATATATAAGCGTTATTAGGGTTATTATTTTATTATACTAAATCATATGATTCGTAATGTATGCGCACGAATGATCAGCTCATTAATTGATATGGGAGATAAGAGGTATCATGTGGTTAGTCTTCTGTGGTTCACGATTCGTGACATATTCAAAGTATAATTAATTTATTAGTATTCGATATTTTATATTAATAATTTCTCAGATAATAAAATAAATATTTCTTTATTTATTTATTAATGAATTGAAATTCTATAAAATTTCATAAGTTTATTTAAATATCATTTAATAAAATTGAAAAGTTGAAGAAAATCACTAATTTTCACAAAGTAAATTCGCTTATTTTGCGTATGCCTCTTTTGTACCCCCGCCTCAGTACATAGATCGAAGATAAGCGAATGCATAACCTTAATCCATAAAAGTGGAATAGGGAAAACTAATTCATTCTATCAACAAGTCAACAATATCAAAGTTCTTCCCCGCTCAATCTATACGGGAATAGGAACGTATTAACGTTACAGACTTACTTTCTAACTGCGACCCTACAAGAACGAAATATACTTACTTGTGTGATTAAAGTACATCACACATTCCTATTCCGATCCAACGAGGAGCAGGGAAGTTCTCAAGATCCTCAACAAATCAAAAAGAGTCCAGTTCTCAACAACCTATAGTCAATATAGCCAGACCAGCAAAATCCATTCCCTCGAGCATCGAAGCACGGAAATCGAAGAATTGGAGCGACTATTGCATCAATCGAAAAAGTGGAACTAAAGGAAAAGAATCGATTTTTCCAGCCAAAGCACCCCTTTTTTTGGGGCTTCTTTTAAGCTTCAGCCTCGAACATCTAATCTGGAATAGGAATATGTGAGATACCTATGTTGCACTCACTCCACTCTTAAGCATATGCCACAGGATCGTAAACAACAACTTGATAAGAGAGAGCCTATATTAAGTGGAGTATGACGTACTTTTCGGGCCGCATGAGTATCTCGATTGCTCTGTTCGAACGGCTTGCTTTGACTGAGACTCGCTTAAGCTGTGAAATTCTAAAAGGGTATTGTCGATTGGCGATTTGAGACAGAGATATCTTTGATCGGCATCATATTATACTTTGAGGAGAAGGTAAAGCGGGGTTACTAATGCACGTAGGAGCGAGAATGGAAAGCGGGGTTCTGGCTGCATATTAATGCTACGTCGCTTGGGTATTCTATTCCAATATCGATGAGAAGCGTGAGAAATGATTAGATGTGCATATGTATCAATAACTATATAAGGATAGATGAGAATCAAAGATCTTTATCATTATATCAACAATCCTCAAACTTCTCTTTCACTCCCTGATTTGATATTACCAATTATTTCAGCATGACAACTACTACTCCCGCCGAATTAGTGAGTCTTCTCACACCACCACCGTGTCCCTCCGCTGCCATCCCCTGTCAAATACCCAACGGCATTGTGGCTTTGTTTCAGGGGGATTGGAAGAGTGTAAGAACTGATCTGATCCTCAACGACTATGTGCCCAATCAGCGTCACATAGTTTCAGCCTCTCAATACGATCAGACCTCTTGAATTTTGTACAACATGCCTGTCGGTACAGTGATGACATTACTTGCTGCCATAAA
This sequence comes from Stromatinia cepivora, assembly GCA_014898415.1. NCBI lineage: Eukaryota > Fungi > Ascomycota > Leotiomycetes > Helotiales > Sclerotiniaceae > Stromatinia > Stromatinia cepivora. The sequence goes on along the minus strand of RCTD01000018.1, from coordinate 410,780 downwards.
AACCGATGGTCCAATCGCAGATCAAAGTAATGCGCTTACATGCATTGATCTGGCTGGAACTGGAAAGACGGAAGCTGCCGATCTGATTCCCGCTGGCTTGAACGATCAGATCTCTATGTCTTTTTGGAGGACGGTGGATCTTAATATGGGCGCTATTGAGCTATTCGATGCTGCCGATTTTACGGGTAGACGTTCAACCATTTTCCTGAGCGAGTGGCCTGCCGATACTGTTCATTCAATTCAAAACTGGAAGATGCAACACGCGATCAGTTCGGTCCGTTGGAAAACATTAAAAGATCGACAGACGGCTATATTATACGATGGTGCAGATGGGACGGGAACATCGTATAACAATATCAAAGGCTGGGGTACCACGAAGGAAATCGCGCGGCTCTCCGATGTTCGGCTCAACGATGTTGTGAGCTCCTTCAAATGGCAGAGTGTCAACCCTGTAAAGGAGATCATCCAACCCTTCAATATTATGGCTTCAAATTCGTCAAACGAGGGTGGTCTTACATCCTTTATCGATGGAGTGAACAATATATAGCACTGAAGCACAACCTATCACTGTGACCCTCAATAACTTGACTTCTTAAACTGTTACGGTTAAGACCTCTGACTAACACGTCGTCGGCATCACCTCGAGCTTCACCCAAACCGCCACCGCAGGTGTAGAAGGGGTAGCTTCCTCCTCGACCCAATGGTCCGTCGCGGTAAATTATTCCTACACACGGACCGACACCACAAGCAAAAGCCAAACCAAAACAGTCGACCTAGCTACCCCGCAAACCGCCAATGCACCGGCCCGTACCAATTATAGAGCTACGTTACTAGTGATTATCGGACAAGTTCCTCCCACCGAATATTTCACCACAGCTCAACGTTGGTACAGAGATCCAGTTACGGGATCGCAGGCAGATCCTCAGAACAATAGCTGGTATAAGAGAGTTGAGGATGTAAGACTTAGTCTTACAGGTAGCCTAGCGTGTAGAACTCAGGTGAATATTCAAGCGACACCACTTTGAGTGTTGCAAACTTCATCTCAAATGATGCGATCGAATTTCATGGATATGAACCGATTCTCTTATTCTCACACTATACATTCCTTTACCTTTCCTCTTTTCTTTTTCACCCTGCTTTCATATTTAACCAGGGGTTCCAAGAACAATTAAGTTGAAAATTGGTGCTTTGCCCACAATAGGTATTATTAGCAAAATTATCATTCATCTACTTCCATTGAGTCTGCTCGTCGATAAGTGAAGAGAACAATCAATATATGACTGTGCTGACGCGAATACCGTTCTCATGATTGAAAATCTTTCATAGATGTATTATTATTAACAAAACACAATTGTGTTGAAAGAATGAAGTTACGAAGTCAAGGTTCAACGTTTAGTTTATACTAGCTTTATTGGGATTAGCCGTGTGGGCTTGCACTTCATCATCTCATTAACCACCAGCGACTTGTGATTGCTGAAAAAAGTGGCAAGAAACGTCTCGGAGATGCGCTTGACTCTTGTTATATGATTTGATTTTTATGGTAAAAAGATACATACTAGGTATACATTGCCTCCTCTCCTCTCCTCATCCCCTATCCTCATCTTCTCCCTCATCTTCTCCCTCGTTGATTTCAGCACCGTGCCAGTGAATCGTATAATACAAATCAGCCAATGAATGAACAATGAAAAATCCTGAATACCACTGATGCCGATACTCCCTGTACATTTCACTTCGCCGCAACCTTGAGCCCAAAATATCATCATACATAGAATTCATCCCAAAGGAAACGAAGCATGAATAGTCTTAATACAAAGAAAAAATAAACCTCCACAAAACTCCACCATAAGCCTGTCCACATCATCTACAATCTAGCCCCCGCACCACTCCTCGTCCCACCCACTTTTCCCTTAACATCCCACGCCCAATTTTTGCCCTTGGTCGCATCAAATGACCTGCCCACTCTCAACGCATCGCTAACCATAATGGGTTCCTCCATTAGCTGCGCGTACGTCTGATATGGTATGACGTCATTTTTCCTAGCCTTTCGTTCTCTTGGTGCGTTCCCTTCATCTAATTTCTTTTTCTCTTTCAAAATATCCTTGAGTTCTTCATCACTAGCGGTGATTTGCGCTCTGAGGAACATTAAGTCGGTAGATTTTTGAAGGGATTCCATGACCGGAATACGGGGTTCATAAGGGATATTGGAGAGATTTGGAGGGTCTGTGGGGACAATGGTTGGATCGAGGCGTGCGGTAGGTTGGAGAAGAAGTTTTTGGATGTCTATTGATTCGCCGTGAGGAATTGCGGTGTTATGTGAAGGGGTTATACAATCCATGTCGACTTCTTTTCTTAGAACATGGTCAATATCCACTGCGGAGAAATAGGCGCAGGATTGTGGTAAATCATTGATCCCCATTTGTTGCGAAAACATAGCTCGCGTCCACAAATTCGATACTTGTAATGCTAATGCGGCACGATATTTGTCATCATCTTTAACTAGATATCGGATTTCATCGTGAACAGTGATGGCTAGACGGGCATTGATATTGTATCGACGAATCAAGTAGTCCATGGATACGATGAGGAGATGCAAATAATCTACCCCTGATGATTGAATTGCCCAATTTATGCGTGATGTCATGAAGCCACCCTTTGAAACATAGCGTGCCATCAGGGCTTGTGTTATTCCTGCACCAAGAACTGGGGTTCGTGGTTTTTCTTGTTCTGCAAATTCTTCCAACTTGTTGAACACAAAGCTTTCAGTTCCTCCACGCCAAAAGGGCCCGGAATGAAGAGCTTTTCTGTTGGTCTTCACGCCTTTGGTAGCTTTATAGAGATTGGCAGCCGTCTCGGAAGTTTCAGATTCCGAAAGACTAGGATTGAATTGCCGGAGTAGGGTTGATGCGAACTTCAAACCAGCCCCGTATATCCGACCGTAGTTAAAGACTTTGGCATCATTCCTGGTGATACCAAGAATACTAGCTGTTCGAGAATGAAGATCTGTACCAGCTGCTTTGGTACCCTCTAAAGTCATAAAGCCGACGGCATTCCCGCCATGTAGTTTGAACTGGGCATCTCCAACGAGACTAGCAATCCATAATTCTTCAGAATCTACATCTGCACCTACGAAACAATAACCAGGTGGAGCCTTTATCATTGACTTTAGTTCTGAGCCGACGCGATTCTTCTTGGCATTACTTGCTGTAAGCCATGTGTTTTCCACAGCTCTCCGAGTCACCGTCCCCATAGGAATAACCTGTGGTAAAATGTAACCCGTCTCTGACTGCAATTCTGACTGCAATCCCGATGCTGCAGGCCCCTTTGCTCCGTCTGTCTCATAGACAGCTATCTGAGATTGTATACGTTTTCTCGCACTTATCCAATAAGAACAAGAAGCATTCATCTGAAGTGCTTCTTTTGCATACGAATACTCGGATGAAAGTATACCTTTCTCAAAGTATTGCATGTAACTTTTCGCCATTGGATTTCCACATTTTGCCAATGGTCCGTCCTTGTGCGGGATTTTGAAGTAAGCGGCGGAAGTATCGTCTCGTAGAGCCATATCAGGCGCCTCAAATGCATTACACTCTTGCATCTGCTTTTCAGTGTACTTATGCGCCTCTTCGATTGGTACTCTGAAGGTCCAACCATATTTGTCAGACCATACTAATGGATAACCATCCCAGGATAGGCGTAGAAGTAATGGCGCGATTCGCGTACGGACTGATAAATTGATAGGGCCAGTGGCTTTCGGGTAGAGATCCTTATACCATTTGGGCATACCAGGCATCTTCTGTTTCGCTGGTTTTAGTTCCTCGCCCTTCTTTCTTTGCTTCAGATACTTGATCTCTTGACCAGACCAATCAAGCTGTCTCAGCCAAGGATCAGTACTCCAAGTCTTAACATCCTCCCTGATCTCCAACGCCTTATCTTTAAGTGCAAGAAGTCGCTCTTGTACTGCATCAGACAACTTGAGATATGTAGCTTCGGCATTCGCGACATAAGATTCCCATGACCTATCGACTGGAAGTATTACTGATGAGAGATGTCTGAGCGCCGCGAAACTGACGGGATGTGGGCATGTTTCGACGAAATTGGGAAATACTCTTTTGTAAACTCGATGGGTTATGTCAACGTCCGCTGCACAATAATCTAAAAGTGAATCAAGCTTCGCCAAAATTTCTTCGCGGTCACATTCACCAAATGCATCTCTTTCCGCTTTGTCGATTGTGACATTGAGATGAAATTTGGCAACATCCCTTAATGAATTGACAGAACTTCTGCCTATCCATAATTCTGCTTCCTCTTCTTCCGAAAGAGACTTGTGTCCTAGCAATGATGCTAATTCCGCATTGTCCGTCTCCGCAGCGATCTTTTCGCGTAACTCTCGATCTTTTCGATGTTTCATCCATGTTGGTCTTTGACGTGAACACATTCCATTGACAGCAACGTGTAACGACATGGTATCCAGGAAATTATTCTTCGATTGAACTATGTCGTATTCTTCAGCTACCCTTGCCCGATCATAACCGATATTATGCCCGACAATAATTCGAGGTTTAGTTGGATCTCCGAGAGGTATCAATTGACGGTCATTCTCGGTTTCTCCTAATAGCCATGGCGATAACCAAGTATACCAATGTGTTGGACTAACAGCACAAGCCATCACAGCAAATGAACTTTCCTTCCACATCACTTCCGTATCGAAACATAACATATCCTCATTTGGCGCCTCAACAGTTTCCATCGAACCATCGCCACCGTATTTCGTCCATCCACTTTGATGTGACCATTCTAGCGGTCGAGGAAGGGTTTCCACTTTAGTAAATTCCCTCGCATATGTCAAGTATGGTTCGGAAGCATCAACACCTAATTTGTAGAAGTGCTGATCAAGTGTGCCACCTTGTAGTTCGGGAAGGTCGAAGGATATTGGAGGGGTATGGTCGGTATTTTTTCCAAGCAGTTCATGCCTTCGCAAGTGATCCATTGAAAGATTTATGAGCTCTTGGGAAGGAGGCGATTGTTCCGTCGTGAATATTTGAGAGTATACATGACCACTTATTTGTTGAACTCCTATCTCATTTAATCGAGGTTTTGAGTCGTCTTCTACATTTGCTTAGCTGAAGTTCAACTCAATTGTCGAGATGATCTTCACATACTGAATTGATCAATTGTACCGGCTGAATCTTCCCTTGTAGCATTTGCTTCCGTGGCACATGTTCTCCATCGCATAAAAGGTATTAGGGTATCTTGAGGCTTATGGGCTCGATGTTTTGCAAGACGAATAAAGCTTGCGCATGGTCTACTTGCACGACCAGCGCGAAATGAAAGGAGCATGGTATGAAAGAAAGTTAATTGTATTAAATCATTGTCCTGATGAAGTTACATAACAATATCGAATTGAAACATCAAGCAAACACAATATAATGAATTTGTTTAGTGACGAAAGCCTCAAAAATTGTAAGTTTGGTTTTCATTTGTCAGAATTGATTTTTGTGTAGCACTCAAATTTTTTTTTTTCGAGCGGGGCGGGGGGGGGTGTGCTATCTACCGTATCTTGATTGATAGGTGTGGATGACAAAGCTTTACGAGGCCACACAAGGCTGGGAATTACACGAGGCTGAGTAATTCCGAATTCCGATCAATAACCCAATAAGATACTAGGTACTAGTTAGTTCTCTTATCGATCGATTACGTACCTAGGTATTTTGTATTCTGTACAGGTATTTCATTTACATTTCCAATCATGATATAAATTTATTTCCATACCGCAGGCTTTGTATTTGTGCTGGTATTTATCTAGATATAATTTAATTGAATTCATTTGATTTTAGTCGTTAGATTTATCATTACCTAGGTAGGTAGTAAATATTAGGTAGGTATTATTGTTTAACCGCCACATCCATCTTATTCCACTAATCTATTCACTTAATATTACTTATTACTGTATCAGTAAGTAATCTATATACCGAGGACTTCGGGTCTTGCAACTCTTTTTGTAGTGTAACATTTACTACCATAGTACCATATACCGTATCATATAACCCAAAAACCCACGGAGCACTATAGCACCAACACTCACTTGGGGGAATTGAATTTGGCCTCCCGGAGCATATAAGGAAGAAACAAATCATTAATCATTCTAATAACCTCAACTCTTCCTCTGATTCTTCTCCTCATTATTGACATTACGGTTAGATGTGAAACAAACCACTTAACAATCAATTAACAATCAATTAAAGGACGGTACTCGATCCCTTAATATCTATTGGCTTCCAACTTTCTATTTCTATTTCTATTTCTATTTCTATTTCTCTTTCTCTTTCTCTACTCACTTGGTACTATATAACTCAGTACTCACTCTTTCACTCAAATCACATAAAACGTTGGCACATTGGAGTGGATTTCATTGTTTGTCTTGTTTATGAGCACCTACCTGTGTATTGTACTCGAATTCACTGAGTACTGATGCTGTCATTTCTTATTCATCTTTACATCCCAAAATGACCTCAGGCTATCCATATTCACCTTATTACCATAATGGAAATTCGAATACAGCTCCAATCGCAAACTCGAACTCAAATCACCGTTTACCATGGAACAATGAATCTTTTGTTGGTAGAGGAGAGGCAAATGAATCTTTAACTTTACCTCCAATCAGTCGGACAAATTCCGGGAATAGATTAGAGCTTCCTGGTCTATCCTCATCACCACTTTTTATACCAGAAACTCATACACGTCAAGTACAACCAGAACTATCTTCTCAAACTTACGGTTCAATGGCAAACACAAATGCCAATGCAATCGCAAATACAAATACAAATACAACTGCAACTGCATCCACATCTACATCCACAATAGTTTCAAATCCAGAACGTGGTCGAAGTCATATAAAACGGCCTCGAAGCGCATCTCCTCCCGATCTTTTTTCTTTTGATCCTTTTGATGAAAGCAACCGATATCGATCGCCACCTCCACTTCTACCATCTCCAAATCAAGTGGCTCGACAAAATTCAAGAACATCCCCACAACGAGCGAGAGGTTCCTCTTTCTACGACGAGGACGCAGAAGCCCTATCAAACGTTGACTGGGATTCATTTCTTTCACAAGATAACGGCGATATTGACGATCCATTTGCATCGCCACCACGAATGCCTAGTCGAGCATCCAATCCTTACGGCGTAGTTGATCTCACTGATTCATCACCAGCTATGGCTCCTCCATCAGAAAGACGCAGAGCTCTTTCCGGCACCAGTTTACGCCCAGCTACGCTAACACGAGCAAAATCACCAAAACGACGAAAGCCAACAGCAGGCTCAAGATCTACATCTGCAAAACGTCGCAAGCTTTCACCACAGGAAATAAAACCGGAGGATGATGTCGAAGTAGTTGATCTTGCGGAGAATGCAAATTTACAAGAATACGAAGCTGCAAAGGCGAAACGGCAGGAAGACTTAATCAAACAACAAAATCAAGACGAAGCAACGAAACCAGTCAAATTGGTGGATTTTCAGTGTATTATCTGTATGGACAACCCTACAGATTTGACGGTCACACATTGTGGTATGTTTTTGATAACATGCGTTTTCTAGCATTTCTAATGCAATACAGGCCATCTCTTCTGTTCCGAATGTCTTCACTCAGCCCTACACGCAGGAAATAATGGCAGGAAAACATGTCCTGTTTGTCGGACTCTAGTTAGCACCACGAGCCTGCCCGGCCGAAAACCACCCAAAAATGGCACATTCCCTATAGCGATTAAGTTGATGACGGCGAACAAAATAGGCAAGAAACCTAAGCAGAGTTGATGATGTCATGGGAAGGGGATTGAGGGTATATTATACTAGGGATATAGGAATGGGCGGCAGCAATGGACGGAGTTCTATGGATTGATCGATAGTAAAGACCACGGCGTTTATGGGCTGGGCTGGGCTGGGCTAGCAAACTACCATATCTGGAACTTGGGCTTTGGGCTTCAAGACTTTGTACAATGGCAGGGCCGGAACGGATGGGATAAATGTCACTTCTATGGTTTTTGTGTGTGCGCAATAGCATTATACAAAATAGATTGGGAGGCAGTGAGGAGATCTCACCATATTCATTACTTGATGCAATACCTCCTACATAAAACGAGGAGACACATGGGAATTTTCTCCTTTGCCGGTTTTTTTTAACTAGGAATGGTTATATCAATGATGTAATTGTAGTCCTTGGTTCTCGTTCTTCCTCCGCAAATTAATGGCGTCAAAATGACCCCTCCAATCTTCATACACATCTTCATTTCATAACAACACCATGATGCATTTTCCTATATTCACATGCAATTCTTACTTGGTGGGTCATCCTAGGTAGTATATTCATACATACTTGCTTTCTGCATTCGGGCAATTAATCCATTAATTATGAAGTCGACTTCGTACCTGCCCCAATTAGGCAAATTATATTTATCAATATAAAATGATGAGATGCGAAATCTCATAATTGGAGCGCCTCAAATCCTATCCATACATAGGTATTTGAAGATTTATCGCATGTGTATTTATCTCGTTATTATGTAAATTGGAGGTTCTGTTCTATACTCACACATACACAAAATAGACAACTATATATATGATCAGAGGTATTAGATTACAACCCCTCCTTCTGGTTTCTCTATATCTTAGCTAAAACCGTTTACCTTACTCCGTACATACATAGATGTTACATGATACCGAATCCCGATACATGTTACTCCTCTCTTATTTCAAGGTTTCCATACATGCCCTATACATATATACCTCGTCTCGCGTTCGGTCACCTCGTGGGTACCCAGACAAACCGGGGAAAACAACCAACAACCAAGTGACGTGGGCAATGAATACTCGTCCAAGTACGGGGTTGGATTTTAAAGTTGCTTCAGGTTGCCCCCATTCCACATCTCACGAACTATACCGAGCCAACAGAAAAGCCAACGCTTGCGCTGTTCATGTGAGTTCACATCTTATCTTGTTCTTATCATGTCATGTCAACGCTGGATTCGAGAATCAACATGGCGAGATTGGGATGCACGATAGGAATTACGAAACATGACTACTGAGATGGTCATTGTTCATTGTTGTGCTGGTCGTTCCTTAATCTCACAAGCACTTGAAGGGGGGCCCTGGGCAAACTGGGGTACCTTATTCCGAATGATTTTATTCATTGGAATTCGATGCTGCAAGAATGCAAGAATACCACCATGTACGTATACAAGGGCAAACAAACGGTACGGGGAGCGGAGCAGTCGATCCGTAACTTTACCGCAAGGGCGCAGCTATTATACATGGCTCATTGCTCACAGAGTCATAAGCCAGCCAACCTCTCTCACCGTTATTTGATGACATCGAAAGGATTTGATGCAATCCCCATAATTATTTCAACGCCTAACCTAACGAGCCAGCAACAAGCTGCAGTGAAGTTTTCATCAGCTGCAACTAATCAAAACTCACATGTACTAAGTCGATAAGTACAGCAAATTCATGCATCTGAGCGGATTCTTACTCGAAACGATGAATGAAATTTCCATTTACCGGCTTTTCCAATTAATGACTCTTTCATTATTATTCATTATCACCAATTCATACCAACCATCAAATATGAGAAAATCTAGTTATGATGTTGGTAAGAAATTTCTCCACTAGAAGATTTTTTTTACGCTCTCGTGTTTCATCATGAGGCGAGAAGTTTCGCTGGCAAGTCTTGTTCGTTCATCACTTGCTTTGCTTGTTTCTTCAATTTTGACAGGTGGTGATGATAGGAACCACGTCAGGTGAAAATGGTAACATTTTTAAAGTTGTCCCCATTATCCACGAATGAGAATAGAGATTCTCGTTCCGATGCGAAAAAATGAAGGGAGTTGAATGGAATTAAATCGGAATTCTTTAGAATTATACGGTACTGTACTTGTACTGCACATGTTTGGATAGTTCAATTGTTGTGAAGTGGGAATATGAATATATTTCACCGCATATCTTTCCCCTCTTGTGCTTGCAGATTGTTCATGCTTCATGCTTCATGCTTCATATCTTCCGATTTTTCACCCCAAAGTGAGAGAAGTTGATTCATATATTCTTATACATATTGAAAAAAAGAGTGCACGCACTGCGCCTTTATATTTCTAAATATCTACTGCATTTACTTACCGATACTTTCCCCCCGGCCCCCCTCGTTTTTGCTCTAGCTGCTGGACAGCTTGGTTGCTTGGTTACTTGGTTGCTTGGTAACTTTTGCCACTATCATATTATCATCACCGCTTTTTTGGTCTTGCACCTATTTTTAAATTGGCGGAAAGGCGGAAAAGGTATTCATGTCCTGTAGTAATATATTCGACTGTTTACCTTCTCCTTCCAAAGTTCTTCGAAAGTCGAGTGGCAAAGCGAAGCTTGCCAATTCTTCGAACATGATGGACGAAGACAATTTGGCTTACGGTACGATGGATAATGATCGACCCGAGGCTGTTGCTGGTAGCAATGAACGGATTGAGAGACCTAAGAATGATAGGAGAAAAGTGAGTTTAATATTCTCATTCTTTCAATTCTTTTAATTATTGAATTATCACGGGTTTTAGCCAAAATGCGATTTTCAATTGGAAATGCTAATAAGTTTTCAGACTACTTACACTTTTCCCATCAAAATTATGCCATCGCCAAAATCTGCCACTACATCCGGCACCAACCTCACTCCAGAATTCACAGAATTTGATACCCAAGCTTACTACAATGAATCCTTGGATTACAACTATATTTCTTCGCGCTTCGCCTTTTCCCTCGGTTTAAAGCCCGATGCAGATCGTGAAGCTAAACCACGGTCAAAATCCGTATCAAAACCAAAAATTCCTTTTAAACCAAAGACCTTGGCAAGATCTCAAACTGCACCAGTTGCTGAAATAAAACCCCTTCAAAGATCGAGGACGGAACCCCTCTCAAGAAGAATATTTTCCCCTTTGAGCAGAGAAAGTACGATACCGGAAGATGCACCCGCTTCTACATCTACGAATTCACCTCTTCCACCACGAATCCCACCGAGAAGGACTTCTACAACTGCTACTCTCGTGCCTTCTAATTCTCAGGCTCCTCCTATTTTCTCCTTTCTGGAACCAACGCCTGAAGCTATCTCAAGATCGAGCTTAACCAGCCCATTATTTTCAGATGCAGATTTAAATCCATTTTCACCCAGACCCGGAGCTACATTTAGTGCAATGGTCGTTGATACACCACCTCGAACGCCTCAAAGACCAAAACCATTACATTCTCACACAGAGGGACAACCAAGTCTTTTCGAAGCCTTAAATTCACATCCCGTGATCCCCATGCCAAATATCCCCACAATCCTCACCGAAGAACCCGAAGGAATCTCCGAGGAACCAGAAGGTATTTCCGAAGAACCGGAACGAGATCTCGAAGGAATGGGAACTGGTACTGGAATCGGTATGGGTTTTGGAATCGGCGAAGAAATTCGCGGCAGGGAAAACCAAGATCCAGATTCCATGACGGGAGATCTAACCCTGCATTGGAAATCTTCTCCTCTGTCGAGATATACACAACGAACGGTTTTCTGGATCGTACCGCATGCGAAATTCGACATAGTCTTCGGACACGACGAAACGGATTTCAATATCCCAATTCAAAATCCTCCGAAGTGGGGACTTGGTAGTTGGGGAATTGGAGGAGGGGAAAGGGGGAGAAGGGGAGAGAGAAATCAATTTAGAGAGGGAATTAGGAGGGGTGTTTTAAAGAAGGTAGAGGAACAGAGTACATTTTCGCTCTTGTACAGTGCGACAAATCTTATGGATGCTTGGTTGAAACCGCCTTATTCGGCGAACATACGTTCGCATTCTCCGCATTCGGATTCAAAGATGCCTTTACTGGGCAACTCAAACGAGAATGAGAATGGGAGATATGGGGATCATCAGGAGAATATCCATCATACGGCTCTCACGTTCCCAGAATTGGAATATCAACTTAGGAATGAGTTGAATTGCACGGATGAGCGCAGACGCAAACATGAGGGGAAACGTGCGGTTAATATTTGGGATGTTAGAGCTGGGAAGGCGGTTCTGGCGGAACAGGCTAAGGGGGCTAGCGGAGAGATTAGAAAATTGGTGGGTGCTGTGGTGAAGGATGTTAGGGAAAGAGATGGAGGAAGGGATAACGGGAAGAAAGTTAGGCAAAGCTCGAATCCGGCTGGAGTTGGGAGAGCTCCTCCTTTGGAACAAGAAGGTGGAGCTGGAACTGAAATTGCACATGACAAAATTGTTCATGTAGAAAATGCTCCTAGCTCCGCTATTCCTGGTATTGCACCATCGAACTCAGATGTCGCAATCCCAATTCAGCCACAACCCGAAACTTCTATCAAAGACGCCATCTCCAATCCCCTCCCAACAAACGCCCCACAAGAAGCATCTCCAACCCACACCGAACCCCTCCCCAACCCCCTCCCCAATCCTCAAACTTTCGAACTCTCCCCCACCACCGCAAATGAGAGCCCAAGCTCTAGTCTGCGCGTCGAATTCACAGATGCCCAAATGCAAGCCCAGATTCAGGCGCAGATGGACCGTGAAATGGAGCGAGAAATGGAGCGGGAAATGGAACGAGAACTTCAGGAGCAAATTGATGCTGAGATGCGAGCTCAAGCTCAAGCTCAGACCGAAGCAGAAGCCGCGCCTCCAGCTCTTCCTCCTCGTCCCAAACACTCTGAAACCCATTTAAATGAAGACTTTGAGCAAGAAAACGAACAACAAACCGAACCCAAACCCGAACCCCAAAACCTCAACATCCACGCCTCAATCTCCAAACTCCGCTCCGCGCACGCCCATCACGACGATGAATCCACAGACGAAGAAGACAACGAAGCAATGTCCGAGATAATGATATCGAAGATTCCGATCCAGCGGCTCCAACTCAATGATCGAGATGATGCGGATGATGCGGCTTTCGAACAGATGTCTTTGATTCATATTCCTCTCCCCGATGCTAGTTTTGGGACTCTAGAGGAACGCTTTGCGAAATTGTGGGAGTTGGTTGATGAGGGAGTGCATGTTGAGAGGGCGGTTTGGAGGAGTAGGTTTAGGGGGGTTTTGGGGGAGTTGCTTAATGGGAGGGAGAGGTGGGTTTGAGGTTGGATTGGGATGTGGATGGGGATGGGGATGCGGAGTGTGCAGAATGAGTGTAGGAATGAGCATAGGATGAGGAGAGAAAAGAGCGAAATCCAGATTGACGACTTGACGGATTGATGGATATGGAATGGAATGGATACGGAATGGCACTAGGAGGTTATAAGTAACCTTACTTATCCATATCGATTTCTGTCCTGTCCTGTACTCGGTCTAAGAAGTTAGTGCGGGGCAACGGGTAACGGATAACGGTTAGGTTATACGGAGTAAGTTATAACGGAGGCGCATTGCATGGACCCACTTGACAACGAATTAAGAATGTCTAGATGCAGGATGCAGGATGCGGGGTGTGGTTGGTGCTTGCTTGCTCGTCAAGTTGTTTGTCAGGCTGTTGTACTTTGAATGTGGTGTGGTATGTGGTCTATGGTGTGGTATATCGTGTGTGGTGTGGTCTGTGGTGGTCTATGGTCTGGTGTGTGCATGGAATATTGCTATTCCTATTGGTATAGGTATAGCTATTGGTATTAGTGATGGAGTCCTTCGTTTCATTTCTTTTTCTTTTCTTTTCTTTTTCTTTTTCATTTTCATTTTCATTTTCATTTTCAAATTCCTTTTCTTTTCTTTTCTTTTCTTTTCCTTTGTCATTGTTATTGTTATTGTTATTGTTATTGGATATCATATCCAGGATCCTGGGTTGGAAATTGGAATTGCAGGTATACTATGGTATGCTATGGAACGGTATGCTATATATACAACCGGAAGTAGCGTGAGCGCATGAGGCGTTCGTTAGTTACCTACTTATTAATAGATTGTGGTTTTTTGTTTTTTTTGGTTGTCGTTATGGTTTGGATGGATGGATAGATAGATGTTTTCTTTTGGGGACTTGGGGATTTTTTGGAGGATGGGATGCGATGAGGGATGATATATGAGATGGATGGATTGATGGGACGATGGAACGATGTACTTATTGTATGAGGAATGATAGATACGAGATACGAGATGCAGATGAGATGAGATACAATTACACAATATAAATCAAATACCTACCCAAAATTTGCTAATCTATCTACCATCATGTGAAATGATTTAATATCTAATATCCATGAATCAATCCATTATAAAAAGCCATGCCTCCACACCAAATACCGAATACAAATACCACGACCCCTCCCACATCAAAAAAACGAACACCACCCAATATACATAGCCGTCAAATTCCTCGGATCCGTCGCCTGTTTAATCAACTCATCCACATAACCCTCGACACTAAGCGGCACACTTTCCCCGGGCAACAAACCCTTCACCTTCCTCCGAATAAGATCCAAGACCTTCTGCGCACTCAGCATCCCTTCATGCGCCGTCTCCCTCTTCTTCTTATCAACTTTCTTCATAAGATCCAACGTCGGATCATAGATAAACGCTTCGAGAATCGTCATTAGTGTTTCTTCATGTTGGCGTAGTAGTTTGATGGTAAGTTCCGAGGATTTGCGAAAGGGGCCTTCGTAGCCGTACATACCCATTGCATCGACCATGTTGTGGGTTAGACGGAAAGGAACTTGTTCGGGCTTGGTAAATGTTTTGCCTTTTTCAAAGAGACAGTTGAAATCCACGTGGAAGGTTCCTCCGTTTCCTTCCTCGAAGAGTATATTTTCCGTGTGACGATCGCCTAGACCTAGAATTGTGCCCACCATAGACATAACGGCACAGGAACGAGTATAGCGAAGTCGAGCCGCGAACCAAGCCGAGGGCTCGGGAAATTGCTTCACAAACCATTTGTGAAAGACGGGGGGGAATTCGCCGAGAACCTTCTCGGTGAAAAATGGGAGTTGTTTGTCGCCTTTCATTGCTTCTTCACAATACGCGTCGAGCTCCGGGTAATTGATCCTTTTGCCCGTAGGTAGGTATAGACTTAAAAGTATTTGACGGAGTGTTTGAAGTCCTTCTATCCATTCTATGATACCACATTCCTCGTTTAGAGGGGTGACGGCATATGTTTTAACGTACAATTGACGTCTACTTGATTCGGCGTCGCGCTTCAAAGCTCTGTTCATCATACCATTAAACTCCATCAGACGTTGATCCATTCGGAGGTCATCTTTTGGTTTGCACAGTAGGCCATAGTGTTGTCCATTTGAGGCCAGAGCATTCAACCGTCGAGGTCTTGCCAAGGAGTTCAGTACCAAAACGTCGTCTTCAAAAGAATGGATGGTAATGACATCGCGAGAAAAGGCTTTATGTGTTGTTACTTTGTCAGTGAGTGTTGGCAAGGTTGCTGTCAATGCGGCCTCAACTGGGCAAGCAAGTAAACATGGCACGACCTTGTGATTGAATTGTAGGTCCTTGGTTAGACTCGGTCTAGACACCTTCGATCCCTGAAAATCCCCGACTTCGCAAATCCTCAGTATCTCATTGGTAAGAGCTTGCCCGCTCTTGATTAGTGCCCTGATGTCTATGGTACTGTTATCGGTCCTCCCCGATACTTTTTCCAACTTGCTGAGTAGCTCGGTCCCTTTATTTCGACGATCCAGCTGCTTTGAAGTACTAACAGCTAATAAACTCCAGAGTGACTGTTGGGGATGAGCGGACACAACCTTTAACATAATCAACTGAAGAAATTGATTGACCTCCTTGTGTGGATGAGTAATTCTTGATACAATCTGTGGCAAAGCAGTATAGAATATGTAGGCCGGCATTTTGGAAATGTATTTTTTGAACCGAACATGAAGGTCACTTAACGTTTTCGTTCGCAATTGAGTCATCTTGCTGACAAACTCTTGAGAATGACGCTTCGAATCAATCTTTTGACTGAGCTGAGTACCAAGGTCTAACCAAAGTGTCAGGATACGAGGCAGAGTCTGGTAAACATATTTGGTACCATGGCCCAAGGAGCGAAGGTAATTCGAAATGACTAGCGACGCGGTTTCTCCGGAAAGATAATTATCATCTTGCCTCTCTAATGGTAAATTACTGGCTGATTCTAACAACTTATTGTAGTGGCGCCCCAAATAATAATGGCCCTTCTCCCATGCATTATGTGTCTTCGCAGCGAGTTGATATTGGGCTCGCAGGGCAGATGAATTTGTTTGACCGGCACGGTCAAGCCACTTTGCGAGCAGAAGATGAGCCCTTGCTTCGAGGAGATTCTGCTGCTGTTTTCGATGTGTATCATCAGCACTTGCCATAGATGCCTTATTGATTTCGTTGTGAGATATGAAAGCATTACTATCGATTGCACCTTGAAGACTCTGAATCGCTTTTCGATGCTGTTCTTCCTTCCATAAAAGTCGTGCATATTCTATCTTTGCTGAGTCATCGCCGAGCTGTGAGGCGTGGAGTACAGCGTTGAAAGATTGGTGTATCGCATTTCCTTTCCTGGCAAGGCGTGCACTAGTCAACCAGGCAGAAGCGAGATCCCCCTTTGTAAATTCGAGGCTGTGGGAAAGTTAGAAGTGCTGATGCTGAGGAAGCAAACCTTGGTAAGATTATGTATAACTTACCTAGACAATTGCATGGCGGCTCGTCTTATACCCAACAAATATTGTTTATCATTCAAATAACCACCAATTGTTTCGAGCCTCCGGTCAAGTGACTCGAGGAGCTCTTCCCTAGGTATCGGCTCAGTGCGATCGAGACCTGCGATCATTTCCAACTCCGTGAGTACATGAAGCTTCAACATGGTATCATGACAAGATCCAATTGATGAAGTGGTAGCCCTTGACAAAGAGCAAGTAATTTGCTCTCTGAGTTCTTGGACAGTTGAAACAAACCTCGTGGATTCCTTCTGATGTAAAGCAAGTAAGGCTTTTCCAATGCTGACATTAAAATCCTCCTCTGAATCACAACCAGCTATCGACGTATACTTTTCCAAGACAGCCCACCGACCTGTTGCCCACGAAGCCTCTGCGGCAAAAGGCAATAGTTTTCCTATTGTCTTGGTGGCAGTATGCATACCTTCGACATAATTAAGTAAAACGTCTAGGATTGGTTAGCATCAGTTGAGAACTGCACACTCTATGAGACTGACCATGTTGCCCAGATTCCTTTAAGCAGTTAAGAAGATTGAGTTGAACATCGACATCTTCAGGATCTTCTGCAAGTTTAATCTCATACCAACCCTGTGCTGCTGTCCAGCGTCCCGCCTTGCGATGCCCAAGAACTATCTGATCAATATCTAACACATATAAGTGAGCAGAAATTCCCTCAATACCATCTGGCTCGTCGATTTGTGTATATATCTCCTGCAGCCTCTCTAGATCTGCGATATCTCTTGAGGCATCCTTTTTCTTCGTAGCTCGAACATGTCGGATGTGCTGTTCCCAATTAAATAAAGCTCTAGCGTATGATTTACATTGTATAGCTCGAGCCGAAACGATTTCAGCCGGAATACTTTCGATAAGTCTAGTGACTCTTCCAATTTGCTCCATACCGTCAGTGGTTACGCCACCAGCTCGTGCGTCTCGAACAATCGCAATCTGCTTGGCTTGTATCCAGCGGGAAAGGTAATCGAGGACTCGAAAGACCGCCTGTGTACACGATGTCAGAAATAGAAATTCTTCAAGAGAATTGTAGCACGTACCTCGCTAAATAACTTCAATTCTTCTTGCTTGATGTGGGATGTCGAAGGCGGCTCATACTCTAAAATGCCAAGCAATTCTGCACCAATAGTATCTCTCTCTTCGTCTGTTCCTTCAGCTACTATGTGGAGAATCAGATATGGCAGGAGAAAACTTGCTACAGAAAGATCCTTGATTCGGATGGCTCGACACAGAGGAGTAAATATCAATTCTGCATTGTGATTTTTCGGTTTCTGTAAAAGGTCAAGAACGAAACTTCTCAGCCAGTTATTATACGTATTTATTCTGTCAGGCTGAGTATTATCAGGTCGAAATATGGGGTACGTAGTAGTCCGAACTTCCATTTTCAATACTGAGAACATTGAGGTAAGGAAAGGCGTGAGAGTAGCCTGCACACTCTCTGGAAGAGACTCCCATTTCTTGTAAAGTGGATTATTGGCATCCTTCTTCCCACCCATCAAAGTTGGTGCGCAGACGTTTGAAAAACCACCTTTCGACAGTAGCTCCTGCATAACAAACGATAAAAAGCCTTGAAAGGTTGTATCGGTTGCAGATAAAAATGCCTTGACGACGACCTCTTCCAAAATGAATAGAACAAAATCAGTAGTCTCCTCAGGGTTATGGAAATTCATGACCACTACCATCTCCCGCTGTTCCCTTACGGCTTCCACTCTGTTTGGATCAAGACAACCTATCATGCCGATACATTCTCCCGATAGTTTAGCAATATCATGATGAGATTCGTTAAACTTAACGCATGCATCCATTATTGAACGCACAAGCTTACCAACAACCACGTCAGGCTGTTCGCTCACAGCTGATGCCTGAAGATATGACTGCTGTGATTGTAGTAAACTCTTTAACTCGGATAAAGCTTGGGCGACAACTCCAGAATTTTCATGTCGAATTCTACGACTAAATATCTGGAATGCATTACTGACATCTGTAGGCCTTCTTATGATGTTGAGCCTGCGTTCTATATCGCTGAGCTGCGGAAATTCGGATAGGGATGGCAAGTCGACTATTTTGTTTCGAATAAGTCGGGCTCGCTCTTCCAAAAGATACTGCAAAATATGCTCGGCTGCTTTTTTCGTAGAGTCATCAAAGGAATGCCAATGCTGTATGATGGTAACGAAGGTACTTTCAAGCATCCACTCTACGTCTTCATCACCAAGATATTGAAGCATAGCTGACCATGCTGAGAAGGCTGACGCTTGAAGGTCTTTTTGAGCCAAGGCGGACTGCAGGCAAGCACATATCTAGATGTAATTAGCTACCACGCATCAATCAACTTGATTGGAATTTACTTACTTGTGATCGAGCTGCTCCCATGTAGGTCTTGCCAATCGTAACCATCTCCTCGATCGCTTTCACATTTCGCTTTTTCTCAAAAGTAGATTGCTCATCCCTATCGTCATTAATGATCTCCGATATGCGAGTAACAAGACCAAGATTGTGATGTTCTAGAAATGCCGCCATTGGATTGTTCCTCTTTCGATTTTGGTTAGAGCTTTGAACATTTTCAACAAGAAATTGCAAAGCAAGCCGAATCTAAGAGAGTTAGCTTCCATTACACCCAGCGAAGGAGGACTGACAGAATTTACCTACCCTTGATTTTTTACTATCATCAGCATACCCGGCCACTTTAAGAAGGTGAAGAAAAATGCTTGGTGGATCCATTTTCAGAAGATATTCAAAATTAAGTCCTCGTTTCTCGAAGTCCGAAGAGACAAATTTCAGTACAGACATTGTATGGCTTTCAATATCTCGAACATCCTGAACCAGCAATAATGCCATTATACGAGAAACATTAGGCTTGTCCGTACATACTCGCCAAGTCTCCTCATTCCGAGCTTGAGCAATCTTTTTAATGGTCTTCCCATCACGCCACAACACTAGCCATGGCAATGTGTATGCTTGTGTGAGAATAAGGAACTCCGGAACGTTGATTTCTAACAAATCAGCCATTAACTGAGCGGTTTGTGGCCGGACAAGCAAGTCCTTTACGGCGGCAATAGCAACACTATCCCAAAACGGACTAAATAGCTGTTCCACAGGCTTTTCGACAGCGGCATTACGGTTCGCCAACTTCAGTATCTAAATAAAGTTTAGTATTCTCTGCCATTACAATACAGCTCGGCTTACCTCATTGTAGGCCGCGTTTGACACGATTAGGTTGGAATGTCCCAGGTATTCTACGAGCTTGAGCAGTACAATATTCAGGTCGCCATCAATCAAAACCCTAACATTGTAAGCATGAGAACGGTGGGTGAGTGTTTTTAGTCATACGGACCTTGCAAGTTGACCCCAAGCAAGAACACATGTCTCTTGCCAGTGGAGGGTGGGCTTTTCGCACAGATCCCGTAAGATAATTAGTGCATTTGTTCTGTTCTTCAGAACCAGATCTTGTGGAGCTTTTGGCCCGTGAAGAAATTCAGGTAATGTGCGACTAGAACCATTTAGCAAGTCTCATGTACAACAGGTGAACAATAAAATACCCCGCAGCAATTCGCAATTCACGCATAGAACTTTGAAGAGATTTCAAACACCACTGCCCAATAACAGAAGTTTCCAGATTGAAGAACTCTTCATCTCTAAAATGTATAGCAAAGGCCTTGACGGCTACCATTGCTAAGACCCTTGATCTTCGTGAATCGTGAAAAGCAGGCGAATTAATCAACGTAGTAAGAATCAGAATTGCTTCGGTGCCTGTCTTTTGACACAGATCATCGTCCAATACTGTAGTTCTCGGGGGAAGCTTTTCGCATACAAAACATTGAGATGACACTATGTTTTCAAACTTGTCTCTGGTAACGGTTAATGAACCATATGCCGCACATGGCATCATAGATAAATGATCCATAACTTTGCACCGGTCAGGATCTTTTAAGTCCGCGGAACGTTGCCTAGAAGAAGTTAGAGTAAAATAAGTAATATCGACTTCCATACTAACTCAGCCAGACTGCATAGACCATCCATGTCCATTATCTCTTGGTCACCGAAAAGAGAATATAGCTTGGCGATGATTTCATGCAAAAGACCTTCTTCGGAATGTATTTTTCGACGTTTGCTAGCTGGAGCTATTTGAGTCGATCGGCCTTCGGTACCCTTCAACGCGAGTAGATTAAGATCGGCATTGAGAGAATCCGTGTCAAAACGGATATGAGGTGGAACAAGCTCGCGATCTGTGTTCTCTGATGAACGACAAGCCCAAGTCAAAACAGCTGAAGCATTCTATGCAAGAGTAAGTCAAAGACTGGAAGATGGAAATGCTACAAACCTGGAAGTCATTTCCCACTGTAATGCTTGCCTCCTCATCATCAATCACGGTGCGAAGTTTTGGAAGAAAGAACGAACGAACGGTTCTGCAGGTCGAGTCGTATTTCCTACAGATATTTGCCAAATGCAACAGAGCCTGACAGAAAACAAGATTTACATCCTTACCGATAATATTTGAGGGGGTTGCAATGAGATCTGCACCAATAAGTGCAAGGTAGGCATAGCCCTTGCGAAGCAAAGACTCCGATAACGAAGTCTGGATGGATGACAGAAGAGCGTGGAGTGCACAAAAGAGTGCAATCTTTGGGATTTCATGATCTTGTGAGAAGAGGCCAGGAGATATCCAAACCTCTTGCAACTCGTAGGTTGAATGGAACGAGTCAAGCATCCATGCTAGGTAGTCTTGAAAAGCGGGTGTTGCGTCTTGAAAAGACGCGGCTTGGATCGAAACATTTACTAAAATGGACAAAATGCATATAGCATGTTGAATCGCACCTGGTGCATCGTGCAGTCTATATGTGCATAGGAGAAATGATTCATTCAGATCTTCTTCGGTATCGAAGGAAAAGGCTGAAACTTTGAATTGATCAGAGGGTAGTACAAAGTCAATTGTCTTTCCATTCGTAACAAGGCTGAGATTTTGAAGAATTGTGAGAATGCCTGGGAAATATAAGCAGTTGTTGAGTGATGCACGTTTGTAGGTATACTTACTAGTTACACTATCCTTAAGGTAGGAGAAAAAGACGGAACCAAGGCCCCAAAGCTTTGGTGATCTTGCTACTACCTCAAATGAGGTAGAGAGAAACACCTCGATCTTTTCATTGAGCTTCTTGCAATCTCGACGGCCTAGACATGACAGAACGCGTGGAAATAGCCATATCCAGAAAGGTTCACGGCCACGTGTTTTGAGGGGTCGATCCTGAGTGGATACATAATTGAGGATATGGGGAACATCTTTGACAGTCGAAATAAAAACATCCAATGCTTCACAAGCTTGATCAACGACATTTTGGACATTCATGAAAGGGTCATCTTTGTTGAGTCTCTCCAAAACTACTTCTGAGATAACATATAGAAGCTTATGTTTGTGCTCAAGCATAGCATCCGGATCCGCGAAGTCAGCAGGATCGTTTTCCCGATTGGAAACTTCAGTCATGAGCGACTGTAAGTCATCATGGTCGACCTGTCGTGACGGTTTTTTCGTGGAGAGGTTATTGATTAATTGTGCGGCCATAGTTGATGGAGGGACCTCCCAAACTCCTGGGGTGCCAACTGGCGGGTCATAAGGCTCCATTTTTTCATGACCATCTGTTATCACAATGGCTTTCAAAAAATTGGCGATTGGACGATGGCTTATGACTTACTGGAAAAAGAGGTTGTCGACGCGTTCCTTCCACGAAAAACAATTAAGAGCTTCACGTTTACACGTGACTTTGAAATCTTTTAGATTGGAAGGCTTTATTTGGTCCAAGTACGGTTGTTTGGAAAACAACATTCAATGTTTATGTTTACGGGGTTCTCAATTCACTATTCAACGGACTTTTTACAATTGGCTTATCATTGATATTTTATTATCCTGAGGTATTTGCAGAATGGCAGTCTTTGGAAGCAAGAAGTTTCGTGGTGCTGCAGATTCAAATACTTTCGCCGCAAGATATCGAAGTGCTCTAGCCAAGCATCCCTTCGCCCTCTTCGGTTTACCATTTATTGCAACCATGGTTGCTGGATCCTTCTTCCTTACTCCTGCCACAGCTATCAGATATGAGAAACACGATAAACGTGTGCGAAGATTAAGTAAAGAAGAGGAGCTTGGAATTGGCAAGACTGGAAGGCGAGTGGATATGAAGGAAGAATACTACGTGAGTGTGCTATCATATTTTTATGCTTGGGAACAATGTGCTGATTTCTGTTGCTATTATAGAGACTTGCCGCGAAAGATTTAGACGATTGGGAGCAAAAGAGAGTCAAGAGACTTCCGGGTGAACATGATGGTAAACTATAGTGAGATGTTGGAGAGGAAGAGGAAGGAAGAATAGAGGCAAGGAAAGCCCTCGACCACCCATTTCGAACGCGAAGATTTTGCACAATATTGCGGCTCAGCCTCTCTGAGCTGTGTGAACTTTAAAACATCCTCTCACCTCAGATGATGGTACGAGCGATATAAAGCTACGACTAAATAATAAAGGCATCCTTAAGATCTACATCGTGATGCCTTAGGTAGTAGGTCAGACATACCGGTACTCGATACTGAAAGAGCTCTTGCTTTGATCAAGACACTCTACTCCACTCATGAATCAAATTGAGATACGGGGCGCAACTCCATCCACATATACAAAATAACTTGAAATCAAATTCACAATTTCAGCATGACAATTCTGCTGCAACTGCCACTATTTATCCTTCATCCTTGCTACCGACGTAACTTATTCTCTCCAAACTTCCAATCCTACCATTCTACCCTAGCAGTTTTACAATGTCCACAACAATATGACAATCTGGACTCCCTTCCATGCATCATCCACAAACTACTTTCCGTTTGATACATTCTAATGTGTGGTAAAGGCATTTATACGTTGAGTTCGTTGTCGAAATTTTGTTGCATCCAAGAGTTTGGATTTCCTCGCCTCTTGAGCTGCACTTTTGCGCATCAGTGGCGAGTGTTCGAGTACCTTCTCTTGGGAGTCTCTGTTGATCTTGACAAGTACATTTGGCCCAGATGGCTCAGAGAGAAGCGGTATAAATTTTCAGATATGGTGCTCAATCAGGAAAAGAATGTCCAAGAAGTTTCAAATCGCAGATATGTAAACGGATCGTGCGATGTCAGTATGTACGTAGCATAGGGTATTGAGTGGCGATATTTACATATGGAACATAAGCTGATGGGCTTGAAACTCCATAGCTACCTACTTACGAAAAGTTCATTCAAGTTATATTCGAACGGACAAGGGAGACATTATATATGCAATTTGGATGTACCGCCCACATGAAATGGGGATTGTCCTCTTATATCTATTCTGCCTAACCCTCAGCAGCAACCAAAAACTTACAGCTCTCAAAACACCCTCTTGCCACGCCTATCCCATCGACCCCAGACCCGAGAGCTTTCCAGGTGTTGCAGGTGTTAATTTGGAAATGAGATTCAAGGAATCCTCATTGAACTCTCCAACGGAGAGTCGAAGTTAGGAGTTCGCGAAAGAACCCGTAAATGAGGCGAGAGAAATTGTCCCAGAGAACACTCACTTCAACGTTGTATTCAGCCACAGATCATGGGGTGGCTCTTTAAAAAAAAGAATATCATTAGCAATTAAATTATGAAAGAGTGTAACTTTCCATTAGCTATTGACTCGGAAATCTGCAGGTATGGGCATCGCAGTTCTGGAATGAGAGGTTTTAGTAAGTCTTATTACACTTTGGTGCAATGCTTAGTATGGGGCTTTCGGATTTTCAGTTGGGTGTCTCAGTAACAGTGGAGATAATGAATCTATGCTTGAGAATTGGATTTTTTTTTTATGTCAAGTGTGTGTATAGGATAAATTCTCCTGGGAATAGTGCAATTGTCGCATGCTGGAGGACATTCGTCATATAGGAGATTGCAATATTATCTCAGAATTCCCTGTGATACAGCTTCATTATCTTCCTCCTCACCATAAACCATCCACATGACCATCTTTCGAGATTGCGTTTGTATGGCTCGTTGTATATATTCTTCACAAGAACCTTCTTTTGCTCTTTTCGTTTGTATGTGTATTTATGTCTCTGTTTCTTCTTCCGATTCTCGGATTCTTCCTCGCTGTTGCTCGCTAATCCCTTCAATACCTCTCCTTGAAACTGAAGCTGGTGAAAGGGATGTTTTCCATTGAGACTGGGTTAGAGTTATTGGGGTTTTGGTATTGGATTTGTAGAAAAGAGGTATATATGGCGGAATATCTAGCTCAAGCTCTTTTAATGTTGTGAAGGAGCTAAGGATGGATATCCATTCATCTTCTTCAATTCCTCTGTCCTCCCCCTCGCTCTCTTCCTCATTAATTGACTCAGGGCAAATGCGCACTTTCAATACCTCAAGTATATCTCTTAAATGGTTGATAGAATTTAGAAAATGGGTGATGTTGAAATTATACACCAATCCTTCTCGATTGGCGTTTTGTGGGGAGAAATTCCATTTCCAGGATAAACATTTGAGAGTTCGGAAATAGGAGAAAAATGTAGAGAGTGATGAGCTGCGAAGAACGGTGTGCGAGAGGGTTAAGTGGGTGGTTGTGAATGCGAAGTTGGGGAGGGGAAACGAGTAGAATGTTGATAGTGTAAAGGATGTTTGATGGGGAGGTTGTTGGGATTGGCTTTGGCTAGGGGAGGCAGAGGGAAGAATAGAAAAAGGGAAATGATAATCCGAAATCATATGTGTCTCAACCTTCCGAACAGAAGGAATAGCCAGGAAGGGGAGCAAACGTAAAATTTCAAATCCCATGCGTGGGTAATGTATTAAATCATGCTTTGCAAGATGTAGATTTTGTAAATAAGGGAATGAATAAGGCTGTGGAGGGCAATGGGGGGAGAGAAGTCGTTGATGTTGTAGATTTGCTGCTCGGTGGAGCACGGTTTCGAGGTATGGATATCCGTACGGACAACCACTTGCATGGTTGACTATATTTAGTGTGTGTATATTTGGAAGAAGACAGAGCAGAAATGCAACAATGGCATCCCAATTCCCTTGTCTGATAAATGAATACCATTGGGAGGAAATATGAGGATTGAAATATGGATCTCGTTCTCCATTTTCGGAAATATGAACCTCTTTAAGACGGCGTGCGAGAATGTCCCAATCTCTAGTTGTAAATAGAGACATATCGATGTCGGTACAATAGCCCAACAGTGCATTGGCAGTAAATGTTTTGGTGTAAAGTGCCAAATGCGGTTTGTGGAGAATGGTATGGAGGAAGTGGGAAAGAGAAGTACAAGTCTCGCCGTGGTGTTGGAAGTGGGAGTACAGGTATGGAGTGGTGTAGTGGTGAAATTGTTTTGAGCAGAGGGAGAAGGCGGAGAGGATTTGGGGGCAGGGGATTAGGCGGAGGAGAGTGATTAGGATGTCCGATGGGAGATGGGTGATGGGGAAGTGAGCTTTCAAATTTGGTTTGGAGGAGGAGGAGTGTGGAGAAATTGGGAGATGGGTGGGTTGGATTGAGGTGCTCATTTTGATGGGAGTAAAGAGAATTTGAAACGTGAATTCAAGATAAAACAGAACGACTTTTTGAAAAGATAACTCAAAGTAGAATTTGACAATGAAAAAAGACGTCTCCCACCTAAATATGAGATTTCAATGTCTGAACCCCATTGTTGGACCTCAAATGTTGACCGTCTTCAGGCTCCAAATATGTCATGGATGCTGTGGAGTACTTCTCCCTGGTGGTCTATGATTATAGACAAGCAAGTATTACAATATTTAGTACTTAGAAAAGATATATGGGCATCCTTATGAAAAGGAACTTCACGTAGTGATCTGTGTCAGGCTATTAAAGGTCAGGAAAGCAATTTGATGTAAGCGCGCGGTACGAGATTTGTGATTGGAAACATTTGACGGTAATAAAATCGAATGCACTATGGAACGATGTATATGTGAAAGTATATCTCTTATGCTATTTCATATGGTTCAATAGCCTCAAAGCTCGGGATTCAATAGCTGGCATTGGTTGTTGAATAGAAGAAATATAATGAGACAATAGCATTAATCATTTATTAGTCATCATGTGATAAATCTCGTCTCGAATTCTGGTGCCTTGAATCAATGCCATTTGGATCAAAAATGTCGTGTCCTGTTTGGCATCACAACGATATTCCTTCAATCCTTCCACTTGGAAGTCCATATTCTCCAGGGTTGATGATTGGACATAATTCTTACATCGTATAAGATTATATTTGAGGTCTAGAAGTCTGGGAGTTCAGGAAGTGAGACTCCATTGGCAAGTGCCACTTGGTTAGCTCCATCAACTCAATTTGAGGCTCCAACTATCCCCTGAGTGAGATCAATTTAATTTGTCCAGCTTGCCAATATCTCTTTTTCTGGGGGAGATAACTTTAATTGTCCCTGCATTAATCGACCAAAACCTGACAAACCAGTCTTGTGAAGCAATACAAACACGGCTGGCCACTGAAAATTATTTTATGCTTTCCTTATTAATCTCCTCATCTCTCTAAATTTGGATTAAATTTCACAAAAAAGCATTTTGTGAAACCTTTCCATTCATTGCCAAGGGTGGCTGTTGAGCTGAAAACAACACGCACGATTGGCTTGCCTACGGTAAGGAGAAGCAGGATTTTTGAGGCGCAAACGATTTCCGAACTTATGCAGGTACGATGTTGATATCCGACCTGTCACAGAGATTTTAGACACTTTTGAATATTGACTGTTCCAATATTCAATTTGTCTATAGCACTTCAGCCCTCTATCATGTTACGATCTATTACCTCGCAGCCTTCTAAGCCATGAATATCACTTCGAAATCATGAGTAGAAACAAGAAGAAAGTATTTTGTTTATATATTATATCCCTTCCAGTCTTCCTATCCACCTCCTGGCCCTTTTCATTATTGTCACTCGTTTCTCCTTCAGTCACTCTTTAACAGACACACTCGTTTTTCTACTTACCATAGATAATTTTTCTTAATATATCTCGACTACTTTAGCAGTTCTTCTCTTACCTCAATGAAGTTCTCTACCGGTAGCCTGTTGGCCAGTCTAGCGGCTTCTATACTTGCAGAAGACCTCCTTTTTGTCGATAAATTCGAGTATAAAGAGTTTGCGGAGGCAACATCTGTCCTTGGATACACCACCAAGGTGGTCAGTGAAGCACAATGGAAAACGATGACAACAGCCGAGTTCGCTGCTTTCAAAGCTATTGTCATTGCCGACCCAGACTGCTCGACATCACCAAGTGATGTTCAATTTTTGACTGATACCAAGAATACTTGGGGACCTGCAGTTCAAGGAAACATCGTCGTTATCGGTAAGGGGCTCTCAGCTCACATCACTTTTTAAAGGTACGAATACTAACTAGCATATCAGGCACGGATCCAACTTTCCACTTCTCAGCTCAACCCGGTGCCAAAGTTTTGATCGATAACTCTATCAAATTCGCAGCATCTGCCAAAAGTCTCGCAGGTGCTCAACAGACTGGTCTCTATTATGCCTTGTCTTGTTACTACAACAATGTGGATTCCGCCAAGGTAGAATCTCTCTCATACTTTGGAGATTTCACTGTCCGAGGAAACCTTGCTTGCTACAACAAAGCTCACATTGTTGCATCCTCGCCAGCACTCGGTACTCTTAATGATGCTGCTTTATCCAGTTGGTCTTGCAGTGTTCATGAAGCCTTTTCCAGTTATCCATCTGTTGGAATCAATGGGTTTGAAGCTCTTGCTATTGCTCAAGATGTTATTGGTGAGGGATCGCAAACTTTCGGTGATAAGACAATTGGATTACCATATATCATCAGTCGCGGTGCAACCCCAGTTGGATGCGGTGATGGAATTTGGGAAGCATCATTGAATGAAGAGTGTGATGATGGTAATACAGTAGCTGGTGATGGATGTTCAGCGAGTTGTAAATGTGAATCTGGTCGTCCGACTGGTGATGGACATTGTCTTTCAGCTTTGACACCCAACACCACAACTCCTATTTACACTCCATCCGCATCTGCCACTCTTCCACCATATCATCCATCAGGATCTGGTGGACTTCCTGGTCCTTATGGAAACAAAACTATCATTTCAACTGTTGATCATAACAGAACTGTGACTGCTACTATTCACGATACTGTTACAGATCATGATACCAAAACTATTCATGATATTTCAACTGTTACTACGTAAGTAATCGGTGATTGAGAAATAGTCTGTTACTAACTTGCTTCCAGAACTTTCATTCCTCCTCCATATGTAACTCCCGCATGCCCAACTGGAGACAAGATTGTTGGTGTTGAAATCATCGTCTATATATCCATCATTGAATCATGCCATACTATTGGAGACAAGACTGGTCAGTTAATCTATCCTTCATTCTCCGATAACGTTACTAACAAATGAATCAGTTACTTCCTACGTCACAAGTGATTGCTCCACAGAACATAGGCCAATCTGGAGTACATCAACCATAGGATATCCCTGCTACGCATGTGCCCTATCCAGCGCTGGTATTCCATGCCCAACTAGCGGCTTCATCACCGCCACCACAACATCCTGTCACGAAACCGCAGTCCCAACATCCTACACCTGGACACCAATTCCACCCACCATCCTCCCATGCAAAACCTGTCTTCCATACACCATGCCCACATGTCCAACATACAGCCCACTCCCCCCCTCATCCATCTACATCGTCCCAGCCCCCACTCTAGGAACTCACTCTGAACCCGCGTCTCGTATCCCCGAACCTTCCATCTACGTACTTGCACCATCGCCTATTACATACACCACCTCCATCTACGGCGTCGGCGTCACTACTTATATCACTTACCCGTCCGGCCCAAGCGCCACTGTTATCGTGTCAGAAATCGGAGGTGAAGCCCCATCTACAATCATCACTTATGTTGCTCCCTCACCAGCTCCCACATATGCAACAACCACTGTACCCGTTTGTCCACCTGGTGGATGTAAACCAGTACCAGCGTCCTCTACTGTACCGGTTCCAGCAGGCCCAGCAGGAACCTCTTCAATCTTGGGTTATTCTACCTACGTCCCATTTACCGGCGCAGCAGGCCACCTTGCTAATGCTAATGCTAATGTGGCAATGTTGGTTGCGGTAGTCGGTGGCATTTTTGGATTGATGATTATTTTGTAGATTTGAGAATTATTAGGAAAAGAGGGGTTTTGAATGGATGATTTATGTTTTGGATGGATTGTTGGGAAGGCGTCGGGTAATTTTAACATGAGGTAGTGATGGAAGTTACTAGGTAATCTTACATGGTATGGCCGAAGAGAGGAGAGATTTTCTTTCTTGTGCAAATAATATTTTTCTTTTCGGATAGAGATATACTTTTTATTCTTTTCTATAGCTAATCTAAAACGAACTTTGAGGTTACTTTCTCTTTGGAAATAAGATGATTTAGGGAAGAAGTGCAGTTGGTGTATTATTCCAATTCTTATATGAGATGATGTTTGATTTGTATGTATTGAAGTGGATTGGTAAAAGAGAAGATCTATACATCCTTCATCAATATATTGATAGTGTATTGGGATGGATAAGGTTAACATTTATTTGATTAAAATTGCCGTTCTTTCCTACTCTTGTTTAGGTATCTTATGTGATGATATACTTTTAGAATTTCGAGTCTTCGAAAGTCTCAAAGGTGCTGAGATTGCAGATAGAAGTGCTAGTCTGATTGCTTGGTGTAGGCAATATCGGCAAGTATACCCTAGAACTTTACTTGGGACTTTCCGACAACATATCTTGATGATGCTAAGAAATTGGGAAAACATTAGAAGTGTATCGGTAGTAGATAGAATTTAGGGAATCGGAATTATATTCTATCTACCTAGGTATGCTTCTCTTTTGCTCGCACTTTATTCTGGTCCCATCCTCCGTACCAAAGAACCTCGCTATACCGGACGCGGTTATACCAGAATCCTGGATATACCGGTTTTTTTTTTCATGTGTATGCCGGAAATTCCGGTATTTAGCTTTTACCGGACAAATCTTTACAATTCCGGTATAAAATTTGCAAGGAAAAGGTTCATGCATTTTTCCTATTAATCTAGGGTTAAAATTCTGAAACTAGTGATTGAAACTGATCATACAAATCTTCCATACCGGAAACCCGTTTATACCGAATCCGATAGGCCTAATTTTTGGGTCCGGTATAGCGAGGTGGATACCTCGGCAAAATAGTCAACTACGTGTTTCTCTTTATAATTTGGGATCTTACTGGGGAATTCTGTATGTATATATATACCCCTGGTACGAAATTTCAATGAGGATACAAATCTTCGAATCCCAATGAAAGCCCCCTAGAGCGAGGAAATAAGCCCATTGAACTCCCCGGATAACTGAAACCCAATCTCAACATCTCGCCATAATCCTCGTTCACCATGGCTTCACCCCCCTTCTATACCACCTTCCCAGGAAAACACCTCTGCCTCATCTCCACCCTCACTCTAAACCTCCTCAGTCTTCCCTTTTACCTAACATATTACATCTCACCCCTTAACCGACCATGTCCAAAATGGTCCTACAACCAAAGCATACGAGTCCGCCTCCTCCAAGCCTTCGTCAAATACATTTCCGACACCCAAAGAGGAACCATCCTACATCTACTCCCCAACAAGGAAACCACACGTTTCTGTACCATTGCACCTACATCTGCAACGCGCTACCAAGGAGTCACAACATCCAATCCAAAAATCGCCCCAGAAATAATAGGTGGAACATGGTATCCTGCTCCTCCATCCCCATCCCCATCCCCAGAAAAATCAACCAACAACAACATTATTCTCCATTTCCACGGCGGCGCCTACGTAGTCGGCGATGGCCGAACAAAAGACGCTGGATTCGCAGCCCAAACACTCCTAACCCATACCAGCGCCACCCATGTATTTTGTCCCCAATACCGACTTGCCAACATTCCGGGCGGGAAATTTCCCGCCGCATTACAGGACGCCATTACGAGTTATTGCTACTTAACCGAAACGCTGCATATTAAACCCCAAAACATCGTTGTATCGGGTGATAGTGCGGGAGGAAATTTAGTCCTGGCGCTGTTGAGATATACACGATAACCATATACATCTGCAGGACTTCCTCATCCGGCATGTGCGTGGTTATGGTCACCGTGGGTCGATGTAGCCGGCGGGATAACGGCGGGAAAATTCCGGGAATCTCCGCGCGCAGCGACGGATTATCTCCCTGAAGAATTTGGGAACTGGGGGGTGGAAGGATTGAGGCCTTTGGAGGGGACGGGGGTACAATTAAGCGATGCGAGCATTTCTTTTGTGGGCAATGCGTTTAAGAGTGCTACGCCGTTGTTTTTTAGTGTGGGGGAGTGCGAGGTGCTTTTTGAGGATATTGTGAAGGCTTTTGAGGAGTTTACGGAGGTGGGGAATAAGACTGAGTTGCAGATTGAGGGGAATGCTGTGCATGATATTTTGTTGCTGGGACATGTTGTGGGGTTTGAAGAGGAGGCGGCGTTGGGGGCCAAGAGGGCGGGGGAGTTTTGGGAGAGGAATAGATAGGTAGGTATGGAGTAGAGTGTTAGATTGTGGCAATACAATCTTAGATTAGAAGAATGATAGATGGAGGGTTTGTATAAGTTTAAGAGAGATATACTTATTCTTATAGATTAGAAACATATTACGAATAGTAAGATTTCATACTCCATATAAGGTTATTCTCCTTATATAGATCAGATCGGCTTATTATTTCTTTCCAAACCTAAAAATAACATCTAGACATCAAACCCGACATCAAACTCAAACCCAATAGTATCTCAAAACTTCAATCAAAAGAAGAAAATTAAAATTACCGCTAAACATTGTATAATAAAAAAATATAAGATGATCTACCTATCTACCTACTATATATTTAAATACTTCGTATAGTAAAGAATAACCCACTACTTAATAATTTACAAAATATCTACTAGCTATTAGCCACTCTATAAATGAATATGTACGAATAGAAGTTTATCTATCTATCTATATGTCCGTTTTGTAATTAGAAGAGAAGGAGCAGGGGAGGAGGAGAGCAGAGAAGAATGTAGAATACGGGACGAAAAGTAGAAAGGAAAGGAAAAGAAGAATTTTGTAATATAAGATTTAGGTTTAATGGATTGGTGAATAAATAAACTAGATTTATAAATAGATGAATAGATGAATAGAATAGATTACTTACAAAACTCAAACAATCAAACAATCCAAAACTCAAATAATCAAACAAATTCAACAATCCAACAAACTACCCAGCTAATCCTCAATTTCAATCCTCAACTTCAATCAGAAATATAAACAAAAATCTATAATCGAATCGAATCGAATTAAAACATAATCATACACTAAACATAATCATACAATAAACATATTATACATACAAGAAATTGTAAAATATAAATTGAATATCTATATTATAAGTCTTCTCTTCTTATAAGAGAAAGAGAATGAAGAATCCTATCCTATCCTATCCCATCTCATCATATTTCCATTATTCTAAATCATATCAAGCTTTTTATCATTGATATCATTTCATTCCCGAGGTCATATTGGTTATGAATATATTGTATTTATGCTATTTACTGCATCTCATCTCATCTCAACTCAACTCGATTCATTTCATTCGTTCATTCATTCATCTCCATCAAAACATTTGCATCCCGTCATCTTGCCTCGTTCGTCTCACGTGCCTCATTTCTCATTCCTGTTCTTCTCGTCTCGTCTCATCTGATTCATTCTCGCAATCAAAGTTGTCCTTTCAGGACAAATACCAATGCTTCTATCATCTCATGTAAAAATATCCATCTACCCATCAATCATCACCTATCCATCATCACCATCAAATCAAACCTCTCTTACTATCCTTCGCCTTCCAGCCTACCAATCTCCTTTCCGGTCTTGGAACATCAGGTCTACCAGCAAGAATATCTACAGTTCCCTTCATTCCAGCCCAAAACTCATCTCTTGGTCTTCTATTTGGCCAATCTGTTTCATTCTCCTCTACGTCGACCATATTAGAAAAGACTACTTGTGCACCCTTGATACCAATAACCGTAGAACTTTGTTTATCCTCGATAATCTTTTTATCTGTTCTATCTTCGTATTTTTCGAGATGTTCAATACATTTGATAGCTAAGCGAACGGCTCGGGTACGATCCATTGGGGATGGAGTACCACCTTGTTGAACGTGACCTGGGATGCTATCTCTGGATTCGAAACGTTCACCAGCTTCTTCGCGGATCATGTCAGCGATGAGTTTGGCGTGATAAACCTTCGATGCCTTTTCATTGATGAGAATGAGACGGCCAGCTCTTGTTTGACCCCTGTCTTTTTCGAAAACTTCTTTTAAATGTGCGATATCTGCTGAAAGCATAGCAATACTAACACCTTCTTCAGGAGTATAAACAGCTGATGCACCAACAGCAAGACCAGCCATTGTAGCGACGTAACCACATCGACCACCTTGAGTTTCGATAACGAAGACACGACGACGAGAAGCTGAAGCTGATTGTTTGATGGTATCGCAATAACGGACAAGTTCATTCAAACAAGTATCAGAACCAATTGAGTATTCTGTTCCTGGAACGTTATTGGATATAGTTGCTGGAAGTAAAGTCATAGGAATGCAAAGAGAAGAGTATTTTTCTCTTACTCGACGAAGTTCGGATAAAGCGTGGAAACCTTCAAAACCTCCAATAATGAGAAGACCATCAATCTTAAATTTTTCAAAAAGTGATGCGATCAATGGCATTCCAGATTCCGATGGAAGTTCACGATTCATACCAATTTCTGAACCACCCTTACTAGCCCATCCATCAACTTCTAACCAATCAAATTCTCTAACAGATCCTGGGTTATCTTGGTGGTGACGAGCGAATCCGGCGAATCCGTTATGAATAGCAATTGGGGTATGTCCACGAGTTAAACAGTAAGCGACTGCTGCACGTGTGGCAGCATTAACACCACCAGCTGGAGCTCCAACATGTACAATAGCAATTCTCATGTGCTATATGATGTTAGCATTAGTAAACATAAGATATTTAACATCACTTACCTTCTTATCAGGAAGACGCATGTCATTATTAAGATCAGTAGCTGTAGTAGTCATGTAAGAATCATAGAAATCAGAGAATTCTGTATCTCTCAATGCCATAGCTCTATCAAAATCTCTTGCTTCAATAGCTTTTGCTACTTCTTGAGTATCGATAACCGATTGAACAAGTGGCTTTCTCGTAATTTTGTTCTCGTTAATGGCGATAAAAGGAGTTACTGTTTCTGGTGTAGCTTCAAGAACAGCATTTACTGCCTCAATACCTTGTAAAGTAGAAAGGTATCGATCATAAGCACATGCAGAACCACCACGTTGAACATGACCTAATGTAGAGATACGAGTATCAAGAGCGAGTCCATTCTTGTCTGCAAGAAGATCCTTGATCATTTCAGGAGAAATTTTATTTCCTCCTTGATCATGAGCACCTTCAGCAACAATCACAATTGTCTTTCTCTTTCCCAATTTTCTATGCTGGGTAATTGTTAGGATGATTTTGTGTTATGGTAGAAAACTAGACGTACCTTTTGAATCACCTTATGCATCTCTTCTTTCCAGTTATCTGCTCTTGGTTTTTCTGGAATGAAAACAAAATCTGCACCAGTAGCAACACCTGCCATCAAAGCCAACCAACCACAATGTCTACCCATAACTTCAATAACGAAAGCTCTTGAATGTGATGAAGCGGTTTGTTCAATATAATCCACCATCTCACAAATCTTGCCAAGAGCTGAAAAGCAACCAATTGTAGCATCGGTACCAGACATATCATTATCAATTGAACCAACCAACCCAACAATATTGAGATGTTTGAATGGAGCAACTTGTTGTTCAGATAATTCCTTCTTCTCAATCAATTCCTTGATTAAGCCGGGCCATTCCGCTCTGAATTTATCAGCTCCAGTTAAGGAACCATCTCCACCACAAATGATGAGAGCATCGATACCATTCAACACCATATTTTTTGCAGCTTGTAATCTGCCAGGTCGTTCATAGAAAGCCATACATCTGGCAGTACCAATAAGAGTACCTCCTTCCGATTGCCATCCACGAACATCTTCCCAACCCATCTTTTGTATCAATTTTCCTCCTTGGACTAAACCTTCATATCCTTCATAGATACAATATGGTTCACATCCTTTATAAATTGCCATTCGAACACAAGCTCGTACGACACCATTCATACCAGGAGAATCCCCTCCACTGGTCATGATGGCGATGCGTCGTTTCTTCCCTTCGAGGGGTGGTGGGGGTTGAGGAGCCATGATGATTCCTGGAGTTGTTTTTGTTGAAAGTAAAAGGAATAGGGTTGAGGTTGAGTTGACAAGAGAAGGACGAAGGGGATTTTGGGAATAACGAATATCAAGAGTAGTATGAACGAATTTAAAAAGCAGTGAAGACTGAGGAATAAAGTTGAAGATATGTTTTCTAAGGGAATGACGAAAAGTTGAGAGTTTTGTTGCTTTAAGATGGGTCCATGTCTTTTTTTGGTGGGCTGAGGCCTTGTCAATAATTACGATAAAGCTTGTGCATGGGACGGCAATGGCTGCTTATCGGGATCACCTGAAAATCCAATTATATTGAAGATATAAAAAGCTTTTTCTACGGAGTACGTATAGTATGCAAGAGTCTGACCTGCAAGTATCTTTTTCATTTACTTTATATGGTAACATGATGTGAAGTATTCATTCTCTTGCAGTACATACAGAGCATATCCAATGCAACATGCAACCCAAGCCAATACTCAATTCTCGGCGGTCTCATCTCAATATCTTGGTAGTCGATATTGATCCATTCATTACCCTGAGTTTAGTTGTTTGGTTTCCATATTTTTGGATTATTTTCCCTGTGTCATTGTCTTCTTTTGCGGAATTTTATAAGTGCGGATACCCTAATGCTTACCATGATTGGTGATATTTTGGTACCTGAGAGATAATACTAGGTAGTATCGGACTCAATTCGGGCGCTACAGAATACATCTGACATCACATACTACATGATAGAATTATCTTGAGATGGTGAATGGAGCCAAGTATTGTATTTGATTGGACGAGTATAAATGAAGTGAAGGTCCAGAATTATGGATAGATAGATATTAAGAATTATCAATAGTATCAAAAAGATGTTGGAAATGAAGATAGATGAGGTAGTATGTATCTATTGAACCGAACCCCTCATACCTACTCCCCACTCACTGGTCACCTAAGTTAAACCTTGAGACCTCCATTTAAATGGCAGTAATTAAAAGCGGTGAAATGCTCTTTTTTAAGCGGGGCGGTATTTTGATAGTAGGAACATTTTAGACCTTCATAAGTTCTCTAAACCTGAGGAAAGAATTTCAATCAATGATAGATAAACCTCAAACTCCAACTCCGTCTTCATAATTCAATCGCATAACGGATGCTATACCACCTCTCAAAATGACTTCCCTTCCTAATGGTATTCCAATTTCTTTGCGCCCAGCACCAACCCCAGCCAATAACTCCATCCCATTACCTTTATTAATCGCAAGAATCAATGCCGAACGAGGTGGTTTTCGAAATCTTTCAGAAGATAGTTTACGACAAGAAATCGCGGAAGCTGAACTTGGAGATGATGATGAGGAGAATGAAAGTTCTAGTGAAGATGGAGAAGCAGAAGAGGAGCCTGATCGTATGAAAGAACTCTTGACCGCAAGAGATGAGATTCTTGGTCAAATTGAGTATGCTACCCCTTACGAAATACAATGCGCAAATACTGACTCAAGTATAGACATGCACATAATGCTGCCATGATATCTCTTGATTTTATATCCCTACTTCTATCAAAAGATGCGCCTGTACAAGCTAGTCTGTCAATATCACCATCACTTCGTGAATTGGCCGGAATGGGTACCTTGGGTGCAGATAAAACAATAGCCTCACGAGTTACTGAAGAACAAAAAAAAGAAAATAAAAAGATAGCCAAAGGTTGGAAAGCATCAAATCTAAGCAAGACGGTGGATGCGATTTTAGCATCTGCGACAAGGTTAGAAAAAGAAATTGATGCGGAAACAAAATATTGGGAACAAGTACTGGCTGTTAGTGAAAGTGGATGGGCAGTATGTCGATTGCCCCAAGAAAAGCATACATTGGGTGTTAGATTTGGATTTGCAGAAGGTCAGATCATTCAGCCCCTGATAATTTAGCTCAAGCTAACATATTATAGCCTCACCAGCATTTAGAAATCGAAGTCTTGGAGCACTTAGACGAAATCCAGATGGATCAATACACCTTGACCAAGGGATTACAAGTCCAGAACCTCAAAGTTTACGAGTTTTGATCGAAACAAATGGAGTGACAACTGGAGAAACTATACTTCCCAAGGCCGTCCCGCAAGACGCACCTATTCAAGATTTAATTCTTCAAGCACGAAATACTATTTTCGCATCCGAACTTTGGCAAGAAATGATTCGAGAGGTAAGAACTCTCGCATCTCATGGTCTACAATCGGATTCCAAAACGAATACTATCACATTTCCATTTTCTCCAACCAAGAGGATATTAATCGAGCTTCAAACATTACCTACCGATCCTTTTCGGCCAGTTCTAGGTCCAAGACCAGATTCATACCTTGCCAATGGTATCTATCTAACTCTTCATCTTCTCCTTTCTCTTTCACATCGCCGACAACATCGTATTCGAACCAGTCCACCACCACCAATCTCTGGCCAACCTCGTCCAAATAACCCATTCCCCATTCTACGCTCTCTTTTAACCCGCTTCGCTCATGAAACCGTAATTTCATCTCTTCACTCATTACTCACGCCTCTCTGTACAACTCTTACCTCCACCTCCCTTTCAACTCCACCAACTTATACCATCACCCCAGGCACTTCTTCCCCTTTTCAAAACCTCTCAACTCCGGAAAGAATACTCACAGCTCTAACAAATCAACTCGAATGCCTAACCACCATCACATTTCCATTTCCTCTTTCATCACCGCCTCATTCTTCCATTCCGTCATCCTTTTCCCACACTACACCACTCACCCCTGCACCCTCTATCCTTCAAATCCGCACCCTGACCATTACTCAAAACTATTCTCGCCCAATTTACTATTTACGCATCACACCAGATACCTCCCCTCTCCTCCAAATTTGCCCACCTCCTCCGGCGGTTGCAGAATGGGATTATGCGAAAGATTATATTTTATGGGCAGTCGGTTGTTGGTTAGCTCATATTTTCTCCTCTTCCTCTTCAAAAGAAGATGAAGAAGGATGGAAAGTCACAACACAAGCTAATATCCTTCGAAAAATATTCTCAGGATCAAATGATGAGGGAGGGGTTAAACAAATGAGTTTTGAAGTTTCTTCAATCCCAATTCTAGGTCCGGAAGTACCAAGTAAGGTTGGGGAAAAGGGGAAGGAAAAGATTAAAATTTCAGTGAGGTGGGAGTGGACGACGGGTATTGAACAAGAATGGAAAGAGAGGAGGGATTTGAAAGAGGGAGAGGGAGCTTATGATTGGTATAGTGGTGTGGGTGGTGGAGGTGGAGGGGAATTAGAAGAAGTGGTTAGGAAGATCGGTGATGTTGTTGAGGAGGCTGGGAGGGGGAGGGTATAGAAGGAGTGTCTAGTGTGAAATTGGAAGAGTCGAGATACATGCGTCCCGATAGCATGCTGCGAGGGGAAGAGAGAGGGCGTATTGAAAGATCTACATTATAAACAATTCAAATAGTAGAATTAATAGATTAAACAATTGGTTAGATTGTACATAAATGCTAAGTCTTATTTATATAGAAAGAATAGATGATAAATAAATAATTGATTCTTTCAAAGGAAGAAGAGGGAACCCTCTCCCTTTATCTAAATATGTATGTACAAAAGATTATATATTATATATTATATAATCATAGGTCCTGGTATTTCTATACATTACCTACCTACCTAACTATATGATATCTACCGAAATGCTTGCTTTCTAGAGAGCAGTAATATGATTATAGTAGGATTATATCGGTGATTAATTGACTCATACTTTTTGATAGATGATAAATGTTAGATGTTAGATGTTAGATACTAGATACTAGATACTAGATACTAGATACTAGATACTAGATACTAGATACTAGATACTAGATACTAGATACTAGATACTAGATACTAGATAACATTTTGAATATCCTTTTACAAGTTATCAAATTATTATTATAAAATCTTTATTTTAATATCAATTTATACATATCTACCTAGTATATCCACGGAGTACAACGCCAATCTCAATCAATCAATCAATCAATCAATCAATCAATCAATCAATCAATCAATCAATCAATCATAAATAAAATAATCTAATCTAAATAAAATTCCAATACATCTTTCTTTTTTTTCTTTCTTTCTTTCTTTCTTTCTTTCTTTCTTTCTTTCTTTCTTTCTTTCTTTCTTTCTATCTTTCTTAATACCCGACTTCCTCATCCACTTCACTTATTCGGTTCGGTTTCCTCATCCACTCTCTCCCTTTTTATTCATTTAAATACCTTCATTCCCTCATTCCTTCTTTTCAATTCCCATCCCCATCCCCAATTCCTCCAAAAGATAAATACCACCAAAAATAACATTCTAAAATATACATCAAGTCTTAAATCTTAAATCTTAAATCTTAAATCTTAAATCTTAAATCTTAAATCTTAAATCTTAAATCTTAAATCTTAAATCTTAAATCTTACATCAAAATAGCCATTCGAAAGTATGAAACTTCGAAACATGAATTAATACAATCGAAGTCGGGTTGTTTGTTCTCTGAGATATCAATCTAACTAGAGAATATTTATTACTGGATTTCATGAATATCACCATGAATGTTCTTCTTTCTCAAACTGTAGGGATTTAATACATTGCGACTCGCTACCTAGTAACTACCTAGCTAATTTGATTTGTGAATATGAACTTATGAATTATGAACCGTGAATTACTGTTTCTTACATCCTTCTCTCCCAAGAATCCTTGTTGACAACCACACCTATTAATTCTGGATTTATTCCTATTTATTTTCTTACACACCTCTCCTCCATAGCAATCATTCTTTCACATGACCTAGTTCCTCAAAATTCTATCGTAACATTCCATTCCATTCTTAAATATGCCCCGTTCATCAATTTCTACGTCGAAGACCCCAGATCTCATTACTGCAGCCAAGAGACGCAGCTCATTACCTCTGAGAGCACGGCCTCGATACATTATGCCAATCTGACGGTGTCTGATAGAGGCTAAAAAATTCACAGAATTTCGATCAAGCTCTTGTCTTCTTTCCGGGTCTTCTACATCATTTCTTAATATCACACACTCATCGATCCTGAAAATATAACAAAAGAAAATGTAGGAAACTTACCCTCTAGCCTTCTTTACCGGCTTAACTTCTTCTTCTTCTTCATCTTCCTCATCCTTCATCTCCTCATCAAGAGGTTCGGCTTTCTGATTCCTGGAAGTATCATCATCAGAAACCAGGTCTGGAGTTCCTGATTCAGGTTCTTCCTTCTTAACTTTCTTCGAGTTCTTGCGGCCTTTCTTTGCAACTGGAGCTGATTTGGTTGATATTTCATCCTCCTCCTCCTTGACCTCCTTTTTAATGACTGGTGTCTTGGCGCGAGATTTCTTAGTGGGAACGGGTTTGGCTTCTTCCTCGTCTTCAGTATCTTCTCCTTTCTTGAGAGCAATTAGCTTTCCCCTAAAGTTCATGGTGGGACTGTGGCCAGCTTTTGTGAGGATAGGTCCATATCCCTTCT
The DNA here is from genome assembly GCA_014898415.1 of Stromatinia cepivora. Classification (NCBI taxonomy): domain Eukaryota; kingdom Fungi; phylum Ascomycota; class Leotiomycetes; order Helotiales; family Sclerotiniaceae; genus Stromatinia; species Stromatinia cepivora. The sequence goes on along the minus strand of RCTD01000018.1, from coordinate 369,320 downwards.
TGTTATCCTTAACATCTTTTTCCTTCTTAACTACAGATGTTTTTCCTCTGGAGTTCTTGGTGGGAGCTTTAGTTTCTCCCTCGTCTTCGGTATTCTCTTCTTGCTTGACTACCTTTCCGCGGGATCTCTTGGCGAGAGCAGGCTTCACTTCCTCCTCGTCTTCAACATCCTCTTCCTTCTTGACTGCAGATGTCTTTCCTAGGGTCTTCTTTGCAGGAACGGGTCTGGCTTCTTCCTCCTCATCGTCATCCTCTTCTTCTTCCTTCTTTGCCGCAGTCTTTTTTCCACGAACTTTCTTAACAGGCATAACCTCCTCTTCGGAATCCTCTTCCTTCTTAATTTTTCCACCTCTCTTCTTCTTCACAGGTTTCTCATCCTCTTGTTCCTCCTCATCATTTTCTTTCTTCACTCTACTTCTCTTCTTTGGTGTATTAGCGCCCTCAGCCCCAACTGCACTTCTTTCTATATTCGCCTTTTGTTTCTCCTCTTCCTTACGACGAGTGTTCATTTCCTTTGAAAACTCCGCAATCTTCTTATTTAGAGCCTTAACTTTCATACCATTCTCCTTTCCATCATCAATCAATTCCTGTTTCTCTTTTTCGGCTTCGTCCCATTTTGCTTGAAGTTCAGTTAGATCACCCATGTCGGCTGATTTCTGCTCCTTGATCTTTTTCTTTGATTCGGCGGTACGAGTTCCTGATTGGCCAAGGGTATTCATCTCTGGGTCCTGTTTTTTTGTCAGTCAATTTTGATCTGGATTGTTAAAGTGGAAGGGGAGAAATGAGAATACATACACCTTTCCAATCCTCAGGATCAATAAATCCTTGAGTAACAACTCTTCTGACCTTCTCCTGCATTTCAGGGTGATCATCCAAACTACCCTTTCCACCATCGTTATAACCATCCAACTTATCCCACATATAGCCACCCTTACCGTCTTTGAGGTAAGTTCTCATATTTTCGAGTTGTTTTCCAGTGACACATCCCCTAATTTCACATTAGTAATAGCTTGTAGGAATGCATGACTGGTGTTGAAGATCATTGTGATATAAAAAAATATATGCATGAACAATCAATTTATCCAAAACTGAATAAAGGATATCAACATACCAATGTTTCCATTGCCAACCTCCATGATCCTTAATCTCAACCCAAGTACCAAGTCTCAATTCATTTTTTTGAATCTTAATACCAGCATTTTTACATTCCAGATTATTGCATCCAGCACGTGCAGTAGTTGCGAGTTCTATAATATAGTCAGTAAACTATAATCTAATCATGTTCAAACTCGCATATCAAGAATGAACGATTCATTAAAGGACAAGACGCGCTATCACGTGCAGACAAGAGTAGTTTGCAATTGTGACGAAAACGGAAGAGGAAATACATACCAACGCGATATGAGGTTGGTGCCATATTTGCTGCTGATATGGTGAGATGAAATGAAAGAAGGTCTGGATCAAATGAAGGTATTTATCAATTTATACCCGCGGCCGACCTCCTTCCGTAAGCTTTCTGCAGCTCACCAAACGCGGGTCGTACTTCTTTTTAAACTGTCGCCGAAACAATATTTCTCTGTTTCCTATTTTCTCTTTGAGAAGTGCGAGATGGGGAAGTTTCGAATAAGTCTGAAGGAACTCCTAGACTTTCAAAATATCACAATAAAGGCTCAAGAAATTTTGATTCAAACACTGGTTGTATGAAGAATGGAGGGGAATTAATTGAAGAAGCTTGAAGCTTCCATGATAAGATAGATTGAGTTGAGCTTGAGCTTTGACCAACTTTGAAAATACTTATGTAAGCAATTAGGCAGACGTCACACCTGCATGCTTTCATGCTTTAGGCTTTAAAGCTTTGTAATTTAGGCTTTGATACCGTGAAACTGCAGGGGCTTTAGGCAGTTGACTGCGAGGTCTATATGCTGTAAAATTTGGGAATAGGGGTGTGATAGCTTTGATGTACTCCATGATGAATTCCAATAAGTTAACTCCTCTCCCTATGCTTTTAAGTAATTTGACAAGAGGATTATTACCCGCCTTGAGAGTAATGTTATCAGCCTGGGCATAGGGGTCAAAAGCGAACGAAAGTGCGCAGGAACTTTCTGCCTGCCCACTGCGCTCTATATGAAGAATAAGTTTCACCCAAGATATAAAATCCACCATTCGAGCGGAATATCCTCCTTACGTCTATCAATACACAAAACCATGAAGAGATAGGGATACAATTGATCAGGGTTGAAAAAAGTAAAATCCTTATCCACTCAATATGTCAAGGTTTTATTCCTATGCCTAAATTACACTGCAAGGTAGCGCCATATCAGTCTATCAGCCGCCCTTCCGCCCTCTCAATCTATTGCACGTATTTAACAGGAAGTTTGAATTGAACACCCTAGGAACGTGATGCTTTAGTGGGACGAGAAGGGAATCTTGTGTTTGAGCCGAAGCGGATGATAATCGTTAGTGATGAAGAACTGCAGGAGCGTAGGATAGTTGGTGATGGGTTTTGAAAAAGGATATTGTATCTCCGTAGTGTAGGCTGTTTAGGCTTTACGAACAGATTTGCAGGCCGAACACTCTAAAGTAGATATGCAGTAAAGATTACAGGACTCGACGGGTCAACGCTGAAGATTGTTGGGCGGAATATGATAGTGAAGCAGGGGAAGCGAATGAAGAGTGGATCCAAGACATGGCTTATGGCTGTGCTAAAGACTACAAAGTACCCGGATGTGCCAGTAAAGGGCTAGTGCCCTACGATTCGTAATGCTCGCTATATCGAGCCATTGTAAAGACTAATCCAGTCGTTCTCCAAGACTAGATAACAACATACCTGTCATTTACCACATCCCTCTTTATTCTATCGTGTAAAGTAAATGGATGAAGAGTAGAGTATTGTACTTTCAATATTAAGTGCACTAGAAATGATGATTTGCATCGGGTTCGGTGGGCTCAATCCCCGAAGGATAGACTTCTGGCACGGCCTGTCTGATATGTCGTAACGTTTCCACATACCAATTCTGTTATCGCTGCCTGATATTATCTCAAGAAGTGTGTTTGCTGGAAGAGTGTGTGGTTCCAGGATGCATTGCTATTCCTGGTCACGGTGTTAGTTTGATACTATACGAAAGATTCTTTGTATATTTGGAATATACTTCATATCCCTTTGAATTTTTCCTATATCTAAAGATGGGGAAACTTATGGATTTTGGGGGGATTCTAAGCGCGGTGTTTGAATTTTTGGTTTGTGTGTTGGCTTTTGCTTGTTGGTGGTTGGATGTTGGATATTGTGAGGGAGAGAGGTGGATTTATGGGGGAGGTATGTATTTTTTAAATCTCACTCTGAATTGTAGCTATAGGTTTGGTTCTGATATGTCTAAACTAATGGATCGGTAATAAAGCAATACATCAACATTTTGATATTATCATAGCTTTTCTTTATCCTCATCGTATACACCGGAAGTGAACGTTCTTCCTTTGAGAGAAATGCACCGTCCTGGAGCACAAGTATAATATTTCCGGCTAATATTCACACACCACAGAACGCATTTTGCAACGTGCGATATAATTTCCTATGAATATTAATCTGGACATTCATTCTTTTATCCCTTCCCCCTTTCCGTATTCCCCTCACACAACCCCGATTCCTCATCTCTATTCCTCTTCCCAATCCACTCCCTTCTTTCACGCCCTTTTCCTCACCCAACATTCAAACCCCTCTTCTTTTCTAGCCCAACAACCTCCCCCTCCTCCCCTCCACCCCCTTAAGCTCCATCCCTTTCCCCCTCTCCAATCACTTCTCCACCATCATTCCCCCCACCCCCTTCACCCCCCATCCCCATCCCCAACCAACTCCCTCAAAACCCCAACATGGACATTACATCCCAACCCCGCCTTCTTCATATACAAATCCTCTATCATTTTAGCGGACTCCGTATCTATCATCTATATCTCCTATTTGTATTTGTATTTGTATTTGTATTTGTATTTGTATTTGTATTTGTATTTGTATTTGTATTTGTATTTGTATTTGTATTTGTATTTGTATTTGTATTTGTATTTGTATTTGTATTTGTATTTGTATTTGTATTTGTATTTGTATTTGATGCAAGATTTGATGCAAGATTTGTGTGGTGATTTTAGTAATTTTGCTACTTTGCGTGCCCAGTACCTATCTCTGTCTTTTTTTTCTTGATTTTGGTTGGGTTTCAATACACGGAGGATTCTGCGTTTATTATGGCGCTGCTCATGAGGATTAAAATGCTTCTTGGGGCTGAGAGATTATACTCTGAAGAATCTGACTGTGATTTAGGGTTAAGTTCTGATTCAATTGAGAAGTCAGAATGGGTTTCAAATTCGAGGTTAATTTTTTAATGTGCCATTTTGGCGGTCCTGCAAGACTATGCAGTGCTCGAGGCGAACGGTTCAAAAGGCATCGAGTAAATTCGATTGGTTGATTTAAGGTGAGTAATAGTGTTAGGACAGCTGATCTGAGGATCTGAGATGTATAAGGTGTCAAGCTAGGAAATGTAAGGGAATATGAGGAACCAGAGAAAAATTAGCTAATAAGTGTATTAATATATAACCAGAAAACCTTGAAGAACTCTTACATTTGGGGGCGTCGGGGTGGGGGAGGGAAGCGGGCGGGTGTTTGCTAATTTGCTCCATTGAATCTTTCATCTCAATAGCGTTGTAATCTTACCTAGATATCTCTCCATATTCCTTTTTTTTTTTGCTTTTAGATTTATTTGCATTCATTCATTCACTAGTAAATTGCTAAGAGACGGGCTTTTTATCGACCGAACTCCCATTGAAAGCCTTTAATGAATGAATACTTTCAAGCCCTCTCTCTGAAAGGACACAAACTGCTGATATTCAAAAAGTGGCCTCAAAACTAACCTTCTCCGAATATTCACCAGTCACACATGAATATCGATGCATCTCCCTTAACAACGATGATTCAGGAAGCTTTTATTCGGTTCTTGCCCCCTCAGGCCCTTTAATCTCTTTCCACCCATCTTCTTTTCACATTCTGTTTACTCACGCATCCCATCCCCTTCCACCACTTTCCACTTCCTCCTCCCATCCCTCCTACCCCCCTCCTTCACCTCTCACCCCTATTCCCATCTCAAGATCCACTACCCACTCCCAGTTCCCCTCCCTTTATCTCGGCCCCCCCTCATTCATCCTCTCCCTCCCACCACCCTCAACCCACCTCCACCACACCCCAAACCTCGCAACCTCCACCCTCATCCACAACAACATCCTCACATCCATTTCCCTCTGTCCCTCCAACTCCTCCACCCTCTCCTCCAACCCCCAACTCCGCTCCCTCCAAACCCTCCCTCCCCTCTCCAATTCTCTAATCCTATCCTCCAATACTTTTTCCCTTCCCTCTAACTGCAATATCCTTTCTTCTAATTTTGCATTTGTTAATGTGAGTGTGCCTATTGTGTCGAGATTTTGCTCATTTTCTTCTTGTTTTTGTGCTTGTGCTTCTTCTTCTTGTTGCTGATTTGGATATCGATATTGATTATGGATAATCTTTTGATGGGAAACTCGGGAAGATTGAGATAGCGAAGTTGATTCTTGCGTATTTGATTTCGATATGAGAGTGTTTGTCGATTTGGGTGCTAGAGGAGTTTTGCGAAACTATATGAATTATGGTCAGGGGGCGCAATAGGAATAAGAAATAGATCCAGTCATAGACTTAGAACTCCAAAACCTTAATGCTAGATATTTAAAAGATAAATTTCAGGTAAAGCAAGTCAAAACTCCACCCAACGCGATTTGGGGATTTTGTAACAGTAGCTTAAGAAGAAAAAAAAATTAAAAAAAATTCTTACCACTTTCCCACTTTTTTTTGAAGACATATTATAATGATTTGATGCAACAACCTATCAACCGTTCCGCTTTGCTTTCGCGCTGCCTAACGATGATTTTGTCAATTTGCTTGTGTATCTGGCTTTTATGGCTGGCTTGATGATGGCTAGTGGTGGTATTTGAGGTAGGCAAATTGACAACCGTATAGAACTTTATACTCTATGTGACTGGACTTTAAAAAGGATGGATATCAAATGTCCCGATTTTTTGGTAATATGACAATTACTGAAGATCAAATTAACCTATGAATGTTTGGAGCTCTACTGTAGAACACTGAATTGAGCAAATAAGGGAAATTAAATGAAATGAATCATAGTTTATAATATTCGGTATCATGAAGTAAAGCAAGATCTTTCTAAATACAACATGCAAGTTTGATGAAAGGCTGATGACTTTTTAGCCCGATCTGTAGGCATCTTGCGGAAGAGAACAAAAAAATAACAAACAATACAGAAACGAGATAAAAAAAAACTTGCTGACATCGTATACGCATTTCTCATCTCTCATCCATTCATACTCTCTTATGCGCAAGAGAAGATGTTCATCAAAGGTGGTTTGTACTGTGCACTGCACTGTAAACACTTCTCCTTTCGTTCTCTCTTTTTCCTATCCCCTACCTGTGCATTTCCGATGCCCTCTTACACGACAACCTTTTCCAACTTCAAATCATTAATGACCATATATCTTGACGTTCCAATCCATCCCCACCTAAACCACCTCATCTGACTCTTATGTGCTGTTGTCATGGCCTTTTGCGCAGTTCTAAGTTGTCCCACGCCGCTCACCATTAACAAAGGACTTGGGTGATCGCCTATTTCTCGCTTCGAAAATGCGGTGACAACCATAGTGTTCAAGGTATCTAATATGGATGTGTATTTTCGGAAAACCGAGACACTGGTGAGAGTATAAAGATCAATAGGACACTGCCATCCTGGACAATCTCGCATCATAGATGCGATTAAGGTTCGAGAGCCGTGGTATAAGGAAATATGATTTGGGTGTGAAGAGACCCCATGAGCGTCGAAAGTCAAAATAACATCGATGGTTGCGGTTGGCGCAGTTGAAAGGTTTGCTTTTCTTGTATGAGGAGGGCAAAACGCAGAGGCGAGAAGATTAGCTATCTTTTCCTTATCCCATGTCTTCGTCATACTATCTGGGAAATCTCTGTTTGAGAAAAACGATTAGCATAAATAGTAGCTATGCGACAAGATTTCAGGAAGACATACGGACTCGTAAAAACAAAAACATCATTCTCTTGTCGCAAACCCAACTGCATCCCGCTCTTAACAAGTTCCTTCTTCCTTGTTTCCCCTAACCCATCTGCATCACCTACTGCACATCAATATATGCTCATCTCCATCTCATGCACCTTGTTTACTTACCACTACTCAAACAGAGAATTTTAACATGATTTCCAAGTTCCGGATCTGTTAGAGCTTGCATAGCAGGCGCAAAAAACATAGCCTCATCATCAGGATGCGCTATTAATAAACATATCTTCTTGTTACGAAGTTTTGGAAATTTGGAGTTAACAACTGTGACAGTATATTGCCATGCAGCGAAAGTGATGATGGGGATAGTAAGTAAATATGTCCATTGCATTTTGGGCATTTCGGAAGTATTTAAGGGAAGAGATTTGTTGGAGAAGTGGAGATGTAATGAAATGGAGCGACAGTGAGTATAAAATGGGTTGTTTTGGAGTTGTGAGGGGTTGGTGGATAGAAACGAGTGGAAAATCATTAATCACTGGGTTTGTCGGTCAAGAAATAATTGGGTCCTTGAGCCTTGCGCTAATAAATATATCAAGGTTTACTGCAAGGGATCGGATCAAAAACTGACCAATCCATGGATGTCCTTCAAAATGACAAGGTTTAATATGTATGTACCTATGTACGGGATGAAATTTGTTGCTTTTGCATGAACACGGACTAATCGAGTACCGGTATCCTGCAGCCTTTCGTCTGATGGTAAAATCATCAATCAGCCTTGATTATTCGGTGTACGTATCTGCATCAAATTCCAACTACCTTCAGACGACAAGGCTTACAGTATTTCAAGTAGTGTTTATACTCTTTTTGATAGCAAGCGAAGACGGTATAACATCATTCATCACGAAATATCGGTCATCATGCCCGGTAAAGAACGGAAACTTAAACTCAAACAACCTGATAGATCTGGCCCTGATCCATCCCTCGAAACTCTTCTCGACATCGCAGAGAAACGAAATCTAAGTGAAGCTCAACGGCAGCGTCAGGCTGAACTAGATGCAGAAAACGAAGAGATCCTAATAGGAAGGCTAGGAGATTCGATATTATGGACAATCAGTCTTACGATGTTACATTTCACCTTGGATGTATTGGTTACTCATCAATACGCCGAAGAAGTTGTCTGGAAGGGGATAATATCTAGAACTCTACAAGCATGCCCTGGTAAGTTTTATATCGTGTTTGGGTATAGTAGTAAAGTTTCTGATTCCGGCAGTCATTTGGCTCCTATTTTACGCCTTTCATCCACATCGCGAACCTTCACACTTATTTCCCCGACTACCTGCCAAAGCGTATCACTACCTACATGAAATCTTCTTTTTCGCAACTAGCATAACCGCTGGATGTTATCTTATTCATATTACAAACGAATATGGTAGTTTCGCCATCATGAAGCAAGCTCCGCCAATAGGAACTATCTGGATTTGGTCGGTGATTGAGCTGAACATCCTATGGGCAGTACCTAGTGTCGCATTTTGTGCTATATATCTTAAGGTCAAAGATTATGCATTCCTTTAGTCGTCGGAAAAATCGAATATTGGATAATGGTGGAGAGAGATTTCGTGCTGAAGGCAAGGAGGTTCCATCTGATGCCCCACCTGCCGTACCGAATCACCAACAACCAGTCCAGCACCAACTACGGGACGTCCCGTTTCACTGGAGAAAAGACGCACATGTTTTGCTCTTGCTGGTGATAGTGATCATATGAGCTGGGGAGAAAGAGAAGTAGGCAAGGGAGCAACAGATGGTTCAACTTCATCAAACGGAAGTGGCGGAATGGATCTTTCTTGGACTTGATATCAGTGGCACTAAAATTCCCGCTAGATGGTCGTCAATTCTGGTGTTTGAAGGTGCTCAAGATCGTACACTTCCGACACTGGTAACGGTTTAATATTTATTTCCTGTCACAACTGGAGTTTGATCGGGAATCATCCGTTCCGAAGCTTTGAGGACCCCAATGATGGATTTTTTTCAGATTAAATTCGATCTCGATGCATCATTCGGTATACTAGAGACTCTAGTCGATCTAGCTTCTCATGTTGAGAATGAACTGTACTTTCAAGACGGTCAAGTCTTTCGTGGTCTAACTTTTTTTTGTTTCTTTGCCCGTGATACTTGGTCTCGAGCTCGTCTAATTTAGTCAGTTTCGAGCCCCTTAACCTTCAGATATTATACTTACGATGACATCATACTCATCTGAGCAAATAAAACTCTCGCACCTAACGCATTCCTTTGCCTAACTAATTTCAAAGCTTTCCTTCTCACGGGTAGCCATGATATAGCTACACTTGTTCTAAATGCCATCCTTTTCGGTACCAAAGCCTATTTCTTCCCTTGATCATCCTCAATACTAGCCTTCAATTCCGCTTCTGTCACCAATGCTAGTAATCTCTCTTCAGTTTTACAAGTTCCCCCATCACGGGCGCATACATCTGGTATTCCTTCTCATGTCCAGAACGATCCTTTAATCCATCAGACGCATATACCAAGTCATGAAGCCATTGTGTTTCCGTTTTATGCCAAGAGATGGATGCCTCGACTTGGAAATATTCATTGTTGGCAACTCGTAAGTATGTGAATCGAACATATATCGCTGCTGAAATAGCAGCTACAAAGGTTAACATTCCAGCAACGCTGAATGTTATGGACAGATGACTCTTGACTGGCCATTTCGCTCCGAACTGGAATTTCTTTCTCAATGTGTATCGTTCGATCTGGACAGTATACAGCCAATATTCAGTCGTTATACGATTCTTGCATTTAGAAACTCAAATATCTATCTTGATGTCGGTATTGATACAGGTTTTATCACATTGTGATCGGACGAGGCTTATTTCAAACATCATGTTTGTTTTCTCTACTCAGCCACAATTATGCAAGGCTAGGAAAATAGTATGCTTAATCGATACACTAGTCCTCCTTTGATTTTACCCCAGACCCCGATCAGCGCTTATACCAATAATCATAATCCAAGCGAACCCCGCTCATGTTGTATGCCGTGGACTAATAAGAGGCACGATTTCATCGACCATGCAGTACTATTATCATAGCGGTATATTTGTTCACCAAGTTCTCTTGCTGTTCCTCTTATGTATATATTCTCTTACTGTGTTCTTCCAGATACCGGTATCTAATTTGATTTGATACTTCATTTATTGTTCATTAGCATTCTTCTATCATGGGGCTCATATCGGATGTTGAAGGGGGAGAAGAGGCAAGTCGAAATTCTCCGCCACATTTCATGACATCGATCTGATAAGCCGATGTAGCAAGTTCAGGAAACAGACTATGCCACAACAGAAGACAATCTGGGAAATACCAAAGCATTGATTTGGAAACAAGATCTGAGGATTGTGCCACTCTGTGCTGGTATCTACTTGTTATGTTACCTTGATCGCTCCAATATTGGTCAGTACCACTATGTCAGATGTATGTCGTGTGTATGAACCTGATAAACAATAGGCAATGCCAAAACACTCAATTCTTCTACTCACGATGATCTCCTTTCTGATACACATATGACTGATTTTCAGTATATGTATGTTTGGATCTTCTTTCTCACCAGGAAGCTTACTAACAGATCACAGCATTGCATTAATGGTCTTTTTGATCGCCTATGCAATTTTTGAAGTCCCATCCAATTACTTCCTCAAAAAACTCAGTCCAAGCAAATGGATATCATTTCTGATGTTTTCATGGGGTATCATGACTATTGGACTTGGATTCGCCCATAACTTTTCTGGTGTGACAGCTGTGAGATTTCTTCTTGGGATGTTCGAAGCTGGTAAACTATGATTTTTCTTCAACTCTTGGGCGGCATTTAACATCGTGATAGGATTGTTCCCAGGCTTAGTATACTATCTTACTTTCTGGTATCGTACATCTGAACGCTCGATTCGCGTTGCATTTATTCTCGCTTCCGCAACACTCGCGGGAGCTTTTGGTGGTGCTATTGCGTTTGGAGTTGGTCATATGAATGGTACAGATGGAATGTCAGCTTGGAGATGGTTATTTGTGATTGAGGGAATTCCTTCTTGTTTGTCCTCCATTCTGGTATTTTTTTACCTACCAGATTATCCAGAGACAGTAAAATGGCTGTCAAAAGATGAGAAGGATTTGGCTATAAGTAGACTTGCTACGGAAGGATCTAAAGGGGGTGATAAGGGCTTGACGTGGCAAGAGGCAAAGGAAACTCTTTGTACTTGGAGATTATATGCTCATTATGCAGTGAGTACCGCATATACACATGATGGTTGATGACTTTCTAACCTGAAGTTTAGATCTACTTTGGTATCTCAACACCTTTCTCAAGTTTATCCTTATTCACACCAAGTATCACCGCTGGCCTTGGGTACAAAAATCTCGAGGCTCAACTTATGACAGTTCCACCATACGCCGTTGCCTGTAAGTTTATATTTCCCTTAATTTCTGATCGATTCTAACATCTCCACAGACGTCATCACAATTCTCGTCTCCTGGTCCGCTGACCACTTCAACGCGTAAGTAAACCTCCCCCATCTCCCCATCTCCCCATCTCCCCATCTCCCCAACCCACCCCATCTAACCCACCCAGTCGCGCCCTCCACTCCTCATCCATGGCCCTAATCGGCGCCATCGGCTTCACCGCTTCCGCCCTCCTCCCCCCAACATCCTACACCTCCCGCTACGGCTGTCTCATCATCGCCGCCTCAGGAGCATTCTCCTGTATCCCACCTCTCCTCGGTTTCCTCTCTTCAAATATCTTCTCAACAGCTAGTATTGGACTTGCTATTGCGCTTAATATATCGATAGGGGCACCCGGACAGATTGCGGGTGTATGGATATACAAGGCGGATCAGGCAAAAGAGGGTTTTCCGTTGGGTCATTGGGTTAATGCGGGTCTGTTGTATTTTGTGTGTGTGGGTTGTGTGGGGTTGAGGGTTTATTATGCGTGGAGGAATAGGAGGGTTATGGAGGGGGGAAGGAGGTTTGCTTATTGAGGGGATGATAGGTTTGATGTGGGAGAATGGGGATGTGGTGATGGGTGATGGTAGTTTAGATGTGTTTTTTTGGATTGAGATGAGAGAATTGTCAATTATGAAGTGAACTACGGAGTAGATAGTTATGGCTATTTTCCGTGTAGATATAGAAAGACTAAGATATGTATTTCAATGAATGTTGCCAATATCTCAGTCCTAACATCCCATTCCACTCAAAACTTTATTCCCAGAAACCACACAGCTCAAGTCAGACCACCTTGGGATATTTTCGTTAATCCGTGTCACCTGATCAATTATACACGTGTTCGTCTCGATATCGATATCGCAATTTGCATGCATCTCAAAACCTCTCCTTCTTCTATAGAAACTTAACATCTCAAGATCCAGTCATTTACTTCTCACGCATATTTTCCCGCGCACATAAGAGAATAGATTTTATTGGTTTGGAATATATAAAGAAAAGCGAAAAGCGAGAAGTATCCGTGGTGATCGAGTGAAAAAAGAAAAATCAGCTCGCGAAATTCTCGGGTCACTGGATTTTCGGTCGAGGGGATTGTGAGAACGATTACGGATTTGTATGTTTTCTATTTTTTGGAAGGGAAAGAAAGAGAGGAAAGAAAGAAAAGAGAGAAGGAAAGGAAGAAGTTCTTGGTGGTAGAAGAAAGAGATTAGAAGTTTTTTCTGGTATTCTTTTGATCACGATAACGCTGGTATAATCTTAAATACTAAACGGAGTATTAAGACGGAGTATCATTGATAATCAGTTACGCTTTAATTACCACCTTCAATGATCACATCACCACATCACCATTAAATGAACACACCACAATCTTCCCGCGGGGGAACTCGCAGTAGGGGTCGCGGTCGCGGCCGTGGTAATAATAATAACCGACCACCCCACCCCCAAGAACATGTCCCACGAATAGCACTCCTACATCTCGGAACACCGGTTTCTATTGTACTGAAAATGGATCAGGGGAGTGGGAGGGAGGTACAGGGGTTTGTGGGGGAGTTACTTACGAGGGGGGATCATCCGAGGGGGGTGAAGGTTAGGTTGAGGGATGGACGCGTGGGGAGGGTACAGAGGTTGTGTGGGGAGGAGGAGGCGGTGGTGGGTGAGGGGGGGAGGAGGGGATTGGGGGAGAATGGGGAGGGTGGTGGGATGAGTGCGGGGATAGGTGATGGGGGAAGAGGAGGAGGAGAAATAGAAAGAGAAAGAGGAAAAGGAGTTAAGTTGCCGTCTCAAAACTACACTGATTTCCGAAATGACGGATATGACGAATCTTCCGCCGCTAGTAATAATGCAGGCGCAAGTTTAGAAGATTATATCGTTGTAAAAGGAAATCAGAGAGGAAAAGGAAAAGGGAAGAAAAACCAAGCTGGGGATAATCTTATGAAGGTTAATGGTAATGAGGGAGATATTAGGGAAAGGGGAGAAGAAAGAGAAGATGGTGAGGAGCTACAGGAGGAGAGATCAAGTGAACAAATTTTCAAATCGGTATTGAGTATTTGTCCTGTTTGTGGAGAATTTGAAGGTGATGAAGTGGCCGTGGCGCATCATGTTAATGGGCATTTTGAATAGATGGATCTAAATAAATAAATAGATAGATATTTTGTATGGATGTGGATATGGATGGACATGGGTATGAATCTAAATCCCACGCAAGAAATAGAGAGATGATATTGAGAAATAAATCACAAGCATATGAAGCTTAAACAACTAAACAACCAACATACATACCCACTCTTAAAATACTACCTAGGTATTTGTGTGCTGTACTCATTCTTGAGGAAAATGCTAGGTATTCATGTAATAGATATTGAATGTAACATTGGATGATTGAATATCATTGCTTTTATATTTCGTTGCGAGCATATCGTGTCATATTATACCATATCCATCTTCTCCACAACCATAAGTATAACTATAAGTATAAGCATATCCATATCGAGTTTCATTTCATTTCATTTTTGTCCCGCTAAAAATCCAAAATTCATAGATTACGAAGTATTATCATATCCTTTCAGCTCAGCTCGCTCAAAATCATTCATCATAGCACATCATAGCACTCCAAATAAGAAGAAACCTAGTACCGAATCCCAAGTCACAAACGACATAATACCTCCTACCCCGTTCACTACCCTCCCAATCCCAACCCCTAATGCTTATGCAACTTCCCTTAATTTTCTCCTTCAAATGAGTCAACTTCCCCTCTTTCTTTCCCTCCCCATGTTCATGCTCATGTTCATGTTCCTCCTCACTACCAGCTTGCTCACTCCGTCCACTCTCCCTCTCAACCGCTTCATCCCCCCCAACCGAATTACCCCCCACAGTCCCCCCACTAACCCCCGCATCCATCTTCTCCACCTTCCCCTCCTTCCCCAACAATCTATCTGCCTCAATTCCCGCACCGGGTTTCGTAGCATCGAAGTTTCCTCCCTCGGCTGCTGTACCGGTTGTTGTGATGTGTTTTTCTCCTGTTCCTTTTTCTTCTTTTCCCTCGCCGATAGTCTCCTTTTTATCGGAGCCCAGGGGTTGCAAATCCGTTTTTACGTCTTGGACGTTGGATGTACTACTTGGTTTTCCAGCTCCAGTTCCAGAAGCTACCCCTTTATTCTCCCCCGCAGTTCCTCCCCCAGGCGTCTTAGGTGTCGCTGCTGTAACATTTAAATCCTTCGCATCCGCATTTTCCCTCCCAACAACCGAAGAACCCCGATCCTTCTCTCCAGCAGATTTAACATCCCCGCTCCGCGCAGCCAAAGTATCCGTACCACCAATTTGAGTCGACTGATTTTCCGACCGAAGAGGTAAATTCGGATTAATCCTCTCAGAGATCAGAGGTTTCTCGGCTGCAGTGAGTGGTTTCTCAGGCGAGGCTTTGAAACTGGTGGTCGAGGGGTTTTCGGATGATAGGGGCGCGATATGAGTGTCTGCGAGGGTTTTGGCGACGATGTCGGAGGTTGAGGAGGCGCGAGAGGGGTCGATGGATTTGGCGGCTTGGCCTGGGGGTGATAGGGTGGTGAAGGGGTTGGGTTGTGGGTTTTCCGTGGTGTTTTTGGTGCTGGTGGAATCTAGGGTTTTGTGTTAGCATATCTGTTTATCTATCCATCTATTTATTTCATCTCTTCCATCTCGTTTCTTCCTCCTCGTCCTCCTCCTCATCACCGCAGAAAAAGAATCACCAACCTAAATTTCCCTTATCATAAGGTTCACCCTTCTTCGTATCACCCATCTCTCCACTAACCGGTTCCGTTCCCTTCGTCTCTGGCATCACTGTTGCATTTGCCGCATCAGTTGTTTCTTGAGATTCACCCCAGATGGCTTTTGAAGCAGCTGCTGCCATATTGTTAACTGTATTATTTACCGATTCCATTTTCTCTGTATTTTGTTGTTTCAGTTTCGTTTGAATGAGTTGTAAATTCTTGATGGAATGTGAGATGAGAAGGATCAAAGAAATCGTAGTAGGTATGTAAGATTACTATTATTTTATCAAAGATGTCATGTTGGTGTATATAGAAATAAGTAGAGAAAACAGGAATTCTAGACATCTTAGAACCTTTATTCATTTATCCCAATTCAGCCCAATCATCATCATCATCATCATCATCATCATACTCTCTCTTCCACCTCCCACAAAGACAAAAAACAAGAAGTAAATCCCTTCCACATCCCCCAGCACAAAAACTGACGTAGTGCTCTAGTTACCACTCTAGTCCTCCATTGGATCATTCCTCATAGTAAAACCATTTGATTGGACCATCCAAGCCAACAAAGAGGTTCCTCCAAAATCCTTGTTCTTAGTTACCTAGTAACTCTTCGGAGATTTCCATTCATCCATCCATTCCTCAAGCACTCTATGTTAAAACCAAACCATCAAAAAATCCAGCATGTAGATCTTGATACGATGATGTTCACAATTATGTACCCCGCAATTCCCTACGTCATAATCACGTGTCGCAATTTCATTCAAATTCTACTCGTACAGTATGAGCTCGAGGTTTGGCTTGACTCTGTCGATGAGCTGAGATGGAAATCTAGAATGAGAAGTTACACTGATCCATCAGATCCATCAGATTCTAGATTCTAGATTCTAGATGCTGAATTCTAGATGCTGAAAATCCTTGATACCTATGTGGTGTATACCTCTACTATGACTGAGATAATAAATCTTACATGGATAAATAAGCCAAGCTATGAACACATATTAAAGTATTGACACTAGGACATAAAGATTCAGAGAAAATCCAGTGTCCGCTTTGGTATCTATCATCTAGTAATTCATAAACTCGTTTCAAAACCCAGTAATCAACACAAGAGAATTTCTATCCCATCTCCAATGATACACCATCTTCTGCCTTTCCCATGACTCTGATCCAATCCCCATGATACAATAAAATATTAAAACATAATCTACTCGACTATCAAACCCTTTAAGCAGCTTTTGAATCCTCAGCTGGTGCATCCGTCTTCACAGGTTCCGTGTCGTTACCTTCAGATTCAGGTTTCACACCCCCTAACGGTTTCGCCGGATCATAACCTACACTCTTCACAATTCCTAATCCTTTCGTCCTACCTTCTCTGAACAATAATCTATCACCCGGAGCCAAGTATTCCGGTCTCTGCACAAATTGGAATGCAACTGTTGCTCTATCACCAGTTCGGATGTAACTTCGATCAATATCGATAATGGCACATGTTTGACTAACAGGTCCTACATGTAACATAGCCTGATATTTTGTCTTGATAGTGGTAGCATGAGAAAGAATCAGAACTTCGGCGACAAATTCTCGGTAGACTTTAGGGGAATTATGTTCGAGTTTTGGAAGAACAACCATTCCTTTTCGAACATCTTTTCTTCGAACTCGTTTTAGTGCGAAAGAAGCAGATTGACCAGCGGATGTAGCTGGAACTGGTATTCGTTTACGTTCAATGGAACGAATGGTCGTAGTTGTGAATTGACCTAAAGAGTCAGGCCCAATGAGTACAGTATCACCTGCGTGGACAACACCTGATTTGACGATCCCTGATACTACAGTCCCTACGAATGGAACAGAAAAAGTATCATTGACATGAAACTCGAAAGGCGCCTCCGCATCATAGTGACCATGATGAGGGAGAATATTCAGAAATGCTCGAACCAGATCCAAAGATTCTCCAGTGACGTTGGATACTTGGAAGATTGGACAAATCCGTTGACTGACAAATTGAGTAGCGGTGTTGATACATTCCTCTCGATTTTTGATAAAAATTGGAATTTTTCTTGCTCCAGGACTTTTTAATATTCCAGTAATTTGTTTGATGGTTTGTTCAAGAATTTGAGGAGGGCAGATATCGATTTTGGTAATGACAACCATAACTGGTACATTCAACGCAAGGGCGATACCAAGATGTTCTTTACTCATACCAATGAGACCATTATTGGCAGCGACCATCAGTAAACAATAATTTGGAGATGAAGATAAAAGTCCAAAGACGGTAGTTCGTAGGTATCGTTCATGGCCAGCCAAATCAGTGAAGGAGATAACTTTCGCTGATCGTTTTCCAATTTCTTCCCATGACAATTTCCTCCCTGGGACATCGGATGCGATAACTTTTCCCGTGGTATCAAAACCCATGATTTCCATGCCCACGGAACTGGTTCTTCCGCTTTCAATTTCGTGTTTATGTCGAAAGAGATTGACTCTTGCTTTCCCTCTTCCATCATCCAATCCACCCTTCACCAATACACCCAACATGGTACTTTTGCCTGCGTCGACATTTCCTACAACGGCAATTCTTGTCTCGATGACCTCTTCCACACTAGCAGGATGTTGTCGTATTAAAACCTTTCCTGTACAATCTTTCTCTTTTGACTCTCCACTCTCGCCTTCCACCTCCCCACCCACTCCTTTCGTCAAAAGTACCTGGCAATCACTGTTACATTTCCCTGCAGCTTCTCTTAATCTTTTAAGAGCAACATCCCATTCCTCTCTGTTCAATCCCATTACATCACCATTATTCTCAAATCCAATCTCAAAGACAGTCTCTCCATGTCCCTCCTCCAATCGCATCTCCAAAACATTTTTGAGGACCACTAGCTCCTCTTCGTCAGTTGAGAGCAGTAGATCTTTTATTCGTACTTGAGGACTAGTATCTGCTATATCGAGAGAATTTAAGATGTCCGTAAGTTCGGCATGATCTTCGACACAAGTGGTAGATGATGCGGTGGTTGATGGACCTGCTGTGGTTGAACTGACAGTGGAATGAGAGGGATATCGAAGTGCTTGTTGCTTTTCAACATATTCCGCGAATTCACTGAGGGCCTATTATTCATTAGAGATACAAAACAAACTCTGCCAAAGGGTATAGTACAGATTCGCCTTTCCGCCGCTCATGTGGAAGCTGTTTGCCTTTTGAAGTCATGGTTTCGTTTGCGTGCTTTCTAGAAAAGTACTGTGGCAATAACTCAATTTACTTGTGTTATATTCGAAGGATCATGGGAGAATACTTTCGAAAATTATTAGAATAAAATAATTCTTAGGAATAGTGAATCTGATAGGAAAGAGTTACTTAGGGAGGAGGCAAGTTTTTAAGTATTGGATACTGTAAGTGATGACTGTTCGGTGTGTAAAGTCTGGAGTGAAGCTTTATCGATAAGGAATCTTGGGATGAATGAATCATTGATCCTTGAGTCATGTTTAGAGGCTGAAGTTTTTTGATAACTCTTTGTCTTTTATGACTCCAAAAAAAGCCTTTTGGCATTTTTCCATTCTGAACATCTAAAGATCTTCTTCGCAAATAATAACCTACAGTAGTAGTGACAATGGTAGATATTATTGAGCACATATATGTATTGAATAGCAAGTTAACCTTACAAGTGACGCATGAGGCTCAAGAACCTCTGGGCCCCACAATAGCTTAAGCTTATCCCGTGTGATGTTAGAATGGAGAGTGAGTTATATGGCAACTGTAAAATATTTGGAATTTTCTACATATCCATGCGAAGATCTTTTTTGAACAGCAAATGTGCGTCTATCAATTATTGTTGTTAAATACAATGGTCACTGGCACGAAAATCCCATGCTGACTGCTCACCCAGAGCATTGACACTTGAGGTTATAATAAAATCGTTGTAGGTATAAAGTCCAGAAGCCACTTCAAGAATAGATAGAGTTTGAAGTTGCAGATGATGTCAATGGAAGGAAACATTGTCACACGGAGCTATCAGTATAATACTTGGGATATTATAAGATTGAAAACCACAAGCTATAGTTTTAAAACGCTCTCCTCTGGGATATTTCGGAGCCCTCCCACACCCTGCTGTGTATACCTTGCTTCGACATGTACCTGCTCGTAATGAGTATCTCAAGCAATTGGCGAGTAAGAGTTGGCGCATCTCAGCTACGCAACAAAACCCAAGTAGGACTAACCACCTTGAAGCAGACCTCATAGAGTTCTTCGATGGAAGCATTGCGAGAGAATCAATGCAACTATGCATCGAAAAAATGTACCCGGTGTAACAATTTACAGTATCCTAAACCGCCCGATACATCCAAACGAAGGGCCTTATAGAGATCAGATCAACCAAGCGCAGATATGCTAGATATAATCAAGCACCTGTAGCACCACAAGCTCACATCCACTCAAATCCACGTATCTTGGCTTAAGTATTTGCATATATTATTCGTGTTTCCTTCTCGCGCCTATTTATCCTTCATGGCCTATGGAATTATCGAATTTTGGTAATTGTAGCCATCCCGCTGTGGCATTATTTGTCCCTGTTATGCCCGCTGTGATTTCCGTTACTCCATCCTTCACTGGTTCTTCTGATGTCGCAGTTACTCTCCAGTAGGTGTCTACTTTCTGTCGTATTGTGGAATATCGTTATGTGATATTATGAGGATCTGGGTGAAATAAGTATAACACTGTCGCCTATTTGATAGAATATTAGATAAAGTACAAAGACCAATTCCAAGATCAAGAGAACTTACCTCTAACAAACAACATTTCGGATTTCTTAACAACGGTCTGGGGAGCGGGAGTTAGCCGGAAGTACCTGTCTAGTAGAATATAGACCAACCTTTATGATTTCCTCTTCATCATCTTCTTCACCCTCCTCCACAACATATATGGTCTCTACCACATCACCCAATACCAAATTGCAATGACTATCATAAGCCTATTAATTATCAATATAACCCTCTGGAAGTTTTGCAAGGTGTATCCCACATGTAGCCTTCCTTTTAATTCTCTATCTCCTCTCAATTTAACATAAACAACCTCGTCAAGACAAAGTCGCACCAAATCAAGGGGTTCCGCTGGTGCAGATGTACCATCATCAATATCTGCCATATTTGTTTTGTTTATGCGGATGGGAGTGAGTTGATGTGGAAGATTCCCGTGCTGAATTACCTTCAAATCGCATGGAGGTTGTTGCTTTGGATAAGCGGCAACTCCCGCCCCTCACTAAAAATTTCAACTATTCTACCGAAAATCCACCACAGCCACCAAGTCCACCAAATTCCAAGTCCACCAAATTCCAAGTCCACCAAATCTAAACAAGTTTTTTACTTCCCGCCATCAACAACACCAAGTGGACCCTTTTGAACTTTCCCCAGCTTTCCCCGGATTTTATTTCAATTGATCATCAATTACATGGTCAATGCGAGTGAAGGAGAGAAAGGAAGAGAGAATGATGACTTACAAAACCATACATAATGGGACCTTTCTTGCGCGGTTTTGAGACGCGCAAGTCCACAATCGCTACAACTCTATATACTACACACTCATTTACAAAAGTCGGCAGATCATATTATGGCAAAAGATGTTTATACGAATCCAGGGGTCCAGAAAGTGGTCACAACAAGTCTCTGCCAGGAGAATCGGATATTCAAGAAGAGACCGGGATCGATCAATCGAAAGAGGGAGATGAGGCCACCAATGATGGATTGCAAGCACCAAAACGTGAATATTGGAGAAGATACGAGATAAGGAACAGATACCGAGATGTGAAGACTTTTTTCAAGACACCAGAATGGATGAAGCCAGCATGGAGTAAATCAGAAAATTTAAAAGATTGGTGGGTTGCAAAGCATGCAACTGAGAAATCCCAAAGTCAAGAAGCATATGGAGATATCTATCCACTAGAAATCCAGACAAGGGAAACAGATGAAGCATCCGATGAATCTGACATGGTCTCTGTTATTCGAAAAGTTGGGGTTGGATTACCCACTAGTCTCGCTCAACGAAGAATCCTCCTCAAGGAAGCAAAAATGGTTCTTGGATACAGACATGTGCTTAGAGCACTTCATTTACGAGATCCCCACGAACTTCTTAAGGTTTTAGTGAAACTTTCTGATGTGGACAATTTTGGTGTGAATTACTCCCCTTTACTGGACATTCCCCCAAATACTTTCTCTGAAATTCTGAGGCTACTGGATCCCAAACATTTCTTTGGAAGATACAAACGGTTATTACACGATTTCAAGCACAAAGATTTATTGGAGATGAGGACCGATACGATCGATTATGATGGAACTCATCGTGCTTACACTGTCTATCTTTGGCACTTGCATCGAATTATTATGAAACGCCAGATAAAATACCCGATATATCTTTCGGAATACAAAATGCTCCTTAAAGCTGCAAAATTTACAGGGCATCAAGCAGTGGCGGATTTGACATGGAAGTCTATGATTTCCAATCGGTATCAAGTTATGGAAAGTAGACAAGTTCAACCAGATGTGGAATGCTTCAATTATTATATGGCTACTATGTGTTGGTCAGATATTCTAAGTCCTTACCATTCTGACAGATTAAGAGTTGTTTCCCATTATAAAGAACTTCGTCAATGGAACGACAGACCTTATCAACTCAATCGACACCGAATAGGTCCCGATAATGGAGTCAGAATTTCGGTCACTCGACTATTTCAAGAAATGTCAGCTACTGGTTTGATGGGGGATGAAGAGACATTTTGCTTGTTGATGGTTTCGGCGAGTCGGGAGGGAGATCTTGAGACTGCTAAAACAATTCTCAACCGGGTGTGGCAAATCGACATCGACTTGAAGAATAGTGAGAATTTGAAACTCAATACACGTCTTCCGGACTCTCCATTGCGTCCATCCCAAAGATTAATTCGTACCATCGCCCATATCTATTGCATAAACAACGATTTACCAATGGCTATGCATGTAATTGACCAAGTATCACGGAGGTATTCAATCGAAATTTCGAAAGAGACTTGGCAAGATCTATTGGAATGGACTGCAGTCTTTGCTAGGAAACGGCCAAGTGCTTCTCAACGTGAGAGAGGTTTTGACGAAGGAGTGTTACCTTTGGCCAGCATGGGCAAAGTTTGGGACAGTATGATTTCGGAACCTTACAACATCAAACCTAATCTTTCAATGTACAATATTTACATTCGCTACCTACTCTCTACCCGAAAATTTGGGAAAGCGCAAATACTCATTGCTGAAGCTCATCGACTACATAACGAATTGGCCCACCGAGCAAATCGTTACAGAATCTTATATGAAAACAGTCTAATGCGACGAAAGCCCGACTCTGTAGTAACAGGGATTCGCCAAAGAGACTTCATATTCCATCACTTCAAATTGAGGATTAGCAGGATGTATATGCGACAATGGATCAATTATCTCATCTATCGCCCAGGAAAATACTTATCTAAATACCACGCAAACTGGGCATTTCAAGAAGTTCCTGCCATAATTGAAAGGTATAAATCATTCTTGCGAGGGGAGATTACTTATCAAACATATACGGGTCATGTACGTCTAAATACTGGAAAACCGGAAGAGACTAAGTTGAGGATATGGAGGAGGAGATATGGAAATATGAGGTCAAGAAAAAGACGACTGAGGAAGTCTTTGGGGAAACTTCTGAAGAAAAAAGGAGAATACCGATATAATCG
The DNA here is from genome assembly GCA_014898415.1 of Stromatinia cepivora. Classification (NCBI taxonomy): domain Eukaryota; kingdom Fungi; phylum Ascomycota; class Leotiomycetes; order Helotiales; family Sclerotiniaceae; genus Stromatinia; species Stromatinia cepivora. The sequence goes on along the minus strand of RCTD01000018.1, from coordinate 346,287 downwards.
GGAGAGGAAAGCCGCCGGTGGGCAAGTTCAGTTGGCAGCCAAGGTCGTACAGGATCATAGATTTAGAACAGGTTACTACGAAAGACAGTAGGAGAAACAATTACAGATGTAAATATCTCGGTAGATCACAGATATCACTGTAGAACGTGTTTTTTCTTTGATCTCATCATTTTTCCTTTTTTTGGCTTCTTAATATCTTTATATACTTTTCATGATGGTGGATTCGCTATACAATGCAACGAGACGAAATTACTTCATCAGGGAATCCCGAGACTTCATGGCACAACAAGCAGCCCTATATACAAGTGATTAGTAGTCGTCCGTACATGAATAGGAAGTCCCGATATCATATCCATACCAATTGAAGATTCAACTCGCACAACCCTCTTCCTCTCTCAATCCCTTCTTCCCTCGCAATCATCTTCGATAACTCATCATAATCGACATACTAACCAAATCTCGACAAAACGCTTCTCTTTCAACGAATTTTTCGTCCAATATCATATATACTATGGCGGAAATCATCATTCCTCGGGAAATACTCGATACTTATTTCCCGGAACTGGTGGCTTGCCTAGGGAATATAATGATGATGAAAATAATGAGAAGATTACATTGCTTGTGCAGATTAGGCATCGTGTTGAACCTGTTTTTTTCCGTTTGGTTGCCTTTTGCATAGCTTTTGTGATTTTACTCCCCCTCTGACTCGTTTTCTTTTTTTACTCTTTTATTCTTTCAACACACACACTCTCTCTTCTTAACTTCCCCCTCGTCCCCCCATCTCCAATCATCTATTTTCTTCTTCTTCCTCCTCAACTTTCCCCATTCCATCTCAGCTTCCTCAACCCAACCCAACCCAACTCCACTCAAACCCCTCCCCTATACCACAACCAGCACAAAAACCAGGTGAATTTCCGCTCCATCCCCTCCGGGTTCAGAAATCCTCGAAATCGACACTGGTCAAGGCGATACGGCTCTAGTTCTTGTTTCACAGATTGGAGATAATGGATATATTGATGCTGTGGATCCGGGGGATTTTAATTATGGTACTATTTTCTCTTTTATTATCCATTATCTTGAATATGTCTTTTTTTCACTCAACCCACCTTCCAGTCTGCCTATTAGAGTCTTGATTAGGGTTTAAATCTTATTGATGGAATGATGCAGTACTAAACAAACGCCAGGCTTACCATGGATCCTCTCCTAAGCGCAATCACAATTAAAATCCGGTCCATTAGGCCAACCTACTGCTCAAAAAAATTAAAAAATAGATATAAAATCATCCCCGTATACCCATATAATCCTCTTTTCTTTTCCCCTCTCTAATGTTCTTCATCACATCCTGGCAATCCTACTCTTCCTCTTTCTTTTTTTATTTTCCTGTGACTAAAATCACAACACACCAAACAAATCCGCATAGCAGATGAGATCTTGCGCCAAAATCCCTAAATCAACTCTCGCATCTCGTGGTAATTATACTACAGGCGGCTTATGTCTTTGACACTGGGAGGGACATCCTTTACTGCCGCAACTTCAACTGCAGCTTTATCCAAACATCACGAATCTAAAGCTAATTATTATCTATCTTGCTCTTCCCTATATTTCCCCCATTAGGTACCTTCCTATCTTCGCAAACCTTCCTTCCCCAACTCCACCTCCTCAAATGATCCAAAATCTTTTCATTTCCCAGCCCACACACTCCCGGCACCCTCTCCGCTCCCCAACTCGTATCCCCACAACTCCTCCCCCACTCTCACCACCCACCCCAGCACTACCCATCCACAGCTCCACATATATCTCTCCACCACTCCCCCAAGCTCAAACTCACCGAATCCAACAAAACCATGTACACCATTCCTCTAATTCCCTCACTCTTCCCCAGCCACCGTCCGCAATCCCCTTCATCTTCACCAGCGCAAAAAAACAATCCTCCGCCCCCCCGTGAATTCATAAATCATTCGTATACACGACCCATCACCCAATTTACGTATTTTCACTCACCACAGAACCTACTTAAACCTCATCACAGAACCTACTTGAACCTCATCACATCTCTCCCATCTCTCTCATTTTTTTCTACTGAGATACCAAGTAAAAATTATGCTATTCAATTGAATTATCCGGGCAAGGGGGGGATCGTAATCGAACTACGGAGGAGAGGAAGCAGATGATGTGAAGCGAGGGTGGGAGTATTACTTCATAGTTAACTTTCAATTCGTGCTCTGGGGCTTTGCTGAAAGTCTTACGTACTCAGTATACCCTTCCCCTTACCCTTCCCCTAAGCCTTTATTTGGGTCGCATGAATATCCCCTCCTACTCCCACCTCACGGTGACACTCCCTTCATATTTGGAATTCTATCAATGGTCATCATACATAAGAAACAAGCGTCATTTCTCATACCACACAACATGTAACGTTCATAATCAAGTCACTCACTTATCATTGACATACTCAATTTCATTTTGCTAGCTATTTGTTGTACACGTAAAGTCAAGATCATTAAATGACCATAAAGAACAAATCTCAAGTAGCAAGTCGCTAGTCAGATAGCACTTGAAGTCGCCGTAAATATTGTCAATGCTTGAATACCCCCAGCCGAGCGAAAAAAGGGACAGCAAAGCTACTGATCCATCTCTAAACACCACCAAGCAACTTCAAAGGCCCTCCAAAAAGTCGAAGTCATCGTTGGTCAAATTGAGCATCTTACTTTCCAATCCTGGAGGAGTAGTCTCATTGTTGTTAATAGCCCCACTGCTGGTAGAATCAATCCCATTGCTAAGGCTAGAAACTTCGCCTCTGCTGAAAGTGACTCCGTTAGTGTTGCGAAGAACCTCGCTGTTGCGGCTTGGAACTTCATTGCTGTTCAGAATGACACTATTGGTGCGGCTAGAAATTTCATCGTTGCCGAGAGTAATCGTACTACCGTTACGGGGAATCTCATTGCCACTGCTAGGATTCTCTTTTTTGGTGCCAGAAATTGCATTACTGCTTTGCATGCGAGGAATGATATTTTGGACTCTAGGACCAACAATTCTCTTTCCATTAACAAATGTAACCGGCTTGTGAGTCTCTTCGAAGACCAAGTCCTCCGGGTTTGGTTTATTCTCACTTGCTAACTTTTCCCGTTCAAGACGTTCTTGGTTAATGTCCTTGTCTGAGCGAACCGGATCCCAGGTATCCCAAGCCTGACGACCCTTTTCTGGTGACAATCCTCCCTCCCGAGGTGATGATACAAATGTATACGACGACCTTCCGTCATTTAATTGGTTTGATGTGAACTGCGTGTATGAATTGCTCCGGCCAATTTGTTGGTCTAATTTCTTGGGAGAGGTTTGCTTGAATGTCATTGGGCGAGTCGAGGAGTCAGAAAAGAACTTTTGTGGCGAACGTTGTCTTTGCTTAGTAGAGGTATCTTTCGCTGCATTTTTTCCATTTCTTTCTTCGCTGATGATTTCCTGTGGAACAGATTCTAGTTCAAGAGTCTGCAAGCGAGCTAATGCACGGCAGTCATCGCATCGGCAAAAGTCTCCGCAATTAGTACTGCAACCATGGCCACAGGCTAGGATCTTTTCACAGGGCTCCTTGCAGACAACTTGATCATGCTGATTTGGATGACACTTGTATGGACACAAATGTCCGCATGGTAACATGCCACCACAATGTTCATGACAGCCACCGCTTAGATCCTCCCAATGTTCAGGCTCAGAGACATGCGTGAGGTTTTGATGCTTGGAGCATACAATAGGCAGCTTAGACGCGAATCTTTCCTCATCTAACAGATGCAAGAGAATTGGCATCCATAACTTCTCTCGACAGCCATTTTCACCTTCCTGTCCGGCAACAGTGAGTGCATTTCCAAAAATATAAAGACCGCGTTGTGCACGTGACAAAGCAACAACAACACGATTCTTGCTGCGTAAAAACCCCACCGAATTATCAGGATTACCTCTTACTAACGACAGCAAAATGACCTCATTTTCCTCGCCTTGATATGCATCAACGGTGTATACCTTAAAGTATGGTGCCGTGACGCTTGTGACACGTCGACTAAGCTCCTTAAGGAGTAATTTTCGTTGACCGTTGTAATACTAAAGATCTGTCAGTGATGCATTATATGATGGCGTCAGCACTATTCCATACCGTCAATACAGTGATTTTGTCTGGCTTAATGCCATTGATGACTAGGTAATTGAAGAACCCAGCAACCATTTCAGCTTCCGGTGCATTATAACAACTCATGTTGACATCTCTTCGCTCCTGCCATTTGTGAGAGAAGAAAAATGAATCAAATCTCATGCCAGGAACTGGGGGGCGATGATTGAGTCGGTCGAGAACATTAGGATGATCGTGAAGATTGACGTAGAATGGATTCGGGTCAATACATAGAAGCTCTCTGACCTCTGGGATCATACGGCGTTGTTTGTTCAACATTGTGTAGCCCATACCATTATTCACAAGCCTCTCAAATAAAGAGACTGACATAAAATACGGGTGCGACATGAAGCGGTCGAGGGTTGTATTTGCAGTTAGTTGGCGATGATCTCCTACAAGTATAACTTGCTCCAGCGATGGTATAATGCTTGCTGTCACGTTTGCTTCCAAAGTTTCTGCCGCTTCCTCAATGAGTAGTACACTGGGATTCAAAGCGGAGAGTAGTCCCCTATATTTAGACAGACCGGTTGTTGTACATCCAATAACCTTAGTGTCCATATGGTCAATGAATTCGACATCGCGCGTCCACTGTTTTGATTAGCATCATACTAGATCATTTTGAGAATGATTAAGGTACCTTTGCCAGCTTTAAAGATCTCATCGAGGATTGATACATAGCCAGTTTCTCAATAAGCTTAAGTGTAAGTTGATCATAGTAAAGCTTTTCCCAGTAGCAATAAACAGCACCGCGATACTTCTCTGATATGTCGAAGAGACTTTCAGTTTTGGCGAGTATATTTCTAGGGTCGTTTTTGCCCGTGACTCGGCGGCTCTTAACTTTGCCCGTATAGCCACGTCTCAATGGAATCCATGTCCCGCTAAGAGACTCCTTGTTGTCTTTCGCTTGGACTTCAACTTCAACCTCTTGGAGTTGTTCGAACTCCTGATCGGGATCCTCTATCTCGAGATTCTTGTTGATTCCTGGAGTCCTCGGCATACGCACTGTCTGTTTGGACCCGAGCCCTATAATTCGAGTAAGTAAAGATCAGCGGTTAAATTCTTGAGCTCTTAAATACGTACAAGATAGGAGAGGGTCGATATTCTCATCGCCCATATCCAGTGAGCTTGACCAGCCAGGTTCGAAAAAAGAGTCAAATGTTGTTGACTCAATATATTGCATTCCAGAAGAACTCTCCCTGATAAAAGATCTTCCTCAGTGATATCAAAAAGCAATTTCTCGATTGAGAGAACCATAGCGTCGTGTGCACTGGAAGCTGCCCTGTAGCCATTGAAATGCCTAGCTTTCATATCTTTATTCGTCTGACGCAGCTCATACAACGTTCGTGCTAGTATGGTAGCATTCCCCTTGTCACATCTACTTCCAAGACGCACAAAATTATCTTCGAAGCCGGAAATGTGGGTAAGCAATTGGTCAAGAGCATGATTAGTCTGAGCAGCGACAATGATCGGTCCATCTCTTCTGTTATGCAGCATAACTTTAAGGGCTTGGACGGAGGTAAATGTCTTACCAGTACCAGGTGGACCCTATAGACGGGACACAAAGTCAGTTCAGAGCTCACGTAATTTCATAAGATACCTTAGCATGATTGAATATGAAATTCTCACCTGCACGATGGCTAAACTCTGAGTGAGCATGCGCTTACAAGCCGCGAGCTGAGAGTCATCCATTCCTGATTTTGGAAGATTTGGAAACTCCTTCAAAACATCAACATGGCACAGATTTTCTTCTTCTTCGTCAGTGAGACCAGAAATATGTGCATCACTCGATAGAGCAATCGAGCGAAGGTCGAGACAAGGTCTTTCCTTGATATGATCCGGTGGCAAAATATTCTTGTCCATTTGAATCAGATACTTTTCAATATATGGTCTGTTCTCATTAGCATTTAGTTTTTTTTTCGGTAATTCGCAAGTTATATCTACGTACGATTCTTCAGTGGTCAATTTTTGAAGTGCTACAAGGACATGACGGTACGCCTCAAAGAATCCGAGACGAGACTGTATCATGACATACGCTACCAGGAAATATTAGCTTTTACTAAATTTAGAACTTTGTAAAACTTACAATCCACTGGGTTCAGGATTATATCTTCATCGTCACCAAAGAAAAGGTCAACTTGTGGAGGGTCACGATCCAGACCACCTTCTATAGGTCGAGCTGCAACAGTCCCAACTTTGCAAACAGAACGAAACATATCGCTAGTTGGACTCAGGCAGACCAGGCTACCCTGTGTAAGCCGACTCGACTGCTCCCACCGAATTCGTTTTCCAGCTCTGTCGCTTGAGAATTCGATTCGGAATGCTGGACCGAGATGACACAATTGTAAACCCACAAGGTGGACCTATAAAAATACCAGTAAGTAGTACGTCGCCGCTCGCTGGACTGTTGAAAACGTACATCAGTGTAAATAGATGTATCTTGTGTATCTCCCATCTCATTATTTCTCTTAAACTCCGCGACAGATTGGCGAAGAGGAGCAACTGCATCTTCACGTAGAATTTGGTAATGAAAACCAAGGTAATCTTCCTTGGAGTCCCAAGCTCCATCGATATTGTTGTGGGGCAGACGAGGGTCGAATTCTTTTGGTTCTACCAACTTTTGGTAATCCAGTGGCTGCTCCGGAGCTTCCGTGTCTTGCCATGATACATCCTGAAGGATTTCTTCACTAGATGGAATTTCGGGTAAGTTTCTCCAAGATTCACGGAAATTGATTCTTGCGTAAGTCTTTTGTACATGCTCTCGCAAGACTTGATTAGCAAAAGACTTGTTGTACACCATGGTGGCTATCTTCCTCTGGAATCAATAGTTAGCCAAAGTCCTTATTCCATTTCTTTGCGCGAGGCATGTGATTTCACTGACCTTGGCGCAAAAATTCTAGTCTACCCTTGGATTTCAATACCTGCAGTGTAGACTACAATCTCAAAGTATGCACCGATATAAGTGAATGATATGTCTGGTTCGGACGGAACGCCAAAGGTTGTAAAAGGTAAAACCTGCAGCGATTGCTATTCAGAAAACAACTGTATGTCCAGCCAATATTCTGAACAAGCTAGAAGTAACTGAAGGAATCTGCGCAAGGCTGTGAAAGTGCGAGATTGAATTCAGCTTCAAACAAAAGCTGATAGAAACAATGACTTGGTTACCTGATCAAATACCGATTTTGTTTAGGGGAAGGGAATATCAAGAGTGATAGGCCTTGAAATTCCTTATGACAGTTAGCATTATTCGTCTCGTTGCGAATCAACTGGAAAGGATTAACTCCTCTCACCTGGAATTCTGCCGCCTGAAATCAACTGATTTCGCAGCTTTAAAGAAAGATGAGATTTCTTGAACGCGTGTTGAAACCTTCGGTGACAATTACCGCGATTAAGCAATCATATGGAAGATCGCAAACGCCTATCCACGAAACGCGCAATTGATCTCATAAGAAGGAGTTAATTCAAATTGATCTTCTTACTCGTTTTTATTCCAGGATTTGTGAGGTGTACTCGGTATGTAATCTTACCTACCTGGTAGTTTTTTGAAGTTGCTTTGCCTTGAGAGTGAGATCGGAATCTCCAAAGAAGAAAAATTAGGAAGGATTCACTTTGTCGAGAGCCTTCCCAAAACAATTAAATGCAAGCGAGAAACGGAATGAAATGACGAAATATCTGCGGTTCCAGGGAGGCGAGAAATATTAAGTAGTCATGATCTAGCAGATAGGTGTTCAAAATCTGCTTTTAGTTCTATGGAAATGAAATGTCGAATAAAATTGAAAGCATAAAATATAAACAAGAGGTGGTATACACTTCTTGGACGTTACTAGCGAGCGGACAATTTCCACTGCCGAATTTGTAAGTATTTAAAAACTGATTTCCAGCCTTGAGTTGGCTCGGGATCTTGCATATATTAACACTTTGTTTTTATGAATGAAGCAAATTCTAAAGCAAACAAAGATTATTATAGCTGAGTCCCTCACCTAAGTAGTTTGTCAATCTACCCATCTAATTTGTAGCTTCCGAATCGAATTATAGTGATTTTATGCAGACTGCAGCTAACCTTGGAAATTACCTCCTGAGCAAACGAATGCAGGTGTCCATATCATACCATATGACTTCTCTACAAATTATTCAAAAACTTGTACAGAAATAGGGTGGATGTATCAGGAATGAATATTATTCAGACCTAAAAAGCATCAGGTACTGTGGACAAGTCACTGACAGGATCATATAGATAACCTCAGAATCATATCTGATAGCTTATGGTGTCCCAAGTAACCCTCTTGGATAACTTGACGCATGCCTCAAAGTTGAATCTAGAGATCTTTAAAATTGCTGAGATGTCTCTGGACTAATGAGAATGGATTGAGGCTTGAGATTTGCAGGATGAAAAGTGTATCAGAAGCTAGTCATTAGAAATTAGGGGCTTTGAATTGATGATTGCTCAATACTTTTTCCAAATTCAATGTTGTACATTGTCTTGATGCAACAAAGTGGAAGATCGAGATGCGGCCCAAGAGGTTTGTATGTAGAATGATATAATTTACCTCAATTTGTACGGAGTAGTTGCTGGTCCACTGTTGACAAGCAGATCCCACGTGACACATCGATTAAGGTTCCATGCGGCCGCTAGTATGACTTTTCTAGCATACTAGGTAGTATTCAGAACCCTGTCTTCAATGATTCAATTCAAGGATCACTTCTACTTGTATTATTTGAATATAATTATCATCAATTGTACAGAGGACCTTCACCAATTATAATTAAACTGGGATCTCAATCGTCTCAATTGTCTGGAAAATCTGCATAGTCCTTCACTTGTTCAAGTTCCAATTCTTCCTCAATTCTATTCCCGGGTATCAAAGCCTCTGCTGCTATATCCTTGTGCGCCCCGCGTTGCCCATAATCAAGCTAAATAGCTTGCGCCAACGCGAATTCATTGCTGGTCCAACCCGAAGAATTAGGTTGTGGAGGACGGGCTTGTAGGCGATCAAGATGGTGGATTTCGCGCTGGATGACGACGATCGAGGTAATCGCGGCGTCTACTATATCCTATTGAGTACTGACTTGCGCCTTTGCCAGGGTCGAACGCGAGCTCCGACAATGAACAAGATGATATGATGGAAGACGCAGATGACCTAGATCCTGAAGTAGATGGTGATGGGGATGGGGATGGGGACGGGGACGGGGATGCGGATGGAGATGGAGATGGAGATGAAGATGTGGACGATGATGACAATGATGACGATAATGGGGAGGACGACCAAGATGACGGCGATGGTGAAGACGATTCTCCTACGCAAATCCGGAGATCAAGCCTACACACCTCAAACGAAAGCTCAAACTCGAACGACATTACAATGCTAGGGCGAATGAATGGTGTGGGTCCTACCTCACATCCACATCCGACTTTAATAAGAACTTCCGCCTCGCCGCAACACACCTCGGCTCCTTTGTTATCCCCGAGATTCAGATATGAAGTTAGGCCCGAAGCACTAATTGCCTCTACTTACGACATTGTACCTACAATAGCTGCCCCGCAGAGTACATCGATCAATGCGATTACGGCAACACCTGATATGAGATACTGGTTTAGTGGAGGCTCGGACTGTTTTATAAGGAAGTATAATGGTGTTGACACGGTGAATGGCAAAACATTACTGACTGTTGCTCAACGGCATCCTTTCGTCGATAGTGTGGTTAAAGCTGGCGTACTTATGAGCTATTGGGATAACGAAGAATCAATTAGAGGCCCTGGAGGAGAAGAGCCCTCATTGTCTCCGGTCTATTCATTGGCAGTACAATCTGAGGCTCTTTGGATGTTATCTGGACTTGAATCGGGAAGCATAAATTTACAGTCGGTACGACATGATGAAGGGAAGAGAATTGCTGTTCTCTCAAAACACACATCTGCGGTCTCGGTACTCAATCTCGCTCGCGACGAGAGATCAGTGTTATCAGGAAGTTGGGATAAAAAGGTTTTGGATTGGGACTTAAATACCGGATTAGTCAAACGCGCTTTCGATGGTAGTGGAGGTCAAATCTCCGCAATTGAAGTAAGGCCGGCTTCCACGTTACCTGTTCCCGAAGAATCTGGGGAACCTACTCCTCAAAACGGAACTTTCTCTAACAATGATGGGGAAAAGGCATTGTTGAATGGATCTTCTGGTGGGATTAATGGGACGAATGGATTGAATGGTGACGCAGAAGGTAATGAGGATGCTCCTGGGTCGCCTGCAGATTCTCTTTTCGGGGGTGGGGATTCATTATTTGGGGACACAGATGCACTGGGAGCTCCATCCGGAGGGAATTTTGGTGACGATGAAGACGAATTTTCAAAAGCCCTAGATATAAACATAGATGCACGTCCAGATTCTCAAGGCGATATGTCAATGATGGATGCACCACCTCCGCCAATTGAGGAAGAACCTACTTCTTCCCTTCAAATCCCATCTGAACAACCACAGTCAGACTTGCCTAATGGCTTACCTCACTCTGATGAAATCATTGAAGCAAAAATAGAGCCCGAAACTCAAGATGCCGATGCGACATCTGACTCGGCGTTTCTTGCTGCCTCTATCGATGGGAGTATTCGTGTCTGGGATAGACGTCAGCCGAACCCAATTGCTCGAATCTTGACTAGGACAGGGGTTCCTCCATGGTGTATGGCTGCTTGCTGGTCACCTGACGGAAATTATATATACGCTGGTCGAAGGAATGGCACAGTGGAAGAGTTCAGTTTGCATAAAGGTCTCAAACAACCAGAAAGAACATTCAAATTTCCAAACGGAAGTGGTGCAGTCAGTGCTATGAGAGCCATGCCTAACGGCAGACATTTGGTTTGGTATGTTGAGCATTGTCCGCTGTTCCATTTGCAATACTAATTATCGACAGTGCATCGCACGATATCTTACGTTTATATGATCTCAAGCAACCACAGACCAAATCACACTCATCCGTACCTTTCCTTATCGTTCCTGGTCCCCCGCGAGCTGGTGTCATAGCAGCACTTCACATCGATCCAACTTGCAAATATATGATATCAGCTGCCGGGAATCGAGGTTGGGAAGGTAGTACCACTGAAGTTATGATTGGATACGAGATTAACATTCCCTCTTGAATATCTTGACTCCAAACTTTCAGCTGCTGCAAAGGACTTTTTTCATCGTTTCCATGCATCAATCCATTCGGGGAAAAGGGGAGGTGGCATTGGCATTTGAATGGACCTTGTGAGTTCAACATGTGGAGACGCTCCAATTTTATCTAGTCTTCATCGTATATATGTGCTACTCAGTTAAGCACAAAGTAAGATTTTAAGGGTGTATGATTCTTCCTCGGCAACATAAAGGAGCAGGGGATTCGGTACAGTTTCTAATGGCGTTTAGTGGATTTGGGAATACCACGGGTTGTGCACAGCGGCGTTTACAAGATATTATATGTTTATAAGTCCAGCTCGATGAGAAGATTATAAAATTTATTGATTCAATCTATCCAGATGGTTTCTAGCCTTTTGCTGCCACCGCCGCTGCAAATGAACATGGGATTAAGTGGAGAAAGGATATTTACAATGGAGGGTACTTTCGATCTTTCAACACTGCCAGTATGTACGTACTGGAAGGCATCAGAATAGGGAAACGGAGACGGTCACGTGTTATAATGTACAGGACTAGTTTTGGAGCTAATCTTTCAGACGCCACTGATGTGAATGTGGAAGAGGAAGGAATTTTAAGTCCTTTTTTTCCAACTTCCTCAACTCACAAATTATCGACAAAAGCTAGTGTTAACCCTCAGCTTCATGCAGGTCAATTACATGATGTGGTCAATTCGAGATTGGCCACAAAGTCATTGATGAAAGCTTCTTGGCTTGCAGCACAATGATGTCGGGCGCTGATGATACGGTGCTGTGTTCAGATGTGCATGAGGCTAAGTGGCCGGCGCTTAGCCATTAAAATCCACATAGTCTGACATTTTCTACCATTTTTCTTTCACTTATGATCCTGAAAACATTACTCACGACACAATGGATCCAGTATCAATTATCGGTCTAGCCGGCTCTGCCTTAAATACCGGAAAAGTCATCGCGAATCTTCTCAAAAGTCTCATCACACTCCGGTCGAAATATAAAACCGCCAGCCTGATGGTCAGTCTTTTGATTGGACAGCTGACAACTATCAAAGCAGCTTTGAATGAAGTGTCGGATTGGATCGCGACTAGTCTCCGGGGGCTCGCTGAGCACGAACAACTCATCGATGATTTGAATATCTCGCTAGAAAGCTGTCACATTATTATGTTAATCTTAGATGATCGTGTCACCCAGTTGAGTCGAAATTGCATGGAAGGCTTGAATTTTGAAGGGAAAATCAAATTTCTTTGGGACGAAAGCGAAATGGGAGAATTTAACAATCACCTGAACAGTCAGATCAATGCTCTTAATTTACTACTATCGGCAATACAATGGTATGTCCATGCGATGTTACTAATGTCAAGAAAATCATTCCAGTGAAAGCATTGAAATTGCACTAACAACCTAACAGCCGGAGCTCCTTTGATCGGAATCATTTTCTACGCCGCACTGAAAGTAGACATATAATACAAAAAGTAGAAGATGATCGGTCTTCTTTAGTCAGTCATGGACGCAGCAGCTTTACTTCTCAGTCAATGAGTCGTTTCGATGATGAGTTTGATTTTGATCATGAAATCGTCACCACAGATGTTTATCGAAATGCTCTCAAGTCACTCAGAGTTCCAATAAAAAGGAAGCCAGTTGCTGCCACTACAAGTGATGAAGCCGATGAAGCATCTTTGCTCTTACTGAATGGGAATATAGCTAGTCAGGGCATATTAAGACAAATCCCGGTACAGGCGGTAACAAACTCGTCAATACGAGATTCACAAACCGTGCCAAAAATTGATCCCCTGCCTTCGATTCCGGAGACACCGTACTCGACTGATATACATGTTCAAAAATCAATCTCGATAGAGACAACAGAGATTGCAACGAAGGTCACCCCAAAGCCGTTCAATATTGAACGTTTAAGGAATATAAGGAGGCCATGGGTGAAACAAAAGTCATTTGACAATGCGGGATCGCCCCAACAGTCCAGCCAAGACCATACTGACGACCCAAAAGCCTCTCAAGTAATGTTATTTGGGTGCAGCAACAGTGGAAAAACTACACTCAAAAGATCAATTGATTTGGTTACCCATGGCATTACAACCGAGGAAATAATGGGCTGCAAGGAAGTCATTCAATCAAGTGTCTTGTATTGCATTCAGGCTGTGCTAGAAGAGATGAAAGAACTTCATGTTCGCTCTATATGGGCCGACAACTATGGACTATATGATGCTAAAAACTGGTCGCATGAACACTCACCGACCACGATTTGCTCATTGGTTGATTCTTCATGGGATGATGAGGAATTTCGCTTGGCTTTCGAGGGATGGTCGAGTGATCTTGCACTGAAAGATTCCACACGATAGTTAGTTGTTTATAGCAAAAATTTTGAATCGCAGAGCTGATTTTGCGCAGTTTTCTCCGCTCTAAAAGATGCATTTTCGGCTCAGATTACATACCAAGCAAAGATGACGTCCTTCGAACATTCACAAGATCTACTGGATTTGACACTACCACAGTCACGCAAAACAACAAACGTGTCGAGATACATGATGTGGGAGGAAGAAGAAGCGAGCGTAAAAAATGGATACATCGTAAAGGCAGAAACGGTCCATCAATAGTCATTTTTACGGTCTCCATGTCGACATTCCATTACCCATCTGAGCGTGACACGTCCATCCAGATTTTCGAGGACTTAGGTTTATTTGAATTCATTGTCAGAGCTCCACCTTGGTTGGGGTCGAAGTACGTCTTGCTTTTCACCAAGATTGATGATTTCATCAGGAATATGTGGACGCCTGCGTTCATGAAATCGTTCAAAATGCTTTTTCCGGAATTTGTGGGTGATTACGATAACATTGAGCATATTAAAAATTGTTTCCAACAACGCTTTATGAAATTCGTGGAAATGAAAGACCCGCGAAAAGATATCGTTGTGTTGTTTGGAAACCTGGTGGATCCTACCATGGAGACTACGAAAAATGTTCTTGATATCATTTTCGATCATTTAAAGGACTGGAAAGTTGACAGTCTTACTACAAACGAGAAAAGTAGGTTACTTCTATCGGCCATCCATTTATGTTTGAGAATCGAAATATCTTCCAAAGTTGGCACAAGATACAGACTTGATCCGCATTCAACCCCATATTCTCGCCCAAGTCTTGCCAATGACAAAACATTAATCAGAATCTAGTTTCGACCCCGAAGTTTATATCTTCGTCAAATCCAATTTAATAGCTTTGTCGTGATAACACCAGAATTCTGAAGTGATAGCTTTACCCAGTCTTGCTTCCAGCCAAATAGCAATTTCCATCCAATTCATAATGGCGAAATCGGACCGGTATTCCTCCAACAGCTTCTCGACTTTACTTCTTTGGGAAATATCCTTCGTAGCCACCCAAGCACTCGTAAGAACTAATGGCATGGCAGACGACCCTAATGGTCTGTATTGAAGAGCATCTTCCGCGAGGGAAATAGTTTCGTCAAAGTATGCTATAGATTCCGGAAGCAAAGAAGCATGATCATGTGGAAAGGCACGAAGTAAAGTATTCAGGATGTTGGTGAATGCAAGTATAAGACCATACGCGGCTTGGAAGCGAGAATGTAGTGTTTTGGTATGAGGGGCTCGACCGAGATTTTCTAGGGAATGCCGCATAGTTGAAAGGTCGATTTTCATTTGATGATAAGTAGATTTTATTGCAGGCAGGTGTTGTTCTGGATTTCTCAGGTACTCCGGGACTTTAGCTAAAACCTGTAGTTTTAGACTTTGAATTCGGATGGCGTTATCTCGAGCTTCTGTTAGTTTTCCTAGTCTAGCGGTCCATTGGAGCTTGGGATTTCTAATGCTTTCCGTGATCTGTAATAGGTCGTGAGCCAATCTATTCACAGATTTTTGTTCGAATCTGGGTATTCATACCAGGGGAACGCACAAGGTCACTAGTAGTTCGCTTTCAAAATTACCTTTCCAACCTTGCGCCGCACCTGCATTCAACAAATATATCAACATTTCCCCATGATTAGTATTTCCATCACTCTGAGCCATCCACGACTAGCCAATATCAGTTTATCACTCCCCACATTACAAATTTTCACTTACCTGGCAAATCATCATTAAATAAAACGCACACATAGTATTTGCCGAGCTAGCCTCTTTCGGATCATTTAACGCAACCCTCAAAGCCTTCAATCCTTTTCCATAACTCTCAAGTGTCTCTACTGATTTTTCTCCCGAGTATATCGATACATAAGATGTCGCAATAGCATTAACCGAAGCATCAAGCGCCGCGCTGGTCCCAAGACGCCGAGGGATCTCTGTGAGAAAATTCCCATATACCCCCATGTCATAACGGGTATCTTTTACTTCTAGCACGGATATAAATGCTCCTGTTACTGCAGTAATTTTGTTACTTGGAATCCGGGCAATTTGTTTATCAGTGATACTGCGGTGATTTGAACGGGGTTTCTGATTCGTCGTAGTGGATCTACTCCTCACGGGCTTGGAGGCCGAGGTAGAATTATCGGATACGAATTTATAGCGCTTCATTCCGCTACCTATACATGGAATTGAGAGCCGAATACATCTCGAGCACGATGGTTGGATTTGATCACACTATTTACCATTAGAATTATCCATTATTAGTCCACGAAGCGAGATTTAGAGTAGATAAACCTTTTTCTTCTGTTTGCGACATGCTTCGCATCCTCGACCTGATGGTACGCCGGGCATTGCGTAAGGTTGGGAGCGCTACATATGACTTATTTGGGAAAACTGGAAACGTGTGGAACGATAGTTGGAAATTTCGCGATAAGCGTTGGATGGGATGAATGAATCGGGTGGTCGTTGAAATTGATGCGGAGATTTGGATGTGAGATTGGAAGCGAGGGGGCTTAGCGGGCCACTTTATGTGGGGGCCTAAAGTCGCCAAGGGTACGAGCGGCACATAGCGACTAATTGGGAAGTGATATGACATAATCGAAAATGTAGATCATTTAGATGTCTCGTCAAGCTGAATCATTTGCGACGTCAAAGTAAGCTTAGTTGGATTTATTATGATTTAGGAAATGATCGGATCGGATGTGGAGAGAGAAAGCGCGATATTATAAGATTAACGGTACTGAAAATCTTTATTAGAAGGGTGGGATGCATATGAACACAGCTTTATCAGCCCTTTCTATTGTTCTACGTCACGCGGATGATGTGAGAAATCTGATATATATAATGCAACATCTACAATAAATATTTTCAAGGTAAATTAACCAAAAGAAATCATCAATCTTCTCAAACAACATCTAAGATTACAACACAAAATTCTTAACTTCTCCGTACAATGGCCACAACAACAACAACACCGACGACTGCCCAACCCTCAACACCTCTCCAATCGACCAACCCCCCAACCTCATCCCTATCCCCCCACCAAAGCCTCTCCGTAAACTTCTCCTGGAAAAAATTCAAATCCCTCATCTCAACCCCAGACACCAGCTCCTCCCAACCCCTCTACACCGTCTCCTACAAATCCTTCAAACCGAATCTCGTGTTCAGATCCGCAAGCGATGATTCTGTATTCGGTACTGGTACTATTCATCCCGTATCCATCGATGCCGATTGTGAGGTACGCGGACGAAGGATTAAGATTAAAGCTATGAAGAGGTGGAAGACGGAATATGCGCATTTATCTTATACGTTTAATTCTTCCTCTAGCCAATCCTCGATCTCCAACATCGATACCTCCACCTCTTCCACTAGCAACACCTCAGCCCCCAATATCGAAACCGATACTTCCAACTCAAATCCAGATAAAAAAGAACCAGTACAAATGACATGGACCAGCAGCAGCGGTTGGAAAACCTGGGATTTCATCTGTCTCGACACATCACAAATGCCCGTCGCAAAATTCTCCGCCAATACTCTGTCGCTGAAAAATGTAGGATGTATTGAGTTTTTGGGGGAGGAAGCAATGAGCAATGAGAGGTTTAGAGAAGAAATTGTGGTGGTGGGCATGACGTTGATGTATACGATGGTTTTGAGAACGACTAGTGTGCTGTCGTTGGTTGGAGCGGTTTTTGCGAAGCCGGGGTGGAGGGAGGAGGAAAAAGGGACGGGGAAGAGGCATAGGGAGTAAGTGGGAGGTGGATTGAAGATGCAAGTTAAAATTTGTTGCGATACCAGGTTTTTGTACTTTTAGGTTAGACGGAGTTTTGGGTTATGTAGAGATTTTTTATCATTGATCCATTCCCAATTCCCAAAATAGAGGATTCATGCATCAACACATTCATCCCTTCCTTACCCATCTCAAACCAGCTTTTTCAGGCTTCATCATCTGCAACAAAAGTACCATCGCACTATCATCTACTAATCCCTGCACTCTTTTCCCGGCCGCTTCTTGCGTCTCGCCTGCCTCCTGCACAATCTCCACTCTGTGATTCCAGAATAGTCCCGCCATGGCAGCTACAAATTCCACCTGGCCAAATTTCTTACCCGGAAATCCTCGAGGCCCATCGGACCACTGCAAGATCTTGGGTTAGCGATTATCTATCAATGAAGGTATTTGGGGGTAAATGAGGAAAACGCGGTCGGATCAGATGCATAAGGGAGATAGAATTAGATTCTCAGACTTAGGGCACAGAAATAGTTATTTAGAAAAAAGTACATAGTGAATGAATTAAAACATACTGGCATGAATGAGCCTCTTGGTGGTACACATAGTCCTGTAATTTCACCACTTAGGTGATTTGAGGATTTCTCGATCCATCGTGAAGGGCGCCAGAGGAGTCGATCTGGACCCCAGTATCGGGGATGGCATTGTATACCAAGCAAGTTTGGCAAGACCATTGTATCTGGTGGTAGATTTAGCTGATTAGAGCGATACGTAAGGGTGCGCGGAAGGCTTCCTGTCGACTTTGTGAATGTCACTAAGGGGTGGTAGAGACGGAGTGTTTCCAACTGTGGTCATACTGTCAGTTTATAAACATAATGTCTATAGAAAGCTTACTTACCATAACAGCCATACATCGATTTAGTTTAGGGAACGATTCTTCATAACTCCATGCAGTAGAATCCGAACCCGAGAACACCACATTGATCTCCTCGGAAAGCCATTCTTGCACATCTGGATGCGCAGCAAGTAGATTGATGCATAGCAGAGCGTATGAGAGATTGTATCATGTCCAGCAAAGTTAAAAACGAACATATTTCCGAAGATCTCTTGTTCTGATAAAACGTATTGCTTGCATTCGAGATTGGAATCATCTTTTTTAGAGTCGGAATTAGATTGCGAGGCACGGATGAGGGAAGTCATCAAATTAGGTCTTGACTGTTTGCCTGCGGCGACGAGCTCTCTTTCTTCTTGTACCATCTCTGTCATGTATGCCTTGAATTCGACGGTAGCTTGAGCGACATCTTGCCATGATTTAGGGAGATAGTGTTTCCATTTTAGGAGGAATGCAGGTCCAACTATTAGGATTGGAATTGCATTTCCAACAATTAAGCTCAATGATTCTTTGTAACTCATTGAATGGTTTGGACCATTATCTAGTTCTGATGAAGTCTCAAAAGGATACGACTTACCAAATCCAGCACTTGTGAGGATATTCAGAGAAAATGTTTTGGCATCTTCGGCTGTAGTTCGAGTGACAGATTCTCCATGACTCGTCCAGTAATGTATCATTTCTTGGGTTTGTCGAAGCGCTTCTTGCCATACCAGTTTGTTGGTTTGTTCGTTGCTGAATGGCGGTCCTATTGCCTTTTTGTGTCGAGGCCAATCTTCATCTGCTGCCTATATTCATTGTAGGCATTTTAGTAGTTGGCTTGGATCTGACTGGTATATACTAACAGTAGAGATATTAGGTCCGAACACATTGAGCATCTCTATTGAAAGCCAGCAAGAGCTTTATTGCAGTGTTCCCGCGGAGTAAAAAGCTCACCAAGAACCTCCCTCGGCCTCTTGAATTCATTTCGTCTCGACAACACCTCACTCAACATATCTGCATCACAAATGTACACAATGTTCTTATCTGGAGTAACCAAGTGAAAATATCTCCAATCTCCAAATGAATTTCAGCTTTATCGTTGAATTTCCATGCCCTTCGACCAAATCTAATGAGTGGCCAAGAGCGAGTGGTACTGATTTTTTGAAAGAAAGGCACAATCATGTCTGCAAGTAACATCCATATTGGATTTTGACGACTAAGTGGAAGGATTATAACGGGCACCCCGATCTTTTTGGCTGAGATGTAGTTCTGGTGTAGTTTGTATAAGTTCCTTACACCCCATGTGAGCGGTAGGAGGAGCAACAGCGTAATTGTTGCTTGCCAGAACATTTTTGGTGATTTAAATTGATGTTATAGTTAAATATTGCCCGTGAGTGTGGATGTGTTATGAGAGACTGAAGTATTTACGCATTGTGGTTCTATCAGTAGAGATGACCAGCTGTGCCGAAGTCCATGGCCACCACGTGTTGGTTGGCATGATGTTGGTGAATTGTGAGACAGACCCAACGGCCCATTGGCTATTGTAGAATAATGTGCCACTGAGTACATAAACGGTGTCTGTGACTAGTCGAAATCGAGGTTCTAAATGACAAACATCTTGGATGGTGTCCAAATGATGGTTTCTATGTCTATGTTTCCATAACAATCCTTTTTAATTTCTTTTCCTCTCCGCTCTGACCCAATTTCTTACGAAAAACACCATCCACTCTGCAATAACTTCTCTGATTCGCCGAACCCGACCCGCCTCGCCATTATCTAGAACTAAATGTATCAAAATATACAATGATAATCAATGTCGATGAGAAAGCGCTTGCCTATATTGCACTGAATTGAGGCATCAGTTGTCGTATTCACGACACTCATGGCTTCTTAAAGGACAACTGCACGCGCCAAACAAGCAAGTTGCCTTCCACCAAACTTCATCTACCTTCTGAAATTGCAGTGTGCAAACTTCCGAAGGTTGTTTCTTTTTCGGTTCGCTTTTTGGTCTTCTTGTGCTGCATTTGTTCCTATTTGTAGTAGGTGGCTATGTATCCGTGCCTGCAAGAAGGAGCCTCATCGCAGTTGTCGGAGTTCAAGGATGGACCTCAAGGTTCCTGTAAACAATGTAAGATCCTGAGAAATGATAGTTTGAGGGCTCTGTACCTCGGTAAGCGCATATTCTGGAATATCCACGCCATCGATGGGGATATCATCGGAGAACAAGCTACGCCAAGGCAGGTGACGCTTTACCGCCGCATTTTGTTTCAGTCGCATCTGTCGTTCACTCTGCAATGATTGTAGCAGTCCGTCAACTTCGAGGTGCCAAGGCGGTGAAATTCGAGATTAGTTTTCTATAGCTATGTCTGTATATTCCACTGAGCGTTCAATTGAATTCATATCTTTCAATTGCTGACTATTTCAGAAACAATCTCAATAATTACCTCGCTATCTTTGCGCTAAAATCTCAACACAAATCTAGCAAATCAGTTTTAAGTCTTGCCGCGACCATAGAAGCTGCAGCAAATGCAAACCCGGCATCGATGGAGCTCATGGAACTGCATTAATCTCTGCGTAAGCCATAGATTCCAAGTCGCACGAGTGTGTTCATCTGGCCTGATTGTGCATGAGGGTCGGATTACTCATGCGTTTCTTTTGGCGCAAATAATGACGGTTCCTGTCAACGTGGAGCGCTATTTCTCTAGACTGGTGATCGTTCTGTTGCTCCGAGTCTTTTAATCCTAAGTTCACGAGGCAAGTATTCAGCTGCGCAGTAGATTGAATGGCACCAAAGACCAGGTATGGGATCTAGATATAGATTGAGACAAACAGCACTGCAGTTACGATTGCAACAAAGGAAATACTTTCATCCCCGTAGCTGAATTCCATCTTGAGCTGATCTGGTGCCTATGGTAGTGAAGTCGGAAGCAAGTTGAGCGAGAACTCTTCATTGCGGCACCTCACCGGGCCACCCTAGTGCTAGCCAAGGTAAAACCATAAGATGACCGGTTCCCAGATCGGATAACTCTTGGCAAGATCCTCCAGCGGGCTTGACATTTTCATGAATTTAACCATAAAACAAATCGGGAGAGCGCTGCCAGGACTAGAGCCGCCGTCATCACTCTTACGGTATTTGTTTCCATGGCACATCTCCTGTGCTCACTCCTCTTTCCATTTGGCCGGGTCACGAGACATGACCCGTTGAATACTGCATTTCGGGAGAGATAGTGATCGATCGTTCAGCGTTATACGTGACGAAGGTGTACTGTTACGAGTCACACGGAATGATTCCATGAATATTTCTGATAGGTACATATGGAAGCTTGTCCATTAAAGATGATTCGAGCAGAGTAACATTCTCGCCAATTCGTGAGAGCTGTTCCAGCCAAACAACTGCAAGCCGACGGAACCTCACTTTCACACAGTGTGCTTTCTAAGAACTAAGCTTGCTGAAGAACATAATACCACGTCCAAGACTACAAGGTTAAGAAAAATCTCATGTCGTATTAAGCTTCAAAATCGTGGCCAGGAACTACGACTCATACTGATAGGTTATCCATCCTCTAACCCCAAAACACCAACTTCGTCTTTTCGCCTTCGTTCAATGGTGGCAACACTCCAAGAAAGCTTGACATAGCCAAACGGCGAACTCCTGTGTCAGGCGAAACTGGATGCACCTCGTGCATATTACGAGAGTTAAAGAGGTACAGATCACCAATGTGAGGTTGAAAATCTAATCGCTTGTGACCGTCGACAAGGCTCGCAGAGTATCCATAACTCTCTGGGTCACGGAAGGCCAACGCTTCGGGGGACCACTGCAAATTGTACACGGTAGTTCCTCCACTATTGCCCGGCGGTGGAGTCACGCACAAGTTGACGGCAACTTGGTTTGTCACTCTACTAATTGACCATGATTCCGTCCGAGTGTCGTAAGGTGCCCAATCGCAGTGAACTGGTGTTCCGTTGTTGATCACTCGATAAATGCCGGCAAAGTAAGACTGCGTGGCAGAAGTACCATTCGTCGTCTCGTCCTCTAGTACCTCTGTTGCTAGCATGACTTCCCAGTCGTCGGGAGCAATCGATTTGATAAAGTGAAAGACTTTGGCAAACGCATTAACACCAACTTCTGCAGCCAATCTACCATGCGAATCACCCAACTCACGTACTGCTTGGAAGTACTGCTGTTTCTCTATATCTCTAGTCAGCAACTGTAGAGTTTACGTTTCTCCGTCACAAAAGAAATTTGGCAGGGTCTGCTTATGAGAGTATGTACCATTTCCAGATCTATTTTTCAAGTCATCCTCGCTCTGCGCTTGGAACTCAAACTGAGCAATGCCCACTTTGGCTAGCTTTGGGCCAGTAGCATGCAAATATGGTGTGAGTCTTGGCTCCAAAGCATTGGTGAGCTTAGAGCAATCCTCCTGGGAAAGAAACTCAGGCTCGTGAAGGAGAGGAGTTCTACCTTCCAGGAGGTCGAGGAATGCTTTCTCTGTAGCACGAATTGGCTTGGTGGTCTTCCATTTGGATTCAGTGACAGAATTTACTTTAGAAGCATGACGGGAGTCCCCTGCGATGTTGCCCGCTGTCACCATGATTCAAGAATTTGGTTAAAAATGTTGGGAATTGATTTTTTTTCTTTCTTGTCAACTAAGGTGGGCAAGGATATCCTGTACAAATATGCTTTTCAAGTGGGATTTACGGTCATATAAATAACAGTAACGCATGCACCTTACACAACTCAAAGGTATGCTCTCAATGAGTCTTTGATGCATATCCCGCTTTATATATTACATAAGGGCATTCCATCCTGTTCCACCTCATCCATCAATCTGCGGCCTATTGATTGATTGAGCTTACAAATCGACTAATGGCCACCCGAGTGGTTAATTGAAATAGATCTTTCCAATGGGATATGCTATTGATTGACAGGGAGTATTAACATTTTTATACAAAACCATCTCAAATATTGATATTATGTACGAGCATACAGTCCCGGCCGACATCACATATGATTATTAGCGTTATGCATGGTTTCCCAGCATAGGAATCACAATGCGACGGACCCAATTAGCGAAGGATTTACGAGATGCAGGTATGGACCTTTGCAGCCGTATTCATTGATGGATCTGGGTGATACACTGGCACCTGGGAGCCATTATATCATCCAATGACCATTGAAATGATTCTATGGGACGTTCTACAACGTCAAGCTGATACAAGGCTGCAATGACCATCATCCTAAGAATACTTTACCGCTTGTGCCTCAAACCTAACACCAAAAAGACACCCACAGGCACAACCTGCGCCAACTGCCCACAACATATTTCGGCATATGCTAACTAGCACAAACATTCGGATCTTCTTTTTTGATATCGGGAAATAGTTCGAAACTATAAGTTACACACACGAGCTCAGACCATTTGGCCCTTCCTATGTATGCTTTTGGTAGTACAGGACATCTCAAAAGAACTGAAACAAAAGCATGGCTCAACATTCTTCAGCATCTCACATCATAGTCGAGCCATGAAAACTAGAGCCATGGAAACTATACTATGCCATTATCACCGATTCGGCGCATGCACTTTTGGTCTCAGCATCAGTGATGTTTTTGGCACTTTCATGCATGACGCTGTGTTACGTTCGGACTGGGATCAACTCAATAACTTGGCAGGAATTTTCGGGATTTTGGATGCGAATTACCCTCAGTGAAACCTCTACCTGACGATAAACTCACTTACAGGAAGTAGACGATCTTTCTTCTTCACTTGTAAAGGGTTTTAGTACAAGTAGAAACTGAGTCCGGGGCTCTGGTTTCAATCGCTTCATGCAAAGCAATTGCTTCGTGGTCGCGATACCGGCATTTAAAAAAGTTGGTGGCGCACCTGATCCAGCTTACTCAATTGACATACTGCAGGACATTGTCCTACAATGTAATTAACCAGTATGCTGAAATCTGGAGAGCACTTGTCGTTGAAGACTATTGAGGTAATACCAAGAATTCATCAGAGGGAATTGCAATATAAATCCAACCCGAGCAAAATGCATCCCCTCCAAGCACACACAGTCCCATACCCAGCGCCATGCAATCACATCAAGTATTTATTTGATTGCGTGCTCTCGGTACAAGTGATTTCCTAGGTCCGCTGTTAATCCATATAGTTTCAAATCGAGTCTGATGTGATATTGAAAGAAGAACAGTCCGAAGAAACTTTTGTTCCGAACTACGTGATAATGATCTGCAAAAATCATATTGCATACGGGTTAACTCCTTTCCACATTTCCCAATTATGGTGCTTATGGCAGGTACAAACTAAGGTGTGCTTAATCTCTCGATTTAAGCTCATTTCTCCTTTCAAGACATAGCACTTATATGCTAGGTATATGCCCCTGATTGAAGATATAAAATTCATTGAGTAAGTCGTGGTGTTGATATAGAAGAATTGCTGGCTGGTGAATTATTTTTCCGTGTTGCAGATGCGGGGCCAGTGTTGCGAGATGAACATTCCTTTCCTTGCCCTGGTATCTATCTTATCAACATCAAAGCACTTCACTGTATCAATTATCATGATTTGATTGATACCTGAAGTACGCAAATAATTATGGAAAATCCTTCAGATATGAAGGCATTAAGTTTATATTTCTTGACCTTCAACTGTGGGCTTACTCTCATCGATACTGATGCGTTTGCTTCTCAACTTTTCAGCGGCCTCTCATCCCCTCACTTACCAGACCTGCTCGTTCTCTCCTTGCAAGAAATTGCACCCATACCACACTCTCTCATAGGCGGATCCTTCCTGGTACCATATTTTAATCGATTTCACGATGCAGTCGAAAAAGCTTCAAAGAAATTATCAGATGACGGCTCGGCATATACCTCGATAGTAGCACGAAATGTTGGCTTGACAGGAATTATGATATTTGCAAAAGATCCGACGCTTATACAAGATTTAGAGGCTGGTGAGGTTGGAGTGGGAGCATGGTCGATGGGAAATAAAGGAGCAATTGGAATACGATTTACCTATGGAAATGGAAATACTTCTACAGAATTGACATTCGTTGCGGCCCACCTTGCTGCTATGGAAGATGGACTACAAAGACGAAACCAAGACTGGAAGGATATTGTCCGCGGAATAGTATTTTCTTCAACAACCTCGAATTATGCCACGACTTTGCCCCGAGGCGATGAAGATAGACCATTGTTATCCATATCACCACAAGATGGGTCGATCTATAAATCAACATCCCATCTCTTCTTTGGCGGCGACTTAAATTATCGAACCTCCCTAATCTCCCCTGCGGCAAATGATTATGTCAACATATTCCCACAACCGAACGATTCCACTTCCTCTTCTAATCATTACTCAGCCCTATTCAAAAACGATCAACTCAATCGAGAACGATTAGCTGGTCGAACTTGTCATGGGCTTATTGAAGCTCCGGTATCATTTCCACCTACATACAAATACGATTCGGAAGGACCATTCATGACAGCCGATGCTGAACTAAATAGATGGCCATGGGCAAAACACAGATGGCCCAGTTGGTGTGATAGAATTCTATACCTTGATATGCCATCTTGGGTGCAAAAGAGCAATCCGCAAGCCAAAATTATTCCGAATAAATATACTGCATTGCCTCTTCTACCGACTTCGGATCATAGAGCTGTAGCTTTGGATGTAACGATTCCTCTACTGCCTATTCCAGAACCGGAAGCAGGGGAAGGGGGGGATGATCCAAGGGCCCACATGCCGTTTGATATTGATATTGATTGGAAGAAGAAGAGGGAAAGGGCTAGAATGCTGGAAATAGTGGTGGGTTTCACATTGTACTTTACTGGTACGAAGGAGGGGGCTTCTTTATTCATTGCAATGGTCGTTGGTGTTGTAGGGGCTATATATGTTCTCAAGGCATTTTTCAGTCCTTGAGGGTTTGGTTTTGAAATTCATTGTATGAGATTATGGTTTATGAGGCATGGAGGGCGTTTACGGAGATGTGATATGATAGAGGGCGAAGTCTTTGATCACGGGCAATTATGGTGAGTAACCACCTAAATGTTTATACGAGCAAACCACATCAGATTTCAGTCCTCCCAAACCTCTCTTTCTGGCGCGCTTCACCATACATTTGATCCACACGGTATTTCGTTTGGTGTTCGCCACTCAGAATTCTATGAGGCGCGGCGCAAGCAAAGTTTTAAGAGATGTTGCTACCAAAGTATCAGTCTTGTTGAGATTGCCCGAGTGAGCTATTCTGATACGTCCCCGATGTCATTGTAAGGGAAAGGCGTGAGAAAATTGAAGCGCGTTTGTTCCATCCGTTCATATCTCGTCTCTCCTATGTATTAAACCGCTCTTGTTACATCGGATCTGAAGGCTTGAGCTGTAAACATGACACATGACGGCCAAGATTCATTTCAAACCTTTTTTTCAGGTGGAATCATATCCCGTGGGCTATATAGTCCAATATACCCCAATATTGCTTTATTTTTAGATGAAAGCTAAAGATTCGGACCGAGAGGCTCCTCTCTCATTGCCAAAATGCAGGTCTAGCTTGGACGCCGGGGATTGCGATGCTTGGATGCCACGATCCGTATTGACTCCAAGTAGTTTCCATTTCTCCGCTGCCACAAATTGATGTCGAGAAAGATGTAGTATGATGCATGGTATTCTGATCTTATGCAGCTGCCCATTATTGCCATCTGGCTGGCTCTTCATCGAAATCCAAGTATCGCATTAAAGTGTTTCTGCCGAAAGGAGAAACTGATAATGTCTTCGTACCGAATCGCTACACATGGCTCGACGAGCAGTTCAACTCTCCAAGAGACTTCTCTCCGTACACTCCGTGAGGGGTAATTAGCCACAAAAATGCCGCGTTACGTACCTCACCAGCGTCAGGGCTCCCAAGAGATCTGAATCAATTAAGTATTCTGACGATGCACTGGTCCCGATGTTTAGGTAGCTCGTACATAGACCCAATACTGCAGCGGTCGAGTGGTCGTCCGCGTCAGCCCATTCCGACACCACACTGCACGGAACCATCGATGCCAAAGCCAAAATCCAATTACACATACACAAGTCAGTAAGGGTCCTCGCTACTGGGAGCAACTGCCAATCAGATGAAAAAAGCCTCACAAGCCTACTTCGCGGATACCACATGCAGAAGTGGTACTCTTTTAGACCTTCAGGCGGAATGCCCATAATGGTCAAAACTCCACTTTCCATGATTTCGTCCGGTATTGGGTCGGGATCTTGGAATTAAATGCACGAGATGGAGAAAAAACAACGTTTTACTCAGGCGCTAGATCTGGAAAACATGATCTAGTAAGGTTCAATCCCAGACTTCGAAAAAACCAAATACTCTTCTGATTATTCGAATCTTATCTGATCGATCTAATGATCATGTCAAAATCATGGTTGGTAGCTTTTCCAAGCTGGGCTTGTATACTGTTCGAAGCCGAGACCATAACGCCAATTAACCCAACGGAAAATACCCTCTTTTCAATCCTCAATGATACCTTGTTATCTGATCAATCTGATTATGTACGTCGAGGCGTAATTACTTACTGACAACACTGACAAAAATGGGCTTACCCCCACAGATAACTTTACCGGTACCGCACTTCGCTTGTCTTTTACTAAAGAGGGCAAAGTGCGAATGCACATGTGAACGACCCACGAAATGTTGAGCTCCGCAGAGCTTCCGAAATCCCGCTTTGGTATCTCGATGGTGACTGGTGGCAATGGCAAGGTTGTGTCATACCGTATAAACACTGACTATAATAGATACATCATAGAAATATTAGATGATTGAGAACTCTACCTTCCTCGTCATGAAAAGGATCTTAATCAGATTAGATAAAAATTAGGAAGCTTATTCCATAATCTTATCAATCTGATTAGATTATCTTTGTGTAAGGAGGGGGTTCAATTGAGAGACCGGCTTCAATATCAAACGCACTTTCCGATTTTTCCCATTCTTATGATGGTGACGGCAATTTGGCATATTATTTCAATTCCGATAAATAATGCCAACTACAAGGACAAGCCAGTTTAACTTCCAAGTAGGTAATTGGGAAATTTATTTTTCTCCCATTCATCCTGGTCATTGATGAAAATTTTTGATCAGATTAGATAAAAGCTAGGTCAATTATCCCCACTCGATCCCACCTGACCCCACTTTGATGACTTTAGCCAGTTAATCAACTATGTGAACTGTTAGTAGTCAACCTAATTGACCCATTCAAGTTAACCCACCTTGTTCATTCACCTGACTTCATTCGAGAATGATTTCACTCGTAGGAAGAACTGCGTTTAAACGGGTTAATTGACGTGTGCAATGTGCATCCAATCTTACAAGGAATTTGGTCGTCTTATTTGCTTTTTACCTGCCTACCTTGTGTGCATTATCTTAGTAGTTTTGATGATCTACTCGCGTCCTCATTCATACTAAGGCTCGTCCCATATCACTAACCGGTGGGACTCCGTGGAAATAGTCTTGGCAGCCCCAAGCAGACGGCAGCATGCGCCAATTTCGGACCTTGTCCTAGCTGCAGCCGTGATGGATGTGCGTGTGGATGTGGATAGCCGTTATTGACAGGTAGACCGAGATTCAAGTATTAGTAGTGGCCGTCTCCTTCCGTGGTTCTTCCATTGCTTTGTAGTTCCCACATCATTCCAATTCTTTTCTGAACGTCTTTCCATTGAGATCCGCAAATATTTGTGGCGTCGACCAACCGCAATTATGCCAGCATTCGCAAAATTCAGGCCTCGATACCGCCGAAAGGCTACCGAGGATATGATCAATGAAAGTTCAGAAGTAGCTATGGCTGATATGCCGTCTTCGAACGAAAAGAATCCTATAGTTAGTGGTACCGACGATACTATCTCTCCAAGCAATGCTAGTGATGGACCAATATCAGAGCAAGTCGAAAAGGATGCTTTACCGACCGAAACTGCACAACGTGGTGTTCAAGAAGTTGAGGCAGTGGCTTTGACATGGACTAAACCATACCTTGTCAGTGTTTTCATGCTGTAAGTTCACAACTTATTGTTCTCGTGTGTCCAGATATGAAAACTAAACTATTCAATGACAGCATGTGGTTGCTTTACTTTGTTAATGCCATGCAATCTTCAATCTGCTACAATCTCATCCCATTCGCCACGAGTGCATTTCAATCGCATTCTTCAATCACCGTCATCAACATTGTTGCCAACGCTATGACAGCCGCAATTTACATTCCACTTGCGAAGATGTTAGATCTCTGGGGTCGTGCTGAGGGATTCCTTCTCATGGTGTTGTTTTCCACTATCGGATTGATCATGATGGCTGCGTGCAATGGCATCGCTACCTTCTGTGCTGCACAGGTATGTGCTACCTCACCGGACCAATTCTCGTACCTCCCAATATACTAATAACCATTTTCTAGGTGTTTTACTCCATCGGCTTTGGAGGTTTGATATACAGTATTGATGTCATTACTGCTGATGTTTCGAAGTTGAAGAATCGAGGTCTCGCATACGCTTTCACTTCCTCGCCATACATCATTACAGCATTTGCCGGACCCAAGGTTTCCGATGATTATTATTATAATATCAGCTGGAGATGGGGATTTGGTACTTTTGCTATCATCTTGCCATTCGTAGCAGCGCCTTTGTACGTCATTTTGAAGATGAATCTCAAAAAGGCAGAGAACAAAGGTGTTTTGATTAGAGAGAGCAGTGGCCGAACCCTTATGGAAAATATCTGGCATTACTTCGTAGAATTTGATGGTGAGTCATGCTTCTTCACCAATCCGTACATCTGGCATTCTTCTGACAAGTGAATAGCCTTTGGTGTTCTGCTCTTCGCTGGAGGTTTCACGGTATTTTTGCTGCCATTCACTCTTGCCGATACTGCGCCAAACGGTTGGCAAACGGACTACATTATTGCCATGATCGTCGTTGGATTCGTGGTCCTCGTTATCTTTGCACTTTACGAAATATTCTTCGCCAGAGCACCTTTCCTGAATGTCAACCTCTTAGCAAACCGAACTGTCATTGGCGCCTGTCTGTTAGATTTGACTTATCAAATCTCTTACTACTGCTGGAACAGCTACTTCACCTCTTTTCTACAAGTTGTCAACAACTTAACCTTGGCAGAGGCTGGATATGTCAGCGATACATTCGATGTTATTTCTGGTATCCTCCTCCTCGGCGTGGGGTTGTTAATTCGCAAGACCGGATACTTCAAATGGCTTTTGTATATTGCGGTGCCAATTTACGTCTTCGCTCAAGGTCTAATGATTTATTTCCGTCAACCTCACCAGAGCATTGGTTACATTGTCATGTGTCAAATTTTCATCTCGATCGGTGGAAGTGTATTCATCATTGTCGAACAACTCGCAGTTCTTGCCGCTTCGGACCATCAACACGTTGCCGCCATTCTTGCATTGCTTTATGTCGTTGGAAATATCGGTGGCGCCATTGGAAATGCTATTTGTGGTGCTATCTGGACAAACACATTCCCTCAAGCTTTGGAGAGATACCTTCCTGAATCAGCTATGGCAGATTTCGACAATATTTACGGTGATCTCGCCACTCAACTCACTTATCCAGTGGGGAGCGAGACTCGAATCGCCATCCAGCATGCATATGGATATGCACAGGAGAGAATGCTTATTGCAGGAACTGTCATTATTGCCCTAGCATTTGTCTGGGTTATGATGATCAAAAATATCAATGTGGCCCAAAAGACTCAAGTCAAGGGTACCGTATTCTAGATGTGGAATGCAGCTTGGACTTTTACAGTCGTATAATTTTAAATGCCATGGTGTGATCCTACAAGATTTACCGCTTTTTTGACTGGTGGCAGGTCCTCGTAATCAACATGTCATAATATCAAAAGTTTTTGTATACTCTGTAGATTGTTCCATCTTGCCGTTGCAGTGATCC
Organism: Stromatinia cepivora; assembly: GCA_014898415.1. Classification (NCBI taxonomy): domain Eukaryota; kingdom Fungi; phylum Ascomycota; class Leotiomycetes; order Helotiales; family Sclerotiniaceae; genus Stromatinia; species Stromatinia cepivora. The sequence continues at coordinate 315,125 of RCTD01000018.1, read as the reverse complement.
TTGTACGTGAAGCTTTCAGAGTTTATGCTATTGTGTTCAGTCGATGGAATATCGTTAACACCTCCAATATTGCCGATCCGTAATTGTAAATGCTCCTCCTTCAATTCTGAAATCCGAGACCACCCTTCCTTAAATAATCAGCTCATTTCCAGAAGTATGCCCTCGAGCTTCATTATCCGTCACCATATTTCCAAATGCGATTCTCCCCAGCACAAAACCCCAAATAACAAAGCTCCGCATCCCAAAACCTGTCAAATATCCATTACGTACACTCCTTCCATAGCGGGGCCAATGACACCATAACACCAACAATGGTAACCTCGGATATGATATTTTTTCCCTCTGCATGCAAGCGAGCTCCATTAGCGTCATCTGATTAGATTAATTCACATATAATCTTATCTGATCCGCTCAAATCAGCATTTTTCCCTATCAATCCTTGATTTTCGTGTTTTTTTGCTGGGGATACTTGCATCGAAATACTTCCGATCTCGGAATTTTTTGTTGTGTGTTTGTTGGTGTCTGGAAAATAAATTTGAGAAAGCCACTTGTGCAGAAGCGGATGACAACTGTATATGGCAGGTGTACCGGTAGTCTGAATGTGAAAATTGAAGTGGCAGGTCTAGAAGATCTACGGCAGATCCATGTTCTGTTGAACACGGATGTTTGGTTGAGTGAAAATCTACCCCACTTTTCTTGTCGGAGAACATTACTTGGCCAGGAGCTACATTACCAACGCAATAGTTTGACAGCCAAGTCTATTCTTCTCTTGTATTCTGTTCTTCCGAAAGCTACGATATTCCTCAACATCACCTGAATATCTCATAATGGTGTCTAAGTTCTGGCCCAAAGGCGGCCTTCCAGGTATCCTACATCATTACGTGCGTATATAATGTGTCAACTGTATCATTACAGACATTGAGTTAACAAATACACAGACCGAAACCCTCGTAACATTCGAGTATACATCCGGAACCATCCCCAAACCCCATAGTCTTCTCTTCATCGGAGGACTAGGAGATGGTCTCGCAACCACATCATTCATGGCCGATATAGCCAAAGTCTTACAACCAACCCCCTGGTCCCTCTTTTCTCTCAATCTCTCATCATCTTACGCACAATGGGGAACATCGCATCTCGACCGCGATTCAGACGAAATAGCAGAATGCCTCCGCTACATCCAAGAATACAAGAGCTCCAAATATCAAAACAGCAAAATCGTACTAATGGGTCATTCAACCGGTTCTCAAGTCGTGCTCCACTATCTACATAAACCCAATCCTCACACTACCACTCCAATCTTTGATCCCCATCTCAAACATGTCACGCGTCCGGCCCTCGACGGTGCAATCATGCAAGCACCAATTTCGGACCGCGAAGCCATTCAATCCGTCCTACGAGATGGACTTGGAAAAAGACCCTCCAGCGAATGTCAAGCCGCATTCCGACAAATCCAAGAAATAGCAAAAGATGCCGCCAAACGCGATCAATCTATCGATATCATTCTCCCCATGTCCCTCACCTCTCAAATCGGCTATGGAAATACACCAATTAGCTGTCGACGCTTCATGAGTCTCGCCAGTCCGAAAAGTCCTCAACAGCCTGAGGAAGATGATTTATTCAGCTCGGATCTGAGTGATGAGCAATTGGCGAAAACTTTTGGGATGATTAAGGAGAGGGGTTTGTTGAGGGATAAGTTGGTTATTTTTTATTCCGGGGCGGATCAGGCGGTGCCGGATTGGGTGGATAAGGAAAAGTTGCTTGGGAGGTGGAAGAATGCTGCGGATCATGGGGGAAGGGATAGCGTTTGGGATGATGAGTTTACGGCTATTATTCCGGGCGCAAGTCATGCGTTGAGTAATGATGATCAGGCGGGTCCGAGGAAATTTTTGTGTGAGAGGTTGATGGGGTATGTTGAGAGGATTGAGCAGAAGTAGGGGTTGGGATGTGCATGCAATGCTCTGTATACTTTGAGTTATGGAATAGGACTTTAAAAAGAATACATTCATGCAAATTATCTTTGGTCCTCCCGTTTGTCTTGAGTCTTGAAGATTTATGCATTATTGTGACTGATATTCAACGGGTAATGATGGGTACCAGCGTAGCGTACTTAAGACACGCATCGATGCCATTCGACATAGGTATATCAAATCAGGGCTGGGCACCCGTACCCTACCCGGGGTATTTGACCTCTATGGGGTGGTTACCCGGAAATACCGGCGGGTGCCAGGGTACCGCAGGGTAAATATCATGTGATCGTTCAATATTATCATCCAAAGTTGAGGTTATTTCTGATTATATTAAATAATTAGAAATATGATATGAATATCATGTGATGTGATATGAATATCATATAATATGATATTAATATTATGTAATATGATATAAATATCATATTAAATCTTTATTCAAAAATATATTATACACATGATATATACCCATGGGTATCATGGCACCCGAAGCATTTTCTAGGGTGGTTACCCTACCCTACAGACCTTCAGCAGGGTGGCTTTTCCCCACCCTTTGCCCAGCCCTGTATCAAATAAGGAGCTTGTGAAAGTTGGAAAAGTTATGATCTCCTAGCATTGATAAAGACAAAAGAAAAATACCCAGTAAACAATGAAGGATATTGATGCTGATCAAAAATCTTGCTTCCTTTATTTCTCCATAATAGCCCTCCAGTGAAAATTAATCTGGGACGACAATTATCAATGAAGTTTATATTACATCATCAACATAGCCAAAAACATTACTCAAAACAAAGCTTTGAAATTTCGCCCGTTTGAGAAGTCTTATTAATTTGATGATAGATAGGTAATCTTATGTTAATCATCACAGAAATTGATTTGGTCCCTATATCACCTCTATTTAGATCAGAAACACCATGGAGCTAATGCTTGCTCTAGGATTTTATGGGATGGGTGCATTTTTGGTCCTGTATAATTCTGGATATTATTTGGGATAAATTGGATTGGTTGGCGTAGAGCTACATAGTCCTAAGGAATAGAAATTCTTTGGAGGCTCTGGATCGATATCCCGGTCTCTTGCTCTTGAAGGTGCGGTATGTGGCGTACGGTGTTGTCCGTCATGATGTTGATGGTATCAATTATATTTCCCGGAAACGGTTATGATGGGGTGGAAAGATTTGTGGGACAAAAATGGTTTCTGAAAGAGGGATTGTTTCCCAGTTGTCTCGTGAAGTGTAAGTGAATAAATAGCATTCTATAGATACTCATAATTTGTATCTTTTCGCTGTAAGTGACATGATGGTGATTCTTCTCGCTAATGTACTAGATGACTTCGCGAAATTTTCATATACCCGAGTATCATACTTCTCTTCTTTTCTACGCCTGCTGGTTGAATTGTTCTGCCCTACTATCACGGTACTGGTGTGATAAACGTAACGAGATATGGTCAGGAAACCGTATATATCTCCCCTTATATATAAGAGCTCTCTCAAGCCCCTTTGGCCATTGGAGGTATCAGAACAGCACTTTGATAGTCATGGACAATTTGTGGAAAGATGGCGAAAACCTTCGCGAGGAGTGGACATTTGGTGGAATTTGATGACTTATGAATTGGTTATATATCTTCAGCTTATAGATAATTTAGTACAGTATATGATGAGAAACAGACTTAGCAATAAATAAGATTCCAAGATCTATCTGATGCAATGATAAAGCGAAGTCACGTCGATCTCCTAACCTCAAATGACTTAAAATAATCAATATGTTTACTCTTCTTTCTCTCTTCCAAAGTATTCACTTGTTAAGATAGACTCAAATTATCTATTAAAATTGTTTTCTTTGATCCCATATTCTAACCCATTTATTCCTCCTCAACGGCTACAATTTTCTTGAGTCTATTGGCGGTACAAGATAAGACTCTGATCTATCACCCGCCTCTACTTTAAGATGCTTATAAGCTTTGATTTATAGTCGTTCCTGAAGTTACATTGACATATTTCAAGTCAAGCAATCATCTATTATACTACAACTATAGACCTACGAAGCAATGCTCTATTGATCGTCAAAAGAGAAAAGTTTGAGAGGGTGTGTATATTATTCAACGTCTGCCGGTGTCTTTTTTAGGCTTTCAACGAGGCCTTGCGCGCTGGGAATAGCTCCACTGATGGGGAAAACTATCGCTATGCAAGCGTGTATTGTGATGAAGAAATAAATAGCAAGTATTCTTCTTAAAGATTTGCAACTCAGTAAGGTTATTCCGATACACTCTTTCTCTGTCTCTAGTATAGTGGAATATGATTCATACTCTATGGATCAAATTCATGATTTCAAACCTGTCACGGAAAGCCTTGTGATCCCCTGTATCTTATGAAGGATCAAAGCGTATGCTTTCCAATCGGAATGAAGGATCTACTAGCCCTTACCAATCTACCAATTGATAAAATGATCCTGATATCCTAATAAACAAAGATCTAATTTAATTAAAATATATATCGGTTAGATAATCATTTATTTGTTCTATATATACAACTTTTGATTTATATAATCAAAGACAAATCATTCAATTCTTTTATTCTACCAATTATATATATTATTTATTCCCTAATCCCTGAAAATATTTTGTAATTATATTATCCTATGATAATTATAAGCCTGGTAGTTTTTAAATCTATATAATTTTTTATTCGATGATTATTAAGTATTCAAGGGATTATTCTTAAAACATTATTCTTATTTTATTTATAATTTAATATTTATATCAATTTAGTTATCTTTATTCAATATAATAAAGAATCAAAACGATCTTCTTTTTATAATCTATACTCAATAATTGGAGTGATATTTGTTACGAATTGTGAACCACAAGAGGCTAACTATATGATACCTTTTATTTTTTATATCAATTTATAAGCTGATCATTTATATATATATATTACAAATTATACGATTTAGTATAGTAAAATGGTAACCCTAATAATACTTATGTATAATTTTGCAGTTTACAAATGGATATTTATATATATATATTTAGTTATTCTTTATAAGTTATAATTCTTTAATTATAAATTCTAAAGAATATAATTGATTTTGTTTATTTAGCTCTATTATAATTCTTATACATTATATTATTTATAATTCATTTATAAATGTCCGATTATCTGATGGTTTTCTAAATAATATTTTATTTTAATAATATCTTTTTAGATGAATTTTTATAAACATTATATTTAGAAAAAGAAAATCTATTCTGATTTAATTAACAAAGATATAAATATTTTTAAAAGTGTATCATTACTTTTATAATATAACGAATTCCTTTTTTTGTATATTTCGAATCTTCGAAAGTATATTCTAAAGAACCCTTTTTTTCTTTTTAATTATTTCAACAACTTTTCGAAGAAAATATAAATATAAAATTGAATAATATTATTATTGAAAGAAAGAAAACTAATAAAGAGAAGATTTCAGTATATAAAATCGATGTTTCTAATGGTTCAATTGTTTTTTCCGAATTATTATTACAATTATAAGATCTCTATATAATGATTATAAATTTGAAAAAGGAGAATCGATAATTGAAAGTTATAATAACAACAAATTCTATAATAATGTAATCTTTTTCTGAATCCCAAATAATACTTATATAAATATTTAGATCAATAACAATACCTGGAACTCCCCTTATTCCTTTAATCGAAATTCAAGGATCTTCATTTAAACAAACCCAAAGATCCCGAAATCAAAGGAAGAAAACTTCGATCAAACGATTTGATCATCCAAAACTTTTCAAGGATTCTCCTTCCCTTTCAGAAAATAATAATCTATTTAATAATCAAAAGTCCTTTTATTCAAGAAACTGATCTAATTGGTCAAAATCATATTCCTGTGTTAATTATAATTTATAGCAAAATATATATATACCAAAATCTACAAATCTTATTATTAAATTTAATAATAATATTAAATCTAAAGCTAATTTATAGTAATTATTGGTTATAGAACAATTCGAATTATATATTATATTACTTAAGAATGAAATACAATATTGTATATATATAATCGATTAAATTGAATCGGAAGTACAAGTATATTATTATATTCTTTATATACGAATACCCTGATTTATAACACTCGAATTAATCGAACAATTTGTAATGATTTATCAGAATTCGGCCGAAATTGATAATACTTGCTTTTAATATGAAATATAGATTATACTTAATATAATTCGATATAGTAATTTCCTAAAATGATATAAGAAGTTCAGATTATTTATTACCCAAACAAAAATTATCGATGATAAAATTCTATTCAGGGATCTTGAACAAAAGATTTCCGATTTTCTTTTGTAAATAGTAGTAATATTTATTAAAGATTATAAGATTACAAAAGAATTTATAAATATATTTATTAAAGTAAATCAAAACGAAATTTCATTATAAAAATAAAACCGATATTATATTGATCGAAAAGCTTTTATAATTATTCACAAATTAATAGTTATTACAAATTCTTTATAACTCTTTCAAAGTTTTAACAATTTCAATTTTGGAACCTTTATATTTCCAAAACCATTTCTATTCTAGAATACTTTTTCTGGATATACCAATCTCACTATATTTAATAATTATTCGAATTTTAAATATTTATTGCTTTTTTCCTTTTTTAGAATAATATATATATCGATGCTTTATATCGATAACTTCAATAAAATTGAAACAGTACAAGAAAAAGCAAAAGAATTCGAAGAATATCGGGATACTGAAAAAGACTTCAATTTAGAAGTTACAATTGAAGCTATATAGAATATCCATTTAGAAAAAGAAAAGCATTTAAAATCAAATATTTAGATTCTGTTTTTATTCTAAATGTTATATGGGATATAAGATTTCTTGATCTAACCAAGTTTATAGAAAAAGAAACATTCATTTTCCCCTATAATCTTTCGAAAAATGGTTATATTTATCGATCAAAAGTATTTATTGATTTTGAAGCAAATGGATTCGCTTTTATTAATATTATACTTTTTATTTGTTTATTTCCTATATTTAAATCCAGAATTATACTGTTTGAAATTTCAATTGAAGTTAAAGGGTATAATGGTATACAAGGCCATATTATTATCTATTTTATATTCCTTAATTTAATAATCGATAACTATGAATAATCTTTTGTCTTTTTTTTTATTATTGAATTAAGGAGTTATAATATTATTTTAAATAAACTTTGATTATCAGAGATTCGAGCGAAATTTGATTGCTTTAATAAATATCTTGAATAACCTAAAGAGAAACTCTATATTATCTTTTATTCGAATAATCTCCTTATTATTTAATTATTCTTTTACAAATAAAAGATCGATCGATTAATCCAACAAAATACTAATCAACAAAATAATTAATTCGAAGAATATTGGAATCGAAAAGATTTATAATTGAATAGATCAATCATAATTGATGATATATGTCACGAGATACACGTGATCGCGTCCGATCGGGCTAATACGGTACTAAGCTTCGAGCCGATCATATATATAGCTTCGAAGCATACTCTCTTTAGCTCTGTAGCTTTTAATTCTAAGGTTGATCTCTAAACGCTTATTGGGTTCGTTATATTATTAAAAGCTCTTCCAGATAAAAAATGGAATAACATTTGTACATACTCATATACACTTCATTTACTCTTGTTTAAGTACATCGCTTATGCTTTTTCGCTTGCATATAGATCTTCTTGATATTATTCAAAGGTATTATCTTTTTTCTTACCCTTAATTTCTAAGCTATAGATTACAATTCGATAAACCTCGCGATTGCAGAATTTCATGGCGAAGTGATTCGTCAGCGGGATAAAATCTTGTTCTTATGCTTCCTGATTCTCGAACGCACTCCTGCTGCTTATACTCCTTTTCGTCCGAAACCCTCTTTCCCTGATCCTGAAAAATTCAGTGGTAGCTCTCAAAAGTTCGATACCTGGTTTCCTTCGATTCGAACGAAACTACAAGTAGACGGCGTTGTGATTAGCAATTCTACAGTTCAATTTTACTATATTTATCTTAATCTCGAATTTTATATATAAGCTATAGTATTATCTCAGCTTTCTTCTTTTGATCAAAACGTTCCTTTAGATCATATAACGATCCTGGATCAACTTATATGTGTTTACAACAATCCGAATAAAGTTCAAGAAGCCGAAAACAAGTTATTCATTTTTAAATAAGGAACCGATTCTTTATATATTTATATTGCAAAATTCGAAAGGACTCTTTACAAAGCCAAAGATCAGAATTAATCTGATTCGAATAAAATCTCAACCTTTCGTAATGAATTCAATATTACTCTTAGAAATCGTCTTTCTTAATAGCTTTCTCTTCCCTATTCCTATCCCGATTTTATTCAGGTTATACAACAACTAGCTGCTCGCACAATGAATGGATTCCCTGTATCATCCCATTCTAATGAGCCTAGAACCCCATATATATTGCAGAATCCATTCCACTCTCGAAACCACGATCCAATGGACATTAACAATCTTAATATCATTGATGCCTTTAGCCCTTTTGATACCCAATCGAACAAACCCGATCGTACTTTGATTCTACCTTATATACAAACACCCGAGTTTTCCCCTTCTAAAAGAACTCTCTTATGCAAACAAAATAAATATATACGATATAGAAGTATCTTCTATTGAGTACAAGCCTATCCATTAAACCCGCATCAAGGAATCCGAAATCAATAAAAGCCTGTTCCGATTATTATACTAACTATTGAACCCGAAAACAACGATAATAAGGATCTAGGAAAAATAATCAATGACCGATATTTTGAAGATCACTTAGAGGAGGTATATAATACAATAGATATGTATTCGTTGACTATGATACAATCCACATATCAGGAATTTTTATCAAAAGAAGATTAGTGATTATTTTGTACTTAAATCATTCGTTTAAAATGAATTCGAGGCGAATTTTTCAGAAAGGGGGGGTAGTATCACGAGATACACATGATCGCGTCCAATCGGACTAGTACAATACTAAACTTCGAGCCGATCATATATATAGCTTCAAAGCACACTCTCTTTAGCTCTGTAGCTTTTAATTCTAAGGTTGATCTCTAAACGCTCGTTGGGTTCGTCACAATATACAATAAGAACCTTCAAATATAAATACAATACAGACTTTTATTGAAAAGGAAAAGGTTCCGATTCTTTTCAAATTTAATTTATTTTCTTTTTAACTAATCATATTACTATTATAAATTTATAAATACTTTCTCTATATATTGTCTGAAGTCTTCGATCTATATATATTCAAACCCGATAAGTTCTAATTAGAATATAAAAGAAATGAACAAACTGAACTCTTTATTATTACTTTAAAAGAATTCAATAATATAATAGATTTTCGATAGAATGAATGATATACAAAAGAGAGAATATTAATTGCTTTAATCGAATTCAAGAATACAAAAGTTCGAAAGAAATTCGATCGAGTACTAATCGAAATCGATTCAGAATCTGAAATATTATTTGAATATCGATAATATCATTGAGCCTTTTCCAAATATAAATTAAATATCTTATCTTCTAATCGATCTTATAATTATAAAATCATATTAGAAGATAAAAAAGAATAAGTTTTGTACTACAATCCACTTTACAAGATATCCCTGAAACAATTGAAAATTGTTAAAGAATATATTATAGATAATTTCAATAAAGGTTTCATTGAATTTAATCAAGCTTTTTATATTGTATTTATTCTATTCGTCAAGAAACCCAATAATAGTTTGAGGTTTTATATAGACTTCAGATTATTGAATTCCTTGATAGATATAGATCAACCGTCCACCAAGCATCCACCGGCGGAAGAATCTCTTGAGCAGTTAGGATGCAATGATATTTATAAAAACAGGTCAATTGATAATTTAAAGGAAATTTTAGAAATAAAGGATTATTATCATAATTATTCATCAATAATTCAGTAGAGGTATTGGAGATTCGGATCGTTTCATTAAAATTGATTTCATTAATCTCAGTAGCAATCCGATTTTTAAGATCTAATCGACGAATAATATTTTTTTGAAACAATTTCTTTAACCTTTTAATATTCTTCTGATCGAGTTCCTTTGAATCTTCTAATAAAAAATGTAGATTCTTCAATCTGATGTATATAATACTTTTATATTTGAGATATCTTTTTGTCTCGAGTTTCAATTCGTCTTTCTTTTCAACTAATCAAGATCGATATATCTTTAAAAATATGTATTATAATATGAGAACTTGATAATTTTCTAACATTAAGAGAAAAGTAATTCAGTAGTCTTCCTATATATCCTTTTCGAATTCTTTTATATATCAATACCTTATTCTTATTCGTCGATTTGAATAAAGGTTCATCATTCCAATTATCTTGATTAATATTATAAAGGTTTTTTATTCGAATACCCCTGGTATTCGACTAATTAGGTTTCTTGTTGTTGTTATTGAATAATAAATAACTCTTATTAACCATTTTACAATATAAAGGCCTATATATATATATATTCATATATATAGAATATACTCATTCCTAATAATAAGAATAATATGATCAATATGATCGATTAGACCGATTAGATCAATTTGATTAATTTGGTCAATTCAACCTAATTGACCAAATTAACCTAATTGACCAAATTAACCAAATTAACCAAATTAACCAAATTAACCAAATTAACCAAATTAACCAAATAGACCTAATCGACCTATATATATATCATATTCATTCTGAATAATAAGATCAATACGATAAACAAGATCAACTAGGCCATTTTGATCAATTAGGTCGATTTGGTCAATTTGGTCAATTAAAGCAACCAAATTGACCAAATTGACCAAATCAACCAAATCAACCTAATCAATCAATATACGAATACGAATTCGAACTCTACGAATTCACTAGTATATACGAAACCATCGAATTCATAGGTATTCGAATAAAGAAACCTAAATTAGTCGAATACCAAGACCATTCAAAATAAAGAACCTTTATCATACTAATCAAGATAATTAGATCGATTTATATATATATATTATATTCATTTTAAATAATAAGATCAAAACGATAAATAAGATCAACTAAGTCATTTTGATCAATTAGATCAATTTGGTCAATTTGGTCAATTTGGTCAATTTGGTCAATTTGGTCGATTTGGTTGATTTGGTCGATTAGGTTGAATTGACCAAATTAATCAAATTGACCTAATCAACCTAATTGATCAATATACGAATACGAATTCGAACTTTACGAATTCATTAGTACATACAAAATTATCGAATTTATAGATATTCGAATAAAAAAACCTAAACTAATCGAATATCAGAATCATTCGAATAAAGAACCTTTATGATATTAATCAAGATAATTGGAATAATGAACCTTTATTCAAATCGACAAATAAGAATAAGGTATTGATATATAAAAGAATTCGAAAAGGATATATAGAAAGGTTATACCTTTAATATTGAAGGTTAAGAATCTGAATCCGAATATTATTCAGTATTATTAATTGTATACAATACAATACCTTTATACAACCCTATATTATTATTATAACTTCATAATTGCTTATTCTATTATAGTCTTCAAGCCACTACTTCCAAAATTATAAGGTTTATCACCTTCAAATACATGACCTCTAATAGGTTATGGAGTCCGGAAAGCTTTAAAACGGTTATAATTACGAAAAAGCAATTATACAATCAATACTCTCTATTATTAAAGGATCGATACGAACCCTAATCATTATCATACGTCATCGCATATCGATATTATATCGAATATCATCAAAACTATCATCATTATATATCGATATAATATCGAAATTATTCTCCTTTTCAAATATCTCGCTTAATACACATTAATCATATTCTATATATCCTATATATCCTATAGGTTTCTTGCGTAATGTTTTGTCTCTTTACAAGAAATATTTAAGAAGTTTATATGAATTATTTGAATATATATATATATATGAATATTATAAAAGGATCATATACGAATACTCAAATATATATTATATTCGAAACCATTTATTCGAATCGAAAAAGCATTTATTCGAAAGAACTTCAATTACTACGAGATAATTCATTATTATTCGTTGATTATAAATTGAAAAACGAATATCAACCTATACAAAACTTCGAATTATTATCTTCGATATCATTATTCTTTAATATATATATTCGATTATTATATCAATAACATGGTTTATCACCGGATCGCCAATATCATCGGGTCGCCACTTTTTATACTATTCAACCATTTTAAATCTATATTATTCAACAATAATTGAATCAATTGATTAAAACTATTAAGAATCTAACAATTTAGGATCTATTATATTGTTTTGATAAGTTCTTATATTATATCCTGTTTTTCTGTATTTACTATAATATCGATTAAAAAATGTTTCCCTATTAGAATTCCCCCTTTTTTGATACTTATTGTATTGAATTTGAATATCAATCTCTTATTAAGATAATATATCAAAAATCTTTTATTCAATAAGTATTCCTTTTTAATGTAATTAAGTTTTTTTTGTATATCAACATTTGCTTAATATCTTATTTGCTATCCGAAATGTATGATTCTTTATATTTAAAAGTGTATTTTTATAAATTAATCTCTTTGTATCTTTAATTAGAATTAGTATAGTTTCGAATATAGATATAGAAAAGTTTAATTGATAATAAATTATTCGAGATTTAATTAATATTGATTAAGAAAAAACTTCTATTGGATTGTAAGGGGTTTGAGAGATTCATTGATTTAGATCGAAAGAGGAAAAGATAGGTATACGAATTCGAATATTTAATTTCGAAAATATAATTTCAGGATTAAATAGGATTAAATCTGTTCCTCGAAATCCTGCTTTCATATTCTGAAAAATGATTGATTTTTTATATACAGTTTTAAAAGCTATAAAGAATTCAATCTTCGAAATATATTTGATATATATTTTAATAAATCTATTAATTTAATTACCATATAAATATTTCAGATTATCAAAACAGCTAATATCAAATAGTTGAATTAAATGATTTGAATATGATAATAAATATAAATATATAATGTTATTCTTTTTGTAATATATTTGAAAAGCTATTGATTTATAGCTTTTATATCTATTTAACATTAATATTCGATATTTACCCTTTTTTCGATTCTTAATATACTTATTGAAGTGTTTCAATTATTCTAAATCTGTTTTATTGTTTGTTTATTTATTAAATATAAATTTAATAATTTATTCCATAGAAAGATTCGTTTCGATATACTAATTGGAAAGATGAATTTGTCCTTGAATTATTAGAAATGAGGGAATAATTTCATCTTCTTCATTTCTGTATATTATTATTATAGTCCATTCTCGATTGCCTGATTGTATTGATTTATTTCTGTTGTATCTTTCGGTACTAGTAACAATTATTACTGTATATATAATCCCCATCATAAAGTCTGTTTCATTGAAATTATAAAAATCGCTATCCAAAATGCTATATTTCGTTTATATATTTGTAATCAATCGAAACTACTTTTCAATAAGTTTAAAATCTTTGTAGAAAACTTTTTGAAAGTTATAAATATAATTAAAATATATTTTTAATTCGATTCGACACTTTACAAATCGATATATCCAGAGTTTCCTAATATATTTTGTATCCTTTAATTCAAGAATATAATTCATTATATCTTCTATATTCTTCAATTTAGATAAAAATCCTTTTGAATCTATATCGAGTATATATTGAACAATTATCTTTTCTTCTAATTCTGTAATCTTATAATTATTCGTTCAAATCTTCATTTGATTACTTCGATCATTGATTTTATTGTGTAGTATAGATTGAAGTATTATATAGAGTTTTATAGTTTTAATAATTGATAGATTTTTAAATTTACGAATAGTTTCAATAGTTAAAATGATTTGGGCTTCTTTTGATAATGTTTCCATAATAATTCGTTGAAATATCGTATATTGAAATTGAGGTGATTGAATAGTATAAAAAGTGGCGACCCGGTGATATTGGCGACCCGGTGATAAACCACATTATTATAAAATATAATTTATTATTAATTCATTTTGAAATAAATTTAATAATAAAAAGTTTTATTAATAAATTATTATAAAAATGGAATCTGGAAAAAGTTTTAATAGTGAATTATTAATTGGTCGTTCTAATTATAATGAATGTATTGGATTTTGGATCATACTATATATCTAAATATGGGACTATACTATAATAGGATTAGCCTGTATATGATTCTACCGAATCATATAATCTATTGTCACGGAAAGCCCCGCAATCCCCTGTATCTTATGAAGGATCAAAGCATATACTTTCCAATCGGAATGAAGGATCTACTAGCCTTTACTAATCCACCAATTGATAAGATGATCCTGATATACTAATAAATAAAGATCTAATCTAATTAAGGTGTATATCGGCTAGATAATTATTCATTTGTTTTATATATACAGTTTTTGATTCATATAATCAAAGACAAATTATTCAATTCTTTTACTCTACCAATCACATGTACTATTTATTCAACGATCCCTGAAAATGCTATATAATTATACTATTCCGTAATAATTATAAACTCAATAGCTTTTAAAATCTACACAACTTTTTATCCGATGATTACTAAATATTCAAGGGATCATTTTTAAAATATCATTCTTACCTTATTTATAATTCAATATTCATATCAATTCAGTTATTTTCATTCAATATAGCAAAGGATCAAAACGATCTTCTTCTTACAACCCGTATTCAATAACTAGAGTAATATCTACACTTGAAAAATAAATATTAAGTTCAAGGAATCTGGGATTCAATCAATTCAAAAAACGATCTGTTTATTTCTATATCAACAATATTCATTTTAAACTCCGATCTAACGAATAAACCTATCCATACTCAAATCGATTAGTTCTCAATCAAATCATTTGTTTTACTTTCTGTTATCGATCTTCAAATCAAATACAATCAAAAGAAACAAATTCAATACCAAAAGGAATTCTTGGAATATCTTGTAACGATCCAATCCAGAGAAAATACTAATAAAAATACGAAGATGAAAGATTCTAACAGTAATATATCGGGATCTACTCTTAATAAACCTATTGCTTCACTCTTAATCACCTTCCAAGAAATCTCCTCCAAACTTGCTTTTCTCCAATTGGAATATCGATACCGATAACAAAAATATATATAGAATCACAAAGCTTTCAGGGATATTTATAAATGGATCGAATTATCAATTAATCAAATATATTTTATAAAGTTATCTATTCTCAATCAGGGTATTATAGCTCTTCCATTCAAGACAATCATTAATATATTCAAAAAGAAGTTCGTACTTATAATAACTATTACTAAATTTACAGTACTACAAGAATATCGATCTGTTTTAACGCAAGCTTTATTCAATAGAACCAACCCTATCAAATAATACAGAGATTAGATTATAATCTACACCAAAGCTCTCATATACAAGATCACTGAAATACAGAATGAAATTGTTATCAATACTTTTCTACAAACTATTGATACTAGGATACTCCCAACCTAAGCAAATACTATAATCACATAGATCGAGATAAACAATCAACTTGGATTACCCAACCTTTTATTTAAACAATTCGGAAATATTTTTGGAGGATTAATCTTCCAAGATTTTATTTCCTCAAAAGCTAAAGGAGGAATATATTCTATATTTATCTTTTTTCAAAATGATAAAAAATCTAAAAAGAATAAGAAGAGTATCAACTCTGAAAGCAATCAGGGGATCAAGAAAATCTGGGAATATCCTTGCAGAACCGAATCTAAATAGAATAATGGAATTGATCATGGCTACACTGCACACAATTGCAAAGCTATAGAATTAATACTCACCAAAAGAATCAATCTACCGCTCAAAAAGGTATTCAGCGAAAACGAACTACAAGTAATTAGGGATCGAGCAAGATTGTATTCATGGAAATAGTTTTACCTTAATTGAATCAAAAGGAAATGGATAAAAGGTTCCATTGATCCTTTAAGATTTTCAATCAATATTACTATTTTAGATATTCGATATGATCAATCAAAGATATACTTTATAATAGTAAAAATACATTATCTATTTAATAATATTTTATTCAATAATTGTGGTATTATATATATTGTAAATGATATATCTTTACTAGATAATCATCGATATCGATTATTCGATCTTAATGATTTTGTAGAAGTAAGCATTTCCAGTTTCCAAGTTTTAGAATGCAGAGTTTGTATTATCAAAGAGATCATCAAGAGAAAAGATTACCTTAATGATAATCTAATCTTGAATAACATAATATTCATCCCTAATTTTCATATCAATATCGTTTCGGAGGTTCGATTGGAGAAAACCGGCCTATAGTTTTCAGAATATGATTATACTTTTTGTAAAGAAGATTATACAAATAGTATAATAATTGCTCAATGTATTTGTATTGAAAATCTTGTATTCTTAGAATACAAATCGCTTTCTATTTATTCGAGTATTCTTTTATTTATTCCTATAAGTAACCCTTCTATAATGTACCTAATAATAAACAGAAAAATAAATAAAGCATTCTATCGTTCTTGTAATCTATTTTTCCTAAAAGAAGATATAAATGAAATATAATATGAATGCTTTGGGCATCTGAAAAAGGAAGTTTTTGAACATTTAGTATTTGCAATGCAAAACATCAAAATAAAAGGTATTATTTGTTTCAATTGCACCGATTGTATTTGTACTTATACGAAGCAAGTTATTTCTCGCGCTCCAAGTGATCGCTAGCCACCTCGGCCTTTCTACAAAATTCAATGGGATCTTTTTGATTTCGACAAAGAGTATAATAATGTATTATGGTTCCTATTGATCAAAGAAATATACTATGGCAAGATCTTTTTATATTCAATCTACTGCAAAATATACAACGAAGTATTTGTAATCATTCAAAGCTTTGTAACCTGAATTCACTGTAAATATAGTCTAGCGATCGTAATGATTAAGCAGGATAATGATATATCTGTCATTGGAGTTATAAAAGCAATGTTATTTGAGAAATGGATCAAGCAAGAAGGCATCGAATTCGAGTTATCCCTATCTCATATATATGAATCCAATAAAGGATCAGAACACACAGAACAAGAAATAATCACAAAACAGATAAAAATACAGATTATAACAGATTTATTGAACAAATTATAGATGGAAATAATGCAAATTGCTATTTATTTATATAATATAAATCCTTTGAAGATCAAATCCTTCAAATCGCTTAATAAAATATTTGATATATAATTCCGTAATTATCTTTGCAAAGATAATCCTTTATTCGTAAAGAAAATATCTAATAATCTCCATCCCAATTGGAATAGAATCTACAGGTATAGATATCGAATTTACCCTTTGAATAAAAATAGAGAAATTGGAATTAATAGGAAATGGTACAAAACCAATCTTCGAATATATATTGGGTATTTAATGGGCTATATCCCAGGTACATTGATTTACTATATATGGATACCCAAGTTTGATAGAGTTATTGTCATTCGAAATGTAACGTTCAATAAGGAATTCATTTATTATATGGATTCTATTAATCGAATGATTGATATTCATATTATAGAAGAGCTTAAACAGTTTGCTAAAGCCCTTGACCTACAAGATCATATCGAATTGGACAGGATGATCATTCAAAACGAGGACAATCATAAGGACTTCATTCATCTACCTATTTTTATGGATCGAAAAGTCTTTGATTTATTTACTAAGCGTATTTCAGATCTACTATTTATAAACAAATTAATCTCAAGGGTAAATGCAGATCTAAAAGATGATAATGGAAATAAAGAAATCGATCTAGGATTATCCAATCCATCTAATCCTTCAGATGGTAAGGATAAGGTATACAATAAAGATATACGAATATTGATCGATCCTTCCATTGGAGAAACTAAAGAAACCGATTCTTTCATTGAAGAGTAATTATATCTTGTAGATAAAGATATTGATACTATTCAAGGAGATACTTATAATAATAATACAGATCCCGATCTCACCGAATATATTGATATAGGGAATATGGAGTATAAGTCTATTGATTGTATTATCGAAGTTCTTTGTGATGTATACAAAAATGACCTAAAGATCATTCCAATCGATCAATCTCAATATTCCAAAAGGAAGTATATACATTGGAATGATCAATCAAAGTATTCTATAAAGGAAATCCAATTATTATAAAGATTACTGCACCCTATATATTCATTTGATCGACTTATAAAGGACTCGCGGATTCATAATCTCGAATAGATACCTAAGAGAGCTTGTATTATAAGGATTGAAATATTCAGGGCTCAAATTAATCCATTTGAGTTTCAATTATACGATTACTACTCGGAATCACTTCTCTTTTAAGAATCATTTAGCTTTTGCATCTCAAAATAATCAATATATATACAAAGGCAATTATATATATAACAATACTATCAAAGAAACAATCCCAATATTGGATTCTATATAGGAATTGTTATATCTCAAAGGACAGATTCAATAGGATTACTTTGTTTAAACAATTTTCATTTTATATTCTAATTTGATCAATAAGGAATAAATGATATAAAGGAATGTTTTCAATTTGTAATAATTCATAATATAATCATTATTAAAATTGAAGCAAAACCATTATTATCTTCCATTTGATCTACAATCAATGGATTACAAATAATATTATTTCCTCGAATTCATATATTTGCAGTTCTAAAATTATTTTGTTTTTATTATCAATTAGAAAATCATCAAATAGAATATTAATTCAAATAAGATTGCAATCTTGAAGTTAATAATCTTAAGGCTAGGAAAACCTGGTATGAAATCGATTTTGGATCGGAATCTTCAAAACCGATCCTCCTTTAATAGATATTTATATATAAATACGATGATCAAGATTTAATTATTCGTTGTTATTTATGTTTAATAATACAAAAAGATCTTTAGATTAAAAATACTATTGAAATTATTTACATTACTATATTAGTAGACCGATTATTCCGAATCGTAATAATAATCATCGCTAAATACAATCTCGAAACAAAGTAATATAATATAATCAATGCCTTTGTTAATACTCTATACGATCTTTCTGGTATCCTAATTGTATACTATCTATTTGATAGATACAAAATCCCAAACAAAAATATTATAATTGATCGAACTTTGTATAATCTGCGAGATTCCCTAATTATATAGTTTAGGGATTTCATTCGGATATTCGAGAAACTAGAATTAATACAATACAAAAAGGAATTGTATTTATATATTAACTTAAAGTATATTATTATAATTCTTTTTTTTGTAGACGATATTCAAATCATTTATTATAAGAAAAACGAATTAGTTATTACAAAGATCATCAAGGGAATCAAAGTTATATATAAACTACAAGACCTAGGAAATACTAAATGATTTCTGGGTATATATATACTTTGTAATCGATCCAAAAAAAAGTTGTGGCTAGTTTATAATATATATATTAAGAAAATTGCTAAGAAATTCAAAGCAACAAACGGGACAGCAAGTATATCGCTTCCGATAATAATATTTCGGAAAAATCAGGATTAAACTCCTATATATATTATAAAAATATATCAAAAGAAAGTGAATTCAGTATTATATACTATAATCACTATAAAAGCAGATATATCATTCGTTGCTTTGCAATTGAGTTATTATTTGATCAATTCATCGAACGATTATATGAAAGCTGTCGATTACTATTTATAATATCTATGGAATATAAGGTATCTCGCAATCTAATATAACAGTGATTAAATACCACAATTTCTCGTCTTTTCAAACATTTCTTTTGCGAATGATTTAGATATTCGTCGATCATTTTAAGGATACATTATATCCTTTTTCGATAGCTTAATCATATAGAAAGTGTTTAAACAAGATATTATAACCATTTCGATTATCGAAGTAGAGCTTCTCGGAATCGAGCATATATCAAAAGAAACTATAACAATTTTATATTTCTTAAAAAAAATCGATCTAGCAATAAAAAAGTCTATAACGATCTTTTGTAATAATTAGCAAACAATCAGATTGATGATTAATAAAAACGAACGGATTATTACAAAACTATATTACATCGATATTCAAAATATATAATTATATCAAGAATATTCAAAAGAGAACTTTTATATAACCTATCTATCGACCATCGATATAATTGTTGACAGGTTTACTAAAAACCTTATAAAACAAAAGTTCGAATACTTCTGATCCTTCTTCAATCTACAAAATATAAACAATAGAATTATAGAGCTTGAATAACAATGATCATAAAACTTAAATAACGATAATTTGAAACTCATATTTCTTCCCTTTGATATGGATGGAATGAGTCCTATTTAGTATCCCAGACTATTATACTTTTCTACGATATACTTCAATTTGTATACTTTATATTCATCAGGAAACAAAAAACAATCAAGGCCGATTATTTCTCTGCTCTTCACCTTTCTATTCTCGAAGAAGGATAAGCTTCTTTCTAAGTTCAATAGCTTGAAATTCAAATAAAAGAGCCTCTGGATTATCCGCAACAATCAAGGAACAATTGGAGCAACCGGAGTTATTAGTGCCATCGGTATTATAGGAGCTAAGGGACTATCCCTTCTTTCTTTTTTCTTTGAATATATTATCTATTCTTTCCTTCTTTTTTTCTTCATTACTCTTTCTTTTTTATCCTTACTATTGTTCTTCGAAATCATAACGTACTTTTTCCGTTCGGCTTTTCGAGGATTCCGATAAATAATATAACGAGAAGAAGGGAAACAATGATGCAAAAGCGAAAGAACAATTTCTCTCTTCTTTTCGATCTTTAGCATTATCTTTATTGCAATTCTGTATCCTTGCTTGGATTATACAACCAATGATTAATATATTATAAAGGTAAAGGATGAACAAAGAACTTATTTTCGAATTTTGTCGATAAATAGTGATGTAGTAATCTACTAGAGGATAAAGGAAAATCGGCAAAAGAATATACAGATGAATATTACAATTCCAATATCGACGACTATTCGACTTGGAAGAATCAACAAAGCATTTGCTATAGAAATTATGTCTTTCAACGATCAACGATTTTATATATCAAATGTATAAATAATCGTTCCTTTTTCTACGATTCCCTTTATCTTTTGTTTTGATTAAAAAATTAGCAATTTTCGACGATCTTTTTTCTTTCTCTTTTTTATTTAATTCATCATTCGAAAAACCCAGTATCGAAGGATCGAATGGATTATTATCATCAGATAAAGAAACACTCCCTCTTTTCTCTCCTTCATTGAACGATTTTTGTTTCGATAATTACAAATATAAAATTAGTAAAACTTTTCAATTATATAATAGAATTCAAGAATAAAACCTACCTTCAAATTATTACTTGAATTTATAATTGGCAATTGATTACGATGAATAATAGTTCCTTCGATAAAGGGAAACGGTTTCTGAAATAAATGATAATATATCATTTTAGAAGCAGATTTAATTAAGCTATATTCCCAAAAATCGATATTTTGGTTCGTTATCTATACTGAATTTATTAATTCTTTTTATTCGATTTATTGATCCCTCGAAAAAGTACTGGGATTTTTTCTTGTACTCGATTCTTTCAAAGCTTTCTTTTCAATTGCTGTTTGCTTAATATAATTGAAATTCGTTTGCTTAGTTTTCTTAGATTCCGAAATCTTAGGTATAATAATAATCAATAAGAACTTGATTAAGACAAAAATGAGAATACAAAAAAGGGATCTATATATCTTTAAAAATTCATTTATTTTACTTCGCCATTATGATCAACATATTGTAGCCTAGCAACTATATATATTCTCAATTGCTACACCACAGGATCGATCAATCATTTATATTCTTCCGACGAAAAACTTTCTTTTTATTGTTCAAAATCTTGATTTTGAAGAATATCGCAGATAGCAAACCGAAGACCAAGAGAAATTTGCGATTTATATATACTCAAATTCTTCTCTATTCTAAAGGTACCAGGATTATTTCAGATTTATATATTATATCAATCCTTGATTGATGTTTGTTTATAATTGCCTTATATATTCATTTACGAATTATATGAATTGCTATTTTCTATACTTTTCTATTTATTTCAGATTGCCTTCCGATCTGGGGGGTATATTACGGAAAGCCCCGCAATCCCCTGTATCTTATAAAGGATCAAAGTGTATACTTTCCAATCAGAATGAAAGATCTACTAGCCCTTACTAATCCACCAATTGATAAGGTGATCCTGATATACTAATAAATAAAGATCTAGCCTAATTAAGGTGTATATCGGCTAGATAACCATTTATTTGTTCTATATATACAGCTTTTGATTCATATAATCAAGGGCAAGTCATTCAATTCTTTTACTCTACCAATCACGTGTACCACCTATTCAACGATCCCTGAAAGTGCTATGTAATCATACTATCCCGTGATATCTATATAATAGTTTTTAATTAAATAATTTTATAAAAATAATGCTTTTCTATCTATTCAATATAATTTGTTAATAGGTTATAAGTTCGGGTTCTATATATTATTGTATAGTTTAGGGTTAATCTTTTGGAGTGAAAGATTAAGTTTTTGATAGATTTGGTAGAGTAGATAAACAAGGTCGATATAATTGAATAGGGAAGTTTGTTATATTAAATATAATTGATAAAATGAAGAGTAGTTTGTATAATAGGCAAATAGGGGAATTTGTTATATTAAATATATTTATAGAGTAGGATTGAGTAGGATTATAGATTATTCAATGGATAAATAAGGAAATCCATTATATTAAATATATTGGCAAAATTGAATCTCAATAATATAGTTAATATGGGAGAGCCCACTTTAAGAAATTATTCAAACAAAAGATATTATCTTTTTGTTACAGAAAGTTCTATAATCTTTTGTATCTTATAAAGGATCAAAGTGTATACTTTTTAATCGGAATAAAGGATTTATTAGCTTTTATTAATCTATTAATTGATAAAGTGATCCTGATATATTAATAAACAAAGATCTAGTTTAATTAAGATGTATATCGGTTAAATAATCATTTATTTGTTTTATATATATAGCTCTTAATTCATATAATCAAGAACAAATCATTCAATTCTTTTATTTTACCAATCATATATACTATTTATTCAATAATCCCTGAAAATGCTGTGTAATTATACTATCCCATAATAATTATAAGTCTAATAGCTTTTAAATCTACACAACTTCCTATCTAATAATTACTAAGTATTTAAAAGATTATTCTTAAAATATCATTTCTATTTTATTTATAATTCAATATTTATATCAATTCAATTATCTTTATTCAATATAGCAAAAAATCAAAACAATCTTCTTTTTATAATCTATACTTAATGATCGGAATAATATCTATATTTGAAAAATAAATATCAAGTTCAAGGAATCTGGGATTCAATCAATCCAGAGAACGATTTGTTTGTTTCTATATCAATGATATTCATTCCAAATTCCGATTTGATAAATAAATCTATTTATATTTAGATCGGTTGGTTTTCAATCAAATCATCTGTTTTACCTTCCGTTATCGATCTCCAAGTCAAATATGATTAAAAAAAACAAATTCAATACTAAAAGGAATTCTCGGAATATCTTATAATGATTCAATCCAAAGAAGATGTTAGTGAAGATACGAAAATGAAAGATTCTGATGATAATATATCGGGATCCATTTCTAATAAATCTATTATTCTATTCCTAATTATCTTTTAAGAAATCTTCTTTAAACTTGCCTTTTTTTAATTGAAGTATTGATATTGACAATAAGAATATATATAAAATCACAAAACTTTCAAGGACATTTACAAATAAATCGAATCATCAATTGATCAAGTATACCTTATAGAACTATTCATTCTCAATTAGGGTATTACAATTCTTTTATTCAAAATGATTATTAATATATTCAAAAAGAAACTTGCATTTATAATAACTATTATCAAATTTGTAATACTACAAAAATATTGGTCTATTCTAATGCAAGCCTCGTTCAGCAAAACCGATTCTGTTAAATAGTATAGAGATTGGACTATAGCCTATACTAAAGCTTTCATATACAAAATCATTGAGGTATAGAATAAAATTGCTATTAATACTTTTCTATAAATCATTAATATCAGGATACTTTTAATCTGGATAAATATTATAATTATACAGATCGAGATAAACAATCAATTTGGATTACTTAATCTCTTATTTAAACAATTCGAAGATGTTTTTGAAGGATTAATCTTTCAAGATTCTATTTTTTTAAAAATTAAAAAAGGAGTATATTCTATATTTATCTTTTTTCAAAATGATAAAAAGTTTAAGAAGAATAAAAAGAATATCAATTTTAGAAGTAATCAAAAGATCAAGAAAATCTGGGAATATCCTTGCAGAACTGAATCTAAATGGAATAATAGAATTGATTATAATTATATTGTATATAATTGTAAAGCTATAGAGTTAATGCTTATCGGAAAGATTAATCCATTATTCAAAAGAGTATTCAACGAAAACGAGCTACAAACAATTAAGGATCGAGTAAGATTGTATTTATAAAAACAATTTCATTTTGATTGGATTAAAAGGAAATGGATAAAAGGTTCTATTGATTCTTCAAGACTTTCAATCAATATTGCTATTTTGAATGCTCGATATAATCAATTAGGGGTATACTCTATAATAATGAGAATATATTATTTGTCCAATAGTATTTTATTTGATAATTATGATGCTATATATATCGTAAACGATATATCTCTATTGGATGATCATCAATATTGATCATTCGATTCTAGTGATCTTGTAGAAACAGGTACTTTTAGTTTCCAAATCTTAGAATACAGGGTTTGTATTATCAAAAGGATCATCAAGAAAGAAGGTTATTTTAATAATAATCTGATTTTAAACAATATAATACTTATCCTTGGTTTTTATATTAATATTGTTTCGGAGATTCGATTGGAGAAAGCCGGTCTATAGTTTTTAGGATATAATTGTATTTTTTGTAAAGGAGATCATACAAATAATATAATAATTGTTCAATGTATTTGTATTGAAAATCTTGTATTCTTAGAATACAAACCATTTTCTATTTATTCGAGTATTTTTTTATTTATTTTTATAAACAACCCTTTTATAATATATCCAATAATAAACAGAAAAATAAACAAAGTATTTCATTATTCTTGTGATCCATCTTTTTCAAAAGAAAATATGAATGAAATATGGTATAAACGCTCCGGGTATTTAAAAAAGGAAATTCTTGAATATTTAGTATTTATAATATAAAACATCAAAATAAAAGATATCATTCATTTTAATTGTATCAATTGTATTTGCATTTATACAAAGCAAATCATTTCTTACATTTCAAATGATCATTAATCACCTCAACCCTTCTACAAAATCCAATAAGATTTTTTTGATTTCGATAAAGGATATAATAATATATTATAGTTTCTATTGATCAAAAAAATATATTATGACAAAATCTTTTTATATTTAATTTATTACAAAATATACAATAAAGTATTTGCAATTATCCAAAACTTTGTAGTTTAGGTTTATTGTAAATATAATTTAATGATTATAATAATCAAACAGAATAATGATATATCTATTATTGGAATCATAGAAATAATGTTATTTAAGAAATGGATCAAGTAAGAAAGCATCGAACTCGAGTTATCCCTATTTTATATATATAAACCTAATAGAAAATCAGAATATACAAAATAAAAAATAATCACAAAACAAATAAAAATATAGATCACAATAAGTTTATCAGACAAATTGTAGATGGAAATGATACAAACTATTATTTATCTATATAATATAAATCCTTTGAAGGCCAAATCCTTCAAATCGTCTAATAAGGTATTCGATATATGATTCTGTAATTATCTTTGTAAAAATAATTCTTTATTTGTAAAGAAAATATCTAACGATCTTTATCCCAATTGGAATGGAATTTATAAATATAAATATCGAACTTACCTTTTGAATAAGAATAAAGAAATTGGAATTAATAGGAAATAATATAAAACCAATCCTCGAATATATATTGAGTATTTAATAGACTATATCCCAAGCACACTGATCTACCGTATATAAATATCCAAGTTCGATAAAGTTATTATTATTCGAAACATAATGTTCAATAAAGAATTCATTTATCATATAGATTCCATCAATCGAATGATCGATATTCATATTATAAAAAAGTTTAAACAACTTATTAAAATCCTTGATTTATAAGATTATATCGAAATAGATAGGACGATTATTCAAAACGAGGATAATTATAAGAACTTTATTCATCTATCTATTTTTATAGATCGAAAAGCTTTTGATTCATTTATCAAATGTATTTCAGATCTATTATTTATAAATAAATTGATTTTAAAAATAAATATAGATTTAAAGGGTGATAATAGAAATAAAAAAATCGATCTAGGATTATTCAATTCATTTAATCTTTCAAATAATAAAGATAAAATATATAATAAAAATATATAAGCATTAATCAATCCTTCTATTAAAGAAACTGAAGAAGTTGACTCTTTCATTGAAAAGTAATTATATCTTATAGATAAAAATATTAATATTGTTTAAAAAGATGTCTATAATAATAATATGGATTCCGCTTTTATCGAATATATTAATATAGAGAATATAGAGTATAAGTTTATTAATCATACTATTAAAGTTCTTTGTAATATATATAAAAATAATTTAGAGATTATTCCAATTAATCAATCTCAATATTCTAAAAGGAAGTATATATACTGGAATGATCAATCAGAGTATTCTATAAAGGAAATCCAGTTATTACAAAGATTACTGTGTTTTATATATTTATTTGATCAATTCATAAAGGATTCGTAAACTTATAATTTCGAATAGATATTTAAAAAAGCTTATATTATAAGAATTGAAATACTCAGGGTTCAGATCAATCCGTTTGAATTTCAATTATACAATTATTATTCGGAATCACTTTTTTTCTGGGAATCATCTGATTCTTGTATCCCAAAGCAATCAGTATATATACAAAGGCAATTATATATATAATAATATCATTAAAGAAGCAATCCTAATACTGAATCTTATATAAAAATTATTATATTTCAAAAAACAGATTCAATAGAATTACTCCGTTTAAATAATTTTCATTCTACATTCTGATCTGATCAGTAAAGAATAAACGATATAAAGGAATATTCTCAATTTATAATAATTCACAATATAATCATTATTGGAATTGAAACAAAACCATCATTACTTTCCATTTGGTCTACGATCAATGGATTACAAACAATACTATTTCCTTGAATTCATATATTTGCAGTTCCAAAATTACCTTGTTTTTATTACCAATTAAAAGATCATCAAATAGAATATTAATTCAAACAGGATTGCAATTTTAAGGTTAATAACCTTAAGATTAGGAAAACCTAATATAAAATCGATTCTGGATCGAAACCTATAAAACCGATCCTTTTTTAATAGGTGTTTATATATAAATGTAATAATCAAGATTTAATTATTCGTTGCCACTTATATTTAATAATACAAGGAGATCTTCAGATTAAGAATATTATTGAGATTATTTATACTATTATATTAGCAAACCGATTATTCCGAATCGTAATAATAATTATCATTAAATACAATTTCGAAACAAAGCAATACAATATAATCAACACTTTCGTCAATACTCTATATAATTCTTTTGATACCCCAATTATATATTATTTATCTAATAGATATAAAATCCTAAACAAAAATGTTATAATCGATCAAATTTTGTATAGTTTACAAGATTCCCCAATTATATAGTTTAAGGATTTCATTTGGATGTTTGAGAAACTAGGATTAATATAATGTAAGGAGGAATTATATTTATATATTAATCTAGAGTATATTATTATGATTCTTTTCTTTGTAAACGATATTCAGATTATTTATTATAAAAAAAACGAATCAATTGTTATAAAAATCATCAAGGGAATCAAAGCTGTATATAAATTACAAGACCTAGGAAATATTAAATAATTTTTGGGTATATATATACTCTGTAATTAATCCAAAAAAAAGTTGTGATTAGTTTATAATATATATATTAAAAAGATTATTAAGAAATTCAAAACAACAAATGAAATAGTAAGTATATCACTTCCGATAATAGTATTTCGGAAAAATCAGAATCAAGTTTTTGTATATATTATAAAAATATATCAAAAGAAAGTGGGTTTAATATTATATATTACAATCATTATAAAAACGGATGTATTATTCGTTATTTCGCAATTGAATCATTATTTGATCAATCTATCGAGCAATTATATAAAAACTATCGATCATTATTTATAATATCTATGAAATACAAAGTATTTCGCAATCCAATATAATGATGATCAAATACCACAACTTTTTGTTTTTTTAGATACTTCTTTTGCGAATGATCTAGATATTTGTTGATCATTTTAAGGATATATTATATCTCTTTTTGATAATTTAATCATATAAAAAGTATTCAAGCAAAATACTATGATTACCTTGATTACCGAAACAGAGTTTCTCAAAGTTGAGTATATATCAAAAGAAATTATAACAATCTTATATTTTTTAAAAGAGATCGATTTAGCAATGAAAGAGTTTATAATGATTTTCTGCGATAATCAATAAACGATTAGATTGATGGTTAATGAGAACGAATGGATCATTATAAAATTATATTATATCGATATCCAAAATATATAATTATATTAAGAATATTCAAAAGAGAACTTTTATATAATCTATCTACTGATCATCAATATAACTGTTGACAGGTTCATCAAAAACCTTATAAAACAAAAGTTCGAATATTTCCGATCCTTCCTTAATCTACAAAATATAAACAATAGGATTATAAAGTTTAAATAACGATGATCATAAAGCTTGAGTAATGATGATTATAAAGTTTGAATAACAACAATTATAGAATTTGAATAACGATGATTATAAAGCTTGAATAACGACAATCTGAAGTTTGTATTTCTTTTTTTTGGTATAGATAAAATAAGTTCTATTTAGTATCCCAGACTATTATACTTTTCTATAATATATTCCAATTTGTATACTCTATATTTATTGGGAAATAAAGAACAATCAAAATCGATCATTTCTTTACTCTTTATTTTCCTATCCTCGAAAAAAGATAAGCTTCTTTTTAAACTCAATAATTTGAAGTTCAAATAAAAGAATCTCTAGATTATCTACAACAATCAAAAAACGAAGAATAATTGGAACAATCGAAATTATTGATATTATCAATACCACAGAAACTAAGGGATTATCCCTTCTTTCCCTTTTCTTTAGATATACCATCTGCTCTTTTCTTTTCTTTTTCTTTATCATTCTTTTTTTCTTATCTTTATTATTGTTCTCTAAAATTATAATATACTTTTTCTGTTCAGTTTTTCGAGGACTTCGATAAGCAATATAGTAAAAAGAAAGAGAATAACAATGTATTAATGAAAAAACAATTTCTCTTTTCTTTTCGATCTTTAATATCATCTTTATCGCAATTCTGTATTCCTACTTGGATTATATAATCAATGATCAATATATTATAAAGATAAAGGGTAAATGAAGAACTTATTTTCGAATTTTGTTGATAAATAGTGATATAGTAATTTATTAAAGGATAAAAGAAAACCAGTAAGGGAGTATATAGATGAATACCATAATTCCAATACCGATGATTATTCGATTTGGAAGAATCAACAAAGTATTCATCATGGAAATTATATCTTTCAGCGATCAATGACTTTATATATTGAATGTATAAATGATTGTTTCTTTTTTTACAATTTCTTTTATCTTTTGTTTTGGCTGGAAAACCAACAATTTTCGATGATCTTTTTTCTCTCTTTTTTTCATTTGATTTATTATCCGAAAAATCCGATGTCGAAGGATCAAATAGATTGTTATTATCAGATAAAGAAATATTTCCTCTTTTCTTTTCTTCATCAAATGATCTTTGTTTCGATAATTATAAATATAAAATTAATAAAACCTTTCAATTATATGATAGGATTTAAGAATGAAATCTATCTTCAAATTACTATTTGAATCTATAATTGGTAATTGATTATAATAAACAACAATTCCTTCGATAAGGGGGAGCAATTTCTGAAATAGATAATTGTATATTATTCTAGGAGCAGATTTAGTTAAATTATGTTTTCAGAGATCGATATCTTGGTTTGTTATTTATACTGGATTTATTAATTCTTTTTGTTCGATTTATTGATCCTTTAAAAAAATACTAGGATCTTTTTTCGCATTCGATTTTTTCAAAACTTTCTTCTCAATCGCTGTTTGCCTAATACAATTGAAATTCGTTTGTTTAGTCTTCTTAGACCTCGAAATCTTAGGTATAATAATGATCAATAAGAATTTGATTAAAACAAAAACAAAAATGCAAAAAGAAGATCTATATACCTTTAAAAAATTCACTCATTTTACTTCGCCATTACAATCAATATATTGTAGTTTAGCAATTATATACATTCTCAATTGTTACGTTGCAGGATTGATCATTCATTTGTATTCTTCCGACGGAAAACTTTCTTTTTATTGTTCAAAATCTTGATTTTGAAGAATATTACAAGTAACAAACCGAAAACCAAAAGAAATTTGCGATTTATATATACTTAAATTCTTCTTTATTCTAAAGATATCAAGATCATTTCAGGTTTATATATTACACCAATCCTTAATTGATATCTACTTATAATCGCCTTATATATTCATTCATGAATTATATGAATTACTATTTTCTATACCTTTCCATTTATTTCAGATTGCCTTCCGATCTAAAGGGTATATCACAGAAAGTCTTGCAATCCCCTATATCTTATAAAAAATCAAAGTGTATACTTTTCAATCGGAATGAAGGATCTATTAACCCTTATCAATCCATCAATTGATAAGGTGATTCTAATATATTAATAAACAAAGATCTAGTCTAATTAAGGTATATATCGGCTAGATAATTATTCATTTGTTCTATATATACAGCTCTTGATTTATATAATCAAGGGCAAGTCATTCAATTCTTTTACTCTACCAATCACGTGTACCACCTATTCCCCGATCCCTGAAAGTGCTCTGTAATCATACTATCCCGTGATAAAACCTTATTTAGTACGTCGGAAGTATTTAAAAATGAAGAATTAGGCGAGTTAGTCGAATATATCTATATCTAATCTTAGAATATCTCTATATCTAATTTCTATAATTAAGGAAATCGTCTAGAGGTGTCGAATAATAGTTTATTCATTTTTTTCTTAGATCAAAAATTTTCGAGTATTCTCATCTCAAGTGCTAAATAAAATATTCCTAGTCTTCTTGTTGGAGGTCACGTATTTGAAGGTGATAAACCTTATAATTTGGAAGTAGTGACTCGGAGACTATAATGGAATAAGCAATTATAAAATTATAATAATAATATAGATGTGACACGACGGCCGAATAACTTGAGTATCTCTTAGAATTAAAAGCTGCAGATCGAAAGGTAGAATTATATGATTATATATACACAGGCCGAGAGTTCACTTAGTTTATTCAGGGAATACTGCATTCCGACTAAGGCTCGAATCGATTATATTATATATATATATAATACTATCCCCCCCTATATAAAAGTTTGTTTCGAACGCTTTAAACGAATAATATAAAAGAACCCGAAAACAATCACAACTACGAATCATTAATTTTATTCATCAATTCAACCAAATATATAAATTCAATGGCATCCATTGCTTCTTCTATTCGATCAGAAAAAGTACATCCATCAATTACGTTTTCCAAATATGTTAAAGCCTTCAATTCCTTTTCCATCCTTTCTTTATTCCATTCTGAATCTGTATTATTATCGTTCAAAGTAACTAGTGTAGAATGATTAGCTAAATCAAATGAATTATATATTCCACTATATAAATCCAAATAGCAAATACGAATTCAATAATATAAGAATCTACATTTTGTACATTTGTTCTTTTTACGAAAACGAATTCACTCTTATAGAATGAATTCGGGAACTTTCAATTATTGAAATCAAAAGAATACCTTTAATAATGATGCTAAGGTGAGATCGGAATCGAGTACATTTAAAGTATAATTGATACCAGATATATTCGTTGGATTGGAACGATTTTGAGAATGAGAATTAAAGCATTACAATATATAAGGAGTAAAGCTAGTAATTCTTTTAGGAATAAAACTATTGATCGAATGAGCAGTTAGTTATTATATAATTTGTATGAATTCAAGATAGAAATAGGATAAGCTGAATTACTGAGTAAATCGATTGTATAAAGTTGAATTAAGTTTATTACAGAAAGTAGATATCTTATTCGAATCGGATCAATTTTGACTACAAGCTTTATATAAAGTCCTTTCGAATTTTGCAATACAGGTATATAACAAATCAATGCTTTGTTTCAAAATATAAAGATGATCTTTAGCTTTTTGAACCTTATTAGGGTTATTATAAACTCTAGAAAATTGATCAAGGATTGTATTGTAATCAAGGGGAGTGACCTAATCGACAAACGAAAGTTGTAACAATACTATAGCTTGAACTTGAGATTTAAAGTTAAAGTAAATATAATAAAATTGAACAATGAAATTACCGATTATAATATCATCTATTTGAAATTTAGTTTTAATTGAAGGAAGTCAGATATTAGACTTTTATATATTTCCATTAAACTTGTTACGAACCTCCACTACGAAACTAGGGCTAGCCGAAAGCGGGCCGAATTGTACGCTAGTTTGAAGAGTTTTCATCTATATAGAGGGGAATTCTTCAATACCATTAGAAAGAAAGTAATGAAAAGTTTTTGATTCTAAACCCAAACCTATTGTTATTCAAATATTAGCCGATTCTTTGCTGTGATTCTCACAAAACTTTTCTGGATCAGAAAGGCAAAGTTTTGGAGTAAGGTTTGGTTGAGTTAGGAATAAAGAGTATAGGAAAGTAATCTCTTTATATTGTTATATTATTTCGATTTATAATTCATCGATTGTAAAATTGATTAATTCCATTACTGAAAAATGAAATAAAATCGAAGAAAACGCCGCCCAAATATAAATATCTTCAAAAAACTACAAAGGATTTTTTCAAAAAGGGTTTTAACAAAGGAAAAACAATTTTACAAATTGTATTATAAATATATACATATAAATAAAAATATAAGCATATATCTAGAATTTACAGAATATGTATAAACTTAAACATATATATATATTATTCGATTTCTTATTTCAAGGAACTTTTAATAATATAACACAACAGTCGAATAACTTGAATATCTCTTAGAATTAAAAGCTACAGATCGAAAAGTAGAACTACATAATTATATATATACAGGCCGAGAGCTCATCTAGCCTATTCGGGGAATACTGCATTCCGACTAAGGCTCGAATCGATCACGTTGTCCGTATACATAACAATAGAGTTGTATAGGGGTATTGTATTGTATATAACTAATGATACTGAATAATATTCGGATTCAGATTCTTAACCTTTAATATTGAGGGTATAGCCTTCCTATATGCTCTTTTCGAATTCTTTTATATATCAATACCTTATTCTTATTTGTCGATTTGAATAAAGATCCATCATTTCAATTATCTTGATTAATATCATAAAGTGTTGGATTTTGGATCATACCGTATATCTAAGCATGGGACTATACTATAATGGGATTAGCCTGCACGTGATTCTACCGAATCACACAACCTGTATAATAGCTTCTAGCCAGATAACCTTATAAAAATAATGCTTTTCCATCCACTCAATATGACTTGTTAACATAAAGGTTCTTTATTCGAATACCCCTGATATTCAACTAATTAGATTTCTTTATTTGAATACCCCTGTATCGATGATTTCGATCGTAGTACGAATAATATCATATGATCGTAGTACAAATTATATAATTGTAGTATTAATAGTATTATATGAATTCGAATATAATATTCGAAGATTCATAATGATTTATGAATTTTATATTAAAGAATATAAATTATATTAAATACTATAATAATATCGTTTTTAGTATAATCATTATTTATATTATAAATAATGATATATTAAAATTTCAGATCAATTGATTAAAATGTTATTGAATT
Organism: Stromatinia cepivora; assembly: GCA_014898415.1. Lineage (NCBI taxonomy): Eukaryota > Fungi > Ascomycota > Leotiomycetes > Helotiales > Sclerotiniaceae > Stromatinia > Stromatinia cepivora. The sequence continues at coordinate 280,802 of RCTD01000018.1, read as the reverse complement.
ATTAAAGATTTAATAAGGGTAATAACTTAAAATGATATGTTTTTTTGAGGTAAGCGAAAAGAGGGGTGGGCGAAAAGTGGGGTAGTTGACTTAACCTCCAATAAATATAATCATAGGTTCGGTTAATATTATTAAGTGATTTAATAACGAATTCTCACAAAGACTTCATTTGACACTCAAATTTAATTAACTAAACATCTATTTGGGACTCACCGGTGACAAAATGACTTCATCTCATGTTCATTTTTGGTTTATTTGATGAAGATCAGAATCATTTCCCCTTCATTTTGATGAAATGGAAACTATTTGGATACAAAATAGAGCAAATTGACCAAGTAAACGAGCGTTTAAGGCACACTGGACGTCCTGCAACCCCTCAAATCATCGTACTTGAACAAAACATCGGTGACCTAAGTTCTAGAGGCCTACAAATGTTCATTTTGGTCAAAATCATCATGAAATCATAGTAGAACATTCTTAAAGAAAGCAACGCAAATGTATTTCATCATGGGTATCTATCTAGAAAAAGCCTCACAGCTCTCTTTATTCCTTCGAAACGTATAGGAAAAACGCCTAAAAAACGACTAGTGACCTCCAAAAGCCCAGAAGACTACTCAAATAACCCAATTTCAATGTAAAAGTAGCACAAATAACCCCCAAACTAGCCTGCATCACCTCGTAATCTCTTTACTTCTCCTATTCCTCGTTATTTTCCTCCAATTGGTCCAATTGATCCTGGCTTTGGCCTTGGCGTGGTGTATTATGACGAGAGATGATTGGTGCGAGATGGGGTCCTGGAAATGTACCATGTCTTTGGGACTCATATTCATAGGGGCGAACCTGGTACAAAGAACGGCGGGCTGCGGAATTCTGACGTCTATTCAAAGGGATACCATGTAGTGTATTCATCTCTTGAGAACGAAACATCGCCATGGTACGGGCCGCGTCTAGCTCTGTATTAGGGCGCGGTGTGGGAAGTCTGCGGTTGAAATCGGACTGAGATTGTTGGATAAAGAGGCTGTGTCCATCGTCCTCAGGAGTAGGCTCTCTGATAACAATAGCCTGGCGTTCTTGGCGTGCTAAGGATTGGTGAAAGGCTGTGGCGGCAGCAGGGTTTCTGCGAGCTTCTTGCTCACGAGAGAAACGGAAACTTTGACGCTCAGGGCGCCCAGAAAGATGTTGCTGATGGTACAATGCTGCGCCCTCAGCATGGGTTAAATATGGTCTATTAGGGACTCCATATGGGTGAAATCGACGGTTTGTTGATGGGACCGAAGCTACTGCAGAACCAGGATAGCGTCTTTGAGCCATATTTGGGCCTTGAAATGGTCTGAAAGAGCTTCCGGAAGCAGAGACTTCTCCCATCGGAGGATTGTTTGGGGGGTAGCGTGGAGATTCCGTGTTATTTTGAGGAGAAACAGCTTCATTTCGTGGCTCTGTAGGAAGAACTGGGCGGCGGTTGGACTCCTGTGGAACTAATGACGGAGGAGGTGTATTATTAGCCCTCTGTTTAGCCTTTTTGCTACGGGTTGTTCGTGGCTGTCTAGCAGCACCACGCCCACCAGCTCTGGCACTGGCTCTGGCGTTCCTGGCGCGAATATCTCCCCAAACTTTCCTGACAGTCTGGTACCAATGCTCATAAAGCATATTCCCCGTGTATATTCTACGGGCCAGGCCTTCATTACCCATGTCTTTGTGCATCTTAACTGCAAGCTCTGCCCAGGACTTACCTATGTTCGGATTATACGAACCGTTAGGTCCATTGAAGCGAGACATAGGCATAATTTCGTACTCAAAATATGCCTGTTCTTCTTTAGACCAGAATTTGCCTCCCATCTTGTAGTATTGCTGACTCTGACAGGAATAGGCGTTGCAGAATATGATTAAGGTAAGAGAGTCTTATCGTGGGGTTGTGGCCTGGGTTCGAGGGCAAGGAAAGCTATATGTGAGTCGAGTTCTTCGGAGCACCGGAGAAGTATGAGGCTGTCAAATTATCAGTTAGCTATCGTATTATCAGCAAAACTGGTGACGAAATGGTCTGGAAAGACTTTAAGGTAGATCATACCTTCTGAATAAGCGAGGGTTAACTACCCGAAGTAATTCTAGGAGTCCTCTTGGTGCTAAAAATTGGCAAGGTACGACTTATTGAAGTGTAGAGGTCGGAGATTAACCGTCTAGCTGTGGTGTCGGGAGATCGTTGTCGTGTGAGGCGCACTGTGGATGATTGGTGGTGTGTGGTCGACTGTTCTGGTGGGGAAGATCGATTAGCAAGAGGCTCAAGTGAGGTAAACTTGTGATTTTGTGGGTGGTAAGAAAGATGAGGAACTTACTGGGTCCTGGAAAGCTTCTTCTATGCAGGCAGCTTTTTGGATATACCAAGAGAGAATTTGTTTGTCCAGAAGGCTCAAAGTAGCTTCAAGCGTCGGTATTTTCCCTAATTTGGGTCGAAGATCACTCAGAATTGGGTTGAAAGAACGGCAAACGAGAGGAGATGTAGTTGTTGAAGGTAATAAGAGTAACAAAAAGGTTGAAGGAAGCCTCAAGTATGTTAAAAGCTTCTATTTGAGATAGAAAACCGTTAAAACTATGGCTTAGAAGCAGTTCCAGCGTTTTTGTAGTGTTTATTTAAAAGTAAACGTGATCCGAGGGTCGAGAAACCTTTTGTTTCGAAGACTATCTTTAAGTTTTCGAGTTAGCCAAGATTAAGAGGACCTTGATGACGGATTTAGTGTATTGCTGAGCCTTTAATGGGAGAGGCGCGTGGCTTTTCAAGTTCGAAAAGGGAAAGATTGAAGGATTTTTGTCAAGATCGGGGAGAGAATGATCAAAACACGGCTCTGTCTTCCGATTTGGAGTGAAGTATGGTCGTATTTCGGAGGCAAAATGGATCTAGGGATTTGAGTAAGCCGTGTTAGCAAGATAGAGTCAGTATTGCGTAGATGAACCATCAAAAAACGGAATGAAGGAGGGGTGTGGACGAAGTTCTGTACATTTTATACCATAAAAGTTCGAATTCAAGTAGTTCCAGCGACAATCTTGATGTAAAGACTATGTATATTGATAAAGAATCAAGGAAAACTGTTCGTGAGTTGAATTAGGCCACGATAGTTTCAATCTTCAAGGAAGATCTCAAGTTAAGGAGTTCAAAATGGACTATATTCGATGATATTGTGTCAAAATATGAAGTAAATCAATCTCAGGAAGCTTTCCAAGGCTAATACAACATCAAAAAGCGTTGAATACTCGTTGCAGATGTCAGAGGTAGGTTGTACTGAAATAACTCAAAGGATGCTGGTCCGAAAGGTGGGAAGAAAGGCATGGTACGATACATAAAAGGGTTTAGGGGTGAGTGATAAGGTGGTATGTTATGTCAGAAGTGAATCAAATTCTTCATGAGTCACAACATATTAGGTGATTTTACATAATCCTCTTAGATTTTGAGACAAACGACTACTCTTGCTTAACATTGCAGACGTAGATCGTCTAATTGTTGAAGTGCAAAGGAAGCTCCTTGAAATTATAGAGTATTAAGCCAACTACGTACAAGCGAGGAGATGGAGTTGTCCCCCTGAGAGCTACATCTCGCCGCGAAAGAGGAATAGTTTCTAGTAGATAGTACAGGGCGTTTCACATCAAGGTTATCATAGCATCACAATCAAAGACATACTAGTAGCGGCTCAAAGGTTAATTAAAGCTATAAATTGACTACCTGAGATCTGAAGGGAGCGTGGTGTTTAGAAAAGATCACAGAGTATTGGCCGCAAGACCGTATCAATTTAGTAGAGCATATGTGTGAAACACGGACAATAAGTTGGAAGGGTGATAGTCTGTAGCAACAACGCTTTGTTGCTTGAAAGGCTTTGTTTGAATAGTGGGGGATGATCACAATCAAGCATTCGGGGTAATATTCTACAGTGCAGCCATTAAACAGCTATAAACATCAACGTAGAAGCGAAGAAATGGTCTTCATGAAGCGCTCCCTTTACTGACAGGGCTTGACGAATAAGGTACACAGCAAGGACCCGTAGCTAAACCCATCGGTGCGAGCCAAGGTTGGAGAAGGCGACGGCCAGGTTACACTCACGGGGATTGTCAGCTAGGAACAGGTAATACGACATCTGGATTGTGGGATATAAAATCAAGTACAGGGCGGCCATTGACGCCAAACGCGCCAGCATTATTATGCCAGACTCCATTGTTACGTAGATAAAAGTGTATATTCTAGCAGCTAGATGCTTAAGGCCAGACAAAAAGTATATATACATGACTGATGAACGAATCCCCGAAAAGAAGAGGTCAACGAGTAATTAAATGGCAGTATAATGAGCAATGCAAGAGATATGATATAAAAAACGACATCACAGGTGCTATCCATAGCTTTTGGGGGCGACGAGGTGTAGTGGGCGGTGATTTTGTATCAAGATTGGCGCATGCAATGTTATGAAGGAGTGCCGTGGAGAGGTGCCTATAATGAGGGCCGAATAGAGAGAGCCCACTCGGTGCGACAGGATGCGGATTCATGGACCATTTGTGGGCCATTCGCAATACAACGACAAAGAATTTCGCAGAGTCGGGTCATTTCGTTGGGTAGGGCTCGAAGGTACTGGTTATGTGCCGTGTATTGGAGGTTGATGCTTGAAGACTTGGTAACTTGGTAAGAACTGAATACACGAGCTTCTGTTAGTCTTGGCTCGAGAAACAAGGAAAGAAGGGGCAAGTGAGGGGAGCTGTGGAACTACTACCAAACTTGAGGATGGCGGGGGTTTGGTTTCTTGTATAGGCAGAACAGATCACAAAGCCTGGCTTTTTGGTGTCATTGCTGACGATGATAGCCCCAACGACTGTATCAATTGTCGGAATAATCCAGTAGTAAGTTCTATCTATGAAGTCAAAAACAATTGGTAAGGTATGCCGGTACTTTGAGAATAGAGAAGGGGGCACGGATGGGTGGCTGGCGGACGTGCTGTGTACAGAAACACATACAGCAAGGTCAATAACTCATTTAAGGAGCTTTTTTGTTAAGCGGAAATCTTTAAGGTCAATATATTGAAGTCATAGAAAAAAAAAACTTCTCTGGGAAAAGCTAAGAACATTCAACTTGCTTGGTGGTTGATATCATACGATCTTTTGCTGCAGGTTTTTTCACATTGGTTTTGACGAAGTAAAATGCCTGGCATACACCCGATCCAAACAACCCTTCCAAGATTGACTAGTATCAAGGCCTTGATCACTCAGATAAGATTAAGATCCTACGTCAGCTAATTTTGAAAGACGCTGCCCAAGAGGAGCACAAAACTCTATACAAAGCATTTACTAACAATTCACAGTCAGTCAAAGGTATACGATCAAAGAAACAGCAAAAACAAGCGTCACAACACCAAGGAGAAAACATCATGATACCAGGCATGATACAATGGCCCAGTTATTGCGATGGCCTGACTCGATGCGATGCATTCACTCCACCCGCAAATGAATCCAACAAGGCTCTGGATGTTCAAGGCTCTGAGCAATTCATCACAAAAAAGTTTCCATGCATACAACCAAAAGCCAAACGAACAATATGCATAAATCAACATGAGTTGCAGAAGTCGGAAAAAAATATCAAAGGCCCCGAGAACACGGTTTCCACACGAAGCGACTTGCTACAATTTGGATACAAAAAGGTTCAGGCGGTATGCGGAGACTGGGTTTCCATCGATTGACCCAGAGTGGGGATAATCGGGCTGAGTGGACTTTGGAATGGCATGAGGTTCTAGACTACACGACATTCGACGGGTTGCAACATCTCGGCGTTGCTCAGTCGAACACTATACTATTCTTTCACCTTCCACAGTACCAGGGAGCATCGAAAAATTACACGGGAATTGGCATGCGGTAAAATATATGGAATCTCCAACCCCCGGATTGAAGAGAGCCTCGCATGAGACAGGAGACCACATCTTCACGTCATCGCTCAATCGCGGCAACGGGGCATCTTATAATGTTTTCATTAAATCGTTAACGGCTTTCGCAGCAAACCTCTTCCTCTCAGCTTCAGGCAAATTCGCCCCCATATCTATTTATGTTAGCGAGGAATTCCCTCCATTGAGTACGAATCTCTTACCTTTGACTGCTTGCATCCTCAACATTAAAGCTTCAAGCTGCTCTACTCCATCCTCATTCTCAACTTCCTCATCGGCGCTCGTCTTTTCCGCAGACTCATCTTGAACTGCCTGTTTCATACCGAACATCTCCATCTCCATCTCAGCTGCTTCGATTCCAAATCCAATACTTTCATTGTCATCACCATCCTCCTCGAGATCGCCTAAATCAAAGTCTTCCCCATCATCATCGCCTCCATCCCAATCATTGGCTTCTAAGGCTTCCTTCAACCTTTCGAGACCCATAGGTTCTACGGATGTCAATCATAAAACATGCAAGTTTCCTTGGAAAGATTGATTTACCTGAGTATTCATTTCTACCCTTACTTTCAAAGTCAACAAACTCGAAACCATGCTCCTGGCACAAATCTTCCCACTCGTCGAGCTTCTTCTCCAAGCACGGAGTTGTGGACTGTGGCATTGCCACAGCTAAACAAACACCATCCCACGTATAGCCACAACCTTCCTTGACAACTTCGGCCACACTCTCCAGAAGAGTTTTAAAAGCTTGCAACTCGGCTTCATCGATGGGTTTTCGAAAACATACAATAAAGGCACCAAGTACTGTCAAAACTTCTCGAGCTTCTGGTGCCAAAAATTCCTTACACCATATCTCAGGCTCATGTATCTCATCAAGCCATATTGGGACGCTTGCGGTGTAGTAGTTGGTTTTGATAGACCACTCATGGGTAATACCTGCAATTGAGTCCCCCGAGAGATCAGGCGCAGAACCCGTGAGACCTGGGAACACAAGTCAATTTCAAGATTCGTGTAGATGGGTATAAGTGGTATTCAAACCCTTCAGCAAATCTACAAGACCTGAGTCTGGTCTACTGACAGCTAGAATGCGCCGTGGATGCGAAATTTCCATTATTATGTTGATGGTATGTATTGTTGGTATTCTAACAAGCAAGAACAAGGCAGTTGATGTTTACATCGGAAGTATCTTTGGCCGATCCGAACTTTACCAATATTTTATTGGGTCATTTTCTTTGTCACCAGAACAGATTCATGAGGCATTAGATTATGGAAACAGTACATTAGTTGTCTTTGGTCTCTGGGAAATCGGACAAATGCTCCTTATTGTTCTGCTCTATTTCAAATGCCAGCAAGGAAAAATCACCCTCCCCATATGCTTCTACACTAGGTCATCCTCAATATTTGAGCCTCAGAAGCTCTCATCTGCCCAGTCTTGCTTTGCAATGAATAATAAATTTCCCCTCAAACGCCGACATTTGACAAAATATTCTTTCATCCACATCTCTCATGATTTTCTCAACCTCTTGGTGCTCCTCGTCCGCTTGCTCTCGCCCGGCTAACTGTGGCCCTTCCTCTTGCCAATCCTACACCTCTGCCTCTGGTATTTCTACTCCTGAACATGGGCGCGTTCCTATAGTATTTCATGTCAGTCTTGCCCACAAAAATAGCAACAGCACCAAGCATCTGCAAACCCGCTTCGGCACAGTTATCTTGGCCTTGACTAACCTCAGCATATCCGGGACAATAAAGAATCTAACGTGTGAGCCTCGAATGTAGACTTGATCTAAATGACTGACACGACCATCGCGCGCTGTGACCGTAATATCCTTAAGTTGAACGTTCATGTTGTCTTCCGCTATTATAATCTCGAATCAGCATCTTCCTGTCATCCATAATTCCTATCTCCCTTAAAAGTAAAGAGCTCGAGAATAGTAATGGGCGGTCGTACCTTCCAAAAGCTTGCCACGGTAGACCTGACCAGTTGTGATCTCGAGAGTGACAACATGACCCTAACAACAATAATTGTTAGCAGCGAACATGGCAGATGTTAAAGCTAGAGTTAAGGCCAGAGGGTCTTGAGCGCCAGGCCTTGAAGCCTAGGAAAGAAATGTACGAACTTGGGCCTCATTCAGGAGCTTAATTGGTATTCCGATTGTGCTTGTCATGGTTGCTAGATATCGAATGTATCACAAATAATCGGGTAGAGAGGAATGGTGGTCGCGAGAAAGTTGTTGAAAGCCGGCGCGCGTGAATGTCAATGTCCGATTGAAGCTTTTGGATCTTTCAGAATAATTTGGCGCTAGTGATCCTGAAGCTTTCGGCAAATTCCGTTCGCCGTCCTTAAGCAATCCCCCTCGAAATTATTGTTCCGCTCCGAACATCACAACTATTTATGAGGAATCACATCAATGGATATGAATACTCTTAACGTATCGGCGACGGTGAATATATTTCGTCTTCTTGCAAGGCCGACGCTGATTTTACCTCAAGCAACGGTTTCAACTTTCAACCACCTGCCAATACCCCTCAATTCGGCCTTTGGAAAATATCAAAATGCTGATATTAGGGCTGTAGTGCTGGACAAGGATAATTGTTTCGCATATCCTAAATCGAATGATATACACGAGCCTTACAATGTACGTTTATAAGTATATTTTATGGTTCTTGAGAACTTTTCAGTTTATACTCCGCATCGTGCTCCAATATACATGATATTTGCCTTTCTTTTCATCAAGCTTGTTACATCTGCCCTTCTTTCTCTTTCTCGGGCGACGAAATATATCATGAATCTCTGTCCAGTGTTAATTTATAATAGGAAAATTTCAAGAAACTTCGGGAAGCTTATCCAGGTCGGCGGCTTCTGATTGTGTCTAATACAGCAGGTGCTGAGTCATTAGATCGTTCTGGCAAGCTTGCTGCCGAAGTTGAGAAGTCTACAGGTGTTCCAGTCTTGCCTCACGCTTCTAAGAAGCCTGGTTGCGGTCATGATATCATGGAATACTTTTCAAAGTATCCCGAGACTGGAGTCACCAGACCAGATCAGATAGCAGTCGTCGGTGATAGGCTTACCACTGATGTCATGATGGCAAATCTGATGGGTAGTTATTCCGTATGGATCAAAGATGGGGTTATACCGGTGGAAAAAGCAAGTGTGGTGAGTAGAATAGGTATGATTTCAAGTTTGATCTGATGGGTGCCCCCTAGTTTGCAAGTTTAGAGCAAAAGTTCGCCCGATTTTTGATTCGACGCGGGTACGAGGCGCCGGAACCAGCAAGTCCGTTCGAAAAGTAGGCTGGCATCGTTACTCATCAGCCAGACGGCGCAATGCCATCTAACCAAAATGACTCCTTGCCTTGCTATACCTCAAGTTTTCATTCTGGCAATAAACTGCGCGAAAATATCATAGTGCACTAGTTGTGTCTATGCTACTCTCACATGGAGAACAAATGCCCAATGCGTGTGGAGACTTGTTAAGGCGTTTGAAGCACCTTCACTCTGATTGTCACATGAGGGAAAAGAGAACAATGAGCATTCACAATAGGTATGTTATGGAAGAGGAATTACTTGTCATTGTTTCAACCGACGGGACAGCCACATGATCAAATGGCAAGCATGGGCAGCTTGAGTATGGTTTGTTTACGAGGATGATAGAGCTTACAAGGAATCAAATTTGTCCATAAAACATTGTACGGGGCCGACATATTCCTCCTCATTTTTCTTCAATTTCTGTGCTCTATATCTTGCATTGTTTGCTTCTTAGCTCACAGTTTCGAGTACTCGCTCTGCATATATGCTGCAAATATGACCTGAACTAGACCGGCATTCTTAGCAGATGCCTGAACCTGCTGCAGTTTTGCAGAGTGTGAAGCGACGATTCTATTGACCTTTCTAATGACCTTAAGTAACATAACTTTAGCTGCTTGGGACCCATGCGCATCGATAATTCCAGATTCCCTATTTTCCTCAACACTACAATACACCAGGGGACTTTGTCGCCGTCTCGCGCTGGAACACTGTGTTACTTACAGAGCATTTGGGCGAGGGTTCTAACTCTCCAGACTACAGGCCAACATTGGCGACCTTTGCTAAATTTCAGTTGATATTCGAATTTTTTTCATATTTTATATCTATTTAGCAAACTTAACCAGAGTGGTATATTCAGCCTATGTCTGAGGCTGCATTTGTTTGAAAGGTTCGGTTCATGTGGAAAATTAGGCTACGTTAGAAATCCATAGATTTCTCGACGTTGAGATTTGTCGAATTGAGAGCGCGGTCGGACCATTGCAAAACCAGCTCATAATGCGCCGTCGCTGAAGGCATGAAGATATGTCTGACGGAGCCCTGGCTCGCCGCTTCTCCCCCCACTATTGTTTGTCATAAATGGTACGCGTGTGCCAAAACTTAAACTCAGAATGCGTCCCCAAAAATGACGTCCGGTCAGGATACAAATGTAGATGCTGTTTCTAGTAAAGACTCCGTGTAGTACTTGGCGGCAACTCTAAAGAGTAACTATATTCCCAAACAGCTGGAGCATACCGAGCCTCCTTGTACATATACCGGTAGGTAATGTTATGTTCCATCGTCAGAGCTTGCGCCAGGGAATAGCCCCACAGTCTCTTCTAGGTCGAAAAAATCCGAGAACCCTGAAGTTTATCGTTTCGACATGGAGTTCCAAGGTTTACTCAAAACAGCGAGTTCGTCTCGCTTTGTTTCCTATAATCGAGCAATCGGTAGCTAGGCTGTACGCATTGAAAACCGTTATCATAGTAATGGCCGAGGCTCAATAAGTCCTTCTCGAAGTTTATGCGACTCCGATTCGACAGCAAGGTTGAGGCAGTAGATCTTGTGGGGAGGGGACAGTCTCATAACCTCCATTGAGAAACCCAAGCCTGGACAGGGTAAACCATGCAATGGTTGTCATCTGAACTTGGCACGCAAAGATAGGAGGCCGTTTTACGATCGTAAAAATCAGCATTGCTCCATTTTGAAGACAGAGAAGATGCGACGCTAACCTTAGATGGATAAAGATGCTATACTCTACCCCCACCAAAAGGATGCATAAAGGGGTAGAAGGGCATTAGCTCATTTTTCGTGCGGAAAATTAGCCCAAAACGTCAAACCGCATAGCATAAGCACGCAGAAGCATGGGAGTGAGCGGTTCACGTGTTCCACCCCCATCTAGAAGTTTCTCCGATATTCTCGAGGATAGATGTTGATCTTTTAATATCACGGTTGTTTCTTGACAAGAGACAAGACATTGCGAATTGTACGGAGAAGAAAGAACCGAAGAAGCTGAGAAGATCGACTCTGTAATATTTCACGGGCCAATTTACAATGAGGTGATCGTGGCCATTTATCTCGCCGTAAACATCCTTGGTGCGCACGGGTAATATCCTATGCAAGACATTGTGGTGACTAATGTTTGCCTACGCTACTCTCACCAGGATTTCAAACCTTCCAAATAATTCAAAGCAACCTTCGAATCATCATTTGTTATAAAAATGGCTCAGAAGTCTTCGTTCGTCCTTTCGTTCCCGAATGTATATATCCCCAGAAATCGCGAAATCTATTCCGTCTATCTTTGGGACCCACAATATTTCCTGGCTAAGCAGCTCACTCTTGAGCCAAAAATAACCACACAAACTACTCAACCCGTCATGGAAATATATTATGTCATGTTCTTACTAGGATTCCCTCTACTGACTTGGTTTCAATCCTTTCGTTTCAGTACGAGAAAGACTTTTGTTGTTGCTGACGATTTGACTGGATTCTAGCTTTGTTCAATTGGGGTTTCCGAAAATTTTCATAGATAACCAAAATAACCAAAGATACGAGCGATCGAATAGACAAGGCTATCCCGATTGATTGTTAATTGTTTGGGATTGGTTCGTGGATTTATACGATCCCTATTGCCACTCCCCCTTAACTCGACGGCGTTCCTGACTAGAACATCCCACACGACTAGCAACTAATCTACTTTTGGTATTGTGCATACCCATACACAAAAGATGAACCACACGTTAGTCCCACACAATCGCCGAGCGAGTAGCTGATGCAGGTACAAGAGTTGCATGCTTCACCCTTTTTGTTTGCCGGTAATGCAGCACGAAGCATACGCTATTTCCATCTAGGTGCGGCTCGCGACTAGAACAACAAACTATTCTCCCTTTGGTCTAGATATCTCACCGGCCAAATAAATAATTCAAGGCTAATTGGCTTGAGGTCAACTAACTTGATGCCAATGCCATCATGATTTTTTTCCGTCCCATCTTTTTCTTATACGTTCGGTATTCGCGCTTGTCATTGGTTTCGTCGAGCGGTAAATCGTGGCTGAATAGATATGTTTCGTCAGGGGTGATGGATATTTCACAATGGAACTTTGAATGGCTCCAATTGAATTGTTTGGAGAGGAAAAGAGTTGAAGCTTTACTCGAATACAAATCATTTTCTTCATCATACTGCCTGCACCAGCACAGTAAACTTACTCGTAGAAAAGCTTACGTTCTTACGATCTTTTGTGTACTTGCAACATTGTCAAATTGTCACTTCATATCAATGTCAGAAAAGAAGTGTACGGAGTACTTTGTTACACTGTACAGCTTGCATGACTCGGTTGCTTGATTGCATGTGTTGTTATGGTCTTACCAAGTGAGTAACGTGCAGCAATATCATGATTGGTACGGAAGAGATGCAAATGGACTCGGATGAAGAGGGTCGGTACCAGGAAGTCAGAAGACGGGTCCTCTTCAAAATGAACGGTAAGAGCATTGTGCGACTCAAACCCCAATTGACACCACTCCACCACTGATCTATTCACACGCCCAACTCCGATTCCTTTCCAGGGCATTCACCGTCTATCCAATAACATTCATACCATATGTACAAAGACCGAAGAAAGAATTCAAAACAGAAAATGCGGCGGTTGTGTTCGCTGCCCGCCACCAACGAGGATTGGCACTGGTCCTGAAAAGTCCGGAATCTGCAACACAATTCAGGGGTATACCCCGGCGGAAGAATAGGATGACGAGAGTTCACTACTCTGTAAACACGATTGGTGTGTGGATGGGTAGTTAGTGCACCAGGTGGATGCTTGATGATGGTGCATCAGTAGCAGCGGCGCTGCTTCACTTTTTTTTTGTAGCCATGCATGCCATGCAACTGCAAGAATAACTTACATAGGACATAAAATTTACATACGTGCGTACATCTACATATGGTGCTAATAAATCTACATGGATCTTCTACCCCCTTTTTGGATCTTTTCCAATCTAGGCTGTGCTCACATGGGTATAGGTGTTGGTGTTGGTGACTAAACAGCTGGGCCACGCACAGGCATCTTTGGGGGCATGATTCTCTGAAGGAATACTACAATAGTCTAGGGATCGAGTCTAAGTATCCTGGATAAAGAGAAAGATTCACCTCGTCTAGTACCGTTTCGGTGTACGTCTGATGCTCTAAGGCAGTATTTGTAACGGGCACCGGTGTATTCAATTATTCTAAATAGTAAATAGTCAGATAGAGTATATCGATTCACCAGTTCATGTACGTAATCTTATAGATGGATCATGAAAAAATAGAATGGAAATTATGAAATAGTATTGGACGATAGAGTAAAAGATACTACAAACAATTTGGGACTACTGCATTGCTATTTTGGAAAGAACCCCCCTCATCCCCACCCATTTACTGTGCCAATGGACTGACTACATGAGGTACCTACATGCGTGAACTGGCAATCAATTGTATGCGTTGTTGATGTGCTTTTCAGGGAGGAATTAGTTTCGGTTGGAAGTAGAGGTTCGGATTGAAAGTAGATGAAGATCCAGAGAAAAGAGTTGAAAGTAGGGTAGAGCATAGTGCGTGATTATGGTTCTTTCCAATCATTCCCTAGGTATTTTCACTTCCTCTTACTCCGTGCTCTTCTCCTTTTCTTTTCTTACAGGTAGGTATTACCTAGGTGGTAAGAATCTACTCGTAAAAGACCACTTACATATCACAAGCTTGCCCGTCACTCTCTTACTATTACTACTTTTGCTTGTCATTGTCTTATTTTGTCTAGATGCTTATCAGTTCTAACTCTTTTGCTGAAGTTCTAAGTCTCCTCCTGACTTGCGGCTTGCTTCAAAAATTCACTTATGAGTTGTGGATTGGTTGGATTGTTTCAAGGATTAGGTCTATTTTAGTGTAGTTGTAGTTTTACTGGTCAGACTTAAGTTTAGCCACTAATAATTGAATAAATCTGGCAACCGAAGGACTTTAACACTTTAACACTTTAACACACGCTAAAAATTATTCTTTCTCTATACCCACACCATTGATCCGCTCGCCTTTTCCCCCTTCCCTTTCCTCTTTCTTACTATCGTGGAACTTCTTTCTCTTAAACAACTTCATCGACTTTTCTATCCCAACTCCCCCTTGTGCCTTTTCTCCCCTTTCCCTCTCGTCTTTCTTTTAATCGGATTCTTCGGGTCCATTACACTCCTTCGGATTCTTAGTATTCAGATTCATATTTACATTCAAGCTTCACAATTATTCAGCACAGAAAGAATAAAGTCGTTATCGACTCAATACTCCTTCTATTCGGCTTCATCAAAATCAGTCTTTACATTCAAACCCCAGAAAAAAAGAGTCAACTTGACCTTTTGATCATTTACGAATCTTTCGAGAAAACATACCAAGATCTATACCTTTCTATTTTTCCTGCAAGACTCAGCGAAGCATTTGTTTGAAATATATCCATCTCATCAACATTTGGATTTACTCATAACCCTTTTTATTTATTCTCACTTAGGTTTCGACCCAGACAAACAACCTGTGCATACAACGCACATAATATCTCGACGATCACTGAGACTCGTGCAACCAAAGACAATCGCTTGTCATACTACATACAAAACATTGGGGGTAGATAGAAGTATTAGGAATATACAAAAGTAATTGACTACGGTCCTAAGAACTCAATATGTCGGAAATGTCGCAAGAAGATGCCCTCAAAATGATCTCAACACCATCCCCTACCGCGTCGAACTCGGCTGGCAGCAGTTCGGCTTCTCGCAGACCTCCTCGCAAGAGCACATTAACCCAACAACAAAAGAATCAAAAGAGACAACGGGCAACTCAAGATCAATTGGTTACTTTAGAGATGGAATTCAACAAAAACCCAACACCTACAGCCACCGTTAGAGAGAGAATTGCGGAGGATATCAACATGACCGAACGTTCCGTTCAAATCTGGTTCCAAAATAGGTCGGTACATCTTATTTCCTAAATAAACGTCGCATGGTCTAATTGATTTTCGCAGACGTGCAAAGATAAAGCTCATGGCAAAGAAGAGTATCGAGACAGGAGAGAGTTGTGAAATCCCAGAAGCTATGCGCCAATACCTTGCGATTCAAGAAATGGAATCAGGAAAGTCATTGGGAGGTAACTTCTTGGGCAGAGGTGGACTTATGCCTTATGGTAGTGGTAATATGCTTATGGGTGGAGATCACGGTCCTCAAGGAAAAGTTGGTGGGTACCATTCCAAGTCTCTTTACGTTATGATTTTGTGCTGATGTCGAATAGTCATTCATCACCTTTCGTGTCGATCGCTTAGTATTGGATCGTGGAGACGAATTGGTCAAAATGCCATGGATCTAATCATTTTTTACTCACCGGATAAATCGACCATGACTTACTACATCAATAACGACCAAGCTGGTTACAAGATCGAATACCCATTCTCATCAATCAAGAATATCTACCTGGAAAATGGAGATAACGAATCGCGACCTGGTGGACTAGTTGTTGAGCTCATTCGTGCGCCAAACTTCTTTATGGACTCATCAGGATCCGGGGGATTTTATCAATGTGGTGATTTTACAGAAGATCAACAAGCATCTCAAGTTATGGTTCATCATCTAGGTGGACATCCCAAGGTTCTTAGTGGTCAATTGGCCAAGCTCGTCTCTCTTGAGTCTTTCATCGCACGCGATAGTCCATTCGCACACCAACAACCATTGTCTGTCTCAGCACCTGTATCTCCGACCGGTCTCCGTCCATCGTCCCAACCAAACTTCAATGCGCAAGCGCACGTCGGTATGTTCCAAGAATCTCAATGGGGTATTGGTGTTCATCCAAGCGCGCGTGGACCCGGTCACAGAAGACAAAGAAGTCGATCCGTCCCAATGGCTGTCGATTTCTCCATGTTCAACCATCCAATGCCATCATTCCTCATCCAACACCCCGGTGAATCTCAGCACCAACAACAGCATGGAAATCCTAACATTTTCGCTCCTATTCCCCAACAGCCAAACAACCTCGGACCTCTTGGCCCCAATTTACGAATTGATACGTCGTCAGGTTATGGAATGGATTTCAGACAGTACCCCATGTCTGCAGCTACGACTACCTCCCCGTCCGATTATGCAAGCCCTGGTTTCTTTCCCCACGCAAATGAAAATGGACCTATGACAGGACCAATGCCAACCTCTTCATCGATGCCAGCATCAAACTTTACACCATACTCGATGCCTTACCTGTCGCCTGATCCTTCTTCGCTTGTTCCCCCATCCGTTTCTCCTCTATCCTTCATGAGTCACGGAGACCCAGCAATTGTTGACCAATCTCCACCAATGTCAATGATGCACCGAAGCGCTTCTGCCGATGTTTACAGTATGCATAATGAGTCAGCTATCTCTGATGATGGTACCGGACTAAATGAGCTGTACCAAAAGCACTCTCTTAATATGCCTATGCACCCTCATTCCCCAGCTTTCGGTGAACAATCTGCGGCTGATATGGATATGAGCAACCTCGTTCAATTCCCAGTTGATCACGACAGTCTTTCACCTGAGCATATGTCTCAGTAGATAGAATATACCTTTGGAACTTTGGAACTGTCTGAGAACCTGAAATGGTTGCTCGGACCTTGGTTGGAAACGATTTTGAGATGGCAGATATTGAGATGATCGATTTTTGCATTTCAGAAACCATTTTTGCTTAGAGATTGTTGGGGGAAATTGCGGGTGGCGTTGGTTGATTTTCATTGTGCACGGAAAGGGGGAGGTGTCGACGGTCGTTTTTTAGGTATTTCATGTCGATTCTTCTCTCGACTTTGCACTTGCTTTGGGCATTGTAGCATAGTCTTGATTTCATATTCCCAAATTTTCCTTCTGTTTTTACGCCACGACTTGCATGACGACTTTACCCAATTCTATCATGCCTGTCTGGTACAGCGATCGTTTTCTCATTGATATCTTTGCTCTTGCGCGTTCTCTCTCGAACTTGATGTTTGTTAATCAGCTTCATCTCACTGTTTTTATTGGTCTCCTCTCTATGGAGATTTCTGGTAGTTGGGTTGAAGATATAAATGGATGGTGGAAAGCTTAGGAGGGAAAGCGTGCGATATTGAATGTGGAAACAGCAACATGGTGGGGGTCTACAAATTTTGCTTGGTTTTGCTGGCTGGCGCAATATGCGCAAGCAATGGATTGATGAATCATGGTGGGCTTAATAGTGGAAAATCTATTTTGTAAAATTGTTCACTTCGTTTCATTGTTTCTTGAGCTTGAGTAGGTAGGAAAATGTGCATATAATTAATATTCGTGGTGTTTTTACACAAACGTTGGTGATGTATGTGATGATGTGTTGCGTGTGAGATGCTACTTTTATATTAACTGTTGACTATGCAGGTATGTATATTCCAAGAATATGTATGAAATCGTATCTGTTTCGTTCAGATCAATCTCAAACCAGTATCTGATATTCAGATATTAGAATTCGAGGGCAGTAGAAACTAGATACCTGGAAGGACAATCCAATTGTCAAAGGCAATACAGGATTCTTGACCTGGACAATAAAGAATAAACAAGTTATTCAGGTACGCACCATAGTACCGGTGTGTGACTTAAATAAAGATAATGTACGATATCTGGTAAGGCTACAAAGGATCTTAAGAAAGCTAGAAGTACATGGGTTTTTGTATAAAATATTAAATACAAGTTCGTGATAGAACTATGTGTAATTAGTGTTGGCTGAGCACATAAGCCTCCACCCTCCACACGTTGCATGCTAGAAGATACGAAGAATGCCAAAAAAAGATCTAAGATTACAATCAGCAATGATGAAATGGCCTGGCCAGAATGGGAGAATTGGCCAAGTTCAACCTCTTTGCTTTTGCTCTTTTAACTATTTACTACCAAGGTCACCAGACATTTGGAAACATCAACCAATGTACAGATAAATTATTAGTTGTTTTTGCAAGGTAGATTGTTATATTTAACTTTGACTTTCGTTCATAAGGTTAGTGCGGACTAGTTTGCAGATTGTTTCGTATTCGCACAGATTGCTTCGCACAAGTTCCACAAAGTTCTTATTGATTGTAGTTCTGGTCACATTCTTTATATCTTTATTTTAGGTAGATTCAAATCCCTCACTACCTGTCACTCACTGGTGGCTGGAGAAGCGGAGCCCAAAGCGAAACGGAACTGAGGAGTTCTCCTTCAGTACTGGTACCGATGAAGAACGGGACAGATGAATTGCAACCATGACCGGTGACATTGGAGGAAGAAGTACTAGTCCGTCGTCCTGCGACGAGATATCATCATCATCCTGTTCGAATCCCCCACCATCTGCGACGGTGATGGAGGACCCCGCACCTTCGACAAATAAAGAGAATCATAGAGTGCGCTTCTCGGTGGATGTAGAACGAGAGCGAGAACGAGGAGGTTTTGCCGAATCTTCTGGTCTGAGACCTGCGACTCCGAATTTGAGTATTGATACGAGGATAGCGGCGACGGAAACAGCTGCAAATGGTACATCATCTACATCAGGACAAGGGAGGAGGGTTCTGGGAATTTCGCCAATTTCGCCGAGGACGAGGGATAGAGGGTATTCGCTGAGACGGACATTGTTTGCGCGGGGATTGAATAGTAGATCGGAGCAGGAGACTATCGAACTTGCGGAAACAGAACCTCCGCAAACTGGTGGGAAGAAGACGCATAGTTCGGTGGAGGTATGTCCCGTACATGATCAGATTGAGGAGGCACCAAACGGGAATATTCAATCTACGGAATCGAATAGAACATTCAAACATAGGGATCAAAAGGCTTTTGGGACGAGGGATTTACACAATTATGATCGCTTTGTGCGCAAGGTGAAGGGGGACGATTCCATTATCCGAAAAGCGAAGAAGAAGTCACAGTGGTTCTACAGGGAGAAGATATTGAAAGATGTTCTTAGGCAAAGAGAAATACCTCCTTCCAAAGATGGACGGCATATTGATCTGGATGTCACTCGCCAGCAGGGAGCCTCCCTAATTGACGAGAGAACTGGGGTGCCATATATCGGCAACACCATTCGCTCTAGTCGATATACAATATGGAATTTCATACCAAAGCAGCTTTTCTTTCAATTTTCAAAACTGGCAAATGCATATTTCTTACTTGTTTCCATTCTTCAAATGGTACCTGGACTTTCACCTACGGGAAGTTATACAACGATTGCCCCGCTTCTTGTTTTTGTTATGATTAGTATGGCGAAGGAGGGATATGATGATGTTCGGCGCTACAAGTTGGATCAAGTCGAGAACAACAATCAGACATTGGTCTTACACGCATACACGCCTGTTGATATCAATGAGAAGTCCCATATTAGAGCTAAAGGTCCGCGATCAAAGAGGGCCAAAAAAGGCTTAGGTATCGATTCACCTGAGACGGTGCATGAAATTGATATCGAAGCAACAGCTTCAGGGCTAAAGCATTGGGCAACATTGAAGTGGAAAAATCTCAAAGTTGGTGATATCATAAAACTCCAACGAGATGAAGCGATACCAGCAGATATTCTCCTTCTACATGCAGATGGGTCAAACAATATCGCATTCATTGAAACCATGGCATTAGATGGCGAGACAAATTTGAAGACAAAATCACCACCAATTTCTTTGGTGGAGAAATGCTCAACTGTGGAGAAATTGGTTGATTGTCGTGCTCATGTTGTGATTGAAGATCCTAATTTGGATTTGTATAATTTTGACGGAAGAATCACTGTTGATGGCGAAACTCTACCACTCACGACCAACGAGATTGTCTTCCGAGGAAGTATTCTGAGGAATACATCTAATGCCATTGGTATGGTGCTTAACACTGGCGAAGAGTGTAAAATCAGAATGAATGCCAATAAAAATCCTCGAACTAAAGCACCGGAGATGCAAAAGATTGCAAATAACATTGTCATCATTCTCGTTGTATTCGTCGTTATCCTCGCTTTATTCTGTACCATAGCTTACCAAATATGGTCTGGCAATGTTGAGAGTAATTCATGGTATTTAGAAGGAGCACACTTTGAATTCAGCTACTCGATCGTTGCCTTTATCATTCTCTTTAATACATTAATCCCGCTCTCGCTTTATGTTAGTTTGGAAATCATCAAGGTTGGACAATTACTTCTCATGCATGATGTTGAGATGTATGATCCTGTATCGGACACTCCAATGGTTTCAAATACATCTACGATTCTTGAGAACTTGGGCCAGATTAGTTATGTATTTTCCGACAAGACGGGCACATTGACTGATAATGTCATGCGTTTTAGAAAGCTCAGTGTTGCTGGGTATGCTTGGCTTCATGACTTTGACTTGATTCGAGAAGCGGCTAAGCTGGAGCTTGATGTAAGCAAGGAGGATACATCAAAGTCAAAAAATAAGGGTAAAGGAATTGCTAGACGCTTTTCCAAGAAACGAGTACATAAACCTCGTCCGGAGGATGATGAATTAGCAAGTCCAACTACCGATGTTCTTAGGAGATCTAGTTCTCTGTGGAGGTCATCAGCACAACCTAATCGCATTCAGCCCGAATTCCGGACTGAAGAAATGATTCGCTATATGCAGAGTAAACCTCATAGTATATTTACTAAGAAGGCCAAATTCTTCCTTTTGTCCATTGCACTTTGTCATACATGTCTTCCGGAAGTTCGAGAAAATGGAGATATTGAATTTCAAGCTGCATCTCCGGATGAGTTGGCTTTGGTACAAGCTGCTCAAGAACTTGGATATTTGGTCATTGATAGACCTGCTCGTTCTATCACCTTAACTGTTACGGGTGAATCAGATGATATCACGGAGACATATGAAGTTCTTGATGTAATTGAGTTTTCAAGCAAGCGAAAGCGAATGTCAATTATCGTCCGATTTCCTAATGGAAAGATTTGCATTCTCTGTAAAGGTGCAGACTCTTCTATTCTTCCACGCTTGAAACTTGCTCCATTGGCTATGCAAAAATTATCGGAAGTTCAGAGACGGTCAAGTACAAGGAAGAGTTTAGAGGCTGAAGAGGT
The DNA here is from genome assembly GCA_014898415.1 of Stromatinia cepivora. Lineage (NCBI taxonomy): Eukaryota > Fungi > Ascomycota > Leotiomycetes > Helotiales > Sclerotiniaceae > Stromatinia > Stromatinia cepivora. The sequence goes on along the minus strand of RCTD01000018.1, from coordinate 259,590 downwards.
ACTACGAAGGATGAGCGAAAGTAGTCCCAGAACCAGTTATAGTCGACCTAGTATGAATCTTCCACGATCAAGTATGAGTCGAAATCGGAAAAGTATTGGTGGTGGAAGACCAAGTATGGCTAGTACAAGATTACAACCTATACGAGATGAACTTGATTCTTGGTTGAGAGAAAGAGAAAGTGATGTTGAAATGCCAGATTTGGATGGAGCGGCTGATGCTTATAGAACTCCACGGACTTCTATGGCTATGGGTCGATTTTCTTTCGCTTCATCGGATGTAAGGACTTCTATGCAAACTACACATTTTGATGAATTTGTCGATGAATCATTGGCTGTGGATGATGCTGCTGTATTTGAGCGTTGTTTCCAACATATTAATGATTTTGCTGGTGAGGGGCTTCGAACTCTGTTGTTTGGCTATAGATTCTTGGAAGAACAAGAATATACTGGATGGAAGAAGATATATTTGGACGCCACAACTAGTCTAGTAGATCGTCAAAACATGATTGAGAATGCGGGAGAGATGATAGAACAAGATTTTGATCTTTCAGGTGCTACAGCAATAGAAGATAAACTTCAAAAGGGTGTACCAGAGACAGTGGATAAGTTGAGGAGAGCAAATATTAAAATTTGGATGCTCACAGGTGATAAGAGGGAAACGGCTATTAATATTGCGCATTCTGCTAGGATTGCTAAAAATTACTCGGAAATCATTATTTTGGATTGGACTACTGGTGAAGTTGAGCATTGCATGGCTACTACATTGGTTGATATTAATAATGGAAATGTTGCGCACTCGGTTATTGTCGTGGATGGACAAACGCTTTCGGAGATCGATGCAAATCAGACACTCTCTCTGTTGTTTTTCGATTTGGTGGTTCAAGCCGATTCAGTCATTTGTTGTCGAGCAAGTCCAAGTCAAAAGGCATCTCTCGTGAAGAAGATTCGAACAAAGGTTAATAAATCTATTACCTTGGCTATTGGCGATGGTGCAAATGATATTGCCATGATTCAAGAAGCTCATGTGGGAATTGGTATCAGTGGAAAAGAAGGTCTTCAAGCAGCTCGTATATCCGATTACTCAATTGCTCAATTCCGATTTCTACAGCGATTATTGTTTGTTCACGGTCATTGGAATTACGTTCGAACAGGAAAATATATTCTCGGGACTTTCTGGAAAGAATTTCTTTTCTACATGATCCAAGCTGTCTATCAAAAATGGAACGGATACACCGGGACCTCACTTTTCGAATCCGTATCTCTTACCGTCTTCAACACACTTTTTACATCCCTTTGTGTTATCTTTCTCGGAGTCTTTGATCAAGATCTTTCGGCTACAACTCTTCTCGCTGTTCCAGAATTATATACTTATGGACAACGTGATGAGGGATTTAATCTCAAGAAATATATTGGTTGGACTTTCATGGCTGCGAGTGAAATGATTATGATTTGGTTTTTGGCTTATGGCCTTTTTGGAGAATCGAGGTTTACGAATGATAATACGTTGTATTCTTTGGGGGATCTTTGTTTCACGGCGGCGGTGGTGATTATTGTTTCGAAACTTCTGTAAGTACTTTTCTTTTTGAACTGTGTTTGGATTGTTTGGATTGCAGTCTAGATTAAAGGTTTCGATGTTTGAATTGGTGTGGTTTTTGAGTATTGATTGATGATCCGAGTGGATTTGATGTTCTCATGGGATCATTACATTGAACGAGTTCCACTATCACCATTCTTCATTTTCAGACTGCAATTCAAACTATTAAACCCCATTCCCTTCCATTCCATCTCCCTTCTACTCCCACAAAAAACTAACAACACCCCCAGTATCCTCGAAATGCACACTAAAACCTACATAACAGCCCTCGGCTTCATCCTCAGCATAGGCGGCTGGTTCCTCTGGAATCTCCTCCTCTCTTCTATCTACAGTCCCAAAGCCCTGACCTATAATGTACGAGATGGATTCATATATCAATTTGGAAGAAATCCCCTTTGGTGGTGTACACTTATTATTATTTTGGCGGCGGTTTTTTTGCTCGAGGTGGGCGTCAGTAGTGTGAGGAGAACTTTTTGGGGGAGTGATGTGGAGGTTTGGCAGGGGTTGGAGAGGGATAGAGAGGTGAAGATTAGGTTGGAGAGGGCGGTTAGGGAGGGGAGTGGGGTTGTTGGGGGAGGAGATGGGAAGAGGAGTTTTGGGGATGAGGAAGAGGGTGAAAGAGAAATTTTGGAGTTGTTGGAGAGACCGAGGATTATGCATTCTGATGGTCATGGACAGGAAAGAGAAAGAGAGAGACTTATGAGTAGTGGGACGGGAGTAACGAGAACCTCGATTTCTACGCAATTGAGAATGAGGAAGGGGAGTTTAGCCGATGCTGGTGTGGGGGCAAGTGCAGATGCGGGTGGTGGTGCAGGTCTAGAAGATTATGATGATGAGGCGGATCATGGACATGCACATGGGAATGGGAATGGGAATCCAGCAACGAGTCCAATCGATATAGCAGAGGTGGGGATAAATGGTACGATTGGGAATGCGGCTGGGACGGCGGGTAAAGGGAATGGGGTTAAGGGGGTCGGAAGAAGACTTTTTAGCTTTAGTTCGCCGCGGTGATGGGTGATATGATATGATGTGATATGATATGATATGATGATTATGATTATGAACGAGGAAAGAACGAGAAAAAGGAAAAAAACGTGGAAAAGAAGGAAGGAAAGAAAGAGATTGGAGGAATGGAATACGAGGAACGCGAGGAATCAGATGAATGAGAGGAATAGGAGAAATGCAATGAGAGGAATGATAAAAAAAAAAGGAAAATGGAAAATGCATATATGAAAGAGAAGAGAAGAGAAGAGAAGAGAAGAGAAGAGAAGAGAAGAGAAGAGAAGAGAAGAGAAGAGAAGAGAAGAGAAGAGAAGAGAAGAGAAGAGAAGAGAAGAGAAGAGAAGAGAAGAGAAGAGAAGAGAAGAGAAGAGAAGAGAAGAGAAGAGAAGAGAAGAGATGAATGTTTGATATGGGGTCTTCGGTTCGGTTGGGTTTGAATCGGTTTGAATTTGGCCGTGGTCTACCTAGGTTTAGATTAGGTACCTAGTCAGTATTGGATTTGGCATTGCGGTTTGGTTTTATTGCATTGTATTTGTATTTTTACTTGTAACTTGTATTGGATATCAACTGTTGTTGTTGTTGTTGATGATGATGATGATGATGATGATGATGATGATGATGATGATGATGATGATGATGATGATGATGATGATGATGATGATGATAGTATTGCATTGTATCTGCAAGTGCTAACAATATATATTATGCTAAGAATAAAATCCCAGCCAATATAGCTCTAACTTCCCATCTCTCTAATCGGTACAAAATTGTTTTTGATAAATGTCGCGCAAGCTCTTGTTAGCTTTTAATCATCTTCATCAATTCGTCCAGCCATATAACCTAGCGATAATTCCATCCATATACTGCTCCCAAAATATAGCTATCTAGCTATTCACCTTCTCATATCTTCCATCATGCTATTCACCTTACATCATCCACCATACTATCGCAAACTCTTTTGCTCATCCTCAATCTCAATGACAGTTCAAACCATCAATCAATGAAATCAACATATCCTCTGAACATATTGATAAAATCCGGATCCATCTCACTGACCCAAGCAGGTTCAGGGCGAACATTGGCCTTTACATCAGTGTTCTGCTCTTTTCCCTTCTTATCTTTGTCAGTCTCCCCATCATCTATGATCTCAGATCCAATCTCATTACCCCATACTGAAGCACTGCTTCCACTGGTAGACTTCATGTCCTCCGAATTCTTCATTGTGCTCTCGATACCACCATCTTTACCCTCATCTTCTTCAGCATCAACTCTCCTTCTCTTCATCTGAGGCAATGCCGGACTATCATCATAACCATACTCATCTTCATCTCCCTGATTATAACCAATCATATTACCACCGCGAAAACCTTTCATCCATGGACTAGATTGCTGGCGCTTCATAGATTGCATGGCAATGTCCATCTCGTCACCATCTACTTCTTCCTGAGTGCTTCCTCTCTGTGCTTGACTCATTAAAGGACTAGAGAATTGTTGAGTATACGCTTCCTCGGAATCAAATGCTGCAAAATCAAATACATTATTGGCAAAGCTCGTGTTGAGTTTGGGGGTAGTGGGTCGCAGGTTCATAGAATCGTCTAGACCTATCATTGCGGCTTCGAAACTACCCGATGGATCATCAAATGGATCTTCTGAAGGATCCGGTTGGTCATTACTCTTATACCTAGACATACCCATGGCTGGAGGTGGTAACTGAGTGGCGGACATGGAGACACTCTTAACCATATGCTTATCACTTCTTAGAAGAGCAGAAGGCGAAGGGAATTCGTACTCATCAGAATCAAAAGGGTCTGATTCATCTTTTTTATCGGACTTAGAAGCACCGTTATCCATGAATGAAAGATTGGGCATCTCTCCACTAGTGTATGAGAACTTCGGCGGATTTTTCGGGAGCCGAACAGATGTATCCTTTTGAATGCTTGTATGCAAATTATGTAACTTTCGATAATCTTTGGATGCGATATCAGGATATGTTACTGGAGATAAGGTCTCCGAAAGATCAATTACTTCCACATCGTATTGACCGGAACCTGAGGCGCCTGATAGCATAAGTCGGGGTTTCTTGGCCAATTTTGCGAGTTGCTTGCTGCCAGAGGATTCAGTGTTCATAGGCTTGGTCACAGCTCCTTTGATCTTATTGTCAGATTTCGAACCTTGATCTTCGGTACTTCCAGTCGTGGACTTCTTCCTGGCAACTTTCCTAGGCTTATCAAGTCCCTCCCTGCAACACCTATGCTTGCAAAGTTGGCCGTTCTTCAATGTATTCCCATCACGGCAATGATGATTGCATGCCCATTTCCCATTATCCATCTTGACTGGTTCTGGTTGGTCGATTTCTTCCCTTGATCTCTTGTTATTAACAGAATTGCCTAAATCGATTGTATCGATATCAATAAAGGCATCAGATCCATAATCACTAGAAACTCGACGTCCACCCTCGACTTGCTTAGCTACTGCGAGCATAGCATCATCATCAATTCCATCGTCGAATTCATCAGATGTAGCCACTTGCTCTGTCCTTGAGTTATTGATGATGGGTTGCTCTTCGACCACAACTTTCGGAGGAGGGAACTCATCCGCAGGAATATTGTGCTTCAAAATGCAAGATTGCAGAGTACCGACAATCTCATCACATGCGAGCCAACATTTGATCTCATCATCTGGTGATGACAGTTCAACAGTGAACTGTTGCTTATTGCCATTCAATAATCGTTTGATGTTTCCACGCCAGAAATACACCAAGGTTCCACTCGATATTTCGGCTATAAATGTCAAGGATGGTATCCTACCCAACCAGTTTGGTACTTTGTCGTTTGCATATCCAAGGACAGCATTGACTTTAACCTTCGGCTGCTCCCCTGCTTTTGAAAAAGCTCTTCCGGAAATCTGGGCTGTGAGAGTCAATCGAGGAAAGTCCATCAAATTGTCCTTCATCTTCTTCCCAAATGGAGGATTCTTGCTCATAACTCTTTCAATTCCTGCTGTGTCAAGTCCAGCCAGCTTTTCCACAGAGTTGACATTATTCCCCGTCAACTTCCGCAAAGATGCTGGTCCAATTTGTGGAACTTGTCTCAATTGTAAGGATGAGTTATCCCAAAAGCCAGCCGCGACACTCCTAGAAAGATCAAGGGCAAAGCGTGTAGAAATTGAATCGCAATCAACGGCTTTACAGTCAATAACACACCTAATCAAACGTTGAACTCGATCCAGTATAATATTAGTCTCCATATTGAATTGCCGGCTGATGATGCGAAAGTCGTTATTCGACAAAGGTTCAATCCCACCTAGCTGGACTTGAATCATGAGAAAGATTTTGTGTCCTGTCGTTGATATGTTCTCTTTGATGGGAAACTTCATCATGGGTGATTTGTTAAATTCTCGAAGACTCGACCGCTCATTTGGTTTCATTCGAAGATCTTTAAATTCGGCCGCTTGACATATGGTATTCAAGATTGTCTCCGTCTTTGAATGACGAGGAATACTCAAAAGTAACTTCATCGTCTCAAATTGAACCATATATCGGCTCATAGCAGCACCATATTCCGTGCAAGAGAAGTTTTCCTCCTTTGTGACGAGTTCATAATCTTGAAGGAGCTTAATATCTCTCTCGCAGACCAACTCGAGCTGTTCATCCGCGTCCCTACTAGGAACTATGCCAGAAAACTTATAATAGTTGGGATTCTGTCTCATCCTAACACTCAAGAAAGTCCCCCCCAACCATACTTTAGCTTCGTAGGCAGTCTTGATGGTGCGCAGTCCGATTTCCGAGTTCAGATGCTCAATGAGATTCAGATGTAACGTACTCTCCAAAATATCCTGACCCGAGATCATCTTCTTATATCGGTCTGCGTTGTCCATTCGGGTCATGATGATTGCGGCAGCACTATCATCGAATTGAGGTCTTCCTGCACGTCCTAGCATTTGCATAACCTCAAGATCGGAATATTCAACAAGACCGCTATCTTGGAAGCAGACTGTACCCTTCAAAACCACGAGCTGACAGGGTAGGTTGACTCCAACGGCAAGCGTCGAGGTGCAACAAATTACGCTGATATCTCCTTTCAGATATGCTGTTTCAACGGCAGATCTATCTTGTAAATCAAGACCTGCGTGATGATAGGCGACACCACATCCCACCAATTCTTGTAGGTCTTTGTTTCCTACTACTGTTCGATTGGTTGGAGCTGGCCAAGCACGGTCAACAACTCTCTGTCTAGTCCAATGTTCTGCAAGAATAGCCGCAGTACCCTCACACGATTTTCTTGTAAAACAGAAAACCATGATAGGCTTCTTGCATGAGTACTTCTGAATCAAAGCAGGAATTTTGCCATCAAGAATCTTCTCGAAAGCAAAATCATTTGCACGACTCTCGTACCCATGAACATGCTTTTGTAGCTTAACAGGTCGAAATTCTTCACCGAAGGTTTCTCGATGAGCAGGCAAATGACGACTACTTGAATCTCTCCCGAGCCAAGTGGCAATATCATGCCTGAAGAAAATTTGTTAGTATCTAATGAGTGTTCAAGAGAAGGAAATTACCTACGAATTTGGAACAGTGGCACTCAAAGCCACAAACCGAACACTGGCTCCAATCGAATGCATCCGAGAGACTACAGCCTCAAGGGTACCTCCTCTCGCATCCTTAAGAATATGAACCTCATCTATCAAAAACAACTTCACCAATTGTAAAAGCTTTTGATAATCTGTCCATTTCCTAGTGATGCTGTCCCATTTCTCGGGCGTGGTAATGATAATTGATGCATTACCTACTCGGCTCATTTCAGCATTGCTAAAGGTGGAAAGTTAGTAATTGTCTCTCAAGGAAAGTAAATTTTCTAGGATACAGAGTGGACTTCAAGCTGATTTGGAACATGGAGAAAGAGGCAGAAGAAAAACATGATATTAGATGATGATTATACAAAAGAGAATGCATTTGAAAGAACCAATTGACTAACCTTGTATCACCAGTAAGTTCCGCAACAGGTAAATTCAAATGACTAAACTTCTTAGTCCAATCTCTCATACGTTCCGAACAAAGAGATTTGATCGGTGCTTGATACACGATCTTGAATTGTCCAGAACCATAGCTTTCAACCAGTTTGCAGATAGCTAGTTCCAGAAGAGCTGTCTTGCCACTTCCAGTTGGGGCTGACACAACGATATTGTTATTCGTCTTGTAGATTGGTGCAAAACATTTAGATTGTACAGCATTGAATAGTTCGTACGGGAAGACCTGTTTAAACCTGTCTGGGAGTTCATGGGGTGAAACAAGCTGGATTCCATGTGCCATTGGTGGTGCATTTCCAAAGGCAATGATCTGGGGATCATTTATGAATTGTCCAGCATTGCCGGGATAAGTTTGCTGCGCGGGAGAGAAACCGGAATGCTCTGCACCGCGATCTATGCTTTGTACTTGAGAGGCTCTCGACGATAGAGCATGTTTGTCACTAGGTGAGATCTGATTCTGAGGTGTATGTGGAGTAATATGTCCAAAGCCCTGTTTTACTTCTCGTGTATTGGTTGGAGGTAATCGACGATTTGAGTTTCGACGTGAGCTAACTCTAGTAGTGGGACTCGAGAGATCCTGAGGGGAAGAGCTTATAGACGCATTCGGGCGTTCAAGAGGGTTATAAGAGAAGGAATCTAAATCCGTTAGCTTACATAGTTCATATATCAAAGAAGAGGAATAATTGGCTCATACTCAAGCCAGTTGCTCGAGAAAATGGTGGCGTAAAATGTTGATTCTGGAGCTGAGATTGTTGAGGTCTTGCTGCGTACGTCTGAAAAATGTTCTGTTCTGGAGGACTATCTCCAACAAGCCTCTGCAATGGCATGGACGTCTGCGAGATCATATTATTGGCAAGCTGTGTGAGAGGACTCTGTGTTTGACCAGTGCCAGAGTTTGAAATATGTGTTTGGCTGTTTCTTGGCTTGGTTTTCAATTCAATATCCTGCAAGATCTGCTGTTTGAAGTAATTATCTGCTCTCGTCAATACCCCAGGATCCTTTCGTTCACCAAAGGGATTCGAGTCTGCTTGCATATGAGAAGAAACCGTAGGAAGAGACAAGCGGCCTTGGCCACTGCCATTGCTATTGGTAGGATATGAGGGGACTCTTTGCATAGATTGGGATGGCTCGAACGAAGGCCGATTCAGGTAACCTGAAAGTGGATCATGTCCTGGAATGTTAAATGGAGCTGGTACATTTGTATTTTGACTAGGAGGAGTCATCTTCTGTCCAAGCTGCCTCGGTGCCGGACCAAAAGTGAAACCAGTGGAAGGAGGTGGATCGACATTTGGAGCCATCAAATATCCAGATGAACGATTATACTTTACGTTATCGTGTGAACCCCGCACACTCTGATCCTGGCCGTATCCTGAACCAGATCGCTTTTTACTTCGTTGCATTGGAGATGGTCCAAAGACGAATCCCGTTTCCGGGGGTAACTGTTGAGAGTCCTTACTTGAAAAGAAGTTGGTAGAAAATGATTGATTTTTACCATCTTCATGATTAGTTTCACCATTAGATGCATCATCACTTGCATTACCCATCATTCTCTGAAGATGAGGATCCCAAGCTTTGTCCATGATGACCTTTGCTTGGCTTAGAGCAAGACTTTTGCTTGATTGCTCGAAGGTGATCTTGAAACTTTCCGAGAACTGACAATAGATAGATAAAATGAAGTCGAAGAAAGAGAAAATATCAAATGTCTACCTAGTATCTATACAGTACTGGAAAGTAATGTCATGGGATAATGAATAATGTTGTGAAATGTGTTGAAAGCAGGCAACCCCATGGATGTTGAGGTTCTCAATTTTAGCGTCATTTCCTCTTTCACCTTTCACTCACTTCAACCGTCACTTACAACCACATTGGTATTCTTTACTCAAAGAGTCAACGCCAAAGTATCGTACAATGAATGTATGAAACCTAAGAATTGATAGTATTCAGAAGTCTTAAACCATGCTAACGTCGAGAAGATCTACTTCTCATGCCTATCACGTGTCAAATCTCACGTGTCGTTTATCCATTTTCCCACATCTTATTCAGATCAATCGCTAGGACTGACTTGCTATATCATTTATGTAATTCGTCGCTGTCCAGTAGGTATCCTATGTGTATGCACCCGTGTTGTCTTTTCTCATCTTGATATCATTCGCTCGTTTCTGTATTTTACCCCGCCATCCGAACCCAATCCCCATGCGAAGCTGAGGAATTGCCAATTGTACAAAACCAGTATCGATACGCTTAAGAATCTTGGAATGATGGAATCGGTGAAGTCAAAAGTCCCAATCACATCCACGCACCACCAATTTCAACTCCCAGCCCAACCATCCCATCCAACCCAATCGCCCAAACGATCAATCATCCCTCTTAACCTTTCCTCTCGAACTTCCCACCCTCGAATGATGTCTCATAGGTGAACTAGGCCTACTAGTCGACAAAGATGCCCCCGCCCCTAGACCTTTTAATCCACTCAATGGATCCAACGTCAAACTCGACCTATCCTCTTCATACTTTGGCGTAAAACCATTATCAATGGTCGTTTTCTCATAACTCGCAATATTGATTGGTGGAGGTCTATTTCGTTTTCTTTCCGGACCACTGTATAGCCATGTTGCAAAGAGAACTATCGATGTACCGAGAATGAACTATAATCATGTGAGTTTTTATGAATATCCGATAGTAATTCTCCCCAAGGACTTACATTGAGAGAAACATAAAAATTAAAGAACCAAACGCTGAAAATGAAACTGATAATAATACTAATACTTGTCGCAAAATTCTTTGCGATATTATCACTGTAATTTATGCAAAGTGCAACGAGGATCCCACCCAACGCTTGCATAATAATAGCAGTCCACACCACCGCATTATACCCAGCAAAGAAGCCGTTCTCCGCAATTTTCTCCCCATCTTTGAACATCACTCCGAATATCAAAGACGGGAAGAGAGAATAGAAAGAGAGCTGAACATTTCTCGTCCAAATCGTAACATGAGTCGTAGATTCCTTCAACACCTTTTCGAAATATACGCCCGTAAGACCTGATATCACAGCCGCGGCCAAAACAGCCATAAGACCAATGGGATAGTTCATAAGTGGTTTGACCAGTCCTTGGTCCTCTTGTATACCCTCATATGTAGCCGATCGTTTCGTGAGACTTCCGGAAAACCCCTCCATACTACGTTTCGTTAATTCGGCTGCTACTTCCACTGCACCATTACCCATTTGTCCCAGTTCGTGAAAGGATCGTGGAAAATAAAATCGTGATTGTGGATCGCTAAAGTTAGAATATGCAGATGGACTACTGTTCGGTAGTTGGACAATCGTAACTCCAATTGTGAGTAAAACGAGAGCTATCCATCTTTTAGAAGACAGCGCCCTTCCAAGTAAAACCACACTGAAAACTGCCGTTGTGAGGATCTACATGGTCAAATCAGTAAATGAACACCTTGCACATACAATAGGCAAAACCAACTTTCAATTGATACAGAATCTGGAAATGGACAGCTTCCAGATTGCTCACAGCAATATACTGCAACGAATTCTGCAGAGTGTACAGAGTAGCTGGAATGGCCAATTTCCAACCATCTCCAGAGAATACCGACATATACAATTGTTCGAAAAGAACCGTCGCCGGCGTAGATGGAGGTAACGTTCGTGAAATATCGTACATGGCAATCGTTAAGGAAACAGCCAATTTCATAATCTCATTGAGGAAAACCGCCGTCGATGCAAAATATCTATGCCCACCCGCTAATGGCATTATCCTACTATAATGCATTATCTATATCCATATTAGCTACCGCTCTCTGCCAATATTTCTTGTCGAGGGGAAAGTGGAAACGTCTCGATGATGTCAACGTACGAGTATGAGGGCAGAATTTTGGAAAGTAAGCTGCAAAAGTATTAGCTTCAGTCGAAGACATCCACAGAAGTATATCCTCACAGTAATAAGAGAAACATGCTTCATCGGCGCCCCCATCCAACTCTGCGACGCGTCCTCTATCGCCATCGCGCTCAAGATTATCCTCTTCTCTCTCTATCTTTGTGCCAAACCAGTTGGGGTGGACCTCCTCTCAATGCTCAGTCAGTAAGCTTATCTCTAGAACAATGACATAAAAAAAGTAAAATAAATTGATCATAAAAACAAGCAAAAGCCTTTGTGTGCAAGGCAAACGGTGAGATGAATAATGTAAAGGAGAGGAAGGATTTTTGCGCTTCTTGGGGAAAAGTGACGATCTATCGTTCTAGGTATTCTTGTTCATTGGTTTGGCGTACTTGCTTGCTTCTAGATGCCCAAAACTTGGTTGTACATATCAACCAATCACAATCAAACCTAGCAAGCTCTCCTACAAATCCACCACCAAAATGTGCAAGTTGATGGGTCTGAGCCATGCGATCTGGTACACTTTAGTTTTATGCCCTGCAATAATAATAAATATAGCCCAATTTTGGAATAATCTATCAAAACAAAACTTCTACATTTTCAACCTCCATCATATATCAAACAATCAAACAATCAAACAATCCAAAAGCTCGCTCGTTCCCAAAAATAAGAGATTGTAATAAGCGATGGGCTGGTGGGAAAATCTGGGGTGAACGAATAGAATGAACGGTTTAGTTAGTGAGACATATATTGTTATTTATGACTAACTAAATTGCGGAGTCGAGTTTTCTTCTTGGCTTTTTGGAAAGTTGGTTTGCTACTATTCGCTACTGCACAAGCACGATTCATACCTACCTAGCTAATACACTTACTGTAGGTACAGCGTTACATACCTCCACACTTCGCGTTCCTATTGCATCTCAATCCAGCAGATCCAAAAGCATACCTTTCCCCTCAGGAGCTCATGACCAGATATGATCACTCGTTCAAAATGGGCCTACCCTACCCTACCACCATCTAGTAACATTCATTGAACCTCGGTAGTGACTCCGATATCTGACATTTGATATTTGACATTCCAGGTATTAGGTGACTTTTCAGATCTGATTTTGATATTGATATTCATCCTCAAGATCGTATATCTCTATCTATATGTGTATATGTATGTTTACATATATATCTCTATATCTATTTATTCATCCCCAAACAATCAATCAATAACAGCTATCAATCCTCCATACATCTATCAAATCATACACAAAACATCCCTCTCCATCTCCATCACCCATCCTATATGAACCCCTCTTCCTTTTCCCCTCCCCTCTTGTTTCCCCGTCCCTCAGGGGAAACAATAAATAAACAAGAGGGGTATATGCAAAGGTGTATAACCAAACCCATCATTCAATGTAAAATCATAAAGAAAATAAGACACCCATCCACCCATCCACCCATCCACCCATCCACCCATCCTCATCCATCCCCCCCCCCCCCCAAATCCACACCTTTTCTCTAACCCCCCTATTGAAAACATACATCTAAACCCCAACTAACCCAAAAAAAACGCTACCAGATATCTCCTCATAATAATAACAAAAATATACATTAACACTCCCTTCCTCAACCAGACCAATGCACCGGTCGTCCAAATTACAATCCCCAAAACCCCTCATCCTCTTCCTCTTCCTCTAAAAATTTCGCTTTCCCTACACTAGGGTTTCTCTTCTTATGACCACCCTTCCTCGTTTCCTCTTCCCCAGAAGAACTAAACCTCGGATCATTTTGCGGTGGAGTTCCCGGTCTCATTGGTTGCGGCACTTCAATTCCAATCCCAATCCCAATTGCACTCCCATTTCCATTCCCCCTCACCTCATTCCTCGAAACGCCCCTACTATTCGTCGGCGTCTCCTCATCCTCCTCAAAATCCTCACTCCCCATGCTCAAAAAGTCACTCAAATCCGGACTCGGTTGTCCATATTTCATTCCATTTCCATTTCCATTTCCATATCCCAAATTCCTCTCTTTCATAATCGGTGCATCAAGATACAACAGTACACGTTCCGTACCCGATCTAATCGTACTCGTAGAAGACGATTTCGAAAACCTCGAAGAATTTCTGTGATCTACCAGTCCCGGTGGTGACTTACCAACACCACCTTCAGCTTCATGTTCCTCAATGATTCTCTCGCGCATACGTGCTCTTTTCTGACGCAGTGCTTCGAGGAGTGCTTCTTCTTGCTTGGTAACTTGCATCATACGGCCACTGGTTGTTGTGCGAATGGAATCAGTTTCGACATCGATTTCTCGAGGAGATAGTGGTGGTGTCGGTTGCTGCGGTATGGACTTTTTGGACGAGATGGAAACATTCCTCTGAGATGAGGTTGGTCGAGAGTCTTGTGACTTTAGAGAATCTTGTCTCGTAATCGTTGGTGTCGTTGGGGTTGTTGGTGGCATTGGCCATTGAGATAATCCTCCATTCGACCCCGGAATTGTTAAAAAGGCACTTGATTGTGCGGCTCCCTTCCTGGTGGATGATGAGTTTTTCAAAGCCGATGGTCTCCTTACAGGATTTTTCGTTATACTCAAGCGGTTTTGAAGTGCAGGAGGAATGATTTCACTTTCAGCATGTGAAGGAGCTTTACCAATAGAGATGTTATCACGAGATTTCGATATTTCGGTATCAGACAAATCCTCTTCCGAATCAGACGATAATGACAGTACACTGCTTTGCTGTAAATCTGCATTCGAAAATACACTTCCTCCAGTTCGTCTTGATGTTTTGGTGTTATGACTGGATATGCTCCCGGTACTGGATATACCCAGGCTAGAATGACCTGTACTCTGAGAAATCACACTGTTGCGAAAATTGCCATTGGTATTCGAACGTACATTCTTCCACGAAAATGAATCTTTTTCTCCAAAGCTAGAGTGCAGATCTTCTAGTCTCCGATGTCCTTCTCGTTTCTCCAAATTGAGTGATCCCGGCGGCTGCCGGCCATTCCCCTTTTCTGATGTGTTGGGAAATAAATTGAAATGTTCCGGAACGTTTGATTCTGGTATTGATTTCATCTGAGCATTCCGAGTTGATTGTTCATAGTAATCATATGAGTCATTCGAGCTAGGCTGAACTTGCATCTGATCTCTTTGGTCTCTGGAATTTGTGGATGAAATGCTTGGCTTTTGTGATTGTAATGACTCTCTCGAAGCCGCCTTGGCAAGCCTATTCCGAATCGAGCCACTTTGTTTGGAATAATCGAAGAAATTTTGTGATACTGCCGATGGTCGTCTTTCTGATCTATGAAACAACGAGGACAAACCCAACCTCACAGACTTCTTGCGCTCCGACGACCCCAAATGATTATCATTCATACTCGAAAGATTTTGACCGGCTTGATCCCAAGGATTTGTAGAATCGACTTGTAAAAGTGGACTCCTATTGACAACCGGAGTAAGTCCTTTTCGAAGAGCTAGATCTCGTGCAGAAGATGCAGAAGTCTGTTGTGATATTGAAACCGGTAACTTCTGTCGATCATAATATGATTTTAAGGTAGATGTAGAATTCTCATTCCTCAATTGATGTGTTGTACTAGAAGTTTCCGTAGCCATATCTTCTCCAAAACGTTGACCTAATGCATTAGATGAAGCCCTTCCTCTAACACCAGTCTGTCTAGGGAAAACACCCGATTCCCCATCCCACTCATCATAACTACCACCGTCGTTCGTTGATCTCGTCGGATGTGTAGTTTCTGAAATAGTAATGCTCATTCGGCTAGACCTAGATCCGGGTCTTTTCCAATCCCCAGGTTCCGCAGTGCCAGTTCCCAAAATTTGTTCCGCTTTTGACAAGTTTCCTGAAGATTTCTTTGACATAGGTGGAGGTACTTGATATGATTTTTCCTTACTCGAACTACTTTTGCGCCCAGGAATGGGGAATGAGAATTTCGAGGTTCGTCCCATCTTGATGAAGCTCCAAGGAACCGGGTTATGGCTAGTAGAAGTAGAAGTATTCGTGAATGATATGGTCGACCTCGGTGTGCCTTCCTCCAAGCTCCAAGCTATATGTAGCTATATCTGGGTATACAAACGCCGTGCTATTGTAAATCGAACCACCGTTACCGTTCCTCAACGAGCATCGTGTCTTTAGATCGTGAATTAACTAGGAGGGGCTTTGAATACCGCTAAACGTGGTTCGATTCCAGGATCGTTATGCAATTTATATATATATATATATCTCTATAATTGCTGACAGGGCTGACAAAGTAAAGTCGTTGAAAAAGAGGGTATGTTTTGATAGATAGTGGACGTCAAGTCGAGTCAGGATTCAAAAATAGATGACAAAAGAAAAAGGAAAGATTCCTAGTGAATTCGAATATTTCATATTTCATATTTCATAACAATAAATTTAGTATTCAGGAAGATGGTTGCAACTTACTTTAGTTATGGATTGGTAGGATGAATATGATCGTGTCAAATCGCAATCTCAAGGATGCCCCATCCTTGATTTAGAACCATTACTAGGATTATTGTTACCATTAAAAGTTTGGTCCAGGGTGATTTATCTTCAGAGATCAGGGTATCGTGAGTGGTTGATGGATTAAAACACTAGGTTTTTCCATGATAGTCAGTAAATCGCCTAAAATTGAAGACATCGTACGGAATACGGAGGTTCAAGGTAGAGGTTAATAAGAATTGGTGTTGAAAGGAAATTTATTCTTGAAGATTCCTGGCCCGCCTGCTTTAATAAATCACGGAATTGGTATAGTATCTACGCGTAAACATTCCTCATAAGCTTACATATATGGAGTAGAAAGAGATTTTGACCATATCGTTAAGTAACTAGGTAGTACTATGACAACATGGTGTTGTATTGAGATGAGATCTCGTTAATATCATGATTCATGAAGGGGTAAATCCCATTCCATCCCATCTCATTTCATCCCATCAAATTCATGAAACCTTGCCAAACCTTCAAAAGATGTCACTCAATTGATACAAACTTAGAAAGAGCAAGACAAAAGTAAACACCATAATGATAATCTGTACTATTGCGCATTGGCTTATTTCATACATAATTTTCTCGAATCAGTTATTTCCCCTTCATCAGTGCCACAAACGACCTTCACCACCGATCAGACACTAGAAAATGAACGAGCCATCTTCCATCCGATCTAATTCCTCAAAACTATCGAACTGTCTAACTTCATCTCTTCTTCCTCGTTTACTCTGTCCTCCTCATACATATCGCGGCCGAGAAATTCTAGAATGAATGAATCACTTAAACTTCTCCCAACACTATACTATACTTTACGAGAGGCCACAATCTTCACGTAAGTCCGTAGGGTATATCAAATTTTAGAACAGCAATCCAAATTCCAAATCATGCTCATGCCATATGCATCACACATGTGAATCAAGGAGCACAAGTCTGGTACCTCCAATCTCAATCTCAATCTCAATCTCAATCTCAATCTCAATCTCAATCTCAATCTCAATCTCAATCTCAATCTCAATCTAAAAATCCCAAAACCCATAGATTAATAATATTCCCCGCTCCATCTTTACGGAGCACACCAAACCATGTGATACACCAAGAACGAGGCCCCTTTCCGAAATTGTAACTCCTCCATCCTGAAAGTCTCGGAAAAACGTGTTACCTGTGATTCCTTTATTAGATTCATGGCGCGACAACTCCACTCCACATCACGAACCTCTTTCACAATTAACATGCGTCCGCGATATGATATATGAAATAATACTTGAATACTTCTTCCATTTTTCGATCATCCCAACGAAAAAACTAAAAACAAAAAAAAACAAAAAAAAAATCAAAACGAAGGAGATCAGCGCAAGGACTACAGGAAAAGATAATCTATCTAGATCTTCGATCTCCGTTCATCATCGTCTTCTATATAAAAAAAAAGCAAATATTGATTTCTCCTTCCCCTCCAGCCCAGCCCAACGGTTCAGGTACAGCTGGAAATATACCCTACATACCCTACACACCACGCCCCCTCCGTAAAAAGAAGCAAAGAAAACGAAAGAAAAAGAGTGGAAAAAGGTTCGAGCGTAGAATCATAAATGCTTCTGGCGCGGTATGGGCCTGAACGAATGATATTATGAATCCAGTATTTTTGGTGGAGTTCTACTCTGTGTACTATTGCCGAGGGGCCGAGGATGTTGATGATAATTGTTAATTGCTCAGTACCGTATAAACTCAATACACGCTTTCCCTAATATGGAATAAGGTTGTGGGTGTATGATTGGATGGACTATAAATGTGGATTAATAAGTTAGAAATTTTCAGCCATCCGGAAATAGGAAATGGCAGGTAAGCTTATTCCAGAATAGGGAAAGCGTGTATTGAAGTAACTGAGTTTATACGGTAATGCTGAGTCGAGAGCCACGGACAACACCAATAGCGGCGTTACAAATAAGATCTTACTAAAATTCCACGCACATGAAATCTCTCAATCGGTTCAACTGAAATATCAACAAACATAACATCTAAAATCTAAAATCCAAAATCTAAAATAATTCTCCAATCCATGGCATGCAATCTGACCCATCATATCCGGCCCATCCCATCCCCTTCTTCCTCTCTCTCTCTTTCATCCCATAGGTAGTTTCCATCTATAACTTCATAATTCACTTCATACACACATTAACATAGCTCATCCTCGTCGAATACTCAAAACGAGTAATCGTTTCACCACAACCAACAATCATATGTTACACAGTTACAGATACATGACCCTTGTGATATCCATAACGAAAAAGCACGGTACAACCCTTCCCACGTTTAGCCAAAATGTTTGATATAAAATTAGAGAGAATCACAAGTACTACATCAAACTTCAAGGAAGGCGGATGAAAGGAAACATTTCATGACATATTATCGATTAAGCACTAACCCAAGCTATTTACGTTATGGCGATCAAAGCTAATCTACATACAATAGCGTTGAAGCTAGCAAAAACTATCAATCAATAAAAGATCTTATACCTTTCCGAAACATATCATCAAACAATCCAGCCAATATAGAGCTTATCTCTCTGTCAAACCTCTCGAAGACTATGATGGGACTAATGCAAACTATTTGATCTGAGGCTGAAAGGACTAGTTGCCGCTAGAGCAGCACGCCTCTTTTTTGAGGCGTTCTCAGGAATTTTGTCACCAGCGCGTTTGTTGGATTGTTGAGGGGTCGATTGAGCGGGTACTCGTGGTGATCTGCGCAAGGTCTCGTTATGCAAGCTTCTCCATGAGCTCGGGGTCTGAGTACTGCTTCCTTCACTACGCAAGCCACCGCGGGTTGGACCATCAGATGGTCCAAGACGCCGAGCGACTGGCGTAAGTTGGGCCTGGACCTGGACCTGAGATTTACGGGGCAAGTTGACCTTGGATGCTGCTGCTACAAACTATGATGAATTAGAACTTTCCATCAATTGCTCAAGAGCCCGGAAAAGGGTAGTGAAGTACTTACAAGCTTGGTATGAGAGATGTGCTTTGATGGATCAAACAATTCAGCCAGAAGTCTCTTAAGGTTGGAAAATTGGAATGGCTCCTTGGAAGACTCGGAACATTTCTTGATGATTCCTTCTGTTTTCAAAGTCTCTACCAAAGCCTGTGTCTCTTTCTGGGTCAAATCTAGAACGGTGATTAATGCTGTACGGACATTTGCTGGAGTAGCCTTACTCATGTACTGGCAAAGACCTTCCATATCATTGAAACCGTTATTTTTGAGGTAATAGACCATGCGTCTGCGAGTGCAAAGAGGATACATCTTCTCAAAAAGAATATCTTGCTCCGACTCTGCCAAGAGACATTCATAGCATTCGAAATTTGCGCCGACACTTCCCTTGCTGTAACCGTAGCACTGACTGTGACAAAAGTTTCTACATTTTTCGCACTGGATCTTTGCACTTCTTAGAATGTGCGAACAAATGGAGAGAATGACATACCAGATTTTCACGATCATCGAAGTTGGTACACTCACAGCGCACCGCTTCTTCTTCTTCTTCTGATTCTTCCTCAATGTCCATATCATCAAGCTCTTCTGGTTCAGAAAACTTTGTATGCTTTCCAAAGGTGGTTGGCTGGCTAGCATGATTTGAAACCAGTTGTGTATCCATATCATCGGATCCTCTCGTGTGTCCCTTCCATTTTGGCCATGTTAGCATATACAAACTGGCTGATCCATTGTGTTTGTTAATTGATAACTTACAATCTCGTTAATCCACCGAATTGTGCTCTGCTGGGTGCCATCGCTCTGTGAGGATTGAGTGTATCTCAAGGAAAGCTGACTATCATCGTCAATGATTGCCTTTGGTGTTGTAAGTTTGAGGCCTCCAACCATCGCGAAACGATTTCGATCGGGAACTTTGGCACTACTGGAAGCTTTTGCTTTTAGATGGTGACTATCGATGGCTGGGGCATTGTAGTATTTGACCTCGAGTCTACGCAAGTTAGTACCTGCCTCTATTTTGTTGGAACTGTAATGTCATACCCGTTAAGACCATTGTTCATTTTGCCCATCAAAAGCCCACAATTATCAGGTAGTAACTGCGATGATGATGCAGCACGAAATCCACGGTATTCGTTCTTGGGACGTGCATTGTCATTGTAAAGCAGTTGCATACTCACTTTGCGTCCAGCTATATTTCCCTTTAGCGGATATAAAAAATTACTTGATTAATGGCTGTAAACTTACATGATTCACCCTTAATGTGTTGAGAACAGTTCATAACTTGTCTAATCAGCTCTCCTAAGCCCTCTTGTGCTTTTCCGAGGTTGATGATCTTTCCACCTTCGTTCGACGTTGAAGCAGAAATTTGAACATGAGGATTGCTTCCAATATCTTTGTAGGTGAAGTTTATAGTGAAAGCTTCGACAAGCTGTTCTGGGACAACTTCTTTGCGATAAACAGAAAGTTGGAATTTTGCCAGACATTTGTCGTTTACAGCATTGCCAACCCCAAATTCCTAAGCATCCATTAGTTAATCACTATATGAGGAATTTGAACATGGTGAAATACAAGCCAATCAAGTAGTTTTTCGGCACCCGGGTTTCCCGATCCTCGCACAATGGTGTTGAAAGAAAGGATTCCATCGCCAGCTTCCATTAAGTTGAAGTTCCTGGGGATGTTTGTGCCGCTCATAAACGTTTCATAGGTAGGATCAGCGTCAGATGCATCGTAGATTCGGGTTTTATAGCAATTGCTTGGAAAAAACTGTCTATAAAAGACAAAATGGCTGATCTGTGAAATATTTATCAGCAGAAGATAAAAGTGAAAGGGTTCCATGGTGCATACAGCAGCATTGACACCAATCTTAACCAACTCGAGACTATGCTGTTGGCTGAGTACAAGATCTTGCACTGTCTTAGGAGCCTCCGCAACAGCCTGGACCTTACCCTTTCCCTTCTGCTTGGTCTTTGCTTGTGGCTTTGCCTGTGGTTTAGCAGGAGCAGGACGTTTAAGTAGTTTCGGGGGCATGATGAAGCACAGAGACAGATGGAACTCTCAGAAAAATAAAAATTAAGGGAGTGGGATTTAAAGAGAAGTCCGAAGTATCATTCAACTTCTGATCAGTCAAATGTCAATTATCAATGAAGACTTTGATTCTGGAATATCCTCTCCATAAAACAAGGACACACACTTCAAGATAATGAATATGGAATGGTGAAGATTGAAGAATGAATAAGTATAGACTGATTCTTGATATTGAAGGGAGAATATGAGATGATAAGGAAAACTACATGAGTTGAGATGAGATGATGTTTAAATTGAAGTTAGGATGAAGATGAGGATGAAGATGAATGTTAAGATAATTAATTGAAAGTGAGGATTTGTGGGATTTTGGAGAGGTGAAGAGACTAAGGAAATGAGGTGGGTAGTAAGTACCTAGGTAGGTAGGTAGGTAGGTAGGTAGGCAGGTATAGGAAGGTACGTGGGAATTCTTCATTCTTACCTCACTTCCAAAACCCCATCAAACACACCCTCTATAGAAAGCGGCTATTAGGTAGGTACTGGGTAGGTACCTAGGCACCTTAGGATTACTTGATAATCTCTAGATAGAAGAAAGACCCCGTAGATTTCATCAATCTAATAGATGATGTTCTCTAAAATCTTCAAAACTCCCACTATGTAAATTGAAGACTCATCAATAACTCTATATTCTTACTCGGTCAGGTATCTCTTCCGAGATCATTTTTCAATTGAATGTTTGTTTCATTTACGGAGATTCCTACCATTCATTCTTGAGGTACTATGAACCCCAAAGTACTGTAAGATACTTACAATCATGATACTCCTGACTTCAACAGATAACATACAATCTTTGGTCTTGGAACATCAAATGAACTATCTGAACACTGTTCCATCCATTTACCATCTTTCTTGAGTGTGGTCGTGTTCGGTTTGTAGTATACGCCTTCATTCCAACAGAATCCTCGTAATCCCCTATTCTAGCACTTGCAGAATCCATTGGTTTTCCCTGCCCAACTCCACTCACTACCTTTGAACGATCTTAATATCATCCTCCCATTCAACACTCCTGAAAATTTGAAGAGCTCCCCCTCCGCTCCCCTCCACGATATAACTAATTAATCAATCATTGAAATGACGCTCCGTTGGCTAGCTGGGGGCCAACTGCCGTGGAGGCCGACGATATGGAAAGGAAACTCTTCATAGAAAGCCTACCAAAGTCCGATCAATATCAATTGTTTAACCCCGGTTTCCCATGAAAAATCATGGTCTATGTTTTAATAGATATTGAAGTGCATAAAGATAGACCTCATTACCTGAAGGCGAGAAGATGTCCCTGGTTATGTGACTGTAAGCTTACCTACCTAGGTACGAATAGTCACTGTCGTATAATTCCTCTTGCGGCGGGCTCGACACATCTGGTAAAGGTCTAGTATTTGAGACATTTAGACCGCAAATTGAAACCGATGATAAGATTCGTCATTCACACCCCCAGAAGTCAGGCTTGAGTCAGGTACATACGCAAAAGACAACTCAACGATACCCCTTTCTCTACTATACCGCCAAGGGAAGAATGAATATCTCGACATTCCAACCCTCATGGAACGTTTTATGAAAAGAAATGTGATCTACCGTACATATAAAAGATATCAGACAGGCTTGCTTCCTGATCATAGCGTAATGAGTACGGAAACCCGAGTATAAAAGAGGTAAATCAAAGTATATGGTGGCGATGATACTGTAGAGTGATATTTTAAGAAAATGTCGAGATCCATTTCAAGGACCCCATGCTCCAATTGATCTAGACACCTGAATAAAATATACATGTGTAAAGAATATAAATATATAAATATGCGTGAGAATGTGATGTTTACGTTCCATTCTGCTGACTCCGCCTTCCCGCGCCTTGCTTATGTAGAATATCTGTACGGCGGTGGATGGGGGGTCTGTTCTGACCCAAAACACCGAAAAAGTTCTGACCGGCGAACAAAAAAACCACAAGAACCCGATAACCGATCTCCACCTTCCACTTTCCATTCAACCACCACACGCGCTGAGATAATTCTTCACCATACTTCACTACTCTCCGCAGAAAAAAATAGGATAATTATTCCTCTCTCTTGTACATTCTCTTCCTTTTCCTTTTCTGCAGTAGTATAATTGTCTCCACTCATCTACTCCATATTGTCTCACCACAGTTCTTCTTACACGTTGCCTCCGGATTCATATTCTGCAGGTCGTCTGTCATCCGTGTCGATTTCATATCCAAAAATACCCCCACCACAACCACGATAACCTTTTCAAACGTCAAGGGATCTGGCTATGTTATTGTTGGCATCATAGGATAATAGGGGTTCCTTTAAGGTTGCGAACTACTCGCGCGTGGGTAACCTCGTGTCAGGAACGCGTACGGTACGGCTTAAAAGAGAGGGGCAGGCTAGAACTCTTCCTCAAAAGTCTCGAAATTACCTACCCACGTTTACGAGTCAAACATAGTCAACCTCTACCGAAATGGATCCTCCTCATAGACCTCAGAGTAAACATCGAAATCCTTCCCAAAGTGCTGAAATGTCCGGACCCCAAAAATTTGTATCAGAAGCCTCTCCGAGTCCCTTCATTTCGAATTCGAAGTTGGTGAAGCATAGTTTTGAGACTCGACACCCAAGTCAGACCGTTTCTTTAGGATGGGAAGATGGAGATGATACAGGTGGACATACATCGAGGTTACAAGTGGAGTTGGAGGATATTATAGAAACGAAAACTGTTACTACCACTACTACAACCAAGCGATCCTATCCTTCATTACTCTTTCAAAACCCTCGACCAGTTGATAGCCTAGATGCAAAGGAATATCCTTTGGCATTTAAGCCAACTCCTCCCGAACTTACCAGGTTTTCATACGAACTTGATGGACAACAAATGGAGTATGAGGAAAATGATTTACAAAATATCATGCACGAGGTTCGGATATTCCATTGTCTCGTACATTTTTTTTGGACTTTGTGGTACTAATCGTGGAAATTTTCTAG
Organism: Stromatinia cepivora; assembly: GCA_014898415.1. Classification (NCBI taxonomy): domain Eukaryota; kingdom Fungi; phylum Ascomycota; class Leotiomycetes; order Helotiales; family Sclerotiniaceae; genus Stromatinia; species Stromatinia cepivora. The sequence goes on along the minus strand of RCTD01000018.1, from coordinate 235,578 downwards.
AATTTACAAACGCAGCCTCTCCATAACCCTCGTCCGCGTCATCAATCAAGAGAGAATCGTGAGCAGTTTAGAGATGGGTTGGACAGAACAGACCGAATCATCAGATCCGATACAGAAACTAGCAACTTGAGAAAATCTTTGAAATCGAAGGGAATATCCGATTATCGACCTGCCAGTATTAGTTCAAGGCCCAGCAGCTCGCAGGCACAAGAAGTTTTCAAGAATGAAGCCAAAGATGCTGGTTTGACTGCCCACAATGAAACTCGACGTCGGAACCTTGGTCTCGGTATGCACCTGCCCGATCTGCCAGCAACACCCGATATGTCAGAAGTAGAATTATCCTCAAAAGATGTCGCTCCAACACTACCTCCTCGATTTCAAACTAATGTATACACCCCTCAATCCGTTTTAAGTCAAAACGACTCATTCGAAAATCTGGAAAGTCATTCAGAAATCGCAAATGATGAAACATTCAATAGCGCAGTTGCTACACCCCCAATTGCAGAATCCGACCTTGAGGAGTCTGGTCTGGGTATAAATTTCGCGCAAGGACAGCGTCCGCATTTGAATACTGCGGCTGCTCAAAACGCAAGCCTCCCTAGCCCTGGCCTTTCGCCTACTGCTACTTCCCCAACATTCGACAATGATGATAATGGTGATAGTCAGGGGATATTAGACGAGTACGCTCTTCAGGTATCCGAGACAAATACAGCTCGAGATCGATGTATCGCATCTACAGGATTACATTCACAAATTTCTACTGTTATGGAGATTGGTTCTATGCTGGATACTTTCGATGCGATGCCAAGTGAATTGAAGACTCTTATGATGTATCAGCTTAGTCGAAGGTGCTCAAAGAAGACTCTTCGGGCTGTTGCGGGGTTTGTCAATCCCGCTTTGATGTGCGATTTCCTTGATGAGCTTCCCACTGAACTAAGCCTACATATTCTAAGTTATCTGGATCACAAAGACCTTTGCCGTGCCGCTCAAGTTTCGAAGCGCTGGAGAAATGTCATTGACTCCAATGAAACAGGATGGAAAGAACTCTTTGATCGTGATGGTTTCGTGCTCCAACCCGAAGAACTCGAGCGAGCAATACGTCAAGGATGGGCATGGCAAGATCCTTATGGACCAGATGGTTATGAAAAGGATTTGAGCATTAAAGACAAATCAGTCAATGGAGAAGTCTGCATACCTGGTAGTGGTAGCAAGGTTGATGCAACTAGAAGATCTCGAGCTACCACTAAAAGAAAGAGGACCACTGGGAATTTGGGATCGGAACGCGCAAAGAGAAGAGCAATAGGTAACGACGTTTCAACCAAAAAATTAGATGAAGTATCCAAATACCACAAATCTGAAGGCCCATTAAGCGCTGCTTGTGCTGCTGCATTAGCGGTACCAAATCCTGAATTAGGTCTTCCAGGATTACGAAAACTTCATCTCTTCAAATCTTTGTATCGTCGTCACTATTTTCTTCGTCATAGCTGGACGAATCGTGCCGTTGAACCTCATCATATGGCATTCAAAGCTCACCCGTCACATGTAATTACATGTCTTCAATTTGACGATGAGAAGATTTTGACAGGTAGTGATGATACATGTATTCATGTCTACGATACGAAAACTGGAGCTCTACGCAAAAAGCTTGAGGGACATGATGGAGGTGTTTGGGCTTTACAATATGAAGGAAATGTTCTTGTTTCTGGATCTACTGACCGTTCAGTACGGGTATGGGATATTGAAAAAGGTCTTTGCACTCAAGTTTTCCATGGCCATACATCAACTGTACGATGTTTACAAATTCTTATGCCATCAGAAGCTGGCAAGACAGCAAGTGGTCAATCTATTATGATTCCCGAGCAACCCCTCATTATTACCGGTTCTCGTGACTCTCAATTACGCGTATGGAAGCTACCAGCCCAAGGAGATAAGCGATACATTCAAACAGGACCACCAACTAATGATGCTGATTGCCCTTACTTCGTTCGAGTATTGGCTGGACATACTCATTCTGTTCGTGCTATCGCTGCACATCAAGATACTTTAGTGAGTGGTAGTTACGACTGTACTGTGAGAGTATGGAAAATCTCAACAGGTGAAGTCTTACATCGTCTACAAGGACATACCGCAAAGGTATATAGTGTTGTTTTGGATCATAGCCGTAACAGATGTATCAGTGGTTCCATGGATACATATGTTAAGGTTTGGTCTCTTGAGACTGGGTCTTGTTTATTCACACTTGAAGGTCATACATCACTTGTTGGTCTTTTAGACTTACGTGATGAACGTCTCGTCTCAGCAGCTGCAGATTCAACATTACGGATTTGGGATCCAGAAAGTGGTGTGTGCAAGAGCACATTGAGTGCACATACAGGTGCCATTACTTGTTTCCAACATGATGGACAAAAGGTTATCTCTGGATCAGATCGTACCTTGAAGATGTGGGATGTGAAAACTGGTGAATGCATCAAGGACCTTTTGGGTGATTTAAGTGGTGTTTGGCAAGTCAAATTCGATGAACGAAGATGTGTTGCAGCCGTCCAGCGTGAAAATTTCACATTTGTCGAGGTTAGTTATTACTCCTTTGCATATCAAACTTTTCATTTTTTCTAATAATTACTCCAGGTCCTTGATTTCGGTGCATCCAGAGATGGTGTTCCAAAATCCGAACGTGGTCATCGTATTCTATTACCAAGCATAGACGAAACCGAAAGAATCGTCGAAGTTGGTGAAAATGCAAACGCATAAACGAATGTATGAAATTTTAAACGTCTAATGAAAATCAACTCCCGAGAATGTATGAAATAGAATTAGTCATATTCATCAAATTCACACTCATCGGGAAAACGGCTATGGGAATGGGAAAGGGGATGGGGTATACCCTATTTATTCGGCTTTCATCTTTGCTTTATATTTTCTTACAGTATATGTCTTTGAGGTTCAAATCCTCAGATTGACTGATTTATGGGGCGTTTTAGGAGAAGCAAAGGGAGTTTCATATGGTGCATCCTAATTTTGAATGCATAGCGAGGAATTCTTGTTTCTCTTTTCCCAACTTAGGAGTTCCTCGATTTTTCTTCTCACTCTTCTTCCCTTTTCGTGTGTCGTCTCGTCTCATCTCTGATATGATACGATATGCTCCTTCTTTCTCATCTGCAATCTTAGTTGTTCAAAGTACAAGCGATTCGTTTATGGTGTAGGGTATGTCTATACGTATAGTATAAGCTAGGCTGGCCTGGACTAGGTTTTCTGGCTGGTGTTGATGTTTTTTTCTTTTAGGGTTGGGGAGGGCAAGGAGGGAAAGGGATAGGTGCTGCGATTGGATGGATGGAGGGTGAAGGCGGAGTGAAGAGGCGTTGTAGACGGGAGCCGAAAAAATGGATGGGAGTTGAGGGTTCTGTCTCTACATACCGATACCCTAATACCGATCAATTCTAATAGCAAACAAGCTCTACCTCCTTTGCAAAACGATGGGTTTTTTGGAGGAGAATGGCGCAAAATTAGATATGGAAGAGCAATTACTCGCTTACGTACTAATTAACGTGCTTGGCTTGGCTTGAGCTTGAGCTTGAGCTTGAGCTAATGCTTTCACGAAGGAGCAGAAGAAATGAGCTTTTGCTTTGCTTCGCTCTATGATATTTTGCTTTGCTTCGCTCTATGATATTTTGCTAGTGAGGGGGGGTGGGGGAAGGAAGGAGGGGAAGTAGATATTAGGTAGATATAATACAATACCATGATACAATTTTACAATTATATAATATCATACAATCAGACGTTCAAATCGTGGAATGAGAAAAGATTATGAGAAATAAGAAATGAGATGTGAGATTTTATTATACGGTAAGGATTAAGGATTAAGGATTAAGGATTAAGGATTAAGGATTAAGGATTAAAAGGTTTACTCTCAGGACTTGGTTTCGCTTTTGTGTGTGCGTGAAGTGTGAAGTGTGAAGTGTGAGTGCGGGTGTAGGGAAGTGCAATGGAGAAGTATAATTGATAGGATAGAGCAGAGCAGAGTAGAGTAGAGTAGAGTATAGTATAGCAGAGTAAAAAGATAGAATGATGGATGATGGATGGTAGATGGTAGATGGTAGATGACGGTTACCAGGGTTGATATATATTTGGTAGGTGAATAGGTATGTAGGTAGATAATTCTCTTTATCAGAAACTAATTCAAGTAAATTAAAGTATCGGTATCTATCAATATCCCACATCCCCATCCTGCAACGCCAATCTCCAATTCCATTTCTATTTATTCCTGGTATCAATAGTTCCCTTCCTTTCCTTTGCTTCTGCGTGCATGCAGAATCGCTTATTCCATTCATCTCAATAGAATATTGATATTAAGATAGATTAACCATATTAATGCTGCGCTGTGTTGTGGTGTGGGTATATAAAGTTTTTCCTTCCCTTTTCTCCTTTTTTGTTCCGTTTCATTTCGAATTTTGTATATCAGTCACTGGACAGTATCTCATCTCCGCTTCGCTCAATTCAATTCAATTCGTCTCCACACAACGCATGTAGGTCTATATGCCAGGATAAGTTTGGTGTACTGCAGTCGGCTTTGTTCATGGCGATAGCGATTCCTCTGCATCTCCGTCGTGAACAACAGCTCTACCCCCATCTTTTCTATCTACCCACCGACACCATCAACATCGCCATGTTCTTGTTTATGTTCGTAAGTCGGATTGGACTGCGAAATGTCTGTCGCAATTTGCAATATCGCAAGGAAATGATTTGTCCCCAGTGTGATTACGCATGTGTTTGTAAAGAACTGGGTCTCGTAAATGATTTCTCGCACATCTTGCAATTTTTTCCCGGGCGCACTTGACGACATTTCGAATAGTTAACTAAGATTGAGCTGTTGCAACCTAAGCTCAAGAAGAGTCTCCGGTAGAGGTATATGAGAGGAGGGCGAAGCGTTTGATTAATTGGCAATTGGGTTTGTTTCTGGCGAAATGGGTCCATTGTGAACAGCACCTCTGCCTTGTTCCAGATCAGTATTGTGAGCTTGAACTGGGGTTTCGGTAGAGGTAGATGGAGGTGCTTTTTCTAATTCGGTGCCTGGTCGGTTGGATCTATCCCATGGATCATCGGCTGGTCCTTTGCCAGCTGCGAAAGGTGTATCGAATTTCTTATCATGAGCAATGGATTTCCACATGATGTATGTACTACATATGGGTTAGTTGGTAGTTCCGATGACAGATGGACTGGGAAAACTGACCTAGCGAATGTACCTAGCATACCAAGCCATAAAAGTACAGTGGAAGCAACGCAATATGCATTTTTACGGTAAATAGGATTTGGTGGACCATTCAAATCAAAATATCTTTGTGCTTCTGAGTTTGTCAATCCATCGATAGTTGCTCTTTGTGTAGCTACAATGACCTGTATTAAGATAATTAGCAACTCAATTGCAGTAAATGGAATGATAATATGATATACTTACGGTAAGAGCAATAGCATCTGCGAAAGTAAAGATACACATCAAAACCGAACAAATCTTCCATGCCATCTTCACAGCAGGAGTTTCATGACGTTGAGGCCAGAAAAGATCGAAAAAGAATCCGGAACCAAAGATTGTGGCAACTGCTATACCGACAAATATGTTGAATGAGAAAATTCCAACAATATCTCTAACTGAAGTATGATAGCCGTATCGTGATTTTATGCCATCTCGTTGATCAACATAATCTGAGATGAAATAACTATTAGTCCTGTACTTCCAATGATTGATAGTAAGTTTTGATAAAAGAGGTTCTTACCACTTAGAGCAGCGGTTCCTACTGATTCGGAACAAACGCATAATATCATGGCGATTTGATAGACAATCATCTTGGTTTTCCGAAGATGATAGATTTGATTGAACATGTAACCTCCCTTGAACTTTCCCCATTGCATCTCCTTGAGATCTAAACCCCATATAATTGTCATTTTGAAGTTATTGTAATTGAACAGGTTATTCTTTTCCTTGAAAGGTGTGTATTTCTCTCAAAGATAATAGGTTAAAGTTATCAATGAAGAATAAATAAACAAAGGATTATGTTGTTTGATTGGTGAGAATAATTGAACCTTTAATAATGAAGATACAAGAAGTTAAAGCAACTGGATATTTTGTGTTTGATATAAAAGGAAAAAGAGAAAAGAGTGGAAGTAAATACGCTTGATGGATGATCTTGGTAGAAAAGTACGATTATCTTTTTTTGGGGGGGTTTGAGGGTCTAACTGTCTAACTACGTCATATGGAGATGAAGTGCGTAAGGAGCACATTCTGAGTGTTAACGACCAGTCAGTTACTAACTAACTAACCTTGAAGTCTTGGAAGACCGAAATTGGAACAAAATGTGCAACTTCGGAGATGTGCCAAGATATGCAAACGGAATATGTCAGTTACTTGATCAACGGAAATACTTATTAGTTCTACATTGATATTTTATATCTTCAACTTAAAGTAGTCTTCCTTAATACCGGTGCTACCGGAATTGATGTTAAGAATGAGAGTTCCGACGAAATTAGATAAAAGTGTAAGCCTTATTGATAGTAGGGCTTGAAGCTTGGTGTTACTTTAGGTTCGTGTATAAGACGAGAATGAAGATAAATTAAAATAATAATAGTATCAAAACTCTGTTTGAAAAGGTTCATCGATTGAAAGGCTCGATCCAAGCTGCTGCAGATCTATAAAAGTCAATTCTTGATAATCATAATCATACTTATCGTTCAAGGAATGAATGAGTGGCTGGAATTGACAAGGATGAAATGAAAATGACGTTCGCAGCCACATATCAAGATTCATTCATGTTTATTAGCCTACCGGAAAAGCTTCATCGCTTGCGGAAAGGGGGATGGGATTTTGATTGATATGATTTATGATTCTTGACTCTTAAAAATTAGTGGCTATGTGGGACATACATAGTAGATAGATATAGGAGCCGTGATCGTGATCGTGATCGTGATCGTCCTTTGGATTGAGGTAGAGGAGTTGTGATGAAGCCGACAACTTGTGAACTCCAATAACTGTCGAATGCAACTTGGCTTTGAAGTTTACGAAGTTCTTAATATCAAGCTAGAGAGACCTCCGAGTTTGACCAACCATCCGATGGAAGGAAACTTACGCCAACTAAGATCCGCTCCGGTTGAATATATAATGGTAATTTCATATAAGGGTTGTGCATGTCAGGTGATAGATATAGCTAGTGATGGTTGTCTAGAGCTCATTAAATAAATATCCAAATCAGTGTTTGGCCTACTTCGAAAGTCAGAGATGCCTGAGAACCTATATGCTCCAATTTAAGGCATCAATCATTTTGCACGCTACACCATATTTGAATTCAGCCCCACTATCCTCGAAGGCTTCTCTTCTCTTCAAAAGTTCCAATTCATTCTTTTGATTTCTTCTTCAAATTAATTTCTTACCTACTTACTTCTGCCTTTCTTCCCACCACCACACCTTCTTCTTTTCTACCACTTCTTAAACACTTTTCTTTCTTTCTTCAATACAAAAACACTTCAACATCAAACTTCGTAACTTCTTAATGATTATCTAGATTCAATTCATTCTTCTAATAAAAAAGGTATGTGCAAAGTCTCCTCCCAAATTCCTCCATCTCTTTTTTTTTTATGATGAGACACAAGCTGGCACCAGTCTGAGTCGATTTGTACTCATATCTTTGAAGACAATGCTATGGCCTTCAGGCCTCCTTCTGAACAACAAAAACTGCTTTCACATTTTGAAATTTTATCACATTCATTCCTATGCATGTTACTAACATTCAATTTGGCAGATTCTCAAACTCTCAATCAAACTTCGATCAATATGGTTCTTCACAATCCAAACAATTGGCATTGGGTTAACAAAGATGCTTCAACATGGGCAAAACAATGGTTAGAGGATAATATAAAAGAGATCAAGGCTGAGGAGGATGGTGTTACCGCTCAATTGGATAAATTGATTAGTATGGATGGAGATGTTGATGTTAATCAACGAAAGGGAAAGGTTATTACCATATTTGATGTCAAGCTCGTTATTGAGTATTCAGGTATGCCCTGTAGTTATAGTCAATATTATGAATTTATGTCTAATTGGACTAGGCAAAACCAAAGATGATGGATCCGTTAGTGGTACCATCACAATTCCTGAAGTTGCTCATGATACCGAAGAAAATGAATATGTTGTATGTTTTGTCATCCCATGAATGGATACATAAGATAAAGTGTCTAATGTGATTTTTAGTTTGACATAGATATTTATTCCGATGCCAACTCTAAAGCACCCGTTAAGGATCTTGTTCGTGCAAAAATCATTCCTCAGCTTCGCAAACAATTCGCACAATTGGGGCCTGCTCTCATTTCAGAACATGGAAAGGATATTCAACATGCACCAGATGCAAATCCATCAACCAAGATCACAGCCGCAAAGACATATCCTCATAATGCTCCGATTCAATCTACAAGCACAACCACCAATAAGGGTTCCTCTTTAGTTAATACCGTCACTGTCACCGATAATGAAGAATTCAGAGCTCCAGCTTCAGAACTTTATCAAACATTTACCGATCCAGCCCGAATTTCCGCATTTACACGCGCCGCACCAAAATTATTTGAAGGTGCAAAGGAAGGAGGAAAATTCGAACTTTTCGGAGGAAATGTTTCCGGTGAATACCTTGAATTGGTTGAACCAACAAAAATCGTACAAAGTTGGAGACTTGATCAATGGCCCACAGGACATTTCTCAAGATTGGAAATTAACTTTGATCAAAATGATGTTGATAATGTGACGGTTATGAGGGTTTCTTGGTCTGGTGTTCCGGTTGGTCAGGAAGAGGTTACCAAGAGAAATTGGAGTGAATATTATGTTAGGAGTATTAAACAGACTTTTGGGTAAGTTTTGAAAGCCCCGTTGGGGATCTTATACTTGGATACATGCTGATGATAACAAATAGCTTCGGCACGATTCTTTAGATGGAGTGGTGGATAGAATGGAGAAGCGAAGGGACGATTAAGGGGCAACAAAAGGAACGACTCTGCGCGCCTTGATCACGGATGGTTGATTGACTGATTGATTACAAGCGAATTAAAACAAAACGAATACCTAGATAAATGCAGGAATGGCGTCTTTTTTTTTTTTATAAATGATGGATGGATGGATGGACGGATGAACGAAGGAATTTTCTAGATCACGCACTACTATAGATGAATCTACATACATTGGCATTACATCTCCATTTCCCCCTCTTTCGCATTCCTCTTCTTCTCAAGTCGCATCAAATATCCCGTGAATTCATGACCAAAATCCGGATCAATGGATATTGGAAATTGGAAAAGGAAACAGTACATGGAAACAGTAGATGGTAAAATTACGCTCCGCTGGCCCTCCGGGGGCCACTGCCGTGGAGGCAGACTAGGTATGGATGGCTATTGGGAATTGGGAATTCGGATTGGGATTGGAAATCGAAATGGAAATGTGGAGATGAGATAGGGGGTTGGGGGGAGGGGGATGATTTGATATGATGTGATATGTATGGATGGATTTATAAAGGGTTGGATGAAGATTGAAGGTTGAGTATTGAACAAAAGGATGTGAGGATGTGAGGATGTGTGAGGGAGGGTGTACGATGAACCTAAAATAATACAATACAATACAATACCACATCAACTACCCACCCACAACTTTACAACTTTCTACTAGATACATTCCCCCTATAGATAAGAGTTCTGGAATCTACTTACCGCATACCAATTCGAATTTCGTGACAGAATTCCCGCAAAAACTATGTTTTCTCATATAAAAATTAAATATCGAATAACTTTCTCAATGTTAAATAAAAATAAATGAAAATTTTGAAATATAATAATTAATTATGGTGTAATTATAAAAAATAATACATTTTTTTTTTTTGGTAATTTTTGTTCAAAAGTTACACTAATTTAAAATTTAAATTTTAAATTTTTTAAAATTTCGAACATACAGTAAAAGTAAGGATAACGTTTTCCCCATATAAAATAAGCGATTTTTTTAAACTTTTTTTTTTTTTGAACTTTTTTTTTTTTGCTTTTTTGATTTCGAATATATATAATTTCAAAACAAAAATTAATCAAAAATATTCTATTTAATTTTTAACAAATTTCGAATAATTCTTTTTCATATCAATACAAATTTCAGAAAATTATCTCTATATTTCATGTGTATAACAAGGGTTTGAGAAGTTGAAAAATCGTTAATTTTGGTGTGATTTCGCTTAGTGTGCGGTGAGTGATGATCATAACTCTTATTTGTATAGGTATGGAGTACTATCACTCCCCAAATGACATTTCTTCAAGCGCCTCGAAACCTATCTCGCAGTTCGTCCCGTCCCGTGGAAGCTGAGGTAGGTAGGTAGGTATAAGCTTACTATATGATGGAAATTTAGAAAGCTTATTCATTGAATGAATCGAATTTTTTCTAATATTTTTTTTCTTTGATTTTATTTGATAGATTGTTTGATAGATTGTTTGATAGATTGTTTGATAGATTGTTTGATAGATTGTTTGATAGATTGTTTGATAGATTGTTTGATAGATTGTTTATTAATGAGTAAAAGGATATTGATTGAAAATTGAAGGAGAAAAGTTAGATTAATATTCGGTAGCGAGATGGTGTGTGTACGATTTTTGGTGGGTTGGAGAAAGGAAAGGAAGAAAGTAAGATTAGAAACAAGATAGAAAAGAAAAGAAAAGAAAAGTAAAGTAAGAAAGAAGAGAAGGAGGGAGAAGAAGGAAAGGAAAGAAGAAAAGTAAAAGGAGAAAAGTAAAACCATTCGCTACCCCCTATCACCGCCACCTTCATCAACCTCAACCAACAATCATCACTCATTCTTCTCCGTCCCCCTACTCATCCGGCGTCACAATCGCAAACCCCGGATTCCCCATCTCCAGCAACCCATACAACAGTTCCCAAACTCCCTCATCCCCCTCGGTCGGCAACCCCTCAAAATCCGTCCTGTTACCAATCACCAAATCCACAAACTGTTGATGCGTAGCCCATACCGTAAAATCGACATCCTTATTCGCCGTATCAGAATACGTAATCTCATGATCCGTCATAACTGCATTACTGAAATTGATATGCCAGCCGGATCTATTAGCACTTGCATCGCTCATGGGGGTGTCGTAGAGCATGATTTCTATTTTGAAGGATTTGGTGTTATTTGCAATGGCGAGTGGTCCGTTGATGCGGATAGCCATCGAGTCTAGTAATTGTTCGATGGAGAGAGCCATCCAGGAAGCGGTGCTCATGGTATTCATGGCTGGTTGAATGGGACCTAGTAACTCTTTTGCACCACAGAGATAGAAATTACGCCATGTGGCGTTTTCGGACCCATATCCAAGTTTTGTGAAGACATTTGCGAGTTCGGTTTTGGCTTCGAGATTGGTTTGATCGCTGAAGACGGCGTGGGATAGGAGGGTTTGCGGCGAATGGTAATCAGGCGAGGAGACATTGATGTAATTCTCCCGGGCCAACTTAATTACACTGTCTATGCCGCCCATGCAGGATACATAGCGTTTTGCGATGGGAACAGGTGGGTATTCCCACAAATGAGCGGGATTACCGTCGAACCAGCCCATGTAGCGGTGATAAATAGCTTTGACATTGTGACTGATGGAACCATAATAACCTTTTGCGTTCCAGATTGATTCTAGAGAAGGAGGCATTTGGAAAGTTTCTGCTATTTCTATGCCTGTTTGACCATCGTTGAGCTGACGAAGAGTTTCATTGTGGAGATAGGCGTAGAGATCTCGTTGTCCGGATAGAAACTCGATGATTTCCTTGCCTCCATCAGTTTTGAAAGTTGGCCAGTGATGACTGGCGAAAAGAACGTCTGTTTTATCGGCAAAAAGAACGATTGCTTCGTCCACTAGAATATCCATCAGCATTAATAAAAACCGACAATACGATGCGGGGAGGGGAATCCATATCATGAACTTAACACGCTTGGATGATGTAGGAAGGAGGGGAAATGTGAGCTGACAGATGGAATTGTACTCACAATACCGAGACCAGACTCGAGCATCACGAACCAATGCACCTCTTAATGTTTGAAGATTATGCAAAGTATGAGTTGCATTCTCCGCCATACAAAGAGCGTTGTATTGAGGAAAGTGGAAGTTCATCTCTGAAGGTGCTTCAGTTCCAGGAGTCACCTGAAAAACGATATCCAAACCATCAATCTTCTTTGTATCTCCCGTTTTACTAATGCTTATTGTGGGAGGAATCAATGAGCTAACACCAGTTGATGTAGCCATTCCTAAGCCAGTTCCGACTTGTCCTGTAGGAGATTTTTTGAGTGATTCGCCGTACATGTATACAGCTCGACGGCCCATCGCGACACCAGCATAAACATTTTCGCTCACAGCATGGTCAAGAAAATCAGCCGGTGCATATACATCCTGTAGGGTGCCATCGTATGGGCGTTCTTGGGTACCACCCGAGGCCTCTGTATTCATGAAAAAGTTAGTATAATTGTAATTCAAGCCAGGTTCATCACCAATAAACAATTGTCTTGAAATTGGAATAAGATCTTAAGAAATGAGTAATGAGACCCTAGAATCTGAAACAATGACTTCGAAATTTCCAGCATATATCATAACATTAGCTGGCGAAAGAAATATTGAGATGCCCACATTGAACCTGGAACGTTCAAAGTAATGATTGCTTGCTTGAAGTCTTGCTATGTCGATTACAGTGAATGCCCAATGTCATATGAAAACTTCCTAAGAACTAAAGGATAAAGCACACGGAGATAAATGAAGATGAACGGCATACCAACAACGGCATTCCCACCACCAAAATGATCAGCATGAGAGTGTGTATAAATCATCGCCAAAATCTTCTTGTCTTTACGATACCCTTGGTATAACTCGATAGCTTTCTCGGCAGTCTCAACGGAAGTCAAAGGATCAATGACCACAACACCATTTGAATCGATAGTCTCAACGAAGGTCATATTGGAAATATCAAGACCACGAACTTGATAAATCTTGTCCTTGATAATTTCAAAAAGCCCTTGCTTAACACAAAGTTGAGATTGTCTGAATAGGGATGGATTAACTTCATTAGGACAAGTTGCATCATCATTGATGAATGATTCGTAGGTTTGATTGTCCCAGACCACTACAGAATCATCGGTATCGGAATGGATGATACAGTTGTCCATCCGACTCACAAGCCCTGCCGAAGCATTCTTGAAGTCTTGATCGTCTGTAGGATAGGTTGCCATGATTTATGATTTATGATTGAAGTAATTGAAGTAATTGAAGTATGAATGGCTGACAGTGAAGGGGAAAAAAAACGAAGAATGAATGAAGGAGTTTATAGAAAGATCTCTCATTCATATATGCATGTGGAATCTGATACGAACTGCGGAGATTTCTTTCCGAGATATTTTTTTCTTTCTCGCATATGAGCCTAATAAGTTGAAGCTGGCGTTGCTTTGCTATTATCTATTCTATCCATTCATGGTTAAGATCTCTCAAGACTGAGCGGGGAAGCTCATTGTGTATGCTGTTGCACAACGTAACGAAAATGAGGTCATCAATCAAAGCTTTGTCTATGAGAACAGTGGCTGGCTGTAATTGCGGAGAGAAGGGTGAACACCATTCAAGAAAGAGGGGGAAACTCAACATGGAATCCTCATGATATAATGGTTGCAAATATATCTGTCTATTGGTGTCAGCTATATTGTATCTTGTAACACGAAAAGGGTCGATGCGGGGCTGAACAAGTTTTATTCATGCTGTAAAATCACATGGTGAAGATGACGATGAAGGAATCGACAATCGATTTAATATTCTGTACCAATAAACATTGCAAATTCAGTTGTCGTCACCCATATTATGTTTTGAAGTTATTCAGAACGAAAGACATAATTAGTTGGAAAGTGTGAGAAGGTTAGGTTGATCTTAAGAATTCAGAAAATGTTTATGTAATGCACGCTAATCCCCCATTGATTATCATTTCTGATTTTATCTCCCTTTCCCAACCCCCATTCTCCTCCCGATCCCCAACTCTCCTCCAAATCTCCCCGGAACTCAACACCGTACTAACAATCATCGCACACCCAACCACCCCCAAATCACTAACAATCCATCCCGTTACCATTCCCGGAACAAATAAATCCGCTATATTCTCAATAATCTTGAGTATTATCTGATTTCTCTTTTTTCTCTTTTGTTTTCCTCCGTTTCGTTTGTTGTCTTCTGCTTGTTTGTGAATGACTTCGGGGTTTTCGTCTAATTTGGGTGATGGTGATGGAGTTGAATTTTCATGTGACGGTGAGTTTGGAGGTAGGTTTGTGTGGGTATCAAAATGCATTAGACAAAGATCATATAATCCTCCAAATATCGATATGCAAAGTGAATAGAACCAAAATTTTTGGCTTTCGAGTATACAGGTTCGGAGCCAAGGGGTGTTGCAGACGCCCATCACGTCCAACTATTCATGTCATATATTAGTAGTGTTTCTTTCCCTCCCTTTCACGGTAGGTACTTACTATCGTGAGACTCTCCACTGTCAGAACAAAACTCATAGTTAGCCACATTCCGCATGTCAAACAAACGAAAAAGAAGATGGAGGGGTGTTGGCGTGGGCAGAGAGCAGAGAGAAAACAAAACTCACAACCCAAATAAGCACCCATGAACCCCGATTTCCCGACATTAATTAACATCTTCATCCCGTCCTCATTTAAAAGACTATCCCATGCTTTTGAAAAATGTCCTATGAAGCGGAAAAAGCGCAAATAGCGGCGTCCTGTGGAGGATGTTTTGTTAGCATACTTATATTTCTGGTGTTTCCTTCGCTCGTGATCTCTGGGCTTGGGGGCGAAAGTTGAGCATATGGTGGATAAATATCCAGCGTAACCTTGACCTCCAAAGCTTGATTCATAGCTTTGAGGCTAGAGCTATGGCATCTGAGATGAATGTGGTGAGAATCTCGCGCACTTGTACGAGTATCCTTACTCCGCTCAATGTCCCTCCCCTCGCTCACCCACAACCCCTCCACAAACTCCCTTCTCTCTTTTCTACTCTCTCTCTCACCCCTCACCTCTCCCTCACTTTCCACCCCACTCCCACTCCCCACTCCCCCTCCGCCCAAGAAAAAGAAAACCAAACATACCAACAGCAACCTCCCTCCTCGCCCTCCACAGCCCCTCCAAAATCCTCACCTGCTTTCCGACCGCATCCTCATTTCCACCCACATCCTTACCCCCCATCCGCACCCCCACCACCACCAACAACCTCCCCAAAATCCCCGGATAAAAAGCACATATCTGACACAGCGCCTGTATCAACCTAAGAGTTTTTTCCAATCCCGCTTTTCGGGTGTTAGTTATATATTTATTATCGATTTAAGAATCATTAAGTCGAATTTAATGAGAGAAAGAAAATAGTATGCGAGAGGGACGAAAGATGTACGGTTGAACAAGAAAGAGAAAAAGAAAGACAGACATACCAGCATCACCCGCAAAATCCACCGCCTGTTTAAAAATCCCCATTATCTCTCTTCTATCTTACTCCTTTCCTTGTCTTTAACCAAATTTCCCAATTTCCCAATTTCACCGATAATAAATACCAGTATACACCTACCTACCTAGTAATGATCGCCAGGATGAAATTCGAGACCTCGAGAATCTAAACGCTTATGTAATCTCGTTCCACTTTATCATCACCCAAGATCTTTGATTAAATAGATATAAACAACACCCCACACTTATAAGTAAGTGTATTATAAAAACCTGGGGGGCAGTACAATATTTCTAGTCACAAAGCTAGCTAGTGGATGACGAACATTTGGTGTACGGTACGGAGTACGTGCAGCAGCTTCCCAAAGATGAGGTGGCATGTGGCTGGTAGTCAAAAATTCAAAAGGTCGCTTATTAGCTGGGATTATCATATGGTGACTCCTGAACATTGAAGATATCATCTACTTGTTAGCCTAGGATTCTAGGTGCACTACGCTATGCTACATATCAACACAAGATCATTATACCGTTGATTATTTCTCTACCGTATAAACATCGAGATCCATATTTCATATTCATGATTCACCATAAAGACACTCAAGTCACATCTCAAAAAATCAAATGAACTAAAAAATATTTGCTTGCCATTGAAAAAAAGCACCCATGCTTAACATCAATAAATACGTTTACGACCCTCTTATGAACAGTCTACCATTCCATCCATCACTTCCATCCCATTTAATGCTCCGCTTCAAAATCTATTGTCCAGGTGAAATAAGTTTACCTTGTTGCAATGCATTATTATCCCAACCACCAGCCAATGCCGATCCTCCATTCTTCTCTGCATAATCCTTCATTCTTGCCTCCAATTCTGGTCTGAAATGTCTGATAAGACCTTGAATAGGCCATGCGAAAGCTTCTCCGAGTGCTATTGATACCTGTTAGTGAAAGTCGATATGTAGAGAAAGGATATACATACCACAAATAGTATGGCCCTCAACTTGTTTTGTGAGTTCTTGTAACATATCAATCTCACGTATTCTACCTTGACCCTTTTCAAATCTTTGCATGATTTGTTCGGTCCACTTGCTACCTTCTCTGCATGGTGTACATTGACCACAAGATTCATGTCGATAGAAATGACTTAATCTTGAGATGGCACGAACGACATCAGTACTCTTATCCATCACAATAACTGCTGCCGTTCCTAGACCGGATTGACTATCCTTCAATGCATCGAAGTCCATCAATTGATCATCACAAACATTCTTTGGTAAGATTGGTGTAGATGATCCTCCAGGAATAATAGCTTTAAGGTTATCCCATCCTCCACGAACACCACCACAATGTTTATCAATGAGTTCTCTAAGAGGAATACTCATTTCTTCTTCAACGGTACATGGGTTGTTAACATGACCAGAGATACAGAAGAGTTTGGTACCAGCATTACGTTCTCGACCGAATGAAGCGAACCAATCTCCACCTCTTCGACAAATTGTTGGTGCAACAGCGATAGTTTCAACATTTGCCACAGTTGATGGACATCCAAAAAGACCGACAGAAGCAGGGAAAGGAGGCTTTAGACGAGGCTTTCCTGGTTTGCCTTCGAGTGATTCAATCAAAGATGTTTCCTCACCACAAACGTATGCTCCCATTCCACGATGAACATAAACATCGAAATCATATCCACTACCACAAGCATTCTTTCCGATTAATCCATCCTTGTATGCTTCTTGAATTGCACGTTGTAAAACGGTAGCTTCGTGGTAAAATTCTCCACGAATATAAATATATGCTGCTGTACAGTTCATCGCTCTTCCTGCGACTAAACATCCTTCGATAAGTTTATGTGGATCTTTTCGCATAATCTCTCTGTCCTTGCAAGTTCCAGGTTCACCCTCATCTGCGTTGACTACAAGATATCTTGGTTTGTTGTCGTTTTCCCAACCTTTGAAGTTCATGAATGACTATCATAGCTTTAGCTTTGTTAATTTGTTCTGTGAAACATCAAACCTACCCATTTCATACCAGAGGGGAATCCAGCGCCACCACGACCTCTTAAACCTGAAGCCTTGATTTCGGAAATAATCTATTCCAAAAGTTAACTCCCAAACCTCATCGTAGTATCGGCATTTCCAACATACCCAGTCATGTCCCTTTGCAAGAATATCCTTCGTTCTATGCCAATCACCATATTTCTTCGCACTGGCCAGATCCGCTCCGTGATGTCCATACAAGTTTTGAAAGATTCTATCTTGATCCCTTAATCCACCCCATTGTGTCTTCTTTGGTGGAGGTGGTGTATCCGCGACTGTGGCAAGTCCTCTAGATTGTTGTACTGAAGAGATCGAAGGAGATAATCGTGCTGCTGCTGAGGAGGATAGGATTCGAGTGGAAAATGTAGAGGCTGCCTTTGCAGAGGGCGCATTTCGCGAAAGCATTTTCGATATGTATTTTGTGCCCAATTGAGAGTTGTTGTCAGTGAAGAGGGTCGCTGGGGGGAAGTTGAGGTTGTAAATATTCCCGAATAAGTTCAAGTCATCATAGAAATCATGAATGTTTGATTGGTTAAAATGGCCAAGCTTCAAAATGGTGGCGATAGCCGAAAACTTCCGTTGATAAGTGTGAATCTGGAACTTTAATTATTTATTCCGTCTTAGCCAGTTTACCACTACGGAGTACATCAATCAACGGTACCGTCTGTTTGACCTCTTATTCTCTCTCTAGTCATCATCTTCATCTGGTTACACTTTGAGGTTGATGATATTTAGAGGTATCATAGAAGTAAGCGGTAAAGATTGATTAAGATTACCCATTCTGATATCTGACGTTTTCCTTGCTACACAATCAGGTACAAACACTTACAACACTTCTATTGACCTCTAGCAGATCTTACAGCTTTGGCCGCCACAACGCTTGAATTCGTGTTCGGGTTCATCATACAACGAGCAATTGGCCAATATTTCCCAGTATCGAACATCTTCGTTTCAGATCTTCCATATACACCGCCTACCATCAGTCATGTCCACTACCAAACGAACTTCCATGCTTCCTCCACCTCCCAAACCTCCAATTTCTTTCTCAAACAATATCATAATCGCCGACCATGCTTCAATTATTGGCACAAATCTTATAACTATCAGAGGACACACTGTTCTTCATCCACGTACAAAATTGAATAGCAGTTTTGCTCCCATCGCAATCGGCGTGCAATGTGTTATTGGTGAACGAAGTTCAATTGGCATGTTGAGTTCCCCATCTGAGGAACAAGCTCAAGGGGTTGTGTTGGATACAGGTGTTATTGTAGAAACAGGGGCTATTGTTGAGGCAAAGTTCGTGGGACAGGGTAGTCTCATTGAGATTAATGCAAAGGTAGGAAAAGGAGCTGTTATAGGAAAGGTATGCATTTCACAAGGATGGAAATATATTTGATACTAATATTTTGTTCAGCATTGCAAGATTGGACCAATGTGTGAAGTTGCAGAAGACGAGGTTATTCCAGATCATACAGTGATATATGGTAATGGGTTACGTAGGATAGATAAAAGTGGTGTGGAAGGTCTTAAGATGAAGATGATCGGTCGACATGTGGAAGTACTTAAAAGGCTTGTTCCTAGCAATTTATCTAAATATCAATGATACCCTTTTGATTTCTCCAAATACTCCCGATATTCATTTGCCTCAATACTCATCATAGGTATAGCTACGCTACTATTCTTCATACATGTTTTCCGTAACTCCCTGAATATTTCCTTCACTCACTCTTAGCATAAAAAAGGCCAAGTTATGGCTATGCAACCCTGAAATATAATACATGCAAATGCAACTCAACTTTTGCCAATATACTAATTACTTCCTCCTCCCCTAGGACGTTTTCCTCCGCTTCCTTGTTGACCACCTTCTGGTACAGGTCTCTTTTGTCCAGGCTGTGCATTCGGACTAAAACTTTGAGCAGCCGCGTTCATTCCTCCACGTTGTCCAGTAGGATTACCTCTTCCCCTACCTGCTGCTCCTCCACGTGGTTGATAGATTCCTCCACGAGCACCACCACCTCCGCCTCCACGATTTGATTACCATTTCCACGCATTTGTGGTAGTCGTGATTGGTTTCCTGCTTGAGGGGCCTATATTTGGTTAGAATTAGATGTAAAAGAGCTTAAAGGAGTTACTTACAGAAGGGATATTACTGACAGGCAATGAAGAGGCTCCATTTGTTGATGGGGTTATTGGGCGTGGTCCTGAAGGTATACTACTCTTTGGAGCTTCAGTATCCTCGGGCTTACTATCTTCAGCGGGTGCGCTGTGAGATTGGGTACCGGGAACGTTCGCGGGCGGCAATGCAGCTGTTGTGGTATTGACCGCTGGAGATTGAGCCACCTGAGCGGCGGGGATAGGCGTCGATGTCGTAACAACAGGTACAACTGGTGCTGCAGGAGGAGGTTTGGCATTCTTAGCAATCTCCCACACCTCGCCAACAGGCTTTTCTGGTGTTTCCTTTGCAGCTTTCTCGACAACTGCAATCTTTGCAGTGGCCATTTTGATTCTATTGTCAAACATGTTGAGTTTCAATGAGGATTTTTTCTCCGCCATCAAAACAGCTTGAGCTTGAGTGTGGTCAGCCTTTGCTTGAGCTTCAGTCAAAGTAGCTTCCGATTTCTTTTGCGCTTCAGCTAGCTTTTCCGCCACGAGTTATCTTGTTTCTCCAATTTGAGTTTTTGCGTTTCCTTTTCAAGGAGCTTCTTCAAGTTACTGGTAAGAATACTCTTGACTGTGGGGTTTGTCGATAAAAGATGTCGAACTTGTTCATCCGAAAGATCTGAACCATCAGCCGATGGTGCAGCAACTTTACTTGGAGTGGCGGGGGTGACTGGAATGGTATTTTCTTCCGTCTTGGGTACAGATGGTGTCGGTGGTGGGACTGAAGAATCAGCAGCTTTATTCTCTGCAAGCCAAATTTGTTTCTCTTGCTCAAGTTTCAATTTGAAATCTGCCTCGAGTTGTACCCTAACAGCTTCCTTAGATTCACCGAGTTTCTTGTTCAAAGCTGCCTTCATCTTATCGGAACGTTGTTTTAGCGTAGCTTCCATAGATTCTTCAATCTCCTTTGCTTTTTCATCACGCTCCTTGGCCATTGCTTCAGCAACAGCTATGCGTGCCTCCAATGCATTTCTCTCCTCCTCTGAGATACCATTCTGACTTTCGTCGATCTGTCCTTCTTCAGCACCATCGTCCATCGCAGTATCAGATGGCTGAGCCTTTTGTTGTGATCGTGCTTCAGCGGCCTCGGCAATAGCACTGTCTCTCTCAGAATTGGCAGTTTCGAGCTGTTGTTTAAGTTCAGTGATTTGTTGTTCAAGAGCTTGCTTCTCCAAGATTGCCTGATCACGCTCCTTACGAAGTTCAACAAGTTGTGCATTGATAGCTTCATTGCTCTCCGAAGCTGTTGCTGGAGGTGCGGATGGAGTTTTGGGGGATGCAACAGATTGAACAGCGTTCACCAATGCCTGATCACGCTGAGTCTTAACTTCTTCCAATTCTTGTTGTACTTCCGCAAGTTTGGCTTCCGCTGCTTCCTTTTCTTCAATGGCAGTTTGAAGTTGCTCTTGAAGTGAAGTGAGTTGTTCTTGAAGTGAATCCCTCTCAGAAATGGCCACATCTCTTTCTGCAGCTCGATCATTCTTATCCTTGGTCAAAGTGCGATTCCTCTCCTTCGCTTGCTCAATTAACTTTTGTCGGGTAGTTTGCCATTGTGCTCTGTCATTCTCCATAGAACTCTCCAAAGTTTGTACTTTCTCCCGCAATGGTTGTTGTTCCTCTAACAAGGCATCTCTCTCACTTCGTAAAGTCTCGATGGTTTCCTTCATTTGTTCCATCTCAGCAGGGTCGATTCGATTGTACTTGGAAAGTATATCTTGGTTACGTTTCTGCCAACGATCTCGATCTTCTTGCAATAGATGCATTTCACCCTCCATGGTTTCCTTGCTATGTTCCAATTCACGAACCTTTGTCTCCAATGGTTGAATTTGCGCCAGAAGTTCCTCAACACGTTTGGTCTTGTCAGCAAGTTGAGATTGAGCTTGACGTGCCTCATTGCGTAAGGTGATGCTGCTTTCACGGAAAAGATTGAGCTCATTAAGTTTATCCATGAGATCCTTGTGTGCAATGGAGGTTTTACCACCATCAGCATGAGAGCGCCGTTCCTGATCAAGCTTTAATCTAGCCTCATCAAGTTGAGCTTGAGTGTATTCAAGTTGTTGTTGTAGTCGTTTGGCTTCTTGAATCTTGATATCATATTGAACCTCACCAATTTCCTTCTCGCGTCTCAAATATGTGTTCAACTCTCGCAAACCTTCCACTGTACGATCTGTTGTTCCATCCACAGCTGGGGATCCAGCTTCTGATGCATCCGGGCCAGCGGAGCGTGTCTGTTGCAATGCAATGATTTGTGAAGAAACATTATCTAACTGTTGATGTAGAAGCTTGTTCTGCGCATTAACATCGTCTCGCCTAGTCCTCAACTCATTCAACTCCCGTTCGAATTGTTCACGTCGTTCCTCCCAAGAGGCTTCGCTTTGACTCAAAGTAACCTTGGCAGATTCGGCTTCCGCTTTCAATGTTGCTGATTCGGACTTGAGTTGATTATATTCAACTCGTAGAGATTGAAGATGTTTAGCAGCTTCGGCATGCTTGACAAGCTCATTCTCATAGTCTTGTTGGGCTTTGGTGGCGATTGCTGCTTGTGCGCGAAGGTCTTCTTGGTGGAATTTTGCAGCCGTAGCATGTTTCTCCTGCTCATCCTTCAAACGTACAATCTCTGCCTCGAGTCCAGATTTCTCCTCCTCAGCTTGCCTAGCTACGTCGCCTTGTTGATTTCGAAGGGTTGTCAACTCATTATTAGAATTAGTGAGCTCAGCAGAAATATCTTCGGCTCGTTGCTCAAGCTCGCGAATTCTCGCATCTTTCTCCTCGATGATCCTATCCATCTCCTCGCGGCATTCGTCCAGTGTTGCGTTGATACTCTGTAACTCCTCCTCAGATGATTGACTGATAGACTTGAATTGCTCTGCTTGTTGCTTTGCATTTTCGAGCTCCGATTTCGCTAGTTCTAAATCTCTCTTCAATTCAGAAAGCTCGATTCCTAACTCTTGTTCACGACTTAGAGAATCGTCTTCAGCAGTTGTATCTTCTCCATCAGTATTTTGAGTATTGGTGCCTGGTCGTGGTGTTGGTCTTGGGTGCAATAACTCAACTCGTTCCTCTGCACTCTTAAGCTCAATGTGTAGCTCATCTACACGAGCTTGGAGATGATCGCGTGATGTCTGTGCAGCAACAAGCTCCTCTCTTGCTTGGCTCAGATTCGTCGCAAGCTCATCAATCCTCTTTTGAGTTTGCTGAGAATCGTACTCCTTTCTCAACTGGGCTTTCTTACTCTCTTCAACTTCATCATTAAGCTTTCGCTTTGTGGAGTTTAACTCAGATTCCAAAGATTCTACTTGGGATTGAAGTCTTCTTCTAGTCTCGGACTCGGATAATTCGCGTTCATTTTGAAGGGTTTGTTGATTCGCGATGAGGGTATTGAGTCTACTGCGTTCGTTGGTGAGATTTTCGTTGTCCTGACTGAGGCGATCTTGGATATCTTTCCAAAGCTTCTTCTCGGCCTTGAGATTAGCAGTCTCATTTCTCATACTCTCCACCAATCCCTTAGCTTCGATCAAGTCCTCAGCTACTTGCTGTGTCTTCAAGTCTTGCTTGGCAGCAGCCTCGGAAAGGATTTGAGAACGTTTCTGTAACTCGCTATTTTCACTCTGCAACAATGTGTAGTTGGAGTGTAACATTTCGTAGCGTTCATTAGCAAGTGTCAATTGACTGCTAACCTTGGAAATCTCTGCTTGGAGTGCAACCTTCTCCGATGAAAGTCGTTCTGTTTGCTCTCTTAGTGTGCGTCGATCAACGGTTTGTTCTTCGCGGTATTGATCAAAGTGGCCTTGCAACTCGCGTAATAATGCCGCATAATTAGCATTGTCCTTTTGGTTTGGATTTTCGATAGTTGACATGGCACCATTGCCATCGACTGATTGACCAAACATAGATGCGAGATCGGAATTGGCTGGAAGCTGTCCTCGGTGTTGAAGCATACGACGGAACATGTCTCTTTCCTTGATATAACTTTCTGAACGAGTAATCATAGATCTCAACTCATCCTTCAAGTCCTCAACCTTAGCTTGAAGTTTTTGTACTTCTCCATGATCTTGAACTGCTTGATTCTTGGCAGCTTGAGCTTCTTCACTTTCCATCTTCTGACCCAGTTCTCTCGTGATCTTGAGCAAACTCCTATTTTTCTCTTGCAATTCGCTAATGCTGCGGAAGACAGTGAGTCTCTGACTGATAAATCGATCCGTATCAGTCATCCCTTCAAATGAATCCTCGCTAACCTCTCCTCGTGCTAGACGCTCCATTTGTGCTCGCTCACTAGCATCCAAAGTCTCTAATCCTCTTTCTCTCGAATCTAAATCGCAAAGAAGCATCTTGATTTGAGCGCTAAGATCTCTGAGTTGTTGTCGGAGAATATTCACCTCTGCTTTTGCGGTAGATGCCTCACTTTCTGCTTTCCTAACATCCTTCTTGGCGCGATCACGCTCCTTGCCAGTTTGATCGACAAACTTTGACATCTCTACCACCTCCTGTTGAAGACGTTCATGCTCGGCTTGCATTTCCTCTAACTCTGGTTGTTTTGCTTCGAGTCCTTGCATCATTTCCTCCATCTCAGCCGCAAGTCGTTCACTTCGTCTTTTTTCCGTAGCCAATAGACCCTTGACTTTGTAGAGTTCATCGATAGCTTGAGTAGCAGTGATAGAAGACTTGCTGCGCATAGATCCAGGGGTACCGAATTGAGCAGGTGAACCAGATCTTCCAAACATTGAACCATTTAGTCCTCGTTGTGGGGTTGATGGTATTGAGCCAGGGCGAGGTTGTGATGATACAAGAGCCTCAAGTCGATCAATCTCGGCTTCAAGTTCTGAAATGCGATGCTCCGCCTGTTCCCGTTCCTGTCTCTCTGCCTCAGCTTCTTGCTGACATCTACCAATCTCCTCTGCAGCATCATCCTTGATCTTTTCTATTCCTCCTTCGACCTCCTTCAGTCTCTGTCGATGTGTCTCGGTTTGTTGTGCTTGCAATTCAGCGAGACGACGTGCACTTTCTAATTCCTGGCGGAAACCTTCTTCAGTCTTTGCAACTGCTTCTTGAAGTTGTTGTATCTTGTGAAGTGAATCCTCAGCCTTCTTCTGAACTTCATCCAACCTAGTTCGTAAAGCTTGTTCGGTACGTCTCAAAGACTCGACATTGGAAGTGGACTCTTCATTTTGGCGCTGTAACTCCGCAATTCGTGCACCTTTCTCTTTGCGATACTTCAAGGCCTCGGCGCTTTTAGTCTTCAATTCATTTTCAAACCATTCATTATTGCGCTTGGCTAGCTCGACTTCTTGCTTCAGAGATTGTTCTCGGAATTTAGCACTGGATACCGCAGAATTTGCATTTTGAACGGATTGTTGTAAAGCTGTGATTTGTTGACTGAGTTCCAATCCCTTTTGGTGTTGTTTCTGTAGATCTTGTGCAAGAGCACTATTAGCAGTTGTCTTTGACTCGATGACGGCTAGTGCATCGCGATTAGAGGATTCGAGTGATGAGATTCGAGACCTTAACGTTTCTAGCTCAGATGTCGATGTCGAGGAACTAGACTTCAAGGTTTGAAGTTCGCTTTCGAGAGATGATCTTGAATTCTCTGAAAGTATACAAATCAGCGCCGCAATATATTATCATAAGATTGGAATAGCTTACCCTCCTCATTGAGCTTCGTCCTCAGCTCTTCCACGGTTTTCTGCGCCTTTTCCACACTCGATCGAAGTCCTTCAATGCGCGTCTCTGAACTTCTCACAGCATTTTCAAGCTCGATATCAACTCGCAATTTATCCGCCACTAATTCATCATGCTCGCGTGCTTTTGCAGTAACAGCTTCAAGGACACTTCGAACTAATTCGGCAGTAGGACTATCGATAACTGTGCTGAGAGTTTGTTGCGGCACGCTCAAATATGCCGACAAGTAGTCGACATCGAGTACCGCAGTTGCCATCTTGAAACGTTCCTTCAGACGATTTGTTGATGCGTTTTGTAGAGGACCATTTGAAAAGATTGGTTCAGTATTTGTGTTGATCGCGTTGCTTTGAGAAAGTGAAGGTGGAAAAGTAACAAAGCTCAAAGAAATCCTAGTGGTCAATATTAGATAATATCTATGATATTCTTCTCGTTTATTGTATGACCATAACAAATCTCGAATGACTGAATAGATTATGAATTCGTATCGAAATACCTACGATGGTCAAATCACGGTGTTGTCGATTTCTTGAATAGAGTCTTTGACTTTGAAAGCTTGTTGCTTTCAGGACGAGAAGGCGCTGACTAATATACCCAAACTTTAAAATTTGAGTAAGGTGAATGGTTGATAACTGTTTAGCTTGCGCTCGGACCCTGTGTGGTCTACTCACGCTAAAAATTGCTCCCATGTAATTTCTCAGCCTCATCACCTGCATGGACTTCTTTGTCCAATTCAACATCCATGATAAAGGTTGCGCCAAACACCTTTCAACTTATCACAACTCTCGACTTCGATTACACACCGTATTGTCAAGCTCTCGCCCGTCGTGCGCATCTGGTAGTCGATATTACGGCCCTATATCCTCAGCACCGACGTCATCTGGACTTGCAAATCATTGTACTGTTGTACCGCATCTCCTAAGGCCTGGACTCAAAAGGCTCTTCACACACGAACCTACCGAGACTCTCCAACCTCGATACATCCAACATCTTCAACCACAACCATGTCTTCATTCCTCGAGAAGCAACAGGCGGCATTTCAAAAAGGTATTCAAAATACTTCAACTAAGATCACCAGCAAGCGTCCCACCGCTCCAATTTCCGTACCATCACCCGCTCCATCAAATGCCTCAAACACATCGAAGAACGAGAACAAAGATGCAAAGCGCAAGAGAGAACCATCGAATGTCGTTTATTCTCAACCTGCCGCTACTGGTTATGGAACAGAAGCATTTACACAAGTCACCTACGTTATCGAGTTCTTGAAGAAGAAAGATGAGCCAAAAACATTCCAAGAAATCCTAGGATATCTGAGTCAGGCACACGTCGAGCAGAGTAAAAAACAACTCATTGCGCAAATCCTCCGAAGACATGATCGAGTTCAATGGATCGCAGATCCTAAGTTAAAGACACAAGCTTGGGATTCTGGCACATTCAAACATCGACCTATTATCGGTGTCCGTAATAAAGGAGCTTTATTATCATATCTTCAAAACAAACCTGACGCACAAGGAGTAAGTGTTAAGGATTTGAAAGATGGTTGGCCAGACTGCGAAGAAGCGATCAATGAGCTGGAAGCCGAACATAAAATTTTGGTTACGAGGACAAAGAAGGATAATCATGCACGAATGGTTTGGATCAATGACCCTACCTTGATTCACCCCGTCGAATCTGAATTCCAAGTCATGTGGCACAGAACGGAGCTTCCAAGTGTCGATGATCTCGTTCGCAAACTTCTCGAAGCTGGTCAAAAACCTGCTAGTGAAGATCCAAGTAAACGTGTCAAAACAGCTCCAAAGCCAAAAGAAAAGAAGAGAAAGGCTCCAAGGAAGGGTGGTCGAACTACAAATACTCACATGGCACATTTGTTGAACGATTATTCTCATATGAAGAGATAGATAGATATGATAGTGGGGAGATTGAAATTGTATCAAAATTGCGGATGGCGTTTTTTGAGGGGTTCAAATCATGGTATACATCGGGGCGTTCAAATATCGGATCTCAAAGGGTGATTCCTGATTTGTGGATCCCTAGGCACATATGGGATAGGATGGATGCATTATGAAAATAGATCCTAACAGTCAATATATACTTGCTTATTCATTGATGGCCAATCATCTGAATCTTCCACGTGGATTTTGTGCAATTCCCAATCATTTGCAGTTTCCATTCTAGCATATCGTCGTACCACTAATCAACAACGGATTTCATCATCAAACTCCATAGATGCAGCAAATTGCTCTGCTATTTACATAGATGTCTTCACTCCAGTCTCTACGGAGTAAGAGGTAAGAGGAATCCAAAACATCCCTGAATTCATCTTGCCCCATGCAGAAATGTGTTTCGCCTACGCGAGAAGTGCTCTCAGCGGCTCCCCTAACTACCACCCATCAAAATTCCCAAAACCCCCCGATTTAACCTTCTTCTTCACAGGTAGCATCTCCTCCTCCTCCACCTCCCCAGCCGCACCATTGTTCCTCGCACCAGCACCAATACCAACACCAGCTTTAAGATATTTCCCCACTCCCCCAGCCGATTCACTTTGCACAACCGACCCATCCCCCCTAATACGTTTACCCGTCCACGTAGTTTTATCATCTTCCGTGCCACCCTGCCTCATAATCTCCGCTTTTTCCTTCTCCGCAATATCTTTCTCCTGTTTCTGCTTTTGGAATTCTTCAAATGGATCGACGAAGACGACGACATTTTCCATGATGACATCATTTATAGGTCGACTTTTTTCGTCTACTTCCACTTTTTCGAGTTTTGACAGGACGTCCATGCCACCGACTACTCGGCCGAAAATGGTATGTTTGCGGTCGAGATGTTTAGCTTCTTTGTAGGTGATGAAAAATTGACTTGAATTGGTGTTTTTGCCTTTGTTGGCCATACTCATCACACCTCTTGAATCATGAGTTAAGGGTCCATCGAATTCATCTTGGAAATTCTTTCCCCAAATACTTGAACCTCCTTTACCGGACCCTGTTGGATCACCTCCTTGAATCATAAAGTTTCGGATGTTTCTATGGAATGAAACACCATTATAATAACCCTTTTTGGCTAGTTGAACAAAATTCCACACTGCTCGAGGCGCCGTCTCGGTCTGTAATTCGATGGTCAATGAACCTAGATTCGTCTCGATCCTGGCATATCCCTTTATCTTGACTCGTTTCGGCTTCAACATATACTCTTCGTCCGTAAGGATCGCTCTCTCCCCACTAGTTTCTGGAGTTAATCCCGTACTCGTAAAACTTGCGGCTGCTCTTCCGGTTGTATATTGTGCTGCATTATATGCTGTCTTCTTTTCTTGAAGTAATGAAGGTTTCGCCATAGAAGTCGTAAATCCTTGTTTAACCATCGATTTTGCGCGATTAACATCTCCACCAGCTTCTCTTTCCCTTCTGGCTTTCTCGACAGCTTCTTTTGCCCTCAAAACTTTATCTCCAACTCTGCCCAGCGCGTTAATATTAACACTACCTCTAGACCTTTCTTCCTCTTGTTCTTTGCTCAACACAGATTCTCCCTCCTTCAGAAATTTGAATTTGCTTAAATCTCGACTTTCGATGTTCTGCGGATCTTGTAATGTAATAATGTCGGACCTCCCAAATTCTCGATCATCGACTAGATCTAACCACATTTTTGCTTTAATGTTCAATCTTTCCACAGTTTCCCAAGCAAAAACATTTGCCTCACTGCCATGCCGTATAGCAACAATATGCGTATTATCTGTAAAAACTTTGAAAGTAACAGGATCTACCATCTCCCCTTTACCATCACCTCCAGCACCACCAGAACCTCTTTCTTGCGCATCAGTATCGCCATTCCGCGCAAAGTTTAATTTTATCAAATCTTTCGCACTTAATGGTTCCCCATTGATAGGGTTTGTGCCATGCTTCTCGAGCCATTGCGAAATGACTTCTATGTCGAATATTGTACCTTCAGCTGTACAGACTGGATGTTTGAATGGTTGTAGACTCGCTGCGCAAAAGTTGAAGGGAAGACGTTTGAATGAGCCATTGGGAGCTTTTAAGGAAACATTAGATCCGCTATTGGCAGAGAATGCATCAGTGGAAGACCATTCGGAATGGGTGATCTGGATATCATATGTATTAGCATAAGGGAAAAGTTGACATTGTTAGTCTGGAAGCTCACGTAAAGTTTATCCGTGCCTGTGGAAGAAATATGTTAGTATACTTCTGGGTTTTGAATTTGAATGGTATTGCGACGAACCTTTACCCATTATAAACTTTTAATATTATCTTGTGGATGGTTTTTAGAAATATGAGATTTAGGAGGATAGCTCTCATGAACTTCTTGATGTTTTAGCGCGATAGGCTGTTATCGGGCTTATCTCGTCGCTACAGTTACTTCAACTCTCCCTGTACCTAGGTACCATGAGCTCAAATCTAGGAGATGGAAAAATCCGAAGCTTTTGGATGGTGAAAGGTTCTGTTTTTATATTTTATTCTCCACAAGAGCTATTTAAAAGCTTGGGGTGATTTCTATATTAATTGTACATCATTGAAGTCAACTAATTATCTAGGACGAAAGATATAATCTTCCACGCACCCGGATCTTTTCCATTTCCTATAGCTGTTCATACGATATTTTAAACCACAACTTCATTGCATTGTCATTTCAAACATAACCAAAGCATTAATCATCACTCATGCTCAATATTGTACCTCACTCTGCCCGCATGAAAATTTTTGGATTTTGGATTTTGGCTTTCTTAGACTTTCTTCTCAAAGATATCATCTGATCGCTTCTGCAGTCTTCCCCTTCCCCTATGATTAAGCGGGAAACCTGCAACTGAGCTAGAACTGCAATTTACACTCATGCTCTCTACCTGAGAAGTATATCACCGCTCAAGACCATCCGTTCTCTTTGATCTAGGCTTCCTTATTCGTCGATGAAGGAGGACGGAAGTTAGCATCGAAATCACTTCGATGAATAGCTGTATGGCGTCGAGAAAAATATTGCGGTAGCTGTGAAAAGGGGGTGCGGTAGTTGTGAAAAGGGGGAGAGGCAGGGTCTGCGTTTAGCGATGCCGTGAATGAATGCATAAAACCCTACATTCTCAACCAAGTGGTACCCCCTGACTCCACAGACCACTACCCACTACCCACTACCACTCCCCCTCAATACCCTAACAGCATACGAACACCGACAATCACTACATCTCCACGTAACCCTCTCATCCGTAACACCATCCACATCCCACCACTTCTCCCGTCCCATCCTCCAGCATTCCACAGCCTCAAGTTCTAATTCCCCAAAACTCTCCCCCGGATACATCTCAATGTACGCTCTATTTTCCTCCAGATGATTGATGAGTACAAAATAGCGCATGTGGTATTTAGGTCGCATAGTATTATCTTCTTTGATTTCTTGGAGTTCGAGAATTGCTTCGCAGTTTGCGGGTGCGTCGTCTGTGAGTAGGGAAAAGGGGGTGTTGTGTCGGAGACGAGCGTCTAGGGCGGAGAGGAATATGGAAAGGAGGATGGATGGGTGGGCTCTTGGGATGCGGGTTGCGGGACAGCAAAGGATGATACTTGAAGTCATTATTTCCTGTGGAGTGGTGGGATTTGAAAAGGAATGAAGATTTAAGGTGGTTGTTTCGTCGGCGTCGAAGGATCGAGACACAAGTAGATGGTATAGTTGTTTATACTAAACATGGAAGCCTTTAGACTCATCTTCGAAAAGTATCATCTATCTCTTTCTCTTCAAGTTCGTAATGATAAGTTACGATTCTCTTAGCTATATCGTTGAATTAAAGTATTCATACACAGCATCAAGTTTGCTTCAAAAACATCTTGGACTTGTTATTATGAATCACCATCTTCTGTACCGTACAAATCTCAATATCCCATCCATTCTATACATTATACACGCAAATGAGCGACATGTATTCTATTTATTCCTCATATTGGGTGGAAGACTAACTTGCTTCCCAATATGTAGGGGAGGGGTTTCTAGAAGAATGAATGTATTGATATGTATAAATGGAATCACTAAGAATTCAAGTGAACTACTAAGTCTACTTGTTGAAAGGCACTCGAGTATATTCTCTGTTACCTCCTATGGACGACAAATTCATGAAATTGATGAGCCGGAGCGACATCATTCCCTGAAGTACAAAGGTTTCAGTTCACTTAACCTTTGACTCGAAAGTATTCACATCTAGAAGCTCTACATGGAACGTTCTGCTTAGCTGATGGATGAATTATATAGGTAATCAATATACCCATACAGAAGTATTGATACAGACAAACGAGCCCTTCATTCCATCATTTTCTTCCCTTCCCATCCCGCTACCCCCTCTATTTCCCCCTTATTAATATTATCCTACTCTCCAACCCCACCTTCCCCCTCCTCAAACCCCGCACAACTATCGAAATCGGCATTATCAATTCAAACATACCAAAAGCTCTTTTCGACTTGAAAAGTCTGCTTAACTTCAATTCTAACCGTAAGACAACTGAATGAAAAAGATTGTTGTCAGATACTCAAGAACAATATATGAAGTAATTCCTACTCCGCAGCCGAGAATCATACAGCAGCCATTGAAGACAGGATAGGAGAGAAATTCTTACTACCAGATATTGATGCTATATGAATTTCCACCAACTTTCAAGAAAGTAAATACAAGGAAGATAATTACGCACAAGGAAGATCAGTTAAAGGCTCATAGTACGGTCCTTCTAATACCACTACCGGTAGGGCTATCATTTAGGAATTACCTATCAAATGTACCTCTTAATAAGAAATTTAAGGTCAAAGCAGAAGTCCCATTGTATTTTTGATTCTTGGCCATGGACATTGGAACAAGATGAGATTTCTCATTCAAATCCAGGTAATGTTTAATCCAGAACACTCATTCTAAATCCCATTTAGAAGGAAACTCTGAACCTCAAAGATTTAAATTCATGAGAGAGAAAATGAGAGCTATATAAAAAGGAAAATCATTGGGTACAGATAGTAGTGGTAGATATACTCAAACATCAACTCAAATGCCAAAATCTAAACTACCTCTTAAATACCATCATATTCACTCCACCCCATTATTTCATAAAACTCTCTAAACATCCGTTCCTCAAAATCCCGAAATATAAACCTCAATCCATAATAAACCTACCTAGTACCATACCTACCACACATTCCCACAAACCACACAACACCCGCACGACCTACATACAATACATATCTAAAATATGCATCACTACTACTAGCTATTAACACCTCAATTGACAAGTCACTCTCTCGCGTCTAAACAATTGACGTGGTACCACCACACCCCATTGCGTTCTCCCTAGGGCCTAGAAACTGTGGAGCGCATGCATAATCGACTCGCAGGTGTCATTACTCGAGTAAACATGGTGCGTTTGTGGGGTCTATGTACGTACTCTGTATGTTGAGTTTGATTTTGTATGTTGTTGGATGAGGCGAGAAGTGCGGTGAGGGTGGGTAGGGAGATTATACTTTTGTCGAGAACTCAAGAGCTAAGTTGTTAACTTGGCATTTGTTGGTTCGTTTTGTACGGAGTAAGTACCCCTAATTCTAGATATTCTACAATGTACGTAGTATCGACTGGACCGGACTGGAGGGGCTCGAAGAGAGGGGCAGAGGGGCAATGAAGTGGAGTCTACTACACCACTGTACACTAGTGACTACACATCATATCAAGTATGTGAATATAATCATAAGCGGTGAAGCCTATTGCCGGGCGGTGTAAGGTATTTTCCATCGAACCCGTCACTTTCCGTAGTATCCTCGATAAAATCTCGAATCGGACAGACAAATATCGGTAGCGGGGCGGGAGTATATATATTGGTCGGAGGGGATGAAGTGTTTGGTGGAGTTGGAGTTGGAGGGGAACGTACGGTATACCGGTAGCGATGGGTGATTATTGCCGGGTAAGCGGTGAAGTATGAGAAGATGGGCCCAGAGATTGTTGATGAAGGGGGGAAACGGGAGGTGGAGACACGCATTGCATCTGTGAGTGGAAGTACCCTAGACTCTAGTGGTGGATGGATGTTTCGTATTCATATGGAAGGAGAGGGAAAGGGGAATTTGATAGGTGTTTTATTTTCACATTTCAATTCCCAAAAAATAAAAAAAAATAAAAATATCAGAGGGGGAATGGAATTTTTCCCCCAAACTCAACCTCCGTGCCACACTACAGTAGGACTGTTCCAAAATGTTTCAAAATGTTTCAAACATCATATCATCCTCTTGCGCAATCCGAGCTGATCTTGATCCAGATTTCATGCTGCTGTTGCGTGTCTTGCGTTTGCGCACTGAAGTGTTAATCTATACTGAAAAGGGTGAGTTTGTTTCATACAAAACAGAACGAATTGAAGATAAACGTATGATCTTTGTGATGGAAATATAATCTTGCTTTGATGTGTGTTATACAAAACTCAAAAGTATGAAAATATGGAGTAGCGAAGTGTGAGGGAGATGTGATATTGAGTGCTTGTTCTTGTTTGGGATTGTGGATTGAGGGTTAGTGTTGGAGATATTCATGCCGTGTGTGCGGGAGGAAGCGCTATTAGTGCTTTGAGAATCTAGAATCTATTCTTCTGTTTGATCTGAAGGTCTGATTCAATCACTGTTGAATGGCCTAGAGTTAGATATTCGAATGGCGTGTAAGTTGGTAGTACAATCTCCTTGATCTCCCCCAAAAATATAGATACAACACACCAATCACCTAGAATAATTATCCTGCCTTTCCATCTAAGAAAAATACTTATCTCAGATTCATCTGACTGTACGGAGGATCTAAAGATTTTCCCCATCAACCTCCGTACACCATACGGAGTACTGTATGCTACAACTTCTTTTTCAGGATACTTTTCCGAGGATTTATTCATGTGAGGGGCGATAATCTTGCATCTCTATTTGCCACTCATATTACGGAGTACGTGCCGCTCCAAAGCATGAAGAAAATCCAGCCTCTCAAAGAACTTGAAGAAGGGATCATCACGATTCATCAGCTGCTCCTCCGACTTTCTGCATAATGAAGTGTATGAACTTTGATGTAATCATGTAAGTGTATGCCGCCGTGAAGATGGGGGAGAAGGGCTGGAGAGAAAATATGCCATGTCATGAATATCACGAGGTTTTATGGATAATGTTAGGGGGGTTGCGTTGACTGGACCACCATTTACCGGTTTTTTTGAAAGGGTTGGGGTAGTGTGATTTTGATTCGGGGTCTGGATTGGATTGGATTGGATTGGATTAATTCATTGTATGCTAAATGTAATTAATGATCATCAGATGGATGAGGTTCGAGTCGTATAGAGCAGGTAAGCCCGAGCGGATTATTGATAAGTACTGTGTAATGACTTGGTAGCACCGAACACCCTAATAAATCAATAGGCTAGAATTCCGGCAATGGAGAAGTACATAGAAGAAAGCCGAAGGTTATTCACAATCATGTTGTTATTTCTTATAGGGAAGATGGAATGGAAGGATGAAGGAATGCATTTTTGAGGGCGAAAAAGCAGGGGAGTAAATGTATGTAAGGTGGTTTATAATTATCCACGGCGTAAGGTTACGCCTTCATTCAATATGTGATATGCGCTGAGATGGCGTAGAAATGCTGAGTGAGAACCGAGAAGGCTTAGGGTTGATCAGCATGTACGGTACGGAGCTTAGTTAAAGGTTAAAATTAAATTGAGGGATATATGATATATGATATATTGACACCTACTGTGATTCAGTAAATAAACTAAAAAAAAAAAAAAAAAGTATCCCCCTCGGTATTTAACTTCAATTACAACTTACCGGTACCGATGATGTCTTGAAATCAACATTCTCGAACAATTCCATTTCTATGGAGTATACGTTTCGCATTGATACCCTCGCACGTCTGTCCCCCCTCATCAGTCAAATCTCTTACATACGGGAATTCTAAACCCCTGATCGGCAAAGGAGGGGCAACCGCGTAGAAAGTTTACGAGTTAATCTCGAGCTCTTTTTCTCTGAGAGATTCAAAGCACCTACACCCAGGATCTTCTCTAAAACTCCGCTTTGAAGAACGTGAAACTTAATATATATCATTCGATAATATTCCAACAAAGAGTTCCACCCCGAAATCCACGCGGTTGTTTGTTCTATTTCGTAAGGTTACAGATCAACGTTTATCTCTGATGAGTTCTGTGAGGTAATGAGGGACGAGATGTTTGGGTTATGATCATTCCCCGTAACGGTATTTCTCTAGCATCCTAGTGGTGGATCTTTTTTGTGTTGGGGGTTTATTGAGGAAGGTTTTTGAGTTGGAACGTTTGGAACGGAACGTTCGGGAATTTAAAAGATTGATTGAGCTCTGTAGATGGCTTGGTTCGTACGAAATATGGAATATCTCCGTGTGTAAGTTCAAATAAAGGGGTTTGGTCCTCCTTCAGGAATGATGTTCTTTTTGGGTATATTTCGTACTGTAGTAGTAGTATTCGTACTTATCAGATCATTACCTAGTAACCCTACCTAGTAGTATACGGAGAAGCTCCACTTGAGCTTCATCATGAGCTTCATCATGGTGACAGGTTAGTTGTTCGTAATAGATTCAAATGAGGAGATTGCTTGATAATGATTGTGCTTTTACGAGGTTAAGAAGTTGTCTGTAAGTATTTTAGATGGTGGTATCTATCATCCAGGTAGTCATCAGTATCCAAGTAAAGCTTATGTAAATCTTCCATCTTGGAAGTCTTCTTGATTCTTAGGGGGTGAATCGTGTGATATTGTTGGATAAATCTTCTAATTTTAGGATAAAATGAATGCACAAATAAATGCTTCCTTCGGCTTCTTTCTATTAATTACCATATTCCCAAGAATATAGATAATTCGCCATTCTCACGTATGTTGAGATGGGGGCGGGACATTCTGGCATGGTATTCCAACCATTCATAAGTTCAGACCTGGCACCACGGAATTTAAAATGGAGGCTGTGTTAATAAGTTAGGACTCGGTACTCTGTACAGCAAAAAGGCTTGTTGTGCCCACTTTTGCACTTTTTGCACTTTTGCCCAGATGTGTTGGAAAATGATACGAATCTACTCCGTATTCTGGAACTCTAGAAACCCACCAAAAGTAAAAGAGGGGGAAAGTATCTCATAAATTGATTCAAATGGCGTGAACTTAGTAACATTTGAAGTTTGGTACTAAACTCATTTAAGTAAGTTCTAAGATAAAAGCCATGATCTTATTGAGAACATCCCTTTTTGTGTCAAAGATCTTAGCATTGATTGGTTCCTTTCAATTCGCCGTTATGGTTATTGAATAACCCCTTAACCGAACACCGTGTTCAAATGATAAAGAGGACAGATCTCCCACCTCGACATTTTTTCCCACTCTATCTATTTTCCTCACACAAATTTCAATTCATCAATCATCTTCCTCTTCTTTACTCTTTACATCCTTGCTATTACTTTTTTTTATTTCTTTCTTCATCCTCTTAATTCTATTCGTTAATTGAATTAAGGCATCTCAAGGCACCCTCGTCATAGTTTGACTCATTCATTCGTTTTCTTGTGGACCATCTGTCCTCATCCATTATGGGCTTGTCCGCATTAGACTTCCTCCACAATATTCTACCTTGACAATAATTATCGTGCATATACCTTGGGCGTACTTTTCTCTTTCTCCATCATCTAGATCTACTAAGGATATTCGAGAAATCGGAGAAATCAGTTCCATCACACATCACTCATCACACATCACACATCACATCGAAATCAACTCAAGGTCGAGGTCGAGGTCGTCAAACAACACATCATTCATACGTACCATACAAGATGTCGACTCCAAATTTGAAGTTTGAGCAATCCCCAGCAGAATCTCTCGCCGAATCATTTACTTCAACTCCTGGTCAACAATATTCTTCATTATTTCATCCACATCAAAGTATGGAACCTCTGCAAGCCATGACTCCACAATCTTTCGATGATGATAGTATGTTTGGAGATGACATGGGTGGAGAGATGGGCGGGAGTTTAGCTGGTACTCCTGCACCGGAAAAGAAACCGGTAAAGAAGAGAAAGTCTTGGGGTCAGCAATTACCTGAACCCAAAACAAACCTACCTCCCAGGTGATTATTCCAATCTGCCACTTCATAATCCATGGCATGAGCTAATCATCTCATAGAAAACGAGCAAAGACAGAAGATGAGAAGGAACAACGTCGAGTCGAAAGAGTCCTTCGAAACCGTCGAGCAGCTCAAACATCAAGAGAAAGAAAGAGACAAGAAGTCGAAGCTCTTGAAGCACAAAAACAACAAATCGAACGTAGAAATCGTGATCTAGAATTACAATTGGCAAACATGTCATCTAGATATGAAGAAGTTCGTCGAAAGCTAGAACAAGTCACCGGTATGACTGGTGAAAACATTACATCAACCTTCCTCCCTTCTTCCGTTAATTCAACTCCAAATCGATCGGAAACTTTCCACCCAAAATCTCCAATCGCTCTCACGAAAGGATTATTTGAATCGGAAGATTCCTCAATCCAATCAATGATGACACCAATTAGAGATACTCACAATACTATGCAATCCGCAATGGGTACTATTGATTTAGCATCTGTTTCACCTCCACCAATGGAATCAACTGATGATGCCTCATTCCGCGCCAGTTCTTTCGGTATGACACAACATCCTGCCGCGATGTTGTGCGACCTGCAGTGTCAACCGAAAGTACAAGGGCCTTGGATGAGTTCAGCTCAGAATATTCTAATTACCCAGGTTTTGGCCAGTACACTTTGGATCCAAATGATGAGTTTAATAGCCATCTCGAATATCCTGATTCCCTTGGAGCAGATCAAACTTTCTTTAACGAAAGGGTCGGTCCTATTGCCGACGCCTTCAATAATAACTTTGATAATCTGGCTGGCGACAACATCGGCGCCGCTAACGATTCCTTATTCGATGATTTCATTCACCAAGACGAGATCACACAGTCTGCGCCCGAAGTTCACTCTTCGGATTCGCTTGTTGAGAAGACTTTTAGCCTGCAGTCCCAACATGGCGCGTCCTCTTCTGGATGCGACGTTGGAGGCAATGCGGTTATCGTCTAAACAACAGTTAGCTGGCGATTGTATGAACGGCGCTGATGTCTGTGATCTTCGATATGGTGGTAAGTCTTCAAGTTTAGAATCTTTAATGACGTTGTCTTGGGCTATTAAAGTTATAATGAAGGAACAGGCACAGATGTCGAAAATTTCAGAACCGGACGCGGTAATGAATTTCGCTCAGTCTTTTGGGCAGGATTTGTTTGGATTAAGAGAATTTAGTAAGGTGCAGGTACATGGGAAATCTATGAAGGATGGTGGTGTATTGGGTGAAAAGTCCTTGGATGGACATTGGAGTATGGCGTTGGAGGATCAACATAAATAATCCTCTTGAAGTTAGCGATATCTTAGTTTAAGCTGGCGTGCTAGAACTTCTTGTATCATCATCATTGTGCCAATACAATAAATGTTTTGTTTCACAAGTAATTATTCGTTTCCCATTGTGATGTGTGATGGTGATTGTATTTGCTACTACTTCTAAAACCTCCACTGCGTATAACTTGTTTACTATCTACCTAGGTAGTTGTTGTGAATGTCTTTGTAGGCAGGTAGGTTATAATTTATTAATAAATAGATGACTAGGTAGTAGATAGTAGGTAGTAGCGAACCCTCTATTCCGATCAGAACGAACGATCCTGTTTCTATACTGTGTGTCTAGTGACAATTAATTATATTGGGTTGATATATAGATAGGATTAGTATTTAATATTAATATTAATATGTTGTCTGGGGATATGATGATTTTCTTTTTTGGGATTGGATTGTATATGTAGATTTGTTTGACATACTCGTATGTATCACGGGGCCAATAGGGCTTAGTTGAGAACATGATATTCTATACAGGGTTGGGCAAAAGGTGGGGTATACCCGGGGTAAACCCGGCCGAAAAGTCACTCTATTAAAGCTTTATAGGATAGGGTAATTACTCTATAAAATACTCCGAGTATTATGGTATCTGTGGGTATATATTATATTATATGAATATTATATAAGGTTATATATTGAGAGAGTATATGTGGTATAGGTATTGTAGAGTAATATCTCGATATAATTCATTCAAATTATATTATATTTTGAAGTTAAATCGGGAAAATATAAAGATATGTTAACTTTTGGTGCAGGAAGTAGTAGTATTGTTGATTATATAGGTTGAACTAAGGATTTATAATTTTAATAGGAATAGAATTGAGGTTATCCTCAAATATGATCTATGCATCATTGTGATCATATGATTTCAATTCTAATTCTATGATGGCCTTATTTCTAATATTCCTTTATTAAGGATATCCTATTCGATCCTTTTAGGCTATTAATCCTAACATTTTCTTAAACCTTTCGAAAGCAATCCTTGTATAAGGCTTCGTTATTCCGTCAACAATTATATCGTATGTATTGATATAACTAATGGCGATTTTCTCTTTTTCTATCAAATCCCTAATGAAGTGATAATTGATATCTATGTTGGAAATGAGGCCATCATAGGATTAGAATTGGGATCACGTGATCACAATGGTGCACAGACCATATTTAGAATTATAGATCCTTAATTCAACCTATATAATCAACAATACTACTATTTCCTATACCAAAAGTTAATAGATTATAAGATCCGGTTATACAATAATGATTAGAAAACAAAGCAAATCAAAAAAGGATTAGTATAGCTAATAGAAATGAAATAGAGTGAAAATCAGAATTTTCATACAATATCATCGAAGCAGAGTTGAAATATGATAACACAGTTTATAATTCACAACATTATAGACCAAAATGGAGAGCAATCTGTATAATGCTGATACAGAATTATAACAAAAATGAAAAGCAAGTTTGTATAATTACAAGAAAACATATTACAATACGATTTTATGAATTTTCTTATTGTTTTATTTTTATATTTCTTTATTATCCTGAATCTGTAATGTATAAGAGCCGTAGTAGAGCTGAATAAACAGGGTCAATTATGTTCCTTAGAATCTACAACTGAAGAACTATGGCTTATAAGGAGCGACTAAATATATATATACAAATACTCATTCGTAAACTGCAGAACTATGCGTATACATTATTAAGGTCATTATTCTATTATATTAAATCGTATGAATCGTAATGTATATGTATGGACGATTAGTTCATTAATTGATATAAGAGATAAAAGATATCATATAATTAGCCTTCTATAGTTCATGATTCGTAATACTACCCTTCCCCTTCGGAAAAGCTCGCCCTCGAGTGTTTCACTTCTCTGTTTCATTGTTATTTTATCGGAAACCAGGGTTTGTAAAGGTTCATAAACTTTAAATCAATTAAATTGATCATTTTGGTTGATTTAATTAATTTACTGGAAATTAATCAAATTGATCAAATTAATCGACCAAATTGACCAAAATAACGAATGAATTGATCAAATCGACCAAATCGTTTATCAATTGGTTAAATTAATATTGATTCGTATTCTCCTTGATTTGGGGAACCTTTAAAAGAAAAAAGTTTCAATAGAAAAGAGAAAAAAGTTGAATTATGATATAGTGATAATGGATAGTTAATATGGTTAATTTCGAAATCAATCAAATTAATCGACCAAATTGACCAAATCAATCAAATTGAACGAAATCGATAAAAGTGATGTTATATTTCGTTCTTACCATATTCAAACTTCCTTTTACATGATTTTTGAAATGATTATAGGCATAAGTTTTTTGAAATATATTGCCTTCGTATTGTCTTAATGGTAGCAACTCGTCTGTTGTATGAAGCTCAGGCCATATATATATACAATCAAATTCCCTCGAATTTATATAGGTTTTCGATCCTTTCATAATCGTATATATATATATCATTATAAAATCATAATATCTAATCTGCTGAATTGAAGAACACTTTTCTTTCCCTTGGTTTTATAGGTGAATCGTTATCTATATAATTATAATTATTCTTTTCGCTTTTATAAAGCTTTATTCAATCAATTAATCGATTAGAAGGATCAAGCAATATTGGATTGGTTAGATGAAAATCGTACAGAAGGTGTAATAATATTTTAAGATCGGAAATAGGATATCAGGTAAGATCGATATCGTTATTAAGCTATGAAACTTTGTATAATAAGGTTTTTTGTATTTTCTTTACTATTAGGATCTTTTCCATTTCTTATTCCAAATCATCAATTATGTTAAGTTTTGGTGCAGGAAGTAGTAGTATTGTTGACTATGTAGGTTGAACTAAGGATCTATATTTCTAGTAGGAGTAGAATTGAAGTTATCCCTAAATATGGTTTATGCACCATTGTAATCATGTAATCTCAATTCTAATCCTATAATAACTTCATTTCCAATACTCCTTTATTGAGGATATCCTATTCGATCCTCCTAGGCTATTAATCCTAATATTTTCTTGAATCTTTCGAAAGTAATTCTTATACAAAGTTTCGTCATTCTGTCGGCAATTATATTGTATATATTGATATAATTAGTAGTGATTTTCTTTTTTTCTATCAAATCCTTAATGAAATAATAATTAATATCTATATATTTGGATCGTTCATACAAATATAAATTCTTGGTTAAAGTTAAAGTATCCTGATTATTACTAAGTATCTGAACTGTATCTCCGTTCTTTCTAATATAACTTGATTTGAATAAATCTTTAAGCATTTGTACAATCTATCTTCCTTGTTTGATAAACATTATTATCGTAATATATTCTGATTCCGTATTAGAAATAACTATAAACATTTGTTTTTTGTTAATCTACAATATAAAACCTTTATAGAATATCATAACTCCCCCTAAAACACTTTTCCAATTATATTTATCATTAATCCAATCTATATCTATATATACCTTTATTATATTATTAAATATATTGTATTTCTTATAGATATCAGATTGTACTCCTTTTGATCCGAATCATAGCTTCTATTTGATTATTGATTATAAATATCGTATTAGATTCTTCAAAGCTATAATATAATGTTTTACTGATTTTGCCATAAATTGTAAAAGTCTTTCAATTGAGAACGCTATATCTAATCGAATATATACTATTGAATAAATCACATTTTCTATTTGTTGTTGATATTCATTTATATCTATTAATTCATCATCATCGATTACTGATCGAAGATGGGTATAATCCATTATTGGTAGTTTCTTGGCTTGATATTATCTATATATAATATTATATTTGATTAGTGTGACGCACAAGAGCCGTAGTAGAGCTGAATAAACAGGGTCAATTATATTCTTTAGAATTTACAACTAAAGAATTATGATTTGTAAAAAGCAACTAGATATATATATACAAATACTCATTTATAAGTTATAAGATTATACATATATATTATTAGAGTTATTATTTTACTATACTAAATTGTATAAATTGTAATATATATATACAGATGATCAATTTATTAATGGATGTAGAAGATAAAAGGTATTATATGATTAATCTTTTGTGGTTCATGATTCGTAATACTACCCCTTCTTTTGGAAAAGCTTGCCTTCGAGTGTTTCACTCCTCTATTTCATTGCTATTTCATCGGAAATCAGGTTTTATAAAGGTTCATAAGTTTTAAATCAATTAGATTGATTATTTTGATTGATTTAGTTAATTTAATGGAAATTGACTAAATTGATTAAAATTATCGATCAAATTGATCAAAATGATAAATGAATTGATCAAATCGATTAAATCGTTCATCAATTAGTTAAATTAATATTAATTTGTATTCTTTTTGATTTAGGGAATCTTTGAAAGGAAAAAGTTTTAATAAAAAAAAGAAGGAGGTTGAATTATGGTATAATGATGATAAATGGTTAATATAATTAATTCCGAAATCGATCAAATTAATCGACTAAATTGATCAAATCAATCAAATTGAACGAAATCGATAAAGGTAACGTTATATTTCGTTTTTACTATATTCAAGTTTCTTTTTGTATGATTTTTGAAATAATTATAAGCATAAGTTTTTGAAATATATTGCCTTTGTATTGTCTTGGTGGTGGCAGTTTGTCTGTTGTATAAAGCTCGGGCTATATATATATATAATCAAATTCTCTTGAATTTATATGGGTTTTTAATTCTTTTATAATTATATATATATATATTATTATAAAATTATAACATTTAATCTGCTGTATTGAAGAATACTTTTCTTTCTTTTGGTTTTAT
Source organism: Stromatinia cepivora (assembly GCA_014898415.1). Lineage (NCBI taxonomy): Eukaryota > Fungi > Ascomycota > Leotiomycetes > Helotiales > Sclerotiniaceae > Stromatinia > Stromatinia cepivora. Next base: position 191,978 of record RCTD01000018.1, on the reverse strand, counting down.
GAATGAATTGTTATCTATATGATTATAATTATCCTTTTTGCTTTTATAGAACTTTATTTAATCGATTAATCGATTAGGAGGACCAGACAACGTTGGATTGGTCAGGTGAAAATCGTATAAAAGATGTAGTGATGTTTTAAGATCAGAAGCAGGATATCAGATAAGATTGGTATCGCTATTAAGCTATGAGATTTTGTATAGTAGAGTTTTTTGTGTTTTCTTTATTGTTAGAACCTTTTCCATTTTCTATTCCGAATTGCTAGTTATATTAATAGGCGGAGGTGGTTCGAGTATCTGATCAGGAAGGGGATCGTCATATACCTTGCATAATCGATCTGAAGGGAAAACAGGATGAATTTTCATTGTAATCGGGAGTTCGAGTTTAAAAGAGTTTTCAGATCGATCAATGATCTTAAATCTTCTTTGAATTGGGAAGTCCAGTTTCTTGGATAATCTTTGGATAGGATAATTTTTCATATTGAGTTATATATAATCTCCGATATCGAAATCGATTTTATATTGGTGAGTATTTGTGGATTTCGATATCTTGGCTTGAGTATACAATAGGCCTTCTTTTGCTTACACGAAAGTTAATCTATTGTATTCTGTGTATATACGGGTATTATATATATTTATATCGTTTGTTGATTTATTAATGTTTTTCTTCCATTTTTATACACATTTCGATGTATACCTGTATAGAGTTTCGTAGAGTATGAGCTCTTCTAAGAAGTTGTATGAAAGAGTAAATTGCGTATAATTTATTATAGATAGGAATTCTGATCAATCGTTTTGATAGTAACTAATAAACGGCCTTAATCGCTGTTAAAGGTATTGATTATAGATCTCAATTTGATCATCGGTTTGGGGATAGTGAATAGTGGATAGTTTGAGATCGGTTCTTAGGATTTGATTGAATTCTTTTCAAAACTGTGATATGAATTGGGGGCCGCGATCCGATATTATAGTATTAGAGGGATCATAATATTGATATATATAATAGAGATATAGTTGTACTTGAATTCGAATATCGATTAATTTGTGATAAGGTATAGAGATAGTTTGCTTTATTAATTGATTAATAATAATTAAAACATTATTATATCCATATTTATTTTTATTAAAGTTGTAATAATTTATAGTAATATATTGCTATACTTGATTAGGAATCGGAAATAGATGTAATAAATCGGGGGTACGATTATATGGAATGGAATTGTGTTTGTAGGCGTGACAATTGTATATATATCTGGTTATGATATTGGGCCAGTAGTATTATTGAGATAATAAAAGATAGGTTTTGCTTATATTAAGATGAATAATGGAAACGGAATTATAGGTTTTACGAATCAGATAAGTTCGAAGATTGTCGACATCAAATATCACCAGGCGGTCATCGTAAAGCAAAAGGTTATTTTGGAGTGATATATATTTATGATTTTGAATAGTTTGTATTCTAAGTATTAGCAAGTTATCTATAGTTTTATTTGCTTCGATGATACAGTTAACTAGATCGAATCGAAGAGCGATTTCACTCAAATCGATGTTAGTAATCGTTGTTTCGTCTGGATGATGCTTTTGTAAGGCTTTTCTTATGATTTCGGTATCAATTTGATTGTTTTTAATAAGCTATTGAAGGCGATTTTTTTTTTGATATAATTCTGAAGATTCAATTCATCGATTCGATGGGTTAAAGTGTTAATGAGAAGGTTATCTTTTTTAGGGCGATATATAATGATAAAATTATAATTGGTTAGAATTTCTGTTTAACGAATTTATCAAACATTGAGAGTTTTAGTAATTATAAAATATTCGAAGATTTTATGGTTGGTATAAACTTTGAATTTATATAGTGAACTGGTGAGTTCTGTTCTTCAATGATTGAAAGATCAAATGATTGATAATATTTCTTTGTTATGAATTTCGTAGTTCAGTTTAATAGCAATCATGATCTTGGAGAAATAAGCTATAGGAAATCAATCTTCGCTATATTATTATGATAATATACTAGCAACTATTTCATCGGATATATCTGTTTTGAATATACAAAGAAATCGGTGATTATAGTGTTACAGAAATAGAACGGAGATAAACTTTTTCTTCAAGATATTGAATATATTTTAGTATACTTCGTCGAATACGAATTTAACATTTGCTTTAATAAATTCATTAAAAGATTTCGTTATTATATTATAATCCTTAATAAACTATCAATAAAAATTACAAAAACCAAGAAATAATTGAATCCCTTTTACTGTTATCGGAAAGGTCCAATTCTCAATTACCTCAATCTTTTCAGGGTTCATCTCTACTTCTTTAGTAGAGATGATAAAGCCCAAATATTTGATATATATAATATTGAATTTGTATTTCTTAAGATTTGCTTATAGGCCAACGGTTTCTAATCGTTCGAGAATTAACTTGATATGAATTTGATGCTCTTTTTCGTTCTCAGAATAGATTAGAATATTGTTGAGGTATATTGTATAAAAGATGTTTAAATAATTGAATAGAATATCATTTATATAATATTAGTAGATTGCAGGATCATTCATTAATCCGAATAATATGATCTTGTATTTGTATAATCTATATCAAATTTGAAAGGTAGTATACTCTTTCGAAGCAGGATCCATTTTTATGTAATGGAAAGTTTGATGAATATTGAGTTTGGTAAAGATCTTAGCATTGGAAAGCCGAGAAAGCGTTTCATCAATCAAAGGGAAGGGATATCGATCCTTATACGTTAAAGAATTCAATAATCTGAAGTTTATATAAAACCTCAAACTACTATTAGGTTTCTTGACGAATAGGACGGATGTAATATAAGGGGCTTGATTGAATTTAATGAAACCTTTGCTGAAATTATCTATAATATATTCTTTAACGATTTTTAATTGTTCTAAGGATATTTTGTAAAGCAGATTATAATGTAAGGTTTGTTTTCCTTTATTTTTCAATATAATTTTATAATTATAAGATCGGTTAGAAGGTAAGATATTTGATTTATGTTTGGAAAAGATTCGATGATATTATCGATATTCAGATAGTATTTTAAATTCTGAATCGATTTCGATCAATATTCAATCGAATTTTTTTTGAACTTTTGTATTCTTGAATTCGATTAAGGCAATCAATATTCTTTCTTTTGTATATTGTTTGTTCCGTTGAAAGTCTATCATATCATCGAGTTCTTTTAGAGTAATAATAAAGAGTTCAATTTATTCATCTCTTTTACATTCTAATTGGAATTTATCGGATTTGAATGCGTATAGATCGAGGATTTCGGACGATATATAGAGAAGGTATTCGTAAATCTGTAATGGTGATGTGATTGATTGAGAAAAAAATAGATTGAATTTGAAAGGAATTGGGACTTCTTCCTTTTCAACAAGAATCTGTATTGCGTTTATATTTGAAGGTTCTTATTATATATTATCAATTGCGATTGATTTATTTAATTATGAATCTCTTCGATTCCAATATTCTTCGAGCTAATCATCTCGTCGATCAATATTTTATTGAATTAATTGATCGATCTTTTATTTACAAAGGGATGATTAAATAACGAGGAGATTATTTGAATAGGAGATGATACAGGATCTCTCTTTAAGCCATTCGAGATATTGATTAAAGCAATCAAGCTTCGCTTGAATCTTTGATAACCAAAGTCTATTTAAAATAATATTATAACTCTTTAATTCAATAATAAGGAAAAGGATAAAAGATTGTTTATAATTATCAATTATTAAATTAAGGAATGTGAAATAGGTAATAATATGATCTTGTATATCATTATATTTTTTAACTTCAATTGAAGTTTCAAACAGTATAATTCTGAGTTTAAATATAGGAAATAAACAAATAAAAAGTGTAGTATTAATAAAAACGAATCCATTTGCTTTAAAATCAATGAATGCTTTTGATCGATAAATGTAACTATTTTTCGAAAGATTGTAGAGGAGGGTAAATACTTTTCTTTTTATAAGTTTAGTTAGATTAAGAAATCTTATATTCTGTATAATGTTTAGAATAGAAATAGAGTTTAGGTGTTTGGTTTTAAACGCTTTTCTTTTTCTAAGCGGGCATTCTGTATGGCTTCAGTTGTAACTTCTGAATTGAAGTCTTCTTCGGTATCCCGATATTTTTCGAATTCTTTTATTTCTTTTTGTATTGTTTCGATTTCATTGAAGTTATCGATATAAGGTGTCGATGTATATATTGCTTCAGGAGAGGGAGAGAGCGATGAGCGTTTAAAATTCGAATAATTATTAAGTGCAATAGGGCCAGTGTATCCGGAAGGGGTATTCCAGGGTGGAAATAGTTTCGGGAATATAAAGGTTCCAAAATTGGAGTTGTTAAAGCTTTGAAAGGATTGTAAGGGGTTCGTAGTAGCCATTGATTTGCGAATAATTATAGGGGCTTCTCGATCAATACAATATCGGTTTCGTTCTTATAATGAAACTTCGTTTTGATTTACTCTAATAAATATATTCATAAGTTCTTTTGTAATCTTATAATCCTTGATAAATATTATTATTGTTTGCAAAAGAAAATCGGAAATCTTTTATTCGAGATCCTTGAATAGAACTTTATTATCGATAATCTTCATTTAGATAATAAGTAATCTGAATTTCCTATATCATTCTAGAAAGTTGTTATATCGAATTATATTAGGCATAATCTATATTTTGTATTAAGAACGAGTATTATTGATTTCAACCGGGTTCCGATAGATCGCTACAAAGTATTGTGAGTCGGGGCATTTGTATGTAAAAAATATGATAATGTATTTGTACTTCTGATTCGATTTAATCGATTATGTATATATAATGTTACGTTTTATTCTTAAGTAATATAATATACAGCTCGAATCATTCTATAATCAATAATTGCCACAAACTAGCTTTAAATTCAATACCATTGTTAAGTTTAGTAGTAAGATTTGTGGGTTTTGGTGTATATATATTTTGCTGTAAGTTATGATTGGTATAGGAATACGATCTTGATTAGTTAGATTGGTTTTTTGAGTAAGGGGACCCCTGATTATTAGATGGATTATTATTTTCTGAAAAGGAAGAAGAATCCTTAAAGGACTTTGAGTAATTAGATTATTTGATCAAAGTTTTCTTTCTTTGATTTTAGGATCTTCAGGTTTGCTTAAATGAAGGTCCTTGAATTTCGATTGAAGGAATAAAGGGAATCTCAAATACTGTTGTTGATCTGGATGTTTGTATAAATATTATTTGGGGTTCAAAAGAAGGTTGCATTGTTGTAAAGCTTGTTATCACTATAACTTTCAATTATCGATTTTCTTCTTTCAAATTTATAATTATTATATAGAGATCTTGTAATTGTAATAATAATTCGAAAAGAGCAATTGAATTATTAGAAACATCAACTTTATATACTGGAATCTTCTTTTTACTAATCTTCTTTCTTTCAATAATAATATTATCCAATCCTGTATTCATATTTTCTTCGAAGGGTTGTTGAAATAATTGAGGGGAAGGAAAGGGTTCCTTAGAATATACTTTCGAAGATTCGGAGCGTATAAGAGGAGGAGTTCGTTGTATTATGAAAGTGATGGTATACTTCTAAAGGTGTTTATATCTTTATCGACTAGATCGGAATAAATCTTCTTTTTCTGAATGTAATGTTATAAAAGTTCATCTAAGAAGGTATTATTAAAGTGAAGTATTATTTGGGAGGCCATTAGATGGCCGGATGCTTATAAATGAATTGTAGATAATATAATGCACAAGAGCCGTAGTAGAGCTGAATAAATAGGGTCAATTATGTTCTTTAGAATCTACAATTGAAGAATTATGACTCGTAAGAAGCGACTAGATATATATATACAAATACCTATTCGTAAGTTGCGGGGTTGTACATATGTATTATTAGGGTCACCATTTTACTATACTAAATCGTATGAATCGTAACGTATGTGCACGGACGATCAGCTCACCAATGGACGTGGGAGATAAGAGGTATCACGTGGTTAGCCTCCTGTGGTTCACGATTCGTGACAATTAGTATAGTATCGAGATATTCTTTTTGATCTATAATTAATATATACACTTTTCTATTGCAAATGATTCTAATATTTAAAATCTTATTAATCTTCCTTAAATTCTTGATATTAAAACGAATTGATAGTTTTTCATCGAATTAAATGATTTGTGATAATGTATATAATACAATAACGATATCGTTGATATATATCAGTAATATTATATTATAGTCTTTAGATATATATAAATATAAATCTATCAAATTTTATACAAAACCTATACCTAAAAATTCTTTCTTCAATAGTAAACTTCAGTTCTTTCCAATTTGCTTCAAATTATATAGACTTTATAGGGTTTATAATATATATCCCTTTTCGACTTTGATACCTTGAAATAGTTCGAAGTAGATCTTTTCCTTTAAATGTGATTCAGTAAAGATATTTTTGATATCGAAATATAAGTATTCTAAATTTTCCTTTATAACAATAGTTAGGAATAGTCTGAATATATTTAGTTTTATTATTGATATAAATATTTTGTTGTAATCTTTTTCTAATATCTGATTGAATCTTTAAATTACTAATTTTGTTTTGAATCGTTCTATTTTGTTATTCTTGATCTTAATTATAAATACCTATTTCGTTGAAACTAGATTACTTTTTTTAAAGAGTATATATTCTTTCCAAGTATTATTTTGAATCAAAGATATGATTTTCTTTTGAATAGTTTCCTTTTATTTCTTAGAGTGTTTTCGATTCAATATTGTTTTTTTATAAATTCTTAATATTTTGATTCCCAGAATTTCTTTGATCAGATATATTATATTTTCTGTATTATTTATATCTATTGTCACGAGATGCTTCGTAGCACACTCTCTTTAGCTCTGTAGCTTTTAATTCTAAGATTGATCTCTAAACACTCGTTGGGTTCGTCACATTATTAAAAGCTCTTCCAGATAAGAAATGGAATAACATCTGCATATACTCATACACACTCCGTTTACTCCTGTCTAGACACATACTCATACTCTCTCGCTTACATATAGATCTTCTTGATATTATTCAAAAGTGTTGTCTTTTTTTTACCCTTAATTTCTAAACTATAAATTACAATTCGATAAACCTCACGATTACAGAACTTTATAGCGAAATGACTCATCAACAGGATGAAATCTCATTCCTACACTCCCTGATTCTCGAACACATTCTTATTACTTATACTCCTTCTTATCCGAAACCCTTTCTTTCTGATCCTGAAAAGTTCAATAATAGCTCTTAAAAGTTCGATACCTAGCTTCCTTCGATTCGAACGAAACTACAAATAAACAATACTGCGATCAGCAACTCTATAATTCAATTTTACTATATTTATCTCAATTTCGAATCTTATATATAAGTTATAGTACTACCTTAGTTTTCTTCTTTTAATCAAAACGTTCCTTTAGATTATACAATGATCCTAGATCAACTCATATACATTTACAACAATCCGAATAAAGTTCAAGAAGCCGAAGATAAGCTATTTATTTTCAAATAAGGAACCGATTCTTTATATACCTATATTACAAAATTCGAAAGGACCCTTTACAAAGCCAAAGATCAGAATTGATCTGATTCGAATAAAATCTCAATTTTTCGCAATAAACTCAATATTACTTTTAAAAATCGTCTTTCTCAATAACTTTTTTTTCCCTGTTCCTATTCCGACTTTGTTTAGGTTATACAACAACTAGCTACTCATATAGCGAATGGATTCCCTGTATTATTTTACTTTAGTGAATTTAGAGCTTTATATATATTGTAGAATCCATCCCATTCTTAGAACCACAATCCAATGAACATTAATAATCTTAATATTATTGATACTTTTAGCCCTTTTGATATTCAACTAGATAAGCCCGATCGTATCTTGATTCTATTCTATATATAAGTATCCGAGTTTTCCTCTTCTGAAAGAACTCTTTTGTATAAACAAAATAAATATATACAATATAAAAGTAACTTTCATTAGATATAAACCTATCTACTAAACCTGTATCAAGGAGTCCGAGATCGACAAAAGCCTGTTCCGGCTATTATATTGATTACTGAGCCCGAAAACGACGATGATGAGGATTTAGGAGAGATGATCAATAGCCGATATTTTGAAGATCGCTTGGAGGAGGCATATAGTACAATGGATGCATATTCGTTGGCTATGATACAATCCGTGCATCAGGAATTTTTATCAAAAGAAGATTAGTGATCATTTTGTACTTAAGTCATTCGTTTAAAGTGAGTTCGAGGCGAACTCTTCAGAAGGGGGGGGTAGTGTCACGAGATGCTTCGTAGCACACTCTCTTTAGCTCTGTAGCTTTTAATTCTAAGGTTGATCTCTAAACGCTCGTTGGGTTCGTCACATCTATCAACGAAATTATGAAATCTGAAACGATTTTGTTTTTGATATAAAAGTCTATCTTATAAATAATTGAAATTGTAATTATAATGTATTCTACATTTTCTTGAATTTTGGCTTATATAAATATCACAATCAACATTTTTATAATTTTGCTTTCCTGTTTTTCTTCAGGATTTTGTTCTATATCTCTTTTCTGTTTTTGTATTAAATATCTTGAAAGTTCGTCTTCAAGATCCATTATATTCTTTTATTCGATTTCAAATGATTATGGATTTATTTCGTTTTCTGATCCTATTGAAATAAATTTATTAGCAAAATTTAAGACAATCTTAAATTTTGCTTCTAATATAGATTCAGAGTTTGTAGAAGTTGACTCTTGGATTGGAACCTTTGGAATAATGGATTCGATATTTGAAGTATTTTTGGAAAAAGATTCTTGATTTGTCTTCTGGATATTGTTATCTTTATCTTCATTATATATTGATATTGATGTATCTAATTTATCTGGTTTCAATTCGATAATTAGAGTGCTTGATATAATCATTGAACTCGGTATAATATCTGCTAGAGAGAATATTTGAAACAAAGGTAATACAGATATCGCATTTGGTATTGAGGATGGAGAAGGTGCTTTGTTTGTTACCGGTCTATTATAAAATCTTTGATCTGGCCTTACATTCTTTATTCCTTATAAACCTGATTCACAATTTCTTAATTTAAAATCCAAATCTCCTTCTTGATAAGATTCATCTATAATTACTTTGCTTGATCGAAATATATAGTCTAACTTTGAAGAATATATTTTGATATATTTGTTTGTAATTTTTGAATATCTTAAGAATATATCGATTCTCGAAGTATCCTGCAATTTGTTGTATCTTTGCCTTTTCGAAATAATCTTGGAATTGATATAAATATAATATTTGCTCTCTCAAACTTTATATATCTTTATATCTGATATTGTATTTGTAAAAGTTTCTATAAGGGATCGATCTATTCCGTTTATATTAAAATCAATATTAATATGATTTCTGATATAAGTATTATGCTTTATAACTTTGTTCCAAAATTTTAATAGTAATCCAGTTTTTTTTAGTATTATTCTTATATCTGTTTTTGCAGTCCTTATATTCTATTCTGTAAATCTGTTTTGATATGAAAAGGCAATTGTTGTAATTTCGGATTATATACCTGATGATCATTTACAAATAGTTTGTAGAAGTTCTAATACGTTATTAATTCTAATTGCAATGATCTTTTCTTCAGTAACTGTCACGAGATACACGTGATCGCGTCCGATCGGGCTAGTACAGTACTAAACTTCGAGCCGATCATATATATAACTTTGTAGCACTCTCTCTTTAGCTTTGTAGCTTTTAATTTTAAGATTGATCTCTAAACGTTCGTTAGATTCGTTATATTATTAAAAGCTCTTCCAAATAAAAAATAGAATAACATCTACACATATTCATACACACTCCGCTTACTTTTGTTTAAACACATCGCTCCTGCTCTTTCGCTTATATATAGATCTTCTTGATATTATTTAAAAATGTTGTCTTTTTTCTTACCCTTAATTTCTAAGCTATAGATTACAATTCGATAAACTTTACGATTATAGAACTTCGTAACAAAGTGATTCATCAGCAGGATAAAATCTCGTTCTTACACTCCCTAATTCTCGAACGCATTCCTACTGTTTATACTCCTTTTCATCCGAAACCCTTTCTTTCTGATCCTGAAAAGTTCAATAATAGCTCTCAAAAGTTCAATACCTGGTTTCCCTCGATTCAAGCGAAACTACAAATAGACAATACTACGATCGGCGACTCTATAGCTTAATTTTACTATGTTTATTTCAATCTCGAATTTCATATATAAGCTATAATATTATCTCAGCTTTCTTCTTTTGATCAAAACATTCCTTTAAATCATACAACGATCCTAGATCAACTTATATATGTTTACAATAATCCGAATAAAGTTCAAAAAGCCGAAAATAAATTATTCATTTTCAAATAAGGAACCGATTCTTTATATACCTATATTGCAAAATTCGAAAAAACTCTTTACAAAACCAAAAATCAGAATTAGTCCGATTCGAATAAAATCTCAATCTTTCGTAATGGATTCAATGTTATTCTTAGAAATCGTCTTTCTTAATAGCTTTCTCTTCTTTACTTCTATCTTGATTTTGTTCAGGTCATACAACAATTAGCTGCTCGCACAACGAATGGATTCTTTGTATCATTTTACTTTAGTGAATCTAAAGCCCTATATATATTACAGAATCCATCCCATTTTCGAAACCACAATCCAATGGACATTAACAACCTTAATATCATTGGTACCCTTAATTCTTTTGATATCCAATCGGACAAACCCAATCGTATCTTGATTCTACCCTATATACAAACGTCCGAGTTTTCCCCTTCTGAAAGAATTCTTTTGTGCAAGTAAAATAAATATATACAATATAGAAGTATTTCCCATTAGATACGAGTCTGTCTATTAGATCCATATCAAAGAGTTCGAGATCGATAAGAACCTGTTCTGGTTATTATATTGATTATTGAATCCGAAAGCAATGATAATAAAGATTTAAGAGAGATAATCAATAATCGATATTTTGAAGATCGTTTGGAGAAGGTATATAATACAATAGATGTATATTCGTTGACTGTAATGCAATCTGTATATCAAGTATTTTTATCAAAAGAAGATTAATGATCATTTTGTATTTAAATCATTTATTTTAAATGAATTCGAAGCGAACTCTTCAGAAGGGGGGGGTAGTGTTACGAGATACATATGATCACATCCGATCAGGCTAGTACAGTACTAAGCTTCGAGCTGATCATATATATAGCTTCGTAGCACTCTCTCTTTAGCTCTGTAGCTTTTAATTCTAAGATTGATCTCTAAACGCTCGTTGGGTTCGTCACAGTAACCAATTCTATCTCCTTTTTCTAAGTTTTCAATATTTGAATTGCATCGTCTTTTTGTTTAAATGATATAATCCAATTTATTCTTATATAATTATTGATGATCAATATGAAATAACGATTCCCTCGAATCGATTTTGGGAATAATCCTGCAATATCGAAATATATAAGTTCGAGTTTCTTTGATTTATATAGACTCAATTGCTTCGGAATACAATTGGTCATTTTGATGAGTATATATACTTTGCAGATATCTAATTCAATTAGGATTTTTATTGGTTTAATTATATTGGATACTTTGTATAGATTCTTGATCTTGTTTAAATCTAGATGATTGAATTTTTGATATTATAATAGATATCTCTCTTTCTCCTTGAATATTAATTCATTATCGATACCTTTAGTATTATCGATTATTTCTGAAGAAAAACCTTTTTCCTAATCATTTTGATATATACTCGAACAAAGAGCTATATCCTTGTATCTTTTGGTTATATATAAAACCATATATATTCTGTCTTGTATTTTAATACGAATGACTTTCTTATTATCCTTCTTGAAATATATATGATAAAAGTTGAATTTTCTTTGCAACTCTATTTCGCAGATCCTTTTTCCTAACAACAAGTTTACTCCTAACCCTAGTATATATAACACATTTGAAAGTAGTATCTTAGAACCATTTTCGCATATTATATCTGCTAAATCCCAATAACAATAATACATTATTCCTCTACCAATCTTTATCCTTCGTTTAGCAATAGAATCTATTGATCTGAATAATGAAGATTGATCAGATATATATAAAGAAGCGTCTATATCGATATACCATTTGTTAAAGGAAGTCTTATTAATAATCTTTTTTGTCAAATTGCAATCTTCCTCTATTATATTCTTAATATCGGAATCTGATTCAGAGATATTATTAATAGAGTATATTTGATCTTTCTTATTGAAGTAGATCTTCTTCGGATTCGATGATCTTCTTTTCTTTTGATGACGAAGGTAATTGCGAAGGAGTTTGCTGGTTCGCATTAAATACAGGCAGTCTTGTATATAATGATCTTCCTTTTGATAAAGATCGTAAGCATTATTTGGAATTTCGAAATCTGATTCTTGATATCGAGAAATATACTTAAATCCTTTCGCAATTTGTATTCGCTTTGATCTATCCTTAAAACAAAGTTCCTTAGCTTACAAATACTTGATTTTATTATCGATACTAAGATTGATTTGGATATCCAATATATCCATTACTTTTTGATAATCGATTGAAAGATTATATATTAAAATCAAGAATAAAACAATATCTTGATATACTGATCGATAGTTTTCGTCTGCAGCCCCTAATTTCCTTCTATACTCTTTCAGTTTGTTTCAGATTTCGATAATAATCATATTGGGATAGGTATCAGATTGAAATTTGAAGTTCTGGATCATTGTTATATATATATTGGCAGTGATTATATTGACTCTGGTATATTTCGATTTAAGATATTTTCAGAGTGTATATACTGTTGAATATTCGTCGGTGAGGGTTTCATCGTCATCATTGAGTGTTATGCAAATATATAATAATGTATTCGCTTCGTTCTTTAAGTATTCCAATTTCAATTCGATATTGTAATATATACGACTATTGATTTTGTAGGTAGATACTATATTAGGTTCTGCAATCTATATATATTCGTTTAATGTTTGATCAATTGTATAAAATCATCCTTTCCCTTTCAATTGTATCTTCGTTTGTCTGAATTATTGTTCATAATTGTTTTGATCAAGCTTCAAAGGGTTGTTTGATTCCGATATTATGAAGGTTTCTTATTGTTTAATGAATATCGAAAATAGTTTTCAGATTTTTAAGATGGTCTTAAAAAATGTGTAGCAAATAGGTTTGAGATAATAAAGAAATGTAAAAATAAAACAATAAGAAAATTCGTAAAATCGTATTGTAGTATGTTTTCTTGTAGTTGTGCGAACTTGCTCTTCGCTTCTGTTATAATTCTGTATCGGCATTGTATAGATTGCTCTCCGTTTTGATTTGTAATATTGTGAATTATAAACTGTATTGTCGTATTTCAATTCTGCTTCGATGATACTATATGAAAACTCTGATTTTCACTCTATTTTACCCCTACTAGCTATACTAATCCTTTCTCGATTTGCTTTGCTTTCTAATCACTACTATACAACCGGATCTCATAACTTGTTAACTTTTGATACAGAAAGTAGTAATATTATTGACTATATAAATTGAACTAAGGATCTATATCTCTAATAGGAATAGAATTGAGATTATCCCCAAATATGGTCTATGCGGCATTGTGATCACGTGACCTCAATTCTAATCCTATGATGGCCTCATTTCCAATAATAAATATATTATATATTTCTTTTGATTAATAACTAAAGGAAACGTTTAAATGATTAATAACTGTTAAGGCTATTGTAGTTTTTTCAACAGGAATTTGTGACGCACAAGAGCCGTAGTAGAGCTGAATAAACAGGGTCAATTATGTTCTTTAGAATCTACAACTGAAGAACTATGGCTCGTAAGGAGCGACTAGATATATATACACAAATACCCATTTGTGGGCTGCAGGGTTGTGCGTATGCGTTATTAGGGTTACCATTTTACCATACTAAATCGTATGATTCGTAATGCATGCGCACGGATGATCAGCTCATAAGTTGATATGGGAGATAAGAGGTATCACGTGGTTAGCCTCCTGTGGTTCACGATTCGTGACAGAATTTCTGAATTTCTGAAAAGCTCTTTTTGTTCTTCGATATCTACAATTGATGCTTTCTTGAGAGTTTGCTTAAAAAGATCTAGTATATATATAAGGGCAGTTCCAATTGTTATCGGGATTTCAACTTTATAAATCTGTTTCAAGATTTCTATCAGGGATTCTGTAGTATAAGTAGTGATTAATATTTACTTCTTTATTCTTGAAGATCTAATACGAGAATTAAATATTCTATCCTTTTATATTATACTATTTTTATCAGATTCAAAAAGATCCTTCCCTCCTTAAGATTCTTTTGCTTTGTTTTCTTCGCTTTCGTCAATATCTATGATTTCATCCTCATTAAAGAATTCTTTCTCTAGTCTTTCTCTTTCAATTTGATCTATTATTCTGAGCAATACCTTTCAAGGAGTGCTTAACAATTTTTGGGATTTATTAATTTTGCTCTATCCTACCGATTTGGACTTTTTAAATAGTCAGCTTTGTAATCTTAAAACTTCTTTAAACTAAATAGCTATATTAACATTGATAATTTCCCCTCCTCGATAATTGATATTATTTACAAATACACCCCTTACAATTTCAATATTAGAAACTCCAAGATTCAGCGAACCATTCTCAATATTGGATTTTTCTAATTGCTTTTCTTGTTAGCCAAATCTATAAGTTTTTGTGTGTATTTCAATCTAATAGCTTTTTGAAGAATTCTTTTGCCTGAAAATTGGGGAAGGATTGAGATATTCTTTAGGACTAAACATAAAGACTCCGTATTCATTATAATGACACAATCCAGTATTAATATTATCGATCTTTTTAGGGCAATTTTGTTTCATAATATAACCATCATTATAAGGAGATCTTCCAAAGCAATAATAACAGAGATAATCCTTTTTATAAGTTCTATTTATATCAAGAAGAATCCCCTTTTATTCATCCTAAATGAGATAATCATTATATCTCATATTATCTCCTTAATAAATAATTTGATATTATGATAACGAGAAGGATAATTTCGAATCCTTTATATCTTTGATTCTCACCCTTAGATGATTCATATTGAGTTTATCCAAAAGATTAGTGATTTCATCTATAGTATCCTTTATTTTCTGTCCTTAGAAATAAAACTTTATACTGGTATTGAAAACAAATAAGGTTTTCATGTATTTATATACAGCCTGGGAAACAATAGTTTGATGAGATTTAGATCTTTCATAAATTCGGGTGATAAAATCCTCAGAAAAGTATTATTTGTAGGCTTCATTTATCATTCTTTTAAAGTTTACAGAAACAGGATCATTGAGATCAATTTTAAGCTATCTAGCAATCTTCTTTCCCATTTGGGTATACAGACCATATAGAAACATCCTTTCAGTTTCGAATTCGGTAATCATATGATTATCAATAAATTGAATAGCCGAAAATGCGAATTTAATAATATAGTCCTTTATCATTATTGAATTTGCATTATAATCTTTTTTATTCTTGTTACACTGATTATTAACAAATTAATTAAGAAAGTTTCGGATATCTATCACTTACTAAATATCATAATCGCAAAAGCATCAACGTAATATTGATCTCAATCCTTCTTTTCAATTATATTTAATAGGGTTGTATTCCGGTATAAATTTGATTTGGACAATAATAGCATAATCACAATACCAAGGAAATCGAATTCGCATTTTTTCATCGGATATACTGTAATCAATTTACAAGGCATCCCAAATTATAAGGAAGTCAAATATATTGATCCCGTTGAAAGTGGGGGCAGCAATACTCCTAATATACGGCATAATAGAGAACATACATATATAATCCTTAATGCGAATAGCAAATAGAATTTTTGATGGGTTTTGCTATTGTTAGTTTACTTCTTTTTCTTTTTTGGTTTTCTTTGTTTTTTCTTCTTTTTTAATAAGATTTCTATTATCATCAATAGAAAGTTCTTCAATGGATTTAAGAGAATCGATAATTGGAGTAACAATACTATTCTCTGATCCTTGAAAAGTATTTTATAGAAGATTCAATCTTGTAGATGGATCAAAGTTATTCATTATATTATTGTAACTTGATTGAAAAATATCCGATTCGTTAGAGTTTGATTCAATGTTTAGTTTTCGATAACTTTCAGTATTCATAATTTTCCCTTGATAAATCTCTAAGAGAAAAAGAAAGGTATATATAATCCTTCTCAAGGTTTTCCTTTTTCCAAAGGAATATATAAGTTTCAAACCCTTCAGCTAAAAGTTTTTTAAGATATATTTTAAATTTTTAATTGCCGATATCAAGAATGGTAATTTAGTGTACTATATCCAATCCTTCCTATTGCTCTAATATACATTTAAGCATTCAAATAATTCTAAAGGTATATAAGGCATTCAAGATCCTTCAATATGATTAATTGTATTCAATCAAGATTATCTTCGAGATTGGAGTTTTCTTGTTTGCAGAAATAAATGATTCGTTTACAAATAGGGATTCCATTGTATTTGGAGTTCTAATATACTCTTAACATTACTAACTATATCCCCGAGTAGGATCTTTGTCGATATATTCCTTTCAAAGTGAAGAATAGAATGGTGATTCTACTGAAAAATAATTCATTTTCGATATAATGGATGAGTATAAATAAAGAAACTTCGATGATCAAAACTTCCTTATTCAAAGTTTAACAATCCTATATTTTTGAAAGGGTTATCCTTTCAGGGTCAATCTTATTCTTTTATTTATAAACTGTTAATTCTATTTTCTTTTTAATTATAATTTCCTTATAGATATATTTGTATAATGTAAATTATATAATTCGAATTCTGCGTAGATCATTATTGTGAAAGAAGTAGATCGAGATATATATATCCTAATAGTACATTGTAAAAGGAAATAGGAATTAGAATTGATTAGATTATATTATAAAGACTTCAAATAATAAAACTAATAGGTTTAAATAATGATTTGGGTTGTATATAAATAGAGTATAAAAAAACTAATGGAAAAACGATTGATTTCTTTCAAGGAAAGGGGAGTAGAGCCCTTTCTTATATCTAATTACAAAGAGTTATATAACCATATGACTACGAACTAGCTATGTGTTAGGCCTTGATATCCCAACTTTCTCACAATATATAGATCATATTTGGGGATAACCTCAATTCTATTCCTACTAGAATTATAGATCCTTAGTTCAACCTATATAATCAACAATACTATTACTTCCTGCACCAAAAGTTAACATATAGGAAAATATTCAATTGATAATAAAACAATAACTACTAATTATTTTTTGATAAAATTGATACGAATGATTAATTAAAATTCAAATATTTAAAAAAGATTTATAGTTTATTTTTAATTATTTTTGTTAAAAAGTTATTAAAGGTTTTCAAGATTTTCAAATTTGTATATAAATCCTATATGTTACGTATACGTACAACGTGATTGATTCGAGCCCTAGTCGGAATACAGTATTCCCTGAATAGGCTAAATGAGCTTTCGGTCTATATATATATAATTATATAGTTCTATTTTTCGATCTATAGCTTTTAATTCTAAAAAATATTCAAATTATTCAGCCGTTGTATTACATTATTAAAAGCTCTTCGAAATAAGAAATCGAGTAATATATATATATATATATTCAAGCTTATATATATTCTATAAATTCTAAGTATACATTTATATTTTTATTTATATATATATATTTATAATATAATTTATGAAATTATCTTTCCTTTATTAAAACTCTTTTTGAAAAGACTTTTTGTAACCTTTTGAAAATATTCATATTTGGATAATATTCTCCTTGATTTTATTTCATTTCTCAATAATAGAATTAATTAATTCTACAATCAACGAATTACAAATCGAAATGATATAATAATATAAAGAGATTATTTTCCTATACTTTTTATTCCTAATTCGATCAAATCCCATTCCAAAATCTTGCTTTCCCGATCCAAAAAAGTTCAATAGAAATATACAAAAGTTCGATATCTAGTTTCCTTTAATCAAAATTAAACTTCAAATAAATAATACTATAATCGATAATTCTATTACTCAATTTTATTATATTTATTTTAATTTTGAATCTTAAGTTCAAATTATAATATTACTATAATTTTCGTTTATCGATCAAATTACTTCTTTTGATTATAATACAATCTTTAATCAACTTTCTAGAATTTATAATAATTCTAACAAAATTCAAAAAACTGAAGATTGTCTTTATATTTTGAAATAAAACATTGATTTGTTATATATCTATATTGCAAAATTCGAAAGAATTTTATACAAAGTTTGTGATCAAAATTGATCCGATTCGAATAAGATATCGATCTTCTACAATAGATTCAATTCAACTTTATATAATCGGCTTATTCAATAATTCAATTTATTCTATTCCTATCCTGAATTCATATAAGTTATATAACAATTAACTATTTGTTCGATCAATAATTTCATTTCTAATGGAATTACTAGTTCCACTCTTTATATATTGCAATGTTTTAATTCTCATTCTCGGAATCGTTCCGGTCTAGTGAGTAGGTTTGGTATTAATCATACCCTAGATATATTCGATTCCGATTTTACTCTAATATTATTACCAAAGGCATTCCTTTGATTTCGATGATTGAGAGCTTTTAAATTCATTTTACAAAAGCGAATTTGCTTTTATAAAGAGAACAGATATACAAGATATAAATCTTCATATCATTAGATTTATACTTATTATTTGAATCCATATAATAGAATATATAATTCATTTAATCTAATTAATCGTTTTATGCTAATTACTTTGAACGATGATAATATAGATTCAGAATAGAATAAAGAAAGAATAAAAAAGGAATTGAAGAATTTAATATATTTGGAAAACATAATCAATAAATATACTTTTTCTAATCGAATAAAGAAAATAATAGATACTATTGAATTTATATATTTGATTGAATTAATAAATAAAATTAATAATTCATAATTATAATTGTTTTCGGATTTTTTTATATTATTTATTTAAAGTATTCGAAATGAACTTTTATATAAAAGAGAGTAATATTATATATTGTTGGAAATGAGGCCATCATAGGATTAGAATTGAGGTCACAAGACCACAATGGTGCACAGACCATATTTGGGGATAACCTCAATTCTACTCCTACTAGAATTATACATCCTTAGTTCAATCTACATAGTCAACAATACTATTACTTTCTGTACCAAAAGTTAACAGGTTATGAGCCCGGTTGTATAATAGTGACTAGAAAGCAAAGCAAATCGAGAAAGGATTAGTATAGCTAATAGGGGTAGAACAAAGTGAAAATCAGAGTTTTCATATAGTGCCACCGAGGCAGAGTTGAAATACGACAACACAGCTTATAATTTACAACATTATAGGTCAAAGCGGAGAATAGTCTGCACAGTGCCGATACAGAATTATAGCAGAGGCGAAGAGCAAGTTCGTATAGTTACAAGAAAATACATTACAATATGATTTTACGAATTCTTTTATTGTTTTATTTTTATATTTCTTTATTATTTTGAATTTATTTGCTGTACATTCTTTTTTAAGATTATCTTAAAAATCTGAAGATTATCTTCGATATCCATTAAACAGTAAGAAACCTTTACAATGTCGGAATCAAACAACTCTTCGAAGTTCGATCAAAATAACTATAAGCGATGGTTCAGACAAATGAAGATACAATTGAGAGGGAAAGGATGGTTTTATATAATTGATTAAACATTAGACGAATATACGCAGATTGCAGGACCCAATATAGTATCTGCCTACGAGATCAATGGTCGTGTATATTACAATATCGAATTGAAATCGGAATACTTAAAGGACGAAGCGAATGTGTTATTGTATATTTGCATAATATTCAATGATAACGATGAAGCCTTTATCGATAAATATTCAACAGTATATACACTCTAAAGATATCTTAAATCAAAATATACCAGAGTTAGTGCAATTATAGCCAATATGTATATGACGATGATTCAGAACTTCAAATTCCAACCCAATACTCATTCCGATATGATCATTATCGAAACTTGGGATAAACTGAAAGAGTACAGAAGGAAATTAGGAGTTGTAGATGAAAGCTGTCGGTCAGCATATCAAAATACTACCCTGTTCTTGATTTTAATATGTAATCTTCCAATCGATTATCAAGGAGTAATGGATATATTGGATATCCAAATTAGTTTTAATATCAACGATAAAATCAAGTATTTACAGGTTAAAGAACTTCATCTTAAGGATGGATCAGAGTTAGCGCAAATTGTGAAAGGATCTAGGTACGTTTTTCGATGTCAAGAATCAGATTTCGAGACCCCAAACAATGCTTGCGATCTGTGTCAAAGGGAAGATCATTATATACGAAACTATCCGCATTTAGTACAAGCCAGCAAATTCCTTTATAGTTATTTTCATTATCAAAAAAGAAAAGGATCATTGAATCTGAAGAAGGTTTACTTCAACAAGAAAGATCAAGTATATTTTGCTAATAATATCTCTGAATCAGATTCCGATACTAAAGATATAATAAAGGAAGATTGTAATTTGATAAAGGAAATTATTAGTAAGGCTTTCCTTAACAAATGGTATGCCGATACAGGTGTTTCTTTATATATATCTGATTAATCTTCATTATTCAGATCAATAGAATTTATTGCTAAACAAAGGATAAAGATTAATGGAGGAGTGATGTATTGTCGTTATTGGGGTTTAGTGGATATGGTATGCGAAGATGGTTCTAAGATGCTACTTTCAAATGTATTATATGTACCAGAGCTAGAAATAAACTTGCTGTTAGGAAAGAGGATCTGCGAAACAGGGTTGCAAGGGGAATTCAACTTTTATTATATGTATTTCAAGAAGGATAATAAGAAAGTCATCCGTGTTAGAATATAAGATAGAATGTATGTGGTTTTATATATGACCAAAGGATATGAGGATATAGCTCTTTGTTCTAGTGTATATCAAAATGATCAGGAAAAAGGCTTCTTTTCAGAGATAATCGATGGTATCAAAGGTATCGATAACGAATTAATATTTAAGGAGAAAGAGAGATATCTGTTATAATATCGAAGATTCAACTATCTAGGTTTAGATAAGATCAAGAATTTATACAAGGTATCCAATATAATCAAGCCGATAAAGGTCCCAACTGAATTAGATATCTGCAAAGTATGTATATTCACCAAGATGATCAATCGTATTCCAAAGCAATTGAGTCTATACAAATCAAAGAGACTCGAATTTATATATTTCGATATTGCAAAATCATTCCCAAAATCGATTCGAGGGAATTGTTATTTCATATTGATTATTGACAGTTGTACAAAAGTAAATTGGATTATATTATTTAAACAAAAAGACGATACAATTCAAACATTGAAAACTTGGAAAAAGGAAATGGAATTAGCTACTGGAGAAAAGATCATTGCAGTCAGGATTGATAACACACCAGAACTCCTACAAACTATTCGTAAATGATTATCAGATATATAATCCGAAGTTACAACAATTTCCTTTTTATATTAAAACGGACCTGCAAAACGGAATATAAGGATTGTAAAGGCAGATATGAAAGCAATGCTAAAAGAAATTGGATTACTATTAGAATTTTGGGATGAAATTATAAAGCACAATACTTATATCAAGAATCATACTAGTATTAATCCTGATATAAACGAAATAGATCGATCCTTTATAGAAACTTTTATAGATACAATACCAGATATAAAGATATGCAAAGTCTGGGGGAGCAAATATTACGCTTATATCAATCCCAAGATTATTCCGAAAGGGTAAAGACATAACAAATTGCGGGATACTTTGAGAGTCAATGTATTCCTAAAATACTCAAAAGTTACAAACAAATATATCAAAGTGTATTCTCCAGAATTAGATTATATATTTCGATCAAATAGAGTAATCATAGATGAATCTTATCAAGGAGGAGATTTGGATCTTAAATTAAGAAATTGTGAATCAAGCCCACAAGAAACAAAAAATGTAAAATCAGATCGAAAACCTTATGGTAGACCAACAACAAACAAAGCACCTTCTCCATTCTCAACACTAAATGCGATACCTGTATCATCTTCGTTTCAAGCGTTCTCTTCAACAGATATTATACCGAGTTTAGTAATTATACCAAGCACCCCAATTGTCGAATTGAGATTAGGTAAATTAGATACATCAATACTAATATACGATGAAGATGAAGATAGCAATATCCAGAAAACAAATCAAGAATCTTTTTCCAAGAATACTTTAGATATCGAATCCATCATTTCAGAGGGTCCAGCCTAAAAGTCAACTTCTGCAAACCCTGAATCTATACCAGGAGCAAAATTTAAGATCGTCTTAAATTTTGCTGATAAGCTTATTTCAGTAGGATCAAAAAACGAAATAAATCTACAATCATTTGAGATCGAGTAAAAGGATGAAATGGATCTTGAAGATGAATCCCCAAGGTATCTAATACGAAAACAGAAAAAAGATATAGAACAAGATCCTGAAAAAGAACGGGAAAGTAAGATTATAAAGATATTGATTGCGATATCTATACAAACCAAAACTCAAAAAAGTGTAGAACACACTATGATTACAATCCCAATTATTTATAAAATGGACCCTTATATCAAAGACAAGATTGTTTCAGATTTCATGATTTCGTTGATAGATACAGACAATATAGAAGGTGTAGCATATCCGGCCAAAGAAGTTCTAGAAATCAAAATACCAAGAACTTATAAGGAAGCAATATCGGATCGAGAACACTCTGAAAAATGGAAGGAAGCCATCCAAAAGGAAATCATATCCTTGATTCAAAATGATACTTGGGAAGAATATATACTTCCTAAAGGAAGTAATCTGGTTTCGACGAAATGGGTATTTATAGTTAAGACCAAGGATAACAAAGTAGAACGATTCAAAGCAAGATTAGTAATTCGAGGGTTCAATCAGATATTAGGAAAGGATTACAACGAAACGTTTGCATCAACAATGAGGCTAAATACACTCAAACTATTCTTAGTTATTATTGCAAAGGAAAATTTGGAATGCTTATATTTCGATATCAAAAACGCCTTTACCGAATCGCATTTGAAGAAAGAGATCTACTTCGAACCACCTCAAGGTATCAAAATCAAAAAAAGATATATACTACAAGCTCTACAAAGCTTATATAGATTGAAACAAGCTGGAAGAGACTGGAGTTTATTATTAAAGAAAGAGTTTTTAGATATAGATTTTGTACAAAGTTTGGTAGACCTATATCTATATATATCCAAAGACCGTAATATAATATTACTAATATATATCGACGATATCGTTATTGCATTGCATATATTATTACAAATCATTTAATTCGATGAAAAGCTATCGGTTTGTTTTAATACTAAGAATTTAGGGGAGATTAGTAAGATTCTAGGTGTTAGAATTATTCGCGATAGAAAAGTGTATATATTAATTATGAATCAAGAAGAATATCTCGATGTTATATTAATCAAATATGGTATTATATATAAACAATATCAAGTTAAGAAATTGCCAATAGTGGATTATACCTATCTTCGGCCAGCAATCGATGACGATGAACTAGTAGATGTGAATGAATATCAACAACGAATAAGAAATGTGATTCATTCAATGGTATATACTCGATTAGATATAGTGTTCTCAATTGGAAGACTTTCACAATTTATAGTAAAACCAGTAAAATATTATACTATAGCTTTGAAGAATCTGATGCGATATCTACGATCAACAATCAAACAGAAGTTATGGTTCGGGCCAAAAGGAGTACAATCTGATATCTGTAAAGAATATAATATGCTTGATAATACAATAAAGGTATATACAGATACAGATTGGGCTAGTAACAAATATGATCGGAAAAGTGTTTCAGGGGGAGTTGTGATATTCTATGGAGGCTTTATATCGTGGGTTAATAAGAAATAAGTGTTTGTGGTTATCTTTAGTGCGGAATTAGAATATATTGCGATAGTAATGTTCACCAAACAAGGGAGATGGGTTGCACAAATATTCAAAGACCTATTCAGATCAAGTTATATTGGAAAGAACGGAGATACGGTTCAGATGTTTGGTGACAATTAAGATGCTTTAGCTTTAATTAAGAATTTATGTTTGTATGAACGATCCAAATATATAGATATTAGTTATCATTTCATCAGGGATTTGATAGAAAAGGAGAAAATCGCTACTAATTATATCAATATATGCGATATGGTTGTCGATGGAATGATGAAGTCTTGTGTAAGGATTGCTTTCGAAAGGTTCAAGAAAATGTTAGGATTAGTAGTTTAAGAGGATCGAATAGGATATCCTCAATGGGGGAGTGTTGGAAATGAGGCCATCATAGGATTAGAATTGAGGTCACAAGACCATAATGGTGTACAGATCATATTTGGGGATAACCTTAATTCTACTCCTACTAGAATTATATATCCTTAGTTCAACCTACATAGTCAACAATACTACTACTTCCTGCACCAAAAGTTAACATATATATATATAATATAATCGATTCGAGTTTTAATCGGAATATAGCATTCCCTAAATAGACTAAGTGAGCTTTCGGCCTATATATATATAATCATATAATTCTACCTTTCGATTTATAGCTTTTAATTCTAAAAGATACTCAAGTTATTCGGCCGTTGTATCACACTATACAAATGGAAAATCGTAATTTCAACCATTCAAATCTCAACCAATAAAATCGCGAAAAATCTGAAATTTTTAGAATTGACTTATAAATATATAATAAATCTATGATTCAAATTTCATTAAATTCCATTGATTGGTTGTAAAGTTATTAATAGCTGAAAATCACGATTTTTGGTGTAAAAGGTGGTCCATATTAGGGGGTGGTCCATAAGTAGGGTACTAGACTTATGCCTCTTCCGAATTCTTTCATATATCAATGCTTTATTCTTATTCGTCAATTTGAATAAAGGTTCATCATTCCAATTATCTTGATTAGTATGGTGGGGGTTCTTTTCGAATGGTCCTGGTATTCGACTAATTTGGATTTCTTTATTCGAATACCTATGAATTCGATGGTTTCGTATATACTAGTGAATTCGTAGAGTTCGAATTCGTATTCGTATATTAAATGATTAGGTCGATTTGGTTGATTAGGTCAATTTGGTTGATTTAATTTACCAACTTGACCAAATCGACCAAATTGACCAATTTGATCTAATCGGCCTAATTGATCGTATTGATTATATTATTCTTATTATTCGGAATGAGTATATTCTATATATATAGGTCTTTATATTGTGAAGTGATTAATAACAGTTATTTATTATT
This sequence comes from Stromatinia cepivora, assembly GCA_014898415.1. Taxonomy (NCBI): domain Eukaryota; kingdom Fungi; phylum Ascomycota; class Leotiomycetes; order Helotiales; family Sclerotiniaceae; genus Stromatinia; species Stromatinia cepivora. Next base: position 166,516 of record RCTD01000018.1, on the reverse strand, counting down.
TAATAATAACAATAAAAAGAATATTGTTTTTATAATAAAAACTTTTTAAATAATTAATATCTTTTTAAATAATATAATATTCATAAATCATTAAAAATCTTCAAATATTATATTTAAATTTATATTTTATATAATACTATTTGTACTACAATTATATAGTACTATTCGAGTTACGATTCTATAGTATTATTTGTATTATAATCGAAATCGTTGATACAGAGGTATTCAAATAAAGAATCTTTATAATACTAATCAAGATAATTAGAATAATAAATCTTTATTCAAATCGACAAATGAAAATGAAATATTGATATATAAAAAAATTCGAAAAGAATATATAATAAAATTATACCTTCAAAATTAAAGATTAAGAATCTGTATCTAATATTATTCAATATTATTAATTGTATATAATATAATATCACTAACGTGGTTTATCACCGGGTCGCCAATATCACCGGATCGCCACTTTTTATACTATTCAACTACTTTAAATCTATATTATTCAATAACAATTGAATCAATTGATTAAAACTATTAAGAATCTAACAATCTAGGATCTATTATATTGTTTTGACAAGTTCTTGTATTATATCCTATCTTTCCGTATTTACTATAGTATCGATTAAAAGATGCTTTTCTATTAGAATTCCCCCCTTTTTGATACTCATTATGTTGAATCTAAATATCAATCTTTTGTTAAGATAATATATCAAAAACCTTTTATCCAATGAGCATTTCTTTTTAACGTAATTGAGTTTTTTTCGTATATCGATATTTGCTTAATACTTTATTTGCTATCCAAAGTGTACGATTCTTTATATTTAAAAGTGTATTTTTATAAATTAATCTTTTTGTACCTTTAATTAGAATTAATACAGTTTCGAATATAAATGTAGAGGAGCTTGATTGATAACAAATTATTCGAGATTTAATTAATATTGATTGAGAAAAAGCTTTTGTTGGATTGTAAGGGGTTTGAGAGATCCATTGATCTAGATCGAAAAAGGGGGGGGTAGGTGTGCGAATTCGAATATCTAATTTCGAGAATACAGTTTCAGGATTAAATAGAATTAAATCTGTTCCTCGAAACCCTGCTTTCATATTCTAAGAAATGATTGATTTTTTGTATACAGCTTTAAAAGCTATAAAGAATTCAATTTTCGAAATATACTTGATATATACTTTGATAAATCCATTAATTTGATTATCATATAAACGTTTCAGATTACCAAAACAGCCAACATCAAGTAATTGAATTAAATGATTTGAATACGATGATAAACATAAATATATAATATTGTTCTTTTTACAATATACTTGAAAAGCTATTGATTCATAACTTTCATATCCATCTAACACCAACATTCGATATTTGTTCTTTCTTCGATTCTTAATATACTTATCGAAATGTTTCAACCATTCTAAACCTATTTCATTGTTTATCCACCCATTAGATATAGATTTAATAGCCTATTCCACAAAAAAATTCGTTTCGATATACCAATTGGAAAAATGAACTTATCCTTGAACTACTAAAAATGAAAAAATAATTTCACCTTCTCCATTTCCGCATATTATTGCTATAGCTTATTCTCGATTACCTGATTATACTGATTTACTTCTATTACATCTCTCAGCATTAATAACAACTATTGCTGTACATATAATCCCTATCATAAAATCTGTTTCATCGAAATTGTAGAAATCGCTGTCCAAAATACTGTATTTCGTTCGCATATTCGCAACCAATCGAAACCACTCTTCAATAAACTTAAGATTTTCGCAAAGAGCTCTTTGAAAATCATAAACACAATTAAAACATATCTTTAATTCAATTCGATGCTTTACAAATCAATACACTCAAAACTTCCCAATACATTTCGCACCCCTCAATTCAAAAATATAATTCATTATATCTTCTATATTCTTTAATTTAAATGGAAATCCTTTTAAATTTATATCAAATATATATTGAACAATCACCTCTTCTTCTAATTCTATAATTTTATAATTATTCACTCGAATCTCTATTTGATTACTTCGATTGTTGATTTTATCGTATAATATAAATCGAGGCATTATATAAAGTTTTACAGCTTTAATAATTAATAGATTTTTAGATTTACAAATAGCTTCAATAGCTAAGATGATTCAGGCTTCTTTTGATAATATTTCTATAATAATTCGTTGAAATATCGCATGTTGAAATTGAGGTAATTGAATAGTATAAAAAGTGGCGACCCGGTGATATTGGCGACCCGGTGATAAACCACGTTATATAATCCTACTTTTATTATTATAACTTCATACTTGCTTATTCCATTATAATCTCCGAGTCATTACTTTCTTATTATAAGGTTTATCATCTTGAAATACGTGACCTCCAATAGCTGGAACTAATTGATTATGGATATAGATGTTCTTTTCATCCCTAGTTTTACTCGTGATGAATGGATTGCATAGAAAAGATAAGATAAGATAACTAACTCTTGAAGAGTTAGGGATGATATGGTGTTGTATTGACTCTCGCTAGCGTAGCTTCGTTCATACCTAGATACCTATCTAGTTGGCTTTCACTTTTTAGTCGGTAGGTAGGCAGCTAGTTATTTTAATTTTTGTATGAAGGAAGCGTCGTCGAAGTATTCCATACGGACGGGAGGGGGGTCATCGACTCCCTATATTTTTGTCATTTACCACATTTACAAGATTGGCCATGGTAAGATTGCCAAAACGCTTTTGAAGGAGCGATAGATATTGATGGGTTTTCTCAGCGGTATAAGTTGTGCATCGTGTAATTGCTTAGTATGTCCACGGCCCTGAGACAAGAACATTTTCAAAGGATCGTAATGATCTCGTTTCGATGATCCCACAATGTGATGTGAGAATGCTTATTCGCAGAATGGGTTGGGTGAGGAGAAAATTCTGTGAATGGTGGAATAGATTCTTCAGGGCAATGAGAATTCAGGTCCTTCGGAAATAGAATATTGGTTATGCGGTGTCTAATCATCTTTTGCTATCATCACAAGTTCACAACACTACACTGTACATTTTAAATCTGTAAGCATTCTCAGGAGAGCTGGCGCATACCACACTTTCATTGATACCTCCAAAGTTGGAGAAAGAAAGAGGGATTTGCATTCCATTTTTATCTACATATGACTATGGAAATTTAAACGGCTTATTAGCTTCCACTTGCTAAATTCCCACCTCACTGGCTGGTTTCTAGGTCCTTGGTCATACTACCTGCGGATGCATTACCCGCTCCATCTCTGTTCCTCATATAGTAAGATCTTACAATACCACCACAAATGGGTTCTCACTTCTTACCTCCGAGAAAGGTTATTCCAGATATCCCGCATCTCACCCCTTTAAGAGGCGTTTGTGATTTCTCCTTCGCAACTCTGACTTGGAAAACTCGTCTTGTTATCCATTATCTTTTTCCTGATGATTTGTTCTTGCTTTCGTTTTCGGGCTTTATCGTATATCATCAAATTTACTCTCAATTGAGTCCCTGAAAGTTTCTGTATTTCGGGTGCGGTTCTCTGTTTTATTGTTATTCATTCTCAAGGATAGGATCCATATCAAATATTATTGTCTTCTTCTTCAGAAATTCAGAAATGGCTTAATGTTCCAAACGAGGCAACCGTTGTGTACCACCAGGAATCACAAAGTCCAGCATCCACCACTAGATGAACTCCCCTGTTCCCTGGGAAATCCATCTCCGCTCCACCATTAACACTTTTGTCCTTATCATCCGTACTAGGTGCTGTAAAAATGCAGAATCATTTGTCTATTTGGTCTACTTCGAGCTGTGATATGGTTGTCGGAATATCGTGTCTCTTAAATGACGGAAATGTTAGCATCAGCTAGGTTCCTGGTAATTATGATCTGCCTTGACGTGTAAAAGTGGCATAAGGTAGTAGCTTCAAAGCTTCGTCTCTTCATCTGCCATGCCCTTGTTAGGCTCTTGGTTTTGTGTTGGTGACTCGTGTGACCTTACGATGGTATACCTGCCGAATCTTATATACGATCGCATTCGGATGTGATCCGTGTGATCAAGAGAGTGTGGTTTAGGAGCGAAAGCGAGATACTCTTTTCTGTTGCCTACATCTCTTGTATGTGTGCTGCTTGTATTCTTCGTCTTCTTTTTTCCTGCTGATGGTCTTTCTGCGTAAGAACAACCATCAGAGACTCAACTAGTCACACCTCAACCACTAGAAGAAACTCAAGTGCTTGCGGTTCCATAGACAACAATAGGACTATACAAGTCGGTCGTTCATATATGACTCCGTCAGTGCCGCCAGCACGGCCAGATCCGAGGCGCTTTCCACCTTCAAGACCCGAAAAGCCCGCAGAGAAGTAAAAGGAAGAAGTTGAGCATGAGTATGAGCATAGATTCAAGAAATATAGAACGCAAAAGAGATCATCCACTTATCGTACCTAGTTCGCACGCCTCCCGTAGAGGCCGTTGCACCGGGAGGGAGCGCATACAAGAGCTACGATTGGAAGTCCCCATATACAGGATACCGCTTGAGAAAATATAGATGATAGAAGAGACTCCAAACACTCAACCACATCATTTGATCTTGATGTCAAGAGAGGAATTTCGACGTTTAGAAAAGATTGAAGATGGCTTGGGCTTCAATGGGGCATATGTCCGGCACTGAAGAGACAAGATTTACAGATGTTCAGACTGCGATAAGATCGAGGAGAAGACAAGGGTCTCTTGATGATTTGCATACCACAGAGGAAGAACAAGGAGGTGGAGAAAGAAGAGAGAATGACGAGGTTGGGATTGAAGTTGATTGGGTTGAAGTAAATTTATTGGTGGAAAGTAGAAGGGCCACTCCTTTTGGAAGAAGTTACCTTCCTTGAGGAGTATGAATTGGTCGCTAGAAGCGTCGCAGCGCTTTCATGGGGGAAAGGGAGAACTGAACCATGGAACTGTACAGACAGAGATATGGGAAAGGGCGAAGAGAAGGACATTCGGAGAATTTGCTTCCACGGAATGTTTGAAGCTTAAGTTTCATTTAGATGGCACCTATGTGCTTGGAACGTGGTGGCGGACCGTAGTTAGTGCGAAGATGAGAGCAGGAAGAGTGAAATAGCATGAGAAGAAGAGGAGATGTATGCGAGAGTACTAGTGAGGTCATATAGAGATAGTACAGAGCAGAATGATAGAGTGCTTGCATCACAGTGTTGAATATCAAAAAGAAGTTATGTTGATCAAGATCGCTGCTGGGAGTTGCATGTGTAAGAGTAGGTCCGAACGATATTTAAATTCAGCTAATTGTACAGAAGTGGTCTAGGTAAACAGAACGGTATGATGATGTGATTACTGTCGAGATGATAATCTATTAATGGGTTTAACTTAATGAAATCATAACGATAAATAATAAGTAGAATAGTCTTAAGTTGATGATTTATATGTATTTAGCCCTATGACTTAGATAAGTTCTCATAAATATGAATTATTTACTTTTAAACATGATTTATTTGATTTAAACATAATTAAATTAGTTTAAATTATAATTTATTTGGTCTAAATCATGATTTATTTAATTAAAATTATAACTCACTTAGTTTAAATCATGATTTATTTGATGTAAACAAAATGTAGGAAATGTGAGAAGGCGAAGAGATCATAGATGTTAGACAGCATCAATAGAAAGTAACAATAAACAGAGCCTCATGGCGCATCAGATATAATGTGTTTATTTTCAATCCATTAATCCAGATATCTTCAAAACACTATACAAATTCTTCACTCAGTTTCAAGGCGGTAAGGAAATTTCCCATGGTAAACAGACGTCAGTACTTTACCGAAGATATTTTGAAAATCCCTTCGATCTACACAATAATAACAACAACAACGATCACAGCGAAAGCAATCCATCAAATGATTAATCCTGAAAAGCTTCTAGGCAGAATTAGAGAGAAAGCTATTACAGATGGCGATTCTTTCGGAGATATATTAACAGAGAAAGAGTTTGTTGAAATATACGACACTTTTAAGGAAAAGCAAATTCGGAAATGGCCCCACCTCAACCATTATAATGAAGAATTGAAGGTAGCAAATGCTATAGCTGCTTATTTATGTATGTTATATCTTTGATTCTTGATACTCTTCTCAATAGTTTGCTAATGATTTGATAGTTCGCACAGAGACGATTGAAGAGATGTTTCCAGATTTGTTCTTGGAAGGGTCGTCGTCGATTACAGCATCAGCAACGAAATCAGCATCAGATCAATCACAAGAAGCCCAAGCCCAAGCCCAAACCCAAGCCCAAGCTCCAGTACAAGCTCCAGTACAAGCTCCAGTACAAGCACAAGCTCCAGTACAAGCACAAGCTCCAGCAGCATCAGGTACAATGGTTGCTGGCATGCCACTAGCAGACTGGGTAGTTCTTCATCAGGCAAGTCCAGATGTTGCCACGGATATTTTTGAAATGTGGAAGGCTGAGCAAGGCGCTACTTCGAAAGCACAAAGAAATACACAGAACAACCTATTCAGCAGTCGTTCATCTCTACCTGGTGGCACGCCGTCTCACGGTGTCCAGGCAGATGTTACGACTCCAGTGTCTCCATCGATATCAGCACCGGATACGATGCCATCAGCACAAAATAGCTCTGAACATGCATCAAGAAACACCCAGTAGAATCAAAGCACTTTAGCCAAGTCCGGTATTGTTGTCGGTCGTCCATGAATGGCTCCGCCTGCTCCACCAGTCCCAGAATCTTTCGCCGCCCCAGATTCAACGAATGAAACCGAAGAGAGTGTACAGAACCCAATAGAGGAAAAGAAGGCATTCGAAGGAGATGATAAGGAACACCCAGAGCATACATATAAGAGATATAGATCACAGAAGAGAGCATCACGCCTTCACTCCTGAGTGGAGTACTATGGAGTTAAAGCTTGAACTAGAGAGATAACAAGAGGTACATCAGAAAAAGCCATAACACAGAGGACTTTCTTCGGAATTTGTGGTCCAAGATATGCTAGAACAAGAACAGCCATACCATGCTGAGATTCATCTTCGGTGTATAAGGTTGATACCTAAAAAGACGATGTCATCGCCCTGCTACATCGAAGCACAAGAGAAGCAGTTCCTCCGACGGAACTCTACCACCCAGATTAGCTTTAATGCAATATACAAAGCTCGATTACAAGAAACCACAACAGATACATACATAAGTACGCTCTTCAGAAACCCAGTCACACACCACAAATCTAGAAGGCTTACAGAATCGCAACAAAAGAGATGATCTCCGTCAAGACACTTGTCTGCAGTGATATCAAGAAATAGATACCCGAAGAGATAGTACTTTCCTTTTTCCTTTTCTTTTCCTTTTTTGAATTTTGCATTAACCCTTAAGGGTTAAATACTCATAGGAGTATTTTACTTACACACCTTATATGAGGTTGAATTATTCTCATAGGAGATATTCATTACGTGGTCTTTCGTATGAAAGATTCAATAGATAGAAGTAGGTAGATGACAAAAATAACTTCTGCCCTTTTTTCCTGTCTGATCATGCTGGAAAGTTTGGCTGCGCTGATGTGCGGATATGAATATGGGCAATAATTTTCCTTTTTCCTGGTAGGCATGTGGTGAAAATGATGTTTTGATACGATGACTGCTTGGTGGTCTCTAGTGAGACAGACCTTGCTTTTGTCTCAAAATACTTATACTTCCATGGCACCGATTCAAAACTAGATGATCGTGTGTTTTTCAGCCAGGGATTCTGCGTCTAAATCAGAAATAGTCCAATCCACCCACCCACCCACCTCTTCTCTTCTCTCTCCACTCACTAGCAAATTTCCTCAGCGAGCTCATGCTACCTACCCATCATATTTGATAGCAGACTACGTATCGTATCCATGGAACCCAGCTCGCTACTAAACGAAGCATTGTATTTCAGATCACCCACCCTCCTCACATACCTTCCCATACCCATCAAATCATACCCTCAACCGCCTATTCCCTCATCCCATTCACCTATTCTCTCCCCTCGCCCCCTTCCCCCCCCCTTCCCTCATCTACCTACCTTCCCCCCCTTCCCGACCTACTCCCCGCATCCCACATTTCCCCCCTCTTATCCCCCCCAACAACCCATCAAATCTCCAGTTCAAAGCTCCCCACAAAAGCCGACTTTACTAGCCCCTAAAAGTAACCGCATAAATCCATAAATCCATAAATCGTTCTACAAATAAATTTCCCTTACCCCACCCCACATAAATCTACTTCTCAACCTGAGCCAAGTAGCTGCAGTAATACAATAGAAGATGGAAGATGGAAGATACCGATGAAGAGGTGATGGCATAGCGGGATATGCGCGTATTGCTATTAGTATGGACCAGTATTATGATCGGATTCAGGATACTATTGTCTGATCTCTCATATGTCCCAATTGTCATTTCACCTCTCTTCCCATCCGTCGGTTTATCCTCCTGAATTCAACTAAATTCCTCACCCTGTGGTTTGCATCACACGAATGATAATAAGCGAAAACTCTACTACGAACCACCCATAAGGTATAAACATTCTATTTCTTTCTACTCTAATCGATTTATTCGTGTACAGGACTGTACAGTACCATACTGATCATATGCACATTGAACCCCCCCCCCCCAAGGTATACCAAATGCCAATGCCAATGCCAACACCGATAAAAAAACGCCATCTATGCACCAGCAACCTCATATGCACATTTCCCAATGCTACTATTCAAACATCATCATAAACATCTCACAATACCTTGCACCACTCCGCGCCTTTCTCACGAACTCCGTGCTCGCAAACAAAATCCACATTCACAACCCCCCTCACCAAACTTGTTTTGCCGCCGCTCGCAAATCATCTACATTTAAATAATCAACCCCTTCTTTAACAAGAACATCCCAAACATGATTTCTTAATCCAATAGGCCAACTGGGTAAATCCCAATATCTAGCTTTAAGACCTCTTCTATGCGCACCTCTAATTTGTCCACGAATAATCTTCATTTGTCTTGGACTTAATCTCCCTCTCCATATTTTACCTACTGCTTTATTGAAAGAAACAGATGCGTAATATGAGTTTAATGAGTTAAAGTCAGTATCGGATGATACACCTGACATCCCTTGCCCTTTATTTCGTTCCTGATGAGGAATCGGAATTGCTGTTCTGGCTGCTGGAGTTGATGCAGTACTTGAAGCAGAGGTTCCAGGTACAAGATCCCCTGCACTTCCTTCATCTTCATCTAATCTTTCACCTGGTGCAACATCATCGAATTTAGGCCAATCTTTCATTTCTTCGGTAACATGTCTTGGTTCCCACATTGTATCAAGTGGTGCATCGAAAAAGGTGTCGCGATAGGTTGAATTTTGGGTAAGGACATCAAATGGTGTATTTCCTGTTCCAACAACTGTAATGGGCCGTGTGTGTAGCGTATCATTCTCGACATAGGAGAGCCATCCACGTTTTCTTAGTGGTTCGAGTTGTTCCAGAACCCATTGCCATGTTTCTGCACCACCAGTCTTAACATCTACCAAAAGAGTAAGAGACTTCCCATCATCTGAATCAAAAACTCCATGACTTGTCCCATTATAAAAATCAGTTGTTGGATTTTGTCGTTCGAGGATATCGACTAGAGGGTTGATGTAAAGAGATTGAAAGGTTCGATTTCGTTGTAATGAGGCAGTATTGTGTCCAACATATAAATCATTATCAAAAAGCCATACATCTGCCTCTATTCCTGTACATCCAGCTCGTAATGCATCAAATAATGGTACTCGTCTCCAATAATCATTGTGCGAATGACATGGAACGGGGCGTATATCTCGTGTGAAATCGGTCGGATACCATGCCAAACCCTCAGTTCCTGTTCCAGACTTTCCCCAATTTTTCAGAACATCATCGATATCATGACTCCAAAGTAATGTTGCAGCTCCAAGTATAAGGTTTATGAGAAGAAGAAATGACCTAGGAAGAATTAGTATTAAGTTCCTTTATAAACGGTATTTCCAGAACTCACAATATACTGAAACCACTTATACCTCCAAAGACAAAATAATTGAATATTCCATTCTTTTTCCGTTGACTTCTAGCTGGTTTATGTAAACCCGTTAATAATCCATTACCAACATCTGTATCAATATCCTCAATCTCATCGAATGAGTGTTTCCTCCTACTCTTTAAAGCCATTTTATTCCACCAATAACTCGACCGACTGGACTTTCCTGGTCTTGATATGAATTCATCTTGTAGGGTAGGCGTATCCGAATATTCAAAAGAATCTGCTGGTTTCCTTGGTTTCTCCATTGTGGAATGGGATTGAATTGATGAACTAGATGAATGAGTTGAGGCTTGGATATCGTCATCATGGAAATCTCGCAGGGAACCATTTAACGTTTGCGTTATTTCATTATACATGTTTTTGCCGTATTGATGTTTCTTAATCGAATGGAGTTGAGGAACCAAGACTCTTGGCAGGGTCTGCCAATCCTTATTCTCTTATAAAACAATCCGGATTCGATAGAAATATAGTCCTTTCTTTCGAGCGAAAACCGAAACAAGTTATGTTTGAGTCCGAGTAGATTCTTGGCCGAGATTTCAATATGAGGTATTATTTTGGTGTTGGTTCAAAATACCCCAGCCCAAGGACCAGAGTCACAGACCCAAGTTCCGTGCGTTTGTTGGAGAGAATTACCTAGGTAGTACCCTGACGGATCAAACAGGATGGGGCGATGAAAGGCAATTATTTAGTTCTTGCTTATTGTCATTCTCGAATCGTAGTTGGAGCTGAACTGCTGGTGCTAGGTATTTACGTATACGTATTTACGTATACGTAAGAATCCATTGACATTTGGGTATTGTACAGGGAGTACAATTCTAGGTACGGAGTACTTAGTTGTAAGTACTATGGTTGGTAAGATTAGGATTTGTGGCGTGGGGATTTGCTGAGAATAGACTTATAGTCGTTCGATTGGAAAGGTTTTCTGGTGGCTGTACAAACTACTGGGTAGGTAGAAGTAGCTGAGGTTTTATGATCCAGGTGAAAGGGAAAGGATGAACGGGGGAGAAGAAGAGGAAGATGAAGGGGGAATGAAGAACCTAATAAGAATAGAAATAGCAGTGTTGGCGGCACTTTTTCCTTCAATTCTGATTTGCAAATTGCAATTGACCCCGAATCAAATGATTCTAGAAACATATTTGGTATAGTCATTACTAGGCAGTCACATCCTGCCTTTGATAGTCTGCATCTCAACACATGTTCCCCACGGAAGAGGGGGGATATGATTCTGGACAAATGACCGAAAATAAACATTTCCTATGAATTAAGCACACCTTCAATGTCTCCATCCCATATGTCAATCTATCCTTACCCAATCGAAAGAATCTAGACCTGCAGGCACAATTAAGGGACAACTGTGCCGCATGCATCAAGCACGTGCTATAAGCCACCCATCAAGAAATGATTCGAGATCTTCCATCAAACAAAAGTCAGAAACAAGACCCCATTGTTTGGGATTTCCCCAATGAGGGAGTTAAGATTGGAAATGTCATGATGATAATGGTATGATACAATGCTGCGGAGTTTCATAAATAACGTGATAAGTAAAAATAATGAAACTAGGTCCTTAATTTTTAATTTGTCGTTGATTTGTATTTGCAATTGTGTTTAGTCAACGATTGTGCGATATCAGTGCTAAGCTTAAAAGATCTCACCGCCTAAAACCTTGTAGCAGAAAAACTTAATTCCCCCATCTACCTCTTTGCGCCAAAGCAAAAATATATGAAGTTTAAGTCGTCGACGTAACAATATTAAACCATTACCAATCACAACCAAATATGCCTCATAAACATACTCGCAAAGGTGGGGAGGACAAATCTACGTATGATCTCTCATGTCAATCATCACATCCTATTACTAACATAATGTCTCAATAGTGTTAACTTACCACCCACCACTATCGCAAAACCTTTACCTGTTTCTAAATCCAGCAATGCCAACGGAATATTTACCAGTGAAATAAATTCTACGCGCAAAAACAAGAAGAGGAAGAGGAATGCCAATGCAGATGATGATACACCTAAAGCATTTGCAAGACTTATGGCTTTCAAGTCCGGACAGAAATTACCAAAAGGACTGGATGATGGGTTGAAAAAGCCAAAGGCCAAAAAGGCGAAGAATAACGATGTTGATTCGGCAAAGAAAGATGCGCCAACACCAAAGAAAGAACCAGAAATGGAGATTCCCAAGATTAGACCAGGAGAAAAGATGTGGGAGTTTTCAGCTAGAGTTGATGCGGCATTACCAGTCGGAGGATTAATTCACAAGAGTGCTAAAGGTGGGAAAGATCCATTAGGTCTCAAACAGGGACGTACAAAGACAGAGAAGAAGATGCATCGAATGTATGATGAATGGAGGGAAGAAGAGAAGAAAATTCAGGAGAAACGACAAGAGGAAGCAGAGTTGAGGGAAGAGGATGATATGGAGATGGATGGAGAAGGACAAATGCAATGGAAATCGGAAATAAATACAGCTGGAAAAACAGGCAGGAGTAAGAAGAAAAAGAAGAAGTTGGTAGGAGAAGTAGATGATGGGAATGATGATCCTTGGGCAATAATTGCGAAGAATAGAGGTGAGGTGAAGGCGGGATTGAATGATGTGGTACAAGCTCCGCCGACATTCACCAAGGTTCCTAAAGCCAAGTTCAAGGAACTTCATGGAGCTAAGGTGGAAGTCTCAGATGTACCCAAAGCAGCTGGAAGTTTGAGGAGAAGAGAAGAATTGGGTGAAGAGAGGAAGAACATCGTTGAATCATATAGGCAAATGATGAAGGATCACAAGGACAAAGTCAAGTCACAGTAATATACCCAGATGGGACATCTCGGTCTTATATTATAGATAACACAAGATATGCAACCATTATTAATCTACTTATCAATATTTTACAGTCATTGAGTGATATCAATGCGTTCATCAACTGTACTGAATAGTATTTTCCATCAGCCTTGTCAACGAGTTTTTTTTTCACTGCCGAGGTCTCAGCCTTGTTGATCCCCTTTGGCCAATCATAACTTCAAATAAATCATGCATCAGGCTACCAAAAACCCCGCATTAACCCGCTTAAAAATTTAAGCTTCCAGCCTTCATCGCAGAAAATATTGACCTTCAATTCACATATCGCAAAAAAAAAAAAAACATTCAACGATACAATAACAACTTCAACATTTACAACCTCAATATTGTACAAATTTCTTTTACTTCTATCAATTGCATTGAAAACAATGATAGTCGAGAAATTTTCGCAATGCCAAAAGGAAAAGAGGAAATAATGGATTGGCTCTATCAATTCGTGAAGAGCTTTGGAGAGCCTGGTGAGTCAAAATTTATATTCAAAAACTTTCAGCCTCGTCAAAAGTTAGTTCGACAATTCTTTCTATTGGATGTTTGATGACTGGGGTCATCGATATACACTGTCTCCATGAAGAGTAGATTTGTTTCAGCAAAATGTCATGATGGCCCAGTGGTCTGGAGTCGCATTTGAGAGAGCGGGGCATTTTTTGGGGAGTTGCTCGAGAAAATCGCATGGATGTTCTAACCATCACGTGTGATCGACCAATAAAATCACCTGCACCCTTCCATCATAGGGAAAGAGACTGGAGGTGAGAGAGTTTTGCTGATGGAATCATTTTCAGGTATTGCTATACAAGATCTTTCCGATAAATTCGACGAAAATTTCAGGGAAGAAGTTGCTGCGAATGAGCAGGTCAAAGATGAGGTCTGGCAAACTTTTATGAGGCGAGATGATGTTAGGATAGAGGGTTCCGAGGAAGAGGTTGGGGTGATGATGAGTTTGGAGTTGGGTGATACACTAGCTTTGGGTTATGGAGTTAGGAAGGTTGTGGTTCAAGCAGGATCAGTTGATGTTGAAATGGTTGAGACCACCGTGGAGAGACCTAGCGAGCAGGAGTCCGAAAAGGTGCCAACGGATGAAAACAATGAGACTACGCAGTCTGATACCCCGATTCATTCCTCCAGGCCAGTTGTTTCAGAAGTAGCGACTCCGGTCCAACGATCACCGGAGCCAAAGGAGCAATTTATCCCAGTCGGAAATGGTTCATTTACAAAAGCAGTTCCGTCTTCTGAGCCAAGGTCTGGCAATAAGAAGTCATATAAGATTGCCGATGATCCACGGGGTACTCAAGGTTCACAAAGGAGATTACAAAGTCTTTTGAATGCAGCACGCGCTGAGGCTGACGGCTTTCACACTCCTAACCTTGCGCCTCCACCGCAAATAAACATTGGAGCTGAGGATGTCGGAAATACGGGACATTTTCCTGTTGAGAGTACCCATGTACCTGAGATTGATCCTCCGCCACAAACCCAAGCACATACTGTTATGATAGATTCTCAAGTTCAACATCCAAATTCGTTGGGCCCGACTCCAGACATAACAGTTACCACCAATGGTCAACAACGCAATAGAATAGACATTGAAATCTCGAAATCGAAACATCTAGCAAAAGTACAGACGTCAACAACTGGTCAATCTACGCCCACAGTTGGATACCAATATCATTCCGTGCTACCCAAAAACGCCCCCACTAAAGTTGCTCAGCAGAAAACCTCAACTGAGAATGACGGGGATGGTATTGATTATTTTACGCCGGAACCTACTCGCCATGGACCTGTTCCAGGACAAAGAAAACGTGGCCGTCCAAAAGGCTCCGGTCTTCAACCCACTCCTAGCAATCTATCAGTGGAGGCAAGTTCTCCAAAAGACCCTGCATCCATGAGCTTCTCATCTCTTGCAGAATTAGAACAATTCCAAACTCCGAAACCCTCGCAGAAAAAACGCGGTCGTCCCAGAGGACCAACAATCAAACACAAAGGACCTGTCAATGAACCACGTCCAGAGACAAGTCCCGAAGATTTAGCCGACACAGGACTTCACATAACAGAGTCGGGACTTCGTACATCTCGTAGACAACCGAAACCGCGACAAATCTTTACTCCCACCCAAACAGAATCACCTGAACCCGAGCCTGCGGCTGTTAAATTTGGCAAATCTGCGGCTTCTCCTACATCATCTAAATCCAAACCGCTTCGAAGGCATCGCGAACCAATCTATACCTCATACGAAGAATTATTAAGGGAGGAAGACGATCAAAAACGCAAAGCTGGAATTGATGGTGTCTACATCAATCCCCTCGATGCAAAAGAAGGAAGATCACTTGCTCGAAAGAAGACATTAGTCGTATTGGTAAAATGTCAAAAGCTTCGTGACCCGGATCTGTTGGAGAATCGGAAGGGAACATGGATTGAAGTACTTGCCGAGAGGAGAAAGGCTTTACAAGCTATGGTTGAAGCGGAAGCAGCTAAGATTGCTGCCGCCGCTACTGAAGAGGAGAAGTCTAAGAAAAGAAAAAGGGATGGGAAATCCGAAGCAGAACGTTCAAAGCGCTCAAAGCCTTCAGATACCGAGCCCGAAAAGTCATTGGGGGTACCTAGTACTGGAAACTTATTAGACGCTTCTATTACCAAACCTGCAGAGTCAGAACCGCCCATTGTTGAACCTGGAGAGACATCGGGAGTTCCCGGCGTTGAAGATGCAAGAGTACCAGAAGCCCCCATTTCCGGATCTGCAAAGCCATTGGAGACCGCCGGTCCCAGTCCGGACTCTTTCCCCTCGAATGAGGAAATAGCGTCAGAGTTTGAAAGGTTTAAGACCTTTTCGGCTGCAAAGCCGGCAGAAGTTTCCAATTCTAATCCTGAATCATTCCCGTCAAACGAAGAGTTGGCACTAGAGTTTGAGAAATTTAAGAGTGGGTTTGCTCAACAGCCTAGTCAAGGTTTTACACCTGAACCACTTGGACCATCTAGATCGACAATCGATCCTTTTGTGGCAAACTCAATGCAATATGGGCAACAGGCTACGGCATGGACATATCCAAAAGCTCCTGCAAGTACTCCGAATGCGCAAAGTGCGGGGCCAAGCTCTTCTTTTCCTACAATGTACATGGATTCTACGCGTCCTCGATCACCTCAATCTGGTTTCTCGCATCCGGTTCCGCCATATGAGTCCCACTTCAGACATCGGAATGACTCATTTCAGAAAGAGGCTCATCCAGCTGCCATGCAACACCCGCAACAACCACGATGGGGTGGACCTTTGGAACCACATCAGGCGTCCTCAACTATCCGAAATTCTTTGCCTCCAGCATCGAATATCAATTCTTATAATTCACCGTACAGTAGACAGTCTGGGCAGAATCAGATCGCTGGTCATCATAACCAACCTCCATACCATGGAAACGCTGCGGTATCTTCTCCAGCAGACAGGTACATTTCCCCATACGAAGAAGAACAGCAAGCTACGCCTTCATTCCTAGCTCTAAATCCTTGGTTAGCTAGGAATCCAGCTCATCTTCACAGTCCGGTTCATCGAAGTCCCGTTCAACAAAGCCCAGTCCAGCAAAGTCCAGCACAAAATTCCTGGCCTGCCGGCTTCTTGTCACCCGAGCTTCCTAAACCACCACCACAGGCACGTCCGAAAACCGAATGGCCATCTGGTTTCCTACCTCCAAATGCTCTTGCGTTAGATGCCACCCCATCTAGTCCAATGAGCATTGGGCCGATGCAGCAATCAAGCCCTGCTGTGTCACATGCCTCTGACCCACCTTCGGTAACTCATACATTGCAAGAAAATGTTTTCAATCGTCCGAATCCACATGGCAGTCTTCGGTCAACGAGCCATCCGCCTATACCGCAGTCTCAATCTAGTCAATCTGTTCCATATACCTCTTCGCCATATTCTAGGCCTGCGGTTTCTACGACGAGTCAGGGTATTGTAGGAAGACAAAATGATTTGGAACAAGTGCAAATAGCATCGCCTCTCAGCCAGCAGTTCAAACCCATAGATTCTGCTCTACCAAAACCACATACAGAGCCCGCGGGGAATTATGCACACCTATCTGGATTTGAAGTTGAAGAACAGGATCAGGCGCCACCCCAAACCTCAGTACATGCAACGCCTGCCGACAGCTATGCACACCTGGAGGGACTCGAAAGCGAAAGAGAGGCTCAGACACAATCCCAAAACTCAGTAGCAGCCCCTCCTTCCTCTGCTGAAGGTCCTGTTTCAACACAAGCTGTGGAGCGAAGCCAGCCTGATTTTGTATCTCATCGACCACAGCCCAGCAAGGCTACAGGATCTCAATCCAGTTCTACTCTACCTATGGCGTCAATTCCAGCTCAATCACATAGATCAACATCTATACAACCCGCTTTAGAATCAACTCCAGAACCAAGGAAACGAAAGAGATCCACTCCTAACATAGCACAATTACCAAGTCCACAAATTGCGGCGGCGATGAGTCCGAGCTTGCCAGAATCTTCAACTGTCATTACTGAAACAACCGAACAAGTGCCACCGCCAGCCACCCCCGATGATGTTGAAGGTTTCAAAAAGGCGGAAACCATTCCATTTGAATCAGTCTTTGCTCGCATGTCCTCAATTTATAATTCGGTGATGGGTAGCCTCATTTTGTCTTCTGATAAAACAACGTTGAACTTCTGGTCAATTGTCGAAGGAGGAACTGATCCTATTTGGACAATGCAAGTTTGGAAAATGGCTGAGAACCCAATAGTCTCTATGCCGGGTTCAAATCCAATGGAGTTACGTTTGAAGGAGAAGAAAGATGATGAATCAATCGTTGTTCATCGATTCCTGATTGCTCGCACTAAGGAAGCTCATAAATCTGCAAATGAAATGAGGGCAAATTTGGTTACTGCTCGAATTTTCGTGCAAATGGCCAATCCTCAAATACTTCAAGCTGAAGATCCAGAAGTAATCGCTACTAAGCCCTGGAAATGTGAAAAGTGTGGTGCCAGGTTCAAGAATAAAGAAGGAATTAAATACCATCTTTCCAAATCACAGACGACCTGCAACCCAAATTTTAACCCAAAGACCGCCAAGCCAAAACAACATGGTAAACCAAAAAAGGAGACACCGAAGAAGGAAAAAGTGACCAAGACGAAAAGCAAACCTGTGGCTTCTCCAGAGAAGGAAGTTCAGCCTGAACCAACAGATGAATCCGAATCTGAATCTGAAGGAGGTGACTCTGATGATTCTATCTTTGAATGGGCTGCAAAAGTCGCTACATTGAAGAAATCTCCGAAGAAGCAAAGAGCAGACAGAGGGGATCCAGTTATTGGCAGAAGTGGAAAAGTCTACAAATCGTTGGGAGGCGAAAGACCAGCACTATTGGAAATTGCTGAAACACTTAAGCAAACACCATCACTTACGGAAGAACTCGCAAAAATTCCATCATTACCCCAAATCCCAAATCAATCACTTCCAGAAGTAGTATCGCCGATGTCAAAAGAGAAGGTTGTTAAGGACATTATCCTTTGTCTCCTTCGAGCTAATGATAATGCGATACCTGGTGAACGTGGTCTCTGGTTCGCTTTTGTTGCATGTTGGCTTAGATATTATCCTACTTCCAGAGTACTCCCTGAACACAAACTATTTGCAAGAGCTCTCGATGAATTACTTGAGGACGGAATAATTTCAAAAATTGCGTTTGATTTTCCTGGTGCTAGGAGTAGAACTATAACTAGGAGCATTTTATTCGATCCAAAAGTAGCTGCCCCGTCATCAGCTGATATTAACAAATTGAAAGATGACACAAAAGCCAAGCATCCTGATTTCTATATTCCACCTGGATTTTCTCCTCCGAGTGTCATTTTGGAGATCTTGAACGCTATTGGAAAGCCTCCACCTCTGGCTCCGGAGATGTCAGCTGCGCAACTTAATGAGATACTAGGGTCTGATGAAGATGCAGGGAAGGGTGATTCCTCAGATGATGATTTTAAACCCGATAATCACGCATTAGATGCAGAAGATGACCTTGAAGATGACCCGATGGACCTGGATTTGGATTCTGACGGTGCTGGGAGCGAATTTTCACCCTTTCCGGAATATACCCCTACGCAAGACTTCCAATCTAATCCATTGCATCAACCGATACCTTCAAAGATTAATGGCAGTCAAATGACACCTCGTATGAGGCGCCCAGGTCATCATTTAACTCTCGAAGAGCGAGAAAGAAGAAAACATGCAAATGCTCTGCAGGAACAGACATGGACTCCACAACCAGCTGTGTTACAAAACTCAGAGGGTGGCGCATGGGGTGTTTCCTCGAAGCCAAAACGAAGCTACAAGTTGAGAGAACGTCTTCCGGAGCCAAATACATTCATGCAAGATCTTTCTGGATCTTGGTCTGTTAGACCTTTTGGACATGGTGTGAATCCCATTTTTGCTAGACCAAATAAGATGGTCGTTGGAAACCCTCAAGGTGAACATTATCTTCAGCAGCGGGAAGATAGTCATCGACCAGTCATTCATCCTAACAAACCAGTCATGCGTCCGTCCGTTCCATCAAAGTTTTTCCTCGACAAAAATCTTCGGGGAGATTTTGTTGCTCTACCTGATGGCCAAATAGAGATCTCAAAATCTACTGGACTACCAAAGCGGCATTATACATATCGTACCAGATCGCAAAAAGATCCAGAGATGTCAAGATATACTGGACTTGCAAAGCGAGGTTATAGATCATTAACACCAGATCCTATGGATTTGATGGAAGCTAGTATCAATGGCTTGACTGAGCTTGATATATTGAATCACTATGAGGCGAAGCCACTTGAAGAAGAAATTGGTCGCCAAACTAATCCTGGTTTGGCTAGCATACCATCTACTCCAGCAACACCAGGTCTTTCTCATCTTTTCTCGAATGAATCTGCTGGACTCTGGAATCTTGCTCATCCATTTGTAGCTTGCACCAATGTTGAAAAGCTCAAGATGCAATGGCTTGATCGTACAGCTTTTACCTTGAAAACGATACCATACTCAGCTCTCGAGGACAATGATGACTTACCACCAGAGCAACAAACTATCATTGGGCCAAAACGCAAAAGACAACAAAATAAAGAGCCACATATCGGTGTCCGCAAAGGTCTAAAAAACAAATGGGTGATGCCTCGACGTCTCACATCTGCACCGGATGATCTTCTTGGTGTTCATAGAGATGTGAGATATGCTGCAGAATTACTAGGCACTCAGATGGTAAACTATGATATGAACATTCGAAGAAAGAGACAGCGATTCAAGGAGCAAGGTTTAGCTGCTGATGAAGAAGAACGATTGACTATGGGTATTGTTGTCATTCGAGCATTGCTTGGGGGGTTGGAGATGAACATTGATTGGGTCATACTTGGTTCAGTCTTTAAGGATTATTCCTTAAACTTTTTGAAGAAATGGTGGCAAGTTGTTTGGGCCAAGAAAAAGCCAATGGTTGACAAAATGACAAAAGACTTTCAGGAAGTTTTTATCATGGGTTATCGAAAGGGTCAAATTCAATCAATCGACTATGATCATATTGTCGACTACGATTTCAACACTTTAATCGACTGGGCCATGACCAAGATCAATACCCCCACCCAGGAAAAGAAGGTGTTTGATCTCCCGAATTCATTTCCAGAACTCAAGAAGAAATATGCATTAGTCCCAGAAGCTCGAAGTAATTACTGGTCAGAACAATATTACTATCCTCTTGCCGCCGTTTATCAGAGGATGAATCTTGTCAACTCTGTGCCTTTTGCAAATCCTCTACAACAAGAAACTCCAACTTATGAAATAAATGACTATGCACTAGCAAAATCCTGGTGCAGGGCAGCGGCCGTTACACCGGATCATTTATGGGATAGCAAAGCAGCCAATAAATTGCTCAATCGTCTTCCTAGTGCTATCATTATCAAAGCTAGAGAGGATTTGTTGAAGAACAAGATTATTACCAAAAATAAGCGTCTTCGCACCAATGGCCGAGTTTACAACCTTCCAGATGCTTTCAATGCGGTTTTCATTCGTACTGGAAAGATCATTTACGAGAAACAATACCGGGAAGCTTATGAATTCAAACGCGAATTGGATCAAAAATTCCGAAATGGGGAGACCATTGTTAATATCCCATGGGGCGTAAATGAAGGTGCTGTGTTAGCTATTACGAATTTACAAGCTAATGGATGTATCTACGTTCAAAAAAGCAACATCAGAGCAAACAAATTCGGCCTTACGGAAGGTGGATACGAAACTAGACTTATTGATAAAGCGAAATATCGTTTCCAAATGGATATTACGCCCACTTCAAATTATGTCTATAATCACGCAATTCCCAATCTTGACGCGTTAATCTCGGACCCTCCATCTCTAGGCTCAAGAGGAGCAATTCCAGTTTGGAGAAGTATAAAAGGAGAAATCATAGAGGGTATGTGGAGAAAAGTCCTCCTGGGAGTTACGGGTGCGTTCGTATTACGAAGTAGTATCGACATTGAAGGATTGGAAAAAGTATTCGCGCCTAGTCTCGACGCATGGGAAATTAAACAATTGATAGATTGGGGGGTTGAGAAAGGTGTTTGGCAAAGGTGTGATTATGAAGGTTTGGGAGCAACGGCTGAAGAGGCAAGTGATATGGAGGGTTGGGAGGTGGGTGATTGGTGGTGGATGATTGTGGGGAGATATTTGGTGGAGAGTGATTAGGGATGGAGCTGATTTAGATAGTGGTTGAGATTATAAGGCGTTTTTGTGGACAAGCAAAGGGAAAGTAAAGAAGGGAAGGGAAGATAATGTACTGTGTGTATAGTATAATATGGAGTTTTTGGGGAGGGAGTGGGTCACCAAGCAAGTATAGTAGATCATGGCGCATGGATATTTTCTAAAGCACGCAGTTCGTGCTAGATGAATTTAGTGATAGTTCAGGCAATGAAGGTACTATAAGTAATAATTTCCAAACTCTCATTTTGGTGACCCAATTGTCACTAGTTCAGAGCATCCATCTCAAATTCCCATATCTCGCTATTGAGCTAGTAAATGTCTCGACTGATATTCGCCAAGAGCGAGCTACCAAGACGGGACCCTCACCCTCCATACCGAACTAAAACTAACCCATCGTTAAAACCAAACTCCCCTCTAAACACTCCCTACAATCGCGCTTACAGTCACCCGCAGACGCAAGCGTGGAGATACGTTCATAACATCGGATTGGGGCTGTTGCTCCGCGTAATAAGGAGGTAGTGGAGAGCAAGGCTAGGGCGGCGGTTGAGGGGGCTTCGGTGAGGGGAAAGATGGGAAGTCTTGTGTTGAGGTTGCTGGTTTTGCTGGGGGGGAAGGGGGAGTGCGGATGGGATGGTGGGGGGATTTGGCGTATTTGGGGGATTTGGAGGGTTAGGGTTATGGTTATGGTTACGGTTATGGTTACGGTTGTGAGGATTTGGAGGGTGATGTGCATGCTTGATGGTAGGCCCCTGGTTTGGTGTGGTGGAGTAGATTCTTGGGTTTGATCGTTGATCGTTGGTACTGGTGTTGTTGATGGGAAATGTGGTTTGCCGGATACCAGCCTGGGTGCTCATTCTTTTACATCGCTGTTTGGTATTTGGGATGGTTCGGGTGTTTCTTTCGGATGTTGGGAAATGGGTATAGCTGTATCTTATCCAGCAACGGTGGTCGTCGTTGAGGGTGTGCTTTGTTTACCAGGTATTTGCGACCGAGAGCCCAAAGACCGTGCCTGTAAGGTTTAAGTATCGCTAAATTTACAGTACGACAAAGCCTAAACGTTCGGATGAAATGAATGTTGATCACGTGTTGTTCTGAGACAAAACTGCAGTAGTTGGCTTGGCGAATATTACTTTCTGTCCCGAATCTTCTCATTATCAATTATTGTGATATTGTCATTTTATTATCAAGACACCATCATGACCATCAATCATTCATAAATCATTCTCATTACACGGTTTTTTGTTGGGCTGGCTATCTAAATATCACGAACCCGGCAAAGAAAAAAAAACACTTTAGTATTGTGAATGTCGTGATTCAGCATCAGGAAACCGCAGCTTCCTGAACAGGGAATACCTCGCTTAATCCACTGGCCGCTTCAACGTTACCTATTATATAATTGCTAGCGTCTAACCCTTATACATTTTTGTATAAATCCGACATTGTTTCCAATGTTCTTCGCTGTTTTGATATCTCTTGAATTCTTCTTTCAATTTTTTTCTTTTCTCCATTATCCCAGATATCGCTGGTCCTAAGAAAATTGCGGTTGAACGTTTCCCCTATTTGAATGCCTATTTCGTCACCCCTAAATTTCCTTTTGAGGCCTTCGGCTGGGCTTTTGACATGCCCTTAGCCTTCCTTGCTTTCGTCTGCGAGACCTCAATCTTTCGCAGTATCTTGTATCCTCTATATATTAATATAAGAAATTCTTATTGGGCTTCCTTTAAAACTTCTATATTTCGCCCTTTAGAATTTCAATTAGTTGATATCAAATGTTCTGAATATAAGAAATATATTATGAATTATACTAAAGTTAATAAATATAATTAAATGATTCTTTAGAATTATTATAATAATAATAATTCCGCAATTGATATAGTGTGATAATAAGAAAATAATATATATCTTCGATATATATAAATAAAAGAGTTTAAGCTATTTTGAAGATTTAAGAATATTATTTGTTTTTTTCTATTCGATTTGTTATTTATTTTCAAAAATGATCAATTTAAGAAATTATAATCTTGCAAATAAACAATTTCTTTATTTGAATATCTATGAATTCGATGATTTCGTATATACTAGTGTCACAAAAGTGACGCCACTCTTGATGAATGGTTAATTGGGTTGATATAGTAATCATTTCCCGTGACAACTAGTGAATTCGTAGAGTTCGAATTCGTATTTATATATTGAATGATTAGATCGATTTGATTAATTAGATTAATTTAGTCAATTTGATCAAATCGATCTAATTGATCAAAATAGTCTAGTTGATCTTGTTTATCGTATTGATCTTATTATTCAGAATGAATATAATATATATATATAGATCGATTAAATCGAATTGATCAAATTGGTCTAATTGATTATATTGATTATATTATTTTTATTATTCGGAATAAGTATATTCTATATATATATAAATATATATATATATATAGGTCTTTATATTATGAAGTGGTTAATGAGAGTTATTTATTATTCAATAATAATAATACTTTCTAATATTTATTAATTACAGTTTAATGTTATTTTATTTATATAATATAAAACATTGTTTTAGATAGTATTATATTTTTAAAGTGAATATAGTATAGTTTTAAGATTGTAATAAATGTTTATTAATATTTATCGATAAAGTCAACTACTCTACTTTTGAGCCACCCCTCTTTTGGGCTACCCCTCTTTTAGATCATCTTTTTATATCAAAAGTCATAATTTTCACTTATTAATAATTTTATAACGAATTAATATAATTAATTAAAATTTTAAATATAGATTCTTTTTATAGAAATCAATTGATTCTGAAAATTTAATAATTTTAAATTTTGTTTATATTGAAATTTTCAAGATTGAAATTTCGATTTCAATTTATATATAATTTTATATACAAATTAAAAAAATATTAAAATCTTGAACAACTTTTCAACAAAAATAATTAAAAATAAATTATTAATTTTTTTGAAATTATTAAATTATATCTACAAAATGAATTAAATTATTATATATAATAATTTATAGAAAATCTTTTATTAAAAATATTACAGTTTTTAATCTTTATAAATAAAATCTTGTTTATAAATATTAAAATTCTAAAATTTGATTCATTTTATAAAATTCGATTCAAAGATTTTAAAAAAAATTATTAATTTATTTTTAATTATTTTTGTTGAAAAGTTTTTCAAGATTTTTGTATTTTTTTAATTTGTATATTATATGTAAATTAAAATTCAAAAATTCAATTTTAAATATCTCGATAAAAAAAATTACGAAAAATCTAAAATTTTTAGAATTTATTATTATATAAGTAATGAATCTATATTCAAAATCTCAGAAAATTATATTTATAAATAAAAAAGTTCAAAATGTTGATTTTTATAATTTTTGATATGAAAAAGTGGCCCAAAAAAGAGGTGGCCCAAAAGTAAAGTAGTTGACTTAATTATTCTCATCCCTTTGCTTTTTCGATATTATCTGGTATTGATTTTAAAAATGCGAAATCTTAGAGATTTCATTCTTTCGCAATACTGTTATATATTCCAAAGTACAGAAAGCAAAACTCTTAAGTATCTGTAATATTATCGTCTATTCCAAAATGCAATTAGTAATATGAATAAAAAGAAATTCAGTACAATGGATACCAAGTGAAAATAAAACGATTCTTAAAATGAAAAGGAGTAACTATTTCTAGGAGGAGATTCATAATGCTTTATTGTATTGGATTCTAGAAGCGATCCAGGTACAGTACTTTATCAAGTTTAAGAAGTAATTACGCCAATTTCATTCTTTGGTTTAGTAAGCAAATTCGTTCCTCTGGCCATGAAGTATAGTATGATATGATATCGAAAACGATGACTTTGGAAAACGACAACGACGTCTACCTATTACGAGAAGGCTTGGCTTGTCCACCCATCCAGGAGCTGTCCCCCTTTTGCCATACGTCCCTTCGATGATCATAGAACGAGGTCGACACATGCAGTAACGATAAAATCACCAGTTGCCGAATATCAAGAATGGGGAGGATGAAGACTCAACACCTGTACCTTTTCAAAGGGTTTCTCAAAATGCGTCAAGATCGCGAACGATAAGACATACACTGTCGAGTTTCAAGTATGTTCTGGAGTATTTTCATCTCCCATTCTTTCCGAAGGATTGAACCTTGCTTCTAGTAAAACGAATTTTACAGAGGATTCAACCCTTCGCTACACTTTACGGTACAGCCAGCCATATTACGAGCTAACAGGAAGCCGAATGAATATAATACTATTATTAGAATAAAGAAGAATGGTTACTCTTAGGAGGAGATCCATGATGCCCTCCCGTACAACGGCAGCAATCATCACGTGACTAGTTCACTGCTTTGTGACTAAGCCGAGTCAGATTAGCTGCCACGATATGCTTTAGAATCGTCACAAATCTAACCCCAGCTTTTTGTACTCCTACATTTTTTGCGACTGCTTTGAGAGATTGTGAAATGTTTGCTTTTTTCTATGATCTCTTCAAAGTTCATGATCGATTTAATATATTCCCAAATTTTTAAAGAATTTGATATGAGTTTTGTTGAGTAATAATAGTTTAAAGTTGAAGAATTAATGGATGTAGCGTCTGCTCCTGTTCTATTCTTCCTTAGCTATTAGTTTTTACCTTGATTAAGAACATCGGATTCTCATCCCCTTCTACAAGTATTCCCTAACACTTTCAGAAAACGGTTTCTCGAATCCGGGGAACTGTATTAGGAAGTTAGCATCGCAAAACCTGGAAAGTACTAAGGTATTAGTTTCTAAATACTCTGTGTCAGCACTAATGCATAGCATGTTAGCGAGTGCGAGAATCATTTCTGCATAAAGTTATTGAGTACAAGCCTCCTTCATATTATCCAGAATAGGGGCTGTGATACAGCATCCAGGGTTTCCTTCCCTTTGGTGACTGTCGACTAGATGCCCCTTACTTGTATCTTGTTCCAGTCCTTTGTCGTGCGAAACTCCGCAGCCTTATCCAGAGGCTCAGAAGCGTCCACCTCAGCCTGGTTCGAACACAACGTCCCTGTTGTTTCATTTGACTATTTATTGGTTACGTGAAGGCAGGGATACGAGCATATCAAGCCAAATATCACGATTCTGCATGTGCCTCAGGCAGCTATCACCAACCGCCTCTCTACTTACCATTTATTTATGCCTGTCGTCTTTTTTTATTGCACGCGCCTCTTCAACCAAAGTTTTATTCTCGGTAACATCCAATATTCGCAGCAATCTACCACGCAATGCCGCCAAATATTTCCGCGCTATCTCAGTACCAGATACGGAGGTTTTTTGAGGAGAACGATTCTGTCACGCAGCTGCAATGCAACGCAGAAGCCCAACGAATAACAGGCCAGCCTGTCACCGCGACAGCATGCCAGGGCGGAACCAGTTACACCGTTGAAGGTGGGGAAGTTGTCGTCCAGTTCCGCGTTCCAAGTTCCACTCTGGACATGGACTTGCTCCAAAGTATCGAACAAGCCTACCGCGGCTTCGCGCCACAACACGAGTACCGAGGCAAGCTTGGCCAGGTCAGTGTCTATGTGATGAACAACATAGGGGGGACCTGCATGTACCTGGCCCGATCCGAGCTACAGAGCAACAACTACTACTTCCTGCAATTGACCATAGACGACTACGCAAGGCCTGTCAACCCATCCTCTCCTTTCCAAGCCAGAGAAAAGGTCAACTAACCTGGCTAGCGCAGATTCTTCGCTTCGGCGTATCATAACACGCCCGTCGAGATGACACGGCCAGATCCCGCCCAACTATTTGGCAAGTACTTGTCACAACTCCAGCAGCTGCGCGAGGGACTTCCTGAGCGCTTTCACTCGACGCTTGACGAGATCATCCCCCACCTGCCGGGCCTCTTCACCGACGGTTGGCCGCTTGTGCCCAACCACACCGACCTCCTCGAGAACAACATCCACGTGGATAAAGCCACGGGCAGGATCGTGGGCATCTGCGACTGGAGAGGCGCCGAGGTTAGTCCGTTTGGGATGTCGCTAGGGGGGCTCGAGATCATGCTTGGGACTCTAACCACAACTGGGGACTTTTGGCGTTACCACCCTAATCACCAGGAGCTCCGAGATCATTTTTGGACCCGGTTCTACTACTACCTGGGAGGCGCGTCTGACGAGCAGAAGCGGCGCATCGAGGCTGCAAGACTGATTGGCCTCTTCCTGGCCAATGGCTTCCAGCAGGGCAAGCCGGCCACGGAGGAGAGTGAGGACTTGCGTTTTCTTGGGGCGGTCGTTCTCAAATGATATTTCGCGTGTCTTACCACACTCACCTCGATACAGAGTACGTAACCGATATTAATCACGAAATAACCTGTTGGAAGCCAAGGCACCATTACCAGGTTAAGGATGTTTGACTACCAACGCTCCCGTCGGTACGGAACGTCTCACGGATACAAATCTCGTGTATGTGTGTTTGGTTAATTGATTGTTTGTTTGTTCAATTTATCCATTTACAGGATCTTCCTAATTAGTAAATACTGTTCCGGGCATGTTTGCCCATTCCTCTCACTACGAATATCGTATCACACTTTACCTATTATGGAATAAGGTTTGTGTGTATCATTGGATGGGATATGAAATTGGATTAACAGATTGGATATTTTCAAGCCACTTTGTTGATTCTTCCACCTGGAAATAGGAAATAATAAATAACCTTCAAAAGGGTTTAGTGTAACACGAAGTACTTGAGTTTATACGTATACGCCAATCTCATATCGACACGTAGCGATAAAGGATCAGTAAGGCTGGTAGTGCTTATCCATCACCACCTGCATATGCGTCTCCGCACCCGTCCAAGCTTGTACGCGACGATCAGCGCCAAGAGTGCAGAGGAAGAAAACCGCAGGCGAGAATCCCTGGAGGTCTTGGAGGACGATGCTTGCCCCCCTCTTGACGTCATCGTTCTTAACGGTGGGTGGGATTTGACCTATGAGCTCAATGAAGGCTTGGTCTCGGCTATTCTCCTCAGTATATAGCCCCATGCTCGAATATTAAGAAGACGAATCAGGGAGAGGAGAGATGAGAAGCAAAAGAACGGATAAATTGGATACACACCGTCGGTTGTGGCCGCCCTGCGGTGCGGCGTACGTCTCCATAGGGTGAGTCAATGCGAGTTGCGATATAACAAGTCCTGAAGGAGCTAGAAATACTTCGCATACATACATTTCATTAATTTTGGTCTTCCTATAAAGATAATAAACTCTTCCTATACCTTTTCAAAATATATTTCTATTGGGGGTCACGGGTATATATTTAACTACAGAATCAAAAATCTTCTAATCCGAAATCTATAATCCTTATTTATACTTTTTCTTAATTCTTCAACATATCAATATAATATACGTTTTTATATACATCTCTAAATTCGTCGAGTAAAGATTCTTTATATAAATTAATTTGTTTTCATACTATAAATTGTTTTCGGCTTTATTAACTGCAAACGGCTAATTAATCGTTTTCGGTTTTAAAATGACGTTTTTGAATATTAGACTGAATTTAATCGTATATATATATTTTCGACTATTCGATGTATTCAATATATTGTAAAAGAGGTAGATCGAGATATATACGTCTCGATAATATACTACGAGGGGGATTATATAGGGGAGCTGCCGAGAGGTGCATAAAGGGGTGGGCGGCGATGGGTTCTGGTTGGACTCAAAATCGCGCAGATGCAGATACAGAGGGATAGGTATTATGACTCCAATACCCCCATTTTCTGGCAAACATGGTGATGATTTGTTTTCCAGACAGGGCACCAAGGGTACGCTCCATAGTAGTCATACCAAACATGGCAGGACGATGACATGAGGGACGAATGACACGGCTCCACGCCATAACACCCGACATTGTTGGGCGTGATAATCTCTGTATATCCCCTCCTTTTTGAACAGAGACGATATATCTCTTCTCCGAGTCCAACACCGGTCGGATAGGCATAAATATCCAGTTTCTCCTCCCCTCATACAACGAGGATATCGTTCTTCGGCATCAGAGACCAAACTTGCAAATCATCCCTCAGATCTTACTTGGTTTACTTGTTTACCTCCCATACTCTCCACTCACAACCAGAACCGCCGTCCACCCACCAAAATGGCCACCTCCGCTGTCGCCACCGCTACCCATCCTTGGGAGATAGAAGGTGCCTATGATTCTGCTACCATCCCAGGCATTGACCGGCCTCTTGGGGAGAAGGACTTGGTCCTCGGCTCCAACACGTGAGTTCCAACACTACCTACAATGGCTACCACGCTCCAAAGCATATACTAACCCGAGTGCCTGTCTCGTCTAGGTATAATGGCCTTGCCCCCATCGAGAAGCAGGTGAGGCTTCAAGGCTCTCACACCGAGTACATCAAGGACGTGCTCGCCATCATCAACAAACATGGCATGGGCGACCTCTTCGGTGTTCACTCACTACATCGCCACGACGCGATCCCTGAGAAGACGATTCGCCTTGAGGCTGCCGCGCCTGGCATCGACGGCATGAACTGGACCAGGGCCACACCCATCGGCGGCGAGCTTCTCGCTCAGGACAGGATTCACGCCACCTTCTTCAAGGTCCAGGGCAGCACCTTGATTCCATTCGAGTTCGCCGAGGGCCCTTCGCCCCTCAAGGGACAGAACATTCCCCCGCAGTTCATCTTCGATATCGCCAAGTATATCTCCGAGCACGATCTGACCGAATTCATCTCCATTGAGGTCAAAGATTTCGCCAAAGCATGTGCCGGGGACGACAAGCGCACGTCCGAGCTGGATGTGGTTTGGGGCACCACCGAGAGCCTCACCGTCGTCCTGCCCTTCGATCGGATGGTCAAGGGAGTTACGAACCCGGTCCCCACGGGCTAGAACCCCCGTGGCTACAATCCGGAGAGCGACCCGGAAGGTCCCGGCCCAGGTGAGCATTGGAACGAGGCCAAGAATTCGGATGGCACGAAGACACACAAGGTCCACGTCGACAGCGTCGAGCCCATCAGTCCCGAACTTCTCTATGACTCCCTTGTCAAGCAGGGATACGTCATCGAGGCCTGATTGCTTCGATTTGCCTCAGGAGGATCACCGATATTTCGACGGAGGAGGGGTTTTTCATGGCAACAGATTGGTACACGTGCACGTATACAAGCCCATGGACAAGAATTGATGAATGCACGTGCGATCAGCACGCGGATGCAATTTGTCATCAGCTCCACTCTCGCTTGGGGTAGCTAGCTAGGTAGTAGTCATGACCATGCCAAAATGCACTTATTTCTTCCTGTCGTGATTCTTGCTCCGCCTTGTGAATTTTGTTTGGCTTTGAACTGCTGCAAAAGTATATCAAGGAGGAGGCTATCGATATTGACGATCTATATCGCTGGTATCCCAACTCAAACGTCGTTGAGTTCCTTTCCGTAATAACATCTGCAACTTTATTAGTTGTGGAATTGCTAAAGGTGTACTCATTTACTTTCTATTATTTCCAAATTCTACTCTAACACTATTAGTATCTACTTCTAGTTAATCCTTGGTGTAAGGAATCTTTTGTTGATTTCTCTACGAGAGCAGGCTTCACATTAAATATAGTAAGAATTTACTATATTTAATGTGATCTTTAGATATTTCATAATAAATTTTTTAAAATTTTATCAAAGCTTTCAAAATTCGTATTCCTTTTATATTAAATCATATGAAATATCGAAAAGTTGTTTATCGCGGAGTACCTATCACGGCTTGAAGGTCAATCATGTACCTGTATATGGTCTATATAGCCTTTTCGAAACCATCAGTTTTCCGATCATTAGTTATAGTGTGAAAGAGGTAGATTGATACGTGTGTCCCGATAGCACGCTGTGAGGGGGAATGGGAATTGGAATTGGTCAGATTATATTGTAAAGGCTTCAAATAGTGGAATTAATAGATTAAAAAATAGTTTGAATTATATATAAATAGTATACAAAAGATTAATGGAAAAAAACGATTGATTATTCAAGGAAGAGAAGAGCGGAGCTATCTCTTATATCTAACTACGAAGAGTCAATAACTACGAACTAGCTACGTAATAAGCCTTGTGTCACGGAAAGCCTTGCGATCCCCTGTATCCTACAAAGGATCAAGGGTATGCTTTTCAATCGGAATGAAGATTCTTTTAAATTCTATCAATCTCTTCGATCGATAGATGATCTGTTACGAGGGTAGCCGTCTAGATCACATGGAAGTGCTCTAAACTCTCGAAGTAGGTTTATAACTAGGCATCAAGCAGGGACTTAAGTAATGACAATAATGATATGCTATTCGTAACTAATAGTAGAATATACTAAATGATTGATCTTGAGTACGAAGCTCTATACAAATGAAATCCATCTTGATTATATAGACCTTCGTATTCCAATATTGAGTTGGAACAATGGAACTAGGGAGCGAGATTCGAATCTCGCTCTTTCGCTCCCTCGCTCCCTCACATGACTATTCACTTGATCCTAGAACACGTGATATTGGTTTGTGACGTTCCGGCGTAACATGATCCTGATATACTAATAATTAAAGATCCAGTTTAATATTAAAAAATCATTTATTTATTTTATATATATAGCCTTCGATCTATACGATCAAGAGCAAATTATTCAATTCAATTTACTCTATTAATCATATATATTATCTATTCTCCGATCTCTAAAAGTGCTCTGTAATCATACTATCCCGTGATATTTTCAAAAAAAAAAAATTCAAAATTGAATTTCGATCATTAAGTTTTGGAATCAATTAAGAATTATATAAAATATAAATTTGATAAATTTTTTATTATTTGATTAAAATTTCAATTAAATTAAATTTGATTTGATGAAATTATTATAAATTGAATTTCAAAATTTGAACAAAAGATGTTTTTTATAAAAGCTTTGAAATTTAAGATTTTGGAAATGTATTATAAAAATAAATATATAATCTTTTATTTAAATTCCTAGCTTCACTTTAATATTATCTTTGTTTTTGCTTTTTTTTCATTCAACTATACCCGAATAAGAAATAATATAAATGTGACCGTTTATATGAAAATTGATATAATAATTAATCGAAAATTTTCATATTAATTATAGGAATATTGCTTCCATAGGGGGGGGGATACCTACTCAAGAAGGAGACGCAGAGAGGATGGGAGCAGATTTGGTGTGGAGTTTGGACTTTGGGAATTGAACAAGAATATCATCGTACAATATTTGTAAAGTAGCAAGAGCTTAAGTTCGTTAAATTTCTGGCGGTTTGAGGATAAGTAATCAAGCGAGTAGAACGGCCGCGTAAAACAGTGGGAGGAAGACACTGAAAACAGGGTGCAAATCACCAACATCTAGTTACTTGTAGTAATTACTGGCACTCATTAATCATTAATACTCGGCAAATTCTGTCGAAACTCCTTGTACTTCATCCTCTTCCTCCTGAACTTCCATGTCGCTATTTTCCTCCGATTGCATCTTCAATCTACCCCCCTATCTTGTTGTTGGGACTTGCGTAGTGAAAAGATATTTGGATTTCCCAGTATATTCCACGGGAAAGATCCAGCGGACACACCTTCATTCCCGGATTTTGAACCAGGTCCTTGCACTTCATCCAGACCGGAAAATGGATCTTTGAACTCGTTGTCGCTCTGAATTGTTCGTGAGTTTTGGCGTTCTTCTTGCGTGTCTATTGGTTTATCAGAGGCCGAGATGCTTTTCTCGTTTTCTCGTTCTGCGGTTTCATCGCTGTCAACTTCGATGTCCTCGTTCATGGTATCCCGTCCCTGCTTGACTTCTTTCACTGGACTATATTCGAGGTAGTCGGCATCAATGTTGCCGTCGTTTTCCACTACAGTGGTCTGGTTGTCGTGGACCCCTCCATCCTGATGAGTCATCTTGCTATCGTCATTCTCGGCTTTAGCAGTGTTATCACTGTCAATTTCCATGCTCTCATTCATATTGAGCCCTTCATGCTCAAATTCTGGCACTGGACCATATTCGGGGCGTTTCACCACAATAATTAAGTCGCCGTGAACTACTTTCTCCTCAACTTCGAGCTCTTGGAAATTCATCTTTTTATCGACTTCAATGCTAACGTTGCTTTCTTCCTCAACATTCTTCTCGAGGTACTGTCCGATACTATCGTCGATAGAAATCTCATTCTCTTCAATGTTTTGCACTCGTAGGTATTCATTGTAGTCGCCCTCAACGTTACCCTCGTTTTCCGCTACAACTTCTCGCCACTGAAGATTGCGTTTTTCATCCACTTCAATGCCATCGTCGTCTTCCGCTATGGCAGTCTTGTCGCCGTAGAAGCATTCGGGACAGTCGTTCATGGGAATATCTTTGTCGACTCCCTGCACTTGAAAACATCCATCAACATCAACCTCAATGCTTTCGTTATTTCCGCTTCAGTAATATTATTGCCCTGAACTTCTATCCCCTCTTCAATAGCAACTTCTTTCTTCCCTATTTCTGGCACTTGAAGTTTTCCCTTGTCATTTAATTGGATGCTATCCTCGTTCTCTGTTTCAACAGGTATCTCAGCGGCAACATCAAATTTGAGGCGTGACTCTTCAAGGATTTTTTGGTTGTCAACATCAAAGCTCTTCTGGTTCTCCGCCTCATTATCTTCGTTACCGGTAACCTCAATGCTATGGTCGTTTTCCGCTACCATAGTCTTGTCGCCACAACCTCCGATACTCTCGTCCATAGTAACCTCTTCCTCGACTCGCGGCTGACCATTTCCATTATCATCGAACTCAATGGTTTCGTCTCGTTCTACTTCAGTTGTTGCATCGATGGGTCCCTTGCAGCTAATGATCCACTTTTCAAGAATTTCATTGTCGTGATCCTCAACGTTTTCCTCATTTTCTACTTCAACATACCTGTTGATCGCAACCTCATCGCTGTCGCAATTCTCTGTTTCAGTAGTCGCTCTATCGATGGCCTTATCGCTCTTGCCCTTCTTTCCCCTAGTTGCTTCTTTACCGGTTACTCCATCGTTTTTGTCATTATCTGCCTCGGTGATTTCACTAGTGGCGTCCTCAGTGCCCCTACCACCCTGCACTTCGACAATGTCCATAATCTCATTGCTATTGTCGTTCTTTGCCTCATCAATTTCACTAATGACAACCCCATTGCTCCCGTCATTGCCTGCTTCAACAGTTCCACCAACGGCATCACCAATGCCCTCATTATTATGCACTTGGACAGCATCCTCGTTATCAACTCCATGTCTCTCATCTTCTCTAATTTGAAGGTTATAGTCATGGTTAGCCTCAATACTTCCGTAGAAGTCTATCTCGTCATCCTCGTTTTCATCCATCTCGGTGCTCTCATCCTCAACAGCGTCGGCGTTCTCAGCTTTTTCCGCATTAACATTTTCAGTATCATTCACTTCAACACTATGACCTTCATCCGCTTCGTTTTCTTCGGTTTTTTCGTCCTCAGTTTTCACCAAATATAATTGGCTCTCGCGTCTTTCAGGTATGAGTCTGGGGCTTTCGAATACAACATCTGTGGTGTCGCATTCTCCAGTCAAGCACCATCTCTCTAGGGAGAATATTTCTTGATTTCCCAAGTCTATATCGTCTGTACAGGAACTAGGAGTAGAGTCACTTTTTAACTCAAGGGCTATGCAGAAAAGCCTTTCGAAATGGTACTGTCCCTCCTTCCAAGACTCCGTGTCCTCGCCCCAGGTATGAAAGGAGAAGTCATGCCCCATATTTTCCAGACTTTTGCCAAATAAAGAGCTCAGGGTCCTTGATAATCGACACGACATCTGTTTGGCAGTGCGTCTTAGAACATCTTTGAAGTATGGCTGTTTCATATGTTCCTTGAATGCTCCGAAATCAAAGCATCGTAGTTCAACCCATCCACCTGGTGCATCCAAGTTAGTATTTGGGATATTAGAACCTGACCTAAATAGAAGATAGGATATTTCTCTTATCGAAGGATCAAAAGACGTAAGAAAATTACGGGGGTGCTCACCTTTGTTAAACGCAATGTTGCGATATGCTTCAATTAGACTCAACGATCCCGACTCAATGTGTGGAAAATCCGTTAGGAAAACCCAATCCCTCAACGCAGCTAGGGCTAGAATTCTAAATACCGCAGATGGTCCCAGTTTCACGGCGAATCTCTCTAATTGGAGCTTACCGTCATTCGATCCTTCGAGAGAAGCAAAAGCAGAGTTCACCAAGTATATCAAGTCGCCATCGAACCATTCTTTTGGACTCTGCATGCGTCCAAAGTCTTGCATTTCAGTCATAGCTTCCAACTCTAAGCAGATCTCATTCATGGCAGTGTCTAGAGTCTGGGGCGGTAGATGCTTTGCTTCTCTCTCCTTAACGCTTGACACTTCGAACTGCCGGTGAATCTTATTAGTCAACATCCATATTTCTCTGTTCTTTTGGCCAATCTCATAAGCCAGTGTATCTCTTCCTGCATTTCTGACGGCGATGGCTGCTGCTTCTAGATTTGAAGCCTTGGCTTCCAACTCTAGTTTCGTCTGTTGAAGCTTTTCGATCCTCCCATGTAGTTCTCGAAGGTCGCCATCTCATTGGTCTCGAATGGCAATTATTTCTGCTTCTTTCGTTTGCAGGTTCCTCCTGTAATTTTCTTGCATATTCTCCGGATTTTTCTCCACGACATGCTTGTGATGTCTTTCTTCAACTATTTCGTCATTTCTCCCGTCCTCGGAGGGAGTTTCAGATAGAAGGGAGATCTCCGGTTCCTTATGAACATTTGATATTGCAGCCTTAGTGGGCGGCTTCTCCTTTGGGAGATGAGATTTTGCGCGTTTTGGTGTGGGGAAGGGTTGAGGATTTCCCATTTCAGACTTTCCACCCTGCTTCTCAAGAGGGGTTGACCGAGTGGCCTAAATCAGAGAGATTGTCAGTTTTATAACATCTTCCAAACCTATTTTTGCATAGGCATTCAAGAAGATGATTGGCCACTCCTGTCTCAACAAAAGAGACCACAGTTCGAAGACTTATCGGCCTGATGGTGACTCAGACGGCTCAAGCAAACCATCTTAAATTTAGACAGGTGTATTATGGCCAGCAATAATTCACTTCTTGATTGAGTACTGGCAAGGGGTTCCCATACCTTTTCTAGACGTCGCTTCTTCCTCGCAATTTCCTCTCCAGCCTCCTGCGAGCTTCTTTTTCGAAAGTCGCCCGCTTCATCTCGTGCCTGCTGACTGGTCTTTGATGCTGGAACGATTCGAGTCTTTACAGGGGATGATTTGCGAGAAGGTACTTGCACTTGTAGCTGACATCGGTTGTTTTTCATGGGTGTGACCTTTACCATTTTTTGGATTTCATTCGACGTGTACATCTTTTCATAGTCGCTCAAAGCATTCTTGATTTTCCGTGTCATGGCTCTGGGAGGATATTTCAAGCTCTTTGATCCCTTCTGGCTGATATTTGGGACCAAATCAAATTCATCACGGCTAAGTGGGCGTGTCTCGTCCGGCTGACGATATTTCCACTCGATCAATTGGAGGCGCCATCTTGCAGCGTTTTTTGTCCGACGGTTGCCAGTCCCTTCCGTCAGTTTTTGTTCGATTGTTGCCAAATGATCGACTCCGTGTTTATTGCAGAAATCGAGCCAAGCGAACAGAACCACATCTTCTTCGAGCGACCAATCTGGCATCCTTACTGAGTGAATTTTTGACCATGTGAAATTTGTTCGAAAACCGTGCGGAACTTCCAAAGATTTTTTGAAAACTTGAGATGGAAGAAGGTTGACTATAAGGGCAGATTGAAATGGCCGTTTGCTCTTCTACGGTGACCACCAAGTTCTATGCACTGCTGTCTATCGAACCCATCCAACTATCCGAAAATGAGACAGAACCCCGGCTTCTTGGCTTGCAGTGCACAAGTCAGGTAGCTTTTTGCCTAGAAATCCTTGAAGGTGTCACTTTCCACCCGCTAACTCCCGTGGCCGTGTCAAATCTGTATGCGCCTTACGGCAATCCTGGTTGGAGTGCGTTTTAATTATTTTCATCTGTTTGCTTTTCTGCGTTTGACAGGCTCAAAATTTCCGAGGGGTTAACAATAGCCCGTGTTTGAAATTCCCGCAAAACATCCAGGCCTTGTTCTCCAAAAGATCTTTCGGCATCTAGTGTCTCATACTCATTTTGTTTCCTTGAAAGTGGTTCAATGCTCTTCGTGAACTTGTGATCCGAGTCCTTCTACTCGAGTAAGCTTTCAAACAATGAAGATCACGATCAAACGTAGTGGCCCGGATGTGCAATCCTCTCGCAAAAGGCGCGCAGTTAATGTGGTTAGCACAGCTAGAGAAGGCTCTAATAACACCACGATTCCACAAAAGTTTGTCATCGGAGTAGATTTTGGAACTACCTTCACATCCGTATCCTATTTCTCCCACCCTATTAATGACCGACATCCTCGAGCTTTTCCGGAGCAGCTTTTGAGCATTAAGAACTGGCCAGATGATTTGAGTAGCGGTGATGCAGGTGGAACTCGGCCTCAAGTACCTACTGAGACTGTAAGTTCATGGTTAATTGAACATGTATTTGAATTACTTGGGGGTGCTAAATTAGATTCGTAATGGTACTCAGCAATTCCTTTGTCCAGGGAGGCACCTGAGGATATTGACGGGGAAGGTGGAACATTGGAGGAATTCGTATACGCTGATAACAATCACTCTTTAACACGTGTTGGAGACTCAAATATCGAGTCGCAGCCGGAATATCTAGAGTTAGATGAAGATAATTCCTCGGAGTTCTTCTGGGGTTATCAGGTGCATCACCAGCAGTACAGAGAGAACATTTCCAGGGACACTAGAACCAGGGTCAAGAGATCCAAGTTGTGGCTGGTCCACACACCTTACACGCGTGAAGATCGTGTTGAGTTAGTACACCTCATTGAATATCTTATCGAAAATCACATCATTCGCAAACATGGTTTAAAGGATATACCCGATGTAAGGGACGTGCTCGATATATTTACCGATTTCCTGGTGAAAATCCTGCATCATACCAAAGAGCAGCTTATCCGGCTGCACAACTTTTCCGGTAGCTCTGTCGTTGAATTTGCCTTGACCGTACCAACAATCTGGAGCCCGAATGCATCTCGTATCCTTCAAACTTCGTTACAGACCGCAGCAAGAGTTGTAAAATTTGGAGATTTATCGACAAAGAAAGCCGTTATACCATATATTGTGTCGGAGCCAGAAGCAGCTGCGATTTATATGCTAGCGCGAGATACCTCAGTGCATGTATGCTAATTCCTTTCTACACTTCGCTTCCTTGGCGAGATTAATAGCTAACCCATACTCTATAGCCAGGAGAAACATTCATTATTGCGGATTGTGGTGGAGGCACGGTCGATATCGTCACATATGAAATTGGCACAGAGCATCCACTCAGACTGAGTGAGGAAAAGGTTACACCAGGAGGTAGGTCAGGCGTGAATGAACCACATCTTCGCAATTGAGCTGATGTCATAGGCGACAATTGTGGAAGTAGCTATCTGAATGAGAACTACAAGAAAATGCTCCTCGATAGACTGCAAGACGAACATTATCTTTTTGACATGTGGCCCACCGGCGAATCCTTGGAATCAATTGTCAATCGTTTCATACCAAACTTTGAAGATAACTTTAAGAGACGCAAAGATGTCACCTCCCTTTTTGGTCTGAAAACTCGTCTTCATCTTCCCGGCCTGAGACCAAATGCAGAGAAAAGATTCGATGACGGTTATATCGTCGTCATGAAGTCTGTGCCACTCCGCATCACCTCCTAATGCATGTGAAAGTCTACTAACATCGCCTGATTTACTGAAATAGACAAGACTGGGAAGGAGTATTCAATCCCCTTCTAGAACACGTGAAGAATCTATTGCATACCCAGTTGTGTGCCGCACTTCAAAAGAACCTCAAAGTCAAAGTACGTATTGATGCGATTTCGTGATTCTACACAATAAGCTAAGAAACATTCCAGAAAGTTTTCTTGCTCGGGGGATTTGGAGCATCACCATCATTGAGATCTTATCTTCGAAACTACTTAAGAGAGATATCTAACAGACCTGAGGTTGGTTACGAAATTGAATTAAAGACTGGGAACGATGCCACTGGATATCCGTAAGTTCTATGGACTGCCCTCGAAACTTTTGCGGTTGGAGATTGACTCGGAAACCTAAAAGAGTCACAGCGGTATCTTGTGGTGCAGTCCTTGCTGCTTTGAACAAAACAAATGGTCCAGCACGAAGGGCCCAATCTAGCTATGGATTATTTCGCAGAGAGCATTGGCAACCGAAAGTACCAGGGTTTGAAGGGCACGGGAACTGCATTCCTATCAAGTGCCCAATTGACGGTGAACAGTATCTTCAGGTGATTAATTATTTTGTCTTCAAGGTGAGCTACACTATGGCAGTTCATGGTAATTCCCATTGACAATGAAATAGGGGTCGCTTATCCCGCCTAGACATCGATTTGGGCCTTGGCTATCAATTCACACCTTTACTGAAGATCATGAAACGCTGACATGTGAGGAATTGATTCATGTGTCTGATGAAGCAAAGGATTCTCATTATCCTTTCGATCACGAGTACAATAAAGGTCAGAGTGTTTCGTTTTCCTTGTCAACTCCCATCAAACCATCTTGTTACCACATTTATTATCGTTGCGAACCCTCTATACTTTTCTTATCTTACTAAAATATAGTCTTTAGATGTCCAAATAGCCGGTCGAATTGAATTTGATATGACTTTCCTCAAAACCGAAAATAAGATTCAAAAAATAGAAGACGAATATGGTAGTATAAGCAAGGCCAAGCCGCATTATCGTGTTGAGCTTGAGATATTCGCTAAATTGAATGGTATGCTACTAGAGTATTCCGCTAAATGGCCATCTGGGATTGGCGGAAAAATTATGAGTAAGGGACAGGTTTGTGTTTCTGCTGCGTTTGCGCCAGGATGTGCATGAGGTAACTGTCTGAAACGGATACCTAAATATAAATAGGGCATGGAATGTGTTAAGGTTTGGAGGTTTGAGCAGATTCTGCAATTTGCTCGTCCTCAAACTTTGAAGGAGGGATTAATATTTCGTTGCGTCATCAAAATTTTGCGTGGCTGTAGGTCTGCACAAGTCTGTATTTTTGAATATCGTGGATTCCTATGGGACTCAACAATCCGTGGTAGCTAGTCTTCCAAATATACATACAAGAACCAAACTGATAGCTGATGAACCCAAACAATTTTAGGTGGTGAATATTAATCACAGGGTCGCCCTAATATCTCGGCAGGTCAAGCAGATCATCCTCAATTAATTTGACCCACGCTTTCTCTTCCTAGGACTCCCAGGTCTTCCCTTCCTTTGAGGTTCAGCCGGCTTCGTTTCTGCATCCGCAATATCTAATCCATCCATCAAGACCCGGCACAATTCTGCAGCATTCCCACATTGAGAAATCTGCTCAATAAGACTACTCTTGATACGTTGAAGTGAAAATTCGGACTGGAGCTCTGTTGGTTCACTTGAGTCGCTAATATCCACATCAGAACTTGGTTCGGAGATATGGGGTTGCGCATCAAGATCAATGACCAATGACTCAGGATTATCTGAAAGTCGAGTCTCATTCAGTTGCGATTGATCTTGCTCCTCTTTGATGACAGTAGATTGACCAGCAGTTTGGACACCTTCAAAGTCGGACTCATCATCCTCGCCTTGTCATTCTTCCTGCAAAGCTTGCATATGTGTCTCGCGCGCTGAAATGGATTTTCGTCCACGTATGTCTTCAGCGTCCGTGGCTCCCTTCTCGTCTGCCATTCGCTTCTCTTTCTCTTCTGCCACCTTGACAAGGAAAGGTGCCCCCTAATGATATCTTTGTCGCATTCCCTGGGCAAATCCTCTTCCGAAACTCTCCGTGTACGACCCCCAAGTCTTCTTGGAGTCTGGAACTTCTCTCTTAATTTGGGAATATCCGCTCCCGGTGGGAAGCTGTCCCGCGCCAACTCGTGATCATTACCTGCATGAACGAACGTGTGTTTAAATGTCTGGAATAGTGATCCTTTTGTCCGATGAGGGAAATATCTATTCGTATCGGTTAGTTAATAATACCAAGTGGTGATTTGGTATTTGTGTAGTTAATTCATATGGTCACATGATCCTTCGTAGTTAGATATAAGGAGAGAGGGCTCCACCCTCCCCTTCCTTGAATAATCAATCGTTTTTCCACTAGTCTTTTTGTATACCGATTGAGCACAACCCAACCCATCGTTTATTCTACTAGTTCCACTACTTGAAGCCTCTGCAATGTAATCTAATCAGTTCTTATTCCTGTCCCCCATCGCAGCGTGCTATCGGGACGCACGTATCTCGACCTACCTATTCCACAGTAGGCCAGGCTTTCTGTCTACCATTTTAATTGTCCGCAATTGAAACCTACGCGGAGTATTGTCTTGAATTAAGAAAAAGGTTGCCGTAAGTTTCCTCTCTTCATAGTTAGCAAACTGTAGGTGCAGAAACATAATCACAATTTTAAACAACAAAGACTTGGTACAATTATTATACTTTCATGATAAATCAGGGTTTCCTCCCGTCATTTCGACTTTCCACGACAGAGAAACGCCCGGAATGTTGTTTTTGTTTGATAAGTAATATTAAACTATTGAAATTTTACCTTTATATATATTAAGGAACTTGGAGTGCGGAAACATTATCCGCTATGTCTAGATTAATATTGTGAGAATGGAATGTCCAAGCTAAAAATGAATTTTCACGGGGTACATTCCCCAACAACTTTTAGCCAGACTATCTCAATTCTGATATCTATATTCTCAAAACAAGTGATGGGGGCTTGCGTGTAGCTGGGTCCAGTAGACTAATGCAAAATCTGCCCTAGCGATAATACTCTTGGTGCGTCTTAGACAATTGAAGGCAGATATCTGAGCCACAAATATAGGGTTCCGTAATTACCTGAAACGACATCTTTGTTTTAGGCCAATTAGAATATGCCAGAATTTCACTTATGCATCCGGGAGCTTAACTCATTCGTGGGATTGAAGAAGTAAGTTGAAGATAATGCCTCAATCTGATCCGAATTAGCATTGAGATGTTGGAGTTTGTTGTGATTCTCGAAGCAGCCGAAAAATAAAGGGGTAATTAAGGTTCGATCGGAGTTCGGATTAGGCCTCAACCGTGACATTTTTGATATTTTTTTTTTCAAAAATCGATGATTAAATAGATATTCATTGAACATTCGAAAAAATTGTGAAAATTCTACTTCTTATTTTTATTAATAATCCTACAAAAAAGTTATATTTAAAGTTGTTTATAATAATATTCAATATTGATAAAAGTTATTAATAGGTGAAAATCATAGTTTTTGGTGTAAAATAGTGGCCGGAACGGGGGACCGGAATGTGGGATAAGAGACTTAATGTATTCAGCTTCATGGGACGTCTTACCGAAAGCGCGGTATCGTAAAGTTGTATGCTTCCAGCCGCCTGGGGAAAACATAAATGCTGACTGTCAGTTGCTGAGTCAGTATCCTTATTTGGTGGGAAAATAGATAAAAAAAAAATGTAGATATAACTTTTTCTGTTTTAACTTTAA
Source organism: Stromatinia cepivora (assembly GCA_014898415.1). NCBI lineage: Eukaryota > Fungi > Ascomycota > Leotiomycetes > Helotiales > Sclerotiniaceae > Stromatinia > Stromatinia cepivora. The sequence goes on along the minus strand of RCTD01000018.1, from coordinate 123,316 downwards.
TTATGGAGAATAAAAGATGCCTGAGGCACCCACACTGGCCAGGAACGGGTATGACAGTGTGAATGGTGATCGGAAACTAGAGTGCCTGACTTTACATCTTACTCAAATGAAATATTCAAAGATTTCCCAATATTCAAAAAACAGGAAATATTTCCTAATTCCACAAAATATCTCAAAAATACCTTCAAAAATACTCAAACTTCAACAAATTTCGAAAATCTCCCGCTGATCGTCTGCCTGCCAGCGAAGGTATATCCCCACTGACTGACTGAAGAATTTATACAATCTTAACTTACTGACTTATACTAGTTGCTTTCGATAAGTGTTGATCAGCCGGCTGACTGGTTGACCACTCTGCATAGACCAAATATAACTACTAGTTAAGTCACAAAAATCATCTAGACTTTGATGGGAGATTTTCCAGGTCTAATGAAATAGAATTACGTCCGTCGAAGTACAAGACTACAATGAAGTTGTTGAGACAAGAGAGGATATGAGTCATGGTTGTGATTCGTGGTGAAGCAAGTATGTGAAGGAATACCTGAGGAATCGAGACACCTGTAAGATAAAAGTACCCCTCAACATCATTTCTAGGCATATTCATAGTGATCTAGATATGAGCCCGGGTAATGTAATTTTACACTCTAATAAACTCCTTGGCCTCTTTAGGTTCTGGTGACACAGTCGTGATATAGCTGGAAATTCATGAGACATTGTTGAAGTGTTGGGGACTTGAGTGAGGTAGTGTTGCTCTGGTGAGCCCGGGAAAATGGTGGAAATTGATGATTAAACACTCAAATCTTCACAGAGAATATTGGAATAGCGTGAATACCGATGAAATTCTTGAAATTATGTGGAATAACGACAAGTAGATGACAGCTGCCGGCATGGGCAGTGGGGGCGTCTGGTAACAATTTTAAGTATGAAGAGAAGAGATTGTATTTGCCATTAGAGTAGCTAAACTTGACAACGATGACCTCTAGACGTTTCAATACCTCACCAATTCACTATGATAATAGCAGATTATAGTGGGAAATTAAAGTGGAAAGCTAAAAAGCGAGGCGCAGTGAGGATAAGTGAAGTAAATGTGTGGCTCGAAGAACATTGAGTAGTAGCTAATGACATGAATGGTTCAGCGCGAATCCTAGTGAAGTATAAGTAGATTGATTGAGACAAATGTATATCATGATGACTTCTTCGGGGATACTAAGGAGTTCCATTTGAGGGTCTAATTGCCAATCGACAACAACCGAATTAAATGACAGTACAGGGACACTAAAACAATTTCGGCTGCCGTGAAATTGAGTCCAAGAGCGCTGGATGATTTGGTTAAGGTACAAGAAAATATCATTTGATAGGATAGTAGAGTTATACAGATTTAATCCATAGCATATTAACAACAAAACGTTATGGCTGATATATTTGGATGAGGGAGTAAACCACCGATGAATCCGATGCCATCCCGGAAGAGCAGTGTGTGAGCTATTCTTCGTCCATAGGAAGCGCATATCATTGGGCCACGGGGAGGAATGGCGGAGCTAATAATATGGCGGGGCTAATAATAAGGCGGGGACAACTGCCAGCATTACCGTGCTATTAACAAGAGAAAACGAGACACTATTTTCTAGAAACTTGAAGACTTGTATTTGACTCGCTTGTAAGAGGAGTCCATCTGGTGGTTACGGGGAAGAGTAAAGACTCAACTTGAAGAAAGGAGCATGCAACCTAAACATAGTCGTTGTACACAAGATCCAAAAACAAAACCCCCCCTGACTGAGGGAGGAGAAAAAGCGTGGCAATGGCACATCATCATCGGAATTGTTGGGGTATTATAATTGCTACATGGAGGTGAAACACTCATCTGGCGTATATACGCTTTGGCTATCGAGAAAAATCCCACATACTCAATGTTGAGGTGATCTTAACCCTAAACCATTTGATATTTCTAGTTGAGTTAATTATGTTCATCTATTTCTTTTTGAATCCCATCTCCCTAGCACCATTTATGGTAGAGGACTTTAATCCCAATTTACCGAGCTTTGGCTAGTGTTACACGATCATAATCAATTACTTGGCTGACCATGATGACCGTCTAGGTTAAGAGAAATGCAGCAGGGCGGCAGTGGCAGGAGATGGGAAGGTGGGGAGGGGCTTGGGATTGAGGCTTTGCATCCGAGGCATTGACCGCGGAAAAAGCCCAGAGGGATCTCGGTACAATTGAACTGAAGAGATGTCTAGTTAATCCCGAAACCAAACCGCATATTTCCAGCACCGAATTTGACATAAGAAGCAGTAAAAAAATTCGTGAACATTCGTCATAGTCTTTAGTTGATTATGGATTCGTCAAGCTTTGGTGTATTTTGCACAATGGCTGAACTGAGGTAGGTGTGATGGATAGAGACATTTTCGACACGGAATTTAGGAAAATGTAACCTTGATGATGCGCAGATTATCCCTAGGCTATTAAGAGCATATGAGCTGAATATGAAACATATAGGATCACGTTAGCTTGTAACCAAGACACATGGATTGCCTCCTTGTGTATTGATTCAGGAGAATTAAGCAGATATGCCTCAGATATAAGTCCGGACAATAACTTCACAACCATTAGGACTAGAACCTTGAAAGTTAAGACTTACATCCATAGATTCAGTTCAATTAGAATTAGTAGTAAGATTATAATTATAAAATCTGAAATATAGCATTTAATATACGGTAAATTACCCCGAATGACAACTTTTCAACTTTTGATACCCGACTACCCATGAGGGGTATGTTTTTTTTGCCTTGGTTACAAAGTTGTCAATTCAGTCCCAGTGGTCGGAATTTTGAAGAAAACTGGTCCTACCTGAAAAGTTCAAGGCAAACTGGTCCTACTTCACTCCCAAAACTTTCAAGGTGTAGTAAAGTAGTTTTAGATAAAAAAAGCGTGAGGTTAGGTTTATATTGAAGATGGCAACCGAATTGATCCAAAACTTGTTTGAAATAAGAGAAGCTATTGCATTCAAGACCAAACTGGTAGGAAAACAAGACGTTGAAAATCAGATCGGTACAATTAGATGATTATTTGCATCCATCATGCCTTTCTTGACCGTTTTCGATCATGCCTCTTTTTCTTCTCTTTCTTTACCTTCTCCTTTTTCTTACTTTTCTTACCCTCTCTAGGGCTAAACAACTTTCCTTCAAGTCCCTTTGACATTTTCTTCAACAACTTCAATTCAATTCTATTTTTTTCCATATCATCCAAAGAGTCCAAGGTTTTTGACGAATCAGAAGAAAACTTCGAAGATGGTTCGCTTGAAGACGAACTCTCCTCCTCCTCACTACTTTCAATTCGTCCACGCTTTCGGGAGCTGGTCTTTTTGGAAGTCTTTTCTCTACGAGCAGAACCAGATTTGTCTTAGCTTTATTACCATCTGAAATAAATTGGTGATTGTTTATCAACACTCTCGCATTTTACACACCTCGAAAGTTACAACGTTTCGATTCGTACCCAACATGGCAATTCGCACACGCACTATCTCCAAAACCAGGAGGTGTCACACATTGTGTCCAAGGGCCCCCAGGCTTTCCTGAAAAGTTACAGCTGTGACATGGTACAGAAGCAAGAGTGCCCCGTTCTTGCATAAGTGCTGCAGTGATATTAGCAATATTGTTCTTTTACTGTGTGAGCTTGACAATACGATCAGGGGTGCGATATTCCAAATTCCGAACGCGGGGATTTTGAAGAAGGGATGTCAGCGCGAAGTTAGCACCTTTAGGCAAAGATACAGGTGACTGTACTTGCTCGGCAGGTGCGGATGGTGGGCGTAAATCCGAATAGCTTGCAGAGGGAGAATCCGTATGTGGAGCTACAGATGTGCGACCAGTGTCGCGACCAATTTGACTTTTCCGACCAGATTGGTACTGGTGTGGTGCTTCCTGGTCAGGAACAAAATCCTTTTTTCTCGAACCCAAATGCATTCCGCACGATCTGGTCGCACTTTCCTTTGTGTAGAGCAAGGGTTTTGTATAAAATCTTCCACATCCTCATCATCACGTTCAAATGAAAGGGCTTCAATTGGGGTTGGTCTATTTGTAAGTGTTGAAAAATCGTAATTGCGTTGAACTTTTGGTGAGATTTCGATCGATTTTTCAAGAAGACCTTTTGAGGGGTGCATTGCCAGAGCTGCCCACAGATGTAGCCCCAACAATTGCAGACAAAGAGCGCGGCTTTGTATAATCAACCTCGTCATTGTTGTCGTAGCCTCCGTCAAAATCTCCTGCCCCACCCGGTGAACTTGATTTGGTGCTTAATCCTCCACCAAAATCTGCTTCATCCTCATGAGGCCACGCAGTTGCCTCTGTACCATCCTTGTGTAAATGGCCCCGCCAGTATCGCCTCCATATTGATCGTAATAAAACCGACGGGCAGCTTCTGCAAGCCACTCTGGCCTCCTTTGTAAATTATGTGACTCATGCGCCCACGGCGAGCTTAAAGTGATATGGTGACAAGGTTGAGGTTCGTTAGGAAGAGGTCGCGCCGTAAATGTCGCACTTTCAGGTGCTGGCGCCGCCCAGGAGGGATTAGGGAAGAGAGAGAAGGCAGCGGCGTGGGTTTTGGGGTTGTGGTGTTTCCTATGTAGATAAAAAAAAGTTAGATTCTACAATAGTGCAAATACTATTATTTACCTCTTCAAGCGCTTCTGCCAGCTCGTGCGCCGTCATCGCTATACCTGGCTTGTTTTTCGCCGCTTTCTTAGATTGTAAGGGGTGTTGGATGGGGGTTGTAAGAAGGGGGTTGTAATGAGTGTTCCCTCCAATGAGAGTTTTGAAGAGGAGGATAATGAAAGTTGGTGTGGGTTGAGTAGTAACGAAGAGGAACGAATCGTTGGGAATAATAAAGAGCTTGACGGAAAACAGCTTAGAGAGGAAGATGAAGAGGAACCTCGATTATCGCCAGAGCCGGGACTCACCACAAATACGACCAGACGAAGGACCAGAAGAGACGCAAATGGGACCAGATCCTACACAAGAAAAATGCAGATTCTGGAATTGATGATGCAGACGACGAGCTCGAATTTTGGCAACAGGCTCTTCCTTACCCCTCGATGCTCTGTGCCTTCGCATTGGCTTAATAAGGATAACGGTAAAATTTGTGTACTAGAATCTTTATCTGGTTCAGGGATTCGACTGGCAAAGCAAAAGAATCAGGGTTTCTCTCTCACTACTGAAATTTTATATTTTCCTCATCGTAGTGCTATCAGACCTAATGCGTATCGTAGTAAGTTTGATCGACTAGGTATTGAGAGGCCCAGTATCGGAAACATATTCTGAAGAAACCATCTGGAGTCGAGAACCTGTAGTTCCAATGCCCGGAAAGTTTAACCTCTTCAAAGCCTTATTTACCAGTGCAAAAGATGACATTCAGAAAAGGTCGTCTTATACTGGAAGCAGCAGCGTTAGCAGCTGCTGTTAATCTTCCTATACCAGAAAGAACCTTCACCACCGGGAACAAACTCTCCAGCCTACCAGACCCTCCTTCGCAACAAAACCCTTTACTGCGACGTAGAACCTCTCTATCGGACTCTTTACAACATTCACAACCTGGATCACGATCAAGCTCACGCTCACGGTCATCTACACCGTCGCCTGCACCTGATGATCTTACATCGCCGGTCCCATCACCACTTCTTTCCACATCAGACCCTACATCAAACACTTTGGTTCGGAAGTCTTCTTTGTAAATTGAGGTACATCAACTCCATTTAACAACACCAGCAGCAACACCAGCAACCTCGATCGATACACTTGTCGGAGGATGACGACGAAGTAATAGACAGGTCCTGGCGGAGATGGCAGTGATGCCTGCAGCTGAATGGGAAAACCTAAAATGTGGAGTCAATATATTCGATGTGGAGTTATCACATGATCATTTTAAAGAATCGGAGGTTCGAGGATAAATATCAAGCATAAAATCCGTATAACCTTGAATAAAATTTTATGCATACTTATCTATAACGGAATCATGCATATGCATGTATGTATATCCGGAGTGCTTAGCGATCATTGACAACACTGAGCTCGGTATATTATATTATTACTATCACAATCATTCACTATCACAATCATTCAACATTTGAAAGCTGTTTAGCACTGTGTCTTACATTATGTCTGATTACTATGATACCTCGCCGTTGCAGGATGATACTATTCGTTTGCTTTGCTTAATGCCAAATAAAGACTTGACCGCCCCTATACAATGCCGACTTCATAATTACTGTCTTAAATCGGACAAAGCGACTCATCTTTATCAAGCTTTATCATATGTGTGGGGTAGCTCAGAAAATCTTCGACCCATCTTTGTCAACCAGAAACCACTATCTGTCACAGCGAATCTTCATGGAGCATTGTTGCAGCTTCGAGATGGTACTTTTGAACGAATCATATGGGTAGATGCTATCTGCATCAATCAAGACGATGATAAAGAAAAATCACAACAGATCAAATTGATGGCGAAAATCTATGGTCTAGCAGATCGTGTAATCGTTTATCTCGGAGAGGCGGCAGACAATAGCGATCAAGCACTTAAAAGTATACGTGTCGCAGAAGATGAGTTTATGAGTTCAATGATCAGTACAGAGAACAAAAAGCAAATTCTTGAATTGCTTAAACGACCATGGTTTCAGCGTATCTGGGTAAGTTGAATAGCTATTGACAATAATTAAAAAAATCACTGAAGAGTCTCAATTTAGGTACTTCAGGAGGTTGGCTTAGCTCGGCACATCCTGATTATGTGTGGTTCTGCGGAAATAAACGGGTATACCTTCTCCTCTGGTATTGGTAAATTAAGTCTTCTCAATGGAGACTATTCTGGCTTAAAAAGTTTAATCCGTCCAACGCTCTCCCTGATAAGAGGAGCAATATTTCGGCCAGAATATACTTTTGATCTATTAAACAATCTCTCTTTAGGGGAGCTCATAGATATGTCTCATTCTCATAAAGCTACTAAACGTCACGACAAGGTGTATGCTTTGCTCAGTATGAGCTCTGATGGTCTGAACTCGGCTGATTTATTACCTGATTACAAAGTTTCATGGAAGATATTATTACAACGACTTGTTAAATTTATTCTCTATGAAAAGGTAAATGTAGAGACCTGGGACGATAGGGAAATATCGATAATCAGAAGTCACGGTTGTATCCTTGGTCATATATCTTCAGTAGAGATTGATGATACTCGATATCATAAACAGCGCATAAATATTATTTTCAACGATACACCAATATCTTTGTGGTACGAAAGTGAGTATGGTACCCAATGGACTCTCCAGGCCTCAGCACAGTCAATCGAGCCGGATGATCTCGTTTGCCTTCTACACGGAGCTTCAAAGCCAGTTATCATTAGAGCATGCAAGGACCATTTTACTGTTATTATGATCGCAGTCACTCTACAACAGCGTACACAAGTAGAGAACGCATATCTATATCAACAACCTTCGGCTTCTACACATGGATTCTCATATGATTTTCTACTTGTCTGGAATTGGGAAACAATTCCGGAAAACTTAGGATATCAAGCAAGATACAAAGATTCAACAGAAGTCAATAGTCTAGTGCCAGAGTATTTGAAGACGGATATACTCAAAGCGGCCAGATTAATTGATGTGGCAGTCGCTCTGGTAGGCACGAAAAACTATGAGAAGGCACAAACTGCGATCGTATATGTAATCGACAATTATGAACGAATGCTTGGAAAAGGGAATCTACAGCTACTATCACTAAAAGATAGTCTTGCGTGGACACATAAAATTCAAGAGCACTGGCATGAGGCAGAGATTATCTTTTCGAGCGTCATAAAAATCAGACAAGACCTTCAAGGGACATACCATCCAGATACACTAAGCAGCAAAGCGAAGCTAGTAGCGACCTATATAGATCAGGAGTTCTACAAGCAGGGACAATCAGAAGGGGGTATACTGACAAGCCTAACGGATCAAATCAGAGACAATAATCAGATTGGAGAAAAGGAATTAATACATATTGCAAGATCATTTGATAGCAAAACTTTGAATCTTTTATTAGAGTTAGAAGGAGGAAACGTTGTAATTACAGAAGAGGTATTGAAAACGGCGGCAGGGAGTGATCGGGGATGGGAGATGATGAAATTGTTGTTCGAGAAACGAGGGGCAGAGGTTGTAATTACAGAAGAGGTATTGAAAACGGCGGCAGGGAGTGATCGGGGATGGGAGATGATGAAATTGTTGTTCGAGGAACGAGGGGCAGAGGTTGTAATTACAGAAGAGATATTGAAAGTGGTGATGGGGAATCAGAGGAATGGATGGGAAATAATGAATTTATTATTCAAGGAACGAAGAGCAGAGATTGTAATTACAGAGGAGGTATTGAAAGTGGTGGCAGGGAGTAATCGGGGATGGGAGATGATGAAATTGTTGTTCGAGAAAGGAGGGGCAGAGATTGTAATTACAGAGGAGGTATTGAAAGCAGCGATAAGGAATTATTGGAATGGAGTGGATATAATGAAATTGTTGTTCGAAGAACGAGGGGCAGAGGTTGTAATTACAGAAGAGGTATTGAAAACAGCGGCAGGGAGTGATCGGGGATGGGAGATAATGAAATTGTTGTTCGAGAAACGAGGGGCAGAAATTGTAATTACAAAGGAGGTATTGAAAGTGGTGGCAGGGAGTGATCGGGGATGGGAGATGATGAAATTGTTGTTCGAGAAACGAGGGGCAGAAATTGTAATTACAGAGGAGGTATTGAAAGCGGCGGTGGGGAATCATTGGAATGGAATGAATATAATGATACTCTTGTTTGAGGAACGAGGGGCAGAGATTGTAATTACAGAGGAGGTATTGAAAGCGGTGGTGGGGAATCATTGGGATGGAATGAATATAATGATACTTTTGTTTGAGGAACGAGGGGCAGAGATTATAATTACAGAGGAGGTATTGAAAGCGGTGGTGGGGAATCATTTGAATGGAATGAATATAATGATACTCTTGTTTGAGGAACGAGGGGCAGAGATTGTAATTACAGAGGAGGTATTGAAAGCAGCGATAAGGAATTATTGGAATGGAGTGGATATAATGAAATTGTTGTTCGAGGAACGAGGGGCAGAGGTTGTAATTACAGAAGAGGTATTGAAAACAGCGGCAGGGAGTGATCGGGGATGGGAGATGATGAAATTGTTGTTCGAGAAACGAGGGGCAGAGATTATAATTACAGAGGAGGTATTGAAAGCAGCAGCAGGAGATGAAGGAAGTGGGCAGGAAATGATGAAATTGTTGTTAGAGCATCGAGCCGCCGATCAGTCATCACAAAGGTGATCAAGGCTGCCCCTACAAGCAAGCAATAACAAGTCTCATATATTATTGATACATATATTAAGATCCTACCAACTTCGGATAATTGGTTTGTGATCGCTCATTCTTTCACGCAGCCAAACTTTGGGGGAAATAGAAAATTTAAAGGCTGTTAAAAAATAGGGGTTGAGCTGGAAATGAGCTGGGAATTCGATGTGAGAATTTATATAGGTGTAAAAACAAAAGCATAGTTTATAAAATGAGAAGTAGATTAATCAAGTCTTCGGTGAAAGGAGTGACCTCTCGTAGGGAATGATGGGAAGCTTTAGCGTAGAAGTTGACACAAGGCAAAGAGCTCTGATCTTATATCAGAGCTGTACTGGTACTAGCCCCCTGTCACAGAGCTCACATGAACCATATCTTCTGATGGAACAAAGCGCACTAGGTCCTGGAAACCTCCGGATGCCTTGTGCTACGTATCATCTCCCACATTTTAAGCCATTTGAAGAGAAATAACGAAGAGCACGACACATACCGCGATGCAGCGATCGACCAAGACGGGAATATCCTCAAAGCATACGAATAGCCACTGGCTATACAAGCAAACGCAGTGAACTTCGAAACGATGGAGCATATGGCACGGGCTCGAATATCGAGAAGAACCTCTTATACTCTAGGTCCTATAGTATAGGTACCCCCCCTTAGCACGTCGAATGCAATATAAGGTCAGCTATATGACAATCATAGCCCTGAGGAGGTATAGGGATTTGATACCCTTCCTCTCCTCAGGGTAGTACCGGCAGAACAGGGGCTCAGGGCAGCATATAGAAATGGAAGGGTAGAGAAATGAAAGGATCTCATTACGATGAGGGATACGCACGGGCCCGAAGAACCAACATAATGAAGGGTGCCACTTGGTGGAATGACAGAAGATCACGAATCATCTAGGAGTATGGATAAGGATATCGAAGAGCCAGAGCGTGAAGATACACCGCATATAAAAGGCCGATTCAGATGAGAAATAAAGGATAGGAGCATATACCGGTGGCATTCGGATAGAGAAGGACGATTGAACAGAAGGCAAAAAAAGCGACAGCCACAGGGTATCTGGCAGAATCTTGGGGGTTGACAGAAAATGGCTTTATGATATTATGGCATTTTACTTGCAGGCGCCTCCCAAGAAAGGGGTACCCTGAGCTGAGGGAAAAGGACCTTCATAGGAGTGCTCCGGGTGCCAGGGTACCGCAGGGTATTTAGCACGTGAGTTCATATGATCAAACAATCACATGATTCGGAATCTTGATCATATCATATGATTCAAATATCACATGATTAATCTATAACATAATAAAGCTTCAGATGATAATATAGGACGATCACATGATATTTACCCTGCGGTACCCTGACACCCCGGCGGTATTGCCGGGCAACCACCCTATAAAACCTCCATAGGGTAGGGTAACCACTAGGCTGCGCAAAAATTATCTGTACCCATAGATTATCCGCGGATAATCCGCTCTATGGATACTTATCAGAAGTCTTACCTGCTTTACGGGTTATCCATCTAGATTTAAAATTATCCGTTTTATTATAAATAATCTATGGATTATCTATAGATAACCTATCTATTTATGAATAGATAGATTATTTGTAAGTAATCTATAGATATATGGATAATTTGCAAATAATCTGTAGGTATATGGGTTATTTACAAATAATCCACGGATTATTTATGGATTATCTACTTTTCGTTTAAATTTGAAGTTATTCTTAGATCATTTTATAATCCAAAAGTGATTCAAATTTAGATTTATATTAATTTTTATACTAATTATAAAATTATATTAGTTTTATGAAATATCATATAATATACAGGTAAATGGGTATTTGTAAATAATTTGTATCCGTTTTATGGATTATCCATCCCAAATTTTGAATTATCCGCTCCGTTATAGATAATCCGCGGGTTACCCATCGAGATCATTACCCGCCCCATGGGTACCCGTTGCGCAGCCTAGTAACCACCCTGTAGAGGTCAAATCCCCCGGGTAGGGTACGGGTGCCCATGCCTGGTTTTAGTCCTTGTCTAACTAGCAAAGACTTCTCCTTCTTGCCACAATACAGATTATCCACAGGCTTTTCGCATAATCTGCGTAGCTTATTAGCTATAGACTAAATGAAATCGATTATGAATTGACTACGAATACTACTACTAACCTTTCTGTTTCTTTTGCCTTTGAGGATCTCCCTGTCGAAAAACCGATCACCTTACATGGGAGCATGCGTCTTATTACACCATTAAAGTCACTAATCACAATACTACTGAATAACTATTCAGATATAAAACTCTTATTCAAAGAGAGAAAAATCATAAAATTATATTCTTACCTGCTAGCATAACACAATGTCCAGCATCATATCATACCCAGTTACCTACCTTTCAAAGCCGCCGAGAGGTATAAACACCAGCATCTATATCTGTCCCGGCAATCCCTCACCCGAAACCATTGCCCGTTGCGGCAACGCCACAACCACTTTTCCTCTTCCTCGAATCTCTCCCCCCGATATATCCCCCAACTCAATATCCTGAAACCCATCCTCAGTCCTAGCCCTACGAGCATCATTCTCTACTCGCTTCCTTCTTCCCACTGATGAAACGGTAGCTTCAACGCCTTCTTCAAACCATTGTTTCATTTCTGTACGACTAGGTGTCTTTTTATGGTTTTTTAGACTGAGGTAAATCCAGCGGGGAACGTAGATTAAGAAGATGAACAGGAAGAGGAAGAGGAATGTTACGAGGGTGAATAAGACGACACTGTCGCCTTTGTTTGAGAGAGCCATTTCTTTGCTGGTGGTGGTGGTGGTGATGAAGTTGTTGTGGTGAACTCTGTGAAGTGATTCGAGTTTTGAGGGATGAAGAATTGATAAATAACTAGGGGAAGTGAGGGGGTAGTGGGCGGGGATGCTTTATTAATGTAACTGAGGCATTGTTCTATTTCCTTTGTGCGTTCAGAGACCTATGTTCTCTTTGTTTTCGATCTCTTTTTTGAAGCCTTTTTTAAGAAATAGTAACAAAAAATTCTTTGTCCTTATTGTAGTCCTTCTTGTAGTCCTTCCACCAGCTGCTACCATCGAGTAATATCTAGCAATATCATGTAGACCAAATGTATTTTGTCGTCCGATCCATCCGTCAACGCAACTATCTCCTAGTCCTGTCTCCTAATTCCACCCCTAGTCTTGGATGCTGGGTAGCTCGTATGAATTTTTTTCACTTCTCTCTCATTTCAATGATTTCTACCACAGTTCCATTCACGTTTCTTGGCTGTCGGTCGCCTCTCTAACCGTGCCGCCTTCTTCAACATCCCAGACAGAGGGTAGCGAGCTCGGAATGATATTCGGACGCTGGTGCGAAGCTAGCTTATCTCCTCATATTTGTCCCAATTTGCTGGCATGCATAATAGCTATGCAACCACATTTATTCGTTCAGATTAAACGTTTGGAATGAACTTTTATGTGGTGGTGTCATTCGAAATTGGACCATTCTGATTTGTTGTGGCCCAGTGTACTTGTCGTGCAGACATCGCTTCTGTCCTAGGCTTTTAGCTCTAATATTCCAACTGAATACCATAAATATAGAAATTCTTCTTGTCCTGGTTCTTCATGCCATCCAGCTGATATTTTTCAATACATGAAAATACATTTCCCAATAAAATAACGACTCAATCCTTCTTCCATCTTTCTTCCTTTGACGAAAGGTTTCCACTTTCAGAATTCCCTATATAGGTCTTATCCAAGCCCCTCGTTTCCCACGTATGATATGCATTCGAATGATTTTCAATTTTCCCCGTCTCACTGAAATATGAAGCAGGTTCGTAAGTCCATTCAATCGTTTGAGTTTTCATAATTTCCAATTTCTTTGAAGTGAAAGAACAAATTGAAGCACTAGAAGAACTTAAGGATCTAGAGGATGTGCTACAACTGGAGCTGTAACTTGGGTTGTTTGCATGATGCGATTTTTGTCGTGTTGGGGATTTAGGAGGTGGTTTGATGGAAATAGCTGTGTGTGGTTTTCTGATTGGCATCGTTTTCAAGACTTTCTAAGTCATTGATAAAAAAAATGAGATGAAAAGAAAAGAAATTTGGAAATCTAAACTTTTCCGTCTCCTTTTGGAGTTCGTAGGTAGTTCATGTTTCGATGAAGGGTACTCTAGATAGGTGGGAAATCCCCATGCGGGATGGGATGGCTGGAGGTCTGTTCGACGCTATAACGGGCACTAGTGTGTCGATTGATCAAGAAATTGTGCCGTTTCGTTTCTTCTGGACTTAAATCTTTGTTTGGGGGTTTAAGGAGGTTGTGATGATCATGAGTTAAAAAATTGAACACGCGGGACGTGTCTCGGGAAACTTTTCCTGCACGAAGGTTTTCGTAAGGATTGATTTCTCTCATGCTTTCCTATCTCACACGTCTAACCTTTGATGGGATCAGAATTGTTTGCTGATTTCTTGTGATATATTGAAAATAGCCACTGTTACGGATCCAGGATCTTCAAGGTGATGAACGATGATGAACCATGAGGCCAAGGCAATCTGAGCTTGGAATACTTAGTCTATTTCTCCCCCCCCCCCCGCCCCCGGTTTCGTTCTCACCGCACTGTTTTAGTACTATTTAAGTGGATGCTATTAATGCAGGAGAGATGATCTCACCACGGGCCGTGATGAGTGATATTCAAGATCTTCTGTTTCATCTTTCAGATGTTTTATGTTTTAGTGGATATTTTGGACTACCAACAGAGGATCTAATGGCAGCCGAGGCTTGTTAGTCTCGGAGTAATTGTGTGGTTCCCTAATTAGGTATAGCGCTAGTATCATTTAGTGCCCCACGGCTTTATAAAAGCCGTCACATCGTAGATTACATTTTAACCCAATACAACTCAATTTATTCAGCTTTTCTGGAGTATTGAATAAGGTGGTGTCCGAGCAAAGAACTTCGAGGAACTTGCCGTACGCACACGCTCATGTAGACTTAGAATGGTATGGAGAAGCATTGATCAACCGTTCTCGAACGTCGGGGCTGGTAAATTTATGGTCCGCTAAGAAGTCCTGCGGGCCGAGGACCAGGAAACTAAGGGTTATCCATATCACTGGTATTTGCCAACAGCATTCGACTTTCTCTTCGACTTTTTACCATGCATGATATGGATTGATAGGAGAGGCCCAGGTCTCCAATATCTCAAAATGAAGCTTCAATGCCACTGTGCCGCTCGGGTAAGTATCTGCTGAGAGATTATGAAAATGCACAATAATGCTTTAATAAAAATGTCTTACTTATCTCCATACCCTTTCAACTTTAACCAATAAAGTTGATACTACTTGCATCTTCAGTCGAATTATTTCAAATACCACCTATGGAGCTTGACTCCGCTGTCCGGAGCTGCCTTCGGACTTAGGTGATTGTGGTGGAAGAATAGTTCCGACTAAATCTGTCCCTAACATTACCTTTGCAGCATAGCTTTCCGAGGCTAGTCTTATCATTCCGAGCCAAACCAATTGTTTTGTCGATTTTTCGTACTTCGGGTCTACCAACATGGACAATTTGGTTTTTGTGATGACTCTCATTTACCTTGCTACTATGATAAATGGTTCAAATACAGCGACCTTTTCGTGATGTTTTCCAAGATACCCACCAAGTTAGTACCGCGATTGTAGTAGCAACTACTCAACCACACCGATTCTCATAACCCTATTTCAAACAGGGATTCGAAAGCGTACTATCAAATTTCCACCTACGTTCTGAGAGCGAATCATTAACCTAGCGTCTCATCTTGCAAGCGCGGGTTTCTTTCCCCGAGTTGCCTATTTCCAGTCATTACACGTCATTAATTTCCAAATTCTCGGGACTGCGGAACCAATCTTAGAGCTTGCTCTAGAAATTGACCGAGGGATTGGTTGCTTATTGTTGATTGGGAAGAGATGATTAGATAGATGCTAGATATACCAACACCAACACCAACAAACATTAATACTGACTGAAGATGATCTTACTGGTTCTCGGGTTAAAGCCGATCACAGCAATGAGCTGGATGGTCACCATTTCAATGGCAATTAGCAAAGAAGAGTGGATTATGCATTATATCATATATCGTAAATTTAATCCTCATGATAATCACCACCTTAGATACGAGCAATTCATGCAGATCAATCTATATGCATATAGAAATGAAACATCTGCTGCGATTGCGCAGGATTGAGCAGAAACTCTCCTGGTCTACCTCCCCCGAAACCACAAACATATTATATGTCAATTTTAGGCCAATGTGATGCATTGGAAGTTGGTACACGCGACGATGATATCCAAGTATTACAATATCTGAGATATCCAATGATTATATCGCAACATTGGTAAGGATTCAGTACACTAGACTATGCGAATACAAACATTCCTTAGGAAGGGGGCGTCTAGAGATGTTCCACGGAAAATGATGTTGTAACTGTTGTTTATGGTACACCCCTAAGCTTTACCATTGTCAATGTTGATGGGCTGGAGCTGTGGCCGTTCTCGTTGAAGGGTGATAAAAAAGTCAATTGAATGGATGGTACGGTAAAGCAAGCATGTGGAGTTCATGTAACTAACTCGAATAATGCATTATACTTCCAGCTTTTTTCAATATGGATTGGTACCAATAGGATGGAGACTTCCTAGATGTTAAAGTTAATCTGTGATGTAGTCAGTAACCTTAACCACTTTAGCTTAATGAACGATATCCATGGATATGCATTCCCAATTTCACCCACATTAATTAATACTGGGCTGAGCAAACTGAACCCCCTGAGTTGACAAGTAGTTGAGCTTAACATATCGTACAAAAGCCAATTGGATATGTCCCGAAATCCCTACGCGGTTAACTTCCCGAATCCCAAGAAATGCCTATCTTTTACGTGTCATATAATGTGGAAACTATTCTTCCAAAAGTTGGCTAGAATTTTTCGAATGTCGTTGGCGTATTACATGTGTACACAAATCCACAAGGAAGAAACAAAACATTGTATATACAACACGTGAGAGTTTCATACATATCAACTTCCCGCTTGTGTCCTTTCCCTTGTTACTGCATTGGATATGAATGTATCTTAAACGGTTATGATCATGGCCTAAAACAAGGATCCGATGAGCTTGATTTATATCAGCGGTAACCCTCATCCTTGGGAAGAATGAACCAATCGTAGAATTTATTTCTTTGATGGGTTAGGGGGACCAAGAACACAGCCTTCGCTTGCCCCTGTTGACATGGTCCATAGGCGGATTGATAGGCCCACAAAATTAGACGCATGCCCCCCCAAAAAACGTGGTGTTGATATGAAACGACAGGACAAGCGAAACTGCAACCGCTTGGTATTCTTACGTCTCATTTTAAAGCACGGTCAATTCTTAATATAAGCAAGTTATGGTTGGGTCGGGAATGGAGACAGCCTTATGGTGGATCTCGGATGGATTGTGACAAGCGCGGGTGGGGTGGCCCGGGTGGTAGGCAGATCTTAAATCTATTGGCGCTGGCCATGGGATACTCAAACTCGTGCTAGGTAGAATTCGTGATGTGCTTGTACGATGATTTCGGGTCTTTGATATATGTATCCCATTCATCCTCCTTCTTAGATCTTGAATTTTAGACCAGACACATTCATTATTTGTATATCATATTGTATAATAACTTAACCCAATACTATCCTTAACGTTTTCGATTCATTGTAAACATCATTACGACTTCCAAGTTCTTACGAAGATTTCATTCTCATTCACGACTATCTCTCAGAACATTAACACAACTTTTACTCTCCACGAAAACTTATTCAGCAAGCACTCTGAGAAACAATTATCATTCATCCTCGACAATCTATACTTTTGTCGGGATTTCTCTTAAATATTTCATTCTCGATTTTCATAACCGTAAGTTTATTCATCCGAAATTGCTATCCAACAAAGACTAACCAAAACAGTACACCATGTCCTTACCAACAACCTCACAAATGACCGGCGGGCCAATCATTTCGATTTCAGATATGGATAACTTTATGAAACTTGGAGAATTAGCTCAAGGAGCACGAAGTCAAAGACCGATAAAAAGGACCTCCTCAATGGATTTTGACCTTCTTCGAGCATCCGGTGACGCCGCACGTAGAAGGAGAGGAAGTACTGCTTCCGAAGGATCAACATGTGGATCACCCCCATACACCCCAACATCATCCACTTTCCAGAGTACGAGATCAATACCTTGTGCGAGTCCTCTATTACGACCTATCGATACATGCGAATCACGATATGATTTTATTGTACCAGTCAATCTACCCACACAATGGAATGTGCCCACCTCGCACTCGGCACCGGAGTTCGGCGGAGAAGGGTTTGAAGGGAATAGGGATTCATTTATGAGGTTGGATGTCAATGTTGGATCACCCTTTGAAATTGGAATGGCTTCGGAGTTAAGGATTATCAATGCAGGTGGCTTTTAGAAAGAATAGGAAGAGAGGAAATGGCTCAGGAACGGCGTGTTATAATGGCGAAACGGAAAATGATACCAAATGAAATTTTTTCTCTTCCAGACCTCTTTTGCCTTGGACGCTTGATAGTAAAATGAAATTGATCTTTCTCTCTCAAATAACAGCATAGCATGTAAAATGTGATCCACTCCATCCATCGACTCAGTAGACGTGTAAATCAAAAGCTCCCTCGGCCCCTATCAACTTCGCTCTGATTATACAGCATCATGCCAACAGAACGACATCTAAATTCCCATCCTTACAATAACCAATGTTCTCCCCAGACCCATTACCCATGCACGACACTCATACTCTGTACAGGCATGTTAAATTTCCAAACAAGGCTTCCAATCAACTATTGATGCCAAGATAAGATGTATACGTAAATGCACCAAAGAAAATTTGCCCCACCCCGGCGGTTACGGTAACATTTTCTTAATGAGGGGAAATAAGATCTGCATTGAGTTCAAAGACTACTCAGCCTCGTTGTTTATTTACTCGTTCATTAAATATCGAGTAAGATATGGGAGTTTTGGTATTGATTGGCGCCTAGTAATTGGGGGCTTGTTGGGGTAGGTAGGTAATGTTGGGCTGTGTACAAAATTCGGCAATTTCGGGATATAAGGTTAATGATCTTCGTGGGGTCCACTGTTCTCATCATCAGCTGTGTCGTAAAGGACTTTATTCACTGAATTTAGATGGAGGTATTTGAAACGACGTGAATAGATACTATTCTCGCATGATTCATTTGTACCGCGAAGTTATTGGGGTATTGTTATGATGATGTGTGATATTAGTGATATTAGTGTGAAATCATAGCTTTTTCCCGTCGAATTCATAGCGATCTATTGATGGATAATGACTAAGCAGGTTTGAAATTGATTCAGTAACCCTAGTGATCGGTTGTCGCTATGGGATTGAGTCTTTTGGTACGATCTAGATTCTTCAGATCATAGCATTATCTAGACGGCTTCAGGGAATACTAATTTATTTGGTATCACAATCTTTGGTGATTCTCTTCTCCTTTGCCAACCATAGAGTATTGTTTAAGGCATTCTCAACATCCACTTTAACTCTCCCATGTTCATATTCGTTCTAATCATGATTTTACTCCTTAAGGTTATTACATGTTGGAAAACGGTATCTTTCCTACTTCTCGATATTACCCCTTCATTCATTTCACTCACTCATTCAAATCAACTTTTTCTAGAGCGAAGCGAAAAAGCCTCCACGGCAGTGGCCTAGCGGAGCGTCATCAATTGAGCCTTGGAATTGATTTCTGAATCTTCATATTCCGAGGTAGAATAGAACAATGATTAATGCGTATATAGAGATACAATACTTCTGTTGAAATAAATACGCATTATGATTCAATTGGGAGAAATGCTTGAAATGTATCCTGATGTTCACTCCTTTAATTAATAAAGTTATATTCCACAGGCTCGTTAAATTTATAGGGGTTATCTTCATACGCAGCCAGTAATACACACACTAATGCAACAATTTAACGTAGTCTAATTAATAACAGATGGAGTTGGAACAACCCGTGGGGTCTGCACATTCGGGCTTGGCGAAGCTTGTCTTGTTTACGGTACTTACAGTGCACAAAAATTATTATCAGATGAACCATCACACTCCAACGATTGAACATCGTCGTCTTCGTTTTATCTGTATTTAATTGTTTTTCTGTATTCTCTGTTTATATTTCTTATCAATTCATTCACTCATTCACCCTTATTTTGATACCCCTGGCGTGGCTTAATTCCGATTTCATTACATAAAAAGTTGAGGCTTGCAGATAGAACCGCAAATCAAATCTTGATTTCGAGGAAAGGAGCAACACGGCAGAAATCATTTTATCACATACAAATAATATTAGGAAGGAAAAATGACTGAACCTGAAATCAGGGACTTTTCACCTGGGGGTTTGAGCTCACCATCAAGAGCTGTTGGATTTGATTTGGAGGCTTTCCCTTCGGCTTGTGAGTTTCTTTCACAGCTCTAACCAATCGTATAATTGTGCGACGGAAGCATATCCCATTCTCAAGAACTTTCGCATACTTCCTCATGCCTCTTCCATGGGAAGTATTTATATGCGCATTTTGCGATAATCTGCTTACTGCAAACTTGCAGATGATCTCGAACCTATAACGTCTATCAAATCTTCCCCTGACTCTATCATGGGACAATCACCAATTCGACGTCGCACAACCCGCTCAAGATCCAATACATTTCGCACAGTCGATATTTCACCACGTCAACCAGAATGGCATCCAGGACAAGAACCTGGATTGGATCCATCGAAACCTGATGGTGGAAGAACAACCGGCTTCAACTTACACGAGGAATGTCAGATAACTGTTGTTGATTTCAGTGAAGATAAAATGGTCAAGAGGGAATTCAGTAATGATGAATTGGTTCGATTCTTGGATATTGAACAAGAAGAATGGATTAAATGCCGATGGATAAATATTAATGGACTCAGTTGGGATGTGATCAAGGCGGTTGGAAAGAGGAAGAAGCTACACAGACTGGCGATTGAGGATATGGTCAATCTTAATAACAGGACGAAGGCAGATTGGTATGTTGTACGTCACTTTCCAATGATCAAGGACTAACAATAGATAGGTATACCGACCATACTTATGTTGTTCTGACATTGCAGAAACTCGTTAATTTACATCCGGACAAGGATAGCGACTCGGACAACGATGGAGACGAAGAGCAAGATGTAACTATGGAGAGTCCAAATAGAAGAAAACGAGGACAATTTCGAAAGGTTTTACATAATTTCATGAGACGAAGGAATCCCAACGTGGTACAGGTCGATAAGCTAGCAGGTGGTGTTCATGATACTACCAATGACTTTATCAATGGACAGACGGATGGTGTGCAATCTGCACCTGTACAAAAACTGAGGACGTTACAGAGATATCACGGAGGACCAAATCAAGAAAGGGCGGCACATATGGAGAAAATTTCCCCTTTAACACAAAAGAAGTTAGCTGTTAGTGCTGAGCAAGTCTCGATATTTTTAACTGCTGGCAAGTAGTCCCTTGATCTCAATGCAATGGAGTTTGACGTCTGACATATTATAGATAATACCGTCATCTCGTTTTTCGAAAACTCCGCGGATGACATTGAGATCCCCATCCTTCACAGATTAAGCAACTTTGATACAATACTTCGCAGATCATGCGATGCATCAATGGTAATGCAGGCCGTTATCGATGCTATCATTGATCTTGCTATACCCGTTACTTTTGCCTATCAAGACATAATTGGTTCATTAGAACTAGATGTCTTGACAAATCCGAATATTAAGCACACAACCTCATTATACGTCGTTACCAGCGAAATCACCACCTTGCGCAACTTTATCAATCCTATTGCTAATCTCATTAATTCTCTTCGAGATCATAAATATGCTGGACAAAGAGGTGATGTACAAAAAGCAGCATCTGCTGTTAAGATCAGTCAAATGGCACAAACGTATCTTGGAGATGTGGAAGATCATATTGTATTAATCACAGAATCCTTGGATCAGCTTCGAAGAAATGCAGATGGAATGATCGATTTAATCTTTAACACCATATCAGCATATCAAAACGAGTCCATGAAACAACTCACGATTGTCACTATCATCTTTCTTCCACTAAGTTTCTTGACAGGTTACTTTGGGATGAACTTTACCGACATGCCAAGTATTGAACATAATGAAAAATACTTCTGGCAAATAGCTTTACCGGTTGCATTTGCAGTTATTTTATTTTTGATGAGGGATATGATCTTATGGTGGTTCAGGAGAACAATACAGAGGAGAGGAATTTCGAGGAGTAGAAAGGGAAGGCAAAGGAGAGAGAGTAGAAAGAAAGGAATGAAGGACAGAAGAAATAGGTGAAAATAATATTAACTTTTAATGACCGAGTGGTTTACCTTGGACTGGTTTTCCTCAATAGTTCGGAGTGGAGGCCGTGGGCCAATGACAATGAGAGATTGTAGCTCTTGACTTCGTTCACGATACTGCGTTGAATATAGTTGATATATGAATGTTACGCTTAAAGATACAAAAGCTTGTCAAATTCAGACTCCAGTCTGGACTATTGACAAATCTGACCCAGTGAATGAGGTTTCAATTTTTTTTTCTTCCTGTCAATGCAACAGCGCCCTGACAGTTTTTTTAAGTAATATCTCTCCCCAATCTCTTTTCTTGCCTTTTCTTAACCCCTCTCGCATCACTTCCTTGCATTCTGAACCCCATAACACCTCAAAATTGGCTTTACTATGTCTGCAGAACTCACTTGTTTGCCTGTATTTTCAAAATAACTCGAAATGGACTTATATATTTACTTCAATTCGTTCTCGAACCATCCAACGGCGATGGAGGAAGCTTTGCATGCGTTCAGATTTCATGGTAGACTTCTCTGTTTTGATTGTATAGTGATTTTCAGGGAACCAGTTTGAGGAAGATCTTAATTCTTCCAGATACGCCTCCTCATGCTCATACTCTTCCAACCAACAGAAATATCGACCATAAGTCCATTCATCATTTATTACGAGCTCGCTTCGCTCCTCTATCCCTAAACACCAATCCCCATCCACACTCTCAAATCTAACAAGCAGGCACCGGACAAATCAAATCATAATGAACAAATTCACTCGTATCATCCTCATACAATTGCGTCTTATCAACCTTTCTATTAAACCACAAACATTCCGTATACCGAGCATGAAAAGCAATACTTTTACAAGCAGGATACGCAGCTCGACATTCGTTAATACAGCCGGCGAGAGTAGCGCCGGAGGATTGGTGAATGGTTTCGTTGTAGTTACCCGGTACTTCGGTATAGCCTGGTGTTGCGCAGATGGGATAACCGACCACGTAGGCTGGTGTGTGTGTTAGATTAGTGATGGAAAAATGACAGGGGAGGGATGCAGCTTACTTTCTCCTGGTGGGGGTGGGGTGGAGAGTGTACCCGCTTGCGTTGGGGAGGAGCTCACGAGGCTGGTGAGACTGAGTGAGGTGAGCGCGAAAAGGAAATGTTGGATATGCATTATGTTTTGAAATTTTGTTGAGTATAAAATATTGTTTATTTTCGAATTTGTTCTTTGAGAAAAGTGGTAAAGTTCAATTATTATCCATCCCCTAGGCTGGGAAACTTCTACGCATATATATGATAATTGAGGATATCGATGTACACATCAGGAAACATTCATTGGCCATCAGTGGCGGCACCTTGCATTATCCTCTCCGTCACAAACACGAGAAATGTACAACTATTCCCTAATCATGATACTTTTCTCGTGTTGCTGGTAGCAATAGATCTTCATTAGTCCACGAGATCATATGTTTTATGTCGTATAGATTCCATATGAGTTCGATCTGCATATGTTGTGTAACTCAGACTGAATACAGAAGTTGTTTTCTCGTATTGTGTGTTCAGTTTGTGGTAAGCTGTTGATGTTTTGTGGTGGCGGGACGCTGGTTCTTCCTTGCATTACCCCGCTGTAGATCTTTGATGATGCTGTACAGGTGTACAGCTGTAAGACTTAACATTACATAGATCGGCGGAATGCCTTTATTTGTCTCACAGGCAGAGAGATGGATTGAATTTCATACATTCAATATTGAGATTTATAAAGGTTTTTTTTTTCACGATATATTCACTTCATGATTTGTTCACAATTTTAAATAGGAAAATAATAATTTTTGGATATAGGTAGGCATTTTATTACCAGAGTGCACTTGCACCTAACTCACCTGATGGGGAAAAATGCCGACGTCAAGCATCACGTTCTTCCACTTACCTTTCCGAATCCCCTCTCCATTTGTTTAATAAATGCCAGCATCTATCAAACATGATAAGGAAACCCCTCAAGACTACCACCCGCACCACCAAATTTCAAATCATCCTCATCCTGATCTCTAAACTGTCTTCTCTTCGCCACAACCACCGGCTCTGTTTTCCTCAAAGGCCAATCCTCCGATCGCTGACTTCGTCTCGCCAAAGCCGCAGCCGGAGGCGGGGCCAGACTGCGCAATGGCCAATCATCAGATCTGTGGTTTCCCGTCGTGATCACTGGGTCCGGATACCGCAATGGCCAGTCGTTCATCTCGATATCGCGGTCTTGGGGTTGGTGCCCCGCGGGGGGCGAAGATCTACGGTTTTTCCGAGCGGCGGTGCGTCGAGCTTCGAATTGGAGGCCGAGGTGGCGGGGGATGTAGATCATGAAGACGACGAGGACCGTGATGAAGATGAGGGACAGAGCGACGATTGTTACGGCGTTTGTTTTGGTTGTCATCTTTTTTGTGTGGGTGGATCTGGGGGTGAGGTGCTAGAATGCCGGTTTTGTGGTTAGTTGGTGAATGGTGAGTGGTGATTGGGCGGGCATGGATTGGTTGGATGTGAAAAATTGGGGGGTTGGAACGTTGTTATAATTAATATAATGGGCATTGTTCCGATGTAGTTATGAAATGAGACGAAGGGGGGAACAAAGGGTTTGAGAACCGAGGGTTGTATTGGTTGCTTTTCTAGACAAAGGAGTCTTCAGACAATGGTTTGTGATTTGGTTTTATTTACGGTTGTTTCCTTTTCGTAGGGCGTTTAAAAATTCCGGAGTTCATGAAGTAGTAGTCTGCAGATATGAAGTGAATGATTAACTTGGATTTGACTTTGAAGTGAAGACCCTTCAATAGCTTGGAGAATAGTAGTTTGGTGTCTGTTGTTGCTTCGAATAACCTTGATTGTTTACCTGGTTGGTTAGAGAATAATAGGAGAAGTAGCTGAAGCTAGGCTAGACAATTATGCTTTCTCACAATAGTATAGAAGACTTATAACATAACTCTTCCAAAATAGACTCGAAAATCGGAAACCTTCGTTATTAAAAAGCAATCCAGACTAATAAATATCCCGATGCGAAACTATCCGGCCGGTCCTCTCGCTCAAACAATTTATTCTTCTCCTAATGCCTCCATCATACCTCTGACATCACTCCATCTTTCCTTGACCAGGGTAAGACGACTCTTTCGCTTCAATAGCTCATGTCGCAATACCTCATCTTTCAATTCATTTAAAAATACCTCAATAATATCTCCCGCTTCTCCAATAACTAACTGCTAGTCCCCTGCAGATTAATCTTCCCAGCTGCATTCTCGCATCACACGCCGCCATCAGAATATACAAGCCCAGGAAAGGAAACTAGCTTTCATTATCCAGAATATTTGACCCAAAAAAACTTCTCTAAATCTGCTTTTAGATCTACTCTCAGCTAGATTATGGTGGAAGTGTTACACTTTGTCGATGGAGCTCGAAGTAGTTGACATTGAGAATGGGAAGCTCAAATGGAATGGCTTCTTTGAGGGCCTCGAGACGTTGAACCAGATTTAAGGCATTTTGTCCTATGCCATTCATGTTTCAGAGATTTCTTTTCTGGGCCTTGTGCCAGTTCCTCCTCGCGAGCTTGATTACTCGGGAGTTTTTGATATTGTGAAGTGTGAAATCTACTTATCCCTCTTCAATGTGTGAAGGAACAGTTCACTCACACAAGCGCTAATGAGGTATTTGATAGTCCAGAAGAAAGTTAATTGGTAGCAAGAAAGTGTAGAGTTATAGGAAACATGACAGGATATTCTGGAAAATTGAAGGATCGGAGAGCTTTCAGGCTATTGTTCTCCAAATTAAGCGAATTTGAAGCTATTCACTTGACCTCGAATTGCCTGCTTGATATCTCGCTCAGTGGATTGTTTGGTGAATTGGGTGGCTTATAACTGAAGAATCCTCATGGATTAATTGGTGAGGTGAATATAAATTGGAGAACAGACAGCTTCACTGCAGAGCGCTGGCTGGTGAAACATTTAGGCGTTGAAGCTTTGCCAATAACATAAATTATTGTTCAAGAGTAAACCAAACAATAAACATCAAAGAAAGACCAATGTTCGGTTCCTGCCCGTTCCTTTGCTCAGACAAAAATATTTTCATTGTTCCACTTCTTGTTTCTCTGTTGGTTTGTCAATTGATAAAGGGGAAATGTCGATGATGAATTCTGTTTGATTTCATTTCTTTTTCCATTCAATGAATTCCAACTCCAAATGCTCCTTTAGCTCAGCAAATTTATTCTTAAAATTCAAACCACAGCTCCAGCATTTCATATCACCCTGCAGCCATGCCTTAGCCTGGCCACTTCTACCTAAAGCTTCTTGCCTCTCCTCAGATAGAGGAAATTCCGATAGATTAACAAAGAATGGTGTAGCAAATGAGCTATAATGTTTCCTCTTCTTCATACATGAAGAATAACGATCCACAGATAAGACATGAATATGGAGATGCTCCATTGATGGATGCATATGTATTCCAACCATAACATCCTTCTCCCAATTTCTACCTTCTGGCATTTCAGCATCATCATCTAAATTGACCTCTCCACTGAGTATTCTTTCCTTTTCCAAATCCTGTGTAGATCCCGATCCATATCTTCGACGTAATTCCGATGCAACTATCCCTTTTAACTTTTCTGCTTCCGGTCTTATCATCTCGAGAAATTCGGGGTTGGATAATGCGGCTATAGGGTGCATATTATACCATTTCTCCTCTCGTGGAATGAGAAGGGTGTGAACTGAGGATTTGGGGTATAGATCATGGATTGCTACAAATGAAGGCGTATGATAGATGACGCGTGAGGCAGGGTGTGATGATGGATCCGACAGATAGACCCCTAGGCCTGCACTACCAGGGAAGAAGGAATTTGAATTTGCGATCTTTTTCGGGGGAGGAGAGGATGATGGGGAGGAGTTGGGGCGTTTGGATCGTGAGTTTGACATTAATTTGGTAACTGTAAAGACTTATTAGTATTGCACATAGCATAGGTACAAGCCATATGGTGTTACGGTACATGCGTTGGGTTTTGGGGACTTTTCAGTTGGTTTGGAAGAGGCTTGAGGGGTTCCATTATTCTCTGTTTCTGTTATTGCATCTTCACATCTTTCTGAAGCCATAATGGCAAAGTAATAGATTTCATATAGGTAAGTGTCGTAAATGGCATATATAGTGTATTTGCATATGGTGATGATTATGGAGTAGGTTAAGTGATTAATTTACAAAGTAATCCTACAAGGCTGCTTTGCTGCCATAAGCTTAAAGTCCCACCGAAAATGACGCACATTTCTATTTCTAGTGTTGCAGGAAACGCCCAAGCTTACAATTTTCTCAGCCTTGTGGGGAAAACTTTGAATGAATTTAGTTGTACTAGAGTATCAACCAACCACTAAAAATACTCACCTCCTTCATTACTTCTAATTTTAATTTCATGGATCTATCTGTCATAAAGTTTGCAGAGACCAAATATGGTCAAGAAAGGACAGTCCTCGAAAGGTGGACCAAAACCAGGTGCATCTGCTGGTAAGAATAAACCATCAACAGCACCCGCTGCAGATGATAGTTTTATCGTCTTCTCAAATTCCGATAAAGAGCCAAAGCAGAGAAAACCACCAGCTCAAGGACAAGATGGATCTGATCCGCTGGGCGAGGCACCGAAGAGGCCGGATGTTAAGAAATTGATTGGTGGGCAATCATGGACCGGAAAGTTACCAGTCAATTTACTTTCAGAACATTGTCAGAAGCAAAGATGGGAAAAGCCGGAATATACCATGGTGGGTGTGTTTTATTGAGGAGATTTGCAGATGTTTCTGCTTGATGGAATGAGGTATACTAATGATATGGAACAGAGCAAAACTCCGGAAGGATTCTCCTCAATGGTAATTCTCAAAGCTAAAAATCCGAAAACCCAAGAACTCGTATCGCTAGCTCCGTTCAAATTACCTCCTTCGCATAAACATCTTGCGGTCAAACCAACAGCTCTCGAAGCTAGACATTTTGCTGCTACGTATGGACTTTTCCGGGTTCTCAATATGCGAAACATTCATATGACACTTCCACCCGATTATCGAGATTTGTGGAAGGGAGAGTTTGAAGTTTTGAAGAAAGAAGATGTTAAAGAAGGAAAAGCATGGATGTATGAGGCGGATCCATTTGCTGCCTTGAGAGAAAGAGAAGATGCAAAAGCCGCCATGGAAAAGAAACGAAATGATCAGCAAAAGGCTAGGGAAAAGGCCATGAATACACCAGGATCGGCAGGCCCAGGAGGTGCAGGTTTGGCTTTACGTGGTAATGGAAGCAATGGCACAAGTCAAGCGGGGGGGTCATCGCATAACAACATTCATAGAGGATGGACCAAAGTCCCAAAAATTGAGATGGGCAAGCGAACGCGAACGAAAGTCGAAAGTTTAGTCAGGAAACATGCTATTTGGAATCCACATGATGTCAAGCTGTCAGATTTCCAAAAGCATTCAATTGTGAAAGAATTCATGACTCTTGATTTCCGGCAAAGTCATATTGAAGAAGCTGTGGAAATATGCAAGGATCGAGAGGAAAGTCTTGAATGGCTACTTATCCATGTTCCGGAAGATGATCTACCAAGATGGGCATTGCCAGAAGGATATGTTGCTGGTATTAGTATGGCAAGTAGTGACTTGAAGCGTGAAGGTGCTATTAAGAGACTGGCTGAAGCTGGATACTCTCTTGAGCTTTGCAAGCAAATCTTTGATATTCATAACGATGAAGGCAAAGCTTCCGAGGCTTTACAACACATACTCATGTCGAGTGGGAAAGATGTGGAATCTATTCTAAGCGAAGACTCGTGGGACACTGAAGATGCCAAGGAATCTTCCGAGGAAATTTGGGAAGAGGAAATGACAGGTCTTCAATCTGTCTTTGGAGAGAAATATTTCCGTCCATCGAAGGATGTTTGCAGGATTACAATTAAACCGGCAAATCGTGGAACAAATCTCCCTGTCGAGCCTATCATCCAGTTTCGACGATCTTCAGAGTATCCTCAAAAAGTTCCGGTCCTATCTGTTCACGTTCAATTACCCGCATATATTCGTTTGAGTATTATGAAGCAGGCGTTGAATCACGCCATGGAAGGTTTACTTGGCGAGCATATGTTATTTTTTCTTATTGACTGGGTGGAACAAAATCTTTACAATATCATTGAAAGACCTGGAAAGCTTAGCGATGTTTCCGCGGCTGCATCGATAGTAAGTGAAGTTCAACCAGTTCGTCGAAGAAGACAAAACATCTCGAGACATCCTAGAGCAATTAAATGGGTTGCCAACGACAGGAGCAAGGAGGACTGGATAAGTCGACAGTTGAATCCAAAATTGGAATCTATGATAAAAGGTCGGAGGACTTTACCGGCTTGGGAGATGAAGGATATTATCGTTGATACCGTCAACTCCCATCAAGTTACTATTATCTCAGGAGAAACTGGTTCTGGTAAATCCACTCAATCAGCCCAATTTATTCTGGATGACATGTACCAGCGAGCGTTTGGAGATTGTGCAAATATTATTTGTACGCAACCTAGACGTATTTCTGCTTTAGGATTGGCGGATCGTGTTAGTGATGAGCGATGTTCTGCTGTTGGTCAAGAAGTTGGATACATCATTCGAGGAGAGTCCAAAGCATCACCCAATACCAAGATTACTTTTGTGACTACAGGTGTACTTCTTAGGCGATTACAAACGTCCGGAGGAAGTAGTGATGATGTCGTAGCATCACTTGCAGATGTCAGTCATGTTATCATTGATGAAGTTCACGAGAGATCTTTGGATACAGATTTCTTACTTGTTTTGTTACGGGATGTTCTTCGTCAACGGAAAGACTTAAAATTAATCTTGATGAGTGCCACTTTGGATGCTGGTATCTTTGAAGATTATTTCAAGAGTGGTGGAAAAGTTGGTAGAGTCGAAATTAGTGGTCGTACATACCCAGTGGAAGATTACTATCTTGATGATGTTATCCGAATGACTAATTTCAATCCGGGCTTTGGTGGGAAATACCAGGAAGATAATCAGGAGACATCTGGCATGGATTCGGATGTTGCCGCTGCCATTCAAAGTATTGGTATGAGGATCAATTATGATTTGATCAGTCAGACAGTTAAAGAGATTGATGCTGAATTAACTCATCTGAAACAGGATGGTGGGATTCTCATATTCATGCCAGGTCTAGTTGAGATCACTCGAACACTCGATTACTTGAAGACCATACCGAATTTACATGCTCTACCATTACACGCCTCTTTACAATCCTCAGACCAACGAAAAGTATTCCCACATGCTCCGTATGGTAAACGTAAAGTTATTGTCGCCACGAATGTCGCCGAAACATCGATCACAATTGATGATATTGTTGCAGTAATAGATACCGGTCGCGTGAAAGAGACAAGTTATGATCCTCAAAACAATATGCGAAAATTGGAAGAAGTATGGGCTTCACGTGCTGCATGTAAACAAAGAAGAGGTAGAGCTGGTCGTGTTCAAGCTGGAAAATGTTACAAGCTTTATACAAGGAATGCCGAAAAATCGAAAATGATGGAGAGACCGGAACCCGAGATTAGAAGAGTACCATTAGAACAATTATGTTTATCTGTACGTGCTATGGGAATTAAAGAAGTTGGATCATTTTTAGCCAGTGCCATCACTCCTCCTGAAAGTATGGCTGTAGATGGTGCTATGGATTTGTTGGGAAGGATGGGTGCTCTTGATGGACATGATCTTACTGCATTAGGTCGTCATCTTTCGATGATTCCTGCTGATCTTCGTTGTGGTAAATTGATGGTATATGGTGCTATGTTTGGTTGTTTAGATGCTGCGGTCACTATAGCAGCTATCTTGACCGTTAAATCGCCTTTTGTATCACCTCAGGATAAGAGAGAAGAGTCAAAATCTGCAAGGGCGAAGTTTGCAAAGAACCAAGGTGATTTAATTGGAGATCTTCGAGCTTTTGAGGAGTGGTATGAGATGATCAACAATAGGAAGTATGTGTTCCTACCACCGCAATTGATACATAATGCTAACCCCTAATAGTTACCGACAAGGAGAGATTCGAAACTGGTGCAATGATAATTACCTTTCATATCAGACACTCAATGATATCTCCTCTAATCGAACCCAATACCTCACATCTCTTCGTGAAATTGGTTTTATTCCATCATCATCCATTCTCCCACCAGCTTTATCCGCTAAATCATCAAACAATGCTCTCATTCGATCTCTTTGCGCAGGAGCCTTCAATCCTCAACTTGCACGTATCGATTTCCCAGACAAAAAGTTCGCGGCCTCAGTCTCAGGTGCTGTCGAATTAGATCCAGAAGCAAAGACAATCAAATACTTCAATCAAGAAAATGGACGTGTTTTCGTACATCCAAGTAGTACAATCTTTGACGCGCAAACATTCCCCGGTAATAGCAAATACATGAGTTATTTTAACAAGATGGCGACGAGTAAAATATTTATTAGCGATTTAACACCTTTTAATGCATATACGGCACTACTCTTCTCGGGACCAATTACATTGGATACCTTAGGGAGAGGTCTTTTGGTAGACGGTTGGCTAAGACTAAGAGGTTGGGCAAGAATAGGTGTACTGGTTAGTAGATTGAGGGGTATGTTGGATGATGTTTTGGCGAGGAAAATTGATGAGCCGGGATTGGATTTGAGTGGGAATGAGGTGGTGGAGGTTGTGTTGAAGTTGGTGGAGCTAGATGGAATGGATCAGTAGTTTTATTGGTATGCTGTAGTGTTGATGGTTTGTGAGAATTGCAAGATTGAGGTGAGGGTAGATTACCGGGAATCAGAAATATTCTATAGGTAGAAATTAGAGGAGCAGTCAATTGATGTTCCACATTGTTTATTTCACTCTGCTGATTACTCATAGATGAATCATGATTGGTATCATTACTGCACTCGCTATTCAATTAACTTTGACATCTTGAGACTTGGCCGCGGGACATCACTACCTAGTAGTTTCAATAGCCTTAATTAAACATAAACAGTTGCCATTGCACTATAATACTGCTATGATATGTTATTCTCCAAGTTCGGAAGTAGATGCATAAAGGAGACTGAAGAGGAATTGAGGAGTTGTACACTTCCCAAGATGAGTTTCCTATTCTTTTTTTTTATTCTTTTTTTTAACGGGGTTGTTAAAATAAAATTTAGTATGAATAAGGGAAAACTCATTTTCTTCTCTTATAAGCACTTGGTTAAATTTATCAGTAGGGTAGAATATTATTTGTTTTCCCGCGCCTTTTTCTTTCTTTTAGTCGTTGGTTCACTAGTTTCATGTTCATGGCATTGGGGTTTTTTGTTCTTTAACTCGCTAATACTCGAGTAGAATTACAAGATAGAAAAATAAATAAAAACCCATGGGGAATAGAATAGGACTCCATTTCATTTCGCGTCGATAGAATAGAATAAAATAGAATAAAATAAAATATTCCATCTAATTGAGACTTGAGACTTGAGACTTGAGACTTGAGATTTATATTCACGTGATGTGTGATGATATTCTGAAATGTGATGAATATAAATTACCGGTATGTATGTATGTATATATGTCTCGAATAATGAAGATTTTTATCCATGTGAATTAGAAGGAATAGTGATTTTACGATTCAAACAGCCAGTCAGTCAGTGAGTCAGTTGTTGTTCAGAGACATTGTGATGACTGTGCAGTCAGTGTGTAGTTATGTGATTGATAATAAGGGGATAGAGAGCCTTACGAATAATCCAATCAGCTAATTCCATTTCTATCCTGAAATTAGAGTTCGTCTAGCGATTAGATTAGTGTATGGTTGGTTAGCAGGGTTGTGGGGATAAGTAATCAGCCTCGGTTAATTAATCAGATGAAAAGTAATCATGATCATGTATTCATTATAGCTTCTATTCACTCGAAAATAGGAATAGGTAGGCAATAAACTATCCCGTTCACAGCACAATTAGTATTCACCTCATGAGCAACCTCGGGAATTATTCTACTCCGCTACTGCTATTGTCAGAAATAGTGAATTATGATGACCAATTCACTTTTTGTATTACGCCACTACCGAAGTAGGATATTATGGCCATAGCCGCGTAGGAATAACCTCCACAATTCAACCTTAACCTCTTAATACCTATCATCACACTCCCTCACAATTACGCCTAGGAATTCGAAACTCTCAACTACCCTCTCATCAAACTATACATAATGGATTTTTGTACTCCTCGCCATCTCCTCACAATCATACTCCTCCTCATGCTCCCCATTTCGATTATGGGTACTGACAACGCGATAGCTTCCTCAACTTATTCCGTAACTCGAAAGACTTCTCATACATCCCTCTCATTCGAAACGGTTATGTCCAATCTTTATACTTCAATTGGACAACCTACAGCTTTGAAATGGCCTTTCATCGGCGCGAACATTAAATCGTTTGACGAAGCCTCTAGGGAAAGGTTTGTCAGGGGGGTTGGGGCAGCGGTTGGACCTGAAGGATTCATGATTTTTGTTGTATGCCTACCTGCTCCCAATTGGTGGTGGCAAGACAACAAAGTCTGAAAAGCACAAATGTAAGAGAAAACGAAAGCTAATGACAATCAAAAGGAATTCAGCCATGGCTCCTGGCTCCCGCTCTTCAATATCAACTCCAATCCACAGCTTGGACTCAAACGTATCATACTCGGCAATCCACTAGTAGCCCTTACCATGCTTTCTCAATCCAGCAAATCTCTCAACGCCGGACTGTTTGTACCTGTCGAAATTCTGGTTTGTGAGTTACCAGGTGGAGAAGGAACGGAAAT
This sequence comes from Stromatinia cepivora, assembly GCA_014898415.1. Classification (NCBI taxonomy): domain Eukaryota; kingdom Fungi; phylum Ascomycota; class Leotiomycetes; order Helotiales; family Sclerotiniaceae; genus Stromatinia; species Stromatinia cepivora. The sequence continues at coordinate 89,797 of RCTD01000018.1, read as the reverse complement.
CATGTGGCAAGTACCCAGTACTATGATTGCAGCTGTAGATGAAGGCAACAATGGATTATTAGCTGCAGCGGAGGTTTTAGATAGAAAGTTGGAAGAGTTGATTGTTGTTATTGGCGGTGGTGCGTAAGAGCGAGGAAATAGTTGGTGAGATAGGGTAACCTCGTACATGGTACAGGCGTTAGGAATAAAATATCGATTGTCACAAATTTGAAACACGACTCGAATAGCCCATTTATCTGCACCTAGAAGAATATATAAACGAGAAACAGTGGCTTGCTAAACAACAGAGGATCAGCCACTAGACCGGTCGTCTCCTTTAAACCAAAAGCACACAACTCATTCCATGAAACCAAAACAAGAGGCTGAAATTATTTCATTTCCATTTCGTTACGCTTGATAACCTTCGACCTTCCTCAGTTCTGGGATCAGGTCCAAAAGGTCAAATCTAGATATACATACACCAATCCCAGGTATGCAAACAAGTCCAGTATCAAGTGCTGGTGTCCTACACGATATTATAAGGTAGGAGAATACATGCGACCACAGCCTTCTCTTGGCTGGACGGAAAGAGTAGAGTTTGTGTAATTTTGTTGGAGCAGTCGACCAACATGAGGTATTATATTCGTTGCTAGGTTAGGTAGAGAAATTATGCGACAGCTGGAAAACCAGTTTTACCGGACTCGGATGGTGGAGGAGGTGGAGGTGGTAGCTATTGATAGTTAATTTAGGAATGGATGGAAATTGGGGAGGTAAATGCTTACCTCTAATTTCGTATTTCCTGCCATCATTCTTTGGAAACCAATTCCAACACCTTCAATAACACCCAAAAGAACCGCACAACCTATCGCCGAATTTCTTGCTGCTTTTGCACCACCACGAATTGCCAAAGCACCACCGGTAAAGAATCCAGCAATGACTATTCCTATGTCAGTTTTTCCTTTCCCTGGTACTAAATTTGTCCAATAGTCTGCCAGCTCGGAACCCAAAGTACCACTTTCGATAGAGGAACATACTAGCATTATATGGATCTTCCTTCTTCCTTAACCCTTTTACAGCGCAGTCAAACGTCGAGAAAAGTCCACCCCAAACACCAAAATTTCCTCCTAATACAGGAGCTCGTGCCTTTATGGCTGTGAGTGCGCCGATTCTTCTTTCGCCATAAGGTGAGTTTCGAAAGCCTTTAACACCGTGCCACACTGCTCCTCCGATCGCCTGAAAAAAATATTGTCAGTATTCCTTATGACCTTTGTACTTTTGGACTTTTGAATTTTGCGGAACTCCATGCATTCCCCGAAAGAGTAAAAGAAACTGTGCGATTGCATACTCCCATACAGAATGCTCCTCCAAAATCGTTCAATGCCACCCAAGGACAAGGGTCTCGTGTGTGATCCATTTTGTATGATTTTGCAATGGACTTTTCACTCTTTTCTTCCCACTCGATGTTCCGACTATGAAAAGCTCGAGGCCTTGAGGTTGTCGCAGATAGAAGTTAAATTCAAGGTGTTCAAGGTCTGGGCGTCGTTGGATTGGAAAAGTTTATGCGACGTAAAGGAGGTTTCGGTGGTTTTTAATCTGTTTACTGGATATTCAACACTTTTTCTAATCGATGGCGATATGATGATGGCTGCTAAAATTCCTAGCGCGGAAAATAAATCGGCGTCGGTAAAATGATATTCCGCAGCTGTGACTTTACTGTACTTCATATATTTTCGCGAGCTGCTTTCCGGCTGACTAATGCTTTCATTGCCAGACGTCTTATGTTGTTACAACGTTAACGTTAACAACGAGAGAATATCCATCGCAAACTCCCATGTATATCCACCGTTGCATTTTTACTTCCTTTCTCTAAAGAATTTAGGATCGAAAAAGGTTCTTCCCTCTGAACCTACCACGTTGCTTCCTTTATATATGCGAATTATTATCGATTCCTAAGGCGTGCTTGCGATTGCAACGGGGGGTTCACCGCAAAGCAACGAAAATTGCCAGTCGCGGAATTTTCAATTTTCTCCAGCCACATCAATCTTGGAAGCAGTTTCGTCTTGCTACGTATACATCAAGTTCGGCCACAAGGTACTATTTCAATATTATGGTTACCATAATTTCAATGGTCACGAGGACATCAAAGACCACTTAATTGTCATGGGCTATCTCGAATCGAGTCCTGTCTTGTAAGCGCATGGAAATTATCAACGCTTACCTTTGTGTGCCTTGGCAGCCTTTACTGAACGTCACCTGAATCTCGGACATATTGTACATGCGATGTTCATGGTGAAGGCCACACTTCCATTGAACACTGTCCAGGTATCTCTTTTGCCAGCAAGACGGAAAGAAACCATTGCATCTGGTTGGCGATGCATTGTCTTTGCGATGTGGATTGCGATGTGGATTGCGATGGAATGAATGCGACAATTTCCAATTTTTTGGATCCAATCCTTTGGCGTTATTAGACCTTGAGGCATTCTTACTGTTTAGCATTCAGCCTCTCAATCTAGATATTGTCATTGCAGAGCGGGTTTGATCGAAGTCTCTTTTTGAAGGAAGTGGTAGGCGAATCAATTTCAATGCAAACAAGAGGGCATGTTTAGTGATAACTAAACGCTAGCGGCAGCATCAATGATAATGTTAACATGACATATCTGCTGCTACTCTGTGATGTGATCGATGATAACTCTATTTAATAATTTTGATATCTCGTCATTTGTCCAGAGTAACCCTTCAAACCGCATTAGCACATTATCCTTTTGCCTGTAAGGTTGTAACTCTTTAGTGACAACTATTCAAGGTGGATTTTTAAGGATTACAAGCCAAGGCAGTCGAAAGCCGTCAAACGCATCCCCTTTTCCCTTTTCCCTTTTCCCCCCCCCGCCCCCCTGCCACTTGACAAACCTAATGGCTAACTCGAGTCATCACTTACTCACATACCTTCCAAGATATTGACTCGCATCATCTTTGCCGAGTATACAAAAAGGAAAGCACACCCACTGCACCTTCCCCATCCACCAGACTCCCCAGCAAAATATGAAAGAAATAGGATCTATGAAAAAATGAACTACAGCCCAAGGAGAGAAGGCAGCCCCGACTATGATGAAAAAAAGTTAGTATCATTCACTAGTCACACAATGATTGATTTGAATTACGCCCATAGGTAATAATGATAATTAATCATTTAACTCGAAGGATCAAACTGAGGTCGAGGCAGAGGTTCTGGGGGATGGATAATGACTACACTTGTCTGGGTGATACCGGACAGTGGAACATTTTGCACTTATTACTAGAAATGGAGCACATAACTATACGTCGAAGGATATCTGGAATTGGAGTCAGCCACTCTTCATCCAGTGTTCGATTTAAATTGCCCAAGGGTATTAAGGGTATTAATGAAATCACATGGGACCGACATCGAAGGATCTCTGGGACGGAATTTGCCACACTATTGCCACACTATTGCCCCTATAATGCCCCTATATTGCCACTTATTCTACAATTCAGCCAGTTTAAGCCAAGTGTCTATAAACCATAAGCCCGCTTGAGAACCACCCTACACATTGGTTCTTTCCGTGTTTGTCAGATTTGACGGAAAGCACAGTACAATTAAAATATATATATCCAATATTGCAAACAGTTCAAATATACATTTCATCAATTTCTTATTTTCTATACTTCAATTGTTTGAACAATATGTGTTCTACTAAATCGTGGTTTTTTGTATTTTTGTGATGACATGTGATCGTTGCCGAGACCCTCTTGCCTATTCTGGAGGTTATTCGGATACGTAAGGGGTGATTTAATGTGTGGTTTTGTTAAGTTATCAGTAGTACTAGCAGAATCAATACGGTACTCATCTACTGTTCTGTTTTTATTTTGTCGTAAGTAAGATACATTGAGAGGCCCATACGCTTCAAGTAGCTCCGACTATCACTCCAACATAGATCTTTCTCAGATCGGAAGAATTCCACAAGTCAGCTACCCATTCGCTTTACACAAATGGAAACCCGGTGCCAGTAAGGATAGAATAAATGCAGAGCTCGTGAGAATCCAACGAGCACCTCGTAACCAACAGCAACAAATCTCTCATCGCAGCGAAAATCGGGTAACGTTCTGTCGCCGCCGCTACACACCATTCCAGATCTTTAATTTAAATTCAAAACATTGCGATGCAAATCCCCTAATTGAAAGAAAAAAGGCAATTGCTCGCTTTACTGTCAGTCGAGCATAGTTTTATCAACTACCGAAAATCTTCAACGCTGCATCTCAGATAGTCTATCTGAGATAGACAGGTCGAAAGGAAGGCTATCTAGTGAAAATTGCGGTTCAAAGTTTAGTCGAAATTCTGTGCGCTGAAATCAAGACATTGAGAAAAAAATTGAAATAACAAATTGAAATAACAAATTGAAAAATAAAGAATAGAAATATGTTACTTGAATGCCAGCGAGAAGACTTCCATGGAATCGCTCCTCCAAATGCCAGAGTAGCATAGCAGGAACAATAGTAATGTGCTTAGGGATTTCAGACAGAACATGGGTTTGGAATCGAAGAGAGCGAAAGTGTCGAGTACTCAGAGATGTAAGGGCAGAAAGGGAATGGCTGGATTGACTGATATTCAGTTCTTGAGTAGACGAAGCAAGGAAAGATGGTCAACTCTAGAAGCCTCAAAGGGAAATACGGCTACGAGTCTGGGCTTCCTTAGTTAGCTGGTTACACTTTCCGAGGTTATTGTTCGGCTGCCCAGATTTATCGAAGGGTTCATGGTGTCTGGTCATGATCAAGTTGTCTGTTCCCTTTAACTTTGCCCTCGCTTCATCCCGCATCGTCCCATTCTCGTTGACCTTGTCATTGTTGTTATGGAGTAATATTAATCCGGGCTAAACGTCGGGTAATATTAATCCGGACACCGACGTTTAGCCGACCCCTCCCACCTTGTGATGAAAACTCTCTTACATATGCGGTTCGATTGTTCACCACCAACAATAGTTTAAAAGTATACGATAATAATACTAGGTATTCACACATTCTACAGTAAGGCGCACCACCAGGATATCTATCACCTTGATTGCAATACCCTCGAAAATCACTCAACAATCTCAATAATTTCCATCAATCCCACCAGTTCATATTCAACATGGATGAGTTTGCGCAATCAAGAGAAGATGATGATCTCTTCGCTGACGAATTCGAGCCTGCGTCAGAACCTACAGTCATAGAAGAGGCACCAATTCAATCCGGTTCAAAACTGTCGCCTACAGCAGAAACATATGTTCACGCCAATGGCGCACAATCTTCTTTATCAACTGGACCTTCAAATAACAACCACAATCATAGGAATCAGCGGGAACGAGGCACGGATAGGAGACGAGGCGGAAGGGGAGGTCGAGGTGGTACACCAAATAATGGTCTGAAATCATCAAGATATGCGTCTCAAGACCCGGACCCTGTCGCCAGCCAATCCCAATCTGCCGAACCCGCAACTGAACAAACCCAAGCCGCGCCTTCGACCTCTCCGCCTGTACAATCTCCTGTCGAATCGCAACCACAACAAAAACCTATACCTTCAGTTCGTGGGGATCGTTCTTTAACTGGTGGTCCCTCACATAAAAAGCTCACCGAGGAAGAATTGACAGCGAAGCTCGAGCGAATGAAGATCATAAATGCAGAAAAGGCCGAGTCGTTCCGGAAGAGTGAGAAAGACCGAGAAGGTTACGCGGAAAAGGAAAAAGAAGAGAAGCGCAAGAGGAAAGAGGAGATTGAACGGGGTAGAGTAATGGAAGGCGAGAGAATGAAGAATAGAGAGAGAAAGCTAAAGGCTATGGGTGGTAGGGAGTGGGATGAGGGCAAGGATGAGAAAGATTTCGAAGATAATAAGGGAAGGAGCTCACAATATGTTAGGGGTGGTCATGGTGGAGTTATTAGAGGTCGGGGTGGCTTGGCTGGTAGTAGGTTTAATGATGCGCCGGAGGATGATATGTCTTCATACATTTATGATGATAATAGAGGACGAGGATCTGGGCGCGGAAGAGGAAGGGGGAGGGGTAATGGCCGAGGTGGAAGAGGTGGTTCAACACAACAAACACAAACTGTACCTACGCTAGAGGAGTTTCCATCATTGCCAACTACATCAGTATCGAAAACCACGAAATCCGACCTCAATTCTCCGTTCGTGGGAGCTGGTGATTGGGCTGATGAGATGGCTACCCCTATTGAGCAGGAGAAGAAACTCGATGTTTAGGTATATGTCAATTGTCGGTATATAGTGTCCTTTGATTAAGTGTGGATAAATTTGGATTAGGAAGCAGATTTCAGCAAGGCGTTACTTGCATGCTCGTCTTGGAAGACTTGAGCTGCGAATTTTGGTGTATACCATTTTGGATACCACAACAGCGAAAATGAAGATTATTTACCAATCTTCTTGAGACTCAAGATTTGACAGCAATGATAGATACTCTGGCTGCCAGTATTGATTTTTGCGATCTAATGACTGCTACATGCTGTGAGAACTTAAGTCATCTATGTAAGAGTTGCGGCCATCACTCACTGCACACCTAAGCGAGATTAACCCAGCCACCTTATTTCCAACCCCCCCTTTTAAATAATCTATTATTATTCGAATCTTCAATATTTTCTTTTCAAATTCCAAAAAAAAAATGATACCATTTGGTGATGAAGATGATAATCATCAATTTCATGAAAATTGGAAAACCCCTCGTCGCTCTAGAGTCATTCAGGCTCGTGATCTAGGGAAATCGTGGGGATGGATCGAGCAAAATTTGGGTGTTCCCCGATCCATTGCAAGGGGGATAATTAAGTCGAATTCTATTAGGAGAACTAGGAAAGGGAAAGTTTACCTTCCTAGTTTGATGTCATGGAAAGAGATTCGTCGAATTATAAGGACTATAGCAAAAAAATTGGGCCGGAAGGAGGATGACTTTCGAGCAAGTCAAAAACGTTCTCGGAATTCAGGCTTCGGTGCGTACAATTCGACGAGAGCTACGTCGATATGGCTATCGAAGATGTATAGTATGCCCTAGGCCATTTATCTCTAGGGCACAAGCAAAAAAGAGGTTAGATTTTGTATATTCATATTGTTGGTGGGGGACTAGTGATTTTGCTGCTGACCGGGAGGAAGGGGGGGGATTGGGGGAAAGTTATATGGTCAGATGGGAGTACTTTTGAACTAGGAAAGAGTGGTAGGATTTGGATTACTTGTAGAGTTGACGAAAAGAGGTGTACTAGCTGTATCAAGTCAGTATACCATTCAGGAAGGGTGTCAGTGATGATATAGGGTGCTTTAGGCTGGAATTACAAATCTCCATTAGTCTTTTTTGAAAGGAATGTAGGGGATAAAGGCATTACTTCGATGGCCTACCGGGATCAGGTCCTTATCCCTATTGTTTTCTTCTTATTTGATGAATTAGGACCTGAATATATATTTATAGAGGATGGTGCAAAGTTCCATTTGAAGCATGCTAGAAGGGCTCGATTGGAGCATGGAGTAAGAGGTTTTCAATGGCCCCCTTCCTCTCCAGATCTCAACCCAATTGAGAAGGTGTGGCGTTGGATGAAGGAGGAACTGAAAAAACTACCATTTGTATCTACTTCTATTGAAGAATTGAAGCGTGAATTGAGGAGGTTGTGGGAGATGGTTGATCCCTTAAATTTCAGGCCATATACCGAAAGATTGGTATATAAATTGGAGGATGTAATTAAAGTACAGGGATTAGCTACTATTCATTAATATATCTTCAAATTTTCAATCAAAAATATTGTATTGTTGATTTATTATTAAATTTTCAAAATTATGGTTGGAAAATGGAAGGTGTGCGGTAAGTGATGGCCGCAACTCTTACATTTATATTTCAAGGCTTTCTTGAACCAATACTGTGCATTTCTGTCTAGACTACTCCAATGGCATAACATGGGAACAAGATCTTTTATTTTTAACCAACCCAAATCCGGCAACACAGCTTAATAGAGCTAAATCTATATGAAATGGTAGCTTGCAGGGCTAGACCACTGTGTCACATGAGATCATAAAATAAACAGCAGTCTAGAAGCTTTGCAGGCATCTATCTGCAAACTGGAGGAAAAGAAGTCCCTGTTTGTGACAAAGTAAAAGGATGGTGGGTGAGTGAAAATCTATGCTGAAGAAGGATTATGCTGAATGAGGTTTCAGAGAAAGGGAGTAGGAAAAGAGTAGGCTAAGTCTATCTATCTGGGTGCTTTTAATAATATAAAACTTTGAGGCTAGCTCTTTATACTCTTTGATCACCTTCTCTCTTAGGAACCCCTTTACATGTTTGACAAATATAACTATGAATGGACATGCATAAATATCCGCTACTTAGTAAATTGTAAATCTCCGCCTATCAGAATCTAATATTAGAGTTAAAAGGTTGATCTCGACCGGATCATCAGCGAAACAGCAAGTCGGTTCTAGCATTTCATTGCTCTAAAACAAAAAATATGTATATTCTATTTAGTAATGTAACATCCTCACAAGGGGTATTTGTTATATATGTAATTGTGCTTGAAGGTGTTTCCTAACACGGATCAAGGGGTGTACCCACTATGCGTGAAGCATATCGGAGTTAAACCTATACAAACGCGTAGCGAAAATGAACGGAGGCGAAACTCCTTAAGGCTGCATGCATGATCGACCGATCTTATCTTGATGTCTCCAAATGGACTTTAGTCTATAAGATTATAAGAGATTAATGGGTGTCTTCCGAAATTATATACGCGCGATGAAGCCAGATGAAAGCCCTGTGGACGCGCGCAGTAGGTCTGGCGTACAAGAAATGCCTGTTAATAATTAAACCATTAAGCAAGCAGATTCTGAAATGTCATTTCCGGCCTAAACTTTTTGACTGACAGAGGTGCTTGAGCGTTGATCCACTATTCAGGGGCATGATAAGCGATTTTTTTTGGGCATCATCATCTAGACTTCTAACTTAGTTCCTTCGCGTACTCTTGTTCATTTTCACTACCTCCTCCTAACGTAGGATGGAGATACCCTATGATCAAAAAGGTCTAAGGACGACCCATGAAATTGGTCACAAAAAAAAGGCTATTTACCTCAATGATAATAGGGCTCATACAATCAACCACCAATTAATCAATATGCACAATGTATTGGTGGGTGGTGGCACAGCTAATTCGAAGCTAAAGAACCACCAGAACTCTAAATCAGATAATGCCAAAATGTCAAAGTTTTGTACTTCGGCGCTCTTCAATTTTCGTATGAATTAATGTAATGGATTAAGATATATATCGGTACCCATCATAAGATCACTCATCCTCCCTCCCCAATTCGTCAAGACTCACCTTATTCCTTCCCTACCCAACAACGCCATATCTACAAACAGGCAACGACCCAGCGTTGCAGGACGCATCCGCAGCACTTCCGTCTCAGTGGCAGATGCGGCCTTAAATTTCATCCTCAATTAGGAACATGGGAAGCGACTGGCACCGCCATAGCTTAAGCCCAAACTCTGGAAGGATTCCGTGACAGGCGCGAACATCGAATTCAATGAGCATGATCACTCTACCCGTGCCGTTACCACAGATGTTAACGGGGACGAGGTCCTCGCAAAAGCTTCATCTCGCACACGAACCTGTCGATTGAGCAATCCGCAAGCTTTGAATACATCGGCGGGTGCAAATAATGGGGAATTGACCACAGTGGCCGGAACCAAACCCGAATCTACGAGATCTTCGTTAAAGACTCGGACAACATTCGTAGAGGAAGAAAAACATGGCTGGGTCGGCGACAAAACATGGTCTTGCTGCATTTTGGAGTTCGCAACCACGCCTACTGCTTCCTGATGACGATATATGGATCAAATGTTGTGGCGTGGAGAGCTATGCTTTTCTTTTTGCTATTAGATGCCGCTCCGGCAATTAGTCATCCGAACAGGATTCAAATGATTCGCCCAGGAAGAAATGGTTAGAAATCGATTCGCAAATCTTCAATGATCTATTTTGTGACATTGGGTTCGGGTTGGCACCATGGAGGTTTAGAGATTTATGGAATTTATTGCAGGTGAGATTTGGGAAGAATAAAAAAGCAATGAAAAGATTGGTAGAACAAAATAAAAGCTGCTTCACGCTGGGCGTTTGGTATACGGATTCGCTAAGGAATGAGAATGAAGAGAGTGGTATTTTGAACCCAGACACGCTTACCGGCGAAGTCGCACCTCCTACTAGATCATGAAAACTTGGTCTTGTGGTTTGGATGATGGTTTTTAATACGTTGTTTCAAGAAGTGTCGGTTGGATTTATGTGAAGATACGATAGAGTCAATAGACCGTCGTGGGCGACTGGTATGATTATTGCGCTTGGATTACGGCATGATTTAAGAGAGGTGCGAAAAAGCGAAAAAGACCATTTAAGCCCTTCCGAAGCTTTTCATCCTTTAAATACTCTAATAAAAGCTTTAAAGATATTCGGAAAGGTCCTAACTAGATAATATCGATTGAGGGCTTTCATAATATATAATTTCCATAAGGTTAGACCCTCTAGTTTAATAATAAATTGAAGATGGTGATAAATGATGATATCGATTGAAAAGTTCGAAGTGAAATGCCTTAGGCATTAAATTTATTTTGATTCTCATTATTCACCATCATCATTTCAAATAATTATTGATCAATAATTATAGGGCCTAACCCTATGAAAAATTATATATTCTAAAAGCCCTTTTTTCAAAGTATCCGGTTGTCATTTTTTTAAATTAATCTGGATCTCTCAATCTTTTTTGATTAAATAAGTTAATAATTAAACGAAAATAACATATTGTTGGAAATGAGGCCATCATAGGATTAGAATTGAGGTCACGTGATCACAATGGTGCACAGACCATATTTGGGGATAACCTCAATTCTACTCCTATTAGAATTATAGATCCTTAGTTCAACCTATATAGTCAACAATACTACTACTTCCTGCACCAAAAGTTAACACATATGACTTTCGTTTTGGCGTATGTTCTATATCAACGTATTTTAATATATATACTTAAGTAATGCGAAACCGCACCCAATTTTGCGGCCAAGTAACTAAGATTGTGGAACCGGAGGAGAAAGAGCTGGAGTTGGAAGACGACTCAAGTAAACAGAAAGTTTATAGTATAATATTAATTTATATATCTATTGTTCCGTTATCAGTTGGTGCGGAAGTCTCTAAGCCAATAACCTTATTCTATGCAACCATAAGACACTTCCATGAGCCTTCATTGAAAAACAGCATTGAAAGTTCCATGTTCCAGCGACTTTACCCAAATTACTTCCTTCCGTTCAGCATCCATTATCTCAAAGTTTACCACGGTCTCTCTATGTATGCTCTGTCGTCGTCATCGTATTATTTTTCCGTCGTATGGTGTGATTCATGTCGTCTCTCTATGCTTGTACGCAATGTTCTATCCTTCGTGAATCTCGAACAAGAAATAGTCATGATAACTCATCACCAAAGCTCATCAACTGTCTCCAACTCTGAGGCATAGCATCAAAGTTTACATTGACGTGCGGACGATACTTTTCCATCCTCTTCTGCAATCTTCCTTCCTTTCCCATAGATGCACTCTCATCCGGCCAACATCTAACCAAATCATACATATCCGCATTGTAAAATGTGATTATCTCCTTATCCTGCAATGTTTCTACATGGATATTCTCCTCGTTGTTGCTTTGCATATATGGATATCCAACTAACTGCCACGCCATGTGCAAGAAGCCTATATCATACTCAACTTTGCGTTTCAGACTTGAGAGTTCGAACCAAGGAAATTCCATGAGATATTTACGGCGGAGCGCAGTACGAGCGCGCTTATAAAGGCCATCTGCAATCCAGGGACCCTCGATGTAATCCTTTGGATTCGCAGAGATCACCGCGTCGTTTTTGGGTGGATTGGTCGCTACGCCAGAGTCAGCTGAGGAAGTTGGAAAGCATAATCCCCTGGGAAAGTAAAATTGTTGAATATGATGATCAAGTAGCCAGCCTCCGTTTCTCCAGCGGCACTGTTGAGCCAGTATTTGACAATCTTTCTGTGCTTTAACACACACGGACTTCTCTGCACGAACATTGGAAAGCCAGGGCCAGCTGTACATATACCAGCCATAGATTTCAGTGCTAACCCTCTTGAATTGTAACTCGTTGAATGGAACGTCCAATGAGTGCGATCCGTATTCAAGAGGATATATATCGCCACTTGCTAGTATCTGAGGTAGTTCGGCGGCAGGTCGTATCACATATGGCTTTGTCTGCAAAGATTTGGAATGACTAAACATAGCGGAAGCTGTGGTTGGGCTGAGGGCGATGGTTGAATGGAGGGCATCTGGCGCAAAACGAGCTGTAAGGAGAGTGTAGCACAATCCACTCTTGGAATCCCATAACTTCTGCATCCCGAAGGCATTGTGGACTTCTCTGATGACATCTTTAGGTGCTGGATCGAGCCTCGCCGGGTCGCGAATGTTTATAACACTGGATATCGTCGGTAAATGAGAAGCGTCGAAAGGCTCTTTATCGGGCGGAGGTCGGAGAATGTAGTAACGGAGGTGTTGTTTATCGTCGATTAAGATATGGAGATTTAGAGAAAAGGGTCGAATCTCCGGAAGTGTGGGATGATGCCATGGTGATGTTTCAGGGACGACATATCTAAACGCACGATTCTGCGTGGATGAGCCGCATATAGTGATACCAATATTTTGTGGAGCAGAAGAAGAATAGATACCGTGGAAAAGTGACATCGTCATAATGGTTGAGTATATTTAAATCCTTATGCTGTAAGGTAGGCACAATTAAGTTCGAGGGAGATATATAGGACGTCGCTGCTCTCCGGAGGTAGCTTGAAAGCGGTTCTCTTAAGGGTAGGTCCAAAAGAGCTAGTATGGAGGATCAGCGACCACTATGTAAGTAAGGTTGAAGAAAGAAAGAGTCATTATAATGAGGCTGGACGCAGGGAAGGTACAGGTTCTCTTGGAAGGAAAGAGCCTTGTACCAACCTGGTATTGATGTAAGATCTTGAAGTTAAGAGCTCATAAGATCGATAGCTGTTGATGGGGTGAAGCTTGAACATGTGCAAATGACCACAAAGGGATAATAATCATTCTCAAAAAGACTCTGTCTTTGTGCCTCCGGATAGTGAATTCACGAATGTGACCCTGGTAATATATGGGATTAAATGGGTCCCTATCATTGGACTTGGTTCAGAGTGTAATTCTCAAAAGATATATGTGGAAAGAGCATCCCTCCTTGTGAGCTATATCAGTAATATACATACTTCAACACCTATTCATCATTTCTCTCTAAAAGCTTTCAAATGCTGTGCTGCTAAAACAATCATTCCAGTTTTTTGGGATGACCAAAAAATATTTCTTCCTCTCAAACAAATGTTTTAGCAGACTTTACTGGATATGTAAAAGGAAAAAGTATCATCCCACAATCAAATCCCATCATAAATATGCATACATACATAATTTGACAGTTTTGTGATTATATTACTGCCTATACATTTGGTTGTATCACTTAACTTCAACAATTCGGAGTACTAGGCGGAAATCACATTGCACCAACACTTACCTTCTGTTCATGCTAATGCCATAGGCGCTGAACTTTGGCTTCTGCTTATCTGAAGTCAATAAGCTCCAAAATACCTGCATTACGCAAGGATACTAGTAATTATCTCTCTACTCAGGAATTAGAGCAACAGCTACTACATATAAGGAGGAGAAGTAGCACTAGTTATCTAGTAAACACAACGGCAACAAGGAAAATTGAGGATATACTCAAACGAGGTGTGAGAGATACACTCATGTATACGAATTTCGGAACCGAAACAGGGGAGCAGCTTCTTTGGTGTCGCCGCGTAGCCTTCCAGTACGCAATGCTTGTTGTCCACTTTGCTCTTATACAAAACAATCTTCAACCGTCTGCGCAACATGGTAAATTGTGGAGTTCCATTATCCACACAAACCATAGATAGGCACACGTTGATCAACTTTTAGCAAGGTGTTGGACTTTTGTTGGATGAATGCCTCCCCGTCGCTGTTCAATTTCGGGAAAGATCTAAGTGTTGTTTTCCTCCACGACAACTTCATTCAGGACTCCATCAACAAGACTTTTACCAGTACTAATACTTAATGTTATTGGCATTAAACCATCCACAGGTGTAAGTATTTGCACTGTCCGTATCCCGGGAGTTTGTTCCCAGATAGCAAATTGGGTAAACAACATCCTGACCAATCCTACTTCATTCTCCTCTTCCAACCCCTTCACGCTCGCCCCCGTCGACCTCGCTTTCAAACCCTCACTTTACTCAACAAACATCTCATTAACTCACAAATCCACCACCCCACCCCACCCAATGCACCTACTTCCACGCAAAAGGCCAATCCCTAGAGATCTAGAATACTCCGCATTTGCCCCACTCATTGGAGGGTAAACAGGCGCTGATGATCAGCCAGAGGCGATATTAGCCTGGGAAGACGGCGAGACAATTGAGAGAGATTTGTGAGGCGGCAGGATGGTAGTTGGAGAGCAAGAGGGGTCTGTGAAATTGGTGATTGAGGAAACGGTAATGACGAATATGGCTAGTAGAAAGATGAATCTGGTGTCGAAAGTGAGATCAAAGGAAGGGTTTGTGGGGAGCGAGGAAGGGGAATTTTGCCGAGATCACGGGAGCCTGGGGCGCAGAGGATTTAAAGTAATTGCGAACAAAATCGTTATATTGTCGTGGATACCGGTATAGGAAAAAGATAGAATAAATTGACTATAAACTATATAGCGGCGTTACCATCCTCCATTTAGTCCTTTCCAAATCTAACCTTCGTACTCTTGCTCAAAATCAACACTGGTAATGGCTTGACCTCCCAACACCCCCTTATAAACTCTTTATGATGTTTCTCAACGCCCTTTCCAAGTAAATTTTCATTGACACCTACATTCTTTACCTCCTTCATAAGCCCGCCAACACTTTTACCACCTTTTACTCCCGTCCACTCCACTACCACGGGACATAACTTCGAAGACCCAGATATGACCTCCAGTCTTCCATGATCTCCCAAAGAAAATGTAGTTCCACTCCTCAACTCCCGCGCGTTCCAGATAGCTTGTCTACCGCTGTCGACCTTTTCTTGCTTGAGCTTTCCTGAATAGCTAGAAAGTAGTGATTCATTGATTTGTAGTGAAGTTTGTAGGACAGGATATCCTTTAGGTTTTGATGAAAGTGAGCAGCATCGTCCAAAGCCATCTTGGTCATGGAAATCAAGACAGTTCATCCCAACCACCGCCATTGTCAATGATTCTTCAGAGTCCTCTAGAAATCCTGTCCATGTATGTTCGGATCGAAAAAGCGTAACAATCCATTCCTCAAAGAATTTGCATGAGTCTGAGTCCAATGAAATCAAACTCTTTGGTGGGGTTGGTATGCCAGTAGCTGCGGTAAATTGCACTGTTGATTGATTCCCATCGTCATTGTCATCATTCTTAGTGGCGCCGGGCTGTCCAACGAAATCATCATCATCCTCTCCATCCGAGTCCCCCACCGCATCAAAAGACTCTACCCAAAAAGCATTCAACTCCTGATTATCCTCATCAATGCCTGTCTCTTCTAGTGCATCTAAGCACTTCGAAATTGCATCGCCAATGCTTGGCTGCCACTCTCTATGTGCTTTCCAGAAATTTCGAAAACTTTTTGGACAGCGTAATGCTTTCAGGTATGCACGCTCGCAAACCCCGGCGCCCCATTTAAAAGAGATAGCATGAAGATAATTGACCATAGTATCAGACGCGAGAATACTTAGCAATCGTCGACGGCGAGCATTGCGAGAACAGAGAGATATCTCAATTCCAAAGTAAGCTTCAAGGTCAATAGGATTCCGTAGACCATGTCTCCATCGCTCCACCAAAGCATCCTTCATCGTATGTCCGATCCTTCTTTTATATGTGACTTGACCTGCACCAGAAATAAATCCCATGGCACTTCCTTGTATTTGAATCGCGTGGGAATCGACATATCGTCTAGCACGAGAAGTATTAGGTGATCGCAGAGCTTGCCGATTTGACAGTCGGCTTTTCGTTCGTAAGATGCTTGCTGGAGACGGAACACATTTATCATTGACAAGAAGACCATAGTCGTTTCGTGCGCCAATTAGCAGGATGTTAGAAGACAAAAGATACCGCCTCGGTAAAGATTCCTGATTTGCCTCAACTTCGTCTTCGTTCCAATCCTTAAATGGTATCCAGTGACAAAATACCTCGGAAGAAACGTGGTCAGAGCAGTTGTCACGTCCGCCGTCTTGAACTTTCCATGGTATGATGGCACCATTTCCGATATCATATTGCTTGATCTCGTACGGCGAACAGTTTCTCACTATTTTCCAAGATGGACCCCAAAGATCTGTTAGAGCTTCAATGGTCGATGATAGACATAAACGCGTATTATCAACAGGAAAATCATTATTGAACTTATGAAAAACCCAGGGCTGCTTTTTTCCTAAAAAAGCATCCATGCATTGCAGTTGTCGACGACGTATTTCTACACCTCGTCTACTCGTATTTGAAATATCCAAAAGATCGCCAAGTCGATTCAATGTAGTATCATGATATTGAAATTGTTGTGGAATGTGAAATGATGGGATATCCTTTCCCATCAAGTCTAGATCGAATGGCTGGATATGAGCACCAGCATACGATAAGATTGCGAGTTCAATAATTTGAGTTGTAAATTGCCAAACAAAGGCCTGCAATGGCCTGCCGGCAATATCATGGGGCAATGAGATAAATATGTCATCTAATATCTCTTGGCTCATTCGAGTGACACCAAACTCCTTGTCACACCCGTCAATCAACCCATCGATTTCAATCATATTTAGTATGTGATGCTGTGATCTAGAATTGGAATTAGCCATTAATGCATCCATAGACAGCCTGAATGCTTTTGCTAGATCTAATAAGATTTTTATCTCAATCTGGACAACTCTCACGACTCCAGCCCTATGTTGATCCTGTACTAATATAGAAATATGCCTCGCACAATAACCATTCTCCTGAAGTGAGGTCAAATTTTTGCCAGCTCTATGAGCCCTATTATGACATACAAGAAGTTCCAGCAGGAGTTTCGAGTTGGAATATTGAATAGTGCCAATAAGAGAATCTGTTTGATCTTTATGGTATCTTGGTTCTGGAGGGCAAAGTAGAGCTTCATCCTGGGCTGGGCCTGTAGATATACCGGTTTCGTGAATGAATAGTCCCGAGTTACTGAAAACATGCCTTTCCAAGGATTCCAACTTATGAAAATAAGCTTTTGGGTTTATGATCCGTTCTTCAGTTGAAGCTAAAAGTTCAGGGTCATCTGGAAGGTCATAAGACTCGTAGTCGGTGTCATCCGTGCTAGATTCGATGTCAGTTAGAGTAGTCATATCTATGTCGAGGGATGTATCCGAGGTCTCAAACAATGAATTGCTATCAGGAGATTGTGATAAAGGCTTCGAAACATCAAGCATGGCTTGATCTGTCGAAGAATACGGTTGCAGACTCGAATGGGCTCTCATAAGTTTAAGAAACCTTTGGATTGTCATCACGATTTTTGCTTGCTTTGCTAAGACCAAGCGAAATTGTTGACTAGCACTGACAGAGCTATATTTCTGCTTCCATCGGCCGCTCATGTGTTCCGGGTGTGGTTTCTCATTTACAGCAAATTGAGATGTATTTCGACGTAGAGTCTCAAACGCTGTACCCCAGTAATTTGCGACCTGCTGATTATTACAAAATCCCACTGAATACATTCCATTATGTTTTTCTTCTGTGCTTGACAGCGTATTTAAGGAAGGAACAAGAAGATGGGGAACAGGTCCTGAGGTATTATCAACAACGTAAATTGCTTCTTGCGATGGAAAAGGATAACCACTTTGGCTCCTGCCTTGGGGAATTTGCCGCTCTTCACCGAAATCAAACTCGGGTGACTGCTCTTTGATTGATGGTAGCTTAATCGAAGTATTTTCCCATGCATAGTCTATCTTATTTGCATGACGAGGTACACCAGGCTTCAAATTCTGGAGGACGTCAATTTGCTGCTCAAATAAGAAATAGAGTGAGTATTCAAAGGTACCTCGTTGTATTTAGACAACCCCAATGAGGAGACCGCTGCCATTTGGTTCTCCGACTTCCATCGCTCGGCATAAGCTGGATATCCATCGCAAACCCTTCCAAGGTTTTGACATCTCACGCAATTTGGCTTCGTTTCATCACATTTGACTCGCCGGTTCCTATTATTATAGATTAATAACGGCGACACAAAGTAATTTGCCCGCGGAAGCATACTTGCAAGTGTTGCATCCAGTTTTGGCTTTCGGTCTCGAAGCTCGACGAGGCTTCTTACTTCCTGTGCATGTTATTATACAATATTTCGAAAGCCATGCCAAAAAGAAATGGCCAACTGACCACGAGAGCCACATTGGATATCATCTATTTGTAACTGCGAGACGTCGTCTCCTTCCTCCAACTCCGTTTTGTTATTTTCGGCCATCGTGCGTGGACGAACTCAAATGCCGGTAGATATCTCAGAGAGATAGAGATGCTGGATATCCCGAAGTAAAAAAGCGCGATGGAAGGACCTTCTCGCGAAAGCTTCGAGAATTAGCAACCATTGGAGTCTGTCAGCCTTGTTAAGGCAATCAATCACCCGACAACGGCTGCTTGTCGCGCATCAAAGGCATTTTTATGCAAAGCAAAAAATGAGTCAATGGAAATAGTAGACATACCACGAAAGTTCAAAACAACTCTTCCTCAATGCTTTACTTCACCGCACTAAAGTACGAGTCAAGAAAGAAAGAAACGATATATCACAATGAGAATGGATGTTTCCAGATAATGAATGCTATGACAATGGAGATATCATCACCGACTATGCTCAGCCTCAATCTGTATGCATGATGTGGGACCTGTACAACATTGTCAGCAAGTAAGCAGCCTTCGCCCCCAAATGTATGGCTTGGATGAACAGAACAAACACAAGTCAATTGACCGGCGGCACAAATCAAGATGTACCTTTGGGAATGCGGAGTGTGAAAACATTCTGAAATTTGCTCTCTAGGTTTCCTATAGCTAACCAGGAGTGAAAGAGCGAAGTCACTACACAATTAATACTTGGCTACTGGTGATATGTAGAACCTTACTGTGTAGAAACAATCTCGAACGCAACTAACACTTCCCGTCAAAATCGCACTTTTCGTCTTTTTGAGGTAGGAACTGGCTCTTTTCTCCCCTTCCTCTTGCATTAGCAGTTGAAGATGATGCTTGATCCAGTTGCTGCAAGTGATCTGCACGACTATTATTTGAGGTCAAATGTTTTCTTTGTAATGCGGGTCATTGAAGCTGGGAGCTCGAGAGTTGTGCAAAAGAATAAGGCTACGGCCCACACACTGGACGGATGCAACCACAACGTTAAAACTCGAGTATCATCACTTGATCATTCGAATTCACCGTATGCACTCACTACTACCCTGACTACCAAGTAGGTATTATCGCCTTACTGATAATAGCACTTGCAATGCTCTAACTTCTGGACGTTAGAGGAAGGGCGTTCAGCGGGTGCAAGTGCGAACTAGACCTTGTAATATATATAGCATGCACACCAACAACACAGTGATTGAATAATTCCAAGGGGAAGTCACGTGGTCCCGTGCGATGACAAAATCGATAAAAAGTTCTTATCGCTTTCAAGTTCTGCGCGAACACATCCAACTCTTCACGGAAGGCAGAAAGGCAGAGAGCATCTTTTATCCGTCAAAGTAGCTCTACGTTTCATTTGATTGAGGCTCTTCTGGCTGGTATTTTTCGATATTTCGCTCAATATATTCGTATATATCCGTACTTGTTTCGCCAACTTTTTCATGCCCCCTTTCTACTCTCTAATTAGGTATCATTCCCCTTTTGTCCTAATTATTCATGGTGTGTTTATATGTCCTTTAGGCGTAACTCGGATCCGAGGCGCTTTATTTCCAGCGACATAGCTTCCTTCTGAATTCTTAATTGATCTCTTTCCTTTTGTATATCCTCTGTCCTGGCCTGCCATGACCTAATAGACAAATCCTTCTCGTCGCATTTCTCCTCAAGTTGCATTGTTTCCTCGCGTAACCCATCTACTAAAGGCTTTAGTTTGTTCGAAAATTCGTCTATATAAGGTTTAACAAGCTCTAACAAAGTAGTGGACTCCAAACCTTTCAGTAACCTTGCACCTAGCCGTTCTGCCGGCTCAAACTTTGAGGAGTCCACTCGTCGAGAAACAGCGGTTGATTTCACTTTCTTGGTCTCATCTTCTGCAGGCTCTCCTGGCTCAGGAATATCCAGCCGAACCTCGAGTTTGGACCAAATCCTTGGTTCATGAAAATATTTCCATATATCTCCTGGTCCAGTTGGGGCGCTCCCAAATGCCTCAATTAGAGGGTATACAACCATGGAGATTGGTTGATTTTCTTCACCGTCATCCTCGCAACTATGGTGTATATTCATTTTGCGGTGGTCCCCATGCAAACGCTCATTGGTGCGACCATCGCCAGCCTTTCTAAATGGCCTACTTAAGAAAACGGATCCGGTAGAGAGCTTCATGTATTGTTTTTGAGTCCCGAGCCTATACGAAAGCTCGGCAGCCTGGATATACACATCTTCCAATCTTTTAAAGGTTCCCGACTTTTCATCTATGATATGACGCGCTGGACTTCGCGCAAATTCTTTGGCTGCAATAATGGCTGCTTTATGAATGAGTTTTTCTACCTGCGCTTTCACTGTTGTAGCATCCAAGTCAGTCCTTTGTGGGAAGATGAGTCTCAAAGTTTCCGCACGCCAACTATGAGCTTCACGTAGGCTCCCTATAGAATTTAGTTTTTTTATCATCAGTGAGAACCTTTCAGGACCTACATGATGCAGCTAACGACAAAATGTCGTTGAGGCCTTTGGAGATTTGCTGTCCTAGGAAGAAGAAAGGGTCTGAAAAAAATGTTGAAAAAAGATGGTGGGCAAAGAGGCCTTCCAGAATAACTCTCGTTCTCAGGTTGCCATCCCTAAGTAGTCCTTTTGGAAATTCCTTCTGATCTGCTCCTTCGAGAAGTAAAAATTTTGCTACTTCTTGAAGGAATACTTCACGTTCGTTCCCCTTCAGATCAAATTTATAAACTTTTTTTGCCTCTCCCGAACACCATTGACGTATGTCGTATCTAAGATCTTGGAATTTGTCTATAATACCATCTATTGGTACCCAAGTTTCGCGCGTCGTATATTTTTTTAACAGCTCTCCTTGAATTCGTCTTATCAGCTCATCTTTCTGCTTTAAAGTTTTTTGTAGTTGAGAAATTTTGGCCTCCATAAAGTCAAGCTTGCTTGGGTTGATGATTATTTCTAAGTTTGTTATTGCGCCGTTTTCAGTGATCAAGTCGATATCACAATGTTTTAAATTCTCTGTTGAATAACTAGAATGGTGGAAAATACCCACACAAAGAATTAAATATTCTTTGTACTCATGGTTGGCCGATGGTTCGAAGTAGGAATGGTCATCAATTTTAGGCTTGATGTAGATAATAAATTACTCGGGTACTGTTGAAACTAGGTACCGAGTGTGCCACTAGAGTTTCTTTTTCTTTTTATCAATTTTCTTTAAGGGTTGGCTTTGATTGATTTCCATTTTAGGTACAGGTGTATCACTTGTTCCTGTTTTTTTACATGATTGTATCATGGGTTACACGGAAGCATCAATATGAAATGGTTTCTATTTATAATCCCTTGCCTATAATGATGAACAAAAAAGGAGTCATATTTTATTTCGATGATTTGCAATTAAATTTTTTGATAGCACTCATAGTTCACAAGGCAGTGCGCTCCTCAATATATGAAATCAAGAAATAACGTGCGCGAATCTATGAATAGCGCGGATTCTAATCGTGTCTTGTCTTCAAGTGAACATTACCTTTTCCTTCAAGGAATTATGTCAAACAGAAATACCTTCACTTTTGCTCCGTGTTATCCTTCCATTTCCACACCCTGCCCGCATAGTGATTCCGACCCACGAACTCCAGACTTGCATGGCGAAGGGTTGTGCAACCATACCTCAGCTGGCCCCCATATTCGCGAGCGTTCAAAATGCTCAGCTTGTTCGGTTCCGTATGCTTCGACTAGGGGGTGCACAACTATGGTGATAGCTTGGCCTTGTCAGCTTGTCCTCGTTATCTTCGGTTACCGAAGTATGAAGAATCGTCTTCGGATCCTTGCCGTCGAATATTTTGTTCAGACCTTCCAGTGTGGTTATTTTAAGATATACTCTGCGGGTCCAGAGGTTGTAAGAGAGATTCGCAGCCTGTCGATAAACTTTGTGAAGTTTGCTAATAATCTCCGACGAGTCTAGTTTGAAAATATATCGAGCCGCGCTTGCAGCAAACCCTTCGGCATAAGAATCTGCCACTTTATCAAGACAAGTTTGCATGCGCACCCTAGAGCTTTTGATTTTGTGATTGTGTTTGAACTCTGGGAAAAAGAGTCTCAAAGTATCAGAGCGCCATATATGGGCCGCTTCAGTAGTCCCTATATCTGTTAGTCGTAGTAGAGGATGGGAATGTGCGACCATACATGATTGACCTATTGAATAGAAGCTATTCAGACTTGAGCTACTATCTCCCAGAAAGAAGAATGGATTTGAAAAAATGCTCCAGTATATGTTGTGTGAAAGTAGAGCGGTAAGTAAGAGTTTACTCGCCTTTTCCGGATGCAACCCTCTAGGAAATTCTGTTTCCGTAAAGACCATCACTTTTACAAGCTCTTGCCACAACTCCTTTTTTAGTTCTGAGTGTTCTCCGAGACAAGTGTCTTGGATGAGCAGCTGAGCGTTCTTGTTGACTGCATCGTTGCTCCATTCTCTTATCGCGCTATTGATGCTCCTGATATCGTCTCTGACAACGCCATTTGTAGTGGCGACCCGGTTACCTGGTTTCAGTTCTTTGAAGGATATTTCCTGTAGCGCACGTACTACCCGGGTAAATTCTCCTTCAAATTTGTCGCTTTGCTGCTGCAACTTCTTTTCGTTCTCTCGTAGGTTGACGATTTCACTCTTCAGGATTCTAGTCATCATTCGATGACGCTTTTGCTTTTTAGTTCCATCTCGTAGAAACCTGATCCGTTTATCCTTCCTAAATGTGATACTTCCGGATAAATCCCGGTGATGAATTTTCATTGGTAAAATCAGACGTTGCGGATCGGCAGGTAAAGACTGTGCTTTGTCTCGGCATGAGCGCTGTGGGATTGAGTGTACAATAGGTTGTGGATGGCCAAGTTGATTTTTCGAATTTGTATTACCGCAAAGTGGTGTCTGTGACATCATGCAGTCATCACGAGTTTCCAAATGGGTCGACAGCGGGCGAGCATCGGGTGCTTGCGTGATTTTCGATCCTTCACCATTAATTAAAGGGCAATCAGAAATCGCACTATTCTGCTCCGAGTTAGAGATAGCTTCCTCCGTATTTGTGACGACTTTCTGCTCTATTGAAGAATTAGGATTGTGACCTCCTGGTGTAGTCGTGGTCGACTTAGTCGAGATGTGCTTGGAGGCTGCTTGCCATTCCTTACTATGTGAACGGTTTTCTAAGTCATCGCAAGGAATCTGTCGTGCCAGAAGTTTCGCAGATGCAACTTCAACTTTGCTTTCCTCTGGACAACTTTTGGTCACAGGTTTGACCATCTCCGACAACTGATGGTGTGGGCTTAAATGTCGAACCCAGCGTATTAACCGTTGTTTTCTGGTCGGCTCATGGGGAAGATATTGGAGTCTCGTTTGATTTGGTTGCATGTCATTTCGTCGAGGGCTCGATCGCTTATTCTTATTTTTGATACTGGAGATGCAGCACATACCACTACTACTGTGTTTCCCCATACTTTCGACTCCTGCATTCGAGTTTTTCAATACCATAATGATATGTACAGTCAGTACTATGATAAACCCGTTCTTTTTCAATCAAAATGATTTTTTTTCTAAACATTCAGTAGTAATTTCTCGGGGATGTTTGGACAGTACTAGAAGTGTCTCGGGGATGTTTGGACCGTACTAGAGATTTCTCACGCTGCGACCTTGCCACGCTAATGTGACAGGACTTACTCCATGCACATGCTTCAAAGAGACATCGATATTGCCTAGCCACGTATTCTAGATTATTCTGTTTCAAGGTCTGTGGAGAGGGACATGAAAGGAATAGTTCCATTATAATTTCCTGGATCTGCGCAATTTCCAGCACATCACAATTGAACGAACCAGAAATTTTACCCATATTGATTTCACCTGATGTCTTCAAACAGTACCACAGACAGTAACAGCCATCCAATTGCTGCCAGCGCTGAACCAATTCATAAGCTCATAGTAGCTATAGATTATGGAACCACATACTCCGGTATTTATCATGGCCATTGCTTTTAACGTTGACTCTGCTCAGATGCCTCTAGGAATTAGTTATGTTATCAGTACCAGTGAGGACATTAAAGGAGTCGTCTGCATAGCAGAATGGCCAGGTGCCGCCGACGAGAACGAAGGCCGAAAAGTCCCAACCAAGATTGCCTATCCACTTGAGAACAAAGGTCTGAAATCGAACAAGATAGGCTTCGACTTCAGCAACAGATGCAAGTCTTATACCTGGACAAAGCTTCTTCTCGACAGAAGTGCTCCCGCGAATCAATACAACGACTTGACTCCAGCCATAGGCGAAAACGAAGGGATTATGGTTTTACCATCGTTCCGGAATGCAAAGGAAGTTTGTACTGACTTTCTACGGGAAATGCATTCACAATTTTCTGTTATCATGAAGCAACAGCTTACTGCTGACGTGTATGATCTAACTCCGATGGACTGCTGGATCACTTTACCTGCTATCTGGTCCGAAGAAGCGAAGGATACTATTCTCAAGGCTGCAATAGACGCTGGCTTTGGAAGACGCCCCATAGATCAGATGCATACAATTTCAGAGCCAGAAGCCGCTGGTATTGCGACACTGAAAGAGCTTGCTGCACCCGGAGCTCTGAATGCCATACAGGCGAGTTATCAAAAATTCAAAGTAATATTCGATGAGGACACGTCACACTAATATGTCTTTAGTGCGGAGACAATATCCTGATCTGTGATTGCGGAGGAGGAACGGTTGATATCTCTACATACAAAGTAACCTCGGTGGTGCCGAAGTTGGAGTTTGAAGAACTTTGCGTTGGAACAGGTGAGCATCCCAAACTCATCCAAGGGGGTCTCTTTGCCAAGAGAATTGTTATACCCCACTAAAGGCCCCACGTACATTATGATGAGAATCACTGGATAATTTTAATGAGAAATTGTAGGTGCAAAGTGCGGGTCAACTTTCCTTGACCGTCGACTACACATCTTGTTATCGGATCGCTTTGGTCTGGCTTTTAAGAATGTGCAATATTTAAGGAAGGGCCCAGGAAGCGATTTCATGACACAATGGGAATATGCCAAGAAGAGGTTTGGCTACAACATGGAAAGTTGGCGAGATATCGAGCTGAGTCGAATGCGACTCAATTTTCCTGACTCGAAATATTACAATAGCTCTGAACATGTTGTGATACTCACAAGGTAAGCTCATATTAACGTTTTCAGCTGTTCACACAGGGAATATGATCTGGGCCTAACAGATCAAGTGTATGCTGCATAATAGCTTGCTGACATTTTTCAGGCAAGATATGGAATCTATATTTGACCCCGTCGTCAAAAATGTTATTGATCTACTGCAGGAACAATTGACTGAAGTAAGAGTACACAAAAAGACTAAGATTCATGTAAGCCTATATATCATTTTGTTACATTATGTTTTCCTTCCTGACTTGCCTGTAGCGTATAGTCTTAGTTGGTGGCCTCGGAAGTTCGAAATATCTCTATGATAAGCTGTCGATATGGTGTCGCTCTAATGGCGAGATCGAACTTTTATGCCCCAAGAATCCGTCAGTAATTCACGAACTCTGCCCCCTGCCATTATCTAATATTCTTAACAGACAAATCGCAGTCTTGAGAGGTGCTGCGATTCGGGGATTGGAAGGAATTGCGCCTCGTCTCAAGTATGCTCGTATTCATTATGGGTTCCAAATTTGTTTACCATTTCGAGAAGGTGAAGACAAGGAGGAATATGCATTTATCGATAAATTCGACAACAATAAATACAGTGCAGGTCGGATACGATGGTGTATTTCTAAAGTGAGGCGTTCTTCCTCGTCAGCATTTCCTGGATCTCTCTAATGCTATTAGGGCAATCCTATCATTCAAGGGACACAATGTTCAGAGAACTGCTTCCTCACATATACCCCGGGAAAAGCCAAACACTTTAAGATCGGACTCTACTCCTGTGGAACGGATACACAGCTTGAAAGAATAGATGACCCTGGTAAGTTGCTGTCTCACCGGGATGTGACTATCAGCAAACTCTATGATACTAATAGATTAAGGCGTTGAGCTAGTCGGCCAGATCCGCTCTGTGATCCCTGCGGACTTCAATTACGGCGTTAATAGCGAGTCAAGGTATAACCCTCGTCTGAAGAAGATGGTTCATCAGTTCCACCTCCAGGTTCACACTATCTTTGGTGATAGAGGGTCAAATTTGAAATTCAGGATAGCTGTTGGCGGGAGGCTCATATCAGATGCTACAATCGATTTTCCAAAGTACTGATATGCTGGTACTAATTTTCGTCTCATTACGGACATGGGTAGTTAGGTATTGATTGATGTGAGCAGTGGTTTCAGGTAGTCTTTTGAGATTGGGGGGAATGGAAACAACTGGAAGCGAGTTGGGTGCGAATACTCACTCATAACTCTGAGTTTCAATGGATTTTATGCGTTACTCAGCTTGCAATGTGCATCTACTTATGGGCTTATCATGAAATGTTATTCTCGCTTATAACCCTAATTAGATTTTTCAAACCTTTAACCGATTTCCCTACATCATGCACGACCCCACATCTTGCACGCACTTTTAATTTTATAAAATATCAACCACCATAAACGGATATAGCGACGATATACCTTTAGAGGCCTGTATAGAACTTGTATTAGTTCAAATTAAAGGGGAAGAGTACCCTAAATATACTCAAATAGCAAATTTCTTCAAAATCAATCGTTCAATACTTTCTCGGTGTTATAAAAGCAAAACCACCTCCTGTAGTATTGTATATACTGAAATTCATCAATCTTTTTCAAAAGAGCAAAAAGAGGCTTTAATCGATCAAATTAACAAATTGATATAAAGATCTATACCCCTTACAAACCGCATAATCAAAAACCTTGCGGAAGAGATCATAGGCCGTTCTTTAGGGAAGAATTGGACAGCAAATTTCGTGAAAAAGCATAAAACACATCTTCAAAGTCGGTATTTCCGATGTATTGATAATTTGTGTGTGAAAGTTGATAATGTTGCTGTATTTGAGCATTTTTATGATCTGATTTGAATTATTTTGTATTGTTGTTGAATTTTATTATTTAAAAGAGTTATACTAATACCCCTCTTTTTTTTATTTAGTTAATAAAAGTAATTACAAAATACAATATATTATTCAAGAATATATACAATTGGGATGAAAAGGGCTTTATAATTGGTTTAGGGAGGATTATAAAGAGGATAATAAATACTAGTACATATAATCATAATAAAGCTACAAAAGCTAGGCAGAATAGATCGAAAGAGTTTATCACCCTTTTAGCATGTATATATGCCGATGATATGATTATTCTATCTATTCTAATTTATAAAGGGGAATCTGGAGATCTACAGGATATATGGGTTGATGAAATAGGAATGAAGGATCAGGCTTATTTCGGAGCTTCAAGCAATGAATGATCGTTGAATACATTCGGCTTTATTTAGCTTAATAAGGTCTTTCAACGCCATACTCGTTCAAAAGCAGGGAAAGGATATCGTCTATTGATTATAGATAATCATTCTAATTATATGAATATGGAATTTATATCGAAATACAACGAATTGAAGATCATTTTATTGATTCTCCCCCCCCATTCTATATATCGACTCCAACCTTTTGATATGGGCTACTTCCTTTCCCTTTCGATAAATTATAGTATAGAATTCAATAATCTAATATATAAAAACAGAGATATCGTTGGAATATCGAAACATAACTTTTGGATGATATTTAAGGTTGTTTGTGTGACGAACCCAACGAGCGTTTAGAGATCAACCTTAGAATTAAAAGCTACAGAGCTAAAGAGAGTGTGCTACGAAGCTATATATATGATCGGTTCGGAGCTTAGTACCGTACTAGCCCGATCGTACGCGATCACGTGTATCTCGTGATACTACCCCCCCCTTCTGAAGAGTTCGCTTCGAACTCACTTTAAATGAATGACTTAAGTACAAAATGATCACTAATCTTCTTTTGATAAAAATTCCTGATGTGTGGATTGTATCACAGCCAACGAATACGCATCCACCGTACTATATGCCTCTTCTAAGCGATCTTCAAAATATCGGCCATTGATCATCTCTCCTAGATCCTCATCATCGTCGCTTTCGGGCTCAGTAGTCAATGTAATAGTCGGAACAGGCTCTTGTCGATCTCGGACTCCTTGATGCGGGTCTAGCGGATAGGCTCGTATCCAATGAGAGTTATTTCTATATCGTATACATTTATTTTGTTTGCACAAGAGAGTTCTTTCAGAAGGGGAAAACTCGGGCGTTCGTACGCGGGGTAGAATCAAGGTACGATCGGGCTTGTCCGATTGGGTATCAAAGGGGCTAAGGGTATCAATGACATTAAGGTTGCTAATGTCCATTGGATCGTGGTTCCGAGAGTGGGATGGATTCTGCAATATATGTGGGGCTCTAGGTTCACTAGAGTGGGATGATGTAGGGAATCCATTCGCTGTGCGAGCAGCTAGTTGTTGCATGACCTGAACAAAGTCGGGATAAGAGCGGGGAAGAGAAAGCTGTTGAGAAAGACGATTTCTAAGAGTAACATTGAGTTTATTGCGAAAGGTTGAGATTTTATTCGAATCGGGCCAATTCTGACCTTTGGCTTCGTAAAGGGTCCTTTCGAATTTTGCAATATAGGTATATAGAGAATCGGTTCCTTGTTTGAGAATGAATAACTTATCTTCGGCTTCTTGGACTTTATTCGGATTGTTGTAAACACGTGTGAGTTGATCCAGGATCGTCGTATGATCTAAGGGAACGTTTTGATCAAGAGAAGAAAGCTGAGGTAGTACCATAGCTTGTACGTGAGATTCGAGATTAAGATAAACATAGTAAAATTGAGCTGTAGAGTTGCCGATCGCAGCGCCGTCTACTTGTAGTTTCGCTCGAATCGAAGGAAGCCAGGTATCGAACTTTTGAGAGCTACCACTGAACTTTTCAGGATCAGGGAGAGAGGGTTTCGGACGAGAAGGAGTATGAGCAGCAGGAGTGCGTTCGAGAATCAGGGAGCGTAGGAACGAGATTTCATCCCGCTGACGAGTCACTTCGCCACGAAGTTCTGCAATCGCGAGGTTTATCGAATCGTAATCCATAGCTTAGAAATTAAGGGTAAGAAAAAAGACAACACCTTCAAATAATATTAAGAAGATCCATGTGCAAGCGAGTGAGCATGAGCGTGTGCCTAGGACAGGAGCAAGCGGAGTGTGCATGAGCATGAGCGTATGTTATTCCATTTCTTATCTGGAAGAGCTTTTAATAATGTGACGAACCCAACGAGCGTTTAGAGATCAACCTTAGAATTAAAAGCTACAGAGCTAAAGAGAGTGTGCTACGAAGCTATATATATGATCGGCTCGGAGCTTAGTACCGTACTAGCCCGATCGTACGCGATCACGTGTATCTCGTGACAGTTTGGGCTTAATCTGCTATTACTCATAATATCCTGAAATCTTTCGAAAAAGCCGGTATTTATTCTATAAATAAAAACATTATTATTCACAATATCGAACTAAAGCAAGCCCTTATGCCACTTACATTGATGCAATTTATAGGGAATAAAATAAAGATATTATATACAACTAAAACTCTTCATCACCTCAAATTAGAGTTTCGCCTCAAACAGGATCCCGATATCACTCAAAAGCTTTTTAAAACCGCATTTACACATACAACTAATACTAATATCCAATTGTATAGAGCAAAAGGTCTAAAAAAAACTTTGAAGATCGAAAGAAAGAAAAGAACCCATTCTAAACATTTAAACCTAATAGAAAAAAAGGGCGAAGATACTTTTTTATATTCCCCCTCGCAAATCGAAAGAGTTAGAATCTATCAATCGATAAAAGCATTAGTTGCTGAATAGGAGAAGGAAACTAAGAAGTAAGAGAAAGTCGAAAAGAAAGTTGAAAAGGAATAGAAAAATAGAGCGATTAAAGAGAGGGTAGCAC
The DNA here is from genome assembly GCA_014898415.1 of Stromatinia cepivora. Classification (NCBI taxonomy): domain Eukaryota; kingdom Fungi; phylum Ascomycota; class Leotiomycetes; order Helotiales; family Sclerotiniaceae; genus Stromatinia; species Stromatinia cepivora. The sequence goes on along the minus strand of RCTD01000018.1, from coordinate 59,412 downwards.
AAAGGGAGATCGATTGTCAAATTGTATGTAATACTAAAGAGGGGATGAAAAGAGCTTGAAAATCATTAATATCTCCTATTAAAAAAGTACAAATGATTCAAAAACGTTTTTCTATTATAGATCTAATATCTCAAGAAGCTATAAAGGATTACAATATTATAGAGATTGTTAACTTTTGGTGCAGGAAGTAATAGTATTATTGATTATATAGGTTGAACTAAGAATCTATAATTCTAATAGAAGTAGAATTGAGATTATCCCCAAATATGATCTATACACTATTGTGATCTCGTGACCTCAATTCTAATCCTATAATGACCTCATTTCCAACACTCCCCCATTAAGGATATCCTATTCGATCCTCCTAGGCTACTAATCCCAACATTTTTTTAAATCTTTCAAAAGCAATTCTTGTATAAGGCTTCGTTATTCCATTAGCAACCATATCGTATGTATTGATATAATTAGTAACGATTTTCTCCTTTTCTATCAAGTCCCTGATGAAATGATAATTGATATCTGTGACGCACAAGAGCCGTAGTAGAGCTGAATAAACAGGGTCAATTATGTTCTTTAGAATCTACAACTGAAGAACTATGGCTCGTAAGGAGCGACTAGATATATATACACAAATACCCATTCGTAAGCTGCGGGGTTGTGCGCATGTGTTATTAGGGTCACCATTTTACCATACTAAATCGCATGAATCGTAACGCATGTGCACGGACGATCAGCTCATCAATGGATGTGGGAGATAAGAGGTATCACGTGGTTAGCCTCCTGTGGTTCACGATTCGTGACAATATCTATATATTTGGATCGTTCATGCAAATATAGATTCTTGATTAAAGCTAAAGCACTTTGATTATTATTAAGCATTTGAATTATATCTCCGTTCTTTCCAATATAATTTAATCTAAATAGATCTTTGAATATTTGTATAATCTATCTTCTTTGTTTGATAAACATTGCTATCGCAATATATTCTGATTCTGTATTAGAGATAGCCACAGATATTTGTTTCTTGCTAATCCATAATATAGGGCTTTTGTAGAATATCACAACTCCCTCTGAAACACTTTTCCGATTATATTTGTTATTAACTCAATCTGTATCTGTATATACCTTTATTATATTATCAAACATATTGTATTCTTTACAGATATCAAATTGTACTCCCTTTGACCCGAACCATAACTTCTATTTGATTGTTGATCGTAGATATCGCATCAGATTCTTCAAAGTTATAGTATAATGTTTTGCTGGTTTTGCCATAAATTATGAAAGTCTTCCAACTGAAAATACTATATTTGATCGAGTATATACCATTGGATGAATCACACTTTCTATTCGTTATTGATATTCGTTCACATCTGCTAGTTCATCATTATCAATTATTAATCGAAGATAGGTATAATCCATTATTGGCAATTTCTTGACTTGATGTTGTTTATATATAATACTATATTTGATTAATATAACATCGAGATATTCTTCTTGATCTATAATTAATATATACACTTTTCTATTGCGAATGATTCTAATATCTAGGATCTTATTAATCTCCTTTAGATTCTTGATGTTAAAACAGGCCGATAGCTTTTCATCGAACTAAATGATTTGCAATGATATACACGATATAATAATGATATTATCGATATATATTAGTAATATTATATCACAATCTTTGGATATATACAGACATGGGTCTGTCAAACTTTATACAAAATTTATATCTAAAAGCTTTTTCTTCAATAATAAACTCCAATCCCTTCCAGCTTGTTTCAAACTATATAGGCTTTGTAGAGCTTGTAGTATATATCCCTTTTTGACTTTGATATTTTGAAATAATTCGAAATAGATCTTTTCCTTCAAATGCGATTTGGTAAAGGCATTTTTGATATCAAAATATGAATACTCTAAATTTTCTTTTGTAATGATAGTTAAAAATAGTTTAAATATATCTAGTTTCATTATTGATACAAATGTTTTGTTGTAATCCTTTCCTAATATCTGACTGAATTTTCGAATCATTAATCTTGTCTTGAATTATTCTACTTTGTTATTTTTGATCTTAATTATAAATATTCATTTCGTTGAAACCAGATTACTTCCTTTAGAAAGTATATATTCTTCCCAAGTATTATTTTGAATTAAAGATATAATTTCCTTTTAAATAATTTCCTTTCATTTTTCAAAATATTCTTAATTCGATATTGTTTCTTTATAAATTCTTGATATTTTGATTTCTAGAACTTTTTCGATCGGATATACTATACTTTTTGTATTATCTGTATCTATCAACGAAATCATAAAATCTGAAACGATCTTGTCTTTGATATAAAGGTCTATCTTGTAAATAATTGGGATTACAATTATAATATATTTTATACTTTCTTGAATTTTAGCCTGTATAGATATCACAATTAATACTCTTATAATCTTGCTTTCCTGTTTTTTTTCAAAATCTTGTTCTATATCTCTTTTCCATTTTCATATTAGATATCTTAAGGATTTGTCTTTAAGGTCCATTTCATCCTCTTACTCGATCTCAAATGATTATAGATTTACTTCGCTTTTTGATTCTACTGAAATAAACTTATCAGCAAAATTTAAAACGATCTTAAATTTTGCTTCTGATATAGATTTAGGATTTGCAGAAGTTGACTCTTGAATTGAACTCTTTGAAATAATGGATTCGATATCTGAAGTATCTTTGGAAGAAGATTCTTGATTTGTTTTCTGGATATTGTTATCTTTATCTTCATTGTATATTAATATTGATGTATCTAATTTATCTGGTTTCAATTCGATAATTGGGATGTTTGGTATAATTACTGAATTTGGTATAATATCTATTAAAGAGAACATTTGAAACGAAGGTAATATAGATATCGCATTTAGTGTTGAGGATGGAGAAGATGCTTTGTTTATTGTCGGTTTATTATAAGGTTTTCGATCTGATTTTATATTCTTTGTTCCTTGTAGGCCTGATTCACAATTTCTTAATTTAAGATCCAAATCTTTTTTTCGATGAGATTCATTTATGATTACTTTGTTTAATCGAAATATATAATCTAATTTTGGAGAATACATTTTGATATATTTATTCATAACTTTTGAATACCCTAGGAATACATTGACTCTCGAAGTGTCCCGCAACTTATCGTATCTTTGCCCTTTCGGAATAATCTTGAGATTGATATAAATATAACATTTACTTCTTCAAACTTTATATATCTTTATATCTGATATTATATCTATAAAAGCTTCTGTAAAGGATCAATCTATTTCATTCATATCAAGATCAATATTAATACAATTCCTAATATAAGCATCATGCTCTACAACTTCGTCCCAAAATTTTAATAATAATTCAGTTTTTTTTAATATTGCTTTTATATCTGTTTCTGCAATCCTTATATTCCGTTCTGCAGATTTGTTTTGATATGAAGAGGCAATTATTGTAATTTTGGATTATATGCTTGATGACTATTCACGAATAGCTTGTAGGAGTTCCAGTGTATTATCAGTTTTGGTTGTAATGATCTTTTCTTTAGTAGTTAATTCTATCTCCTTTTTCCAAGTTTTCAATATTTGAATTATATTATCTTTTTGTTTAAATAATATAATCCAATTTATTTTTGTATAATTGTCAATGATCAATATAAAATAACGATTCCCTCGAATCGATTTTGGAAATAATCCTGCAATATCGAAATATATAAATTCGAATCTCTTTGATTTATATAAACTCAATTGCTTCGGAATACGATTGATCATCTTAATGAATATATACACTTTACAGATATCTAATTCAATTGGGACCTTTATCAATTTGATTATATTGGATACCTTATATAGATTCTTAATCTTATCTGGACCTAGATAATTGAATCTTCGATACTATAATAAATATCTTTCTTTCTCCTTGAATATTAATTCGTTATCGATACCTTTGGTATTATCGATTATTTCTGAAGAAAAGCCTTTTTCCTGATCATTTTGGTATACACTAGAATAAAGAGCTATATCCTTATATCCTTTAGTCATATATGAAATCACATATATTCCGTCTTATATTCTAGCATAGATGATTTTCTTATTGTCCTTCTTGAAATATATATAATGAGAGTTGAATTCCCCTTGCAACCCTATTTCATAGATCCTTTTTCCTAACAACAAGTTTACTCCTAACCCTAATACATATAACATATTTGAAAATAGCATCTTAAAACCATCTTTGTATACCATATCCATTAAACCCCAATGGCAACAATATATCACTCCCCTACCAACCTTTATCCTTTATTTAGCAATAAATTCTATTGATTTAAATAATGAAGATTAATCAGACATATATAAAAAAACGCCTATATCAGCATACCATTTACTAAAAGAAGTTTTATTAATAGTTTCCTTTATCAAATTGCAATCTTCCTCCATCATATCCTCAATATCAGAGTCTGATTCAGAAATATTGTTAGCAGAGTATACTTAATCCTTTTTATTGAAATAAACCTTCTTCGGATTCAATGATCCCCTTCTCCTTTAATAACGAAGATAACTATAAAGGAGTTTACTGGCTCACACTAAATGCAGGTAATTTTGTATATAATGATCTTCCCTTTAATACAGATCGCAAGTATTATTTGGAGTCTCGAAATCTGGTTCTTAGCGTTGAAAAACGTATCTAAATCCTTTCGCAATTTGTACTAGCTTTGATCTATCCTTAAGACAAAGTTCCTTAATTTGTAAATACTTAATCTTATCATCAATACTAAAATTGATTTGGATATCCAATATATCTATTATTTCTTGATAATCGATTGAAAGATTATATATTAAAATCAAAAACAAGGCAATATCTTGATATACTGACCAATAGCTTTCGTCTGTAACTCCTAATTTCCTTTTGTACTCTTTCAGTTTGTTTCAGACTTCGATAATAATTATATCAGAATAAATATTAGGTTGGAATTTGAAGTTCTGGATCATCGTTATATACGTATTAGCTGTAACTATACTGATTCTGGTATATTTTGATTTAAGGTATCTCCAAAGTGTATATACTGTTGAATATTCGTCGGTGAAAGTTTCATCATCATTATTGAGTGTTATACAAATATATAATAATACATTCACTTCGTCCTTTAAGTATTCCGATTTCAATTCGATATTGTAATATATATGACCATTGATCTCGTAGGCAGATATTGTATTGGATCCTGCAATCTGCGTATATTCGTCTAATGTTTGATCAATTGTATAAAACTATCCTTTCCCTTTCAATTGTATCTTCGTTTGTCTGAACCATCGTTTATAATTGTTTTGATCGAGCTTCGAAGGATTGTTTGATTCCGATATTGTGAAGGTTTCTTGTTATTTGATGGGTATCGAAGATAGTCTTCAGATTTTTAAGACGGTTTTAAAAAAAAAGGTATACAGCAAATAAATTCAAAATAATAAAGAAATATAAAAATAAAACAATAAAAAAATTCATAAGATCGTATTGTAATATGTTTTTTTGTAGCTATGCGAATTTGCTCTTCGCCTCTACTATAATTCTATATCGGCATTGTACAGATTGCTCTCCGCTCTGGCCTGTAATGTTGTGAATTATAAGCTGTATTGTTGTATTTCAATTCTGCTTCGATGGTATTGTATAAAAACTCTGATTTTCATTCTGTTCTACCCCTACTAGCTATACTAATCCTTTCTCGATTTGCTTTGCTTTCTAGTTATTACTGTGCAACCGGATCTCATAACCTGTTAACTTTTGGTATAGGAAATAGTAGTATTGTTGATTATGTAGATTGAACTAAGGATTTATAATTCTAATAGGAGTAGAATTGAGGTTATCCCCAAATATGGTCTGTGCACCATTGTGGTCTCGTGACCTCAATTCTAATCCTATGATGGCCTCATTTCCAACAGAGATTGATAAATCAGTAATGAAAGGAGGGGGGGGGGTATTGCATTCAAAGGCCGGGCGATGTATCAAGGTTTCGTCGAAATTGAAAATATAAAGGTTTTTTAATTCTATAGGATAATATTATATCTCTTTATTGCTCAAAAAGAATTGTAGCTTTATATCTTATAATTTATAATTAATATCGAATTTTGAAGTGATCGTAGTAGGAATATGAAGGGCGTGCAAGATGTGGGGTCGTGCACGATATAGGGAAATCGGTTACTGACTGACCTTTCCTTTCTGCAGCCCCTGCCAAACGGCCCACAATTCCCAACAGTGCAATGGTAAATGAAGATAAAAAAGAGGAATGGTAAGAAATGATAAAGTCCGATGGTTGTGGATGGGTATGGCGCACTCAAAATATATGGAGCCAGAATGAAAGCATTGTATGAAGAATCAACCAAATGTTTCGAAGCTGTTGGCATATCATTTTTAGACTAATGTTATAGATATTAAATAGTTTCGGCCTTTTCAAATGGTTATTCGAGATTCCAATATCACGGACTCTACTTCTCTACATCCCCTTCGTTTAAATGTCCCATGAGACCTCTTTTGGACACATTCATAGCACGGTGGATTTCCGCCTCTTCATCCCTTAGCCTCCCCTTTCCAAACTCTAAAGCCTTTTGCTGTTTCCGTCTCTCTTCTGCCACTCTTCTTTCTCTTTCCTCTAGTGCTTTTTGTCTTCTTTCTTTTTCTAGTCTTTGCTTAGTCGCTTCCTCGTTTTCTTCTACTGCGGCAGACTCAGGGGGAGGCAGTAAAGTAGTGATGAAAGCTTCGATCAAAGGATCCCTCACAGGTGCCTCGAGAGAAATGTATCGAATATCTCCAAGTATCTTTGGAGGTAAATGCGAGATAAGAGTCGCGTTATTCAAGGTGGACAGGGATTGAGACTTGAGAAGCGTGGAAAGATCCGATTTCAAAGTCGATTGTGGAAGTTTCAGTCGATTGATATGTTCTCTGTACAGCTTTTCCCGGTCTTTATCTAACAAGGATGCGTCTCGCATTTCCGCTTCCTTTTTGTATTTCCGTTTGAATTCTGGCCAATAAAGTTTCGGCGTTGCGTGTTTTTGTAAGAAGGTCAAGTAAGGAATCTTGGGATCTTTCTTCTCTTCTTTAGCGCGTAATTCTCGAAGTTGTGTAATCTTTTCCTTCGACCATTCGTCCCATACGTCGCGCCGCGATTTCATGTTCGTAAGAGCTGTGTAGCGTGTATCCTCCACGATTTTCCCATCTTCAATCAATTTCTCCCATGGCCAATAGGGATTTATACCAAAGTCGTTGAGCAAATCCTTGAAGAGGGCCGCCGAATCTTCAAACGTCAATTCCAATCCTTCTGCACCTGGTTCCCATTCATCCATATTGCCGTCATCATATTCGCCCGGATCTAGTCCATAGTCTTGTCCCATAGCTGCAAGTTGGTATGCGATATCGTCCTCATTGAACTCCACCGGGTCATCATGATCGAGTTCTTCGGTTCGTTGACGTTTCGATGGATTTTCCTGGACGTCTTCTTCTTCATCATCCGTAACCTCTACTTCTTCATATTCGGAACTGTCTTCTCCATCGCGAACCAGAGTCTCGGCAGCAGTATTCATCATACCTGGCATTTGCGCAGGACCAGAAATTTCGGAAATTCCTTCAGCATTTCTCTCCTTCAAGAGTGCATCTGCCTTTTCCTTGATTCTTAATTGATCAAGCTTCAGGATTCCATCCTTGAGCTTATCTGGTATTCGCCAAAAACTTTGGTTCTTCTCAGTATTGTAGACAAATCTTCTTCCATACTTGGTGTGTACAAGAACCCAAGGTTCACATCCGGGAATAGGAAAACGCGACTTCGGTTTGTCATTTGGCTGTGGTCGACTTTCCCGCGCATGACCATGACCGCCTCTACCTCCTCGGTGCCCCTGAAAATCACCTCTGCCACCTTGGGTCTGCCCTTGATCTCGAGGAACAAATTTGTTGAAATTCGTTCCAGCACTTGGTATTGAATTTTCAACAGATTGGTATTGGAGGAAGCTTTGGGTCGGATCTAGAGCCGGTGGATGAGGCACTACTATTGGTGCCGGTCGCGTATACGTAGATTGTTTGGTTCCGGCATTGTAGTAGTAAGAATGACCTTTACGTATTAGCTATGCTATAGTAGGCATCTGAAGGAATACTTCTTACCTGTGGGTGCTTTATGTTCAGTCCATCCTGGTGGTAAAGGAGGAGGAAGGGTTGGTTTGTGGGTTGATTTTAACATTTCGTTGGCATAACACTAGTATGTGATCGTATAAGTCGTCAAATAATACCGTTGAGGTGTATATCTTCAATTTCCATCGTTGTAGAATCAGCATTCCGCTTCAGTGCATTACCTCGACACAAAAATATGGTTATGTAAGGTTCAAAAGCTGGGTGAGGCTACAACACGAGGCTGCAATATGAGGCTGTGGCACGAGGCTGTAAAGCCAATAGTAAGTTAACAGAGTAAGAGATTCCGGCGCTAAGCTCCGCACTAGCTACTACGCGTGGTTCGGATCGTGCCTGGAGCTCCAATATGAAAGTTGGTTGAAGTTGAGCTTGGAGATACGATAACAATACAGTAGATGTAACATCACTGCCAACGAAAAGAAGTTAATAAATTTGACTTCAATTATTTCACAATCATATTGAGGCATATTGAACTAAAGATTGAGAGCATTCATCTCTCTTCTTCATTTTCTTGATACCCTCTCTCCCAACTAAATATCTTTTTCGATAAATCGCAATCATGTCCAGAAGATACGATTCAAGAGTAACCTCCCATTAATCAATAGTCCCTAGAAATTCAGCTGACATTTATGAAGACTACCATCTTCTCTCCAGAAGGACGTCTCTATCAAGTCGAATATGCTCTTGAAGCTATCTCTCATGCAGGAACAGCATTAGGAATTTTGGCAAAGGATGGGATTGTATTGGCGGCAGAAAGAAAGGTTACTAGCAAGCTGTTGGAGCAAGATACTTCGGCCGAGAAGCTCTACATTTTGAACGAGTATGTCAGGTAGTTGTTGGCTTCTCAAAGTAAAATCTACTAACACATTACATTTCAGTAATATGATTTGCGCAGTAGCAGGTATGACAGCTGATGCCAACATCCTCATCAACTATGCCCGCCAAGCCGCTCAACGATATCTCCTTACCTATAATGAAGACATTCCTTGCGAACAGCTCGTGCGTCGATTATGCGATTTGAAGCAAGGTTATACTCAACATGGTGGCCTTCGTCCCTTTGGTGTTTCGTTCATCTATGCAGGTTACGATCCACAGAGAGAATTCCAACTTTACCAAAGTAATCCCAGTGGTAATTATGGAGGATGGAAGGCTACGAGTGTTGGTGCAAACAATGCTAGTGCGCAGAGTTTGTTGAAGCAGGATTACAAGGAGGACTGTGATCTAAAGGAGGCTTGTGGAATGGCGGTCAAGGTGTTGAGCAAAACTATGGATTCTACGAAGTTGAGCAGTGAGAAGAGTATGTGGTTTTGAGTGGATTTTGAAGGACCTTGCTAACGTTTTGACAGTTGAGTTTGCGACGGTAGGAAAGAACAAGGATGGCACAATTTACCACCACCTCTGGGGTGCGGATGAGATTACGACTTTATTGAAGGAACATGATTTGGCTAGAGATGAGACCGGAGCAGACGGAGATCGAATAACCAGCTAGATATTTCCCAATGGTCTAAAGTACAGACTATGTAAGAATAATGAACACTTCGTCAGCAAACAGCAAACAGCAAATGCCACATCTATGACCTCCTAGATTATTTCTTGTAACCTTTGATATCGGCGACCTTCCCTTTACCGTTACTGGTGTATAATCCCTCCAGCTTTTTCCTGTATTCGTGCAACTTATTAAGCTCCAACTGTAATCTTTGATCCGCTGAGGCGTCGCTAGGAGCATTCGCAAAATTTGCTTTTTTATTTCTTGCCATTTTCTGATAGTTCTTGATACCTTTACTCTCCAGGGCCTTTTCCAAAATGTTAATATTGCCTCTTACTTTCGATTCGTTATCCTTTTTCTCCTTGTTGGTTTTTCCAGAATTGTCATTGTTATTATTTTTGTTCTTATTATTGTTCTTATTATTCCCCTTATTAGTGTTATCGTATGTCGATTTAGGAATAATTTGATCTCCATATGGCTGATATGCAGGAAGCGGCGGTAACATCTTCCCTGGATATGCAGGTGGAGGTGCAATCTCAGATGGTCGTGTTAATTCCGCTTCACAAGCTACCTGTACTCCGTGGGCGTGACCCATCTCATTAGACATATATCGGGCCATTTCTGGGTCATCCCGAGGGATTAGGTGCCAGTAATTATTCGTCGTTTGGATAAGTTGGATCAAACGGATGCTCAAATACTCCATTTCAATACGCGAAAGCATCAAAGCTAATAAATCGAAACTCTTCTTGGGTAAGAAGGCGCTGTTGTCTCGTTCGTGCTGTTCGGGCCATGATGGGGGTACTTGACGAAACATTGTGATTCTTTGGGTGAGATTGTTGATCGAGGCTTGTAGGTCCCGGTAAATTGGATAGCGTCGATCAATGCGTTCCTCGAGATCGGTCTTGTATGCAGCATCAGTAGCTGGTTCGATATATTGTCGTACGAGTTTCAATTCCGTCTGTGCAATAAGTCCTCGTCCTTCAACGGCCTTCATGGCTTCGTGCACATGTATTGCTCGTCCGTAATCGTCATCGTATGGTCCATTCCAATATGCCTGACTGCCTGGTACATTTTTCTCGCGGATGTATAAGTAGAGTTGCCACACTCGTTCCAAGAATCGTTGAACTTCGTTCCGAACAAGCTGTGCACACAACTCCCATTTGTTCGAATAAGTTATGTTCTCGGAATCAATACGAATAGATGCGGGTTCCCATATTGGTAGCTCCATCTGTCGATCCGTTATTATTATCGTGAGGTTTCGCTCCGAATTGAAAAGCCCAAGATAGACACCCCATATAAGTTCCTTGAATGACTTGAAATCGATAGGTGGAGCTACATTGACAGCTCCAATCGCAGCCGTGATAGTCCCAGGTACAACTCCTACACCAGGCATATTTCCTTGCCACACACCACGCAATTGCTCACCCATCTCGTTGATCACTCTTGCTCCCTCTCGGTTTCGCTGCTGCAAAAACATGACATAATCACTACTAACATCCTTCTGCTGAATTTCCATCTGTAATGCTTTGATCATTTGCACGGATGCCACAATATATCCTTGGATAGTGAGGAGATCCCTTTCCCTGAGATGAACACCAATTTCCCGGGCAGCAGCTTCAGCAAGTTGCCAGAGCTTATACAAATCTGAACGTACAGCTTCAATTTCTTCTCGAGGAATACCACTTCGCTCTCTCTCCTCTCGGAATAATAATTCTCGACGCACTACATTCAAGAATTCCTCAAGCGTTACGTTTTTGTTAAGCACCACTTTATGCCCTGGACCGGCCCGGGCAGCTTCGAGATCGGCAGCACAGCTTTGTATCTGTCGCTGCATATCCAGTAGTCGGTTAAAATGTCTATCCCTCTCGTCTCGATATTGAGTCTCTTGCGCAATTCGAGATTTTGTCCTAGCCTGTGCAGATTTCAGTTCTTCTTGCAAATGCGACAAATCTTCCTGTGGGTTGAAGTTGACCTCTCCCCGTACCCTATCCAAATCTTTTTCGAGACTGACTACTCGGTCGCATACCCAATTGGACCAACATGGACAATTAGGACGTGTTTCGGGATGGGCGTGGTTTTGGTGTTGACAGGGATTGCTGACCTCATATTCTCGCCATATTCGTCTGCCGTCGATTGTGTCTGGGGGAAGCATTGTGGCGTCTAGATTTTTATGATTGTTGGAGATCAGCGATCAAATATGGGATCTTCGGTATATTGCCTTAATTCAAAACAAGGATAGGTAATAGATGCATGAAGGGTGAAAAATATTCAGTAACTCGGCAGGAAATGGAGAAGTAAAGGAAAGAAAAAAAGGCTGAAAACCGTTTCAATAAAGAAATTTCAAAATTTCTAATGGCCAGATCATAGATAAGTACAAAGGAATTGTTAAAAAGGTTTGATACCAAAACCGGCAGTCCATTTTCCGATAACAAAGGAGACCACGTATAAATACAGAATAAGCGTAAGAATTGGAGTACCTCCAGAATAATTTCCTGTACATATTTAGTACTATTGGCAATCATGGGGTCACGTCCCAGTCCATTATCTCAAAATTAAGACTCTTCATGATGAAGGTAACATCCTGATTGATGAACCTCATTTCAAGGTGAAGCCTAATATAATACAACTGGAAATGCCTGGCTCTTCCAATCGCCATCAAGGTAGCTTCTCACCACTACAACTCCTTTCTGAGCCCAAGATTCAGACTCTTTGAAGACAGGAGTAAATGAAACAGAGCGACAGCGACCCATCATAACGTAAAGCATTCCAGCCGGGAGCACCTTGATCACCAACCCAATGCTCATCTTCCTGCCATGAGTGGAAAGACTGAAGCTTCTATGATGATATAATTGGAATAGCACTGTCAGATGACTATTACGATCCTCCACTCGAACTTAGTTCGCGATAACCCACTAAATGAGTGAGAAAATTGGGCATTCAAGGTTGTTGTGAGGTTATCGCAAAAGCATTCTGTGGAGAATGAATTAACGAAGGCCAAAAGACAGGCGGTGAATAGAGGCTGTTCATAAATGCCTTGTGTTGAACACAGATATTATCAAACTGTATCAAACATGGGACGATTTTGGTAGTCGTCCAAGCAATCCTTGAATGGGTAATACTTGATGATCGTTTCTTTGTGCTCTTCTGTAACGGGTTTGATCTTGAAATGCATCAGCTTGAAGCCATTAACTCGAGCTGGACCAATCGTTCCCAAGCGGACCCTAATATCCTCTAGATCATTGAGAATATGACTTGGTACTCCTCTTGTTGGAAATGAAAAAAGCTTTGATGGTCTCTCTGGTAAGTTCGACCAAGTACGCAACCATCCTTCAGGCTTCTGTCCAACGATCTTACTCGGGGGAAATTCTTTTTCGATCTTGCGAAGTAGAGACCTTTTGAGTTCAACGAATGGCTGGGAGGTTATCGGAATATATGCACTGCTCCTTTTTCTTTCGACATTTATCCTAACCGTTTCGGTCTCTGCATGAATATTGTATTCAGGTTCGGCTTCAGAAGGATCCATCGCGAAACTAGATTGCTCATCCGCAAGCTCCTTCAAAACCCAATCCAGACGAAAAGCATATTTGCTGGGAATTCTTTCTCGAATGATAGGTTCAAATCGCGGGTTGAATATATGTCTCCGAGCGAGAAACCCGATTTTCTCATCGGCAAGAACTTTCCGCGTCCATGTTTCGTCGAAATATGCAGCTATAAGCAAGTGATGCCGACTTACAGGTTTAACCCGTTCCCAAGGAGCTGGTACGCGGTGTGCACTTTGATTAAGACCCAGTCGTGGTTGAGATATTGCCCGTGTTGAATACTGAGCAGTCCCTGAGAGTATCCTTTGTGCCATCTTGAAAAAACTTCCCCAATGTAATGAAGGATGCTATGAGCGCGTTGAGGTTGATGTTTGGAAGTTGTCAATAAAAAATGAATTTGTTAGTCCCACGTGATCAGGTTGATAAGGTTACATGAGTGACCGACCTTAAAACTATTCCCAGTCGATGCACGGAGAACGGAGGACGCCTTGGGTAGTTCTATGGATGGGACTATAAGGCCTTACAGGATATTAACACTATGAGAGGCCTGTAATCTTATGCCTCAGAGGATGTTTAACACTACAAGAGGCCTGTAATCTTGTACCTGAACTACCTAATCAGGGCTAAACGAGCCTATAAGAATAAATAAATTAGTGTGTGACAAATTCATTTGATAGATACTTTTAAGCTTTAATTCGGATTTAATTCTTAGGGAAGCTAAACTACAGTGTATTATAGTGCTGACGCCCTGTAGATCCTATAAGTCTCATGCACGCCAGGTACCGTGGAGGCACTATAAATATATCTTTCAGTACCTACTTCGCTTTTCAACACTATTTATTCCTTTTCCGCTTAATGATAAGAACTCTCTCACCCATCAGTCCTCCGTACCTACCTACCTACTCTAAACTTCAAATCTTTTCCCAATTCTGCTATGAGAAAAGTACGTACTAGGTAGGAGGTATCATCTATCTTACTTGTCCGAAAAGGCAAAATCCTCTGATTTTCAAGATTGAAATCTGGGACATATCACGTGAATATCCACCGCTTTCTGCAGAAAACCAGTTTTCTAGCCCTGGACTCTGGTTTCGCGGATATTAAACCAAAGGTCGTTATTCACACTGTTTCTCCCAAAAATATGGATTCGATAAAGAATATTGCGCAGGATCGATCTGAGGGGACTCGTGTTCTTCTTGCATGTGCAGCTAAGAATCAAGCTGTCAAGGCATTTGTTTACACCAGCTCGGATTCTACCCTTGTGAATACACCCCAAGGATTCCAGGTGTCAAACTCACCGAAGATGCCGCGAAGCTCTTCACAGAAAACAGTAAAGATGGCAACGCCTACTCAAAAACCAAAGCTAAAGCAGACGCGGCTGTTCCCGCTGCAAATGACCCCCCCCCCCCCCCGGTTTGTATACGGCGACACTACATATACTGAGTTGGTATGGAAAGGAGAGTTATAGTACGGAAGTTGTGTTGGGCGCCATGAAAAGAAACAGCATATGATACAAGTTGGAGATAATAAGAGAAACCTTGGATTGCTGTTCATTCAGAGTGCCGCTATGGCACACATTCTGGTTGCGAAGGCATTAGTTCACGAAGGTAATGGTGATGTGAAATCATCTGCCGGAAGCACTGCTCAAGCGATTAGCCATACGAATGCGAAGGAAGTCAATGGGGAAGCATTCTTCATTTTCGACGGAATTAGCATGTCGTACTTCACTCTCGCGCGTAAGTTTGTCGCCATGGCAGGTCATCCGATCGCAGAAAATGAGGTAAAAGCTATGCTATATCGATTCGTTCTTGGCTTCACAGTTCTGCGAATGGTTGTACTGAGCTTTCACGTTTGGGACGGTAGTGCCAAGTCTTCGGCAAGGAGAGATTGAATATCTGGACCTGGAAACTGATTGGAGCATTGAGAAGGCAAAGAGAGATTGGGGTATGAGCCAGTGAAGGATCAGGATGCGGTGTTGAGGGAAATGGTAGAATTCGAAGCCAAGAGATTGGTAGTAAAGTACTACAGCGTGTCGGGGTCTCGGGGGTACGTGATGTCCCGGGATGCTTCTAAGATAGGCCATTTGCATGTGCAGTAATCTAAAGATAGCATACCTACCACCATCTAGTATTTTTGTGAGTTACTCCTTAGAAGTCTTGAGTAAATTGAATTAATGTTCGATAGAGAAATGTGAGAAGCTACTTCTGTTCAAAGGCATAGCTGGAGTGAGAACTCGTAGCAACCAATTCGCCAACAACGAATTTACCGTGGCGTGATGACTGCCAGCAAGCATAATTAAAAGGAGTGTGCCAGTTAAGTGATGAGGAACGGAAGAACTCGCGGCGCATAATATGTCACCCTCGGCAGCGATTTATCGTACTTTGGGGTAAGTCCCGTTCCGGCGCGCTTTGTAAATATTCCTCGAAATCTCAAATACCTGCCATGCTTCCTGGACCCCTAACAACGAAACTCGCTCGCGATGCGATTGACGTGCATATAGAATCTAATAGTGGCAGCAGACGACGAGTCCTTTTAAGACATACGGTAATTCACCCATTGAAATGGAACATGCTAGTCTCTAAATTATTCTCCCTAGTAGTAAATACGAACACAAGTATGAAAGAATGAATTGTTCTTGGGTCGAAACTACATGAGCTAATTTTATCTTTTTCTTGGCCTTGAGAAGTTGATGACATTAATGTTCCATACAGTATTGGTTGTTGTTCGCGAGAGTACGCGGTAGCGGGTTAATTCAAGATGCTCTGCATGTTGCTATATTCAATACTCGAGTAGTTCGTCGATATCGATATTAACAGAATAATGTGGCAAGCTGTGCTGAATGCCAACTGAGCCACGCGGCTTGAGTCATAACTTATTGGAATTATAATCGCCACGGTCGGCATGCTTACTCATTGCTAAAAGTTGTTATTATACTAATCATAAGATCTTACGATTATGGAATAACATAAAGGGAAAGTTGTAGGAATAGGTCTTCCAAAAGAGTACACATAGGAAAATGATTGCCAGCCAATGCCTCCATAACACGATGCAACTCTTCGGTCCCAGGATTTCAAACAGCTTTGCCCGAGAACTCCAGATACTGTCTTGTAATATCAAGTACCATATCGTCGTAAGTCTTAAACTTAAACCCAAATACCTCCTCCGTTTTCTCTGCATTCCAATCAATCCGCAAACTCGGTTGACCTCCTTGTTTAAATACACCCTCCTCTACCTCCTTAGGAAAATGCTTCTTCACAATTTCAAACGCATCCTCATAAATCATCGGAGCGGTGACTCCAAAATCTTGCGTGCCAGCCTTTTCCTTGTCCAGCGCCAACACGTGAACTTTTGCGACATCATCGACATGAGCTGCCCCGGCGAGCCTCGCCTCATCAAACTTGTGACCCAGAAGTATCGCCAGAACGAGTCGGTTTGATCCTGACATCAATGAGTTGACATCAGTGGCTCGTTGGTCTTTTCCATAGACAAATCCAGGGAAAATCTCCACGATGTCGAAATGAGGCTTATTTTGCTTCACAAAAGCATCCCGTGCGTTGAGAGATGCAATTTTGGCCGCGCAATAAGCAGGGAATACTTCCGTCATCTCCCCTTCAACATCGGATACTCTAGACTCGGCCGTGGTGAGAGTTGGGTTCTCGGTTGCGTGGGGGAACGGCATATTCGCAACGATGGAAGATGTGATGACAACGCGCTTGAGAGAGGGAGTTTTGAGTGCTGCTTCGAGTATGTTTGCTGCGCCTTGCACTGTTGATTCGTAGATCTCTGATGGTTTTCTAGACGGCAAAGGAATGGGCGATGCGATGTGGATTGCATAGGTCATGTCTTTCAAAGCCTCGGTGTAGGCATCCTTATGTAGAATATCCGGAACCTCAATGAATGAAAGCTTGCTCTTTGAAGCAAAATCGGAAAGTTTGCTATGAGAAAGTAAGGCTTCAGACGCGGGTTCGTTTCGAATGGCTGCACGAACGGTATAGCCAGCTTCCAGTGCCTCGAGTAAGGTTCTAAAGCCAATGAAGCCCGTAGCACCGGTGATGAGAAGATTTGAATTCGTCATTATATTCAAAAAGTTTCCAATCGAAAGGAATTATTTATGCTTAGGTAATGCTTTGTCGTGTCTGATGATTGAATCAAGGGAGAGACGGAAGGTTGATTAAATACATACGCCAGAAGAAACCAGACTTGTGACTAAAAGCAGCAGCCAAATTACCCACTTTATTTGATAAGGCACCGGATGAGTTACCAAATGCAATTTTCTCGTGAAGTCGCTAAAGCTTGAATGTTGGTGATAGTCTGACACTGAAGTCAAGGGGTCCTTGAACGTTTTAGTGGCTAAGCAAGTTCGGGGCATCTGTTGGAGAACGCTTCGGTTCCCATTGTGGCTGCAGTATGGAGTGGCACAGAAGGCAGATGACTTCAGAAAAACACATGATATCAGATGAGCTACTTGGTAATGACTTAATCATCGGGAAAGTGAGGACTTGGAGGTTCAGAAGCGTTAAGAAAACTACGATATAATACATAATCGATCATTTTTTAAGATCATGTTAAGCCTCCAGCTTGGTCAGACCCTGGATAGAAGTAACAAGCATATTCATGTCAGTCTGCTTCGTTACCCATCCTCCCATTACACTCCATTCTCTTTGTGGATGTGTCAAAACGGCATCGAATCGTCTGTAGAACTCTACAACCAGTTTACTTATTTGCATCATTGCTATGTTTCGCCCAATACACATTCGAGGTCCGCTTCCAAACTATTGCATGTCAGTCACTGGTCTTGTACACCAGAAACAGCTGGCTCACCGAGAACATGTTACGTTTCATCTCTCCAAGCTTTTCGTCCGAGGCTTCGATCCAACGTTCTGGGCGAAAATTGTCGGCGTCATCTCCGAAAATCTCGGTATTGCGATGAATGACCCACGCATTGACGCCCACAATCGTGCCACCTGGGAGTTGATATCCATCAATCTCGGTTCCTTTGGGGGGTACAACACGCTCCAAAATAGTGCCAGTGTTTGCGTGTACGCGAAGGGCTTCGTGAATGATGGCATCACTGCTCTGTCAGTGATAGATTACAATGAGTATTCTTCGCCACAAAACACCTACAGGTACGGGAGGTGAGAGACTTCCGAGTAAGGTACGACTGTGGAAAGCGAATATTTTCCCACAACTGATGATATCTCTGTTCGTAACTTGTCTAAAACGCGTGGCGTTCGAGCAAGATAATAGAAAATTGACCGGAGTGTGATGGCAAGAACATCATGGCCAGCCATTCTACAAATGTTAGTATGGTGTAGCTGAAAAATCGAAAGTCTCTGTGAATATGTGGACCTGGATGAAGTGAGTATCACTCACAAGTTTATATACAAAGCACCAGTAATTTCTTTGTTTGAAAGCTTTTCAGGCTGTGCTTCCTGGAGTTTCAGAAAGTTGTTGAGCATATCCGAAGCAGGTTTTGGGTTTTGTCTTCTTGATGCAACTTCTGCAAAGGTGTACTGTTTGAATCATTGCTTAGAAAATATTCAATGGTGAGATTGGTAGGAGAAGTAACAAAAAAGTGACCCACCATCAGCAACGGATTGTTCTTCTTCACATTCCATAGCCTCTTAATGGTATTCTGTAACATTTGGAGGATTGGTGCTTGAGCATACTGGTCAAAATATCAGCGAAAATCGGCAGCCGTGGGCTTAAGGAGCAAAATATTACCAAGCCGGTCATATGCAATATGCGGTCTGCTGCAGCAATCATGCCTCTAATATCCGTTCCACTCTCCAAAAATCCAAATTTCTTCGAGACATTGACTTCCCCAAGGCAATCAAAGGCAAACAGATGCAGCCAAAGTGACATATCCAGGTCAATTGGGCCACTGAAACTTAATTGGGTGAGCCGATCAGTGAATAGCTCTACGCAGCTGTCGATGCGGGGCTCAAGATCGAGAACTCCGTTTTTGGTATACAACCCAGCTATATTTTTCTTGAGTGCATTGTGGTACTGAATATCTTGTATGGAGAAGAGATGGAATAATGGATGACCTTCGTAGATAGGGCTTGTTGGTTTGTAGAAGTTGGACTACGAAATTTCGAAATTGATCAACGTTAATCGCGACCTGGGCTACATTTTTCATGATTGCTCACCTTAGCAAAGGCATTTCGAGAGCTGTGAATAACCTGCAGAGCCTCAGGGCTGGCAAACGAAACGTGATGAGGTCCAATGCGAACAACGGGACCGAATTTGGCATGAACAGCTATGTTTTCTTGGGGCATAGTACCTCGATATAGGGCGGATACCTTCCAGACGTTCGAAATGCTGGCTAAAAAAGGGCCTGGGACTTTGTGCAGGCCCCTATAGTAGCGGGTATGGAGCAGTTGCAGCAATACCAAAATTAGCAAGCATATACATGCGAGAACTACAAGAGCCATGGTGGTAAAATGAGGTCTAAGGTCTATGCTTGAAGCAAAGGATCGAGTTGGAGGTGTATAGGGATAGAACGAGCTGTGTCCTCAGCTTTCCATGAGAACATTTTTGTCTTCCCTAGGAAACGAAAGAGTGATTATGCTTACAGTATCAGATAAAAATCATGTCAATTTAGCAGCTGGCAACCAACAGTGGTACTGACGTGACAACAGCTGGGAGGGCAACATAGGACGCAGGCGTCTGACCTAGCTCCACCAGCTCAAAGGGTGCGTAATCTGGAAGTCGGCACTCATTCCTATCTTTAGAAAAAAAAATCCAAGCGGATTTCCACGATTGACCGACTACGCCCCAAGCCCGCACATATCGGACAAATGACTGAAAATCAATTCCCAATTCAGGTTTTGGTTGCGAAGCGTGTCTGCCATACCAAGGGCTCTATTCTAAAGACTTTACCATGGCAGCATGCTGAACATGCTGAAAGAATACGAATACTATGCTATTACTACACAATTACGACGTAAAGACAGATTTTGGTCCGAGTACGTACGTAGGCACGCGCTTTACAGGGTTTAATTGCAAAAATGGCCCCTGTGCGATCCGTGTTCGTATCCAAATCAGGGCCTGGTTCAGCCCGTTACAGTTAGGCTTGGCGCATCCCTAACTTCCAACAAGCAATTCATAGATTTGAAGATTCTACGATCATGTCGGCCAAATGAGAGTGGATAAGAAAAATCCTCTCTAAGACATGCAGGTGTATACCAACTGCCGGCACACGGCGTAGAAACTGCCCATTCTTCTCATTAGGCGGCCACTCCCGCTGGCGCCAATATCTACCCACTTTCAAGGTCCATACAGATCGTCATGTTTCAGTCCGGGAAATCAAGTGCCTCATGAAGATTACAATAGATTCATCGTTTTTGATGAACTATAATGGCAAGATTGCTTGTAGGGCCGCTTTGATTAGATCTTACCGAGTAGACCAAATGAGAGCGAGGACAAGCATTTCACCCAGTCAGGCAATCAAGGATTAGAGAAAGTACTCGTACCTTCCTGGGACTGGTGGGTGGTATGCACGTAATCCTGGCGAACGGCATCAAATCACGCTACAAGAAGCTTTGGGAAGAGACTGTCCTGAACGAAACCCAGTATGGCGCAATTATCCTGTGCCAGATTTCTGCGTAAGACCTGGGGAGTCAATTTCCGATTATTGCGCGCTGATGTTTCTCCGACCTTTGCTCGGGTGTCGTAACCTCATCGGTGTCATCACACACACTGTGCAATTTAATTCGAAAGCAGTGCAGACAATTGGGTTGCATCAGCTGCATTTCCAAGGCGCGGACTCAAGCTGAGTTAAGCAGTCTAGTTGTTAGGTCTAATTCTGCAATTTTAGATTTCGGTGTGAGTGTGACAGATAATGAAGGCTGTGATAGTTCCCGGTGTACTCGTTCACGTCATCGCCTAAGTAACCTATGAGTTGAAATTCTAAAAAGGAATTTAGTCCTAGATTCAATAACTGACGGTACATAAGCTTTGCCGTAGCAAATTCCCTAGTTCGGTGGCCAACTTCGAAGGCTATTTGCCTGCTTGGTCTGGAGGACAGTAAGATGGTTGGCAAGTCCTGCAATGCTTGTATTCAAGATTATATCATTGTATGCAACACTTTTGTTACGATGCGTATTCTCCCTTGAAGTCGAGTCCAATTCGGCACCAATAATTGCCCTCTTGTCTTTGCTATCTCGCCTGACCTTGAATTACATCACTCTCAACTGTTCTGTAGATTCATCATTAAGCCTTACACTCTAGTCGACTTGCATCATCTCTCCAACTCTTCTCATGGCTCCATTTTCCAAGCACCTTCAATGGAGAGTTGATGGCGAAGATCAATCCACCATACTTGAACAGTCGGAGCCTTTAGTCTTCAAATTTGTTGATCGCGAGGTAGCACCTTCTCAGAGCCTGCAGCAAGAATATTGGTGGAAACATCATTCTGGCTATGCACTTGCTGTTATGCTATACTATGCCGAGTATTCTACAGAGTTGCAGTATAGAGATTTGCGATTCTTCGCGCAATACATCGCAACTAGTCTTGGCAATGCTTCCGCTGCCAAAAGATGGGACATGAAATACCAGTGGCCGAGTTTCATGACAGATGACGGTACTCCGATTGAACTCAGCTGGGACTGGGGAACACAAAATGACCCTCCAACCATACGATATTCTATAGAGCCCGTGGGTATGCACGCTGGAACTTCTCTCGACCCATTCAATGACGTCGCAGGCGCGCAGCTTCACCAAAAACTTTTGCAATCCTCAGAAGAATGTCAAGATGAATGGTTTAAATACTTCCTAGCCGAATTCAATCAGCCTCGGGGTTTGAAATCTCTATCTGATATCTACATTCACCAGCATCAGGGGCATTCATCCCACATATTTTATGCCTTTGACCTCACCAAAGTAAACATATCTAGCAAAGCTTACTTCTTTCCTGCATCCAAGGCACAACGAGATGGCTGCACAAACTTCGAAGCAATTTACCGTGCGATATCGTCAGCTCCACATTGTACAAATCACAATACGAAAGCGCTCCAAGTTTTTCGCGATTTTGCATTAGAGCCAGGAAGGGAAGCTCTCGAATATGACATGTTAGCGATTGATCTTACGCAACCTCAACATTCCCGTCTCAAAATTTACATGCGATCACGCGAGACAAACTTTCAGTCCGTAGCTGATATATTGACGTTAGGTGGTCGACTACAAAATTTGAAGCTAAATCAAGGGATTAAGGACCTGAGTCTTTTATGGAATTGTCTTTTCCAGGTAGAAAATCCAGAGGAATCTTTACGGTTCGTCGATCATCGTACTGCTGGGATTCTCTACAATGTCGAGTTCAAGCTGGGTGCGCTGCTCCCTACCACCAAAATTTATGTCCCCGTACGGCATTACTCTAGAAGTGACGATCAGATTATTCAGGGGCTTGCTTCTTATCTCTTATATCACCAGAGGGCTAAGTACCTGCAAAATTATCTTAAGACTATGGCCACCTTGTTGTGAGTAATTCCGAAATCTTCCGGCGTGGATTAATGATCCTAACCACTCCAATAGCAATTCAAATTCGATGAAGGCACGAGCGGGGATACAAACATATATCGGAGTCTCTATCCGCCATGATGGATGCCTGCGCCTGGTGTCGTATATCAAACCAGAAGCTCGAAGGATGTAAAGTCTCTGTTTAAGTGTGGTAAGATCTCACTCAATGTGGAGTTCAGGTGTAAGGATTGTTTTAGCAATGGCACCCACCATCAGGAAACAATATGGCTTAAATCATAATCCAAAAAGATAATTCCAAAAGGACGAACCATCTCTAGCATCTTTAATCATTCGGTGAAGTGGCGAGAATTAACGCATATGAATGTAACGTTAGTGAAGCTCGCTTATTCTGCGATGAAAATATAGCAACAGCGCAATGTGTGCTCAGCACCCCTGTCTTACGGACTGACATGTGAAGCTTTTTATACAGCGTTACATCTGCGTGATAGCTTGTGACGAGAGCCTAATATCACCTACTGTAACGGGTTTCGGCATCTAGGATATGCCACGCTGTTCTTCTATGAGTCCAAATTCAGCATAGATGTCACCATACTTTCCTGCGGCCTGTTTGCCGTCGATGGATTTCTACAGTTTAGATTTCTGTAGCAGATTGCGCAACATAATTCAATACAATTATGTACTAGTACCCGTATCCGATAACTTTCCACCACCGAGCGCTTATAATCGTTCGTGCTTGATTTGCACATTTTCTTTCAAATAATTACACTCCAGTCTACGCTAGTCACAGTCACGCGCGTCACAATGGCATCTCCAGATTTTACACCCGAATATATGAATGCTTACACTGGAAACCAAGTAGTTATTGCTGACGCAACAATTTTAGCGTTGTCTACAATTCTACTTGGCCTCAGGATATACGTTCGAAGTTCCAGGAGCGCAGCTCGAGGATGGGACGACTATCTTCTACTGCCAGCATGGCTACTCTTGGTTGGTCTTGGCATCATAGTTTTCAGTGTGTATAATAGGGTTCACACCATTGCGATTTCTTCAGAACTAACTCAGCCTTAGTATCGGTCTCTTCTGCCGGTGTGGGAAGACACGTCCAAGCAGTTGCGGTAGAGGATCCCCAAAAAATTATGAACCTGTCAAAGCTCGTCTATGTCCTAGATTGGTGTTATGTTCCCTCCAACACACTCTCAAGGGTCTCCGTTGTTCTTATGTATCTGCGTATCTTTACCCATCGTTGGGCAAGATTCTTTTGCTGGGCAACGATTACCTTTCTCGTTGCGAATTGTCTAGCCACAATCATATCTGCCCAGCTCGAATGTAGACCCTTGGCTTTTCTCTGGGACAAATCCATACAAGGAGGAACCTGCTTCAATACGATTTTGTGGTGGAGACTTGTTAATATCCCCAACTTCACCGCCGACATAGCGATCTTGTTACTTCCAATACGGACAGTTTGGGGTCTACGAGCTTCGACCTCCCGCAAGGCAGGCATTTCATTGACTTGCCTTACTGGCAGTGTGTAAGTGAACTTCCCAGCATTTTGAAAGGGTGTCAAAAGTTTGATAACAATATCAATAGAGGTTTGATCGCATCTATTATCCGCACAGTGGAATTTTTCATTTCCGATCTCGATACAGATCCTACATGTAAGTGAAAAGTCGAAACTTCGTCGAGCAGATTTGCGCATCTAACAATACGTAGGGTATAGTAAGCCAACGTTGATATGGACAGTTGTCGAATGTGGCATGTACTTCTCTGCTGCCTGTCTGGTTGGCCTTCGGCCACTTCTTCAAAAGATACCATGTGCTAGAGAACGATCTACGACTCATTCGGGACAACAAAAGTACAGTGCGTCGAGGTTAGTCGACAGTGCTAGAGGCCACTTCTCACGTCAAGGCTCCAAGCAACCTTATAGAGATATTGACTCACTCACCGAGATTGTCAATACTGGTACTGGGGAGGGGTTCAGTGGCACGGAACTCGAAGAAGTCAAGAGCAAAGGCATCCGTGAAGGCTCGGGCCTCGAGAATCAAGAGGTCGGCAGAGATATTCAAATTGGGCAAATCCGTATTCAAACGAGAATTGATATTAAATCCAGCGAAGGGCAAGCTACACACGATAGATACAATTTCTCTTGATAATATACTGAAATAATACCGATTCGATTATTTATCCAAAGAGGAGGTGGAATGGAAACTTAAAAATATTTGCCAAATTAGATACTCATGATCCCCAAAATTTGACTATTCCGCTGCAAAATCGATGCCACTTGATTCAAAGACGTAAGAAATAAGATACAAGAGATTGTGCTTGAAACTGGAGTAGTGGTGTCGTGACTACGGGCGTGTGGGGCTCTTGAAGCCTCGTATTGTGACCCTTAGCCATTCAAATCGCTAAGACTTACGGAGATGATTAACTCGAATCTCAAGCCTTATATGCTGTAAGATTGCTGAATGCGGTACAGGAGCGCGTTTCAGTATGCCTGTGCGGATGGCTACAACCGTTATCAACGTGAATAAAACTGGGCCAATAGTATCACTGCCGAAGCGGCGCAGTGTGAACCATTGCATATCGTCAGAAGCAACACGTACTTTTGGTGGTGCGACTTAGAAATTGCGGCATTTATTGTCGACCAAGCAACACATGCACCATGATAGCGGGTGATGCTAGAAGTTGCCTGTAAACACTGAACCATGACCGGCGAGAAGAGCCTGAAAGCGGCGGTCCTGTGAAGCAGGGGGTCGATGGTGGGTTCCCCCGGGCGTTGCTGCAACCCTTCAACACAATATTTGCCAACATAGCACCAACATGTGTATTCAC
This sequence comes from Stromatinia cepivora, assembly GCA_014898415.1. Lineage (NCBI taxonomy): Eukaryota > Fungi > Ascomycota > Leotiomycetes > Helotiales > Sclerotiniaceae > Stromatinia > Stromatinia cepivora. The sequence goes on along the minus strand of RCTD01000018.1, from coordinate 33,914 downwards.
TTAACAATCAGACACTAAAGTAAGGCGAACCGGATGAGAGATCCTCGGGGGTTTTTCCCAACTCCTGATGTACCTTGATTACATTTCACCGAGGTAGAGGGAAATATTTTTCAAAAAGCTCAATCCCCTTCAAGCGTGTATTCTTTACAAGGCAAATTTGTTTCCTTTTATTTTTTCGCACAGGTGTCAAGTAATCAAATTGTACACAATGATCTCCTCCCAATCAAGCTCAGTTGGCGGCCTTCAAACAAAGCCTACAAACGAGGGTCTGTCGGGATCCGGCATTATAGAGCCAGAGCCTCAAAATTCGGCAGAAAAGACGCAGATAACAAAACTTCCTTCTGTGCCAGACGGAGGAATGCTGTCGTGGATACAATGTGCTGCAGCATTTTGTATCTTCTTCAATACGTGGGGTCTTCTGAACTCGTTTGGTTAGCACTCAGATTGAACATGAACAGCCGATGACTAACTCACACTTCACTACAGGTATCTTCCAAGTCTACTACGAGCAACACCTTCTAAGAACTTCCTCGCCATCAGACATATCATGGATTGGCACTCTTCAATCGTCGTTTATCTTGATGGGTTCTGTATATGCAGGGCCGCTGTATGACCAAGGCTACCTTCGGAGTCTCATCTCCTTTGGATCGTTTATGCTCGTATTTGGCATGTTCATGACAAGTCTTGGTACAAAGTATTGGCATCAGATCCTTTCACAAGGCCTTGTAATGGGGATAGGCCTCGGATGTCTGTTCATGCCAGCTACAGCTATCATTGCTTCTTACTTCACAAAAAGGAGGGGCCTTGCGATGGGAATAGCAAGCTCCGGGAGTACCATAGGTGAGATAGGCCCACACTCGTTTGACGCTTCCACTTGTAGTCACTGACCAGTCTTAAGGGGGTATTCTCTACCCAACTATATTCTCTCAATTGATCAACAAGATACATTTTGGATGGACCATACGAGTCCTCGCATTCATCATGCTCGTACTTTCAATACTACCTGTTTTGGGCATGAAAATGCGATCTAAGCCGCCAGCTGTGCGTCGCATATTTGACGCTCAAGCATGGAAGGAGCCAGTGTTTTCACTCTACGCCATTGCTCTATTCATTGGATATGCAGGAATGTATATCCCTTACTTCTATGTCCAAGAGTTCTGCCTCGAGAAAGAAATCATAACTGGTTCCTTGAACTTCTACCTCTTGCCTATTGTCAACGCCGCTGGGTTTTTTGGAAGAATTGTAAGTCATCGATTTACCATTTTGATAAGAGAATTTGCACTCACGTTCCTATGTAGTTTTTTGGACACCTGGCTGACAAAATTGGCGCCTTGAATGCATTTGGTGCAGCAAGCGGGGTCTGTTCAGTTCTGCTGTTTGGATGGATGGGAATGGAGACTGAAGGAAGTATCATAGTATTTTGTATTCTGTACGGCTTCTTTTCGGCCGGAATTATCACCTTGTCAGCGAACGTAGTAGCTAGTGTACTTACCCCAGATATGCGGCAATTTGGGGTGAGACTCACCATGCAATTGGTTCCATCTGCGTTAGGACTGTTGATAGGAAACCCCATAGCTGGAGCGATTCTTCCACGAGGTTGGCTTGGTTTACAGGGCTTTGCAGCAGGAACTGTCACTGCGTGTACTCTGCTAACCATTGCTGCCCGCGTGTCCAAAGTGGGATGGGGTGTGACATTCAAGATTTGATAGGTATACGTATCATTGGTATTTGGACTCTTTGAGATTTTGATAAAGCACCACAATTGTAATTAAAATAGATAAACATGGTGGTGGCACGTACAAAAAATTAGACACTCGAAGCATGCATGAATTTCAATCTATTAGATGCATTAACGCCATAGCGCCCCACGTCTAAGGTGAACGAATCTCACAACCGCGATCGTCAGTGCAGGATGACTCCAGTGACTATGCACGCGAAGCATGGTACTTGAAAGTCTCAAATATGACCCGCTATAATATATAAAGCTGGCATGTCCACCCTTCGTAAAGTTCTTCGTTCGTCATAGTTTTGCAACCTTATTTTCACAAGCCCCCACAGTCACCGTGGCCTACTGACCTTCCAACCTTACAATATCTTCACAGCAATAAATCTAACTCAATGGCCTTCCACAGTGAGATTATTCTCCGAGAATGGCAGGAGCTACATGATTTCATTGAAACCGGAGAAAATATACTGCTGACGGGGAACTCTCTTAAAATTGCTCAAGTAGTTGCAACCGCTCGGTGAGTAGAAAGTTTGTCGGCCATAATGAATATTTTGACTCACCTAGCCTTCAGTTACAAGGCAAAGACACAAATAAATATTACGGCTATGAATGCATTGAAAGCAAATGAAAACCTATTAGAGCGAAGACTACAAAATGGAGAGGTGATATATGGCGAGTTTCCAAACCGGTGACAGAAAACCTTTTTGCTAAACAATTTGATAGGAGTAAACACGGGGTTCGGAGGGACCGCAGACGTTCGCACGAATAAAACTCTTGAGCTCCAGCGAGTACTTATTCGAGAGCTTCATTATGGCATACTACCTCCTGGGCCTCGAGACAATCAGCCTGATACTTTGGAAAATTCGATAAAACAACATCAGTACGATCTGGGACTTGACGGATGTATGGAATTAAGTCACTTGCCAGAGTCTTGGACTCGTGCAGCAATATTACTTCGTATAAATTCACTGATTAAAGGCTGTTCGGCTGTACGCCCTGTCGTCGTGGAAAGAATGCAAGATCTTTTGACACATAACATCATACCAATGATTCCTCTCCGAGGTAGCATATCAGCGTCTGGTGACCTAAGCCCTCTGTCATACATAGGTGGTGCCGTGCAGGGAAAAACAACCATACGCATTATATCACGGAATGAGCGAAGTTTATTTGCGGATCAAGCTTTCACAAAGTACGGTTTGGATCCTGTTGTATTGGAGGCTAAGGAAGGACTAGCCATAGTTAATGGCACAGCTATATCTGCTGCTGCTGCTGCCATGGTGCTTCATGATACGCATGGTCTGGCTCTCTTCAGCCAAATCCTGACGGCTATGAGCGTAGAGGCACTGAAAGGCACCACTGAGAGCTTCGATCCATTCTTTGCCAAAGTCCGACCTCATCCAGGACAGGTAAGTACCTCCAATCCTGAACGCATGTCAAACAAACACTGACTTCAATGTAGATTGAATCTGCTAATAACGTCCTCGCGTTCCTAGAAGGCTCCAAACTTACTAAAATTAACACGGGAGTTGAAACATCATTACGTCAAGACAGATACTCCATAAGAACAGCATCACAGTGGATTGGACCGGTCCTGGAGGATCTTGTTCTTGCCCATCAGCAGATCAGAATCGAGTGCAACTCTGCAACAGACAATCCTATCTTAGGCCCAAATGGCGATTTTCTTCACGGCGGAAACTTTCAAGCTAAAGCGGTGGCATCAGCAATGGGGAAAACACGCCAAGGAATACAGTCAATTGGTAGGATGCTTTTCACACAATGTACTGAGATGATTAATCCATCCACAAGCCAAGGCTTGCCACCGAATCTCGTGGCAGAGGATCCAAGCATCTCATACATCTTCAAAGGAACAGATCTCAACATTGCTGCATTAACGGCGGAACTAGGCTTCTTATCAAATCCAGTAAACCATGTTCAGACTGCCGAAATGGGGAACCAGTCGCTTAACTCTCTCGCGTTAATTTCGGCCAGATTTACCCACATGGCAAATGAGGTACTTTGCCAACTCATGGCCGCACATCTGCTGGCGGTTTGTCAAGCCCTTGACCTTCGCGCATTGAATCAAAGCTTTCTGGACGGATATGAACCGCATTTTCGTACACTATTACACGAGAAATACATGACGCAGGCAGGCCTGAACGATTCGGCTGCTGAAGGTTTCTTCTCCAGCTTTTGGATAGAATTGCAGCGAATGATGGATGTAACAGTGAGTATGAATGCCCAAGAAAGGTTTCCGTTCGTAGCGAAATCTATGCGTGGCTTCTTCTGGGATCACTCTAGCTTTGATAAAAAGTCCCACACACTCGAGAGCTTGGAGGGCTTCGTGGATACCTTGGCGAACTCATTGTACGATACATGGTGTCATAATCGCGATGCTTACCTCGTCCATGGGGATGCTACTCCATTTCTGGGTTTTGCTTCGAGATCCATATATGGATTCGTGAGAAGATCCTTGAAAGTACCATTCCTTTCATCGCCACACTTGAAGACGCCGCAGGGGGAAGGCGATGAGATGTTTTCCGGGCAGGCGCCCACCGTAGGATCCTACACAGGCGCTGTTTATCGAGCATTCAAAGATGGAACACTTGCGAAAGCTGCCATAGATATCCTGAGGTATACACATGATCAAGCAACCCTAAAACCATAGGCAGAAAGATGCCATTGAATTTTCAAGGAGCCTTAAGGCCCTGTTGATGAATAGTTGTAATTTGACGATAGTAGTCCGTACTAAATAATCTTCACCCATAAGTTAAACCACGAAAGACGTTCAATTATTCGTATTTATGTATGGTCAATTTGGATTCAAATGAATGATTAATTATTAATCAATAAATGAATTTTGTATGCCAACGCTAACAACTTAACAGATTCTTACCCCATAGGACAAGTACACTTTCACACATCCTATCAAGTGAAGACATCACTAGCATACCTATCATTCTTGATGCCCTGAAACCAATCCTCAACCTCCTCATCTGTCTTAGTCTTCCCAAGAAGATCAGCAGCCTCTGCGTAAATCGTTTTAGTCATGACCGAGACACCTTCTCCAACCATACTTGATCCACACACATACAACTTTGCACCACTATCAAAAACTTTCCTCAACTCCTCTCTTTCTTCCCAAAGTCTATCCTGCACATGACGGCATCCTTTACTAAGTTCCGGAGCTTGCGAAAAGGCGTAATACAGCTTTACTACTCCATCGACTTCCCATTTCTTCAGCTCCTCGGAGAACAAAGCATCTTTATCGGGATGCCCACAGCCAACAAACAAATATGCAGCGGCTAGTTTTCGTCCAGCTGCGATTTGCAACGCTCGCTCTTGTACGAAACCACGGAAGGGAGCTAATCCAGCCCCGGCGCAAATATAGATTACTGGAGTATTCTCCAAATCCGTGGGTGGATGAAAAGATCCACGACTTGGTCTGACAGAAACATGTACGCGATCTCCCTCCTCAACAGAAGAAAGGTAATTCGATGCTACCCCCAAATAACGCTTCGATTCACCGGCTTTTGAGACAGTGTCGAGAACAGACCAGGTCAGGGTGGCGACTGTGGGGTCATCAAGTGGTGATGAAGAGATGGAGTATTGGCGTATTCTCATGGGCGGAAGCATGGCTAGGAAGTCTCCCAGAGACAATGCGGCGGATGGGTATTCTTCGAGTATATCGAGTGGCGAACGACGTTTGAGTAAAATCTCTTTATTGAAGCCTTCCTTACCCAAATACTCGATCTTTTCTCTCACTTCTGGTTCAGGTGTACTTGCGGCTATTTTTGCAACATTCTACCAAGGTTAGCATATTGACAGACCGGGGGCTGAAGTGAAATAGTACCTTGCGAGTGGCAACTTGACTGAGTTCGACGTAAGCCCCAAGAACATCCCATACAGATATGGGGTGCCCAGTTGGTAAGGTAGTATTAGCACCAGCTTTGATATTTAACATAGCATCCCAAGGAAGTCCGTAATGTTTCAGCACTCGTCGGATATTCTTTGAATTGTTTATCGGCAGCACTGCCATGTAGTCGCCAGCACGATATGACATGCCAGTCGGGATTTTGAGTGATATGTGACGCTTCTCCGGCACTCCCGGTGCGGTTAAAACCTTGTTGCTTAGAACAATTGATTCGCGTACGTCTTGTCGAAGCCTAGAGGACCGAGCACTAGAATCGATGTCGATTTCCAAGCCTACATCCCCCCCACGATCCGCACTGCTTGTCAACTGAGTCCAAAGACAACTATCTTGCCATTTGTCAAAAGCTTCGAAGATATCTCCACCAGCAACGTCACCGAATCCACTATCTGCAATTCTTGTTGCGCCGTTATTCCCGAGTTCAGCGTCGAGTAATTTCGGAATACGATGGTAGGTAGATACCCAATCATCTGGAAGAAGTGTTAATGATCATTTTTCTTTTCTCGACAGTTCTAAAGTATGGAAACACATACGATTTCCGCAGCCATAAACAGCATACTTAACGTCCTTAAAACGGTCACTGCCTTGTAGGTTTTCTAACCACTCAACGAAATGGCTAGCATTATCAGGAGCCTGTCCTTCATAACTTGACGATATCAAGATCACCGGCTGGTTTTTCGGGATCTTGTCTACAGCAGCATCAAGAGGGTCAACCTGAGCCTCGTAGCCACGTCCACTAGCTTCTCTGGCAAGACTTCGAGCCAAAGCTTCACAGGTTCCGGAGTTTGAACCATAAAAGATAGACATTGGTTGCTTTGATTTCCCTGAGTTGCTCAAAGCCTTGCTAAGTTTTTGATCGCTTTCTGACAGTCGTTCTTTGGAAGTATCGACATGTAGCATCTTTTCGAGGTGGAGAGGATCAATACCATCCCGGAGACTGGCGTGCATGTAAAATCCATTTGGCTTGATAGTCAATGTTTGTTTGACGAGAAGGTTGTAACTTGGATCATCCATTCTGAAATTGAGGTTTTGTAAGAGCATAGCGACGGCGAGAATTGACTCTTGCCATGCAAAAGGTCTTCCGATGCACCCTCTCGTACCGTTGCCGAACGGTTTCCAGGCGTTAGGGGGTAACTTTTTGAATGGCTCGTCCAACATCCGTTCCGGTTTGAATGAGGCGGCATCGTCACCGTAAACAGTGGGATCACGGTGAATTGTAGGGATGAGAGCAAGTATTGGCTGTCCTGGCTTCACTTCATACTTGCCACCGATAATTATAGGCGACTCGGTTGAATTGGGCAGAGGACAGAGGGTGAAAGCGGGTGCTGTAGGAGTCAATCTCAATGTCTCCCGCAGACAAGCTTCTATATAGGGGAGTTTCGACATGTGATCAATGGTTATGGGTCCCTTGCCTACAACTTCATCAACCTCGCGTTGAACTGCCTGGTATGCCGAGGGATTCTTCAGTAGGTTATAGAAAAGGAAAGAGAGCATTCCACTCGTCGTTTCATGACCTGGGAAGATGGTTAGAATAGAGTGACCCGATGCACGGTGGAAAATTTTATGTACCTGCAATGAGAAAGGTAATCATATTGTTCAAAATATTCGAATCTGAGAGACCTTTTCCAGTTTTTGGATCTCTACCGTTGATCATGGCATTCAGCAGATCATTCTTATCATTTGGATTCGCTCTTCGCTCTGCCAAAAGTTCTTTGGCTACACTCTGAAGCAGCTCGGCATCAGAATCGAATTTGGCTTGTGCAGAACGCATGAAATAATTGGCGATAGCAGGTCGCTGCGCTCTAGCACTAGCCTCGAGAAGGAATCCAGTCATGGCGTCGACGAAGGGATGCATTTCTTCATGGTAGAAGCTATTGAAACGGGTACCCATTGCGCATCTGAGTTTCCAATCAGTTCAGTTGCCCAATGAATCGTGAGTATATATGGATGACTTACAAAGCAATGGAGTCCAGTGTCAATCTTGTGAAGCCATCCGTAACATCAATCTTCTCTTTCGAACCAAATCTCGCCCATTTCATAACTAATTGTGAAGCAATATCATGCATTTCGTCGAACATGGATCGGATGGATAGTGGCCCGAATGCTTCATCTAGTTAATTCCCAGTAATAATTTGTTGCGACTCATAGTACACACCTGGCATTAATACTCTATGTGCCAATTCCCAATTCTCTTCGCCATAGTTGGCAGTGAAAAGGCCGTCGCCAAGACCATATCGAAGTTGCTCTAAGCTTCCAGATACTATCTTCGTGAACCTCTTCTCGTCGCAGACCTCATTGAGGAGCGCTTGCGTGGATATGAACAATCTTTCGACGCCGCCGAGATTAAGCTTGAAGATGGGACCTGGTTTAGAGGAAAATATAGTCAGCGACATTAATCAAAAAGAAGGGAAGTTACATCATTCCTACCATATATTCCTGCCAAACGCTCAAGACTAGGAAGTGAATTGATGGGATCAACATCTTGGACGTTCCCCAAGAAAGGAAGTCCAGGGGGCCCAGGTATCTCTTCCAAAGCTGCCATATTGAATGCAGCCACTTCCGATGTGGTAAATGAGTGGCAGGTTGATGTTGAGAGAGAATGTTAAGGTAGATAGATCAGTGATGTTTGCAGAAGAAGGCACTGCCTGGTATATATATATTTACCTAAGACGATGACAGCACACGGATAAAAGACTTCGTAATTTGACAGGTAGGAACGCAGTTCTTATCGTGCCGAAAAGCGGGTATTTTGTTTTTTTCATCTTGGTATCACAGATGTGACAGCAACTGCTACTGTAATTGGACCCCGGATAACCTATAAGATCTTACGACTATTTCTGCGGGTTTTGGGTAGGAAGTAAGAGGAGGTAACCGCTCACCGATAGCTGTTCGATTTAAGCTCGTGTTGAAGTGAAACATTGGAACCACGAGCAGTGAAATTGGAAAAAGTGTGTGGATTTTGCCATGAATTTGTGTATGTGTACATGGGGCAAGCAATTTTGGACCGAGGTTGATCGGTGCTTAGAGATAGACCGGTTCCGATGTTTGATATTACCTAGGTAATGTCAAAAGATTACCTAGGCAATCTCCAATAATCTAGGAATATTTCTACGTCCGTATCGTATATATGAAGTGTATAGCTATCACTATAGCTATTCCTTTTCACACTCCTGTGTGGTGACGGCGATGTGTGCGAAGCACAATGATCAGACCCATAAGTAGCAGTATATCTGTCTTCACCGGCGAAACCCTTCCATACATACCTAGGTCCTGTAATGACTTACTCAGTCCATCTGCGTAAACCTGAGCTTTGCATTAATGGTCAGTTCCGGCTCTATGTCAATGGGGTTCCACTATCAAAATATGCTTGTTATTCGCCCATTAGTTTTCCACCCCTCATCCAAAGCGAAGCAATACTACTTGCAATTGAACAAGATGTTCATGCAGAGTGCATCAATCTGCTGTGTAAGGTTATATTAATAACTATGTATCAGTGAAATGAACCCTCTCATAGTTAGGACGGTAGTTCCACAGAATGATGGCAGCTTGATGCTTGGATCTTCGATGGTATGCAAAATTGTCCAAGAGCAAGACTTCGATACAATGATTACCACTTGGCAAGGCGGAGAATCATTTTGTTATTCGTGTTTCAAGGGATAATCACTCAAGGCTTCGTCAAATCGAACTAGGCCTCGAACCTCAACTGATACATGAAGGTGTGACCTCTGCAGCGGTATGAGTACAGCTTTCAAAGAACCCCTCTTCAAAGATAGTATCGTCATATAAACTTCCGCTTGTACGAAATCTCGAATGTCTGATCGTAAACTATTAATGATATTATTCCTTGATTTCACTCTATTCTACTATGAAAAAATAAACTATTAAATAAAAGTTACGAGGCCTAGCGCCTCGCTAGCTAATACGGCTCCTTTCATGACACCTGATCGTTGTTCCGATACTGGCAAACTCTCTAAAAGAGTAAAGACAACTGGTTTTGTTGAGCTTCTTGGCGTCGTTTTGTTTAGGTTTAATCACCCGGGCAGCGACAGAGAGATGGTAAGAAGCTTCTGGTTGACCAACAGTAGCAACATATGCTCCACGAGCACGCTGAGCTATATATTGATCTTTGGAAGTAACATCTGTTCGAATTTTACCTCTCGTTCCCTTCAAATTCGAATTCTCTGATACAACCAACCTCAGATTATCACATTGTTTCTGCTGGTTGAGGAACGGCATATAATGGTTTAATGACGTACCATATAACTCCCTCACGTAGCTTAAATTCTGATGGAGGTCGAGTATAGAACATTTTGTTCAAGTTTGTAGTTGATTGTGTACATGCTTGTGTGATATCTCGTAAGAAAACATCAATCCCCTTTATGTTCATTCTTAATATTGCTGCGAATGCTATGATAATACATTGATCGGCTCTTTGAAGTGTAGGTGATTGTGTTAATACACTAGTCGTCTTGTCTTTATCATGATATACTTGAATTACCAATCGTAACTTTGGGAATGCCTTTTCTGTACCTTCATTCTTCATTTCATCAACAAATCGTAATCTAAAGATCCTCGTTCCTTTGGGGACATTGCTTTTATTAACTTATTTGAAAACTCCATTCTCCATAAGTCCATCGAGTTCTTTTCTTCGTGATTCAATGTATCTCGATAGCAGGTCTCCATTTTCGATGAATACTCATCAAAAGGATCTATGAACTCATGCTTCTCCATCCCTTTTTGAAGAAATACCGTAAGTTGAGGTTGTACAATTTCATCGTTATTATCCATTGTATCCGTAATATTAACCATATTGACCAAATTGCTCCTTACTCTTTTACGGAGTTGAACGTTAGGTTGTACTACTGGTGGCGGGGTTTGAGGTCGTGGTGTTTGCACTACTACTTGGGGAATAGTATGAGGAATAAGTCGGGACCTCGACTACGATGGTATTGTCGTCATCGTTGTCAAGTTTCTCCGGTTCTTCTGGTTCTTTATAAAATGGTCGTGCGACTGTGGATCTGAACTTTGTTGAACCATTTGGAAGTTGAATTGAACATGTTTCTCCCTCTATAGCCAATAATTTATAAGGTCCAGTTCATTCACCAGAACTATTAGCTCCTTTCCCTTCTCTCCATACCAAAACATCAGTATTGATAGATAAGCGTGCTTTTATAACTACCTGTGTTATTCTGTCACTCATAGGAAAATTCTTTTCTGCATAGTTACCGGAATTAGTATGCACGAACTTGAAAAGGGTATCACGTGATGTGGTGGCTTCGGCTGTTGGTGAGACCACCTGGGGGGCAAAAATAACGTGCAGTAACGCAGATTAGAAGTTTTGAATCTGCTGTGCTTACGCAATCTCTAGAGTTGCCAATCCACTGACTGTTGCTGGGGTTTTTCCGTCGGCGGTATGTTTGCAACATCGCTTGAAGTTTTTGTCCTGTTTGATAGATGGTCAAAATCAGAGAATACACTGAGGATAGAACTCTATTTCAAATTTGTTTGCAAGATGAGCGAGACACTGTATTCACTTGGAAAATTGCGACGCACTTAGCAGGGATGCTCAAGCGTGGGCCCAATTTGAGCACTTTAATTGGGGACATTTTGAGCCTCTCGTCTGAAAACCGAAGGTTCTTTTCTGAGATACCAGGCGTTTGGCTGCATTTCATGCCACGAGCGAATCAGTAAAAATCCTGAGATTACCCCGTATGAGCTCTATCTCTCGAATCCCTGTTCGGTGCGTCTGAATTGTCCAAAAGAGTATGATAGATGAAAGTTATATGAGGATTGGAGAGTACATAAACCTCTCCTGTTTCCCGTTCAAAATCTCATCACCATCATCACATTCACACAATCATTCTACACTCACTTTGGTAATATGCTTGCCTAGTTAGTTGAATTGAGCTCGATTCCTGAAAACAGAATTATTGACATTTTGCTAGGTACTTCTGTAATCAAAAACCTTGTAATAATCAATGATAAATAGCTTTTCCATTATTTTGTCTGGATAGAAATATTGTAAAAGTAATGATTGATGGATTTAACATAAGTTGCAATCGTTTTGTATTCAATGGAGAAATGTGCATCTCTTGTTACACAGCCTACACCAGGAGGAAAAAAATATCTTTCGTGACACTTGGTGTTGTATGTATGATAGGTAGGACAGCAGAAAGCGGAGTTGCAAGTCAACTACCCCACATATGGGCCACCCCTCCTCTTGTGGGCCACTTTTTCACACCAAAAATCATGAAAATCAACATTTTTAATTTTCTTATTTATGAATATAATTTTCTGAAATTTTGAATATAGATCTATTACTTATATAATAGTAAATTCTGAAAATTTTAGATTTTTCGTAATTTTTTTCATCGAGATATTTAAGGTTGAATTTTCGAACTTTAATTTGTATATGTGACGAACCCAACGAGCGTTTAGAGATCAACCTTAGAATTAAAAGCTACAGAGCTAAAGAGAGTAGCCCGATCGGACGCGATCACGTGTATCTCGTGACAGTATATGATTTATATACAAATTAAAAAACACAAAAACCTTGAGTAACTTTTCAACAAAAATAATTAAAAATAAATTATTAATTTTTTGAAACCTCGAATCGAATTCTATAAAATAAATCAAATTTTAGAATTTTAGAATTTATAAATAAGATTTTATTTATATTTTTACATTTTTAATAAAAGATTTTCTATAAATTATAAATTATATTGTAAGATTTTCTAGGTTTCTAAATCTTTAAATATCTTAAAAAGTTAATAATTTATTTTTAATTATTTTTGTTAAAAAGTTATACAAAATTTTAATGTTTTTTAATTTGTATATAAAATTATATGTAAATTGTCACGAATCGTGAACCACAGGAGGCTAACCACGTGATACCTCTTATCTCCCATATCAATTAATGAGCTGATCGTCCGTGCACATGCGTTACGATTCATACGATTTAGTATGGTAGAATGGTGACCCTAATAACGCATGCGCACAGCCCCACAGCCCACGAATGGGTATTTGTGTAGATATATCTAGTCGCTCCTTACGAGCCATAGTTCTTCAGTTGTAGATTCTAAAGAACATAATTGACCCTGTTTATTCAGCTCTACTACGGCTCTTGTGCGTCACATAAATTAAAATCAAAATTTCAATCTTGAAAATTTCAACGAAAACAAAATATAAAATTATGAAATTTTCAGAATCAATTGATATCTATATAAAGAATCTACATTTTAAATTTCAATTAATTATATTGATTTGTTGTAAAGTTATTAATAAATGAAAATCGTGATTTTGGGTGTAGAAGGGTGGCCCACAAGAGGGGTGGCCCATATGTAGGGTAGTTGACTTAAGCTTAAGAAGCTTGGAGATATATGCGGAGCGGAGCGGCCGGTACAGCCGGTGATTTATCTCTAGCTCCCCGGATTATTTGGTTAAGCAATTCAGATCGCTCCTAGAGTACACAATCTGAAGCTACCCCATGGTTTTCTTGTGTTAATTCGTGGAGGTTCAACTGGAAGAGATATTTGAGATGCACCGAATGTTCCTCTGGTGTAAATATCTCGGGGCTGTATTTGAGAGCTGGAAAGGGACGTATGCTGGATAACACTTATTAGATAGGCGACATAACGAGATGTGAACAGTAAACAAAATAGATTCACACAGTGATCAGATGATTGCGACACAGCATGAGCATGATGGCAAGCATCCGGCTGGCGGCAAGTACTTTCGTGTTATGTGGTAAAACCAAGTCTAATCTATATATGGAATGAAATTAAAAATCTCCTACTTCATCAAAATGGTAAAGCAACGCCATATATACGCCAGATGGTAACGTAAATCCTAGGTATCTCCTGCCTGCCTATCGCCGAACAAACTATCTGCCCCCTAAATGTACCGCAGGCTTACTCACCAGGCATGCCTGCCGCCATATTCGCATATGCACTCGCATTGTACGTTAACAGATTCTGAGCCTGGTCTAGAGCGGGGAAAAGTCCTGCCGTCGTAGAAATGAGACTTCCATCACCGGTCCTATCCGAACTAGTCTCCCAGAACATTGCACCACCCATTCCACTAGTCATGATATACTTCGTTTTCACCGAGACCGACTTTACGCTATCATAACTAATGAGTTCTTTGGTGACATTGTCGTAACTGTAAGTTGCAACGACATCAGGAAGATAAACTTCGGTGGCACCAGCTCGAGGGAGAACCTTATAATCATATGTTCCGGCTTCCCACGATCCCGTACCAACACCACTATATGGCAATCCTAATCCCGTGGTATTCATAAATGATTTCCCATTAAGTGGTAGACCCATATTTATCTTGGAAATGGGAACACCCTTGGCGACGTAGTCGATGATGGCCTTTTGTGTCGAGTATGGTGTACTTTTTGGTTTAAGCACACTAGGATATAGATTTGCGTTGTGAGCAGTGGTGTTATCCCAGGACCCAGAATAATCATACGCCATCAAGTGCCAGGAATCAAGATACTTATCCATATCTGCCATATGAAGGACATTGTAGTGGTCTGGGCCGGCGGGGGTTGCGGCGGTGATGAGGAAATGATAGCCAGGAGCATAGCGTGCGGCATATGCATCAAGGGCGGAGCGAATAGCTTGTAAGAGAAGCACAAAATTGGCAGCTTCGACATCGTTGGTAGGATACTCCCAATCAACGTCAATACCATCAAATCCAAGGTCTTGAACAAGTCGCACGGCTGTCGCGGCAAATCGTGCACGAGTTGCGTTTGTACTAGAGGCAGCAGCGAAGTTTGATGAGTACGTCCAGCCTCCGATGCTTAGAAGAGTTTTCATCTGACGATTATGTTTCTTGTGTAGGTAAAGTTGCTTAATGCAGCCATAAACATTGTTTCCGACATCATTCCAGGAGTCAGTGGGATAATGTTTCTCAATGTCGGAATATGTGTCAGAGAGGTAGCTGGTTTTAGGTTAGTTTGCATTCAGAAATGTTTCTAAGAAAAGAAGAACGTAGACATACACTGTACCATTCGCTTGAAGATTGGCAAATGCATAAAGGACGTGGGTCAGCTTAGAGGCTGGCAATTGTTGAGGTTGATAGTTTCGTGCATAGATCGCCCTGTAGTAAAGCCAGTTAGAAGACGCATTTGCCACCAGATAAAAGGAATGGCATGTAAAAACACTCACCAATTAACAAAGTAAGCTGCATTGTGATACCCCACGGTTGCGGCCTCTATAGCGCCTTCTACGGCAGCTTCTACAGCAGCTTCTACACCATCCTTTTTATGATAATGCCCGTGTGAAACTGCTGATGCAGATGTGAAAGAAGATAAACACGTCAAGGCCAGTACTAAGTACTGCATGAAGAGATGCATCATGATTGCTCTGACGAAAGGAAATAACCGAAAGTATACACGAGGTGTAAGGAGGAGCTGAAAGAAAGGGGTAAAGAGCTGAAGAGCAGTGGTGAAAGTAGGAGGTCAAGTAAAGAGCTGAAGAGTAGTGGTAGAGAACAGAGTGTGAAAGCAGAGCTTGCTAATGCTCGTTAAAGTCGAGTCACTAACGTTCCTAACTCTAAATGTAGTAGTAAATTGCCGGACGTTGAAGAGAAAATGCTTTTGTCAATGGAACGAGCGTATACCTTCTTTAATAGTCATTTTGATGGTATCCATCACATATCATATAACGTTACCACCCGGTCTCAATCCGGTGACCCTTGATTCTTGAATTTTAAACGGGGAATGAGGAATGTCCCAACCCTCGCCTCCAAGACGACACAAATGACTAACCCATTCGTACCATTTACACATCATCGGCCTTATGCAATATAAGCCAGCAAATGAAGATGCAGAGAATGAGAAAACTTGGGAGAGAAAGAAATGAAAGGGGAAATCCGCAGTCCGGAGCATCATACCAACACCAGCATGCCCTGTAGTTAAATTGAAAAGGTTCAGTTGATGTCGAAATAAGAGATTCTAATTTCCGTGAGACTTTAGCTTAGGCCATGCAGCAAGTCAGATAAGACTGTATTCATTTATCCATCAACCCATGAATAAAGAGACTTTGAGTTTGAACTTTAGAAGGATAAACCATACTGAAGTGTTTTTGACTTTTTTTTAGTTGCGCTAGAGTGTTTGGAGTTCGTGCATCCTAATTTAGAATCCTCAAAATTTAATGAAAAGTTTCAAAGAATTATTAATATATTAAAGAAGTCAAAATGATAATTAATTCTAAATTGAAAAGTTGATGCTGAGCTCTCCAAGTCCAATCTCATAGGATCTTGCGACTTGGTCGAGGATTTGATTGGTCAGGCTTTATGGCATAAAAGGTTATGCCATCTGGAGATAATGTATAGATATTTTCGAGTACGTAACGTTACAGGAAGGTCTCCTGAACATTGGAAGATAGAAGTAAATGATTATTGCGATAAGGATGTTGAAATTCGTTCCTTTGCCCGGCACGCGGATGGTATGCAAGGGAAATATGCTCATGAATGGATGGATGGCCGGTGTGACCATAAAACAATTTGAGCGAGCCGAATGGCACTTACAGTAACCGAATTTGGTCTCGAAGCATGAGAGGATGATGGATGATCCGACCCGACAACGTGGGACAACGCCCGTGATCAAAGTGATCAGAGCGATGTTGGACCCATCACTCCCCACAGAAACTGTTGTTGGACCGACTTGCGGTCAAGGTGACAACATCAATAATCAATGTAACATTGAGTGGTGAAATGTTCTAAGCTTGGAGCTGAAGCAAGTCGGGCCCAAGTTGAAGGTTAACGATATTCCACTCCCTCTTCATCACACGCCCAAATTGTTCATGAGTTCGAATATGGCGATTCCAGTTACAATTGGTAAATGTTGACGTTGATAACAGAAGAAAAGCTAGGCACAACGGGAAAGCTTTTTACAAGCCCAGAAATGGTCAAATGGAGGAGGCATAAGTTATCCAATTCAAACACTCATTAGCCCGGACAAGGTTAAAAGATCAATTCCAATGCATCCGTGAAGAAAGAACGCCGGCTCGATTGAGAGTCACTGGTGAAAACCCCAATTATGCAGCAGGCATATTGTATCAGACCGGACCAGCTGTATGATTAATCCTAGTCCACAGAGGGACTTTGGAGTATCTCTTGGTTTGATGATCTAGGAAAATGCACCGCTTCCAGATAATCACAGACAACAACGGAAACACCAAGGCGGCCTATACTGTTCGCCATGGGAGTGAGAGATCGAAAACGAAGCCGAGGTGTTGCAGCAGAGTTCGAAAGCCTAGCAGCATTCTATTTTCATGCAGTGAATGCATGGCAAACCATAAATCGCTCGAAAATGAAACCCACACCAAGACAGGCTGTCAGCCAAAAAGGTATCGATTCCTTCGCAGCGTTGACGAAACCGTCTGTCGAAGAAATTAGGCCGCAGGGAGGAGATGAAAATATCACAGGGAGAGTCGGTGTTGCGAATGTCGAAGGCAAGAGACCTACCAGCGATAAGTTCCCAATCCAGGATGAGGGAAGGTAGATTTCTGTACCCCATCGTCAATCGAGGGTAGTCAACATTCATAGATCGTATTTTGAAGGTGGAAACTATGAACAACGCAATATGGTACTGGGAGAATTTGACCGGCCATAATCCTCGCGAGACGATCTTCAATACTGATTCTAAAGGCATCGAGGAGAATGACGGTGCCCGCCTAAGTCTTGTCCGTGTTGAATTTCCAAGGTGCTTAATTACCTTCTTTGCTTGGGTGCAAAAATGATGCGAGAAAACGGGAAGGCGAAATGCGACTGGGTAGTTGGCTTTGGAGCTCATGGACCTCATGCGCATTCTTGAAAAGCAAGCTATTGAGATCTGTGTAGATCCCAGAAGAAATGTGTTCCCGCCTCCATCCTATTATTTTCCTGGTAGCACGGTTATTATCTTTCCAGACAGAATTATAGATAAATGATTCATATTATGTGGTGGGTATCATGTCCTATTCTTCCTTGCCAAACTTCGCTTTCCCAATCATCCGAGCCAGAATCTTCTGCACAACCACTGCAATCCGTAATCTAACAGTCTTGATATCCCAATTTTCAGCTTCATCCGCCGCAACAAATCTCCTTACTAGAAGATTGAAAACACTTCCAAATGCCAAGGCCATTACTGTGCTGGTAAGGATAATGACATTGTAAGGCATACTGAAATCAGGTGTTGGAAGAGGAAGTAAAAGAGTTGTGGTACGGATGCTAACATTTCCAATGGTAATAACAGCCGGGGCAACATCAAACCCACGATTTGCATCAGGAGGATATTCTGTATACCGAAGGATAGCCTTTTCAAAATCATAGGTTAAAATGACCGTAGAGTTCGCAGGAATACGCATGCGCACTTCCAATTGAGTTCCTCTCTTACGGTCTAGAGCTGGACGATAAAACATTTCTTGTATGACATCTTCATGCAAGCCATTCGTCTTGGCTTTCAGAGTGTGAAGATAAACTTTCATGAACCAAGGGAGCGACTCCATGTACACGAAATCAACTGCATCGGTTGGCGATGGATTCGTGAGAATAGCCTGCACACCACCTCGTTCCTGTCCATATCCAATGAATGAGCGTTCTGCATAAAGTAGGGGTTGCTCCAACGGCGCCTTTTCCGGAATATCTTGTCGAGGTAATACCATCTCGAAATCACTGTCTTGTTGTAATCGAAAACATCGGTTGTATCCAGAAGAATCTTTGTGCTCAACCGCTCCTCCAGAAATAAAGACATTGCGGGCATGAGGAACCTTTATGCAAACGGAGTCTTCAACCTCGCCGGCAAGTGGGCAGGATCCTTTCAATGAATGGCCGAAAATTTGCGATAAACTCCAATCCTCCTCTTCCGCGGCGTTATCGAGAGGGAAACAGGTGTCTCCAGCATGATATGCTTTGGAGGTATCGCATTTTAAATCTTCAAATGGGACAGGTCGTGGAATTGGATTGTCTGGTCAGAGTCAGCACCATAGTCATAATATGTACTGATGTACCAACCTCTCGGGCGTTTGGATCTTTGGATATCCAAAACCATATCAATGGTCTGTGTGATCTGAAGCTGACAGTCATTTGAGTCGCTTGTACATATGGGTCGCACGTCGATAGACATGCTCTGCCATGATGCGTCGAATAATTTGTGCCCATCCAATAAGCTCGAAATGCCAGCTTTTCCTTTACAGGGCAAGAGTTTCAAGAACGGTGTCAGGTTTTCTGTGCAGACAACTTCTCGCGGTAGGGTTCCATGCAGCAGGTGTAGGTTTGACAATGTAGAGTTTGAGTGGTCCCCGACGGGTTGAAATGATAATACCGGCCTCGTTGTTCTCGTGGAATCAATGAAATTAAGGGAGGCGCAAAAGAGGCCAGACAATGCGTTGGTCAAGGTCAACCAGCGATCATCAGCCCTAAGAATGTGTTAGCTGGCTGAATTTATTTCTTGAAGATGTCAATTGTACTCCTCGTCAGTACCAGCTTCAACCCAAGCCCAAAGCTCCACACCTGTCCCGCCTTCCCTTGTACCTCCCCATGGCCTTGCCCCCCAATTCTCAGCATCCCATCTCCCTAGACTGAACCTCAAATGTAATTCTCTAGTGTTCGCATACTGAAGAATCTGTCCTAATGATCTTGGGAAATAGCGGAAATTCTGCTGTTCGAACGATTTGAGGCTGGTGTTGCTTTGAAAATTGAAGGAAGCAAGTAAAGAGGAAGGATGAAGGGGTTGTAGAAGAAGTTGCTCATGATAATTTGAGGATGCGATCACTCTTGTAGATAATAGACCCAATAATAGGAACGAGATGAAGCAGATTTTAGTCATGGCATTCAATGCCAATACCATATTGTCAGAAAACTCCGCATTGAATTATGAAGAATGGGATGAATGGATGAATGGATGAATGGTTGAGTAATTGAGTGATTGAATGATTAATTGTAAAAACCTTTGGAAATCTGGGGGAGCAATTTAGTTGGTGCAGCCTTATGGCGGCTCTTTCCGCTCCCCTACGCCGCCGCCCGAGCCTTGTCTTCTCTTCAGCTTTTTCTATCAATTCTTTCAAGACAAAATCACAACAACTTCCATTCATACATCTCAAAATATGGCCGCGGAACAGAGAAAGCTCCTAGGTAAGTGATTGTTTTGGTTCCAAGTTTGAAAATGTTTGCGTTCCATTAAATTCAGCTGCAATTATTCTATGAGCGTCAGAAATCTATTGTTTTTTTTACTAACATAAACTTCTCAACAGAGCAGCTTATGGGCGCTGGAGCATCCTCTCGCGCAGCTCAACTGTCAATCACAGATCCAAAGATTTGCCGTTCCTTCCTCGTCGGTACCTGTCCTCACGACCTCTTCACAAATACAAAGCAAGATTTAGGGCCATGTCCAAAAATTCATTCAGAACCTTTGAAGACGGAATATGAGGCTGCAGCCCCTCCCCAAAAACAAAAATGGGGTTTCGAATACGATTACATGCGCGACTTACAGAAGTATATCGATGAATGCAATAGGAGGATAGATGTAGCGCAGCGACGCCTGGAGAAGACCCCCGATGAAATTCGACAGACGAACGCCCTTCTCAAACAAATATCTGATCTATCGAAATCTATTGAGACAGGGTTGTTGGAGATTCAGATTCTAGGAGAACAATCGGAGGTATCGCGCGCTTATGAAGAATTCTTCCGCATCAGACAAGCTATGCAGACGAAAGCGGAGAAGGAAAAGGAGTTGAAGGCACTCTCAGATACCAGCGGACCTTCAGGACACCAGAAATTACAAGTTTGTGATGTCTGCGGAGCTTATTTAAGCCGGCTGGATAACGATCGGAGATTGGCGGACCACTTTTACGGGAAAATGCATTTGGGTTACGCGCAAATGAGGAAGACATACGACGCATTTCCGAAAGAGATGAAGAGATCAAGACCTATGGCAGATGATATGGATCACAACTCGGCGGCAAGAGGATACGACGGAGGTTATGGGGACGGCGGATATGGCGGCAGAGGGGGTGGATATGGAGGACGTGGTGGGGGAAGAGGTGGCTTCAGAGGCAGGGGAAGAGGATTTAGAGGTGGATGGTAATGAGAGAAACATTTGGGCGTTAATGGGCTTATCCTCACGGCGTTTTGGGTCGGCGAATATACAATGTACAACCATAATCGATGGGGTTACCTTCCGGAGTCTTCCTACTTCACGAGTTTATCCGATCAGTCTCTCGTTACTCGATATTCCTCAGCAGCTCACATTATTGCGCCCAATTGAGGTGACTTCTCACCCCAGGGAAATTCAAACAAAGCTCATGACGTTAAATGAAGGAATTTCATACAAAAAGTTTATGTGAGATTTTGCTGGATAGATTGTTCGTTGAAGGTGGATGTGATAGGATGGGGTGTCTTTTGCAAGTGCGAAATACTTGTAGGATTAGGGTTACACTACTACATCATCAGCATCATTTTTAGATCTCGTTTGCAGCCGCCCAAAGTCTTTTGTTCCATGGGATGCTCTAGCCTCTAGAAGCCGTTGAAAGGGGCTCGATTCGTTTCCCATCCCCACTGGATCGATCGCATTGAGCCTGCATCCCCGAATGGCAAAACAGGATTTCAACAATTGGATCACAAGGCAATCAGGATATGTCAACTTACGTCATACAATCTTTTTTGTCCAGTATGGATTCATTGATTATATATATATATTGTGACTGTTAAGAGTTTTAATGCTCTTTGCCCATTACAAATATTTTACCGCACATCTCTTTGACATCGTCCACACAGTACTTACAACTTCACATCGCGACTCCAAACTACGCAAAAGCTTCCCAGTGCCGATTTAAAATAATACCCATGGAGTCCTTGAAGAAAGCGACAGGCATGTCTGCTCCCGACCAAACGGATGAACAGAAGAAACAATTTCATGACAACCTCTCCGACGACCAAAAGCAAAAACAAACATATACAGAATGGGTAAAGGAGGCGTACAACGATCAATATGAGAAGTGGATGCCATGGATTGAAGACCAATATTTGAAATGGTTCGGAAAAGGAGACAACAAGGCATCATATGCGACAAAAGGTTGGTCGACCTAGACTTCAACATTCACACCCTCGAAGCTAAATCACAACTTTAGATTCCCTTAACAAAACCAAAGTCACCGGCGTCTCACAAATCGACCAGATACAAGACGATGTGCATAATCTTGTCGGTAATCAACTCGGAGAGAATGGTCTACTGGCCCCAGTCGGAAACCTGGCTGGGAAGGAAGGTATCAACAGAATGGAGCGAAAGGGAAAAGATGAAGATGGTTCATACGGTGGTCCTACGTCGACCTTCACGGCTCCGGTTATCAGGAACGCAAAAGATGTTGGGCAAGGAGTTGTGGGTGGCGCACAGAATGCTGGTTCTGGCCTGGCAGGTGGTGCAAAGAGTGCAGGTGGATATGTTGGGGGAATGTTTGGGGGTGGGCAGAAGGAAGATCCAAAAGAGGAGCAGAAGGGAACCTCCTAAGCCCATACACCGTGGCCACTGGCCACTGGATACTCCTATTCACGGTGGTGTGATTGATGGATGGGGTTCTAGAATTAGGTTGAAGGACCTGGAAGCTTGTTGGACATACATGTATTTGATAATATGATACCAAATCTTTTCTTCGTTACATGTACTCTTTCAACATCTTTGCTTTCTTCCGGGCTTATTTTGCCTATACATTCTACATATGATGTATGTATTACGTGCAGACAGGCTTCGTACTAGGCACCGCAGCCGAGTTGCTAGGGTTTGTCTGAGTACAGCCGTCAACTCCACCAAGAAGATAGTCCTCTGCTGCAGTAGTGAATGCCGAACCGTAGTTGGCGTCACTATGTGTCATTTGATAAGTAGCTGTCAAAATGTAGGAACATGTGAAACATCATACCTTGCACCGCCAGAGGCATTGTTGAAGTAGGAGCATATGTCGTGATTCCAGCAATCTTGTGTGCTGCAAGTTTTCCTCATCAGTATTGAATGTTCCTTCGAGGCACCTCGTAAAATCCATGCGTTAACATACTAATAATTGCCAAGGGCAACCCCCGTGCAACCAGCTCCGCAGCGTCCATTGCAGCTGTAGCTATAAACATTTATCAGTATGCGAAAGACACATAGGATTATAGAAAAAGCTTACTCTCCGCCGTTGATAGTATTGGTTCCAAAGTTACTTCCAACAGTTCCAGTCCATGTACATGTCTGTGCTGCCGAATTGGTCCAGGTGGCTTTCGCTGTTGCGCCTACCTTGACACAAGTAACGGATGCTTGGGCTAGAGTGGCCATAACCAGAGTGAGAAGGGAGACAACTGAAGCATGCATTTTATGAATGGTTGGGGGCTCAAAAGGGTTGGCTTTGATTGTGTTGGAAAAGGATCGTGAGTGATGAGAGATGGCCAAAGCTGGCCGGCTTGTGCTTTAAGTATTCCCCATTGTCCAGGCAGTTTGAAGTCTCATTCATGAATGTAAACAGACCGCGTTTCCTCAAGGTATTGACAATTTGTATGTAGAACGGCTAATATACTACATACCTCCGCAACCCGGATCAAACCTTCTCGAAAGAGACCAGAAAGGCAGGGAGAAAAAACTTATTAACCAATCGGGGACTGAGAGCCTTGATATATCACATGTCGAATGCACCGTTGTTAATGACGTGCTTCTATTCCCGTATTGCGGCAGATCATGATAAGGAAGGCAAAGATAGTATAAAGTTTTGCCGATGCGTGGGAGAAAGATAAAAAGGAGGAGGATTTCCAAACCATATAGGAAGGTGGAAGTTGGAGGCATAGCAATCTGTATCGCCTGGGGAGTTTTGGGGTGTCAAACTGATTTAAATCCTACTGTGTACAGACACTTGTGACTCTGCGTCCGGGAGCCAAAAAATCTGTTTGGAGTTGGATGGCGCTGAATCTTGAGTCTCGGTATTCTTTTCTTCGCCCCAATCGACCAATTCTGATCGATGTTTAGCTATTTATTGATTGTTGCCGTCCTGTACATTTAGGGCTTTCTGATTAATTAATGTACTAGGTACTTGACCCAAACAAAATATCGTGATTGGTGGTCGGTTTGATGGAAATTTACTTTTTTGGCTAAGAAGCGGCGAGCTAGCGGATGGGATGGAGCAAGAGATGTTTTCCGTGGAATTTTCGAGATACCTTGCTTCAAAATTATTTTTATACTTCTGATAACTGTTTAGAAGCAAAGCAGGCATTTGTGTTATGTGGTTGGTAAAGTTCGGGCGTGAAATTACGACTTCTTGATCTTAATTTTCCCTGTATAATTTGAGTTCGAACCCTAAATTCAGATTCTGATAAATGGGATAAATGGCTTAATATCTTTTCCACCCTTTTAAGCATCCCAAATTATTCTAACAATTTCTGTAATCGTTCAATTCCTGAATCTAAGAAGTCCATTTGCAACAAGCCAAAATCTCAGGGACAAAGTACTTCCTATTATATTCACACATTCCCCCTTCAAGTGCTTAGAGTACCCTTTGTACTTGGAACCTCACCCTCTCTACCCTTCACTATCGAAGTAGCCTGTCTAACAGCCACAGCCAAAGCCTTAAAGGCACTCTCCGCCCTATGATGATCATTATCACCCCTCAAACAATCCACATGCAGAGTAATTCTTGCGCCCTGTGCAAAACTTTGCAGACAATGTGGTATCATTTCACAGCTCAAGTCTCCAATCTTCTCTCTCCTAAGTCCCAAATCTATCACACTAAACGGACGATTCGAGATATCGACTACGGCTCGCGAAAGTGCTTCATCGAGGGGACAGTATGCGGATCCGAAACGTGCAATGCCTACAGGGGAGCCGAGAGCTTTGGCAAATGATGTACCAAGTGCAATACACACATCTTCAGCAGTATGGTGATCATCAACTATTACATAATTAGCATTTGTGTATCCAAGGTCGCATTCCCTCAGTAATGCGAATAGAAGATAAAAACATACTGTGTAAATCTCCTTTACAGTTTATCGCCAAACTCCAACCAGCATGCTTTGCTAAAGCATGCAACATATGATCCAAAAACCCAATGCCGGTATGTATAGCAATATATTGCGATTTCGATATCTGTAAAGTATGCCCTTCTTCACTACTCAATAACTTCTTATCAGTATCTGCTGGGAATTCCCCTCCATCAAGATTGATAGCCAGTTGAATACTAGTCTCGTTTGTATCGCGCGAGAGCGCTGTTGATCGAACTGGAGCCATGGTTTATGATTCGGATGAACGAGTGAGGTTTATTCTTCAAAGGCGTTATGTATTATATCATTTCAATACAAACAAATACTGACTCCCAAAAATTATATCGGGGCCGGAAGCTCCGTTTTGAGCTAGGTTCTAGACTAGTAAAACACTAAAAACGCCACTCATGTGACTTTGAAAACCAGCCCCACAACAAGGGACCATGTGAATAATGACGTTCCAATCAAAGTCCACGGGATCTGAAAATTTAACCCCTTTATACATTTCATCTTATATGTCGCGAATCACGATCACATGGTAGAATATCGGATAAAGATAATAGACTACAATCAGAAAGCTAAATGGGGAAGGAGGCTTGCCGTGAGGGGCCCTTGATACAAATGACTGGCTCCGAGGTACAAGTTATCATGTGACTATGGATCATGTGATACTCCCGTTGCACTTACCTCATCTGATATACAACGATGCTATTCGCATCTAAATTAATGATCTGATTGAAGATAATTGTAATGCCTAAAGCTTTCCCATGAAACCATTGACAGATATCCCGTGTAGGTCATCTCTTGCAAAGGCCGCGATCGTGTTTTGAAAGTCACGCCTTTATCACGTGATAGTTCTACCCAGCGCAGAATTTCCCCTTTCATAGAATCCCATGCAATCATCTTATCGCATCATACCATTGTCACCTTGAAAAATGAAACACCGATGTTCATTCACCGGGCAGGACTCATCAGGAAGTAGTTGGCTGGCTCACCAGTAGTGGCTCACCAGGCCGGGTGTAATTCACTGGGCGGAACGCAGAAGTGAGTACACACACAGGTCATACTTCACTGGGGATAACTCACCGGATGCATTTCGCTGATGGGTAGATCATGGCGTACATCCAATCGTCAGAAGGCTGATACCGTGACAGGAAGTCGAGCGTGACCAATACACGAGCGTGACATAACCGTGACATAACCGTGACATGAGCTTGCACGTAAAACAATTTAACGGAAAATAAAAACTCGACATAATCAATTGTACACAAAGGATCTACAAATGAGAAGTCAATGGGTATATGAAAGGATGTGCATTAGGCCGGTGGATATTGGGTATGTATAGTATTGATTTTGGGATCAACCTTGTAGCCAGTAGTATATTGCGTTGTAGGAGTTGTCATAGTTACTCATGCTTCGAGTAGGTGAAATTAGTAATGAATGTAGCTTTCCATTGGAGCTATCTTGGTGAAATTTGGCACGAATGGCATAGTATAATCCACGGAGGAATGTTATGTTTCACGTTACAAAATTCGGAATACAGGCAAGCGTCTTACTGATTAGGGGGTATGTAATGTATCTACGACGGTGGGTGGTTTAGTATTTTATTTGAGCAGACAGCACGGCGCAGGATACTGGGAGTGCGGAATTCTTCGGACTATGGGCTATGGGGGAATTGATGAAGCGTAGGTGGGCAGTCGGGCGTGGGTCGCGCGGAGGTACCTGGGGGCTCAGGGCGGAGGGTTTAGGACTCCAAGCTCTAGATGGGGTACATCCCGACCCCCCGGGCGCGCCGCCGTGGCTGGGAGCGGTCCCCGGTGACCCCCCTCCCCGATTTGCGGATGGGACCCCCTTTGCGCGATTTATAATTTTTCCAATTTTTTTTTTCTCGAATTTTTCGGGGATGATGTGTTGCCCTGTATTATCCCCGGTGAGGTAGTTTTAGAGGGGAGATGCCTGTAAACATGCTGTGAATCAAGGCCCGGTGAGGTTTATTATAGGGGATAGTACTCTGTAATTTACTACCGGTGAGTCTTGGTATAGGATGTAGAACCCTATAAAATACACCCGGTGAATTCTTTTATAAGCTTTATTATAGGCTTTCATTAAAGCTACTCCCGGTGAATCACTATGCATTTTATAATATACTATCCCCGGTGAGGTATACCTATATATACTAAGAAATAGCCTATATAGCCTGGTTAGGGTCCGGGTTAGGTTTCTCCTATAGGGCGAATAGCCCATTAGGAGCGGCCGATAACAGTATATATAGTTCATGGAAAAAAACTCACCGGGAGGTATTCGCTTGAAATAACTAAATAAATATATGGTCTATAATATACTCCCGGTGAGCTTTTTAGGTTCAAATTTATAGGCTTATACGCGTATAGACTCTAGGTATTACACGAACTCACCGGTGGTAATAGTCACCGGGGGATAAAATAATTTATCGGAAATTATTTTTACGTGGGGATATAAGGGGGGGGTAGAAAAATAGTGATTTTATTTATATTATATATATTAATGAAAGATAAAATATATTGCTAGGGTCCTCTTTTCATTCTCTATATGGTAGAATGAAGAAAAAGGTCATTAGAGCTGTTTTGAGCCCTAAAAATGAGGTGACCCCTGAAGGGTGAGAGGTAGCGCGTTTAAAAGCATTTGAAAAATGAGGGTGATTCGGTTTTGAAAGCATTAAAGCCTTTGGGCCCATAAGATACCCCCGGTGAACCCTATAGTAGGCTATGTGAAAGCCTATAATATAATAATAGCCCCCCCAATAGGTTTTATTAAGCCTATAATTATAGCTTATAAGGATTCTATAGAGCTATGAATGCGATGATGAGATCGATCAAAAATTCAAGTACTCACTTTGAGTAATCTTTTGCGAACTTTTTGTTAGCAAAAATTATATCAATAGCAATTTTTCACGTAAATGAATTTGACGGAAAATATCTTTCCGACAAAATCAATTGTGTGTGAGGAATCTACAAATAAGGAGTCGATGGGTATATGAATGGGGTGGGTTGAAGCCTCAAAGAAAAGTAAAATTCTTTCATTAGGGTTTACAATTCCTAGAGCTTCAACACTTAATAGGCACTCAAGCCTGCCTCATTCACACTGTGAGCCTGAAACTAAAGCCTCTACAGTGTTAGTACGAAAGGACGGTGATTATTAGGCTTTATCGGCCCTATAATTGCCTATTGTGCAAACGCTTAAGAGTGTTACAGGCGATTTCAGTTAGAGGTCTTCAAACCTATATATCTGAGATTAAGGTTATGTTCAAACGGTTGAGGAGTCAGTCTGTATAGGCCTTGGGCGCGCGTAGCACGTTGCAACTCCAAAAATTGAATGAATAAACTGGTATCGAAAGGTTCCCTATAGATGAGAGGGTAATACTCTAATGAATATTTGTGGTTCTAAATTTTTAATGATACTGATAAAGAGTCAGCCTGTACAGGCCTTAGGCGCGCATAGCACGTTGCAACTCTTTATTGGGACAAAGAAGTGTAGGATCTCGAAATCGTTCAAATATTCTCCCAGTACCTTGGTTGCTGTATCCGCGACCTATTGGTATTTGTTTGTGTGGTATCACTTAATTCGTGAAGCCCCTCAAAATACCACAGGCGCATGGATAAACTCTCCTACACTGTAATCCGCACGAAGCTTAGGCTTTTGGGTTCCAGCGTAGGGGGGCCGATGTCCTGTCAGCTTCGGCTTGGCAGGCATTGATGGAGTCTGTGGATTAGTGGCCGATGGCTATACCTATTCCTAGACACTTGGGGGTAAGCCTAAGCTGATAACCGCTTCTGGCGTGATCAGTGAACGGTATCCTCCTCCTGAGGGGCCTATATTTCACCTTGCGATGGCACCTCGTGCCTGAACTCTGTGCGGTAGACCGTCCTTTGGGGAACATAGTGGGGGCAAATGGATAATCGATAGGCCTTTGCGAGCTCAGCTCCATTGATCCCTAACGATTAGGGAATGTTCTTTTAGAACATTTCCTCACCCAAGTTAACAACTCTAGCCTCCTTTTAGGGGGTTTGGCCTAGCACCCTTCGGGGTGCGAAAGCCTTAAGATAGTTACCTGGTTGATTCTGCCAGTAGTCATATGCTTGTCTCAAAGATTAAGCCATGCATGTCTAAGTATAAGCAACTATACTGTGAAACTGCGAATGGCTCATTAAATCAGTTATCGTTTATTTGATAGTACCTTACTACATGGATAACCGTGGTAATTCTAGAGCTAATACATGCTAAAAACCTCGACTTCGGAAGG